>CM034157.1:161975213-163235904 GCA_019776745.2 Taxus chinensis
CTGATGCAAAGATAGGGGATTTTTGTGAAAGTTATGTTCCCCAAGTATGTGGTGTTGAATATATTCATGTGAAACTATCGAGGATAACATCACTATCGAGATCAAAGCTCACCAAAGCAGCATTGGAGACATGATAATTAATAAAGTGAAGCATATCATATAAATAACCTTCGCGATGTATTTTGTAGACAGTCATGACATACTCTTCATCAGTGAAAGGTACTGATGGACATTTGTGTGCATAGCATCAAGAGAGTTTTGGAGAGTAAGTAGGATATTGTTGATCTTATGCTCAAGAAAATGATGAGCATGGAATAGATTGGGGTATGTCGTCAATAGAGATAACCTGATTGTTATGAATGATTTAAAGAAAAAATAATTCGTAGAGATAATTCATTGAGATCTACAAATCTAATTGAGTATGAGTAGCATGTGACAATCATCAACTACTTGCCCAATAAGGAAAGGCACCAGTAAAGTGAGAGGACCAACTGTAACATGTATTTTGATGAATCCATATGGTTTGTTTAGAGGGTATTTGATATATGATTGAGGGTAACTGATGGCATGAAGAAATGGAATAGAACATGCGCTAATATGCCAAGATGGGTCAACCTTAGTATTATTGATGTGGATCGAGCCAATAAATGTTTTTGTATATTGGTGATTAGATGTAAAATTTGCATTATAATCATGGTTATAAAAAGATATGACCAGTGGCGAAGCATCGATATGCGCAAAAAAATTAAAGGGCTCCTAAGGTAGGAAGATCCATTACGTGGTATACGTAATTATCTGATGATTAAGTCACTTTTGTGTCATGTTATAGAATAGGGTTGTTAAATATTTTGAGTTTATGATTCTTATTGACATGTGGAGAACCTGTACATTCTAGAATCTTGATTTGACCATTGTCAATAAGACCATAAATGAGAAATCACGGCTGCTAACAATGATCGGTGGAGTGTCTGACACACTGATGATAGTCACAATTGAAATGTTCATCAAAATTACACCATGTTGATTGAGATGGATCGATTTGTAGTGGAGAGGGAACTGTGATGAGGTTAATTTTGATAAGTTTTCGATAGTAAAATATGTGGAGGAATGCTAAAATAATTGAATGTACGTCGATGTGGTCTTGATTGAAGCTCCTTAGTAGTAGATACTGTGTTTACGGTGAATTTTGTATCCGATGGTTTAGTCATAAATGGATTGAATGTTGAATTACCTTGAAAACACAAGGAGGATGCTAAGAGCTTGGTTTCACGTAAGTTAAGAGTATGAAAAAGTTTATCAAAGGAAGGAGAATTCTTAAAGAGAACACTCTCCTAGAATGGTGGTAAAAGACTTTGAATGTAAATCCTAAAGCTCAACATCCCCAAACATATTGGAGATCTCAGTTAAAATACTTTTATAACACAAGACATTCCTCTAAGTGTTCATTAGATCCCTGTTTGAGTTGTGCAAGTTGAGCATAAGAGATATTAGAGCCGATGTTAATGGAAAAGTGAGTAAGGAAATCATCGGCAGGATGCGTGAAAGAGTTTACTGAGTGGACAAGTAGGTCATAAAAAAAACACATCACATAATCTTGTAATCTTTGAGGAAATACCTTAGCTAGTATTGTAGAGTCATCTATATAGTCTAGGCATACTACATGAAAAATAAAAAGATTTTCATGTTGATCGCCATGGCCTTTAAAGATGGTAAGTTTTGAAGAAATTAAATTAAGTGGTAAGGGATATGTACATATAACATGTATGAAAAGACTATGCAACAACGATGTGCAAGAAGTAACAATTCAGAGCTAACAAATTTGGGTTTGTAAATCATGATATAAAGAATTTAGATAAGGAGTATTTAAAGAAGAGCCAAGCTGAATGTTCGGTGTAGTAGGGTGAATGATGGGAGGGGTAGTAGTAAGAATGGAAACTGAGACATAAATGGGTGGGGTGGATACCATGGGAGACGAAGAAGGAGAAACTATAGAGATAGAAGCATCATGAGCATTCTAAGAAGAAATCGAAGTATGTAGGACATATGGAAGATGAGTGGGATGAACACACAAATATTTTCAAAAATCAATAATAGTTTTAAGTTGATCTTGGTCGACATTAGTTTCTTCATCGTAGTACTTCTCACTATCAGACGCTTCTATGTTGTGGAGATGAAAATTTTGTGAATTATCCAAAGGATTGTCAGTGGTAGTTACAAAAGTAAGGATATCAGCCACTTGTTTGAGGCCCCATGAGTGAAGGAAGGAATCTCACAATATTGAAATGATCAAAAAATACCACTACATGTGATGGGCATACGAAGAAAATGCCTAAGGAGAAAGTGTATTCAAAGATCAGGTTCACCAAAAATATGATCAACTAAAATTTGGAATATTCTATTCTATTCTATAGTTAATATAATATTAAGAACAACAGTAAATGACAACTAAGTAAAGAAAGTTACCAAATCAAGTAAGGAAATAGAAATGTGAAACCCTAATGAGAAAAGAGGGTTAGGAAGAGCTTAATTATTTTGATGAAGGTGTTAGAATATGTCGTAGTGTGAACCAAGTAAACAAGAGGAGGAAACGATGACTAAAATTCCTGAGAACGCACAAATATGAGTTCTCTAGATATACTAGGGCTCCTAGAGAGGGACAGGGGAGCCTGTGGGTGCCTTGGTATGAGATATGGGTGCCCTAGTCTGTGGAAATAACTTACAACCCTCTTATGTGGCGTCGTTTAATTTTTGGCTATGTTATATTCCTTATGCAATAACTTCACTACACTGCATCAAATGTCATTGCAATACTTGCAATAAGGAATCACCTATAAAACCCCAAGATAAGCATCAAATCCATAAAAAGATAAAGTGAAAAAATGCTCAGAATGCCCCAAATGGGACCAAGCTTCCTGGGGCAACCAAATACTAGGCTGCAAACCCAATTCAGATATAAAATGACGCCTAATGGAAAAAATT
This sequence comes from Taxus chinensis, assembly GCA_019776745.2. Classification (NCBI taxonomy): domain Eukaryota; kingdom Viridiplantae; phylum Streptophyta; class Pinopsida; order Cupressales; family Taxaceae; genus Taxus; species Taxus chinensis. Next base: position 161,978,193 of record CM034157.1, read on the forward strand.
ACTGGGTGAGTACATGCAGGAGGTCAGCAGTGACGATAACAAGCAAAGTAAAATGGATAAAGAACATGGGTTGATTAGCACTTTCTTCACTTAAAAACCATATGAATAGTAGAAAGATACTGGGAATTAATAATGCCTAAAGTGCGTGATTGTTTATTTACACTTAGTGCTTCGTATTTGTGTTAAGGAATTCCCTAAAGTATTTTCATTGGATTTGAGTAGATTTAGGAAATATTTGAGTTCTACTGGAATTATGTTTGTAATTGGATCTTATAAGTCTTATAGGTGAGTTATAATATAACAATGAATTACTTATATAGTCTTTCATAGGTCATATATTTTAATAAGGCTGACCCTATGAGGTTGAATTTACCCATAGAATGATTTATAATTTAAAATAGAGTTAGTGATTTACAAGGGGTGGGACATTGTATGTCCGCCATGACTAGTGTGCACGTCCTAACCTTTCTTTATGTTGTTTCATATGAGAGAAAACAATATTAAATTATAGTTTTTTTTTAATATTAGATATTCAATTCTTCTTTGACTAAATAATATTTCCATTATCATTGATAAATCTTAGTGTAAAGATAACAATATTTTTCGAATGACTAGAGAGATGATGAGAATAGATTATGAATGTGAGAATTTATCCTAGAAAGGATGCATGGTGAAGCTTGGTATTGCATAAGGTCAAGTTACCAAAAATTAGTTTCTACATTTACCCCCTTTAAGTATGTAATTTAAAATTGTATGCTTAAAGGATAAACATACTTGAGTGTACACACATGTGTTGTGTTTGTTGGAAAGGATGTCGTGATGTGTTGGTGTTGGCATGCTCCATGATGAAACATGAAACGTAGATTATAGTCAATCTCTACGATAATAACTAAATTTTAACTCAAAATATAGATAATTCAAAGGTTATAACTTTTAACATGGACAAAAAGTACACAAAGGAGATGACAAAACATGGAAAGAATACACCATGTTTTTTTGGAGTGAAGGATCTCACAATTTTGTTGCTATCGTGCCTTGGAGAGTTGAATTTTCCTTGGAGATGTTAGAGGATTGGGGGTGATTACTCCCCAGTGTTGTATCCATATGATATAGTCAAGAGGAGGAAGATTAGAACTATGAAGAATCCCACATACTTTGATGTCCTTCCCCATTTGGAGACTGTTGAAGAGAGAGAAGGAAAGATCAATCTATGAAGTTCATGATTTTTCTTCAACCCTTTCCTTATTATTTAGGAATTTGGTGAGAGAAGAGGAAAATCAGATCTATAAAGCTTGTCAATAGTTAATTTTGATGATTTCTGCTAAACCACAACCATTACGTTATTATAAATATATCTAGGCCCAAATTTCTCCAATTTGAAAAAATAGACCTTATAAGGAATGGACTATTGTCAATGCCCCCATAAGATGATACTATGTGCCTAAATTAATTGTGTAGAATTAAGTGTAATTTTGAATGGGATAAGGAGGTTCATGACCTCTAAACCCATATTGTAGACTGGATCTAAAATAATATTGTAGAAGAAGGAATGAAGTGCTCATGCCCCTTGTAACCTGCTATGGATTATGTCATATGTATCTATAATCCATGTTAAAATTTTGTAAACCTTTGGTAGAATTTATAGAAATTAGAAATATGAGTGAAACTTCCCTCTATCTAGGAATGTATAAAATGGTCAGGTACCATACCACAGTCCAAATATAAAATGTATGGTTTTGACCATGTTTGAATTCTCCACATTTCAGTATCTGTGACCTTTTCTAAGGATCTATGGGCCCCATATGAAAAAATTTTCTTGTATTTTATAATCTATGTGTAGCTATATGAAATACCTTGTTGAATGCCCCCTCATTTTGAGGCACGTTTGATAAAAAAAATTGTTAGTGTGTGGACACAAATAAGAATATATGTGTACCGATGTATCATATGTCTGATAATTTGTGTAGAATCACATAGAAGGATAAAGTGGTGGCCACCTGTAAAAATCTATACCTAAAAAAGGGGTAACACATGGTGGCAACCATGGATGTAGAGAAAAAGTAACATGTAACAAACAAGAATACATGTGTAAAAAAACTAGTAACAACAGAGAATTATAACAATCATTTCCTACTCCATAGTAGATAAAACATGGTAAATAGTGTAGAATCAACATAGGAAATCATAGTTGAAAACCATCAGTGTAAGCTAGAAAAATAGGGACATTAACGATGTCAAAAGTACAATCACATGTAGAAACATAGGCACATGTATGTGTCCACAATCAGAGATAAGCATAGTGTAATAAGCAATACATGAAAAATAATGTGTCAACATGAACCCACAAAATAGGAAATGAAGCCCACAATAAATGGGAAACCCATGCGATGTTACAAGATAAGTAAGGCCCTTAGGTCGTATAAAGAAAACAATCATGGCATCACAATCAACAAAGCCACATAATAAGAAAACAAGAAATGAATCTGGATAAACAAGTAGTGACAATAATATAGATAACAAGTATATTGTAATAGTAACCACTAAAGATATGAGAATTTAACATTGCACATAACACAATGTGTTAGTTCCATTGATCCAATAGATAGAAATAAACACTGTATACGTAAACAAACATGATGAGGACGGTGTAAAATAACATATAATGAAATCAAAAGCACCTATAAAATGTATAGGGATGTCTCCAAGAGAGTAGTATTGAAAGGAACCAAGGTCATGTAACAATTTGTGAGTCTTTTACATCAAGCTTAAGATAACTCATGAATACATGTGTGTCAAGAATATGTATGTTATCTATCAAATCAATGTAACAAACATCATGTATAAAGTAACAAGCTATCCAAGCAAAGCAAAATATGTCTTGACTTTTTAGATTTTTTCTCATTTTAGAATGTTTGTGTATTATGTATTTATTTCTGTAATGCTTTGAAAATAACTTTGTATAAGAAAGGGGGTAGCACAAAAAATCTATCCGATAAGGACCTTATGAAGAGGCATGCCATGTGGGGTAGGTGAGAGGGGATGTCAAGGCCCTCAAGTAGCAGCATATATGAAGGATGCTCTTATATATGATCGATGTAGAATCCAAAGTATGTGTCGAATCAGGAGCATGAAGGTCAAAAGACCTGTGAGATGTACTAGAGGTAGAAGATGGTTTCAAATCATAGGTCGAACAGAGTGTGTTTGTCGACGATTGGTGTAGTGTCCTAGGTGATTGAGGAGGATACCTATATATGGGTGTATGACACGATATAACATGAGAGGTAGCTCATGAAGCTATAGATCTAGTAGCACTAGAGAGCGTGTTTGTATGTGTTGGGCCCAAAAGTGATGACATATGGAAGAGTTGTGAATGGGATTCCCCTTAGGGGGTTGTGACAACTTGATCTTAAGGTAAATGGGGGTGACAGTTTGAATATAATTACAGTAAGTAATAATTTAGGATTTAAATTTGGAATAACGTAGTATACTTGTCAAAAGTGATTAATTTTTCAGAATAGTGCCTACTAAGAACTTGTGAAGAGAATAATTGTATTAATAATAATATATACTTGACAAAGTTGCATTTATTTTAACAATTTTCTAAATATGTATTAATGAATATCAATATAATTTATATATAAAATTATGGATCATATTTCAAAAGCAGATTGAAAAAGACATTCATTTTAGATATTAGCGTGTAATTTACATCTTGAAAAACCAAACAAAAAGAAAGTGTAAACGGCCGTCAAATTTGAACCCTAGTAGTCATGGTCCCTGCCCCGATGTAGGACTAGGACTCTTAGGGTCCGTTCCCCCACACGTATCTGAGTCCTATGGAAAGCGTGATCACCGTCAACACATGGTTACAAAGAAAAGTGAAACGCGAAGGGACAGGTGTCAGTTGCATGGTAAGAAATTTTAGTTTCCAGTCTATCCTAATCAGTAACACACGTGGTCGTTGGGAGCAATTGTAAATCATATTTACTTTTTCCACTGGAGTTAGTATGGAAAATTGAATGAAAGTCCATGGCGAATCAAAGTCTTTCCGTTTTATCCATTGACTACAACAGCGGTGATTGAGCTCTTTTTGGCGTTGTAGGACACATGCCCTCCTCTCACTCCTCCACTACCTGCGGATTAACACCCTAATACGGGATTAGCGTGGAGAAAATTGCTTGGCGCAGTGTTATAAAAAGAGTGCCCGCTGAACACAAGACGAATACATAATCCATTTTCTCTCTCTTTTTCCCTCAGTAACATAGTCTGAATATCCAATTCTGCACTATCTGTGGACTGTTTCTCTTGAAGACAGAGATGGAAGGCGTTCCTGCAAAGGCCGATGCCGAAGAATTCACCAACTGTTTCTCTCTCATAAGGAGGAATCCCTTCATTCTCAAGCTTGCTTTGTCTGCAGGCATTGGAGGCCTGCTCTTCGGCTACGACACAGGTGTTATATCTGGAGCACTTCTGTATATACGAGATGATTTCAAGAGCGTGGATCGCAGCGCCACTATGCAGGTAATTTTTTTTCCAATTCTTGCGCTTCCTAGTCAAGATTTATAGTAGAAGATCTCACTGAAAGTTGGTTAATGTTGTAGCTCATGGTCCCTTAGATTGTTTGGTCTGGTGGACGTCATGAAAAGTCTTTCGTTAGCTGTTAATGTTGTGTGATGTAGGAGCTGATTGTGAGCACGGCCATAGCGGGTGCAATCGTTGGAGCGGCGGTGGGCGGATGGTTGAATGATCGTTTTGGGCGGAGAACTGCGTTATTGGTTGCGGATTTTCTGTTTTTTATAGGAGCTATTCTCATGGCAGCTGCTCCCAATCCACATATTTTGCTTGTGGGAAGAGTGTTTGTGGGACTTGGCGTGGGCATGGCTTCTATAACAGCCCCTCTCTACATTTCAGAGGCCTCCCCAGCTAAAATTAGGGGAGCTTTAGTTAGTACAAATGCATTTCTCATCACCAAACAAGACTCATTTTCTAAAGCTTCGACTCGTTCATCTATATCTACATCTACGTTTCCCAATGATGAATATCTTGACAACACGATGCAACATCTATCACTAGGGAATTATCAATTTCTCACTATTAGTGTTCTCTCCACACTCAGTAAATTTTTTATAACTGAGAAAGCTCCCATGTACAAATAAAACATTGGGGATATTATTTCATTCAACACACCATACTTGAAAACCAATATTTTCCATGGTGGAATTGATCACCCTTCTTTCAACATCAATAATCAACTACATACCAAGCCATACACCAATGGATTTGATTTCCTTTATAAAAAATATTTTTCCCACACCTATGTCCACCACTGTACATGGAAGGGATTTGGTCTAGGACACTATGAAAAAGGTAAACAGGATTTTTTCCTTGACCAATCCTGCAAACCCCATAATAAGTACAAATTGGGATTAAAAGAGCACCCAACCGACTCTCTACCACAAACTTCTTCTAAATCCCTCATGAATACAGAACCATCATTCCTTTCCTCATCTAATGAATCCATGATTATAGATGACATCATGTCCCTTCCTCCTAATTTTTTTTAATATCGATTATCAGTCTAGGACCAATCACTTATCAGGATGAATGTGAAACTAGGTCCCTTCCTCTTAAATGCCCCAAGATAATAGAGGATGATTCCCCTACCATCGACATTATTCAATTCCATGATGATGACTATATCCTTTCCTATATGGGGGTGGAATATTCTCATCTTTATAAGGCCTTACCTCTTAACACATCTACTCTTCTTAACAAATCCACCATTTATATCAACATATGGACTTCATAAGATCCCCGCATCATCAAAGTCAACCAATATCTTGATCTATGATATCTAGAAGCCTTCACCACTTTCCTCACCAATAATATCTAATATTGTATATGTTTATATGCTGACATGCCAGACCTTGATTCTATTATCATCGTCCATAATATCATCACCGTCTCTAATGACATGTCAGTTAAGTAGAAGTTACGTCACATGCATCCTCGTGTATCCCTTCTCATTAATGATTAATTTCAACATCTTCTTTCAGGAAAAGTATTCCAACCCAGTTATTATCCCAAATGGGTTTCTAACATCATACCTATTTCTAAATTCTCTGGGAAGCTTTTCATCTTTAAGAATTAAATCTCATTTTTCCTAAGGATGAGTTCCCCCTTCCTAACAACAATCAAATCGTCGACCTAACGGGCAGCCATGAAATAATTTCTCTTATAGATGGTTTTTATAACTACATTAAAATCCTTATCACACCAGAGGACCAACATAATACATCCTTGATCACCCCTTTGGGAACCTTCTGCTACCATCTTATACCCTTTGGTTTAAAAATAACAATAGGCACCTATCAATGCACTATGACTTAAATATTCCACAATATTATCCACAAAACTATAGATGATTATATCGACAATATATTGGGTAAATCCAAGCATAAACGAGAATATATTTTCATCATTGAAATCCCAGCACACACCTTATTCGATACTTTTTCTCCTCGATCTTGCGAAGTCTATGTTTGGAGTTCTAACTAGAAATCTCCATAGCTTGGTTGTTTTGATTAAGGGTATTAAAGTTGACCCCTCCAAGATCAAGTCCATCCTTGAGATGCCTCCTCTTATCAATCTAAAGAAACTTCCTATTCTCCAAATTTGACTCCAGTCAGTCTGCCACTTCTTGTCACAAATTTCTTATTGCTGCTAACCATTCTATCATCTCCTCCAAAAATACACCCACTTCAAGTGGGATTGTAATTGTAGAAAATATTTTTATGAACTTAAGAAATATCTTCTATTGCCACCTATGCTCACACCTCCACACAAGGGGGAGTCATTTTATCTCTACATATCTACCACGAATCATGCTCTTGGTGCCATGTTAGCACACTACAATGCCAAGGAAAGGAGAAGGTTGTCTATTATATCATATGCACTTTTCATGACTATGAAACCTATTACACATAATTTCAATAGTTATGTTGTTATCTCTACTTCAACACTTCTAATCTTATCCAATACAATCTCAATCACAATACATAGGTTGTTAATAGCTTCAAACCCCTTAAAACCATGCATTCCAAACCCCATAAAATTGATCACATCACTCGATGGTTCATGCTAATGAATGAGTTTGACCTAGAGTTCATCAACCAAAAATCAATTAATGGCCAGGCTATCGCGAATCAACTCTTTGAAGTCCCTCTCCCTGATAATCAAATCCCCCACAAGAAATTTTCTGACGAATCCATCAAAACAATATATCATGAGTATTCTCCCCTTAAAATGACATTTTTATTTGATGGTTCTAAGTGTTGGAAAGGAGGACTTGTTAGAGTCATAATTATTGTACCTTTAGGGACTCCTATCCACATTGCCTACAATTTCAACTTTTAATGTACAAATAACATGACTGGGTATGAAGCGATTATCTTAGGCCTCCAAACTGCTATCATGTTAGGAATCAAAATCCTTGACATCTATAGTTATTCCCAAATTATCATCAATCAAATCAAGGTAGTTTATTAATGTAAAAATGAAGTCCTCCAAAAATACAAGGACATCATTAATTTTCTCCTCGAATCCTTTGATCAATACACTATAAAAAAAGTTCCTCATTCATCCAAATACTTTGTAGACAGCACGACATCCCTTGCATTACTAAACCCTTTGACAATGGAAGAATCAAAGCTCTATTGTTTTTCATGGAATTGATCAACCATCTCATACCAATGAGTTTCGTTCTATCAATGTCATCGAAACCAACAAATCTTATGTCTTATATACCCAATTCTTTGATTATCTCTCACAATCCAAAATTTTATCTGAGCTATCCCAAAATGGTATGAGGTAATTCCTTCAAGGTTCCAATCAATATGTTATTCTCAGAAACAACATCTTTAAATGTGGGTTTTATGACATTTTTCTATGATGCCTTATAGCCCATGAATCGATATGAGTCATAAAATAATTCCACGACGACATCTGTGGTGGACACTTTAACGGTTTGGATGTCACCAAGTGAATTCTTTGGATGGGATATTATTGTCCCACCCTCAACCAAGACTACAATGAATATGTTTAGAAGTGTATCAAGTGCCAAACACATTCCAATCTTACCTATATCCATAGCCAGGATTTACAACCGGCTCAAGATCTATGGCCTTTCTCAGAATGAGATCTCAACCTCATTGGAATAATTAATCCAATTTCTTCTCAATGTCATCATTTCATCCACAATATTAGTGAATATTTCAATAAATGGGTGGAAGATATTTAGCTCGCGTCAACCAAAGATAAACAAATCATCAAATGTTTCTACGAGCACATCATTTGTTTCTTTGACATTCCTCAAAAAATCATCACAAACAATGAAAAATACTTCAAAAACAAATAACTTAATAAGATTTTTGAAATATTCAATATTAATCACATATTATATTTTCCATACTATCCATAGGCTAACGATGAGGTTGAAGATACTAAAAAACCTCTTCGTAACTTTCTTTCCAAAGCATTCGATAAGGTGGATCTGGATTGACATCTTCATATCCCCTTCACTCTATGGTATTATTAGACTAGCATTTACACTCCTACAGGTGTTACTCCCTTCTTTCTTGTCTATGGATATAAAGACATCCCCCCTCTTAAAATTCAAATTCAATCCTTGCGCGTTCCTCTTTTCGACCTCATCTCTTACGACGACTATCGCCAAGATCATCTAGTACAACTTGAATTATTAGAAAAACATCACTTAATTTCCATCCAACATCACCAAATTTATCAGGAACTTATCAAGTACTCTTACAATAAGCATATCAAAGAGTGTGACTTTAACATCGGTGACCTTGTCTTAAAAGAAAATTAGAATATCACTACTCTGGAAAGGAGCCATTATCGTAAGTTTTCTCCAAACTAGATATGACCATACATTATCACTCATAAGTATGGGTTTGGAGCTTATCACATAGCCTCCCTTAATGGTAAACCTAAAAAGGAACCTCTCACTGCCTTGCACTTGTGGCCTTTCTATTGTTAACACACCTACTCCTGTGCCATTAGTTGCATTAATGATCTCATTTTCATTATTAAATTTCTCCATTTCCCATCGTAATGATTTGTAATCATGTGGTCTTCTGTCATTATCCTATCTATGACCTTTAATATACGTACCATAACTCTACTCATAGCATGTTCCTTATGAAAAAATTCCTCCTTTTAGGTGGGAACCCTTTAATCATTGCATTCATCTCCTTCTTATCTACCTACTCAAACCATGATAAGGGTCAACATGTGTAGCTTGTACACATTAATTCCCATCCATAAGTGGTTGAATAGGCTATCCTTAGGTCAACCATAAAATCAAAAAAAATATGGATGCTCATATGGACTGTTCCCTAAAAGAAAAACAGTCAAATCACAATTATATTATGTAAAATACAGGTTGTTCCCTTTAAGGACATTTGTTCAAATAAGTCAATATTGTCAAAAGTATAAAATTATCCCATGAAGGATAACTATCACATATTTTATCCTTCCAAATCAAATCAAAATCCAAAAATACAAATCATAAATCCATAATTATAGACCACTCCCTCGAAGGATGGATACTTTATAATATCATGGTAGTTAGGGATTCTCGCATTGATCAACATTAAAAATATCAAAATAAAAAATGATTCAATCCAAAAGTAAGCATCCCAAGAAATATTTTTTCATCGATTAAATTTCCCCTCTAAAGAAAAATTACTACACTGATCAGTTTGCGTATTAATGATAAGAGTTAGGGCATACTCCTAGGATAACCACCTAAGGAGAAACTATTTTCCCCATACAAACTACATGTAAACCCCTTGTCATTTCTACAACTGGTATATAAGAACACCTTCCATCTTCTCCTCATGATCTTAGATGTGAATCACTATCGTTAGTTGTGTGTTAACACTTGCCATATGGTTGTAAGTGCATTACTTTGTTTGTGTTCCCTCTCATGTTCTACCTATAATCAAGTTACAAATCATCTATCCTACGTGAAGTCCTTACTATAATGAAGGTGTACTTCCTCCATTTGGATTTCCCTAATAAGGTCGTGTTCTATTCATACCTCTCAAGCTTACCATTTTTTCATCCCACAATATCACACTAAACCAAATTGAACATGGATTCCCATTCCGCTCTATGTTCTAATCTATCACATCCATGTTGGCATAAAAAATCCAATATTAAAATCTGAATGAAATACGCACCTCTATTATATTCTAATTCTACACCTATCTCCATCACATCATCTTCATATGTACATTCATAATCTAATCAACATAGCTGAACCATGATCCACGAACTTTCTCTTCCCATGAGCCCATATCACATCAACACATCACATCAAATTTGTACATTTAATTTATACATTCCAAATTGAAAAAGATATTCATGTCTATTTCTTCCATCTAAACATAGTTCATAACAATATCTCATCTCATATCTAATCCAATTAACTCATCTACGTCTAGAGTAAATCAACACAATATCAAATCTAAATATATCACATTACAAATCTATCACATGATTTTTATATCTACTTATCAAAATTATCTTTTCTTCCACTGTAGCATTTTGTGTCACTAATAACACACCATTCCTTGCTTCATATAGAATATATTGTTATTTTTTCCTATTTACCTATCTTATAGCACATCCTTCATCATATCTAGAGGCCAACTCTGTGGCCAGCTATGTGGTCCCTCTTGGGGAACTATATCTCATCTTAAGTCCACCTTTGTGTTATTTTTTCCCTTTTCATCCCACTAGGATGCATAATTTATCACTTTCTCATATTTGAAGGAAACCACATACTTTTTTCCCCCACTTTGTTACCCGACATTCCGATAGACCATTTTCTTGACTGTACTCAAATTTTTGTGCATAATTTTGATGTTTTCCTTTGACCCATTGATCTCATGGATTTCAAATCCATTCGATCATATTCCCATTGGATTCCAGCCATACTACAATGATCTTTACAAATTCAAGGGTCTGTAGGACATTAACATCACCTCCATTGAGGCCATGTTATGTTCCCTACAAATGTGTTTTTAGGATTACTGCCATATTTATTTTAATTTATCCCATCCTTCTTGAAACGGTCATATCACTCTCCACTTGGGGAATATTTTCCCATTCTTTCCCCTCTTCCTCCGTTTATCTCTATCAACCTCATAATCGATTCTCTTTGTGTCATCGATCCCTAGTTTGATGGGGAACACCTCAACCATCTTCTATCACTTCTAGTTTTTGTCTCGCGGATTGGTTAGTAAAATCCACTTAACAAAAGGGGAAAATGCAAACACCAAAATTTAGTTCATTACCCCCCATCTAATATCTTCTCACCCCTTCTTCATCATTATGCACACCCACACCCATGTCCCTATTCAAAATCCCATTTCTCTCCTTAATCAAATTTATTTCCCTTAGTTTCTACTTTCCTATCTTACTTCTATGTCATCTCTTATCACCCATAATTGCATTCATCATCCCTAAACATGTTTGTTACCTTAATTACATCCCTAAATCTCCCATTTATCCTTTCTAGACTCACCATATACCACCATTTTAAATATTTCCAACCACCCTTTCTTTTATTTAAAGAATTTCCACACCATGCAACAACTATTTCCTATCCATATGTAACTCAACTCACCAAAATAAAATCTAACCCTAATGTAAACCTAATAGGGACTTATCTATTGATTTTTACATCATCCACCTAGGAAAAATCAATGGTTCTCAATAATCGACGGCAACCCTATGTACATTATCACCCCCTTTCCAAAGAGAAGGGTTTGTTTTAAGAAACCTCTGGGAAATTGACGGTGGAAAATCCCTAGTGAATATCCCCATAACCACTTTCGCGAAACATGAGAATTTTTTGGGGTTTGTGTGAAACAGCTTCACCTAATTTTCAAGACATGCGACAACAAGGTTTTTTTCGTGTGAAAAAAAGTTTATTGTTATATGAAAATAACCTTTTTGTCGAGTGAAAATAAGGTCATTGTCGCGCGACAACAAGTTCAATGTCACATGAAAACAACCCTAATACGATGCATCAATAAGGATGTTGAGTAAACTTGTTGTCACACGATAGCAACTTTCCTATCACACGACAACAACCTTGTTAACACATGACAAAAAACTCATTGTCGCGTGACTGCAAACTCATTATCGCACGACTGTAAAATGCAAATCCCCAATCATGCGTCTATAGCCTCCTTACATGTGTCAACAACACATGATATTTATGTGTTAACAACCTCCTTTTGTGCATCGACAACTTCCTGTCGTGTGTCGACAACTTCCTAACGTGTGTCAATAACCTGACCTACAAGTTCACGATACTTGATATTCAGGTACCTCAGTAAGATAGCAATAAGTTAGTATTATACTACCCAGTGAATCACTTAGGTTTATATAGGATATGTTTTCAAGGGGTTGGTGAAGATGACCTCTAAAAAAAATTATACTGTGAATTATAGGTGAATAAGATATTGACCTGCTCTGAAAAATTCTCCTTTTAAAATTTTCCTAAAATAGAATATTCACCACTGCAAAAATCCTTGCCAAAGAGGATGAAACTCTTGAGATATGACCTCCAGAGAAATTTCACATGTTTCTTTTTTTCTAGTTAGATGTCATCAATCTCTTTATGCAAGCTTGTAGTATTTGTCCATCATTTTTGAAGATTTCGAGCTTTGAGATTATTGGAAGACCTCTCTTGTTTTCATCAGTTCTTCATTAGCCACTTGCAGGTCCATTCACCATTTGGAGATCTGCAATCACATTAGACAGATTTTTTTTCCCATAGCTCATTTGGCACCCATTAACCCTCACCAAACCCCAATTTATCCTCATTCGTCATTGATTATTCCCTATTCATTGTCAACCTAATCTCTTGTAATTGTCATTCTACATCCTATCCCTTCTTCTATCATTTTCTCTATCCATATAACATCCATATCATTTAATCTCTATGTTCTTCTTAACATACACCCTAGGATCTCATTTTTCTATTACAGTCACTTGATTGTCTCTAATCTCCATCGACCACTATTTGGTTTGTATTATTTGTCTCAATATATCATTATCTAATCTCTTTCTTTCCATATCTATGAATATTTCTATTCTAGTTATCTTTTGCATATTATCTATTCCTCATTTTCAATCAACCTTCTAAGAATGCGGGCTGCCATACTTCCTAGGAAGTTAATCACTTCTTGAGATTAGATTTATTTGGGAATCACACCATATAATCTACTAATATTTTATTGTGTATCTATATTTTGTGTTTTGCACCTCTCCAAGCTCGCTACAAAAAGTATTTATGTGTTCGTATTCCATTAGCATCACACATCAAAGGTAGGCTTAAACCCTCCCATATTTGGATCTTATTATTTTCTAGCATATTGTTTATTTAACTTAGAATATGAGCATAAAACTTGTCAAATAGCAACTTGAATATGATCTTGGGTAGGAAAATACATTAGGGGAAGGAAATTCTATACATTGTTGACCTATTCGTATGGTATTTATAGTGCTTAGTACAAGGATCTATTAAATTTTAGATTTTTGGCTTATTTGAAGTTTAAAATGTTTAGAATAACACATCAATAATTTAAAAAATGTACACAATATAATAAAATCTCATACAAACATGGGATTGAGTGCAATTAGATGATAAAAAATTATTTAGGAAAATTTTGGGTGATCTAAATGACAAAACAGGGATATCTAAACCTAAGAATGGTTTAAAATTGAAATTTTTACTTGAACATGCTCTTGGAAAGGACCGTACAGTAGGGGAAGGAACATTTATACACTCTTAACCTATTCATATGGTATTTACGTTGCTTAGAACCAAGATCTATAAAATTTTAGGTTTGTTTATTATTTAATATATTTATTTTTCTTTGTTGATCACTTTTCATCACACATTGGGATCTTCATAATGTTTTTCTAAACCTTTCAAACACAAACTAATTATATAAATTCCTACAAAATAAAAAGTGGCTGAGTTGTAGGAATCCCATACACTGTAGAATTTAGCACTAATATAAAGAGGACTAAAACTACATCTCATTTTGCACCTAGCATGTGAAATCTAGTTATAGTGCAATCATATTTGGAATTCTTTCTTTCACAAATCTTGACTTCAGTTTCTCTCTTGCAAATCTACTTGAGTGAGTAACTTTGGATGCTTGTAAATGTGGGAAATAATACCCTAGACCTTGTGGGATGCTTCATACTTGTAGATAGTTCTTCTCTAATGAATGTGTAGAGGTTTTTATAAAGTGTAGAGATCTTTGGGAACTTTGTATACTAGCTTTTACAATATGATTCCATAATAGAGTTAGGTTCTTAATGAGGTGAGCCTCACTTGCATATATATGATTTTGAAGGTTATTTAAGTTACAAAGGATGAGTGATGAGGAGTAAATGACCAAAAGAATAATATGCAATTGAAATTTTACGATAAATGTGAGCAACCAAAAAATCATACACTAAAGTCAAGACCATATGGCACAATTTGACACCACTATACGCTTTTGATCCTATCAGATAAATTTGATGTCTAAGGTTTGGAAAATAACAACAAGATTTTTTAAATGGATATTATGTATTAAATTCTCAAAAACTATTGACATATGAGTGTGTATGACCAAGAAAGCTAGACAATCCACCTAGAGATGTACTAAATGAGAATTGGTAATTTCCAATTGCGGGTCAAAACATATAACTGTGTCCCACTTGTTAACACTTTATGTACCTTCAAATAAATATGTAATGAAACAAACATGAGAAAACATATATAAAATGAAAAAACATATTTTTAAGATCTTAAATACACAAAGGCGCTGAACATCCATAATTTACCTCAATTTTTTTAAAAAAATTAGATTATTTTAAAAGATTTATTTACATGTCAGATTTTAAAATATTTTTGGCCACCAAGTGGGACATGTTGGTGCTCAAAATGATCCCGCCCCAATTTTCCTTTGAAAATATATCAATTTCTGGTCTCTGTCACTTTCCTTCTCCCTGTATTGTGCCTAGTTAATCTTTGTGGCCATTTTTAATCTGTTCTTGGGTTGTAAATCACTTAAGGGTCTGTAATTTGAGTCCCCCATTCTCTGTTCATCAAATTATTTAGGTTCCCCCATGTTTCCTATTATTCACAGTCGAGATTTGTCTCTCTTATCGTTTCTTCCTAAATACTTGAAGAAGAATGAATTGATGCATCCCTGAAGAACGTATTTGAGCCTTGTAACATTTCTAAACTTTTGTCCTTGAAGAAAATTTCATTCCTAGGCTTAAATGGTCATTTTTCTGTATTTTACGGTTTGATGGACGTTTCTCCCAGTCAAATTTTCATCCTTGCATCTACAGGGGACGTGGCACCTTTTAGTTGGATGCGGCTCATATGGCTACTTAGAAAAATTCATGGAAAGTCTTAACTCAAAATGTGTCCACGTGGAGGCACGACGCTCATTTAAAGATCTGCTTTTGGGTTTTACCTTGGAGTAGCGCCGGGAGGACATGTGGAGGCTTCCACTGCTTGGCCCAGACTTAGATAATTTTTTATGCAGTTGGAGCATTTTGGCGGAACAGGACACGTGGTGAGCTCGCGCTCATTCAGGGTCTCCACTTTGGGCACCATATTGACGTTGTGCCATGGAGACACGTGGAGGAACCATGCATGTTTGAGGACCGGCCCTTGAGTTTTATTTTGAAGAAGCGTCAGGTTGACACGTGGAGGCCTCCGCTCACTTTGCATTTTACTTAGACTTTTCAATGACCAAAAGGAGACTACCTCAGAGCATGACATGTGGCACCTTCCACTGAACTCCAAGCATTCAGAAAAACCTTTCCAGAATAGGACATGTAGTGAGCCCGCGCTCATTTAAGGTATCAAATTTTAGGGACCGCCTCAAGGTGTGCCATGGTGACACGTGGAAGTTTGAAAAGTCAAAGACGTGGGAAGCGGGAAATCGGAGGCAACTTGGATTTTTTCCCCTTAGGGATTAAAATTTCAAAATGGCCTACAAGCCTGATGAGGGAAAAGGTCAATGTTTTTTCCCAGTCAATGACGGAGGTGTGGGCTCTCAGGGGAAATTTGGAAAAATTTCCTTTGGGAGAAAAGAATCAAAAGTAAAAAAAGAAGCATGGCCCTGATCCAATTACATTTGGACATGTGTCAGGCTTGTTCCCGAGGGTGGAGATGTAGAGAAAATTTGGAAAATTTTCCCTTTTTCCAAAAGAGAGTAAAATGGTAGAATCTGGTCATGGTTCCACTCCAATCACATTTGGACATGTGTTAGGCTTGTATCTTGAGGGTAGAGGTGTGGAGAAAAATGGAAATTCTTTCCATTTTTCCAAAAAGTAGTAAAAATTCAAAGGAAGCCCTCGCGTCTGATCTTAATTTTGAATCTGCCAGGTGGACGAAAAAAATTAAAAGTAAAGATCAACGACAGTTGTGAGTCTAAATCTTATTTTTGCCCCATTTCTCTGAAACAATTCTGGAAGTGCTAGTATCCATGATTTCTTGGTCTTTTTTACATGCCAAGTAGAAAAGGAAGTTAATGTTGATATCTGAAGTTTGGTGGGAACATCTGGAAGGACATCTTTCACCATTAAAATGGTCTGAATTTCCTGCCCGATCAAATTTTCAAATTTTCTTCTCCTAAGCACGCAAAGGGCCAGATTTGGCAAATTAGGGGTGGAAGTGGTTGGAAAATTGAAGGAAAAGTGATCTACCAGAGCAAGGAGTTGAATGCGGGGGACATTCAATGAAATCTACCCCCTTGACCACCTGGAGACTTCCTGTAGATGTGATTATGAGAATCACGAAATAATCATGGAGAGAATTAGTACATCAAACATTTTTTGTCATTTGGGGAGAAGAGGATCTGTTGTAAATGCTATAAATCACACAAATTTTTCATTGAAATGGTTAGAGTGTGAGGGGTTTGGACTGATTTTTCTAATAGAAATCTTGATAGAGCCCATCCCTTTTGAGAAACCATTCAAGAAGCTTGTATATATTTTTTATGAAAATATGATCATTTCAAGGCGGTTACAAGTGTATAGCCATCGACAAGATCTGAGACTATTATAGAAACTTTCCCTTGCTGAAAGATTTGATCAAATTTGAGTTATTTCTGTGTTGTCTTGAGAAAAATGTGTTGGTTTTATTTTTGAATGTTTGCAAGTAGTTTTTCTTTTTTCTGTTGTAATCTTGTATTAAAATTTGATTCAATCACATAGACCTCAATCCTTGTGACAGTTTAGTGGCATCTGAAATTCCATTTCTCAGAAGAGCTTTCATTTGGGATTGGAATAAACAATTTAAAATCACTTTTCTCTCATCTGTTGACAGAGATTTTCTGTAAGCCTTTGGGTGTACCTTAGGCATGATTTGGCTTAGATCTTGATGCTTTGGTGGGTTTTCTAACTCGATCCTTCATGATAGAATCTCAAATATTGTGTGAAAGAGTGCTAATCTGGACCTCCATTGAAGCACATATTCTAGTTGAAGAAACATTTTAGTTGTTATGTGGCATTATTTTGGTATAACTTTCCATTTTGTAAGGTTCCTCAAGGATCTGGTGAATCTAGTTTCACCCTGCCCCACCTCCCACCAAAAAAATTCATTTAACAACAACCAATCCTACCCATACTACCCCTATTTGTCATGTGTGTATGCCAATGCACTATCCTCATTACCAAAACATGCATAACCAATCAGGGTCTCAAATGTCTTTAGTAACCTTTTCCTTGTTGTGAAAATAGTTCCACGATCTGGAAGTGACAACTCGTGAGAGTTAGATCTAGTGTGTTGATCATATTTTCCGCAAGGTCTTCTCTATAAAATTTATTCAAAAGAAAGGTACTTGTATCCCCTTTCTTATAACAGAGGTTACAAAATAGGTTCTCTTACCTTGGTTGAAAGGCACAACCTAAAATAGTTAGGATCATATCACATCGTTTTTAATGTGCTACCCACTCCTTTTAAATCCTGAGTGCCAACAAGTCAGATAGATTGCTTCCCTGGCTACAAAATGACATACATGATTGTTTATCTACCACTGAGTGTCCCGTATAACCCATGATGCTACTTATCCTTTGAAGGAGGTTAAATTTGGGTACCAACATAAATGGCACCGTTGACAGGGAATGTTTTGAATTCCTAGAAATAATTTTCATTGAGAGATTGATTTGTTGATTCACTGCCAGTCCATATCTATTTATCCCATCAACAACACCAAAATAAATGGTGCCATTGCTGGGGATATTGTGATTGCAGTTCATTTTCAAACCCTTGTAAAACACTTCTTGTATGCTCCAAGTGTTATGTACAAGTGTCTTAAAACTCTGTCAAAGTCAGATTTGTTACTAGTATTTGCAAAGCCGGAAGGAAGAAGGTCTTTCTTTGCTAGGGACCCTATTAGGACATTATTTCCAGAGCTAGGAAAAGAAAAATCAGAAGGAAGAAAATCCTGGAGAGCTGTTGGAGATCAGCAGACAAGAAGAGGGATCACCATTGAAGAAGGTGATCGGCCCATCATTGAAGACTGTCATTCTAGTGACTATGAATTAGGTACCCTCTTTGTGGAACTGAACAATCCAGCTGGAGAGGGGCCTTCATTTTATTTTGAAACGTTTGCTTCAGACTCTACACCTATCGTTTCTGAGGTTGATAGATATTTCCAAGAAACAAGGCCTTTGGGGGGTATCCATTTTGAAAATTATACTCCTGTGTTCTAAGAACCCTCTACCCCCATTAGTTTGTCACCCCTCCAGGATCACCTCCTCGAATCAATATGGCTCAACCTAGGCCTCCATTTGTTGTAAACACCTTTGGACCTATAAATTTTGTGGGAATGGTTGGTTACCCAAATGCAGTGCCTCAAGATGTAAGGAACATAATGCCAAAGTTCTCGGGAAATAATGTTATTAATGGAGATCAACATCTAAATCTTTTTATCAATATGATGGAAGATTTTGAGATTGAACATGAAGATGTATGTATCAGGATATTTATCCATACCTTGGAAGAGGATGCTAAGGACTGGTATAAATCATTTCCATATAACTCTGTTGATTCTTGGACTGAGATGAGAAATGCATTCAGATTGCAGTATGGTGATAGAACTGACCCTAGGTTTCTTTTGACAGAATTTGAAAACATCAAGAAGAACCCTAATGAGTCAGTACATGATTTCAACACAAGGTTTAATAAGACCTTGAGAATATTTCTTGTTAGAATAAGGCCTTGTGATGAGTCATGTTTGATCAAATATACTAATGTATTTTATAAAAAGGTTGTATGTTATTTAAGAGACAAAAAACCCCACAAATTTGAAGTAGACCTTCAGCATGGCTTTGCAAATAGAGAGAAATATCAAGGAAATTGGAAAGCCTCCAAAAAGGGAAGGTGTAAAACTAGTTAACCTAGAAAAACCCCAAGCAAGCAAGGCTGTTGATTTGGAGGAAGTTGTGAAGACTTTGGCAGGGGCTGTCAAAGAGATATCCTACAAGCTAGCCCTAGATGAGAATGGAATTGGGCATAGCTCACAAGGTCAACACAAGTAGCAAGGCCAAGACAGGTTCAAAAATCACTAAAGATCTGATGACAAAGGCAAGGGACATCTTGGATTTGGAAATAGGAACCCTTTGCAACTAAGCTAGCTTTATATTTTTCAACATTTCCATCTGCATTGAATTTTATCTTGTAGACCCATTTCACGCCAATTACACTCTTTCCTTCTGGAAGGCTCACAAGATCCCATGTACGATTCTTTTCAATAGAATCAATTTTTTCATCCATAGCTTTTACCCATTTTTCATTTTCAAATGCATCTTCAAAATATATAGGATCATCATGAGAAAATAATGTAAAATCAAAATATAAATCAACATTCTCATCACCTTGAGTTTGTGTTGCCAATGCTGGATCTGATATGTCACTACTTTGAGACTTTGAATTTGAAGAATTGCCATCATGCTCTAATGTCTCATGAAGATGTAAATTTTCTGGAGGGGATGATGATCCACTTGAGATAATTCTTGTGATGCTTCTTGAAACTAGTGCTATTTGAAGAAGACATCACTGCACTGATCCCTTGAGGTTCTAGATGAACATTATATGTGATATTTTCATCAAACTCATTCTGATGATGAGGTATTCCTGTAGTGATATTTGTTAGCTTATCAACACTTCCATCCCATGCTTGTTCTTCAATGAATTGAACATCTCTACTAATAATAGAATTCTTTGTGATGGGGTTATACAATTTATAGGCTTTTGATTGCTCACTGTAACCTACAAAAACACATCTCTCTCCTTTATCATCCAATTTATTTCTCCTCTCATTTGGAATATGTACATAAGCTACACATCCAAAAACTCTTAAATGTGATACACTGTGTTTCTTTCCACTCCATGATTCTTGAGGAACTTTATCCTTCACAATTTTTGTTGGACATCGGTTTAAGATGTAAACCACACAAGCCACTGCTTCAGCCCAGTACTCATTTGGTAAATGTTTGGCTTTTAACATACTTCTAGCCATTTCCATAATTGTTCTATTCTTACGTTCTACCACACCATTCTGTTGAGGTGTATACCTTGTCATAAATTGCTTCTTAATCTCAAGAAATTTGCAGAAATTTAGAAACTCATTTGAAATATACTCTCCTCCTCTATCTGGTCTTAACAACTTTATATAGTAACCACTCTGCTTTTCAACTATGGCCTTAAACTCTTTGAACACACTAAATACTATTGACTTATGTTTCAAGAAATAAACCCATGTTTTTCTACTCATTCTGTCTATAAAAGTCAGAAAGTACATGCTTCCTCCAATTGATGGTGTTTGCATAGGTCCACATAGATCTGAATGGACAATCTCAAGAAGAGATCTAGCTCTATATGACTTTCCAATAGGAAATTTTTTCTCTATGTTCCTTCCCTAGAATACAAATTTCACAAGGCTTTCTTTGGTTGTTTTCTCAAATGAAAAACCTTCACTATTTTTTTCTTCTGCAAAAAAAATCTAAACCACTTAAACTTAAATGTCTAAAACTCAATTGCCATAACGCAAGTCTAATCCTTCAGATAAACTTTAGCTGATAGTGGATAAATCTATGCAAATGAAAAATCATGTTGAATGTCTTAATGGAAACATTATGTTTCTTGTCATATCAAACCTTTGTAATCAATTTTTTACTTATAATTTTTATTTGGAATATTACACATGCATCATCCTCAAACTATAATGTCTATCTCTTCTACACTAATTTCCCAATAATCATTAAATTATGTTTCAAAACATGAACACAATACACATTTGGAATATACTTCTTTTCATCTTGCTTGATTTCGATATCGATTGTTTCTTTTCTCATAACTGAAACTTTATTATCATTTCTCTAACTTAACTTTAAGATTTAACTGACTCACATCCATGTTTGCAAACATATCTTTATATATCAGTCATGTAAGTGCTACACCCACTATCTATAAACCAAACATCCTTTGCACTTTCTTGAGCAACATTACAAGTAATGATCATTAAACCATTGATTATCACTAATCAGACTGGATTTTCTTCTAGATTTTTTTTCAAAAATAAATGTTTACTCATATCAAATTGTTTCTTCTTACACTCACTTGGCATAATATCCATACATTTTACTAGTTATGACATTAGACATGATACTTTTCCATACCTATGACCACGAGTGATGATTGTGGATATTTCCTCAAGCCTATTGTGCTAACAATATAGAAATTTGAATTTGTTCTTCCTCCTTCATAATACATGTTGGTCTCTTCTAGCTTCTCTTTGGAAATCTCTTGCTCTACCTCTATCGAAGCTTGATCTTCCTCTTTCTCCATTGTTGCCAATTAAAACTTGTGATTCAAACGATATGCTCAAGAGATGAACCACTTGATTTGTTCAACTATTTTCTTATGGGATAACACAAGATCTCATTATTTCACCTATAGACACATTTGGGTGAAATATCTTAGATTATTCAATTGCAACAAAAATCACATCAGACTTGCTAGGAAGACTTTTTAGGATTTTATCTACAATCCATTGTTCTTCTAAAGTTTCTTAGCATGAGACCTAATGTTCTAATTAACTACACCCATTGCACTTGGATGAAAAATAAATCTATTAAATATGATTCCTTCATTCAAATATTTTCAAATTCTCTCCCAAGCATTTTGTAATTTAACAACTTTCAACTTTACTTTTACCTTGATAAGTCTTTTAAAGGCTTTCCAATGCCTGCTTTCTATTTCTTTACTATATTTAACACGTAGAAAAATGGATTCGTTTACTGCTTATTGAATTTGAAAAAAAGATTTTACATCCTTTTGCTTGTTCTCCTTCAACAAATCCTTATCTGTTTGTGCCAATGCTTGAAATGCTTAAAGATTTGTAGGTTCTGTAAACCCATTCTCAACTAACTCCCACACATCTAGTGAACAAAATAAGGTCCTCATTTTTATGCTCCAATAATCGTAGTTCTTCCCATTGAATATGGGGATGTGGGCTTGAGTGAGGCTGCTGCTCATACCCGCCATTTTGAACTAGACTAATAGAGTGAAATAAAAACTTATAACTTAAGTTCAAACTAGCTTTGATACCAATTTGAAGGAATTATATCTAACTCCTAACCTAGAGGGTGTGTGCTGCAAATAGAAACAATAATATGAACACACACAAACTCACAAGAGAAATATAAAAACAAGGCTTTTTATTAAAAATACTCCAGAACACTTCGGTGCCTTCTCTTGCTTTTCTTGCTTTTTGAATTACAAAATGAAACCTCTTATTTATAGAAGTTTTCCAACCTTCTACCTTAGAAAATACCTCATAATATCTTATATTAGATATTATTGATCTTTTGGATATTTTATAGATATTCCCAGATATTTCAAGATATATATAATATCTCTTGATATTTCTAGATATTATATACAATATCTTTTGATATTTTGGAGGAGTTAATATTCACAATAAATGTGAATATCTTTTACATAAAGTTAAATTCCATAAAGTTAAACTTTATCTAGAACAAGATTAGATATTTCCAACACTCCTCTAGTGAGATGTTTGTCATTCAGTTTTCAAATCTAGGTTAGGTTAAATTTCCTTGAAGTCAGTTGAAATTCAGAATATATTGGCAGAAGTGTTAAGGCACATTGGAACATTACAGGCATTGACATTAACTCATGATAGGAGATACATCACCAGAAAGGTGCTGTTTGATCTATAATAGTGTCATATAACTTGAAGTGAATGATAATTTTAGGAAAGTATAAAAATTTATTATGTGTACAAGTTATATAATAAATATAAATTATGTGCAATCCATAACTTTTTTAGTCAGTTTTTGGTATTATGGTTATAAAATATTTCAACCAATTAAATAAAATAAAAAATAGGTTTTAATAGTTACATTTCAACATTTTTGAAAGAGATAATTTTACAATTAATTATTGTGGCAATCAAAATGTAGCTTCCACCTACAAGTTTTATGTGGTAAGGATAATTGTAGAAAAAAAATGTTGAAATTGCCACAATTTAACATTAATGAGAGTTACGAAATTGTAAATTGTGGAATTTCTACAAAAATGAAATATGTAGAAAAACTACATTTTTGTGGAGATTTTGGAATAATAACAAAAATAAAATTTTTAGAAATGTTACATACATTAACAAATGTGGATAATGTACACTTAAACAAATCGAGATTAACTATAAATAAATTATAAATTGTGGACAATCAATGTTATATTGAATTATTGAAAAACTAAAATAATATATAAAAATGTAGATTATCTACATTTCCAATGCCACAATTTTATTGTTAGGAATACCATATAACCACAAAAATATTGTTGAAAAATTGTGGCAAAAGGACTAGTTTGTTGTAGTGTAAATTTCCAACAATTAAATATTACTTTTCCATGGGCCCTTCTCACTTTTTTGTTCATTCATTTTTATCAAGATTTACATCAAAATGATTTTCATTTTTAGGTACAAAATTTGTGGTGCATTATTATAAAGAAATTAACATTTAAATTGATTTTGCAGGTTTTGTAAAATGTCAGAAAGAAAGAAGAAACAAATGGCAATCAACCAAATGTTTAAATGGTAAATTCCATCTCAAGATCTTCAACATGAAGGTATTTCTGAATTTTGACCTAATATTGATTTGAATGAAGATCTTAATGAAGATACAGAAATTATGAGAGGTGAGGTCGAAACAAAAAATACTGCTGGCAAAGAGGTAAAACATAAATTGAAGAGATTTTATAAAGTAGAGTGGGAAAATAAGTATACATGGTTTGGAAAAACTATCCATGAGAATAAAACTTCTATGAAATGTGAATGGTGTGAAACAAATGGAGCACTAGGTCCATGGGGAATAGGAGATGGTTGTACTAACATGCAAAAAGATGCAATTGTAACCCATGAGAAATCTAATGTTCACAAACTATCACAGGCAAAATGGGTATGTGATAAGCAGAAAAAGGATATATCTATTCCAGAACATATTTAACACAGATTGATGATTCTAACAAGCATAAAACTATCACAACCATGAAGTTTCCATATTGGGCTGCAAAACAAGATTTATCTTTGTTTACATATGACTCTTTTTGTTCACTTCTCATGTCATTAGATACATCATGTATGCCCAAGAATAAATACTATGCAACATATACAAACCGAAAGGCAACCAATCAATTTATTTTTTCTATATCTAAATATCTTGAAGATGAATGAGATTCCTTATATCTCTTTCATGTTAGATGAAAGCACTGATCGTAGCCTAGAGAAATATCTTGTTGTTTATGCAACATTTCTAGATTTAGAAGGGTTGGGGTTGCCAGTCTCTCAATTCATGAAACTTATTAGTGTTCGTGATGGAAAAGGATGAACAATTTATGGCACACTATAAGGTTTAAGAAATGAATGGAAGCTTTCGAACAAAAAATTGATAGGCGTTTCTACGGATGGTGCTTCTTCTATGGTGTGAAATGAAAATGGATTTGTGACCTTGTTAAAAAAAGATGTGCCAAATTTAATAGTTGTTCATCGTGAGGCATTAGCTGCATCAAATGCTTATAAAATGATACCATAGTTAGTGTTTGTTGAGAAAGTGACAAATAAAGTGTATTGATGGGTTCAAAATTCAACAAAAAGAACTAATGAGCTCATTGCATTAAAAGAACTTATGAAACTAGAAAATCTCTAGTGCCTTTAGATTCATGGAGTCAGATGGTTTTCTAGGGGACAAATCATTGAAAGGCTAGTGGCATTGATGCCTTCTATATTGACTTGTGAAAAAGTGAGAAAAAATAATCATGGTATGACAAGGCAAGGATATTTTTTGTTCAGTTTTGTTTGCACATGCTTGCTGATGTTATGTGTGAACTTAACAAGTTAAACGAAGAATTTCAAGTAGAGCACGTTGATGTCACTTTTCTTGGAGCTACTATTGATGCCACTATTAATACTCTAAGGAGAATGTTTCTAAATAAAAATTCATTTTCAAATGGTGCTTGCTACTTATCAAAATTTGTGGAGGTGTCTCAGTTTGGTCATCTACAAATCACTGATAAAGAAGTAGTTCACAAGCATGAATTGCTTTAAACATATATTCCTAATGCACATGGTGATACTCTTAATACACAAAAAAAATGATTCGGTCCTTGTATTGATGACACAATACAAAGTTGCATACAACTTACAAAATATTATGTTCAAAGACTAATAGATTGTCTAAATACAAGGTTTCTGGATCTTTCTATTTTCAATGTAGTGAAGTTGTTTAGTCCCTCACACTATTCACATGATGTTTTGGTTAGAGAAAATAATTCAATGCGTTGGCTTGACAAAATTTTCCAATATCTATAGTAGAATGTTTGTAATGAAGTGATGGACATTCCATTATTTGATATCAAGGCTTTTAAAAAAGAGTTGCATCAATTTATTGATACACTCCACTCAGGGTGTGAGGGGATTTTTATTAGATAAGCATGGAGGTTTTTTTTTATTTCTAAAAGTTGGCAAACCAACTTTCCAAACATGTTAAAACTATGGCAGAGTACACTTGTGATTCCTGCAAGTACATTAGCATGTGAACGAGGGTTTTCAAAGCAAAACCTGATTAAAGATATAAGAAGATCAAAGCTAGAAATTGGAACATTGGATGCACTCATGCGAGTATCACTAAATGGACCTGATCCTTCTATGATAGACTGGGAGAAAGTATATGACATTTGGAGAGGGGAAAAACAAAGAAGGTCACAAAATATTTTGTGAAAGCAATGGTTGATCAATGTAAGTTTTAGCTCTTTGATAAACTCATTTTATTTAAATAAAATTTGTAGTGATGTTTTATTTCACATGATATTTATATTCTACTAAATAACTAGAAATATTATGCATTTAATTTTATATTATTTATTTCAATTTCATTATAGCAATTCATTTAAGTTTCTTTCTTCATTCTTGTGGATGTAAAATTTTACTCAATTTTTTGTATTTTGTAATAGTTATTATAAAAATAAATTTGATGTGCATGTTATATTTTGAACGTCAAATGACATCCATAAAAAAATTTAGACCGTCAAATAAGATTATTGTGACATGTAACATTGAACGTTAAAATCCAGCACTGCCTGCAAATTATCAAACTATCTGAAAAAATAACTTCTATTTTACTCAAAAGTAGCTCATATTATAGTTAGTTTATGATTTTGTCTTACATTTGTCACTTGCAAATCATATTTCCATATTTTTATCCCTTGGACTTGCATTTAAGTGACATCAGTTTTACTCAAAAATAGCTAATATTATAGTTAGTTTACAATTTTGTGTTACATTTGTCACTTGCAAATTGTATTTCCATATTTTTCTCCCTTGGAGTCGCATTTAATAGACATCAGTTCAAAACAATATGAGGAGAATAAATAAATTCAAACTTAAATTACAAGTGGAAATAAAATCCATTGCATGCCATAACCAATGTCAAAAAAAAAAAAATTCAAATTAAAGAAAAATATATTATAATTTTCAAGTTCTATTTATCTGTTTTTAATTAATTTGATTATATTGTATATTTTATTTTTCATTTAAGGAAAAAAAAGTTTCCTAAAACTAAATAACAATAATGACATATTGATAATTGGTTTTTAAATATTTTACCCTAATTAGCTTATAATCGTGTAAATTGTCAATTAATTTTTTTGATTGTTGTTTACTATGATTGTTAGGTGAAAATTTATTATTAAAACCACGTCATTCAGGATATCTATGTTATGCATATGAAATTTAATAAAGTTTAATTAATTACATAAAATATGTTTTAGGTTATATTTAATATGTTTAAATATTAATTTTATAATTAAATATTTTACAATTTCACTTAAAATTTTTAGGTAAATTAAATATTGATGTTTAAGATTTATTATATATTTTTAAAAATGAATTATATTGTTTAAATTTTTTTAAGGTGGGTATATTTTACAAACATAAGAAATATATTGAATATATCTATTTAAAAAGTTTCCATAAATATTAATTTAATGGTTTTTATTTTAGAATTTTAATATATTAAAATTATGTAACCTTATTATCTATGTTCCAATTTCACCATGGAAACAAAATTGTTAATCTAACTACATTAATATCTAGGTTTCAATAAATTATTTTTGTTGAAAAACCAACATCCCTTCTTTCATTATAGAATGCATTTTGACATAATTCTTAATTAAATTTTATCCATAATCAATTTTAATAATGTAAATTATCTATAGTACTACCCACATGAAAATTTAGATAACACTATAGTGGATTAGATTTAAACTAGTGTAGAGGTAATTGGTGTTGTAACTTATCCACAATGCATATATTGTATAATTTGTTGATAATATACAATCAAAAATTTAGTATGGTGTATATTTATTTTTATTTAAATCTAATAAATAGTGTGAAAAAATCAAAGTATAAGACTTTATATTTGGGGTGTGTCAGACTATCCATAATTATTATTATTAATGTCATTTTTCCAAAATATGAGGATAAAATGTGAGTTTCACATTAAAAAATTCAAGAATGTGGATATGTCACAAGTTTAAATATGAATTTTAAGAAATTGTGGAAATTTATTTTAAGACATGAGAAAATGTGATTTTTCCACAATGAAATTTTAAGAATGTAGATATTTAACAAATTAAAATGTAACTTTTATAAATTGTGAAAAATCTCTATTTTGTTGTACAAAGTTATTCATTTAATGTTGATAATTCACAAAATGATTTTTTTGTGGATAACAATGTGGATAAATAATCCTACTTCTAGTAGTGCTTCAACCAGTTTTAATTTAGTTCACGATTAATATTTTATTTATTTTAATTAACATTTAATTAATATTATTTAATTTCCCAAATCGGCATAAAAATCACCTTGAACAATCTTTATCTCCTAACACGCAATAAGTGGCTCTATTCAAAATTTACACATGCATTTCATTTAAGACATAATTCCACCTATTAATTCTCACCTAACTTTTGTAGGGTTGATCCACAACCCTTAAATGGATTCAATGTAGGCCCTCAGATATCAAACATTTCACACTAACCCTAAACATCTCTATGGAGTGTTCTTATTCATTCCTTTGACTTATTTTCTCATTTTTGTTTTACAGGTTTTAGGGAGAGGAGAAAACGGAAGAGCAAGAAGAGAAACCATGGCAAAATCTTGATGGTTGTAGTTGTAAAGTTTTCACTATTGTAATATTTCCCATTTGTTTAATGTAGAGATCCTATAATGGATCTATTTTGTATTTTAATAAAAATATTTTTTTTTCCTTTCATCTAGGATTTTTACACATTTGAGTGCCATAAAACAAGATTTGAAATCTTTAACACATAATTTCAACTCATTTTTAGTTGATGGAAGTTACCTTTTAGTGGTTTTAGGCTTAGATTTTATTAAATTTCAAAGCTGGGTTTTTAACAGACAAATTTTATTTTTCTGTTGAAAGTGCTGAAACTACCGCCCAACACAGAGTGGCAGTCGATTGGTGAAACCTCTTGTGTATTTAATCTTGTATCATATTGTAATTATTAGTTGCAAGTATTAATATATTATTCTACTATATTATGGTGAATTATGTTAGAAGATAATTAATTAGAATAACCCCATATAACGAACCTTATAGTCCCTTTTAGTTTGTTGTGATTTTCCTTAACAATTTTATTATTCATAAAAAGGGTATATAAATTTAGTGAACTTTACTCATGATTATATCTTGCTACTTATTTTAAACCCTATTTGACCTAGGTTTTCATTCGAAAATTTAATATTCAAATACAAACATAAATTTCATTTATCACCTTCCCTAGATATAGTTTTCACCCATTTCTCTAGGGTCTTATGGTCAGTCCTACCCTTTGGGTCTCTGTCTAGGGTTTCCTATTTATTGAATCACCTTTCATCACATATATTAATGATGGTGGATCTATTGTAAAATTACTTTGATGTTTTTCTTTATTTCGTTATATATGACTATAACAAGAATCTTTTTGTTTTCCTTAATTATTAAAAACATTTTCTGAAATTAAACATTACTATTTTTAGTAAAATTTCATGGAGGTTTTTATTCCACACAATTAGAATAAAAAATACCTCTTTTTGATTATTTTAATTCACTGATTATTTTCATATATGGTCATTTTCATTAATTGATGACAATTCCATTTTGCTAAAACATCCCCTTTAAATATTATCGTCTATCATTTGTCGACTATTGGCCTTCCATTTTCTATTTATTATTATTTATTACCTCATTGGTTATTCTTATATCATTATTTTTTCCATCATGACCCATATAATTTTATCTCCTACTACTATTAAATATTCCATCTTTTATAAAACTCTCATAGAGACATTCAAGCATTGAAACATGAATATCAAGTCAAAATTCATGCCATGAGTACTAAAATTCGACCTCCTAAGGATGAGATAGTAAATCTAAGGGATTATTCCAATGCATGTGTCCATAATGTTTCTATGCACCATGATCAACATAGTTCTAATGCCACTAAAAAAAGCAATGTCATATAAATGTTATACATGACACATTTGGTCATACAAGTGAATTTAAAGTTCGACATAGAGGTAACAATGTGTATTATCCACAAGATCAATCTTGGATATTAAGGAGAGAAAAATACATAACACCCCTTAATTTTTGAAAATAATGCTAGACAACATGATATCTTATCTGATCTACTCGATAACAGATTAATCATTTTGTTACCTACTCATTATTATCACCACTATTGGCTCAAAAAATTAAACACCAACCATCCTACAATTACCATGGAATTAATATCCATCATGATAATGATTTTTGTGATTTACAATTAAAAATCCATCAAATTCATTATAAGGTATTTGTTTCCTTCTATACATGAAATTCTACTACATGATCATTACAAATCCCTGAATCTACACGAGTTCTTAAAGTTGATACAACTATGTCTAGTAAACATAATTCAATATTGAATGATACAATTTTGGAAGTACTAAAAGATTGACATAATCAAAGAGAGGATAATAATGCAATAGCTCCTTTAGATAAGCATTCCTTGATGATTGAATTGCATCCTATTATTATGTAAAAAGTGTAAACAATTAAAATCGATCATGAACAATTACACATGGCCTCAAAGCATAAAGCTTGTTGCCAAATCTTTTATAAGTGGTGCAGATTTTTAATAGGTTTCGTAAGGCAATGTCCATATACCTGGCCTATAGGGATGGATTGGTCGTGTACAAGACCTATTGGGAAGCTGGATGTGAGGAAAACAATATAGTCTACCATGGAATAAATCATCAAACACAACGTGGATATTGTTTCTTTGTTAATAATATGACTTGAAAAATATTTGTATTTCGGTAACGAGGGACATTTTTCATCTTTTATTACAAATAACATGTCACACGAATAACTGCTCTTGGTGTTATTAGTATCAAATGAGGCTTCTTGTCTCTTATCAAGCTAGGGAATGACGATTTGCTCAAAGGATCCTCCCTTTATAAAGGATTTGGGATTGAAAATTTTCCTTTGTAGTAATATTTTTATAGTAGCCAAGGACTTGACCCACATATATTTAAAGGAAAAATTGTGTTGTGTCATCCCCATGCAAATTCATCAAAAACATCAATGCTTATGAAGAAAGTAAGAGAAGAAAGAATGATTGTCCTCAACGATTAATTTGATGGTGCTCACATCGGCCCATTAAACAATTACTAGTGAAAAGTGTTAGTTTTTAAGCAGGAGAAAAGAAGAAAGCATACACTAACAACAATGTGGTGCCAATAGAAAGCATCAATCCTAAAGGGATGAAAGTGGTCAGTAAAATGACCACTCTGATCATGCCCATGTTTTCTACCCAGGTTCGAAGTAAAGCATTTCCACATATTTATGTTGAATACATTGTATATGTGAGATCCACTCACCCAATTCTGACACATAAAGTACATATCACCGACAGTTGTGGTTCATTCCATGTATGGTTATTGATTAAAGAAATATTGATCATTTGTTTGTGTGATGTTTTGACTATCTACTTTGTTGTTTGTTTGGGTGATGTGTCAGTTGTCTATTCTATCATGTAACTATTTTTTATCCTATAAATATCTCCCAAAACTTGAACCTCAATTGTGTCGTGCATTACAACGGGTTTTACACCACAACGAATTCACTCATCATTGTGGTGTTAGTTGGCTCGATAAATGTGTGCAATGCCCTAACTTCCCAACAAGTCATATTAATTCTTGGTTATTTATTATATGTGATGTTGATATTGTCTGCTATAATTATTGTGTAGGTGACGTGTCGGTCATTTACTATGTCATATAACTATTTTCTCTGTTGTATAAAAGTTATTTGGAATTGAACCTCACACTGCATGCATTGCAACGGGTTTTAGGCCCCAACAAATCTTCCTGCCTTTACGGTTTTTCGTTGGCTCTGGTATTTTGTGCATGACCTTTGTTGTTGCATATGTTCCATTCTTTTTGTCAATTTTTTTTTCTCCTACAGACCATAGTCATATTTGTTGGCTCCCATAGTGTGTGCACAACCTTTGTTGTTGGCCCTGTTCCACTCTTTGTGTCTCAAAAAATTGCTCCTTTAGGCATTATTTCTTCTTGGGAATATATGAGAAATGTTATGTTCCAATTTTAATATAAAAAAAGTTCCTAGCTGTGTTAATGGTGGTTATTGAAAGTAGTTGGGAACATTTTTCCTACCATGTGGATTTCGTCATCCATTTGCGACATATGTTTGTTATGGGGGCAGTTTGGGGAAATTTTCTTTAATTGCATATATTGGCTACAAAATCTTCATTATCCTAATTCGTACCACACAATTGATAATTATGATTAAATCAACGTCTTGTTGGAAATTACCATTCACTTACTTTTAATTCCGTTCATGATGGTCTTCACCAACCTTGAGAGACCACATATTTAGATGATATAGTTCTAATGTGTATGATAATTTTCCTTCATCCTTTCAATCAATCATTAGTTTTAACAAATCAAAGTGCATAATTTATCGTCATTATTGAAATTTTTAATATGATTTTTTAAAAGAAAATAATTTGGATTCAATTTTGGTCTTTTTTAAGATTGAGACAATAAAGTGAAGTATAGATAGCAGATATTATTACGGTCAAAACAATTTGAATCGAGGAACATGTGTGGGACATACAAAGTATTAATTCCCACATTTTTCTTTCCAACTCTGTGTTCATGTTTTCATCTTATCTAACAAATTAAACATCATCCAATCGAAAATCTTGACGCCGTAACAAATAAAAAATAGCAAATCCCTTTTTTCCATATTTTCTTAGATTTTTCTATTTCTTTTAGTTGTATATAAACCAGTGGTTGGTGCCCTAGAATTGACAGACCTGTTAACAGCATTGAATGGGCAACCCCTCCATATAGCTAAAAAAAGCATGTATCAATGTTATTCTTAAACTTGATACTATTTTTTATCATATCCATGCACCATCCCCAAAAGATTATCTCCTTTTTCTCCTCAATATTGAAAACATTTTAATTAGATCTTCTAGAGATATATCAAAATATCTTCCTCAATTTATCACCTTTTAAAGAAAACTAAACCAATCCATCAAAGTTAAAATATTAAAAAGTGTCACGGTTCTGCCTACATTGGAAATAAGTTACCCTTTGCAAATAGTTATGCAAAAAATGCAAATTGTATAGGCAAACGACAATTCTTATATATACACAAAACAAGATAGGACATTAACAAATTATCCACAAACAATATTGCACGATATTGTTGTTGAAATTGATATATTAACAAGTTCTAACGATGTTAGTTGTTTTTTCAAATTATTCACAAATTAACGACCTGCACACATCACCCCCCTTTCTCTTTCAAATGATTGACAAAACTAGCATGTTGTTCATATGTCCCTAGTTGTAAGAAAGAATAGGTTTGCACAATGGTTCCCCTACTATTTTCCCTACTAATTTAGTTCTCCACTATTTTCCCCCTTCTTCATCGATCCTTTCCTCCTTTACTGTTTTGACATTTCCATTACACATTTCACGTACGATTACTGGTGTGTAGATCAATTACAATACATGTATATTTATAAACAATTCAATTCGAATTATAATCTCTGAAAATATTCTCAAAAAAAAAAACAACCATAAAAAAATGAAAATATAAAACCACAAAGAGGTGCTTCCTCAATAAAGGGCCTTCAAAACATATTAATAGTGTATATATTATTGAATTTCGTAAGAGTATTGTCCATTAGACAAAACTTCCCAAAACGCTTGGAATAAGAGAGGAGAAAGGAGGGGAGAAGAGACGGGAGACATGAAGATGACCCATTGACACGCCAAAGTCTAAAGATATAGAAATGACCCATTGACATGCCAATAATGCGTTCTTCAGATCAATAATCCAGTCAGCGCACAATTACCAATAAATACCGAGGGGGAATTCTCAGGTGAGACCAAATAAAGACCAATATTTTATTGAATTTTATGTATTTGAAGTAGTTCTCCCTTACTCTTTCCATATGCCGTTGAACCTTTCCACGGTACCCCAAGGGAAAAATAGCATGAAAAGGTGAACAAAATTGCTCCATCTGTAGGATGAAATCATGATTATAAGCTCGAATGATGCAAATCAGGGTTGAGCTGCTCAGCGATGGTTTCAAGACTAGGTTTCCAGACACAAGGCTTCTGGTTCTTCTTCTCAACGGTCTGCGGAAGAAGTTTTTCTAGTAAGTTATTGCCGTCGACAGACATAAGTGAAGCGAGCTCTTCTTTGGTGAGTCGAATCCTGAGACGCACCGTCGATCCATTATCAGACGCCGAAATAATTCTCAACGCTCCTTTGCTGTACTTAGTCGATTTGTCATCTATTTCTTCACTGTGTGGGAGAGGCCGACTGAGGTTGCCCAAACGAGGAACAGAATCAGCTTCATGATTTGGATAATCGCAGAACACTTCCTTCACATACGAACACCTCTGCATTTTCGTCTTCCTTCCGTCGACTTTCATAACCTCCCGTTTCAAAGATCGTCGCAAAATGTTGCCCATTCTACCCTTAATGATATTGTAGGCTAATTATTCTTCGGCAATTAACTGTAATCGTTTAGAGAAAAAAGCTTGGAAATTTCGAGTTTTTAAAACACATTATATAAGCAAAATCCAGAGCAGTGAGGGAAGACTCGGGGCAATCTCATTTATTTGAATTGCGGACCATGACTTGACTGTACATCTACTCCTTCAGTGGCGTCACGGCGTGGCTAAAATTCCCGAGACTTTGTCAAATTACGAATTCCATTCACACACCTGTCGACGTGCCATCAATTTTGCGAGTTGGAGTTGAATGTTGAGCTTTAACTCTGTTGACCAAGTTGTAGGGAATTGTACCAAAGATGCACTTAATGTACAGTGTATTTGTCGATCATCATATATTTTTGAAATATAGGTATCATATTTTTCGCGAGGCTCTGATAGTGTATATAATTAGCAATTGCATAAAGTTGTAAATTATGTTGGTGAGAATCTAAATATTTAGATGTTTATTTTATTATAGGAGAAAATAATATTGTCGGATTTTGATACTGTGTAATAAAGGCAGCTTCAAAGGTGGGACGCCTAATAGTAAATTATAGGAGTAGAAATATATCCCCATATTACCTCTTAAATTGTGTAAAACTTTATTATTAATCTAATATTAATAAAAATACGAAAGTCAACTTCCATTTCTAATATAAAGATGCATAAATTTTGAGCCTTTACATTTTAGATTCAAATCTCATTTTCTTTGTAAA
The DNA here is from genome assembly GCA_019776745.2 of Taxus chinensis. Lineage (NCBI taxonomy): Eukaryota > Viridiplantae > Streptophyta > Pinopsida > Cupressales > Taxaceae > Taxus > Taxus chinensis. The sequence goes on from CM034157.1 coordinate 162,013,702, forward strand.
CCACTCTCTCATTTCAGTGTTGAATTAATTTATAACATGAAATCTTATGTATACAATGAAAATAAGTTAGCCTAATTTGTTGATTAAAGTAATAGGTATCTGCTCGCAACTTCCAAGAAGATGACAAAGGTGTTCTGCCACTCCAACTTTCGGGTATAAACCCAAATATACAACAAAGCATCACTAAAATTCTCCTATCTTGCGTAAATGCTTCCAAAAAGGGGTTAAATTTGACGGTCATTTTCTCATATTAAAGAGGGGAGAACTAAAGTGAAGTTGGAAAGGGGGTGGGGGGAGGGGGTCGTAAGAGCATTTGATAGTTGTGGTGAAAAGTGGAAAGAGTAATTAATCAAGAAGTGAGGTGGGAGGGAAATGATGCAAATATGAATTCTTGAAAGAGGAAACAACGGTGGAGAAGGAAAATGAGATGGTGTTGGATTATGGGAACATGTTATTACATATGGAAAGGAAGACAAATACGTTTTTTTAATTTTATCTCTTCTATTAGGTGACACGCGATCTCATGACAAAATTTATAAGTCAATTCTTAAACAAATATCAATGTCTAAAGTTTTCTGTTCCATGAGTATTTCTACTAGAGAAAGCCCAATCACCACTATTATTGACTGACTCAACATCGTATGAGGACTCCATATTGCTTTCACAAAGATATTGTTCTGTTTAATCTTCAAATCATTGCTTCATAATCTTCTAGATCAGAGCATAGGTATATGAACTATTTTATCACTTACTATACAATTAGTAAGTGTACGTACCGTGTATAGCATTACATATCTTTGGTGCGTATTTTTCCACCTACAGTTTGGTATGCTTTATGTATATTTTCAACAATTGAAGCATTTTGATCATACCAACATTATTTGTATCTATAACAATGGGTCTTCAAGAAAAGAATCTACATCTTAATTAATTTCATCAATGCTATAATAGGAAGAATTGGAGCAACTTTGGGTGACATTTAAATTCTCAAGAACAAGGAAAACATGAATTCCACCTAGTTTTGGTCTGGTGAGACTGCACAATGCTAGAGTTCAAAATTTTAGTTAGGAATGGTGTTTTTATAAGAAGCTATTGGATAATTTCAATTTCAATTGAGCATGGTGAATTACTAATTCATCTTCTACAGAATCATGGAAGGATAGGTTGGACACTAAGATGATCCATACACATTGCTTGGGAAAAGAGGATACTATCTTTTCAACCATACAAATTTTGGGAATCCTAAGGCATTTGGACTTCTCAGAGAGGGGTTCACCAAATACGATTCAATATAAATATAATTCAATGTTCTAATTCTAGAGTCACCAATATTCTAAAGTATCAGTAAAATCAACAAATGCCTAACAATCTAATAATGCACCATTGTAAGAAAATAGGATAAATTCAATACTTATTTGATACATGTTTATCTTGGAATAGATCTAGGCTAGTTAACAACTGATTAACATGGACAGAGTGTCACAAACGCATACAGTAATCAATTTTGAAATTTAATGATAAAGATTGGACTAAGGGTTCTAGGGCATATAGATTACATTTGGGGGACAACAGGTCATTGTTCCCTAAGTTGCTAAGTTTTTGCATCGTAAAAGCTCTTCTATTTCGTTAAGGTTTCACACTTATTCATTGCTTGGTCACTTGTTATTTACACTTTAATCACGTCGAGGGTACCTTTAACCTGACAGAAAAAACCAACTGGGCTACCTACACAAGCTTGCAACTACACATCAAATTGGAATCAAAGAATGTACAATAATATTGAACTCAGACTGACCCCGACAAAAAACCCGTGAAGAGTGAACTTATGACCGAGCATATGCTAAGCGCACATTTCATACTGCATGTAGTTCTTTGTGCTTGTTTCAATAGTGTTCTTAGGTCACCCACATGTCAATGACACCAATTAGCGGGCTATCCTAGCTTCAATCCCAAAGCCTGAGGCATGGACCTGCACAAACACAAAAAACCTATGTGTTTTTGTAGGAAAATGCAAAAAAAATCACTTCCATCATGATAAATCAACATAAAACGATGTGACTTTTTAGAAAAAATTATACCAGGGTGACGTAAAGTAGAGTTTCTTCTTTGTATAAATATAATTTATCAATTTTTCTAACAAATATAAGGTTTGTCCATATTATTTATTTTCTAATTATGCTCTTTTAATAGCTATTTTTTGACAGTTTAAACATGTCTATATTTTGTCATGTATCTTAGATCAGGAATCATCAAAATTGAAATAAAATTAAAAGAACAAACTAGACTAATTCTATACATATTCAAAAAAAACTAATTTTTGATAGTTTTTTGAGGTATTTTGGGCTAGGGGCATAGTGACAAGAACTCTGTTATTTTTCAAAACTTAAAATTTTTGTACTAGAAAAATCATTAAAAAAAATACTCGCTAAAAAAATCTAAGAAAAAATCTAGCACAAATTAGATGCTCCTAGCTATTTTTTACCAAAAGGTTTTCAAAAATACTAAATGGTCCTCAAAAAATGGTGGGGGGCACAAAAGTCACTCTATTATTTTTTTTAACAAAAATAGGAGTACCTGTTGGTAATTTTAGTTGTTTGATCCACTTAAACTGATCAGTTTTCAATAAAATCGAGTAGCCTTAGAAACTAGACTCAATAATGCTACGATTCATGTTTATACAAAATCTTCCAATTTTGAATGTCATTAACTATTTCAAAAAACTCGTAAAAGTGGAATTTTTCTACCAATTTTTCAGAAAAATGTGTCAACTTAAGACCCCCTTTTGGTCCCCCAACTTGGTGCACTTACCCATAATTGTAATTTAATAACTTTTCATAAATAATTGTAGTCATGTTGTTGACACACATTGATTTATAACATCCATGAAATATAGAAATGAAATTAAGCAAAATAATTTTTAATATGTTCTAAATTTTCCTTAAGTTTACAATTGATAGTTGAGTTTGTAGGACTTGATGAAGTTACCCTTCATCCAAAAGGAATAAAAATCTCAGACTAGGAAAATTTTGGGAACAAAACTTGGACCATAGAGTTCATATAATCGATTACTATATATAGAATCTGTCAAGCTATGTTCCCTGAGTCTGAAAATTCAATAACATGTGTTTTAGACCATGAAACCAAAAACTTTGTTCAATATTTGAAAGTGGGCATCCAAAGATAAGCTAACTAACTTCGATGCTTTATTTTGACCCATTTATGTATTATGATTTTTGAAAAAATGTGTTGAATTTTATATTTCAAACTAAGATGAAATTTAAAATTGGAAGTGACTTGAAACCTTCATTGTGTCATATGTCACTTAGAGATATCTTACTAACAAATAATAATCCAAATTATCATATGGAGCTTTGAATTTCTTAAGAATCCATCTTTAATGTAATCAAAATGAGTTTAATGAAAGGTGAATAATTTGCGACAATTCCATGTAAGGAGTACAATGAAAAATCCTTCCTAAATCCCCCATTCAATGTTACACCATATAATACATTATTCAATCAGTGTATAAAAGGACTCAGACATGTTGAAAAATAGGAATCAATCCTATTTTTATCAAGATTATGAATTCTAATTTGTTCACTAAAATTTAAATGGACAAATTATTTTTAAATGCACATAGATACAAATCCCAAGTCTCTGAAACTTTTAAAGTTATCCACAAAATGGTAATAGGAAAAATGCACCAATTATTTAGACATAATTTATTTGCAAACTACCTTAATTTATAGATTAATGTTGGTCAAAAATATCACAAGCTACAACTGTGTTTAGACAAGTAATAACTTGAACTCACGGTGTGATTGGATAACATGGGTACTATCTCCAAGTTGTGGGACTTGCTACTTGAGATAACCTCCAGAGAAAGCTGGTTCTTGCTCCTAAACTACCTGCCACAATCTACTCTAATGCATGTGAAACCCCACTATTCTAATCTAAATTTCCAAGGGAAAGGGAGAGAGAATGCATAAAATTGGTCCTACACTAAAGCGGTGATACACCAGAAAATGGAGGGTGTGAGAGTATTCCAAATGTGTGAAATACAGAAGCAAAATGCACACTAGAACTTCAGGTGATGACAATTCTCCATCATCATCTAGCAAAATGCATTCACCATTATATTTTGGAAAACATACACAATGATAACTTCAATCCCAAAAGAACATATAACTAGAAAAATAAGACACAATATTCAAAACATGTAAAAAGGATTAAAGGGTAAAGATGGGAATGCAAAAAACACAGCAATGGAAGATACATCCACAAACTGGATATTTTATTGCTTCATGATATGCACAGTTCAATCTATTACAAGATAAGGGCCTGGATCACCATGCAAGGAGTCCACTATAAGGGCCTAGGTTAACACACTGGCTTCACAAAGCAATTTTGATGCAGAGCTTTGCTACCTTAGAAAAACTAATATTTTTACAATGAGCCCAACATCCAATTTATAGACAAAAATGAGAAGAAAAGAGAAGGGAAAATGGAAATCCTGAAATCTGTCCTTCAACCAACTGTAAGATGTGCATCTAAATGGATAGACATGAAATATATTACTTTAAAAGGCTCCCCATACTGTCCCATGTGCTGCAGCAGAGAAAGAATGATGACCATGATTCAATTCTTAATTGCACTCCCAATACCAAATAAAACAACTGTTCTGAACTTATTGCCACGTTTTATTACAAAATATCAAGCAATTTCTCATCAAATCTAGAATTTCTTAATAAATTTTTGTGCATCGGGCTTGGAGCCACTAATTCCAACGGTACCAATTTTGTGTGATTTCGTTGAGAAATGCAAAAGTTATGGCCTTCTGAGTGCGGGAAGCTATTTTAGAACCTCTGGCAGGCGTTTTCTGTCATTTGACGGGAATGAGCATTAACTTGGAGCCGAATATGTTTCTTTATATTTAAATATAGCTACCCTCATTAAAAATAAGAAATCTAGTTTTTGTGGCATAAGGACTAAAGTGCTTGTTCCAGAAAGTCCAATTTTGTGAAAAGGAGCTGGAGTCAAAATTATGGCCGTTTGAAGTTTCGGACCTGTAAAGTTGACTTATTATTCTCTATTCGGACTATAAATGATATTTTCAGCTCTTAAATTATGGAACTTAAAATTAAGGATGGGACAAAAGTATCCCATGAGGAATAGGAACCTAGGCCCTGGTCACACCGAATCTTCATCCCGCTTTCCCGAGACTTGCAATGGGACAGAAGATTTCAAATTGTTTCATTTCTAGATCTTTATACATTGTCCCAAATTTCTTCTATTTGGTCACATTAAAGTCTCCTCATTTGGACCGTAACCAGTTCACAAACTTCATCTACCTTCCCAACTGCATTCTGAATGGCTGCCTTAAGTCTTTTCGGCCGACTTGGTCACCCGAAGTACTTTTACCCAGCATGTCCCAGACTACATTCCGGTTTCAACATCTAGTCAATTGATTTCCACTTTTTGAAAAGCATTGTAGATTTTCGTGTCCCGCTAATGATGCCAATGTCCCACTTGTCCCAAATGCAAATTTATGGTAGAAAAACTTCCCCTTTATGCAGGTTGCTAGAAAATCATGTCATTCCCTTGACTTTTTTTGCACTAGTATGTAGATGATACCATTACAATTGAATAGCCAAAAAATTTGTTTCTGCAATGTTTTTAGAATTTTTGAACTACTAAACTTCTTCTTCCTTGGACACTAGAGTTAAAAAAAGGAGGGGACTATGAAACATGGTTTAAGGATTGAAAAATATAATTGCTTGGGACTAAAGAATTATGTAAAATGCATGTTATCAAGACAATTACCTTGGACACAGTGGGTGCTAGTGTATTGAAGCATAAGAAAGCCTAGAATAAATTTAGTAATTGACCTTAGAGTTGGGATCATGAGTTTGACCATGATGCCAAAAATAGATACATAAATGAAATCAAAATGGACCAAAAGTCACAGGTAAAAGCAATGTTGATGAACAATAAGAAGTTTGACTAGTGGCTAATTTTACCTTGGAAATGAAATGACCCATTTAAGCTTGAATAGATCCAAATTACATAATGATATACTGGTAAAATAATAATGTCCATATTTTTTTAGTTTGATAGGGTGTTTGTGCAATGCTATTCAAAATAAATTCTAGTGTAAACGAAATAAGGAACACACTTGTTATAAAGTACCAAGACCCATTTATTTCTTAAGTGTAGAGAATCATAGAATGCTTGTACCGTGGTGAACCATGGAAATAGTGCTTTGACCCATTGGCATCGAGTCCTTGTTATATACCGTTGTAAGAAGTGTTGGTATCCAAATTTGATTCTCCCTCAAAGTTTGAGCAACATCACAGATTTGACAGGAGCTTAGAGGCAAATAGATCACAAATATATGTCATTTTGTAGCTGGGGAGAAATCTAACTAGTCCCTTTGTTACTTGGATTTGTGGAGAGATGGATAGCACCTCAAGAGGATTTGATCTATCCTCACTATTTTAGGTTGTGCCTTTCAACCAAGGTAAGAGAACCTATTTTGTAACCTTTATTTAAGAAGGAATGATAGATATCCTTTCTTTTGCATAAATTTTATAGAGAAGAACTTGGGGAAAATATGATAACCACACCAGATCTGACTCTCACTATTTTTCACTTCCAGATCATGGAGATATACTCACAATAAGGCAAAGGTTACTAAAGACATTTGAGACCTATTGCTTCTACATGTTTAGGTGATGAGGATTTGTGCATTGTGTATACACACAATGAAAAACAGGGGTAGTATGGGTAGGATTAGTTGTTTTTGAATAAATTTTTTGGTGGGAGGTGAGGCAGGATGAACTTGATTCACCAGATCCTTGAAGAATCTTACAAAATGGAAGGTTAAACCAACAAAATGCCACAAATAGCTAAAATGTTTCTTCAACTAGAATATGTGCTTTAATGGAGGCCCAGATTAGCACTCTTTCACACAATATTTGAGATTCTATCATGAAGGCTTGAGTTAGAAAACCCAACAAAGCATCAAGATCTAAGCCAAATCATGCCTAAGGTACACCCAAAGGCTTATAGACAATATCTGTCAACAGATGAAAGAAAAGTGATTTTAAATCATTTATTCCAATCCCAAATGAAAGCTCTTCTAAGAAATGAAATTGCAGATGCCACTAAACTATCACAAGGATTGAGGCCTATGTGATTGAATCAGATTTTAATACAAGATTGCAATAGAAACAAGAAAAACTATTTGCATACATTCAGAAATAAAATCAATACACATTTTCTCAAGACAACACAGAAATAACTTGAATTTGATTAAATCTATTAGCAGGGGAAAGTTTCTAGAACAATCTCAGAGCTTGTCAATGGCTGTACACTTGCAACCACCTTGACATGATCAAATTTAATACAAAATAGATATACATAGGCTTCTCAAACGGCTTCAAAAAAGATGGGCTTTGTCAAATTTTCCTCTTAGGAATTTTCTTCAGTCCTGACCTTCTAAAAACTCAACACTCCAACAACTTCCCAATTTGCATGAAAAATTTGTGCCATTTATAATAATTTACAATAGCCCCTTCTTCGTAAAATACAAAAACATTTAATGCACTAGTGCTTCGCTATGATTCTTTCGTGATTCATGCAGAATCAGATCTGCAAAAAGTCTCCAGGTGCTCGAGGGGGTAGATCTCATCAAATATTCCCGCATTCAACTCCTTCACTCTAGTAGATCACTGCCTCCTTCAATTTCCAACCACTTCCACCCCTAATCTATCAAATCTGGCCCCTTGCGTGCTCAGGAGAAGAAAAATAGAAAATTAGATCGAGCATGAAAGTCAGACCATTTTAATGGTGAAAGATGTCCTCCAGATCTTCCCACCAAACTCAAGATATCAACATTAACTTCCTTCTTTGCTTGGCATGTAGAAAGACCAAGAAATCATGAAGACTTGCACTTCCAAATGTGTTTCAAAGAAATGGGGGGAAAATCAGATTTAGACTAACAACATCCGTTGATCTTTACTTTGAATTTGGGCCGTCCACATGGTAGATTCAAACTTTAGAATAGACCCGGGGGGTTCCTTTGAATTTTTACAATTTTTTGGAAAAATGGAATTTTTTCCATTTTATTTCCGCACTGTTCGCCCTTAGGAAACAAGCCTGACACGTGTCCAAATATGTTGGAAGCAGAACCGTGCTCAAATTCTACCATTTTACTCTCTTTTTGGAAAAGGGAAAATTTTCCAAATTTTCCCCGCAGCTCCGCCCTCCACCCTTGAGCCTGACATGTGTCCAAATGTGATTGAAGTGGTGCCGCACTTGCATGTGAGCTGCATTTTTACTTTCGACTCTTTTCTCCTCAAAAGGAAAATTTTCCAAATTTCCCAAGAGAGCCCCCACCTCCTCCATTGACCAGGGCAAAACATTGACCTTTTCCCTCATCGAGGCTATGCGGGCCATTTTGAAATTTTAATCCTTAAGAGGCAAAAAATCCAAGTTGCCTCCGATGGTCCACCTCACCACCTATTTGAATTTTCAAACTACCACATGCCACCATGGCGCACCTTGAGATGGTCCCAAAAAATTTTGATACCTTGAACGAGCGCGGGCTCGCCACGTGTTCTGCTCTAGCAAGGTTTGAATGAATACTTGAAGCTCAGCGGAAGGCACCATGTGTCATACTCCGAGTCAGTCTCCTTTTGGCCATTGAAAACTCTAAGTAAAATGCAAAGCAAGTGGAGACCTCCACGTGTTAGCCTGGCGCTTATTTAAGATGAAACTTAAGGGCCAGTCCCTGAACATGCGTGGTTCCTCCACGTGTCTCCATGGCAAAACTTCAAGATGGTGCCCAAAGAGGAGACCCTGAATGAGTGCGTGCTCACCACGTGTCCTATTCCACTAAACTACTATCACCTGCATGAAAATTTTTCTAAGTCCAGGACAGGCAGCGAAAACCTCCATTTGTCCTCCCGGTGCTACTCCAAGGCAAAACCAAAAAGTAGATCTTCAAATGAGCATCGTGCCTCCATGTGGACACATTTTGAGTTAAAGATTTTCATGAATTTTTCTAAGTACCCAGCTAAGCCGCGTCCAACCAAAAGGTGCCACATTTCCCTATATATACAAGGATGCAAATTTGACCGGGAGAAACACTTGTCAAACTGTAAAACATAGAAAAATGACCATTTGAGCCCGGGGAACGAAATTTTCTTCAAGGACAAAAAAATTATAAATGTTATAAGGCTCAAATATGTTCTTCAGGGACACATCCATTCATTTTCTTCAACTACTTAGGGTAGAAACAACAGGGAAAACAAATCCCAACCGTGGAGAACAAAAAACTGGTTGATCCAATCTAATCACCTCCTGCTTTGTTCACAGAGCATGAGAGACTCTATTGACACTGATCCCAGAGTGAAATATTCATTTGGGAAACAACCGCTTCTTCTCAAAGCATGGAGTCTCATTGTGTACCATTACGAATGCCAAGAATCTGATGCAAAAATCTTCAAAAAATATTGATACAATGGGAATCGGAACTTTTTGGGAAAATGTCAAAGCCTTCCTGCGACAAGTGTAAAGCTGAGTTACGTGCACAACTCTCTGGTCTCGGTTCTTTTTCATTGATTGTCAAGATGCTAGAGATTTAGAGCAAGAGATTGTCTTATTCCTTCCAAGAATTTTCAAGACACTGTTTCACCACGTGAAATGACACGATCAACATCTAAATATGGCGGAAGTGGAGTTTTTTTTGCTTCTTCTGGTCATATTATCTCCAGTAGGCATCCCAAACTGTTGCAAAATGCTAACAAAAAAACTTCGAAGACAAGGCTCTAATCACGAGGCAAGGACGTTTAAGCCTCGGAAAGGGAAGTCAGCCCCCCAGAATCAAAAGCAAGCATCCTCAGCAACCATCATTCATAGCAGCCACCATTAACAAGGCTCTCACCATGAGGAAAAAGCATAATCACAAGGCAGATTGGAAAGGGCAAGTCAGCCCCCCACGAATCACAAAGCACGACTATCCATAGCAACAACCATCTCAGTCGGCCACCAGTATGGAGCCACTCTGGTGAAGCAGCAGCACTTCAGGCCAGGTGGATCGATGGTGCCACAGAAATCTCCATGGCGTACTTGTACGCATCATGACTGCAGAAGGGCTTTTATTACAACGGTCAGCAAGCATGGAAACTCTCGGTGAAGAGAGCACTTCTGGTCAAGGACTCATTCCAAGACATCCCAATGGTAGTGCTCATAGAATTCAGAGCCGTCAGAAGATGTCATGGTTGATTGATTCAGGCACCAGGATGCACATGACTGGCGATGAAGAAGTTGTTTCATACGCAACTCATCCGGACATTGTCCTAGTCTCACGGACTTTGCGAGCCGTCAGAAAGTGTCTAGTTGATTGATTCGGGTGCCAATCAAGAGTACATTGCAGCTAGTAATAAGAAGTTGATGTCATCATACTCCAGAGTGACACGAAGCCCACTGGACACTCACGAAGGTGTTATATGTTCCAAGTTTTACCTCAAATCTCTTGTCTATGAGTCAACTTCTTAATCATCGAATGTGGGTCGAATTCTTTGTTCAAAAAGGGGTCAAGTCCTACATCATTTCCCAGGGAGATTTAGTTATTGCTCGAGGATTTATAAAGGTTCATCTATTTTCACTGGATGTGGTCACTTCATCTAACATTGCTCTCTCTACTTAAATGGTGAAGTCCACTGCACTATGGCACTTTCAATGTGGTCATCTTTCTGTCGCGGGCACTACATCAGCTCAGTGCTAAGGAAATTGTAAGAGGGCTTGCTCCACTCTCTCATTCCTTACCTATTTGCTCAGGATGTCTTGTAAGCAAACAACACATAGGTCCGTTCAAACAAAGCTCTTATCATTCTATGGAGCATCTTCAGGTTGTACACATCAATCTTATGCGGACCCCTGTCAGTTAGCTTTTAAGGTTTTGAATACTTCCAGCTTCATCATTGATGATTACTCACGAAAAATGTGGGTATATTTTCTCCAGAAGAAGAGTGAGGCATTTGCCAATTTTCAAACCTTTTACCAGCAAGCCACCAGGAAGTCTGGGAAGCCTCTTCCTTCTCCTCTGCTCAGATCGGGGGGGGGAATTTATATCAAAGAAGTTCTTAGAATACCTAAAGCAGCATAGCATTCAGCAACATCTAACTGCACCCTACATGCCCCAATAGAATGGGATTTCCTGAGTGACACAACAGGAATATCATGGAGATGGCTCATTGTATGCTCTCCACCGCCAAGTTAGAGGATCAGTTTTGGGTAGAAGAAGTCCAGACAACAGTGTATCTACTCAACTGGGCACCCACAAAGATCTTGCAGAACAGGACACCAGAAGAGGTATGTACTCATCGTAAACCTTCTATCTATCATTTGAGAGTTTTTGCTTGTACTGCATATATGCATGTTCTAGATGAGAAAAGGAAGAAGATAGATCCAAAAGACACTACCATGTCTTTTCTTGGGGTATAGTACTACCTCAAAGGCATATCGTCTCATGGATCCTGAGATGAAGAAAATCTATAAGAGTCAAGATGTGGTGTGTGATGAGTCATCCTTTGACTCCCTGCCACACAATGGAGATCCAATACTAATCTCGTCACATAGATTTCTCACACATCCAGATGATGGGAAAGATGATTCTTCTCAGAGAGAAGAAGAGATGAGTGGAATCTTATTCGTTGATCTAGGCACACTAGGGAAACACATCTTCACATCAGCAGCAACAGAACCAACATCCGAAATGGGTCAAGAATACTATTGGGGATGCACATCCTGAACTCACTTCCAGGTACTTCTACGGGAGTTCAAAACATGAAGTCAAGCCAGACATGAGGTAAATTTTGCACTCATGAGTTCAGTTTTTGATAGCACTGAACCTGACATTGTTCGTAAGGCATTAGACCAACCACAGTGGAAACGGGCTATGAATGCTGAATATGATTCCCTACTTCAGAATCATACGTGGAAACTTGTCGATTTGCCTCCAGGTAATAAATCCATTGGCTGCAAATGGATTTTCAAAACAAAATATAAGGTAGATTGTTGAATCGACAAACACAAAGCATGAATTGTTATAAAGGGTTATGCTCAGCAAGAAGGAATTGACTATGAAGATACCTTTGCACCCATAGCAAAGATAAAAACCATCAGAGTTGTCTGTGCATTTGCAACACAAAATGGATGGAAACTTCAGCAAATGGATGTTAAGAGTTCTTTTCTAAATGGTGATCTCAAAAGAAAAAGTATACATGGCCTAACCTGAAGGGTTTTTAGATGAGCATCAACCCCATAAGGTATTTCGTCTGATAAAGTCATCTTTATGGATTCAAACAAGCACCTATGGGCATGGTATATAAAAATTGATGATCACCTATTACAGCATGGATTCACACCTAGCCCCTCATATACAAATTTTGTATATCAAGAAGGTAGGAATAAAGATTATTCATTCTGGTTTTATACGTAGATGATCTTGTGATCACAGGAAGTTCTGAACAATCTTGTGGATAATGTAAATAATGATCTGAAGAAATCCTTCAACATGACCGATTTGGGGTTACTTCACTATTGTCTTCGCTTAGAGATATGGCAGAAGAAGAATCATATCTTTGTCTCTCAAATGAAAAATGCCAAGACACTCTTCGGAAAATTATGGAATATCAAATTATAAACCAATATCCACACCCATGGGAAAAGGTTTGCAATTATCTAGACTCCAGGATTCACTGCAGGTAGATGGCACTCACTACAGGTAGCTTGTGGGGAGTCTCATTTACTTGACTTATACCGGGCCAGATCTTTGCTTTACAGTGAGCTTATCATCAACCAGATTTATGCAGGATAACAAGAAATGTCCTTGGATAGCGCAAAGCATGTGTGTGAGGATATGTGAAGGTACAGTTGCCTTTGGTCTATGAGTATCAGGAAGAACACTCAGTCTTTCTTACAAGGAATCCAGACTCAGACTAGGCAGGATCTTTGATGTAGGAAATCCCCACTCAGGATATGTTTTTCATCTGGATCTGCCTATCTCGTGGATCAGCAAGAGCAAAATGTTGCTACTCTCTCATCCAACTGAGGCTAAATACGTGCTGCACGGGAGCTGTGTTGCGAAGCGGCAATTTGGGTACTTCGCATTACTTGCAAATATAGGGATTCCTTAAGAGAAACCTCCATCATTCACTCACTGCGACATCAAGTGGTTAAAGCTTGTGAAAATCTTGTTTTCCAGGATGAACAAAGCATTGAGGTCGAATTTCACACTACCATTCTTGAACAGGTCTTGAACACCAAATTCAGCTCAGTATGCTATACCGCTCACTGATTTTCAGGTATGCAGATATTCTCACAAGCCTCTCGGCAAGGTGAAGTTTGATTGTTTTAGGTGTACATTTTTTAAAAAGAATGTATTATGGGGGGGAATGTTAGCGCAATTAATCATTTCTCGTTTGTATTTGTTTTAATAAACATTATGTAACGTTTCTTTCCGCGGCTCCCCCCTCGTCCATCGCACTTATAAAGGCTTGCTCTCTGTATTATCAAGACATACAATTATACAATGATATTTGGAGCTCTATCATTGTTCATATTGAATCGGGATGGTTTGATTCTTCTGAAAAACTTTTCAAAACATGTGGACGATCGAGATTCAAATTGAGGACCTGGTGTTTACATCTGATGGCTTCCCTCCACTTCTGTCTACTTTATTGTGTCCCTACCTCTTAAAAACCATACCGTCGAAAGAATTTCAGACACGTGTGATTGAATGATGGCCATCTAGGTTTCAAACTTTTCTACGCTACCTCCAGCATTGAACACTCGATGGTTTGGTTTCAGTGGGATGTGTAGTACGTAATTAAAGTGTGTGCAAAATATAATAAGTTTAGAAGACAAAATATGTGTGGGTACAGAAATGATAGACAATACGAATATGATTTACAGTTGGCGACCATGAATATTATATTACTTAGTGACAATTAACAATTTTTGAATTTTTTTTCTTTCAAAAAAGTGTTGATTGCATAGTTAGCTCATCTCAATTATTTAGTATTTCTCTGATTCAAACATTGATATTTGTTGTATTATATTACAGGGTCCACATTAACACTTTGTCATTTCAAAAAATTCTAAAAATAGTTATAAATTACTAGTTTTAAATATAAATATTAATCAGTTTTATATTTTAAATGCTTTTATAAAATAATTTTAAAAATTATATATATATAGAGAGAGAGAGAGAGAGAAAATGACGATGGTATTTTGAATTTGTGATTCGAAAGAGACATATATTTTCAAATATTAGTGTCAATGGTGCCATTCTTGGAAATTATACTGGGGACCTTGTGTTGAGCCTTTTATTATCACATGTGACGTAATAATTGTTTAAAATATACACATCAACTTAAAATAATTTCCTTATAATTATAGTGGTTTAAATTTTTATATTTGAGAGGCTACTTGTTCATGTGACATGTGTGTTCCCAATTTTTTGTGCACTACGGTGCTTTGCGCAAGAAGCCACCCTACTGAGGCACTGACCTTACTTTAGAGATGTCAACCAAAGACTGCATTTTTGTTTCCTTAAAGAACCATTCAAATCACCTCTATTAGTGACTCCTTCAAATTATCCTATATCATATCATCTTCCTAATTTCAGGAAATTCATACTTCCTCAAGAAAATTGTTTATGTTTTTTTAGGGATATACACAACCTTAACCAAATGATATAAAGGAGAAGGGAAACCCTTTCATTTTGATAGGCCATATTGTCATATCCGAAAATGTTCTATGACAAGTTGTGAGTCATCCTCCGCATCAACAAAACCATAAAGTTGGTAACAACAAACAAAACATGTGGTCGATAACATAATATGATAAGGGAGGGAGGTATTGATCCACGTATAAAAATGGCCAGACATAAAATTTTTGTATAATGACAAATTACAAGTCCTTTTCCTATGAAGTCATGCATCCCTCACTATTGCAGAAGATATTTTCCATAACGAAGATTGTATTTCGAAAACAATAATTATTCAGAAAGATGTGTCTCCATAATGCTTGTTCGCATCTTCTATCCCGCACGTAAATATGAAGCACTTACCTATAATTAATGAAAAACTACACCACCACTAGATTCTTCTGTCCCTTCTTTGGGAAGAATATTTCACCATATTTCTTGGCGAGGTCACTGAGATTGTAGTGATTCAAATCATCCCCAACTTGGATCCAGGTTCTGAAAATGGGCATTTCCTGGAGGCTCAACATTATCTTTAGCTTTCTTGGATCTTAGTTTCAATATAAATATGACTCCAACCTCCACAATGAACAGGGATACCAACCCCTTCAACAATCCACTCCATAAAATAAAAAATACTCATGCATTTCACAACATGGAACTATTGGAGGAAAAAAGATAGACAGTAGATCGATTAACATGGAATTTTTTTTGCAAGAATTAAATACTGGATTTCGTATCTAGGATGATAAAATTTTAAAGGATTTCCATATATAGTGTCGTATTGTTCGACATTTGAGTTTCACATTGTTTCTACTTTTATGTTCCTTGCCCCACACTTAGCCACCCTCTAACCCCTTCATCTTCACCCCTCTTCGTCTCCCAATGTTTCTCTTCCTATATGAATCTTTCAAAGATCCCCTTCAGTGTTCCCATGATAATTTCACGTACGATTGATAGTATTAGTCCTTATTTGTGAATAAAATCATTTGGTTGGGACAACTGATGTGTCACGTTTTTATTATCTTATTTGTAGATGTGAATTTATGTACCTTGTGTTATTGACTATCTTTGTCCTAGATTTTAAGTGTAAAAATTATAAATGTTGACTTTGATTTTGACAACTAGTAGTACTATACTTCACATTACCACTCACAGTCATTGGCTTATGCACACTCATTGGCTTATATAAGTTATGATCACATGACATAAATTTACATATGGTTCCAATCATTCATACCTTAAAAATACTATGACGTGACTTTAATGGTTGTTATAGTCAATCATACGATAAAAATATTAGTCGTGAGTGATTATTAGTCCCTGCCTTTGGTAAGTTTACTATACCTTTCACTCCACTCTTAACAAGTTCTTATTAAACATGTTTTCAAACAATAAGAAATTAGTAATATTTTCTTACATTGATTTTCAAATGTCTTAAAATTTGGACATGCTCATTTTTATCCAAAAAAGCCTTAAAATGTATTTATCTAGTTTTTGATTGGCTAAAAGCTTTTACCCCTTATTCACACCTTCACGTAAATTGAGGCACAATGATGCCATCATATTTATTGTGGTTTTCATTTCTATTTTTTTAAAAATAATTCACTTTTTTAGAATTTATTGATTAAAATTATTAACCTATTTTATAACTATACACTCTTTTGTCTCTTATAATATTTAGAAAAAAGTAAATATTGTCTTTTATTTATAGACTTGGTGGTACACATGTAAGTGTTTTTTAAATTGGAGTTCATATTTTCTACAGAATTTCACCTAAGTATTCCAACGATCTCTTCAAAAACATAGACAATAGTGCCACTTTTTTCTTATATTATACCCTACATATATTTTATTTTATTTAAACTAACAATAATATTATAATGACTATTTAAAATTGTATAATATTGTCTTCTTTGAAATAACCTAATGCTAATTATTTTAAAACAATAAATTGATATTTATTTTCAAACAATTCAACAATTCAATGTTGGAACAGGGACTAGTCGCATTACGACTCTTGCTAAAAATAGAGCAAAGCCCGTGGAAATTGTATTTGATAAAAACGATATTCTAAAAGATAACTTCTCTAATAATTTTTTAATCATTAAGACATTCGTACAAGAGAAACAAAATCTATGTCAGACTTCAAAATTGAGCCCATCACAGCCCTTCCCAAGGCCTCAAACTCATCAGAAAAGGGCAGGTAAAAATTTGCCTGTCAAAAAAAATTAAAATGTAAAATTCATTTGACAATACAAAAGTGCAAGGTGAGTGCAAGTTACTTTTAAAATTTTCAAAAGAAGTGCTATGCTGAAAAAATGTCTATCAATAATTTGTGTGAAATTTGTATACCTTAAATAATATTTTTGACGACTTCTACAAACAACAATCACCTCCAATTTTCTAGGCTCTACACGTGACTCGGAGATATGTTAGGCAACACCTAATACTTGAGATTGCCAAAAAAATTAATATAATAAATATACTAAGTTACTATAATTCTATTAAGCTCAAATACTAAGTTTCTCTAAGTTGTTGATTTTAGCTCTACGAATACTTGAGAAAAAATACCTAAACATTAAAAATTTAATATTACCTTTTATGGTAATGGCCTTTTCTTGGGATTCATTCAGATGTTTTATCTACCACTTGGTATTTGTTTCTGCTTGTTTGTTGCATGAGCCACCTTGAGAGACATAGAACAAAGCTAGGATAAACTTGCAAACTTGGGAGCCTGCACAACATGACTTCGAACAGATGCAATGCGTAGAGTGGCCACTAGTTTGGATATGGGCTGAGATGGATATTTGAGGTCGAGGAAGAGCTTAGAGAAAAGTGTTGAATTTAGCTCAAAGAGTGACTTCGAAATGTGACTCAAAGTGTAGGGTGTCGAGAAGGATCTATGGGGGTCATGTTGGTTTCAAAGGGTGGGATGAGCTTGCAATGGTCTTGATCCAAATTGCCTAGATCAATTTGAGCTCGGTATGTAGACAAACCACAAGAAAAGATGATTGGATTATCTCTATTTGTATGCAATGGAGAATGATCTCGAGGAAAAGGTAGATGGGGCTTTCTTTCAGGAAAAATAAAGGTTAAGTCACTTGAGGAGATCACCCATTATGACCCTTGCATAGAAGAACCGAGCTAAGTGTCAAGTTACTTCCTAATGCAAACGTTGATTGGACCTATTCGAGATGGCATAATGCAGGAAAAAGGAGAGGAGCTCATTTTAGAGGAGAAGAATAGGTAGAGATAATCTTATTCATCCATTTAAAAAACCCCTCCAAGTCATTATTGGTATATTCTCTCCAACTATTGTTCAATAGCAGTGATGTGGAGGCCAACAATATATATATATATATATATATATATATATATATATATATATATATATATATATATATATAGATATATATAGTTGTGCTTAAGACAATGCTGCTCAATTCTATGCCTGAGGAGTTGAGGAAAAGGGTTGTGAACAAATTTAGGGAGTATTACCAAGATGTCTGTGTGTGTTTAATGGAGTATTCTAATTTGGTTTGAAACATCATTTCTGTGTAGTAGATCTGAATGCACATTTTGCACAAGGTGAAGCTCTTGGCTATGTAATCTAACCAAGAATATCTCGATGTATATGTCGATGACATAGTTAGTATGGGTGTTTCAATGTATGGATGCACGTTTTCTTTAGTTTATTTAGAAAATATCTAATTCAATGCATCTTACTACTTAAAATTTATATGGGTTTTAATTTTAGTGGTTCAAATATGAATTAATTTTTTTATTGAAGTGGTAAGAATCCAAATGGGTTTTCTTAATGATTGTGCTAAGAGATCCTAGTGTCTCACACAGTTTGATGGTATTTATGCGTTTAGTGATCTATGTGTCTTCTTGTCTGATTCCAAATATTTGTTTATATATTTAATTATTAAATTTATTTAATGCTTATTTTAGTTATGATGATGTTTAAGAATTATAATATTACAAATTTAGGGTTTCTTTGCATCATAATTTGATTATTTTACCAGTTTAAATGCAACCTACTTTTACACCATTATGATTGAGGGATAATTTTTGTTTGGATTACTGAATTTTCCCTTTTAGTTAAGTTGTCAATCAATTGGTGATTAAAAAACAATTTCTCATTTAAAATTTTATTCTAAATTTTTTATGACGAGTGTACTTATTTATTCTTGTCATATGAAGTGTGAAATATTCATACTACTTTTCATCATCAAAGAGTTGGTTCAATATTTTCCCTTCACAATAAAATTCAAACCAACCCTTCAAATTTGATCCTTGATCAATGCACTAAATGGTTTGTTCCCAGAAATCTTCCGAGAAAGACATAATTTGTGTTTAGGTGAAAGATAAAATAGAACAAGTTAGTCTATGATCTATCCATTACAAAAAAACTGGAATTTTGCTCTCATATGAAAAGAATGACGATAAAAGATTCCTTACGCCACTTCCCCCATTGGGTTGTTGACGAGGCGTACAAATACACGTGTGATTGGACGGATGTGTATACATATATAGTCGTCTGATTATACGAAGTCAACAACAACTACTAAGAATAATACAATATTCATTTTCTTCGTCTCAAGACAAAAATTTGTTCCAAATCACACCTAAACATGAGGCAGGCGGGCCTGCGTAGATCTGGTCTAACCTCTGTTTATTTTACTTCTCTATATAATGGGGTTTGGATTTCCTTATAATTATTCGATCATCACAAGCTCTAATATATCCTTCTAAGAATACTAAGAATCTATTTTAGGGTATTAATTGCCTGCGAGGAGTTTTTAAGGGGAGTCGCCGACGTGTGAAGATTATGAAAGCTGATGGAACGGTGATGAAATTGTGGAGTCCTGTGCATGTCAAGGAATTGCTTGGCGACTATCCAGATAATCAAATATTTGAAGCAGATGACACACATCGACTTAGTATGATCTCTCGACCTCTTTCACAGAGTGTAGAGCTTCGACCAGGTCAACTCTACTTTCTCATTCCTCTTTCCACGCAGCCACCAGCTTCTGCGACGACTTCTGGACCAGAAATATGTGGGAAATCCAGTTCGGATACAGATTTAAGGATCGAAAAAAGAGACGATAATAAGTCGAAATTGAATAGAGGAGCGCTGCAGATAATTTCGTCCACCGTGCGTCTCAGGATTCGACTTACTAAAGAAGAGGTTTCCTCACTATTGTCTGTTGACGGAAATAATCTGATGGAAGATATAGTGGCTCCCTTAATAAAACTGTCCATCACCAATAAGCCTCAGAAATCATGGGATTCGTTATCGCGGCAATGGGAACCAAGTCTCGACACCATATCCGAATAGATCAGACGAGCCTTACACAATATTGTACAGACATGAGCTATGTGGGCTTTGATAATCATGTGATTGACTTTAACTAGATGTAATGGGTTGAGATTAGCCCTTGTGGTATAAGATTAGTCTATATGGGGATGATTGCACCTTTAATTGGTTAAAAATGATCAAAAATAACATATGTTAGACTGAAACATCTAATTAAGTATAATTTGTTGAAATTAAAAGGCTAACTATAAATCCACCGGAATTTCTGAGTTGATCATTGATTTACTCAAGATAGATATCGGGTGCAAACGTTATATGCCATAAAATTGTATGTTTAACTTGAAATTTGAATCTAATTAAGTATTTCTTAGATTAGATTTTGAAAAAACTCTCTTAAATTTTTACTTATATAATTTCAAAATCAATTTTATAAATTAATGTCAAAGGATCCTAATTTGTTATATTTAATAAAATGATTTTAAATACCAAAACATAAAATGTAATATGTATTTTAAATACATTTGCTTGTTTTTAATTTTATTATCAAGGTATACATTTCCCTCTAAAATAGGAACTACAAAGGGCATGTGATCTATGCACTACATAGAGCATACAACATCTCCACCACATAAGCTTGTAGTTGTTGAGCATATTCAAAAGAGGCTTGACATGTGTTTCATAAAAGGCACATAGCCTTTATGAGAAATGTCAAAAGTGACCATTTTCGTATCCTCCAACTTCATATGTCTACCATCTTAAGAATCATGGTCATACAAAATTTTATTTCTAAATGTTTTTGGAGGTTCAGAATGGGTTTTCAATTTTTGAAATTAAATTGGGATAAATTACGAGATTAATCCAATGATTAAATTGTTTGGGTTAGTTTTAGCCAAACAAACACATTTATCAAATCTTATATGGAATGTTAGGATTCTATAATATACACAAAATGATGTTCTTAAATCACATTTAAGGATTTCTAGTGAAGTACCTTAAAGACATGATCTCTAACACTACGATGATTGCATGGTGTTCATGAAATTGGTTTATTGATAAATCTTTGCCGACTTTTTGAGAAATTGCAACTACTAGGTACTGCAAATATTGCAAATGAGGGTTTGGCTCATTCTCATTTTTCAAACTTTGTTTCATTATCACTATCAACAATACATTTTAATAATTTGGATCATAATAAATGTTATCATATTACATATTTCTATAAACCATTTTCTTATCAAAAAAAAAAAAAATTCTAATTTTATATACTTTTCATCAACATATATTCTTTATGTGTCATACCACTTACACTCTCATTTTTCTTATCACCCTTGAAAATTTGATGATATATTCATACCATTTAATACTTTGAATACTTTATGTCCTTCTCTCTGCATTATGTGATGAGGACATCGAGTTATGGGGGTTCATTCCTCTCAATATGTGAATGGTATGGTCATACCTATGTGGCATACTCAAGGGGCTACTAAATTACCCATTCTTTATATCCTTTTTAGATAAATATAGGTTGTGTTATGTTGTAATGTGATAAGAAAGTGTTCATTTTGTATTTTGATCTAATTGGGAATTCAGTGTATTACTACATCTTCTTATTCCAATTCTATGTTTTGGCTTTAATGTGTCACCATGGTCATATCTGTTTTTTGTGAGAAATATTTAATTATCTTGAGCAAGAAAAGGGTGTTGTTAGTAGCTTCATTATTGAGCATATGTAAATAACTATTCACTATTGTGCATATGCGAATAACTATCTCTACAAAAATTTGTTCCAAATCACACCGAAACATGAGGCGGGCGGGCCTGCGTAGACCTGGTCTAACCGTTGTTTATTTTACTTCTCTATATAATGGGGTTTCGATTTCTTTATAATTGTTCGATCATCATAAGTTGTAGTTGACAGTCTTTATCATTCCAAAAATACTAAGAATCTATTTTATGGGTATTAATTTCCTGTGAGAGGTTGTGAAGGGTAATCGCCGACATGTGAAGATTATGAAAGCTGATGGAACAGGTGATGAAATTGTGGACTCCTCTACATGTTAAGGAATTATTTGGGTGTTATCCAGATCATGAAATATTTGAAGCAGATGCCACACGTCGACTTAGTATGATCTCTTGACCTCTTTCAGAGAGCATAGAGCTTCGACCAGGTCGACTCTTATTTCTCATTCCTCTTTGCACGAAGTCCATATCCTCTTCGACGAGTTCTGGACCCCTTCGACCATTTTCGAATAAATAATTAAGGATGGAAGAATTAGATGACAATAAGTTGAATTCGAATAGAGGAGAACTTAAGCTTATTTTCGTTGACTATAAGGGTCTCAACCGCCATATGGAGGATCGACTTATAGGAAGATTTTCCTCATTTTTGTCGCTCATGGAAATAATTCTGATGGATATATTGTGGCTCGTGTAATTCGATTCACACTTATTGTCATCTACTTCTTCCATCCTTACTTATTAGTCGAAAAGGTCGAGGGTCCAGAACTCGTCGAGGGATATGGACGTCGTGCAAAGAGGAATGAGAAGAAGAGTCGACCTGGTCGAGCTCTATGGCTTCTGAAAGAGGTCAAGAGTGTGCATACTAAGTCCGACTGTGTATCTCTCAAATATTCAGATCTGGATAACACCCAAATCATTCCTACCTGTGAGAGGAGCCACAATTTCGACACTATAGTTCCATCAGCTTTCATAATATTCACTGTCGGCTTACCCTTCACAACCTCTCACAGGAAATTATAACAACACATAAATGATTCTTAGTAATTTTTTTGGAATGATAAGACGTCACTACACTATATGATCGAACAATTATAACGAAATCAAAACCCCATTATATAGAGAAGAAAATAACAAGGTTACCCAGGTCTACGGCAGCCCGCCGCCTCATGTTTCGGTGTGATTTTACAAATTTTTTTAGCAGATAGTTATTCCGCATTTGCACAATAGTGAATAGTTATTATTCATATGCTCAATAATGAAGCACTAACAACACCTGTCTTCGCTCAAGATAATTAATATTTCTCACAAAAAACAGATATGACCAGGTGACACATTAAAGCCAAACATAGAATTGGAATCAAGAACGAATGTGTCATCACCTGAATTCCCAATTAGATCAAAATACAAAAATGAAAACACTTTCTTTCACATTACAACATAAACACAACCTATATTTATCTAAAAGGATATACAATACATATAGTAATTTAGTGCCCCTTGAGTATGCCACATAGGTAGGACCATACCATTCACATAGGAGAGGAATGAACCCCCATAACCGAGTCCTCATCACTAATTCGATAGAAGGACATAAAGTATTCAAAGTATTAAATGGTATGAATATATCATCAAATGTTCAAGTGATAACGAAAAAATGAGAGTGTAAGTGGTATGACCTAAAGAATATATGTTATGACAAAGTAGATAAAATTAGAATTTTTTTTTTTATATAAAATGGTTTAGAGAAATAGTAATATGATAACATTTATTATGATCCAAATTATTCAAATGTATTGTTGATAGTGCTATGAAACAGTCTGAGGGTGAAAATGAGAATGAGCCAACCTCCTTTTCATATTTGCGTACCTAGTAGTTGCATTTTCTCAAAAAGTCGGCAAAGATTTATCCATAACCATTTCATAACACCATGCAATCTCGTAGTGTTGAGCATCATGTCTTTAGGTACTTCACTGAACCTTAATGTGATTTTAATAACCTCATTTTGTGGTATATTTATAATCCTACATTCCATATAAGATTTGATAAATGTGTTTGTTTGGCTAAAATACCACCAAACAATTTACTCATTGGATTATCTCCGTAATTTATCCCATTTAATTTTCAAAAATTGAAAACCCATTCTGAACGCTCCAAAAACATTTAGAAATAAAATTTGTGTCTGACCCATGATCTTAGATGGTAAACATATGAAGTTGGAGGATACGAAAATGGTCACTTTGTCTCCGGTGTTTCTCATAAAGGCTAGGTGCCTTTTATAAACACATGTCAAGCCTCTTTTGAATATGCTCACACTACAAGCTATGTGGTGGAGATGTTGTATGCATCTTATGTAGTGCATAGATCACATGCCCTTTTTAGGCCTATTTTAGAGGGTAAATGTAATACCTTGATATAAAATTAAAAACAAGCAATGTATTTAAATACATATTACCATTTTCAATGTTTTTGTATTTTTAAAATCATTTTATTAATATAACACCTTAGATCCTTTGAACATTAATTTACTACAATTGATTTTGAAATTATATAATAAAAATTTAAGAGCGTTTTTTTCAAAATTCTAATCTAAGAAATACTTATTAATTCAAATTCAGTTACACACCTACATTTTATGGCAATATAACTTTGCACCCGATATCTATCTTGAGTAATCAATGATCAACTCAGAAATTCCGTGGATTTATAGTTTAGCCCTTTTAATTTTCAACAAATTATACTTAATTAGAATGTTTTTCAGTCCTACATATGTTATTTTGATCATTTTCAACCAATTAAAGTGCAATCATCCCCTATGACTATCGTATACCACAGGGTAATCTCAACCCATTAACATCTAGTTAAAGTCAATCACATGATATCCAAGCCAATCTAGCTCATGTCTGTACAATATTGTTGTAGGCTCGTCTGATCTATTCGGATATGGTGTCGAGACTTGGTTCCATTGCCGCGATAACGAATCCCATGATTTCTGGGGCTTATTCGTGATGGACAGTTATTAAGGGAGCCACTATACTTCCATCAGATTATTTCCGTCAAAGACACTAGTGATAACCTCCATTCTTTAGTAAGTCGAATCCTGAAGACGCACGTGACGATTATCTTGCCGCGCTCTCTATTCATTTTTGACTTATTATCGTCTGTTTCTTCGATCCTAAAATCTGTATCCGACGGATTTCCCACATATTTCTGGTCCAGAAGTCGTCGAAGAGGCTGATGGCTTGCGTGGAAAGAGGAATTAAAAGTAGAGTCGACCTGGTCGAAGGTTTTTTCTCCTGCGTCTCTGTGAAAGAGGTCGAGAGATCATACTAAGTCGATGTGTGTGTTGGTCTCTTCAAATATTTGATGATCTGGATAGTCGCCAACGATTGCCTTGACATGCACATACTCCAACAATTTCACACGTTCATCGCTTTCATAGTCTTCACACGTCGGTGACTTTCCCCCTTAAAAACTCCTCGCAGGCAATTAATACCCATACAATAGATTCTAGTATTTTAGAAGGATATATTAGAGCTTGTGATGTCGCGAGATAATTATCAGAGAAATCCACATCCGTATATAGAGAATTAACTAAAAAGGTTAGACATGTCCGCAGGCCCGCCTGCCTCATTTTAGGTGTGATTTGGACAATTTTTTGTCTTGAGACGAGAAATGATGATTGTATTATCCTTAGTAGTTGTTGTTGAACTTCGTATTCAGACGACCATACATTCACACATCCGTCCAATACACGTTTATTGTACGCCTCGTCAACAACCCAATAGTGGGGAGTGGCGTAAGGTCGTCTTTATCGCATCTTTTCAATGATATCAACAATGCCAGTTTTTTGTAATGGATGGATCATAGACTACTTGTTCTATTTTACTTTCCACCTAAAACAGAATTATGTCTTTTCTTCGGAAGATTTCTGGGAAGAAAAACATTTATTGCATTGATCAATGATCAATTTGAAGGGTTGGTTTGAATTTTTATTGGAAGGGAAAATCTTGAACCAACCTCTTTGATTATGAAAATAGTATGATATTTTCACACTTCATATGACCAAAATAATAATTACACGCGTCATAAAAAATTTAGAATAAAATTTTAATGAGAAATTTGTTTTTTAGATCACCCATTGATGACACTTAACTAAAAGAGGAAAATCAGTAATCCAAACAAAATTATCCCTCAATCATAATGGTGTAAAAGTAGGTTGCATTTAACTGGTTAAAGATCACATTATGAGCAAAGAAACCCTAAATTTGTAATATTAATAATTTCTTAAACATCATCATAACTAAAAGAGCATTTAAATAAATTTAATAATTAATATATAAACAAATATTTGGAATCAGACAAGAAGACCACATAGATCACTAAACTCATCAATACCATCAAACTGTGTGAGGACCCTAGGATCTCTTTAGCACAATCCTTAAGAAAACCCATTTGGATTCTTACCACTTCAATTAAAACAATTATTCATATTTGAACCACTAAAATGTAAAACCCATATAATTTTAAGTAGTAGATGCATTGATTAGCTATTTTCTAAATAAACTAAAAAACGTGCACCATACATTTGACACACCCATACTAAATATGTCCTCGACATATCCAATCAGATACTTCTGTTAGATTACATGCCAAGAGCTTCACTTGTGCACAATTGCATTCAGATCTACTACACATAAATGATGTTTCAAACCAATTTAGAATACTCCATTAAACAAAACAAAAAAAACTCTGTAGTACTCCCTAAATTTTTCACAACCTTTTCCCACTCTCATCATATAATTGAGCAGTCATTGTTTAAGCACCACTATATATTATATATTATATCTATATCATATAATATATATATATATATATATTATTGTTGGCCTCCACATCACGCTATTGCAATCGTTGGAGAGACTATACCATAATGACTTGGAGGGGGTTTTTTAAATGGATGAATAAGATTATGCTCTACCTATTCTTCTCCTCTAAAATGAGTTCCTCCTTTTTCCTGCCTATGCCATCTCGATGGTCCAATCAACGTTTTGCATTATGTGGGGAAAAGGGGGGGGGGAAGTAACTTGACACGTAGCTCGTTCTTCTATGCATGGTCAAAATGTGGTTATCTCCTCAGTGACTTAACCTTTATTTTTCCTGAAGAAAACCCATCTACCTTTCCTCGAGATCAAGTCGCCTTGCATACAAATAAGATAATCCAATCATCTTTTCTGTGGTTTGTTCTACATACTGAGCTCAAATTGATCTATGCAATTTTGGCTCAAGACCATGGCAATCTCATCCCACCCTTTTGAAACCACATGACCCCCAGAGATCCTTCTCGCACCCTACACTTTGGTCACATTTCGAAGTCATCTTTGAGCTAAATGCAACACTTTTCTCTAATCTCTCTCTCCTCAAATATCATCTCAGCCCATATCCAAACTAGTGGCCACTCTACCATTGCAGCTGTTCCAAGTCATGTTGTGCAGGCTCCACGTTTGCAAGTTTCATCCTAGCTTTGTTCTATGTCTCGTCAAGGTGGCTCATGCAACAAACAAGCATAACAAATACCAAGTGTCAGATAAACATCTGAATGAATCCACAGAAAGGACATTACCATAAAGTCAATTTAAATTTTTAATGTTTAGGTGATTTTTTCTCAAGTATGATCGTAGAGCTAAAATCACAACTTAATAAACGTAGTATTTGAGCTTAATAGAATTATATAACTTATATATTTCTTATATAATTTTTTTCGCATCTCAAGTATTAGGTTTGCCTAACATAGCGCCGAGTCACGTGATAGAGCCTAGAAAATTGGAGGTGATTGTTGTTGTAGAAGTCGGCAAAAAGAAAATATTATTTAAGGTATACAAATTTCACACACATTATTGATCGACCTTTTTTCACATAGCACTTCTTTTGAAAATTTAAAAGTACTTGCACTCACCTTGCACTTTTTATTATTGTCAAATGAATTTTACATTTTAATTTTTTTTGACAGGACAAATTTTTACCCTACCCTTTTCTGATGGAGTTTGAGGCCTTTGGGAAGGGTTGTGATGGGCTCAATTATGAAGTCTGACATAGATTTTTGTTTCTCTTTAAGAATGTCCTTAATGATTAAAAATTATTTAGGAAGTTATCTTTAGAATATCCGTTTTTATCAAATACAATTTCCAACGGGCTTTGCTCATTTTACAAGAGTCGTAATGCGACTAGTCCCTGTCCAACCTTGAATTGTTGAATGTTTGAAAATAAATATCAATTTATTTGTTTTAAATAATTAGTGCATTAGTTTTCAAAGAAGACCATATTATACAATTTAAATAGTCATTATAATGTATTGTTAGTTTAATAAAATAAATATATGTAGGGTATCAATATAAAGAAAGTGGCACTATTTGTCTATGTTTTTGAAGAGATTCCTTTGGAATACTTAGGTGAAATCTTAGAAAATATGAACTCCAATTTAAAAAACACTACATGTGTACCACCAGTCTATAAATAAAGACAATATTTCTTATTTTCTAAATAATTATAAGAGACAAAGAGTGTATGTATAAAATATGTTAAATTTTAATCATAATTCTAAAAAGTGAATTATTTTTAAAAAGTATTAGAAAATGAACCCAATATCTGATGGCATCATTGTGCCTCATTACGTGAAGGTGTGACTAAGGGGTAAAATCTTTTAGGCAATCAAACTAGATAAATACATTTTAAGGCTTTTTTGGTAAAAATGAGCATGTCCAAATTTTTAGACATTTGAAAATCAATGTAATAAAATATTACTATTTCTTATGTTTGGAAAACATGTTTAAATAAGACCTTGTTAAGAGTGGAGTGAAAGGTATAGTAACTTACAAGGCAGGGGGACTAATAATCACTCACACTAATATGTTTATCGAGTGATTGCTATAACACCATAAAGTCACGTCATATATGTTTCGGTAGGAATGATTGGAACCAATGTAAATTTAATGTCATGTGATCATACTTATATAAGCAATGAGTGTGCATAAGCCAATGGACTGTGGTGGTATGTGAATAGATTACTACTAGTTGTCAAATCACAGTCACATTTATAATTTTCACTTAAAATCTAGGACAAAGATAGTCAATAACACCGTACAAAAGTTCACTACAAATAAGATAATAAAAACGTGACACATCATTTTGTCCCCACCAAATGATTTTTAGTCACAATAAGGACTATCTATCAATCGTACTTGAAATTTATCATGGGAACACTGAAGGGGATCTTTGAAAGATTTCATATAGAAGAGAAAACATGGGGAGACTAGAGGGGTGAAGAGAGGTTAGAGGGTGTGCTAAGTGTGGGGCAAGGAACATAAACGTAGAAACAATGTGAACTCAATGTCGAACCAACGACACTATATATGGAAATCCCTTTAAAATTTTTATCATCCTAGAAACGAAATCCAGTTTAATTCTTGGCAAACAAAAAGCAATTCCAGTTAATCGATCTACTGTTCTATTTTTTTCCTCCATAGTTCCATTGTTAATGCAGGGGGGGGGGTGGAAAAAAAGTATTTTTTATTTTAGGGAGTGGATTTGTTGAAGGGGTTGGTACCCTGTTCATTGTGAGTTGGAGTCATTTTATAATTTAAACTAAGATCCAAGAAACTAAAGATAATCTTGAGCTCCCAGGAAATGCCCCTTTTCAGAACCTGGATCAAGTTGGGGCTATTTGAATCACTACATCTCAGTGGACTCGCCAAGAAATATGGTGACATATTCTTCCCAAGAGGGAAGAAGAATCTATGTGGTGTCGTTTTTTCATTATATAGGTAAGTGCTTTTCATATTTAGTGCGGGATAGAGATGCGAACAAGCATTATGGAGACACATCTTTCTGAATAATTATTGTTTCGAAATACAATCGTCGTTATGGAAAATTCTTCTGGCAATATTGAGGGATGCATGACTTCATAGGAAAAGGACTTTATTTTGTCAGGTTATACAAAAATTTGTATGTCCTGGCCATTTTTTATACGTGGATCAAATCCCTCCCTCCCTTACATATTAGGTTATCGACCCACATGTTTTGTTTTGTTGTTACCAACTTTATGGTTTTGTTGATGCTGAGATGACTCACACTTGTCCTTAGAACTTCGGATCTGACAAATGGCCTATCCAAATGAAAGGTTTCCCTTCTCCTTTATATCATTTGGTTAAGGTTGTTTTCTCCCTAAAAAACATAAACAATTTTCTTGAGGAAGTATGAAGTTTTCCGCGATATAAGGAGATTGGGAAGAGGTGGGGGGGAGGAGAGGAGGAGAAAGGGAGGAGGGTAGGGGAGGAGAAGTACGTGGGAATAGTAACAGAAGAAGAAGGAATATAGGTAAGAGGAGGGAAGAACAGAGCCCGTCGGAGAGGTTTTGGGGGATAATGGGGGGATGGGGGGAGCAGGAGGAGGGGGTTGAGAGTAGAGGATGGGAGAGGAGAAAGGTTTCTATGAGACGGGGATGAATGAATGGGTTTGGGAGAGAGTCTAAGTAGAAAGAAAAGATGGCGAAGGAGGGAAACGACCGGGGAAGGGGTGTAAAGTAGAAAGGGTACTATAATGCTGGGGTGGTGTGAGGAGGGAGAAATGAGGAGGAGGGGGGGGGGAATACTTTATAAAGGGCGTAGGAAGCAGCTAAGGGGTGGGAGGGGAGGTTTGAGGTGCCCTTTCGGCCGCTTCTCTGCTCTCTGCTATCCTTTTGACGGCGTCCCCTCCTCGCGGTGCATTTCCTGGTTCTTCCTGACACCCAAATGCCGTCTTTGGTTGCCTCTCGCAAGTAGGTCCGTGCCTCAGTCGGGTGGCTTCTTGCCAAAGCACACTGTGCACAAACCTTGGGAAACCACACATGTTAAAACAACAAACACACTGAACAAGTAGCCTCTCACTAATAAAATTTAAACCACTATAATTATAAGGAATTAGTTTAATTTGATGTGTATATTTTAAACAATTATTACGTCCATGTGATATCAAAGGCCTCAACACAAGGTCCCCAGTATAATTCCAAGAATGGCACATTGACCCTAAGATTGAAAATAATGTCCTCTTTCGAATCACAATTCAAAATACCATCGTCATTTCTCTCTCTCTCTCTCTATATATATATAATTTTTAAAATTATTTTATAAAAGCATTTAATATAACTGATTAATATTTATATTAAAACTACTTTATAACTATTTTTAGATTTTTTTTTGAATGCAAAGTGTTAATGTGGACCCTGTATATAATACAACAAATATCAATGTTTTGAATCGAGAATACTAAATCATTGATATGAGCTCACTATGCATCAACACTTTTTTGAAGAAAAAAATTCAAAAATTGTTAATTGTCACTAATAATATAATATTCATGTTCGCCACGTAAAATCATATTCCTATTACGTCTATCATTCTGTACCACACCTTTTGTCTTCTAAACTTATTAATATTTTGCACACACTTTAATTACGTACTACACTCCCCACTGAAAACCAAACGCATCGAGTGTTCAATGCTGAGGTAGCGTCGAAAAGTTTGAAACCTAGATTGGCCATCATTCAATCACACGTGTCTGAAATTCTTTCGACGGATGGTTTTTAAGAGGTAGGGACACAATAAAGTAGACAGAAGTGGAGATAGCCATCAGATTTAAACACATGTCCTCAAATTTTAATCTCTATCGTCCACATGTTGAAAGGTTTCAGAATCAACCAATCCCGATTCTAATATGGAACTGATAGAGCTCCAAATATATTGTATATATTGCTATGTTTGATAATACATAGAGCAAGCCTTATATAGGTTGCGAGAGAGGTAGCCGCGGAAGAAACATTACATAACTTGTTATTTATTCAACAAATACAAACGAAAATGTATTAATGCGCTAACATTCCCCCCTAATACATTCTTTTTACAAATGTACCCCTAAACAAATCAAACTTCACCTTGCCGATGGCTTGGTGAGAATATCTGTCCACCTGAAAATCAGATGGCAATACTGGAGCTGAATTTGGTGTTTCAATACCTGTTCACTAATGTAGTGAAATTCGACCTCAATATCTTTGTTCATTCATGGAAAACAAGCTTCTTCACAATTCAACACACCTTGTTGTCGCTTGAATGATGGAGGTTTCTCTCAGTAATCCCTATAGTTGCAAGAATGCGACGTAACCAAATTGCTTCGCACACGCTCCTCTTGCAGTCACGGTATTTAGCTCAGTGGTGAGAGAGTAGTCACATTTTGCTTCTTGCTGAACACGAGAATAGGTTCTAGATCCCGAGATGAAAAACATATCCGGAAGTGTTTCCTATCATCAACGGATCCTTCATAGTCTGAGTCTGTATATCCCTGTAAGACGAACTGAGTGTTCTTCATTATCTCTAGACCAAAGTCACTTACCTTAGACATATCCATCAACACATGCTTGCTGGCTATCCAATGACATTTCTTCGGCTCCTGCATAAATCTGGTGAGTAGCTCCTGCAAAGCACAGATCGGTCTGTGGTAATAAGTCAAGTACATGAGCTCCCCACAAGCTGCATGTAGTGAGTTCCATCTACCTGTGGTAGTCCTTGGAATCTAATCGTTGCAAACCTTTTTCCATAGGTGTGTACATTGGTTTACAACTGACACCCATACTTTCCATGAGTGTCTTGGCATATTTCATCTGGGAGACGAGATTGATTCTTCTTCTGCCTTATCTCTACGCCAGACAATAGTGAAGTAGCCCCAAATTAGTCCTGTCAAGATTTTCCTTCAGATCTTCTTTACATCATCACAAGAATTTTCAGAACTTCCTGTGATCACAAGATCATCTACGTATCAAACCGAGAATGACAATCTCTGTTCCTCCCTTCTGGATATAAAAATTGTATCTGAGGGGCTACGGTGATCCATGCTGCACTAGTGATCATCATTTTATATACCCATGCCCTATGTGCTTGTTTGCGTCCATAAAGGAGATTTTTCAGACGAATACCTTCTGTGGTTGATGCTCGTCTACCACACCCTTCCGGTTGGGCCATGTACAACTTCCTTCTTGTAGATCCCCGTTTAGAAAAGCACTCTTGACATCCATCCTGAAGTTTCCATCCATTTTGTTGGCTGGCCATTGCACATACAACTCTGATGGTTTTGATCTCCAGTTGGTGCAAGGTTTCATCATGTCAATTTCCTTCTTGCTGAGCCTAACCCTTTACAACACGTCACTGCTTGTGTTTGTCCATTGAACATCTGCCTTATATTTTGTTTTGAAAAATCCATTTGCAGCTAATGGATTTTCTTACCTGGAGGCAGATCGACAGTTCCCACGTCTGATTTTGAATCAGGAATCATATTCAGCTCCTAGCCTGTTTCCCTGTGTTGTCTAATGCCTCACGAACAGTGTCAGGTTCGGTGCTTCTCACAACTGAACTCAATGAGTGTAAAATTTACCTCATGTCCTACTTGACTTCGTGTTCTACTCCTGTAGAAGTACGCAGGACGTGAGTTCAAGGTGTGCATCCTGATAGTACCTGGACCATTGCAGACGTTGGTGCTGCTGATGTGAAGATGGGTTTTTGCAGTGTGCCACGATCAACGAACAAGTCCCCACTTAAGCTCTTCTTCTCTCTGAAAGAATCCATCTTGCTCATACATCGGATGTGGAGATCTATGTGACGATGTCGGTACTGGATCCTTCCATTGTGTGGCAGGGAGTCAAAGTACAACTCATCACATACCCCATCTCCGCTCTCGTAATCTTCTTCGTCTCAGGATCCATGAGACGATATGTCCTTTGGGTAGCACTATACCCCAAGAAAAGACATTGGCATGTCTTGGATCGATCTTCTTCCTCTCTTATCTGGAACAATGCATATCTCGTATAACCAAAAACTCTCAAATGATGAAATAGATGTTTACGACCAGTCCCCAATCTCTTCCGTGTCTTGTTCTGCAAGATCTTCGAGGTGCCCAGTTAAGTAGATACACTCTGTCGGACTGCTTTCGCCCAAAACTGATCCTCCAACTTGGCGGTCGAAAGCAATAACGAGCCGCTCCATGAATCCTGTTTGGCGCTCGAGATCCCATCTGTTGGGGCGTGCAGGTGTAGTCAATGGTGGCTGAATGCCAGGCTGTCTTCAGGTATGCTAAGAACTTCTTTTGACGACAAATTCCCCCCTTCAATTCTGAGTGGAGGAGAAGAAGAGGCTTCCCAGACTGGCCTAAGTGGCTGCTGGTAGAAGTATTTGGAAATTTGCAAGTGCCTCACTCTTCTCTGAAGAATAACCCACATTTTCCATGAGTAATCATCATGATGAGCTAAAGTACACAAAACCTTGGAAGCTAGCTGGTAGGGTCCTCAAAAAAAAAAAATAGATCGGTGTGAACGACCTAAGATTGGCCTGTAGAATGATAGAGCTCATTGAATGGACCTCTATGTTTGTTTTCCCGCAAGACATCCTTAGCAAACGGTAAGACTGGGATAGTGTGAGGAAGCCCTCTTACCATTTCCTTGGCACTGAGTGATGTCAGAGCCCCACAGAAGATGAACCATATCAAAAGTGCCAAAGTGCAGTGGACTCCGCGTGATCGAGGAGCAACGCGGATGAAGTGACTGCATCCAGTGGTAATAGACGGCCCTTCAGAAAGCTTGATCAATGACTGACCTCTCCCTGGAACTGATGCATGACTTGACCCCTTTCTCAACAAAGAATTCACCTGCATTTGATGGTTAAGAAGTTGACTTACAACAACAGATACATTGAAGTCAAACTTGGAACATATAGCACCTTGGTGAGTTACATCGTCATGTTCCAAGAGGAATGATGCATCACCAATCCCTGCTGTAATATACTCTTGATGGTCTTAATGGTGATCCGATCTCTAGTGGGCCGGTCACTCAGAGTTGGAACAACTTCTTGTTGTCAGTCCTGTGTTTGCTGGTGCCTAAATATCAACCAACATCTTCGAGGCTGCGAAGTCTGTGGGGGGGGGGTCACAGAGCTAGAACAATGTCAGAATGAGTCGTCTCTGGTACCTCTTCATTCGAGGTGGCATCCCTGCTGAGGGCAGCCAATGTGGTCCTCTGCCTCTGATTACGAGCTCCCATCGAAGATTTCCTATGGAAATCCCCGGCCAGAGTTTCTCTCTTCGGCGAGTTTCCATACATACTTGCGACGTTGTAATAACAGTTTGCAGTCGTGTGCGTATCCGTGGAGCAAATGTGGCACCACCGATCCGCCTTGTGATTATGTTGCTTCTGGGGTGGCCGCTGTGGTGGCCGCTGTGAAGATGGTTGCTGAGCATGCTACTTCTGATTCTAGGGGGCATATTGCCCTTTCCGAGGCTTATGTTTTTGCCTCGTGATGAGCCTTGTCTTCGAAGGCTTCTTGTACATTTTGCATGGCTTCTTCCTGCTGGAGATAATTCACCAGGGTTGTAAAACTCACCTCCTGTTGAGTGATTGTCAACGTGGTGATCAATGTTTGAAACCGGGAAGGAAGAGCTCGCAAGGTGAGCGGGACTAGCAACTTGTCGTCCACTGGTTCACCGAGTGCAGAGAGTTCTACACGTAACTCAGCTACACGCTGCAAGAAGGCTTCTACTGATTCACCATCATGCATACTCATCGTATGAAGCTTTGTCTGAAGTTGCAACTTTGTCGTCACATTCTTAGCTTCGTAGATGGTACACAATGCGCTCCATGCCTGAGAAGAAGCGGTTGCTTCCCGAATGTATGGCTGCACCTCATCAGAAAGACTCAGGGTGATGAGCATTACCGCTTTTGCATCAGCCTTTTCATATTTTTCCAACAGATCAGCATCTGTGGGAGGGGCGTCTTTGCCAGAGACGATCCCCAAAGATCTTCGAATTGAAGAATCGTCCGCATTTTGGTTTTCCATGCGGAAAAATTTGTCCCTTTCAAGAGTTGGGCATCGGATAGCAATATTTTTGGAACAGAGACATTTTCAAAAACTCAAAAAAGTATTTTATTTTATTTATTTATTTATTTTTTCCAAAAAAATGGCTACAATGCTTACTGAAGGAATCTGTCCCGAAGATGGGCTCTATAGGCTCGTGCAGTGAGACACCGACGCTCCTGTGGGCGTTATATTTCACGTTCGTCATCTGCATCATAACCACGTTCAAGTTCTGCATGAATCCGCCGTGCTTGACATCGAACGTCGAACCAAAAATATTCCAGCAGTCCTCGGCGTACAATCTCGTCAAAGAGAATGTTCCCAGTGTTGTGTAGCTTGTTGACCAAGGCAAAGAACAACCCAGTGGTGTCTTCGTTGTCACTCAATGCCCAAATATTTGGTGCATTGCTCGCGGTGCTTTGTGCATCGGAAATTTGAGACATACACGCACACACAGCTTTGTAATTTCCTGGCTTTGCTTACACATATAGGGGTTCGGATGGTATTTCATGTGGTTCTACAGGCAGTATGATTCTTCTTGTCTTCCACGCTCCAAGGACAGCACACAGCTTGCTGTCCCTCCACGCACAGCCACAGCTTGCAGTTCCTCCATGAACAGCCACAACTTCCTCGTAGGCAGAGACCTCTTCACGCACGGGTTCTGAATCTCCACGCAAAGCAAGCATCCACACACAGCCACAGCTTCCTCACCAGCAGAGACCTCTTCACGCACGGGTTCTGAATCTCTACGCACAACAAGCAAATATTTTTCACGCTCAGCAGCTCCTCCAACTGTCCCTCCACGCACTGCAATCCATGTGGGGTTCCTTGGTCGCCTCTCCACACGTTTCTGAGTTTCAAACAAAAATTCCACGCAAAATGCACGCACGCAACAGTCTTTCCCTTCCACACAAGTCCGAGACGCGGAAATAGAACGGAAGAAGGTTTCAGGCTCCTGCTCTCCTCCACGCATAACAAAACCCGCTCCGATACCAATGATAGAGCTCCAAATATATTGTATATATTGCTATTTTTGATAATACATAGAGCAAGCCTTATATAGGCTGCGAGAGAGGGAGCCGCAGAAGAAACAGTTACATAACTGTTTATTAAACAAATACAAATGAAAATGTATTAATGCGCTAACAGGAACACATTTGACCTAATTATTTTTCTTTGTATTCAAAAGTACCTATTTTAAATTCCTTAACATTATTTATTTAACATATTATGTGCATTTAAATTCTTAATCTTTTTAATGCACATAAAAGTATGTGCATTAAAAAATTCTTAATCTTTTAAAGGGTATTTTGAAGATATATATATATATATATATATGGTAGATAAGTGACTCTTGTAGTCTATTAACATTAGATTCACAGTCATTGACTCATTTCCCCTAGACTATGGTTTTTATTGAGAGTGACATGAGAAAAAATAATTTATTTTAGCCTTCTCATGCTAGCAAAACATTATTACATAGTGGGCATTAATGTAGCCTATGTTTTCTATTTGATAGTCATGTAAACATATTGCAATTAAATTGACACACCTACTTAATTCCTATTACTTATGATAAATAAATGCTGCAATCTAAAGCTCAATTATGAATAATTATTCTTAAAATTAGAAATAAGTGTTCATACAAGTTGTAGTGGTGTGTTTTCTGAATTTGTAAAAATTTGGTAATTGTTGTTAGAGTATAATAGTATAACGCTTCCTCCAAAAGTGACAAATACCTTCCAATTAATTTCATGTATTCAAATTTTGAATTATATAATGTTAAGGTAGATCTATCACCTCATCATGTCTTAAGTTATTTAATTAATGCCTCATTTTTGAGCTTTGCATTTAATCATTGATTAGTAATCAAACTATTCTCTAAAAGACTAAGAGATTGCTATTGATTACTTCTATGAATTTACTCAAGGATCCTTAAATATTTTTACTCTAATAGATTATTTTCTTGCACATTTTCCAATACACATTAGCATGACGCTCACCTTTACATCTAGATTTCTAAAACTATATAAGGTACTAATGGTATTTTTCGTGGGTATGTATTTCAATTCACTAAAAACTTAAAAAGATGACCCATATGTTGTCTAAAATCAAGATGTTCACCTTTACATAATTTTTTCAACTTATAATATAAGCTTCTAATATTCCTATTGAAAGTACATATTTCAATTCAATAAACAATCACAACGATGAACCGCAATTTGCCTAAAATAAATATCATTGCTTTATTTTATCAAAGCTTACTGTCACATATGTAGAATAGAGAAATGTACAACACTTAGAAATCATTCAATAAACTTTTTTACACAACTAAAAATTCAAAGACCAAGATTTTAGAGGAAAAAATGCTCAAATATTGGGTCAATGCCCCAGTCACTTGTCATGCAAAATTTCAACGAAAGAATTACTTAAAAGCCAGAAGTCTAGTTGTTGCAATAGAACAACCAAAAAATAATGAAACAATATTTATGAGTAACAAAAATAATCTAGACAATTTACAACCATATAAAAACAAAGTCCATAGAAATTGTTACATTGAATGGTTTAAGGCTTGACTTGATTTAATTTATTTCATATTTAATATTTGGATCATTAAGTCTCTTGTCTAATCATTATGAAACAAATGCATATTACAATTATAAAAATCCCCAAATCTATATTCCTTGAACAAATGCATTAGCTTGTAATATAATAACCAAACAAAATGTATTAATAATTTATGAAAATGAATCTTTAGCTCAACCAAACAAATTCTTCAAAAATATATATAAATACTCTTCTAAACAATGATATCACAAAAAACAATGTTCCTATGATAAATAATGTGCATAAATGACCATAACCAAATGTTCATTCACTTGATATATTTATTAGTGTGGTCATTAATGCAACTTCAAAAGAGGGATCCCACTCTACGTTTTTTGAGATAATGAAATATGATTTATAATGAATCTTGGAATACACCACATTTACATATATAAAATTGTATTGATATTCATCTACACAAGACACAAAAATTGATGGTTAAAATATGTATCAAGAGTTAACACAAGAGCAATTTTTTAGTTACTAACCTTAGATACTATAAGAAAATAAGTATTGGGACTACCATTATTTTTGCCGCCCAATACGATGGAACTACTTGTTAACACCTTGCTAGTATGTGCTTACATTAAATAGTGGGTCCCAAGACTTTTTGAAAATAATTTAATATAATGCTTGATGATGGATTATACCATTTATTTCTTAGACATACCTAGACTAATGAAATAAGAGCAAAACAATGATTCTTATAGTAGACAAAATTATGATAAATCTTATTCATACCTATCCATAGAGGGATGAAAAATATATGGTTGAAAATGTCTAAACCATTAGCATATTTCACAATGTGTTTTATAAATATCCTCAGATACCATAAAAAAACATATTTGGAATTACTATAATTATTATGGTATGATATCATAGAAATACTACAAAACACCTCAGTATTGTATGTTTACCTATTAAAGCGGGTTTTGATTCATTTTTATTAATGATTTTATATAGTGTATGATGATGAGTCATACAATGTATTTTATAGATATACTTAGACTCATGGAACTCTAAAAATAACATCTAGTTTATATAAATATCTCAAAGTTATCCACGGAAATGGTTGATTGTACTTTAAATAAAGGACCTCGTTGATATACAAAAATGTGTTGAAAACATGTTCAAGATAATGTATTACCACAAGGGATTCACCATGTAATCATATGGCATATTATCTGTGCTCATAAAATACTCATAATATATATTTCACACATTGAGGTCTTCTCTTGTACATTATTTTACGTTTCCGTCCCTGGATCATGTAACTACCTTATTTCATATTTAGATTACATTTTTAAAATATATCCCTAGTTATGATAATCATCCCATTGTATATACATGATCCAAATCCCCCCAGATAAGGTTATAAGTCAATTATGATCATTATATTTTTACTTACTCTCGTTTTCCTTCACTATGGATGTTTATATATTACATCTATGTGATTTGCATGATGATAAATTTTTTTAATTAGATCAGGTAAAAATAGGGATAGTCTCTCTCAGGCCATACAAAATACAATACATCATGAGAGACAAAAATGGAGAAGAACATGAGAGACCTCTACCAATGGTCGGAAGAACAAAACCCATACCAGTGAAAAGCCAAGCCCGAGAGTGAGTTAAGGAGAATTGACTCAAGACAAAGACTAGGGAGCGTGATCGGATGCCCTTTTAGAGTGACTAGGCATTACACAATTTTTAATTTGGTCGACTACGTCTAACCCGCATCATCAACCACATGAGGATATGAAAGAAAAGAGTGCTTGAAATTGAACTCAAGAAATACCTCGATCATCTCCTTTACAAGATCAACTGACCCACTTTCAAATGGTAGGCTGATGTGATCTTAATCCCTCCCAATGACCCCCCACCTTAGATTCATTAAAAGTGGCTTCCACATGATCCACACAAGATTCAAAATTTGAAGTCTCATACCCA
This sequence comes from Taxus chinensis, assembly GCA_019776745.2. Lineage (NCBI taxonomy): Eukaryota > Viridiplantae > Streptophyta > Pinopsida > Cupressales > Taxaceae > Taxus > Taxus chinensis. Next base: position 162,054,019 of record CM034157.1, read on the forward strand.
AATGACTGGTCCACCTTGTTTCTACAACCGGTTCAACCCGTTAGCTTAGACAATCAACCATTGACTAAGGTTAAAACCTCCTCCATAATCCTCTCTATTTAATGCAAATCATCATAGGAAACCACAATTGCATCATACAAAGCCTCCACATGAGCTGACGAGCCATGCCCACCTGCAATTGTTCGTCCCTCCTTCCTCTTCAACTTAGGAGTCTCAGCCAAAAACTCGCTTGAATAATTTTCCTCATTTGAATCCTCTAGGACATCATTTTCTCCAAACGAGTCTTATAAATCATCATCCCCTAGAGATAGTTAAATTTCACCAGTGGCTCAACAGGTCCACAACAATCCTTCATCTCATATATGACCATTATGCACTAGCAGTAGAAAATCTTGGAGCTTTCAACCTCAATAACTTGTTCCCATTTTCCAGGAGGGAATGTAAGAAGATTTTCTTAGGAAATTTGAAACCCATAGGTATATTGATACAAGTCTTGCAAAAACTAATCTGGATCACATTTTGGTAGTGGGATCCACAACAATTAGCATACCCATCAATTTGAAAATCCGCAAAAAAGACCTCAGGTTCCCATAATTCCAATGGAAGACCTGAAAGATGAATCTAGACAGAGAGAGTATGTAAAATGAAATCATGGGGAATTATAGGCTCCCATTGTTGGAAAGTGAAGGCAACACTACCAAAAAAACCCATGGTCCTTCGTTGAAAAAATCCTGCATTTCCATCTTGGAAGGGAAGCAAAAAATAAAACATCCCCCATCGAAGGTTCAAACTTCTACCTTGCAACACCATTTTATCCTGCTCCATCATATTACCGCATCAACATTTAGTCACATCCCGGAAAACCTACCCATTATAGCAAATCAATATCTTTGTTTGGTTCTATCGATGATGAATGTTGGTTTACATGATGAAAACTTTATATGTTTATGCTTGACCTATATTTTTCCATAATTTAAAACTAGTGCACGTAACCCATTTCTTTTTATATATGTGATTCATAGGTTCTTTCCATGCCCCAAAAAGGGGTCATATACTAAAATTAATTTATATTCAATCCGTAAACAATTTGATCTCTAATCTCTAATCTTAAATTTTATTCTTTATTAAGACATTACATGTACTTCCTTAATGAGATTTTGTGCAATATACCTATATTAGATTTAGATACTTTGGTTTCATCTTGGGACCACAATAAGTTAGATTCATATCCAAAAAAACATTCAAATATATTCCTAACAATTTAAAAAAAAACTAGGTGTATATATCCCCATGATCTTGTCTTTTCTATATTTTAACATTTTCTTAATTATATATAGTTATATATGGGCATATTTTTTATCGTACATGTTTTCATATGTTACAATAGAATTTTGTTTCAAAAATAATAACATGGATTGTTTATACTACATTTTGAGGATCACACTTCTCTTGTTTTGTAGGTTTTTAGAGATGGACTCTATGACAAGCCAATAATTCTCATTATTTTCAATTTCATATCATTATTATCAATATAATAACATCAAGAAAAATAAATAAATAGTAATGTGAGCATGGAAAAACAATATTAGGTGAGTTCTTGCTTATTTTTGTAGACACCTAAATATGCTTACACCTAGTATTTCCTCCAATTTAACTGAGTAACGACACTTCGTTAATTTTCCTCTTCGCTCCATTCTCGGATGCCCATTTAAAAAACCTTTGGTTGTATTCCTCCTATAATCAGCTAATTGGGCTAATATCTCTCTTATTAGCTAAAGATTTGTCCTTTCCACCATTCAGAACCTCCATAGTTCTCTCTAGATCATTTCTATTGGCTTCCTAGGATATCTATTAGTCATAAATGAGTAACCAGACTCCTCCCAACTCTCAATGAGTCTCTAATCACTCATTAATCACATTTAAATAGCCTAATCCTACCTTAACTAAGCCTAAATCATGTTTATCCTAATATAATCTAAAAGTGATTTTTGGGCTTTTGTCCCACTTGCCTTAGAATTCCAAATCCTCCCAAACCAAAAACTATGAATACAAGGCTAAGCCCACCCATTCAAAAACACAAAACTTTACATAACACAAAACCAAAACAAGTGTAAGAAAGATTTGATATCTCATTTGTATTAGCTTTAAGTTAATTAGGCATTTGATCTAAAGTTTGCCTTCCTCCATTGACCTTGAGCTAACACCTCCATTTGCATCCTTAAACCAAGTTTTGAGTAATATGGAGAGAACCATTGGCCTTGAAGCCATTAATGGTGAGACTCCATTCTTGAAAGCTTGAAAACCAAAACCATAAACAACTAATCACACGCTTTGATTGCTAAGTTGATCTTCTTAGGTTCAATTTCTTAATTAAGTAATCTAAACCAAGTTAGGATCTTATTGATGCATATTTTCTAGTCATTTTTTACTCTTTGGCATCTCCATTTTATGTAGGCCTTGTCACGTTTTCCTCATGTTAGGACCATTTGTCAATGTATTTTTTATGGATGTGATGATTTTAGTATCCATAATTGTTCTATTTTCTGATCTCACCCTTTATTTTTGGATTTGTTTACGACATTGTCTAGTTTTTTGGGATGTCAAATATTTTTTTAAATCCCATAAAACATATGATCACATCTCCACACATATAGCCCTTTCCCTTTTTCTCCCCCTTTCAACTCATAACATATTTTATTCATTTTCGTGTCTTGTTTGATAAAATTTCCTATATGTTGTGTACTTACTTGTGTTTCAATAGGATTTTAATTTTAATCCAATAAGTCAAAAAATAAATAAATGTATTAGTGCATTTACAAGCTCACAAAAAGGTGTTATTAATTATAGACATCTATTCTCTTTACATAAGAATGATATAGAATTTATAAAAGTATAATCTATTTTTTTAGATAAAGGGTAAATGGTGGTTTTTTGACTAGGATCCTACCCAAAAAAAAAGAAGGCCTGAATTCCCAAATACAACTTTAAACACAACAAGAAGAAAAATAAGAGCAGTTGCCCAACAACGAAAAGAAACAACTAGGTACGGGAAAAGGTTTTCTTGTGATAAGTTTTTTTCTTACCCTGCACTGTTTTCCAACCATTTGATATGTCTTCAATAGGAAGCATGACTTCAAGAGCTTTAATTAGTCGATATGTAATTTCATTTAAAGAAAAAGAAAGGGGAACATTTTCCTTAGTTGTTTCACTAAATTTTGGTTCAACAATTTTGTTTGGCTGAAAATCTGCATTTAAGTTTTCCTTGTTTCCTTCAACTGGAATTTCTCTAAAATGATTTTCTGGAACTGAATCAACCAATTCCTCCATATCAACATTTCATTTTAAGTCCTCCTTAACATCAAAAACAAAATGATTCGGGTGAGCATTTTTCCACCATGTGGCTCCTTCATTTTTACATTTTACCAACACACAATCAACGACAATATGTCCCAAGGAAAAACATCTTCTACATCTGAAAGGAAAACCTTCATAATCAAGAGGTTGGGTCCAAGTTCTATTTTGAACTTTAAGCTCAATGATAGAAATTAGGTTATTTGAGGTATCAAGCTCAACCAAAATTCAGGGATAGATTATATCTGTAAAATAAGTGGTTTAGGAGTCAATACATAAAATATTTCCCAGAGCATTGCCAGTAGAAACAAGACAAGAGGGTTCCAAATATTGTAGTGGTAAGTGTGAAAATATGATCTAGAATGGTTTGTGAGAAAATAATTTAGTGATTGGATTGAATGAGGGGAACCAGGGTTTCATGACAAGATATTGAGATTCATATGTCCAAAGATTTTCAGCATAATAAGAAATCCATAGCTGAAAATCTTTGGACATATGAATCTCAATATCTTGTCATGAAACCCTGGTTCCCCTCATTCAATCCAATCACTAAATTATTTTCTCACAAACCATTCTAGATCATATTTTCACACTTACCACTACAATTTTTGGAACCCTCTTGTCTTGTTTCTACTGGCAATGCTCTGGGAAATATTTTATGTATTGACTCCTAAACCACTTATTTTACAGATATAACCTATCCCTGAATTTTTGTTGAGCTTGATACCTCAAATAACCTAATTTCTATCATTGAGCTTAAAGTTAAATATAAAACTTGGACTTAATCTCTATATTATGAAGGTTTTCCTTTCAGATGCAGAAGATTCTTCGCTTTGGGACATATTGATGTTGATTGTGTGATGGAAGAGTGTAAGAATGAGAGAGACACTTGGTGGAAAAATTCTCTCCAGCATCATTTTTTTTATGCTCAGTGAGATTTAGATTCAAATAAATATTGGGACGACTTGGTTGATTTGGTTCCTGAAACTCCACTTAGAGAATTTTTAGTTGAAGGAAAGAAGGAAAAATCAAATGTTTAAATTCAGCCAAACAAAATTATTGAACCAATTCTCAGTGAAGCGGCTAAGGAAAATTTTCCTCATTTCTTTCCTTTAAATGATAGTACATATCATCTCATTGAATCTATTGAATTTATTCTTCCTATTGAGGATGTCTAGGATGGTTGGAAAATGGTGCATAAAAATAAAAAATCCTACCCCCAAAAATCCATTTCTCCTTCCTAGTTGTTTCTTTTCACTGTTGGTAATTTCCTCCTCTTTTGTTTCTTGTCATGTTTAAGGTTTTATCTAGGCTTTTAGGTCTTTCTTGTTCCTGGGTAGGGCCCCCAAAAAAATCCTTTTACCCTTTATCTAAAAAAATAGATTATACTTTTATAAATTCTATATCATTCTTATGTAAAGAGAATAGATGTCTATAATTAATAACACCTTTTTGTGAGCTTGTAAATGCACTAATACATTTATTTATTTTTTGACTTATTGGATTAAAATTAAAATCCTATTGAAACACAAGTAAGTACACAACATATAGGAAATTTTATCAAACAAGACACGAAAATGAATAAAATATGTTATGAGTTGAAAGGGGGAGAAAAAGGGAAAGGGCTATATGTGTGGAGATGTGATCATTTTTATGGGATATTAAAAATATTTGACATCCCAAAAAACTAGACAATGTCGTAAATAAATCCAAAAATAAAGGGTGAGATCAGAAAATAGAACAATTAGGGATACTAAAATCATCACATCCATAAAAAAATACATTGACAAATGGTCCTAACATGAGGAAAACGTGACAAGGCCTACATAAAATGGAGATGCCAAAGAGTAAAAAATGACTAGCAAATATGCATCAATAAGATCCTAACTTGGCCCAATAATAAATAACACAAAAAATACACTAGTATCAAATAAATTAACTAGCCTCCCATCACAATTAGGTGTCTACATAATCCCCCACTTTTATGTGTGTGTGTGATATGTATCATAGAAAAATTATATGCAATGGGAAAGTTTCAAAGCTATGGAATGAGGCTAAAGAAATTCAAAGCTTAACTAACTCAATCATGCACCATGAGATAAGAGCTAAACAATAGTTAATCATAACTTTGACAAAAACATCAAAACATAGCATATATACTACTCTCGACTCTTTAGATTACTTAATTAAGAAATTGAACCTAAGAAGATCAACTTAGCAATCAAAGCGTGTGATTAGTTGTTTACGGTTTTCAAGCTTTCAAGAATGGAGTCTCACCATTAATGGCTTCAAGGCCAATGGTTCTCTCCATATTACTCAAAACTTGGTTTAAGGAAGCAAATGGAGGTGTTAGCTCAAGGTAAATGGAGGAAGGCAAACTTTAGATCAAATGCCTAATTAACTTAAAGCTAATACAAATGAGATCTCAAATCTTTCTTACACTTGTTTTGGTTTTGTGTTATGTAAAGTTGTGTTTTTCGAATGGGTGGGCTTAGCCTTGTATTCATAGTTTTTGGTTTGGGAGGATTTGGAATTCTAAGGCAAGTGGGACAAAAGCCCAAAAATCACTTTTAGATTATATTAGGATAAACATGATTTAGGCTTAGTTAAGGTAGGATTAGGCTATTTAAATGTGATTAATGAGTGATTAGAGACTCACTGAGAGTTGGGAGGAGTCTGGTTACTCATTTATGACTAATAGATATCCTAGGAAGCCAATAAAAATGATCTAGAGAGAACTATGGAGGTTCTGAATGGTGGAAAGGACAAATGTTTAGCTAATAAGAGAGATATTAGCCCAATTAGCTGATTATAGGAGGAATACAACCAAGAAGGTTTTTTAAATGGGCATCCGAGAATGGAGCGAAGAGTGGGAAATTAACGAAGTGTCGTTAATCGGTTGAATTGGAGGAAATGCTAGGTGTAAGCATATTTAGGTGTCTACAAAAATAAGCAAGAACTCACCTAATATTGTTTTTATCCATGCTCACATTACTATTTATTTATTTTTCTTGATGTTATTATATTGATAATAATGATATGAAATTGAAAATAATGAGAATTATTGGCTTGTCATAGAGTCCATCTCTAAAAACCTACAAAACAAGAGAAGTGTGATCCTCAAAATGTAGTATAAACAATCCATGTTATTATTTTTGAAACAAAATTCTATTGTAACATATGAAAATATGTACGATAAAAAATATGCCCATATATAACTATATATAATTAAGAAAATGTTAAAATATAGAAAAGACAAGTTCATGGGGATATATACACCTAGTTTTTTTTTAAATTGTTAGGAATATATTTGAATGTTTTTTTGGATATCAATCTAACTTATTGTGGTCCCAAGATGAAACCAAAGTATCTAAATCTAATATAGGTATATTGCACAAAATCTCATTAAGGAAGTACATGTAATGTCTTAATAAAGAATAAAATTTAAGATTAGAGATTAGAGATCAAATTGTTTACGGATTGAATATAAATTAATTTTAGTATATGACCCCTTTTTGGGGCATGGAAAGAACCTATGAATCACATATATAAAAAGAAATGGGTTACATGCACTAGTTTTAAATTATGGAAAAATATAGGTCAAGCATAAACATATAAATTTTTCATCATGTAAACCAACATTCATCATCGATAGAACCAAACAAAGATATCGATTTGCTATAATGGGTAGGTTTTCCGGGATGTGACTAAATGTTGATGCAGTAATATGATGGAGCAGGATAAAATGGTGTTGCAAGGTAGAAGTTTGAACCTTCGATGGGGGATGTTTTATTTTTTGCTTCCCTTCCAAGATGGAAATGCAGGATTTTTTCAACGAAGGACCATGGGTTTTTGGTAGTGTTGCCTTCACTTTCCAACAATGGGAGCCTATAATTCCCCATGATTTCATTTTACATACTCTCTCTGTCTAGATTCATCTTTCAAGGTCTTCCATTGGAATTATGGGAACCTGAGGTCTTTTTTGCGGATTTTCAAATTGATGGGTATGTTAATTGTTGTGGATCCCACTACCAAAATGTGATCCAGATTAGTTTTTGTAAGACTTGTATCAATATACCTATGGGTTTCAAATTTCCTAAGAAAATCTTCTTACATTCCTCTCCTGGAAAATGGGAACAAGTTATTGAGGTTGAAAGCTCCAAGATTTTCTACTGCTAGTGCATAATGGTCATATATGAGATGAAGGATTGTTGTGGACCTGTTGAGCCACTGGTGAAATTTAACTATCTCTAGGGGATGATGATTTAGAAGAATCGTTTGGAGAAAAGGATGTCCTAGAGGATTCAAATGAGGAGGAAAATTATTCAAGCGAGTTTTTGGCTGAGACTCCTAAGTTGAAGAGGAAGGAGGGACGAACAATTGCAGGTGGGCATGGCTCGTCAGCTTGTGTGGAGGCTTTGTATGATGCAATTGTGGTTTCCTATGATGATTTGCATCAAATAGAGAGGATTATGGAGGAGGTTTTAACCTTAGTCGATGGTTGATTGTCTAAGCTAACGGGTTGAACCGGTTGTAGCAACAAGGTGGACCAGTCATTTGGGTATGAGACTTCAAATTTTGAATCTTGTTTGGATCAAGTGGAAGCCACTTTTAATGAATCTAAGGTGGGGGGTCATTGGGAGGGATTAAGATCACATCAGCCTACCATTTGAAAGTGGGTCAGTTGATCTTGTAAAGGAGATGATCGAGGTATTTCTTGAGTTCAATTTCAAGCACTCTTTGCTTTCATATCCTCATGTGGTTGATGATGCGGGTTAGACGTAGACGACCAAATTAAAAAGTATGTAATTCCTAGTCACTCTAAAAGGGCATCCGATCACGCTCCCTAGTCTTTGTCTTGAGTCAATTCTCCTTAACTCACTCTCGGGCTTGGCTTTTCACTGGTATGGGTTTTGTTCTTCCGACCATTGGTAGAGGTCTCTCATGTTCTTCTCCATTTTTGTCTCTCATGATGTATTGTATTTTGTATGGCCTCTGAGAGACTATCCCTATTTTTTACCTGATCTAATTAAAAAAATTTATCATCATGCAAATCACATAGATGTAATATATAAACATCCATAGTGAAGGAAAACGAGAGTAAGAAATATAATGATCATAATTGACTTATAACCTTATCTGGGGGGATTTGGATCATGTATATACAATGGGATGATTATCATAACTAGGGATATATTTTAAAAATGTAATCTAAATATGAAATAAGGTAGTTACATGATCCAGGGACGGAAACGTAAAATAATGTACAAGAGAAGACCTCAATGTGTGAAAGATATATTATTGAGTATTTTATGAGCACAGATAATATGCCATATGATTACATGGTGAATCCCTTGTGGTAATACATTATCTTGAACATGTTTTCAACACATTTTTGTATATCAACGAGGTCCTTTATTTAAAGTACAATCAACCATTTCCGTGGATAACTTTGAGATATTTATATAAACTAGATGTTATTTTTAGAGTTCCATGAGTCTAAGTATATCTATAAAATACATTGTATGACTCATCATCATACACTATATAAAATCATTAATAAAAATGAATCAAAACCCGCTTTAATAGGTAAACATACAATACTGAGGTGTTTTGTAGTATTTCTATGATATCATACCATAATAATTATAGTAATTCCAAATATGTTTTTCTTATGGTATCTGAGGATATTTATAAAACACATTGTGAATATGCTAATGGTTTAGACATTTTCAACCATATATTTTTCATCCCTCTATGGATAGGTATGAATAAGATTTATCATAATTTTGTCTACTATAAGAATCATTGTTTTGCTCTTATTTCATTAGTCTAGGTATGTCTAAGAAATAAATGGTATAATCCATCATCAAGCATTATATTAAATTATTTTCAAAAAGTCTTGGGACCCACTATTTAATGTAAGCACATACTAGCAAGGTGTTAACAAGTAGTTCCATCGTATTGGGCGGCAAAAATAATGGTAGTCCCAATACTTATTTTCTTATAGTATCTAAGGTTAGTAACTAAAAAATTGCTCTTGTGTTAACTCTTGATACATATTTTAACCATCAATTTTTGTGTCTTGTGTAGATGAATATCAATACGATTTTATATATGTAAATGTGGTGTATTCCAGGATTCATTATAAATCATATTTCATTATCTCAAAAAACGTAGAGTGGGATCCCTCTTTTGAAGTTGCATTAATGACCACACTAATAAATATATCAAGTGAATGAACATTTGGTTATGGTCATTTATGCACATTATTTATCATAGGAACATTGTTTTTTGTGATATCATTGTTTAGAAGAGTATTTATATATATTTTTGAAGAATTTGTTTGGTTGAGCTAAAGATTCATTTTCATAAATTATTAATACATTTTGTTTGGTTATTATATTACAAGCTAATGCATTTGTTCAAGGAATATAGATTTGGGGATTTTTATAATTGTAATATGCATTTGTTTCATAATGATTAGACAAGAGACTTAATGGATCCAAATATTAAATATGAAATAAATTAAATCAAGTCAAGCATTAAACCATTCAATGTATCAATTTCTATGGACTTTGTTTTTATATGGTTGTAAATTGTCTAGATTATTTTTGTTACTCATAAATATTGTTTCATTATTTTTTGGTTGTTCTATTGCAACTAGACTTCTGGCTTTTAAGTAATTCTTTCGTTGAAATTTTGCATGACAAGTGACTGGGGCATTGACCCAATATTTGAGCATTTTTTCCTCTAAAATCTTGGTCTTTGAATTTTTAGTTGTGTAAAAAAGTTTATTGAATGATTTCTAAGTGTTGTACATTTCTCTATTCTACATATGTGACAGTAAGCTTTGATAAAATAAAGCAATGATATTTATTTTAGGCAAATTGCGGTTCATCGTTGTGATTGTTTATTGAATTGAAATATGTACTTTCCAATAGGAATATTAGAAGCTTATATTATAAGTTGAAAAAATTATGTAAAGGTGAACATCTTGATTTTAGACAACATATGGGTCATCTTTTTAAGTTTTTAGTGAATTGAAATACATACCCACGAAAAATACCATTAGTACCTTATATAGTTTTAGAAATCTAGATGTAAAGGTGAGCGTCATGCTAATGTGTATTGGAAAATGTGCAAGAAAATAATCTATTAGTGAAGTAAAAATATTTAAGGATCCTTGAGTAAATTCATAGAAGTAATCAATAGCAATCTCTGAGTCTTTTAGAGAATAGTTTGATTACTAATCAATGATTAAATGCAAAGCTCAAAAATGAGGCATTAAATAACTTAAGACATGATGAGGTGATAGATCTACCTTAACATTATATAATTCAAAATTTGAATACATGAAATTAATTGGAAGGTATTTGTCACTTTTGGAGGAAGCGTTATACTATTATACTCTAACAACAATTACCAAATTTTACAAATTCAGAAAACACACCACTACAACTTGTATGAACACTTATTTCTAATTTTAAGAATAATTATTCATAATTGAGCTTTAGATTGCAGCATTTATTTATCATAAGTAATAGGAATTAAGTAGGTGTGTCAATTTAATTGCAATATGTTTACATGACTATCAAATAGAAAACATAGGCTACATTAATGCCCACTATGTAATAATGTTTTGCTAGCATGAGAAGGCTAAAATAAATTATTTTTTCTCATGTCACTCTCAATAAGTTAGCGCATTAATACATTATTGTTAGTATTTGTTAATGAACAGTTATGTAACTGTTTCTCCCGTCCTCCCTCTCTCGCAGCCTATATAAAGGCTTGCTCTATGTATTATTTTGATATAGCAATAATAAAACATTTTGGAGCGCCATCATTGGTATCAGAGCGGGTTTTGTCAGCGTGGGAGGAGAGCGAGCAAAAACGGCCTGTGTGGAGACCTGCTACGTCCAGAAGAGCCTGAAACCTTCTTCTTGCTGAGAGTGGAAGCCTGAAATTGCGTGGAGTCCAGGAGAGCCTGAAACCTCTGCCTGCTTTGGAGAAACGTGAAGGAGAAAAGTCTTTGTTTGCTGTGCGCTGGCGCTGGACGACCAAGGAACCTGTGCGTGGAATTCTGGCTGTGCATGGAGTGCTGTGAAGTGGCCCAAGGAAGTGATTTTTGCTGGCGTGGAGAGGTGTCCAAGGAATCGTGTGAACTTGCTGTGCGTGAGATACCTCTGAAGATTGTGCAGTGGAAGGAGAAGAGTGATTTGTGCTCTGACCTGAACTCTGTACTCTTCCTGTGAGATATTCTTTGCACTTTGAGATTGGCTGGAGTGTGCGTGGAAGAGCCCAGACCAACTGTCCGTCCTCTTGCTGCGTGGAAGGAGACATACCTGTGGAAGGAGACTGTTGCTGGAGTGCCATCAACTAGCCATTGCCATCATTTGCAGAGTGGAAGACAAGAAGAAAGAAAAACTGTGCCTGTAGAACCACAGTGACTGTTTTACCATCCAACTCCCTGTACTGTGTAAGCAAAGCCTACAAATTACAAAACAGTGTGTGCGCGTATGTCTCAAATTTCTGATGCACAAAGCACCGCGAGCAATGCACCAAATATTTGGGCATTGAGTGACAACGAAGACACCACTGGGCTGTTCTTTGCCTTGGTCAACGAGCTACACAACACTGGGAACATTCTCTTTGACGAGATTGTGCGCCGAGGACTGTTGGAATATTTTTGGTTCGACGTTCGATGTCAAGCACGACGGATTCGTGCAGAACTTGAACGTGGTTATGATGCAGATGATGAACGTGAAATAGAATGCCCACAGGAGCGTCGGCGTCTCACTGCACGAGCCTATAGAGCCCATCTTCGGGACAGATTCCTTCAGTAAGCATTGTAGCCATTTTTGAAAAATAAATAAATAAATAAAATACATTTTTGAGTTTTTGAAAATGTCTGCTCCAAAAATATTGCTATCCGATGCCCAACTCTTGAAAGGGCCAAATTTCGCCGCATGGAAAACCAAAATGCGGACGATTCTTCAATTCGAAGATCTTTGGGGGATCGTTTCTGGCAAAGACGCCCCTCCCACAGACGCTGATCTGTTGGAAAAATATGAAAAGGCTGATGCGAAAGCACTAATGCTCATCACCCTGAGTCTTTCTGATGAGGTGCAGCCATACATTCGGGAAGCAACCGCTTCTTCTCAGGCATGGAGCGCATTGTGTACCATCTACGAAGCTAAGAATCTGACGACAAAGTTACAACTTCAGACAAAGCTTCATACGATGAGTATGCATGATGGCGAATCAGTAGAAGCCTTCTTGCGGCGTGTAGCTGAGTTACGTGCAGAACTCTCTGCACTCGGTGAACCAGTGGACGACAAGTTGCTAGTCCCGCTCACCTTGCGAGCTCTTCCTTCCCGGTTTCAGACACTGATCACCACGTTGACAATCACTCAACAGGAGGTGAGTTTTGCCACCCTGGTGAATTATCTCCAGCAGGAAGAAGCCATGCAAAATGTACAAGAAGCCTTCGAAGACAAGGCTCTCATCACGAGGCAAAAACATAAGCCTCGGAAAGGGCAATCAGCCCCCCAGAATCAGAAGCAGCATCCTCAGCAGCCATCTTCACAGCGGCCACCACAGCGGCCACCCCAGAAGCAGCATAATCACAAGGCGGATCGGTGGTGCCACATTTGCTCCACGGATACGCACACGACTGCGAACTGTTATTACAACGGTCGCAAGTATGGAAACTCTGGCGAAGAGAGCACTTCTGGCCGAGGATATTCCAAGAAATCTCGATGGCATGCTCGTAATCAGAGGTAGAAGGGCCACATTGCTGCTCAGCAGGATGCCACCTCCGATGAAGAGGTACCAGATACGACTCATTCTGACATTGTTCTAGTCTCACAGACTTCGCAGCCGTCAGAAGATGTCTGGTTGATTGATTCAGGTGCCAGCAAACACATGACTGGCAACAAGAAGTTGTTCCATACTCTGAGTGACCGGCCCACTGGAGATCGGATCACCATTGCAGACAATCAAGAGTATATTGCGGCAGGGATTGGTGATGTCATCATTCCTCTTGGAACACGAAGATGTACACTCACAAAGGTGCTATATGTTCCAGGTTTGACTTCAAATCTTTTGTCTGTAAGTCAACTTCTTAACCATCGAATGCAGGTTGAATTCTTTGTTGAGAAAGGGGTCAAGTCCTGCATCATTTCCCAGGGAGAGTCAGTCATTGCTCAAGCATTTCTGAAGGGCCGTCTATTTGCACTGGATGCGGTCACTTCATCTAGCGTTGCTCTCTCTGCATCAACGGCGGAGTCCACTGCACTTTGGCACTTTCGATATGGTCATCTTTCTGCCGGGGCTCTGCATCAGCTCAGTGCGAAGGAAATGGTAAGAGGGCTTCCTCCACTCTCCCATTCCTTACCTGTTTGCTCGGGATGTCTTGCGGGAAAACAACATAGAGGTCCATTCAAACAGAGCTCTTATCATTCTACAGAGCATCTTCAGGTCATTCACACCGATCTGTGCGGACCCCTGCCAGCTAGCTTCCAAGGTTTTGAGTACTTTCAGCTCATCATTGATGATTACTCACGGAAAATGTGGGTATATTTCCTTCAGAAGAAGAGTGAGGCACTTGCAAATTTCCAAACCTTCTACCAGCAAGCCACCAGGCAGTCTGGGAAGCCTCTTCTTCTCCTCCGCTCAGATCGAGGGGGGGAATTTGTGTCAAAGAAGTTCTTAGCATACCTGAAGCAGCATGGCATTCAGCAACATTTGACTGCACCCTACACGCCCCAACAGAACGGGATTTCTGAGCGCCACAACAGGACTGTCATGGAGATGGCTCGTTGTATGCTCTCGACCGCCAAGTTGGAGGATCAGTTTTGGGCAGAAGCAGTCCAGACAGCAGTGTATCTACTCAACCGGGCACCCACGAAGATCTTGCAGAACAAGACACCGGAAGAGGTATGGACTGGTCGTAAACCTTCTATTCATCATTTGAGAGTTTTTGGTTGTACTGCATATATGCATGTTCCAGATAAGAGAAGGAAGAAGATCGATCCAAAGACACTGCCATGTCTTTTCTTGGGGTATAGTACTACCTCAAAGGCATATCGTCTCATGGATCCTGAGACGAAGAAGATCTACGAGAGTCGAGATGTGGTATGTGATGAGTCGTCCTTTGACTCCCTGCCACACAATGGAGATCCAGTACCGACCTCGTCACATAGATTGCTCACACATCCAGATGATGAGCAAGATGATTCTTCTCAGAGAGAAGAAGAGCTGAGTGGAGACTTGTTCGTTGATCTTGGCACACTGGAAAACACATCTTCACATCAGCAGCACCAACGTCTGAAATGGGTCCAGAGTACTATCAGGGATGCACACCTGAACTCACTTCCTGGTACTTCTACGGGAGTTAGAACACGAAGTCAAGCTAGACATGAGGTAAATTTTGCACTCATGAGTTCAGTTGTTGAGAGCACCGAACCTGACACTGTTCGTGAGGCATTAGACCAACCACAGTGGAAACAGGCTATGGATGCTGAATATGATTCCCTGATTCAGAATCGGACGTGGGAACTTGTCGATCTACCTCCAGGTAAGAAATCCATTGGCTGCAAATGGATTTTCAAAACAAAATATAAGGCAGATGGTTCAATCGACAAACACAAAGCACGACTTGTTGCAAAGGGTTATGCTCAGCAAGAAGGAATTGACTATGACGAGACCTTTGCACCCACTGCGAAGATCAAAACCATCAGAGTTGTATGTGCACTGGCAGCACAAAATGGATGGAAACTTCAGCAGATGGATGTCAAGAGTGCTTTTCTAAATGGTGATCTACAAGAAGAAGTGTACATGGCCCAACCTGAAGGGTTTGTAGACGAGCATCAACCACAGAAGGTATGTCGTCTGATAAAGTCTCTTTATGGACTCAAACAAGCACCTAGGGCATGGTATATAAAAATTGATGATCACCTATTGCAGCATGGATTCACTCGTAGCCCCTCAGATACAAATTTGTATATCAAGAAGGTAGGAACAGAGATTGTCATTCTGGTTTTGTACGTAGATGATCTTGTGATCACAGGAAGTTCTGACAATCTTGTAGATGATGTAAAGAATGATCTGAAGAAATCCTTCGACATGACTGATTTGGGGCTACTTCACTATTGTCTTGGCTTAGAGATATGGCAGAAGAAGAATCATATCTTCGTCTCCCAGATGAAATATGCCAAGACACTCCTGGAAAAGTATGGAATGTCAGATTGTAAACCAATGTCCACACCTATGGAAAAAGGTTTGCAATTATCTAGATTCCAGGATTCACCGCAGGTAGATGGCACTCACTACAGGTAGCTTGTGGGGAGTCTCATTTACTTGACTTATACCAGACCAGATCTTTGCTTTGCAGTGAGCTATCTCGCCAGATTTATGCAGGAGCCGAAGAAATGTCATTGGATAGCAGCAAAGCATGTGTTGAGATATGTCCGAGGTACAGTTGACTTTGGTCTGGAGTATCAGAAGAACACTCAGTTCTTCTTACAGGGATATACAGACTCGGACTATGCAGGATCCGTTGATGACAGGAAATCCACTTTAGGGTATGTTTTTCATCTCAGATCTGGACCTATCTCGTGGATTAGCAAGAAGCAAACTGTTGTTGCTCTCTCATCCACTGAGGCTGAATACCACGCTGCACGAGGAGCTGTGTGCGAAGCAATTTGGTTACGTCGCATTCTTGCAGATATAGGGATTCCTGAAGAGAAACCTCCCATCATTCACTGCGACAATCAAGGTGTGTTGAAGCTTGTGAAGAATCCTGTTTTCCATGAACGAACAAAGCATATTGAGGTCGAATGTCACTACATTCGTGAACAGGTCTTGAACCACCAAATTCAGCTCCAGTACTGCCCTACTGATTTTCAGGTTGCAGATATTCTCACCAAGCCTCTCGGCAAGGTGAAGTTTGATTTGTTTAGGGGGTACATTTGTAAGAGCAATGTATTAAGGGGGGGAATGTTAGCGCATTAATACATTATTGTTAGTATTTGTTAATGAACAGTTATGTAACTGTTTCTCCCGCCTCCCTCTCTCGCAGCCTATATAAAGGCTTGCTCTATGTATTTTTCTTTCAAAAAAGTGTTGATTGCATAGTTAGCTCATCTCAATTATTTAGTATTTCTCTGATTCAAACATTGATATTTGTTGTATTATATTACAGGGTCCACATTAACACTTTGTCATTTCAAAAAATTCTAAAAATAGTTATAAATTACTAGTTTTAAATATAAATATTAATCAGTTTTATATTTTAAATGCTTTTATAAAATAATTTTAAAAATTATATATATATAGAGAGAGAGAGAGAGAAAATGACGATGGTATTTTGAATTTGTGATTCGAAAGAGACATATATTTTCAAATATTAGTGTCAATGGTGCCATTCTTGGAAATTATACTGGGGACCTTGTGTTGAGCCTTTTATTATCACATGTGACGTAATAATTGTTTAAAATATACACATCAACTTAAAATAATTTCCTTATAATTATAGTGGTTTAAATTTTTATATTTGAGAGGCTACTTGTTCATGTGACATGTGTGTTCCCAATTTTTTGTGCACTACGTGTGCTTTGCGCAAGAAGCCACCCTACTGAGGCACTGACCTTACTTTAGAGATGTCAGCCAAAGACTGCATTTTTGTTTCCTTAAAGAACCATTCAAATCACCTCTATTAGTGACTCCTTCAAATTATCCTATATCATATCATCTTCCTAATTTCAGGAAAATTCATACTTCCTCAAGAAAATTGTTTATGTTTTTTTAGGGATATACACAACCTTAACCAAATGATATAAAGGAGAAGGGAAACCCTTTCATTTTGATAGGCCATATTGTCATATCCGAAAATGTTCTATGAAAAGTTGTGAGTCATCCTCCACATCAACAAAACCATAAAGTTGGTAACAACAATACAAAACATGTGGTCGATAACATAATATGATAAGGGAGGGAGGTATTTGATCCACGTATAAAAATGGCCAGACATAAAATTTTTTGTATAATGACAAAATTACAAGTCCTTTTCCTATGAAGTCATGCATCCCTCACTATTGCAGAAGATATTTTCCATAACGAAGATTGTATTTCGAAAACAATAATTATTCAGAAAGATGTGTCTCCATAATGCTTGTTCGCATCTCTATCCCGCACGTAAATATGAAGCACTTACCTATAATTAATGAAAAACTACACCACCACTAGATTCTTCTGTCCCTTCTTTGGGAGGAATATTTCACCATATTTCTTGGCGAGGTCACTGAGATTGTAGTGATTCAAATCATCCCCAACTTGGATCCAGGTTCTGAAAATGGGCATTTCCTGGGAGCTCAACATTATCTTTAGTTTCTTGGATCTTAGTTTCAATATAAATATGACTCCAACCTCCACAATGAACAGGGATACCAACCCCTTCAACAAATCCACTCCATAAAATAAAAAATACTCATGCATTTCACAACATGGAACTATTGGAGGAAAAAGATAGACAGTAGATCGATTAACATGGAATTTTTTTTTGCAAGAATTAAATACTGGATTTCGTATCTAGGATGATAAAATTTTAAAGGATTTCCATATATAGTGTCGTATTGTTCGACATTTGAGTTTCACATTGTTTCTACTTTTATGTTCCTTGCCCCCACACTTAGCCACCCTCTAACCCCTTCATCTTCACCCCTCTTCGTCTCCCAATGTTTCTCTTCCTATATGAATCTTTCAAAGATCCCCTTCAGTGTTCCCATAATAAATTTCACGTACGATTGATAGTATTAGTCCTTATTTGTGAATAAAATCATTTGGTTGGGACAACTGATGTGTCACGTTTTTATTATCTTATTTGTAGATGTGAATTTATGTACCTTGTGTTATTGACTATCTTTGTCCTAGATTTTAAGTGTAAAAATTATAAATGTTGACTTTGATTTTGACAACTAGTAGTACTATACTTCACATTACCACTCACAGTCATTGGCTTATGCACACTCATTGGCTTATATAAGTTATGATCACATGACATAAATTTACATATGGTTCCAATCATTCATACCTTAAAAATACTATGACGTGACTTTAATGGTTGTTATAGTCAATCATACGATAAAAATATTAGTCGTGAGTGATTATTAGTCCCTGCCTTTGGTAAGTTTACTATACCTTTCACTCCACTCTTAACAAGTTCTTATTAAACATGTTTTCAAACAATAAGAAATTAGTAATATTTTCTTACATTGATTTTCAAATGTCTTAAAATTTGGACATGCTCATTTTTATCCAAAAAAGCCTTAAAATGTATTTATCTAGTTTTTGATTGGCTAAAAGCTTTTACCCCTTATTCACACCTTCACGTAAATTGAGGCACAATGATGCCATCATATTTATTGTGGTTTTCATTTCTATTTTTTTAAAAATAATTCACTTTTTTAGAATTTATTGATTAAAATTATTAACCTATTTTATAACTATACACTCTTTTGTCTCTTATAATATTTAGAAAAAAGTAAATATTGTCTTTTATTTATAGACTTGGTGGTACACATGTAAGTGTTTTTTAAATTGGAGTTCATATTTTCTACAGAATTTCACCTAAGTATTCCAAAGGATCTCTTCAAAAACATAGACAATAGTGCCACTTTTTTCTTATATTATACCCTACATATATTTTATTTTATTTAAACTAACAATAATATTATAATGACTATTTAAAATTGTATAATATTGTCTTCTTTGAAATAACCTAATGCTAATTATTTTAAAACAATAAATTGATATTTATTTTCAAACAATTCAACAATTCAATGTTGGAACAGGGACTAGTCGCATTACGACTCTTGCTAAAAATAGAGCAAAGCCCGTGGAAATTGTATTTGATAAAAACGATATTCTAAAAGATAACTTCTCTAATAATTTTTTAATCATTAAGACATTCTTACAAGAGAAACAAAATCTATGTCAGACTTCAAAATTGAGCCCATCACAACCCTTCCCAAGGCCTCAAACTCATCAGAAAAGGGTAGGTAAAAATTTGCCTGTCAAAAAAAATTAAAATGTAAAATTCATTTGACAATACAAAAGTGCAAGGTGAGTGCAAGTTACTTTTAAAATTTTCAAAAGAAGTGCTATGCTGAAAAAATGTCTATCAATAATTTGTGTGAAATTTGTATACCTTAAATAATATTTTTGACGACTTCTACAAACAACAATCACCTCCAATTTTCTAGGCTCTACACGTGACTCGGAGATATGTTAGGCAACACCTAATACTTGAGATTGCCAAAAAAATTAATATAATAAATATACTAAGTTACTATAATTCTATTAAGCTCAAATACTAAGTTTCTCTAAGTTGTTGATTTTAGCTCTACGAATACTTGAGAAAAAATACCTAAACATTAAAAATTTAATATTACCTTTTATGGTAATGGCCTTTTCTTGGGATTCATTCAGATGTTTTATCTACCACTTGGTATTTGTTTCTGCTTGTTTGTTGCATGAGCCACCTTGAGAGACATAGAACAAAGCTAGGATAAACTTGCAAACTTGGGAGCCTGCACAACATGACTTGGAACAGATGCAATGCGTAGAGTGGCCACTAGTTTGGATATGGGCTGAGATGGATATTTGAGGTCGAGGAAGAGCTTAGAGAAAAGTGTTGCATTTAGCTCAAAGAGTGACTTCGAAATGTGACTCAAAGTGTAGGGTGTCGAGAAGGATCTATGGGGGTCATGTTGGTTTCAAAGGGTGGGATGAGCTTGCAATGGTCTTGATCCAAATTGCCTAGATCAATTTGAGCTCGGTATGTAGACAAACCACAAGAAAAGATGATTGGATTATCTCTATTTGTATGCAATGGAGAATGATCTCGAGGAAAAGGTAGATGGGGCTTTCTTTCAGGAAAAATAAAGGTTAAGTCACTTGAGGAGATCACCCATTATGACCCTTGCATAGAAGAACCGAGCTAAGTGTCAAGTTACTTCCTAATGCAAACGTTGATTGGACCTATTCGAGATGGCATAATGCAGGAAAAAGGAGAGGAGCTCATTTTAGAGGAGAAGAATAGGTAGAGATAATCTTATTCATCCATTTAAAAAACCCCTCCAAGTCATTATTGGTATATTCTCTCCAACTATTGTTCAATAGCAGTGATGTGGAGGCCAACTATATATATATATATATATATATATATATATATATATATATATATATATATATATATATATATATATATATATATATATATATATAGTTGTGCTTAAGACAATGCTGCTCAATTCTATGCCTGAGGAGTTGAGGAAAAGGGTTGTGAACAAATTTAGGGAGTACTACCAAGATGTCTGTGTGTGTTTAATGGAGTATTCTAATTTGGTTTGAAACATCATTTCTGTGTAGTAGATCTGAATGCACATTTTGCACAAGGTGAAGCTCTTGGCTATGTAATCTAACCAAGAATATCTCGATGTATATGTCGATGACATAGTTAGTATGGGTGTTTCAATGTATGGATGCATGTTTTCTTTAGTTTATTTAGAAAATATCTAATTCAATGCATCTTACTACTTAAAATTTATATGGGTTTTAATTTTAGTGGTTCAAATATGAATTAATTTTTTTATTGAAGTGGTAAGAATCCAAATGGGTTTTCTTAATGATTGTGCTAAGAGATCCTAGTGTCTCACACAGTTTGATGGTATTTATGCGTTTAGTGATCTATGTGTCTTCTTGTCTGATTCCAAATATTTGTTTATATATTTAATTATTAAATTTATTTAATGCTTATTTTAGTTATGATGATGTTTAAGAAATTATAATATTACAAATTTAGGGTTTCTTTGCATCATAATTTGATTATTTTACCAGTTTAAATGCAACCTACTTTTACACCATTATGATTGAGGGATAATTTTTGTTTGGATTACTGAATTTTCCCTTTTTAGTTAAGTTGTCAATCAATTGGTGATTAAAAAACAATTTCTCATTTAAAATTTTATTCTAAATTTTTTATGACGAGTGTACTTATTTATTCTTGTCATATGAAGTGTGAAATATTCATACTACTTTTCATCATCAAAGAGTTGGTTCAATATTTTCCCTTCACAATAAAATTCAAACCAACCCTTCAAATTTGATCCTTGATCAATGCACTAAATGGTTTCTTCCCAGAAATCTTCCGAGAAAGACATAATTTGTGTTTAGGTGAAAGATAAAATAGAACAAGTTAGTCTATGATCCATCCATTACAAAAAACTGGCATTTTGCTCTCATATGAAAAGAATGACGATAAAAGATTCCTTACGCCACTTCCCCCATTGGGTTGTTGACGAGGCGTACAAATACACGTGTGATTGGACGGATGTGTATACATTTATGGTCGTCTGACTATACGAAGTCAACAACAACTACTAAGAATAATACAATATTCATTTTCTTCGTCTCAAGACAAAAATTTGTTCCAAATCACACCTAAAATGAGGCAGGCGGGCCTGCGTAGACCTGTCTAACCTCTGTTTATTTTACTTCTCTATATAATGGGATTTGGATTTCCTTATAATTATTCGATCATCACAAGCTCTAATATATCCTTCTAAGAATACTAAGAATCTATTTTATGGGTATTAATTGCCTGCGAGGAGTTTTTAAGGGGAGTCACCGACGTGTGAAGATTATGAAAGCTGATGGAACGGTGATGAAATTGTGGAGTCCTGTGCATGTCAAGGAATCGCTTGGCGACTATCCAGATCATCAAATATTTGAAGCAGATGACACACATCGACTTAGTATGATCTCTCGACCTCTTTCACAGAGCGCAGAGCTTCGACCAGGTCGACTCTACTTTCTCGTTCCTCTTTCCACGCAGCCATCAGCCTCTTCGACGACTTCTGGACCAGAAATATGTGGGAAATCCTGTTCGGATACAGATTTAAGGATCGAAGAAACAGACGATAATAAGTCGAAATCGAATAGAGGAGCACTGCAGATAATTTCGTCCACTGATAAGGCTTCCACCGTGCGTCTCACGATTCGACTTACTAAAGAAGAGGTTTCCTCATTGTTGTCTGTCGACGGGAATAATCTGATGGAAGATATAGTGGCTCCCTTAATAAAACTGTCCATCACGAATAAGCCTCAGAAATCATGGGATTCGTTATCGCGGCAATGGGAACCAAGTCTCGACACCATATCCGAATAGATCAGACGAGCCTTACACAATATTGTACAGACATGAGCTATGTGGGCTTTGATAATCATGTGATTGACTTTAATTAGATGTAATGGGTTGAGATTAGCCCTTGTGTTATAAGATTAGTCTATATGGGGATGATTGCACCTTTAATTGGTTGAAAATGATCAAAAATAACATATGTTAGACTGAAACATCTAATTAAGTATAATTTGTTGAAATTAAAAGGCTAACTATAAATCCAAAAGACCCCGGAATTTCTGAGTTGATCATTGATTTACTCAAGATAGATATCGGCTGCAAAGGTTATATGCCTGAAAATTGTATGTTTAACTTGAAATTTGAATCTAATAAAGTATTTCTTAGATTAGATTTTGAAAAACTCTCTTAAAATCACACACACGAACAACACAGTAAAATACAGGATAATTTTTTTTTTTTGACTTGTTTGACACATAACATGACGCAACATGTCGTCACCAAGGATACAACTAACACTGTGAACAACTTAATACAAGGATGGCCCTAAAGGCAGCACGGAAACATTCACACCTTTCAAGGACAATTTACTATTCACTTGCGAAAGGACATGGCAAAAGACCAACCACATTACATAGTTATAGCTGAAGACATCCCACTGTGAAAATCTTCTTAAGATTACTGATTTACTAGAGCCATCTTACAATTCTTAGCTTACGTTCTAGAAGGTTCATGATTTGTTTCATACCATTATTCTTTTAGGATTAAGTTTCTTTTCTTTTATATAACTTGAGGACTATCCTAGGATCACCTATAATATGAACATTCCTTGATTAATTTGTTTACAAAACCAGGAGGTATACAATTCCACAAGGCTATCTATCTAAACCCCCACTACTGAAACTCGTTTCATACCCACATTGCATAAGGAGGCAAGCGTAAGATCAAAAGGAGAGGAGTATCGTTAAGGTTCAGAACCCTAATCATCTTTGATCAAGAATTAAAATTTTATCATAGCTTAGACAAGGACTACAAGGTACCATGGTAATGGTTAGAGAGAGAAGATAAATTTATTTTATTATGATCTATTTAGTTATTAACCGGTCTTTTAATGAGTCTTAAGAGTTCAATTGAATTTTGGTAAAAGCTTCATTTAGAAATCATCTTGATTAAGTTCGTCGAGGGATACACAGGGGTTCCCAACATGGAAGCCTTATACTTAATGTGTTTTTATTCAAACTCCTGTACTAGATAAGATCTACCGATATCCCCAAAAGCCAACGGTGATATTACTTTTAAAATTAATTAATGTTTCCCAACAAGAGGACAATGTTTAATCCATAGCTTAAGGTTAGCAATGGTAGATTTTTTTTTTTTTTTTTTGATACATCGTTAGATAAACACTTTCTTCCAATTAAAGACTCTTAATTTTATCAACCAAATACAACTTCATTATTATCTTCTTTATTTATTCATCTATGTATTCCTCTTCTTTTATCTTTGATTATCTTTAGAAAAAGGGAGTTTCAACCCACTAAAATATGCCTAGAATAACATTGATACTAGTACCATGGAGGGTTACTAAACCAATAAGCATTATGACCTGAAAGAAGAAATTATCGTTATTTAACAAGAACACAAACCACGGTTATAACATTTCCATTCAACATGGCACATGAACCAAAGGAGTCAAGAGATTGGATTTCACTTGGGTCAAGAACAAGAAGGTAACAAAATAAGCCAAGCCATGCTACAAAATTTTCATGACTGTAAATGATATCACCAAAAGAATACTCATAACAAGGTCAAGATTGAATATTATTTCTCACAAAGGTAATTTCAAGTTTAACTACACAAGAACAAGACACTTTATTTCACCATTACCGAACAATACAAGGCAAGAGGTCATATCAACTCTCTTTACAAGCAATGTTACACAATTTACAACACATTGGACATTTTTACAAGGAACTTCATAATTGTACAGATGAAACTTTTACACTCTTTTCCTCTAGTCTACTCACATAATCCATCTGCACAAATATTAACTAGAGTCAGTTCGCTAGAACTGAGCATGTTAAGACTACCCATTGCAACAGTAAGCTAACATTTTATAATATCATGAAAGTAAAATTCTAAACTCAAGAATGGATCAAATCACAAACCACTAATCAATATGTTTCACAAGATGACGAGATTTATACCAGCCAACAAGGAGGAATCCCAATATTCAAGTGAGAGAGATATTCCAAAGACAAACAAGGTGAGACCTTATTGGTGAAGACAACCAGGCTGAGAGTATTGAGATTTCAGTCATGTAATCCTATGGATTACGTGATTGAAAACTAACACCCAAACATCGTTCTAATATTATTAACCAAAAGGATAAAGATCAGTCAAATGACTTAACATATTCAAAATTGCTTGGTAACAAGACTGCATTAACACACATCCATGTTTTAGGAAGAAAAATAGGCCCCAACCATATATGAACACAAATTAGTCAAAGATTAAAGTTAACTTCACTCGACTGAATAAACCAACATACATATAATACTCACAACACAAAAACTGAATCTGAAGATTCAATACACCAAGTAATTCTCACCGAACCTAACTATTTTTCTTCAAGAAGTTAAATAAATTAGATTCTATCCAACTAAATTACATATCAACAACTATAGTTGGATTACACAAGCAAGGATCAAGAAGAAGTCTTTTCACCAAAGGTTGTTATTATCTTACATCACATAATCAGTAATAAACCCGTAATCCACCACTCGTATGATCATTGTAAGAGTTAAGGACTTAGCTCACTAAAATATGTAACTGAGTCGATTCCTACCTTTTCCATTTTCATACAAGTCTAACCCAATTCGAAGCAAGGTAACCATTCTATTTTCATACATGCCTCAGTCAACACTTACTCAGAAAGTCCCTACTTGAATTATTGAAGGTTTGCTAAGCTACAAAATGGATTTAATAGAAACCCATTTCATTCGATACTTAAATTTAAACAAGCAAGGGATAGTCTGTTGAAAATATAAGTGAGATCGACACAAGATCCTCTACCGTGACCCAACTCGAGTCACCAATCACAAGGTTTACAGTCAGCGAAGGAGGAATACAAGAAAAATACTCTTCCTATGAACTAAGCCTTCTCTTCCGTCTCTAAAACAACATATGAATAGTTTGGGCATACCCATCTATTTCACGACAGTCTACTCGACCTATCCTCATAGCCACTCCAAAGAAAACATCTGCTACTATAGAGTTTGATTGAACTCTTTTATCTTATGATACAGTGACTCATGTCATAGGATCTGTATTGAGCAGTCATACATTTACTCACGTAGGCCTCTAGAAAACATCATGCTCACTATGCGAGGTCTACACACACATTCAGCCCAAGAAAAGCATTTTACCAAGACAAAACAACCATTTAGCCTAAAACTGGCCATGAGTCGACAAATCTACAAATATCCACTAATGTTATTCATGGCTCAAGTTTAGAATCTGCTACTGCTGGTTTAGAAAACGAACTCAACGGCCATTGTTCACTATCGTCTCTAAACGTCACCCGAATTGAAGAATTAAGCAGGAAACACCCAGGTTAAAGACTAATACCCATAGTATAAAAGGTCAACCATTATTTTGCTATCACATGACAGTTACTCTTTTATTTCAAAAAGAAAAAACGAGGCAGAAAGGAGTGTATACATGCTATCACAGTTGCTACCAGGGTATGAAAAACAAACAACTACCAATAGTCCTTCCTTTCCTTCAATTGGGTCGATTCACAAGGAAAAGCAGAAGCCCATTCTAAATGCCATAACAGATAAAAAACAAATAGAAGGACATTCAATTCATGACATAATAAAAGGGTAGCAGAAGATTGCAAGGGCAGGTTTAACATGCCTGGTTTAAAACGCCATCTCAATATGCATATGATTGTTTCAATGCCGCTGCTTGCCCTTAACCCAAAGTGCTCTGCGAGCTCGTGCTAGCGCCACATTCACGTGGTGAAAAATAGCTACAAACCAACCCCATGATTTGAAGCTCAGACACAAGACATACTGATTACATCACGCTCCTGGCTCTGGAAGGCATCTACTGTAATGATAAATAAACCTTTTCCTTCATCAGATTGAGGACAACATCAAAAACTCTGGTGCAAACGTTTCAGCTGTAGCTTGTAAGGTATGATAATTCCAACAGAAACCTTTATGCCTGCCAACTTAGTGACTCGTTGAAGAAGCTCATATTATTGCAAAGCAAAAAGTGCTTCATAAATACTCTGATATGAAACAGATCCACCCCTATGAGATTCTCTTCCATGAGTTACATCGTACAACAAGTAAGATCTCAATAGAGACTCTTTGTAAATAAATTTCATCAGGTCTGCTGGTAACACCCTCACTGTCACATAGTCGATTATGAAGATACAACTCAGTGCATGCTCTAGATCTGAAAAATATCCTTCTACCTTCATCTCTCAAGAAATTTTCTCCAACATTGCGTAGATCTCCTGTGCCCGTGGGTGTGATCTTTCACCTTGAAGGAGAATCCCGAATTGAGGGTGTAGTCGATGCTGAACAGATAACAACAAAGTTGGACCACCTGCTTGTTGGAGCGCTCAAACAGGCTTCTACTATACTGCAACATGCCTGGTGCCTAGCTAATTACTGTTGCAGGCAGTTGCTGTGGATCCCCAATAAGAACACACCATACAGCACCCAATGAAAGTGGAGGTAACACGCCTACTTCCCTAGCTTGCAGCTTCAACTATAACCACCATATCAAACCCAACTTAGAGCAACATATCTGTCGCCAATAAGCAATGACATTGGCCTTGACAGCGCAACCGGGAGGACCGTAGTCATATAATCCAACAACCCCTCTATAAATTTTAAAGGAGGGTATATAGAAGAGCTTCCTCTCTAGTGTATTGTTGACGGCCTGCCTGAAGGCTTCTTTGCTAACACCTCGCAGCAGCGCCACTTCGCGAATCACGCCTCCTCATTTCGCATGGTCAATATGTTGGCCCTTACGATCTTGGACACCAGAATCACCCTCATCGGATATCTTGGCCTGTAGCCATTCTGGCTGGAAGCGACTTTCCAAAATGAAAAGGCAAGACAGCTCAACTAAAACTTTATCTCGTTCTTCTACTACAGCTGCAAGATTTTGCAACAACTGATCACGACTGTGGTCGCGTGCAACCAGAACAGCAGGATCAACACCAAAAGAACACCTGGCATTCTCCAGGACAGCAGCTAAGTCGCACTTACAGGCTCACTGGAAGTCAACAGAAGATTCTGCAAATCAAACATTTAATAAAAGGAAGATGTGCCCAACACTCCACCAACTCCCACTATCTCACGCCAAAGTAGAAAAACGTGACAGCGAGTACAGTCAGCAGGTTGGGTGGTTGGGTGGAGACCAAATCCTATCTACAAACACCCCCTAGATTTACTCGTTCCACACCCATGAGTAGCCCTAAATTTATAAGTAAAGACAGGCTGTCGCCACCACTCTTAGCAACAATAAATTGCCAAACAAGGCATTACACCTCTCCCTTTTCTTTCATTGCATGTGCGGCCACCAACCAGGAAAAATTGAACACGCCAAGAAAGGATGCAGGGGTCTTTAATGCAATGGCAGGTAGGAGACAAACACAAGGAAGATCAAATAAAAATCTGATTCTCTTTGAAAACTACGCGGCCAGCAGGGAGGAAGACATACGGTGGGTGGGTAGGAAAACAATTAGTTTCATTACTTCTCACCAACTATATGCCAAACAAGGCACTACATTTCGTATCCCCCAACTTCGTATGTCTACCATCTTAAGAATCATGGTCATACAAAATTTTATTTCTAAATGTTTTTGGAGGTTCAAAATGGGTTTTCAATTTTTGAAATTAAATTGGGATAAATTACGAGATTAATCCAATGATTAAATTATTTGGGTTAGTTTTAGGCAAACAAACACATTTATCAAATCTTATATGGAATGTTAGGATTCTATAATATACACAAAATGATGTTCTTAAATCACATTTAAGGATTTCTAGTGAAGTACCTTAAAGACATGATCTCTAACACTACGATGATTGCATGGTGTTCATGAAATTGGTTTATTGATAAATCTTTGCAAACTTTTTGAGAAATTGCAACTACTGGGTACTGCAAATATTGCAAATGAGGGTTTGGCTCATTCTCATTTTTCAAACTTTGTTTCATTATCACCATCAACTATACATTTTAATAATTTGGATCATAATAAATGTTATCATATTGCATATTTCTATAAACCATTTTCTTATCCAAAAAAAAATGTTTCTAATTTTGTATACTTTTCATCAACATATATTCTTTATGTGTCATACCACTTACACTCTCATTTTTCTGTCATACCATTTAATACTTTGAATACTTTATGTCCTTCATTTTGCATTATGTGATGAGGACATCGAGATCTGGGGGTTCATTCCTCTCGATATGTTAATGGTGTGCTCATACCTATGTGGCATACTCAAGGGGCTACTAAATTACCCATTCTTTATATCATTTTTAGGTAAGTATAGGTTGTGTTATGTTGTAATGTGATAAGAAAGTGTTCATTTTGTATTTTGATCTAATTGGGAATTCAATGTATTACTACATCTTCTTATTCCAATTCTATGTTTTGGCTTTAATGTGTCATCATGGTCATATCTGTTTTTTGTGAGAAATATTTAATTATCTTGAGCAAGAAAAGGGTGTTGTTAGTAGCTTCATTATTGAGCATATGTAAATAACTATTCATTATTGCGCATATGCGAATAACCATCTCTACAAAAATTTGTTCCAAATCACACCGAAACATGAGGCGGGCGGGCCTGCGTAGACGTGGTCTAACCGCTGTTTATTTTACTTCTCTATATAATGGGGTTTCGATTTCTGTATAATTGTTCGATCATCATAAGTTGTAGTTGACAGTCTTTATCATTCCAAGAATACTAAGAATCTATTTTATGGGTATTAATTTCCTGCGAGGGGTTGTGAAGGGTAATCGCCGACAGGTGAAGATTATGAAAGCTGATGGAACAGGTGATGAAATTTTGGACTCCTCTACATGTTAAGGAATTACTTGGGTATTATCCAGATCATGAAATATTTGAAGCAGATGCCACACGTCGACTTAATATGATCTCTCGACCTCTTTTACAGAGCACAGAGCTTCGACCAGTCGACTCTTATTTCTCATTCCTCTTCCCACGAAGTCCATATCCTCTTCGACGAGTTCTGGACCCCTTCGACCAGAAATAAGTTGGAAAGCCTTTTCGGATAAATTATTAAGGATGGAAGAATCAGATGACAATAAGTTGAATTCGAATAGAGGAGCACTTAAGCTTATTTCGTCGACTAATAAGGTCTCAACCGTCCATATGAGGATTCGACTTAGTAAGGAAGAGGTTTCCTCATTTTTGTCGATCGATGGGAATAATTTGATGGAAGATATTGTGGCTCCGTTAATCCGATAGAAATCTTGGGATTTTTTTTCGCAACGATGGAAACCAAGTCTTGAAACCATAAACGAAGGTAGCTGAAAAGGGAAGTAGATATCATATTTGCAATTATTACGATGATGGAAAAAAATCACATGAAAAATGGGTCGAGAAGGTAATGTCTATTTTGTTGTCGTATAATCTAGATATCATTTGTAATGAGTTCAATTTCTCCAAACTCCTAACCATGGGTAAAATACCTTCAAGGATATTGTTTGAGTTAAAATGTAACTCATGCACCAATTACGTTGGTGTTAATATGAAGATGCCTCAAACAACATGTACTTCTCTACTTAACATGTAACATGTGTATGAATGGAGTTCGCTGGAAACTGGAACTTCTTCGATAATGCTTAAAAGAATTGTGCTCTTGTTAAGAGTTAAAAAGCTAGAAATTGGTGTGCTTGTATTTGATGGAAGATTAAATCCTTCACCTAGTTGAGTTATTTAGAATTGTAGTAGTGTTTGTCCTAATTGATGTGCATAAGCTTTAGGAAGATTTAGGGATACTTGAGTTCCTTTTCTAAGTGTTACAAGAGTGTGTCAAAATTGATCATACCTATGCATGTACATTAGCCATCACATCATTGTTTTGTTGTTTGTTTAACAAAGTGCTATGCAATGACAATGTAGCACGTGGAAGGCAATAGGCGAGCTGGTGACAACTATGCGTTTGGAACATGTACGTCACGGATTTGACTCCTGCTGAGTCTCTTTGTTCATTGGTGAAAAGCACAATGTGTTTTTCAATGTTGAACTTAGTCCGAAAGTATGCACCAAGTGGCATTGAATGACGTCATGGTCAGTGTGATGCTTATGATGGTATTTCAATGTTGAACTAAGTCTAAAAGTATGCACCAAGTGGCACCGAATGACGTCATGGCCAGCATGATGCTTAGGATGGTTTTTCAATGTTGAACTAAGTCCAAAAATATGCACCAAATGGCACCGAATGACGTCATGGCCAACATGCTGCTTAGGATGGTGGCTGCAATGCATGTGGTGCATTTTGTGGGGAGTATAGACCTTGTAACGACCCAAAAATTCACACACACGAAGAACACACAGGATAACTTTTTTTTTTTGACTTACTTGAAGATAATACGACACTACACAAGTTCTCTAGGGAATACAATCAACTAAAGACATGCTTTCCACAACACGGACCCACATTGGTTACAGATAAACATGAGGCACACACTTAGGACACAATGGTTCATCTAAAGTATGCAATTTTACAACAAGGTTTTCCCACAGAAGGTTTCTTTAGAATCATGTTTTAGCTGTAAGTGCTTTTACATTCTTTACTTTTCCCAGAGGAATCATGATAGGAGAATCTGAAGTTCATGTCTCCTTTGAAGAATTTTCTCCTACCTTGTTAATGTTAATATACAGTGTAAACCAATTATTGGATGGCAAGAGGTTACTTCATTTACTTGATTAACTTATTCATTTGTGAGGAGGCAGTTAATTTCTCAAGGCTCTTAACTTTATCAATCTGTTTTCGACGTTGTGCTTTTGAACATATATGTTTTATCTTTTCAAGCGGTCAATTTTATTTTATTTTATTCCAGTACATGACTGCCTAAATCTTGGATTCATCATTAAGATTTTATTAGTTGTTAATAAGGTTTCATTGGGGTCAAGAGTCTAACCAGAAATATTAAAGGTTTCACTTGGGCTTCACTTGAAGAGATAGACATAAGTATACTGTTTACATTTTCAACGGGTAAGATAGATCGAAGAGTTTCTTAATCAAGTTCCTTCTATTTATTATAATTTTATTATCTTCCAAGATTTTCAATCATTGATTTCACCTTAAGACCGTTCTAAGGATTCACCACAATAAGAGATTGTTGATTAGTTTACGTGGGATCACAAGGTATATTTGTTTCTCTTGTTTTTTTTTTTTTTTTTGCTAGGTTCAAAACATAGTCCTCTACCAAACGACACATGACCAAAGGTAACCAAAGTGATGTAAGTTGATTCAAGTTTAGATAATTATAATTAGGTTTGACAATTCAAGGATAAATCATATTCTGAAAAGTGAAAATTTAACGAAGGATACGCATGTCAAAACAAGTTCATTTAATCTTATTGACAATAATATTTCTCAAATTGACTTTCAAACGATAACAACCTATATGGGAACAATACAAAATTATAATACAATGCCTTCTAAATAGTCTCCACAATTTCCATACCAATGTTTTAAAGCAAAGGAAAACATTCGTACAACAACAGTTCCTAAGAAGGCTGGAATCCACTTTCTACACGTGTTTCTTTTTTCTCTCTTTTTTTTTTTCTTTTCTACTCAGGAAATCCTCCTGCACATTTGTTAGCACATGTCAGTTCGCAAGAACTGAGCACGATAAAAGATATAACATTAAGACGATATGTTG
Source organism: Taxus chinensis (assembly GCA_019776745.2). Lineage (NCBI taxonomy): Eukaryota > Viridiplantae > Streptophyta > Pinopsida > Cupressales > Taxaceae > Taxus > Taxus chinensis. Next base: position 162,086,523 of record CM034157.1, read on the forward strand.
TTATCTAACTGTTTCAAGGAAGAAAAGCACTGTTGAAGAAGAAAACAATAATCCAAGAGTCTAAACCAGAGAAATTAAAGAGCTTTCCAAAAGCATAAAATGTCTAAATAAAAGGGACGGCACTAACTCTATTTAATTATCATTTTCTCATAGGAGCAGTTAATAAACATCATAGTGAATTTCACCCATATCACAATAATGACCGTCATTTTAACAAGATAACATTTCGAAACAAAAACAATTACAGGAAGAGAATTAATTTCAAACGTGATCTGTCCCTATTTGTTTAAGTTAGTTCACCAAGCCAAGGATTCACTATGCCACTGGAAGATCCCAAACAATCAATCGACATGAGAATATCTAAACCAACATGACTTATTAATATTAAGATGATGTGCCTATAACAGTTAATTTTATGTCAGTACAGAATAAATAAATTGGAAAGAAAAGGGATGATACGCACAAATGACCTCGTATGGGCCACATCCTATCCTAACAATCCTTCTATTAAACTTTCTTCTAATCAAGAGAATGTCTTAAGAAAAAGGACAAACTTGGCAAGACCAAACATAACCATTATAAATCTTACAAGAGGGTTACTCAATCATTCACAAGAACACAACACAGGATACATAGCTTCCAAAGGATCTGTCGTCAACAACAAGTTGACTTAAACCTTTCTGGTCAACACATAACCATTCTACTACAATGACAGCAAGGAGGTCGTATCACAATGATCATCACAAAAAACCAGTCAACCAATGAGTTTCCAAACACACCAACCTCTAAGTCACAGGAGAATGAAATTTAAACATCTTTACGGAGCAAAACGTAGAGTAATTTCTTACGCATAAAACCAACATCCCAATTTTAAGATTTGAAAACTTCCTCACTAATGATCAAGTAGATCTCGTATCCTCCAACATGTGTGAAACAAAATCAAGGTAAGAAAAGAGTATTTCCTCTGACATTTTAAGCTATCCAAAAGAAATGTGAGTATCGTCAAAAGAAGACATTCCATAGGATCAGCTACATTCCTCAAAACATACAACAGTCACCAAGGGAGAGAAGGTGATTCCAAAGACAACAATCTCCAAACGGTGAACATGAATTGATATCAAATTATGACGATCAACCATGACACTCGAAGAATAAAAGTATTTCTTCGAGCGATTCAAAACAAATAACAAAAGCAACTAACCTAGTTGAAAGTAATATCAACTTGGCTCAATTCAAAAATCAGTCAAGCTAAGCACACACCAAGCCAACCGGGAAGGGTTACTAGAACCTAAAACAACTGAAAGAAAAGGATAGAGACAGGAATAGCATCATTCACCTATACACAATGCACTCGCAGTACTCAATCACCAATTCGCAAATACCCAACATAAACCAGAACTACAGATCTCGAACCGAAACAAGAATAAGAACAAAACAGGAACTATAAAGTTGAGTCCAATGACAATGTTTGATAAAACATTCAAATCGTGAGACCAACACAAAGAACTCGGGAATTTTCATTACAGGACCCCCACCTCTTTTGTTTTATTAGTCTTAAGAACAAAGTTCACCCAACTAATATTTATTAAAACCCAGAAAACAATATAGAGGCTTCAACCAGCGCAATCATTTCTAACGCCAAAAAAAAAAATACAAACGAGCAAGGGAAGTGGAAACCAAACAACATACCATCACACGAGACATTTATATGAAGAGTAGAGTTATTTAATGATTCAGTTAAATAACAGCATAAGAATCAATGGTATAGAGAATATCGTGCCTGATTAAGCTCCCGCAGTCGATAACAAGATGGACCGGGCCTGCAACAGCAACCGAAGCCTAATTCCATTTTCTTCAAGCTCGTTGGGCGCCCAAACATCGAACATCTTCACGTTGGCACAGGTAGGAGTTCACGGCCAGGGTGGGTGGTCTAAAATACTTGCCATCATCCTCCCAACACCGCTCCAAGATTAGCCCTAGAACTTCTGTAGGCCCCATTTTTGGCAATTGAACTTGATCCTTCGTCATTCATCCAAACACCTCCACCATCTCCATATGCATCTGATTGTTTCTGATTTGGACCTCCTAACCTTGGTGCTCTCATATTAGGAGCAGCCCTAGTCTGAGACGAAGCAGAAGAAGGTGGCTTTATAACCAAAAAGAATCTCTTGGTACAGACTCCAAGTATTTTGCGGCAAGCTTTCTGACCCAAGCTCTTGGGGAAAAGGGTAGAAATAGGAGAGCTCTTTTGAAACAATTTTGGAGTTCTCCCGATGCATTCATGTGCCATGGAGGCTATGCAACACAGAATTTGCTGATCTCTATCAGGACTTAACCTTGTTAACAAAATCTCAAATGCTTACTGGAACGGCCCTCCAGCGAATATTGGGAGCTTAAACCATTTTTGCAAAGCTCCAGCTAGTAAGGCACAATTATACTTGCAGTTATCAGGAGCTAGAACATTCTCAACGAATTGACTGAACAAAAGCTTTCACAAAATACCCTGCCTAGCATGTGGCACAGATTTTGAAAACCCCCTTTTTTTTTCTTTTCACTCAAAGACCACATTAGCACTTCAAATTTGTGTCATAACCAATGTGGTTTTACTGCTATCTATCTTCAATGCAGAAACAAGTTTGTTCATAAACGTTGTTCCATATAACCTGGTATTCTACCAAAAAAAATCCGTGTCCAAAGCCCGTGAGAAATTTGGGAAACTGAAATGAAATTGCAGAGTCCATCAGAGGTGTGTGGAGATAGAGAAAGTCCACAAAAATGCAAGTAAACGCGACAGCATCAGGCGGTGGTCCCGTATGACGCTTCTGAGAATGTTCAGACAGATTTTGAAAATCGAAGTCCAGCCGACCACGGATCAAGGACCCTCACTGTCCAAGGTCGATTTTGGAGAAACAACTCAGTACAAGATCTGGATCCGAAAAAATATCCTGCTACCTTCATCTCCCAAGACATTTTCTCCAACATGCGTAGATCTCCTGTGCCTGTGGGTGCGATCTGTCACCTCTAGAATGCAACAAAAATTCCATTGCGCAGAACTAGGAGACTGACTCTTTACGCAAACTCTGGAATCGAATGGTTCTGAAGAACTTGGCGGAATGGCCTTATAAAACCTTTGACCACATGTGCACCAAGCCACATATTATGCGTCCTTATAAGTTTCCCATTGCTTCTTGCATAGACTTTGTTTCCTGCAACTATAAGATCTACATACCACATATTTGGCATCGTGTACCATAAAACAGAACCCCCTATCTCAGCGTCCTTTGTCCATGAAAGCCCAACATTCTAGGGTCCTTATTTCCGTCCTTACCAACACTTCCCTGTTCTAGATATGAGCCAACAACATCTTATTGTTGGGCTATCTGCACTTCCTCTCATCGACGTGCTTGAATGCCAAAAACTCTAGCCAACGTATGAGTCAGAGAAAGAAATTTGCACAGACCGTGATCATAGATGGAAATACTGCAGAGAAAGTTGAGTCGCTGCAGAAAATTTTAGAGAACGCTGAGCTAGAGCAGGTAAAAAGGTAAACACAGGGAAGAACAATTAATAAAATCCGATTGAAAGCTCAGCGGCCAGCGCCAGAGAAAAATAAATGCAGGCTGTAGCAGGTGAAAAGGAGTGCAAAAATTCCTGCACAAACACCAACCCTCCACGCAGCAGACAACAAGAAAATCAGGGAAAGATTTGCAAGTCAGACAAAATAAATGAGGTACATCCACCAGCCAGAAGACTCCAACCCGTCAAGATTTTAATGTCTCCATCCTCCACGCAGTCAGAAGATAATGCTGACCAAGACAGGTAGGTTGGGGCATTTATAATAAAAAATATCCCTAAAATACTCAACTCCTCTACACCCATGAATGAATTCAATTTTACCCAAACCTATTAAATTTTATTCACCCATCACTTAAAGGGATGAGGATTAAATCAAATCCATAGGATTGATTTAATCATCACCCTTAGATTTTAGGTTTCCTTTTTTTTGCCCTAACTATCCTTATGACATCTTTTATTCCCATTCTAACTCTAATGTGCCTCCATTTACACAGGTAGAGTTGCAGGGAAGTCATGAATGGAGGCAAGAAAGCTTGGAGAGAAACTATATCTGATAAGGAAGATCTAGGACTGCAATGGGAGGATTTTATCTCCCATATCTCATATTCATCCTTATATATATATATATATATATATATATATATAATCTCCCCATATTTTATTATTCTACATTTTTATTTCTTAGTATTTACCTCTACCTGGATGATATGTATATTGTTTTTTTCTACACGTCAAGATTGGGAGATATATATGTATATATATACACGTGTGTACACACACACACACACACACACACACACACACACACACATATCTATTAATATATTTTTATGTGTGTTTTAAGCAATGTTTTAGCCTGATAAGGGGCTCTGCGTATTTTTTCCCAAGACAGTCTGGCCGAAGTATTGAAAGGGTTATGGGGTGGGCAGCATGGCCGACCCATCCCCGTTTTTTAAGAGTGGGGTGGGTCGGCCATGTTGCCTACCTTTGTTCGCAGGTTTTGGTGGGGGCAGCATGGTTGACCCACCCCTCTCTTTTCAATTTGTTTTCTTAAAAATATCTCAATGAAACTTAAACCGAAATCGAGCTCAATATTTTTTTAATTAGTTATACACACACAAACACACATGTTAGTCTCTTTCTTTTTATCATAATTTTCCTTTTATCAAATATGAGGATATATCAGCCTGTAGATAATTATATAAGTTTACAACAAACAAGACTTTTAACTACAATTATTTCAAAAAAATTCCGGAATTTGGGAGAATTATTTGTGGCATAGCTATGAAAAATTAGTTTAGTTATTTGTAATTATTGTGGATGATACAAACTTTAAAAATAATGTTAATAATTTGTAGATAACTCACATATCCAACCCTATGTAATAGAAAATCGACATTTTTTATAAAATAAAATTTAAATTTATCATAAAATTACCCACAACCTTTACACATATAAAATATTTTAATAAGTATAATATAAAATAAATTAATATTAAAATTCCATATTAAATAATGTGGAAATACCATATCATTTAAAAACTACTATTTTTTACATTTTTTTAAGAAACAAACATATAGAAAATTATAATAACAATTTAATGAAATTCCAACTCTCAATATATATTTTCTTTATATTGTATATTAGGAAGATAAGTAAATCATTGTTAAGTGTAAAAATGTCACACTAAATAGTGTAGAAATTGCACATTACCAACAAGAATACTACAAAAATTGCACATTATAAATAATAATATTACATAAAATTATTACCATATTTAATTACAAGTAATATTATAGGTAACAAAATTAGTAGAAAGATATAATAATCTGTAAATTTTCTCCATACTTTAAGAACACCAACATCAATTTAAGTCAATTTTAAATATTTATGACATATCTACAATAATTCAGTTATTTAGTTTCGAAGTTATGTAAATGTATACAAATATTTAAATTTGTAATTATTTTTTTACCACAATTATTCCATGACATTTCAACAATTTGAAAGAATTGTAGAATAATTGTAGCATTTCTATGAAAAATTATTCTATTCAATTTTAGGTTTTATAGATAGTCTATAATTTACATGTAATGATAATAGTTTGTAGAGAAGTCACGTAACAACACTTCCTCATAGAAATTCCACAACTTGTTCCTCATAGAAATTCAACTTGTCGAAAATCGAAAAAAAAAATTCTTAAAATTTAGTTTACTACTTACATTTATAGAATATTTTTAAAATACATATATAACTCTATATTAACATTAAATTTTTAAATCAAATAATTATATAATAATACCACATTATAAAAATTTAATATTTTTTAAAGAAAATTATGAATTAAGTAAAATTAATGTTTAAATATTATAGAAATTTATGTATATAAAAAATATATCTTTTGTTACATCTATTAGGAATAGTAATATATTTTAATGTTTATAATATAATTTTATTATTTATATAACTATATACATAAATTTTTAAACATCACTAATCATTTTTGAAAATTCGATGTATAATTAAAAATCCAGCAATTTATTATTGTCGTTGTTTTTATTAATCTTATTGTTATAAATAATAAATATCTAACTACCACTACCAGCTAATAATTATTTGCCTCGACCATTTTGCCGATAAAGCCCTCAAAATGTGCATGTTATTAATACAACTTTGCCAAATAACATGGAAACTCTAGCATGTGAGGCACTTGGCAAATGAATAGTTTTACTCTGGATTAAATCAATGACATTAGCCTACTCTTGTTATTTGTGGGAATCTCAAACCAAATTCATTTCTTTTAAAGAGAGAAAAATATGCAATGAGGATATTTGGGAGTGCTTCCTCCACAATGATTCATTTTTTTATCACGAATGAGTCGTTTTTGGCGCGGTGATGGTCTCTAGTGTCTAAGCTTCACCCCTCTTTTGAAAGAATTTGTGATGATCTTCTCCTCTTGAAAAGCCAATTAAGGTCCATATTAATTAAATAATAAAACTCCCCTAAGATAACTTTAATTAATTCTTGGACAAATAATAATCCTACATCACCCTTTTTAATGATTAAAAACTCACTTACCTATTAATCTTTTAAATTTCCCATAGAGTAAATTTAGAAACCCATGTGGAACCATTAATTAAAAATCTATAATAGAAAATATCCCTAAAATACTCAACTCCTCCACACTCGTGAATAATTCTCTACCTGGTTCTATTAATTCAATTTTACCCAAACCTATTAAATTTTATTCACCCATCACTTAGAGGGATGGGGATTAAATAGGAGCCATAGGATTGATTTAATCATCACCCTTAGATTTTAGGTTTCCTTTTTTTGTGCCCTAACTATCCTTATGACTTCTTTTATTCCAATTTTAACTCTAATGTGCCTCCATTTACACAAGTAGAGTTGTAGGGAAGTCATAAATGGAGGAAAGAAAGCTTGGAGAGAAACTATATCTGATAAGGAAGATCTAGGACTGCAATGGGAGGATTTTATCTCCCACATCTCATATTCATCCTTTTATATTTATATATATACATATACATTTTCATATACCCAAATGAAAATATAAATCAAACCTAGCTATATCAATAAAATAGGAAAATACCCACAAATCCATTTGGGCAAACCCAACAAAAATGAGCTAAATAAAATATATAAACACATTGAAACCCTAGGAGGGTGTACACAAAATAAGAAAATAAATGAAACTTGTAAGCCTCTCCAAAAGCTTGGAATGGCCTCCAATGGTTTCTCTTCCTCCTCCAACAACCTGCAAAACAAAAAGAGAAACAATGAACCAAAAAGAAATGAGAAAGGAGTTCTCTTAAGCAAACCTTAGGGTTAGTGGTCTTCTTCCTCATCAAGGGCCCTAAATGAATCCATCCAAGGGATGAGATTCATCCCTACAAAAAATAGGTGGAGAGTGGGTGAGTGGAAATTGTCTTTTAATTTAAACGTTTAATTTTCAAATACATGGGTTGACTTTTAAGGGGTCACTTTTGGGGTAAGGAAGTGTTTATTATTCTAACCCAATATTAAATGAGGGACCTTGCTAATTGTTTCAACCTTGTAGACATTAAATAACCTTGGTATTTAATTATATTGGCCTCTTTTACCCTTGACAATGCCATGGGGGGATATTCCAACTATGGTAGGAATTAATTTTGTTATATTATAAATAGCTACTTTAGGGGAAATTATTCCATGCTTAGTCAGATTAAATCACATTAAAGTTTAATTTGTAGTGACTCACATTGCATATTTGTTATAACAGGAAAATTTTATCTACAAAAATATAATTGACTCAGAAACATTAATGAAGCAATCGTTGTTTTCGAAACCTTTTGTGGGCACGCTTCTCAAAAAAATACATATTCCATAATTTTTTTGGCTATACTCTAGGTTGTTCATATGGGTCTCGTACTATCAAGGCATTTTTAGCGGGTGTATACTAAGCCTTTAATAGGAAGTTGTAAAGAAAATATGTCATCTAAATACAATGTGTTCATTTTGTATGCAGTGTTGGTGTAAACTCTGCAGAACAACATAGTTCTAGAGTTAGGTAACACTAAAAGTGCTCATTGTAAAATACAATTAACATTAATCTTGATTGGACAAGTCTTTGCAATTTGACTTCGTTCAAACAAGTTTTTACACCATTATAGGTAATGCAAAAATTACGTTAAAGTTTTGAAATATTAATTTTTTAGGCATAAAGACAAACCGACCTCTTCAATGCAATTTCAGAATATTGTCTTGATATTACAGGCATTAAAATTTATAAATTATGACAAATTGGACACCTAAGTATTTGTCTTCTCGTTGGAATCGTGGATGAGTTTTTTACCAGAATTAAGTAAGTTTAAGACACGAATTTGAGAAAAATTGGGGGGGAAGTGGGGGGGGACTTGAAAAATGAGGCCGGCTTACATTTTTAGTGTTTGTCCACATGCCCTATGAATTTACATTAATATAAATTTGAGAAAAGCATAAAATAAATTGACCTAATTGTTGTGCCTCTTGAATGTTGTCTTCTCCCATGAAAATTTCTAAATTTAAAATAGCAACGCACTTCAATGCAATTGAAAATTGTTTCAACATACAATTATAGTTCAAAATTGTTAAAAATATTAATATATAAATTTATATGTCATTACATTACATTTATGAAAGGACTTATGGACTAAAATGGGAGATGGGTGATGGTAAACGGTGGATATGCTCCTAATTCACAAGAACGTCTCAGCCAGCAATCAAACTCAGAAATTAAAGTTGAAACGCAGTTCAAAAAATCTTCAACGCCTCAATTATCCACACAGCTCCAACATGATTTGCATTTATTGACATCTCTATTAGGTTGCAGCAGTTTCTTTTAATGTTTATGAATCATAATTGGGCAGATTTTAAACACCAAAATTCTAAGTAACTGGAAAGAATATTGCAGGTCTGAATTAAAAATGCCAGCGCCAACCAATAAACCAAGTACAGTTTTTTATAATACGTAGTATTTCAATATAGCTCCAACACACTACTCCAGATATGAATGAAACTAACTCCAAGAGGATATTTGCGAAGCAATGAAGAAAATGCGTATGACTATTGAAATTCACCCAGTATTTGTACCAAAACTGAACATGAGTCTTCTGCATGTGAAATTGGCAATGAGGAGGAGAGTTTAATACAAAATTCCAGCACATATATTGCAGACAAGGCTATTCAATGTAGCTCCAGCACACTACTCCAGCTACGAATTGAATGTGGATCTCCTCAAGAGAATAATTTGCGGAGCAATGCCAAAAAAATGCGCAGTTCTATTGAAAGACCACTTCACCCACTATTATTTGACCAAATGACTCAATTGTATGAGTCTTCTCATTTTTGCAGCAGGAGGAGACTCTTAACTACAAGCTTTTCCAGCACATATTGCAGACAAGGCTTCAATTGCTCAATGCCAACACTTCAATAGAAGAAAGTTATCAAATACCAAGGCAGACCGTATTTGGTAGAAGAATAAAATTTACATTGCACAGCAATATGATCTGTAAACCTGGAACAGAATTTGTATGTGAAATGAAAATCATTTTATGTCAGGAGAAAAGTCAAGGTTTTGCATGTTCATAATCTTACCAATGTCAGGCATCTCTGGAAATAAATTGTAAGAGAAGTTTCTCTTCAACAAAATGAAATGTTCTTGAGAAATTAGACATAGATAGCAAATATTCAAAGCAACTCTCATGTGTTCGATTCTTCATTCATGAAATGCACATTGGTTATGCATACAAGCATTAATAGACGATTGCATGGAAGGAAGACTCTTTTTGTTCATACTTTTGGATGACTGTTATTACATAAATTACTAAGTGTATTCTAATACGCAGTAATATTAAACCAGGTGAACATTAGACTTAGTATCAGGATATTATGACTAACATATCAATGTTTGAGCAATAATAGGTGTTCCAATTTCGATTGTATTAAATAGTCCCCAATGATGCACATTAATTTTGATGCTAGTTTAAAGTAAATAGCAGATTCTAAAGGTTAAGAACAATTTTTGAATCAAATAAACCTGTGAGTCAGTGAGCCATTACATGCAAAGGCAGTATTGCATGGTTGCTTATAAATTCTTCTCTTGTAGTTGTAGATGATGTAACTATAGCCTTTACTGAAATCATTACGAAAGTTCAATAATAGTGAATATAAAAAAACTATTGATCCTGCACATTTGTACCAAAAAAATTATATTTACTTTTAATATTAGATGGAAACGGGAAATTAAAAGAATCCAGCAAGTATGGAATTTCAGCAAAAAATTTAATGTTAAAATTGTGAATCCAGGACTTTTATAAATGTGTTACATTAAAAATATTATGAATCCTGCATTTCTCTGGTTACGACATACAATAAAACACAGTAAATTATATTTGACATCCACACAACTTTATATCATTGGGTTGGAAAAATCATTGTCCATGCCATCCAGTATTTAGCAGTTATATTAATTAAATAAAAATATTTGACAGCAAAATGGATGACAATAGTAAGCTTATTTCATCTACCATCATGACGCATTAGCACATCAGATCATTTTTGACAATTAATTATTGTGGCAATGAAATTGTAGCTTCCACCTACAATTAAAGAGTGTGGTAACTAAAAAAGCATTGTATGTAGGATAAACAATAGTTGAAATTTCCACAATATAATGCCTGATGAAGTTTCAAATTGTAAATTGTGGAATTCATGTAGCATCTAAATATATATAAAAAATATATATATTACTTGTAATAAGGGATTGCATGAATTCTGTTTCAAAATAGAAATTGTACAAATGTTACAAACATGTAAGAAATGTGGATCAATATTCAATATTAAATGTTTGTATGAGATGGGAGCTATAAATTTTATAAATTGTGGACTATCTATAGTATAATGAAGATGTAGAAAAACTACAATAATTCATATTCAATTGTAAAAGTCAAGGAGCTTAGCTCTCAAATAAGAAAGATCCATTAATTTCAGTATATGGAAAGGGGTCATACTAACCACAAAAATCAAATTGTTGAAAGATAGGGAAAGCATGTCGGCACATCACCAAGATGAGAATAACATATTTGTAACACATTCATCTTGAAAGTACGAAGTCAAAATTCATGAATTGTATTGAGAAATAGCAGTTGCAAGAGAATTGATAAAGATCAAACCTACTCTCGCCTCTAACTTAGAGGACAAACATCTAGACAAATAGGTTATACAGCACATATATCCACTAGATATATGTAAGTATAGAGGTCCTGTCCCATATTGTTTTAGAGCAGACATTGCATCTAGAAACATGTTTTATGATCAGCTCAAAGCTAACATGGAGACCCTTCTTTAATTGTCAATGTCATGTATTCGTAGGACTCATTGCGATTGGTATCATTGGATAGAAATGCCTTTCATATCCTTCTGCTCCTTCCCCATATAATAATCAGTGCAAGCATTATTTATACTTTTGATTCTCACTATCATTGCAGTCTCAAGCATTATTTATACTTTTGATTCTCACTATCATTGCAGTCTCAACTATCGCCACTCATGTCTACAATTGATCCGAATTGCATCATTCATGTTGATGCAGTTTTGATTCAGATGTTCAGATTCATTCATGGTTTCTATGAACAAGGATGCTTTCCACTCATATTACAAAGGCAGGAAAACATAACACAGATTGTGCAGGGTAAGCTACAGAGCAAATGGAAGACAAAGAAGGCTCTAGGTTTGTCTGAACCCTCATAGACCCTTCCAGCAGTTGAAAACAGGAATAAACGACACATTCAGCTCCAGCTGATTGCATCCAGCCACCAGAGATGGGGTGAGTCAGAGACATTGTCTCCCACCGAATATGCCTGCCTACAATTGATCCGAATTGGATCATTCATGTTGATGCAGTTTTGATTCAGATGTTCAGATCCATTCATGGTTTGTAGTGCCCACTCCTCTTCGACATTTATATGATTATGATTCTGCTTATTATAGATTAGAATTTTGGACATTTCTATCACAGTTTAGATATTGACAAATGGACATTGTTATTTTGATTAGTTAATTTATAGACAGTGTGGATGTTAGAATCATGAAATGATTTACGGATGGATTATATGCATGTTTGGATATATCGAATTGTTGATTTTGAGCTTATATTGGACTAATGCATTTATTTCAATAATTATATGATGCTAGATGATGTATTTGATGTCGTGATCTTATTGCTAGTTGATAAAGTAATGAAATTGAAATAATTGAAATTGTGAACAATGGAAAATTACTTATTTTGGATTAAGTTATGATAATTGATTATATGTATATGCATGTATTTTTACTATTTTGATGTTGTTAATATGGCCACGAGGCCAGAAAGGTATTGTCTTGACTTTTGCAGGTGTTCGCAACACAATAAACCAAAGGAGGATAGGAGACCAACAGTGAAAGAATATGGAGTATTGGCAACAGGTCACCATGGCAACACGTGTATTCATATGTTGTATGTTGTTGTAGTTTGTTAGGAGGTCCCCATTGGGGGTGACCTCAAAAGTGACCTTGGGAATGTTTGTAATTTTGTCTTGTTGATTTTATTTAATTGTGAGTTATTGTATTTTTATTTGCATGTGGAGTCACTTTTATTAATTGTGTTTAGCACCCCTCTTAAGTTAATTTAAAAGTGTTTATCTAGTGCTAATTAGGATGTGACAAAAGGGGGGGAAATAAATGTGAGTTGGTAGCCTTAATGTGTGTTGGCTTGGAATGAATTTAATTTGTTTTGGGGTAGTGTGTACTCAATCTTCCTTGTGAAATTCGGATTTTGACCTTCTAGGCTATTTTGGAGACTTGTGGGACAAGCTAAGCTTGTCTCACACCTCTTAAAGCCACCCACCCACCTAGCCTATGATGTGAGGGACTTATTTTAGGTCCTATTTTGTGTTTTAATGAAGGAAAAGGGCAATTAATTGCACTTTTCTTACATGGGTATTTAATTTTGTCCTTAAGGGGTGTGGGTTGGGTTGAGTGTGTAAGAGGGTGGTCATTTCCCCAACCACCAATTTATTATATTTTGGGGTTTGGGTTTGACCTTGGTGATGTGGGGTAGAGAAGAAATGATGTGGCATCCTACATGGAGCCATATCATCTTCCTCTCCCTTTTTTCTATTTATTAGAATTTTTGTGAAGTTTTGGGGTTGCTTGCTTGTTTTTGGCTCTCATTTTGGAATGTTTGTTTTTTGGAGTGCTTGTTGGAGTTGAAGATTGTTTGGGATTGCTTGAGCTTGGAGGATTTTGGAAACTTGCTTGTAGAGTGGATTTTTGCTATGGGAAGGATAGGGTCTTCACCCTTTTGTTTTCTTCTCTTTCTTATGTGTTTTGTGTTAAATGAATGTTGTATTGCATGATGTTGTTGGGTAGTGAAATGATCCTTAGGATGTGTATGAGAAAGTGAAATGGGGATGAAATTTTGTTAGGAGGCATAAGAGTTTCTCTTGGGTATTTAGGAGGGAGTGGGTTGGGTGCCCCACCTTGTTCTCATCTTGTTATTTTGTTCATTGTGGGAGACATAAGAGAAAGGGAGGCATAAGAGTGAGGGAGGCATAAGAAATATTTTTATTTGTAGGGAGGCATAAAGATTTTGGGGTTGATTTTGTTTTGGAGGTTTTTGAAGTGGGCATCCAAACCCTTGGGAGGCACAAGGGTATCCCCATATTCCTTTCTCTACTTGGCTTGTTTTAGAGCCAATGTTTTGGGAAGTTTTTGTATTATAAAAATGAATGTCTTGTGGTTATTTTCTTGTGTGAATTTTGTTTGAAAGTAAGTGTGGAAGCCTTGTCTTTATTGCCATGGTTGTCAAATATTCCTTATTGTCTCATTGTTGGGGCTCAGGGGCCAATGAGGAAGTAGGCTTCACTTCCTCATTGGAGTAATGGTTGGGTGGAGAGTGTTGCCTACTCCCCATTTTTTGTTGTGTGTTTGATCTTGGAAGGTGGAGCTCAAAGGAGGAGTCATGTTCTTGTAGCATTTGGAGAAAGAATCAAAAACTCTCTTGTTATATTTTATCATGTTGTCTCCATTGTGTATGGAGGTCTTGTAAACTTGTATTCTTAAAATGGAGATTCTAGTTGTCCTATTTATTAAAATTGTAGTATTAATTCTCGTTGGAAATGAGAGTAAAGGATTGAATATTACTTCTTTGCTTGTTGGAAAGAGAAACAATTTTAGTGTAACAAGTTCTTGATATAATGGAAATGTAATTGAAATATGAATACTTTACTTTCAAGATAGTAGTTTCATTGCCTTCAAGAGTGATAGAAGGTCATTTTAAAATATGGGGAAATCTTTCTTTCAATAACCGAAAAAAAATTATTGTTTGAAATGATTGAAATTGCATTGTGTAGTAATGAAAGGAAATAGTTACTTTTTCCTTTCACTGGATTGTAACCTACATATTGATAACAAGTTAAACTATTTTTGTTCATCTTTTAAAATATATGATTGAAAGAAAGTTTACACTTTATGTGTAGATGGAAAACTTAGACTTAAAAGTCTTACTAAATAGGTCATTTACTTTGTCAATAACATGGATTGAAGTGTTTCAAATTAATCTACCATATAAGTAAAGACAAATGCACAGTTATAAATTAAATCTAAATAGCTTTATTGGAAGTATACAAATTTGTTTATTTTTTAAGTTATTTTAAATTTATATATAAATCAAATATTAACTATATGTACAAATAGGTGAAAATAACATCTTTAATAATCAACATCTTATAAAATGTTATTTTCAATATTATCATATAAAATTTAACATAACATATTTACATTAGTATAATATTATTAATAATATGAATATTATTAAGTATTGATAATAGTAATCATATTAAACATATTATTAATGGTATACTAATAATAATATTGCCATATATATATATATATATATATATACTATATATATATACACATATAAAAATTTACATTAAATGTTATTATGATAGTAAATAAAAGTTTTAATCAAAAAAAAAAAATTACATCAATACGCAGTTATAGGGTAATCGCGGCCTGGGGAGGTGTGATGCCACCCCCAAACCCATTACATAAATGGTATGGGGGGGGTCGGTGACCTCCCCCCCCGCACAACAAAAATTTTAACCCCAAACTCTATTAACCCCCGGTCGCTGTATTATTGTGCGCAATCAGCCCTTCACATTAAAAAAAAGCGCGGCCTATACAATTTCTCACCGCGACCGAGACTTGTAAATTGTTCTTTATATATATATATATATATATATATATATATATATATATATATGTATACATGTTGTATATTTAATTTCGGGTTTTATTAAAATGAAATTTTAATAAAATATATACATATAAATATGTATACAAATGTATAAATATATATGTATGTATGTATATATCTTTTTTACCCAAGTTTATATATACAGTATTCTTCTTATTTCACTAAAATAGGGTAAATACCCATATGCCCATTTGTGCAAATACAAAAAGAATGAGTTAAACAAATAATAATAAATATGTGCAAACCCTAGGAGAGGGTGTGAATGGAATCCCCAACAAGAGATTATTTTTGTTCTTGAATGAGCTTGAGCTTGTCTCTCATGGCTTCCACCTCCTCCAAATCTACAAAACAATAAAAGAAACAATAAGTCAAAACAAAGGATAAAAGAGCTTTTCATAAGCATACTTAGGGTTAGATCCCTAAATCGAAGGGCTCCAAATGAATCCATCCAATGGATGAGATTCATCCCTACAAAACTGATCTGAAAATCAAATTTAACTAGCAATGGTGCACACACAAAACTTTGCTTTGTATTGATTTTCGATGTAAGAATTGAGCATTATATCCTTTTGTACTTTTAATAAAATAATTAAAACTGCAATTACTGTGCAAAATTATAGAGAAATGAAGAGAATTCACTAGCAATTTGACACAAAGCGTGATAATGGAGTTCAACACTTGAGGCCTACATCTCTAGGTCTGATTGAATGGGACCGATCTATTAAAATATTGAAAATAATTCTTTACAAAGAATTCTACAAAATTATGACCTTCTCACAGTCTTCCTCTGTCTAAATAAGAAGGGTTTCTTTTTACTTCTCCTCAAAATTTCACTCATAGCTCAAGTTATGAGCATTTCAATAATTTACATAGTCTCGAATGCCTGTACATGTACAAAATAGCTCCTTTTATAATGTTTCCCAAGTAGTGGCACAACTGTCAAGACCCATATCTTTTACCATGGAGATCAAGGTTCAAATCCCCTTATCTCCATCTCCTTAGGCACATATCATGGGATTTATCCCACATTTGAAGCTGGAGGGTGAGTTAGGCACTTTATAAGGCTTATTTCCCATGCATGTAGGTGGCTATATGAGCCATTGACCATTCAAACCTGTTTGGGTGCTAAAAAGGGCACTTGGGTATGTGTTGGCATTGTTTTAGGTGCCTTATTCAATAATTCTTATGGATTTTTAGCAAATAAAATGCGTGGAATATGGTTTAGCATGTAAAATTTGTGGAATATGGAGGTTTAGATAAAATGTGTGGAATATGGAGGTTATTTAATTACATAGTTTAAATGGCATATCAATTAGTCCCACATGCATAGCAAAAATGCAATTAGAGGCATATATATACACAAGTTGGTATAATGATAATATGAGAAGGAGGCCAAGACACCCCTCCATAATCAAGTGTGTCAAACCTAGCTGAGGGCCCCCAGCCAGTAAATAGTGGGGTCCATTTGTCCACGAACGAGTGTCCAAGACCGGCGTTCCGAAAACCACTTTTATTTCATCACACAAATTTTCCACGTCACAATATGATTGAAACACTTGGTGAGTGTGCACACATCCAACCTGCAAAAAACTCCAAATTTTGCTAGTTGCCCGAAAATTTCAGTGGGCTATAACTTTTGTATACGAGATTTGTTTCTTGCAATCAAGATGATTTTTTTTTGAACTCGCATAATTTTTCTCCACACTTTAGGAATCTGAATTTGCAACTTAAATGCTGGTTTTGAGTATATTCTTAGATCGATTGTTTTTCATGTGAGGATTCTCTAGAACCTGTACTAAGGAAGAGTATGTATAGAATTGTTGTATATTTCCTGAGCTAGTAATGGTATGGAAATCTAGAGCTCTGAATACTCTGCCTGCTCAACATCCTTTATAGTGGTTCACGTAATTGACTGCATATGTTTCAAATTGACATCTTTTTGCTTCAATAATCATTAGAAACCTTACCTTACTTTCCTAGGCCCCCTAATGAATTCTAGCCCTGATCAACATTCAAATTAAGTCATATATACTCTCTATTTAGACAACTTCTATGGATAATTTGATGGTAGATTACAACACCCATTACACTTAGTTTCACTTGTTTGGTGAATCATTTAAGCAGAAGAAATCAGGAATGTCTCATATTACCCTATCCTAATGGGCTAATTTTTGGGCCTCATCTATTGATTAGGTCTGGGACATATGTAGACCAATCCTTACCTGATATCTATGAACTGTTCTTGGCAATATATCTAAAAGCGGGCCTTCTCTGAATTGAAATATTGGCAATGCAGGTGACCGAAAATATCATTTTTGACTAAGGGTCATACTGAGATTCTTCCAAAGTTGAGGGAAAATTGGCATGTGGAGACATTTTTAGGTCCCTTTTCCTCTTAAGTTTTTCATGTCATACTCCTGCATTGCAATGGAGGCCTGAGAACATTTTAGTAACTTTCAATTAATTTCACTTGTTATCGATTAAAGGAACTAAAATTTCTTCAAGAAGTCTATTTCGACTTGATGCACATTATTTTTTAAGAGCTATTATAGTAAATAAATGTCCTTAACTCCTTGATCTCTTAGATTACTCCTCCTCAACTGAACTATCACTGTTTATCTGTCCATTGAGAGAGTCAAAAGACATTTTGTGATCCTTCTCAGGAATATTTGTGGAGGGAAAACTTAACATTTTCCCTCTTGAGGGCTAGATATGCCATTGCTCAACATGTTTGGGTTAGCAAGGAAGGCTTATTTATTCCAGACATTTATCATTTGATCATTCAACGTATTGATGCATCTTAGCTGTACAAGCTTATTAGGTTAAGATAATACTTTCTTTATACCCTCAACCACGAAGATGGGATTCCTGAGTCTTTCTTATACAAGATTGCAATATGGTATTAAAAGGTCACATGCATTTATACCAAGGTGGAAAGATACCTCAGAGACCATTGGTAGTGATATGCAATTCAATACTTAATCACAAAGACACTAATCCAATTACATTTCCAAACCTTAATTTTCATTGTGGAAACAAAAGGAAAAGTGCTTCTTGGGGTGAGTGCAGGATTTGTCCATTCTTTTGAAATCTGTCCAACCTTGTAAACTGATGCACTTGTGGTTAGGGAGTCCAATTAAGAGCAGCCCTAGACCACACAGCCCTTGAGAGACAATGTCTGGAACAACTATAAGATATATAACAATCTCACCATTAACTATATTCGTGAATCACCTTCATTTATCTCTACAACTCCTTCATACATAGCCACCTTGAACGAAGACACGATAGGAGCCTCATATAGATCTCTAAAGAGATATATACCATGAGATCAACGCAGTCCTCTACTTACAAGAACATAATTAAATATCTCATAATGTCACACCAACTTAAGGAATTTCATATTCATAGTACCGATTTTACACCAGCATAGACAGCCCCAACAAGCTCTAAATAGATTACATACCATTCAAGAATGCAAACATGTGGGAATCTTAGATCACAAGCAAAAAAAATCAGAAACTCAATTTTTCCTTCAATCTTCCTCTTGAAACATTACAATTTTGATTCTCATCTAGATAGAATGAGATGATTAAGTTACATTTGATCATTTATAGGTCTTTCAACTAGATAATACTAACTACATTCCCTTAACTCTTGATCACATGATTAGGAACTTGTACCATTCATTAAGAGATTAACACTATTTATGACTTCTATACACATAATTTAGACCTAAACACCCTTATTAGACCTCATTTCATCCTAGTATTCAAACTTAGTTTGCTCTAATATTACCTCTAATAGGAGAACACCTAAATGCATAAGCCAGATTACATAGTCTAACCAAAATAGGCCTCTAATATTTCAAACTTAAACTTAAGGAGGGAAAGTATAAAAATTTAAAATTTTGAATATCCTAGACCTCAACTAGAACACATAACTGACATTTAATGACCTCAAGGACCTAATGACCATACCTGATTAAAAAAAAATTGATGACATTTTGACTTATTACAAGGATGGAGTTATGCTCCCGCATCATACTCCAGGGGTAAGAAATTTTAAGCCCCACTATTTTCTTTGTGTCTTCTTCTTTTTTCCAATTTCTTTGTGTCTTCATCCTTGATTTGATATGATCTTTACCTTCATCCTCCTCTATCTACATTGATCCCATCTTAATCTTTTCTTTTTCTTCATGGTTATCTTCATCTTCATGAGCGATGTATGTTACTTCATATGTTTAAGAAGCTTCTTTTTGACAGGAAATCCCTCATATCTTCCTCTTGCTTTTTTTGCTGCTACTCTTTTCTGATATTTATATTCTTCATCATGAGACCTCTTCAGATCTTCTATTGCACTATTTCTTCTTACCTCTTGAAGTGCTTTAATCTCTATCTTCCATATTATTGTGAGACAAGAAATTCTATATGCAAGAGTGAAAGACTTCAAATGTGAGAGAATTATTTCCAAATCTTTCCCACATGATTTCAATGTGTTTAGAGCATGCCTCCAAAGCTGCATTATCTTTGTTTACCAATTCATGAGCAAATTTTGTAACAACAAATAATCTCTCCAGCTCCATATCATCTCAACAACTTATTGAAAACAAGCTTGCTTTCCCTTTGCTTGCATATTCTATCTCAATCTCATTCTTTATACCTGCAAACACATAAATGCACACATTGTTAGATTTAAAATCTTAAGGTTCTGCTACCCCTGGACATTAAAAAAAATAATATCTTCACTTATTTTCATCACTTCACTGGTGCCCAACGAGTTCCTTCTTGAAATAGACGGTCAGCTTCCATTCATATCTCTGCATACCAACTGTCCTCAAGGGATCTCATCCATCTCAAGAGAATGCCAAAAATTGATTAGAAAAATACTTCTTCACTCTTATCCGCAATCAAATAATTTCCTTAAGTCTCCTATGGAAATTTCTTTCTTCACATCATTAGTCTTTTCAAAACTTCTGTCCTGGTATTATTTATAAGTTTAAAAAAAATATCGAACTTTATGAACTTAGTTACTTTCTTTTCCTAGGTCTTCCACAATCAAACCTAATTTGGCCACTTGAATTTCTGTGTCTTTATCATCATCCCCATGAAATCTTGTAAGATTGTGTCAAATACCATCTTTCAACTCTCTTTCTTACGAGCACCATTAGATGTAGCTACCTCTTGCTATCAACTCTCATGATCTCCTACTGAAACCACATATCTCATTTCTTCCTCTTTTCCTCTTTCATTTTACTCTGAAATCTCTACTATAGGTTATTACTCTTTTCTTAACCAGTAAGGAAACTTCTCTCAACTTGACTACTCTCTATCAACTCTGCTTCTCAAAATAGGAAGGAACCCACTCAAATCCTCAACCTATGCGTATCATTCACTTCTTCTCTATAACCTATCACACTTCAACATTACTCACAATTCCACTTATAGTAAACAATATTAATTTTAATATCTTAACAATATAAATAATAGTGATCCCACTCTATACCATAAATCCGTATGTACATTCCTCCCCTTAGTGTGAACATGGTAGAAAAAAATTCAATCACTTACTTTTGTAGTTTTTGCCTCTAAATGCTCATGATTTGGATGGTTTTTCCCAACCGACAAGGCTAGAACTTGTAAATTTACTCAAGGACAACCAACAAGGTGATTTATGCAGATGGTTGTCCTAGGACTATACCCCAACTCAGTAACATACCAAATAGATTTCACTTCAACAAACAAAAATTATGATGCTGCTTTTCCTTGTGCTTTCATCTCTCTCTAGCACTATATTTTTCCTTCAGGGGTTACATAGGAATTTGCTCACTTATTATAAAACTGATAACAGGAATTTTTACTCTGTAAACTGATCTGTTCAATTACTTGAAAATGAAGCAACCAGAAACCAAGCAGAACTAAAAACTAAACTGTTACCAAAACTTCATGTGGCCCCGTCGTTGGTGACTGATGAGAGGTTGTTAAAATCGACCTCCTTCCTCCTGTGCCTCAGGAACTAGATGTTTACAATGTGTGTGGTTAGAGTAATACAAAAGCTCTTCATCAATAATATGAGCATCTTCCTCCATTGGAAGCAGACTTCATATCTTTCATCACCTATCTTCGTCTTTGTTTTCAGAAATGAAAGCTTTATTCTCCTTTTTCCATCAAGTAAATCTTACCTTGCTCTTTCCTTGCAATACATAATTCCATGCCCTATCAAGCATTAAAGTAAGTGACATAATTTCCTTTGTAGACAACTTAAAGTTGTAATTTTAAAAGAATATTTAATCACCCTTTAGCATATGATTTGTTTTTACCATACATTGTGACTTTCCTCTAGATCAAAAATCTTGGTCTATTTTCTTCTTCTATTAGTAGAAGAAATCAAATTTTCTAGGTCTGGGATTGTATACCAATTAGGACTCAATGTAAAAATATATGTTAACTAGCTCCAGAAGGCATGCTATTAAGTAAAATACTTTTGCATCATCATCATGTACATAACTTTTATTCTAGGGTAATTGATGCCAACTTTGAACGAAACTTACTGATATGTTTACCATACTTTATCTCCCTTCCTCCATCTTGAGGCCAAACAATTTGTGCTACAAGAGTCACTGCTGCGCTGATCTTTTGTGACCCAAACAACTTGCTCAATGTCGTCAAGGCATGAAATTTGATGTCTTAGAAGTCTATGTGATGCAGGTTGCATCAGACACATTAGGCCAATGATTGTTGTTGTAAATAAATTCCTTAACTCCTTGATCTCTTACTTAATCCTCCTTAATTGAACTGTGCATTATTAACAAACCTGAAAATAAACAAACCCTTATCTCTTTCTACCTATTTGCTACCAAAACTTCAAATTTAGTCCTGAGGGATAAATATGCATTCTCAACATGTCTAGGTTAGCAGGGGAAGGTTATTAAGACATTTATCATTGATTTCACTATTGATGGAGCTTGTACAAGTTGTTAGGTTAAGATGGTCAAACCCTCAACAACAAAGAGGGATTTTTGAGTCTTGATTATAAAGAGAATATGATATTAAACTTTGTTATTAATTTATACAATCTCCTCTAAGAACCTTTAGTATATACAATTTAAAAAGTAATAAATTGGGATTACTTTTTAAATAACCTAGAACAATATTAGAAAAGCATAATGTTTTATGACATCTAAACAAGAATTACACGACATGGAAAAAAACTATAATTTTAATTATAGCTTAAAGAAAACAATACAACTGTCAAACAACTATCACATGAAATGACTAGAACAATACTAGAATAAAATTGTAGATCGCTTGGAAACTGGAAATCAAAACATGGAGAAAACTGTCATAGCATAAGGATAGAAATATAACTTAGAGGTGAATTTTGACCAAAAAAACTGCATGAAGACTGATACATGTGCACCTGAAACTGCAAATCTAGATCGATTAAAACGTACCAGGTATTCTAATGAAGATCCAATGATAAATAAGGGAGGTCGAACCAGATCAGAAACATAGCAGAAGATCCAAATTTATGCGCTCCAATCAGATTCTACCATGTAGCAGCTTCTGTATCTCAAACCCATCATCATATATCGGATTCGTAAGGTTCCTTAACACAAGCAAATAGATCTGGAGATCTATGACAGTCAAATCAGGCACCATAGAGACATCAACAAGCACAAGGAGGTCTCAGCGCACAGGTATATAATAGATTCAATGCAAATAGAATCACGAACTGGCAGTACAATATGTTTTCAATACACGGCCCATAGATGTATTCTTACATCTATGTTGAATGAAGTGTAACGTTGGCAGCTGCAAATCCACTATTTAGTGTTGCACTGTGTCTCCGTCTATAGGATCAAGTGCAGGGCTTTGATGATCAAAGGCATTTGATAAATCAGATCATCGTTACTGAAGACTCCACAACAATGATCGACCATGCTCTGATACCACTGTTATAAAATGCAGGAGTTTTAATAATAAATAACACATCATTGTTGATTCATCCGGGGATAGATTACACTGGAGGGATTACATACATATATAGGTAAATGTAAAATAATGATAATAATGATATTATTAAGTTATGTGCCAATCGGCCATTATTTCATATTATTATTATTATATTTCATTGTCATTTGTAATCGTTATTAACATTGATTATCTCTATGTCATTTTTTTGTATTGTTCTAGTTGCTCCTGTAGGCTGAACTTCATTCCATGCACTGAAGAAGGGATCTCCACTTTATGGCACCATGAACAGTCATTGATTCATGTTTTCTTTCGAACGTCAACCCCTTGTCTTCTTCCCTAGGACGATTAGGCATGCTCGTGTGGGGTTTTAATTGTTTAATTAAAGGAAAATATGATTTTGTTTCTACTCTCTCGTCTATGTCAGTGTGTATGTTCTTATTGTTAACTGGCTTGGTTGGCGTGGGTGTTGGTTTCCCGTCTTCTTTGGTTTATGTCATGTGTAGGCATAGGGAGGTTGTGTGTGTGTGGCACAAGCTTTGGTGGGGGTGACTACTTTCAATACTCAACTTAATCTTTGCAACTACCACCTACCCCCCCTTACCACTCTAGCTACGACTTGTCCCCTGGTCACGTGGCTGTCATCAAATGAAACTAATTGCTAATTGGACGTTGGCTTCTTTCCTTCTACAAAAGGATCTTGGGTATGTGCTGGCGAAGAGATGGTGTTTGGTGGCATGCTGCCATTCATTAATGTTCTTAATGAAGACAACTTTTCATGCTTTTGGTATGACTTGTGTTAGTCTTGGGGGCTGCGTGGGCTACAATCGCTTCAGACCTATTTTATTGAAGTTTTGTTGAAATGAAGGGGGGGATTTGAAACTTCCTATTAAATGTTATTACTATTTTTCACGTCTTCCTTGACTCCAACCGCATGAGGTAATGTGGAGGCTTACTGACTAGAGGTTGTGGAAAAATGAGTGTTGAAACTCCCAACAAATGCAAGTCACATGTTTGAGCTCCTGTCCTGGCCTCCCTCTCCCTGAATGTGCTAAGGCGTTGCCATGAAGCCTGTAAGAGAGATCAACATGCTGAGGAAAATGAATTTTTAGAACGTGTTGTAGCTGATGGAGCCCTAGTTTGACGTGGATGCATTTTGGAAGCTTTAATCATGCATGCTAAGTCTTACCATTACAAATTTTTAGTTATCTTTTATAATTGCATGAAAAGAATGTTTCTCCTTCCTGCAAAGGTGTATTGAATGGGATTGTGGTTGTTTTAATCACCTTGAGTGTACTGGCTATCCTTTCTTTCTTCACCCAAACCTCTAGTTTTTTTATTGACTTTGCTTGCTTGAGAAAATCCCCTTTCCTCCTAAATCTAAGTTCATTTTATATTTGCATAAATAATAATTTACAAATAATGTGTGTAACGTTTGTGACTGAGATTCTATTGTGTGTAAAAATATGATCCTTATGGTTTACTATAATACTATTATTCATGGTTGTGTAAACATGCTTTTCCCTTCTTTGTCCTGAGCTAGTTACTATTATGAATACTCAGTTATATTAGGGCTTAATTCAATTAATATTTAGGTTTTTTGTTTTAAGTAATATGGGAAAATGATATAGATCCTAGATACCACCCAGAATCCTTACGGGTGCGAGATCTGTCCTGGCACAATAAAGGGGCATTTTATACTTCCGTTCGTGAATACCATTTTGAATTTTCGCAGCTGACTTGGTTGAGGTTGATTCTTGATATCTGAGTTGAGGAAGTTTTACTCTAAACCCCATAATGGGTATTGTAGGAAATTGGATAAGTTATATGTTGGTTTGTGTTATCGTATGCTTTCTACCAAAGCACAGTTGTGTTGGGTTTTATGGTTTTGATGTGGATTTAATTGCATGGATGTATGGGTTGTACATGTTAATAAATAAATTATATGGTCTAGAAACCATTTCCTAGTGTAGACAACTATAATGGATATTGACCATAGGAAGTTATGAATGTTAATCTGAAAAGGGAAAGAAAAAAAAAGTAATAAAGGTTCAAAACGATTTATTATTCCTTGACTGAGGGTTGGAACCAATACTTCTTCTTAACCTTGGAATGATTTGTTTTGATACTTTGGCCATTAGTAATTGACAATGGAAGGGCGGTTATCAAGTAGTGTTTGACTATTGTTTTGATAAGTAATTTTAGTTTCTCAGAAAGATTGATGTCTTTGGAAGGTTGAGTTTATTTAAACCATGTGCATGTTAATTGAACTCTTGCCTTATGAAGTAATGTAGTTGTTAAACAATTGCATAACTTATCAGTATGACACATGGAAGTGTGGTTTTACAATGAAATGTGTTTGGATTACATGTAGGAATTTTTGTTAAAGATTATTATACTCATGGCAAATGAAATTTTTGGGTGTTGTTACGAATTGAATATATATATAAATACATTGCTGGATTATGTCAGTTGTAAAACTTATTAATGACATTTTGGGAGTTACTTTTCCCTTATATTTCAGATAAGTTTAAGATTATGATGAATTGTTGTAAGAATAATGACTTTTTTTCTGACTCATTTTAATGTATTGGAAGAGTGGTCTCAATTATGTTAACAAGTACTAATTTTTTAGAGATCCTGTAAGAAGGAGGTGGTAAACTTCTTGGTTAAACTAAAACTATAATTTGTTCTTTTTTGGAGGTTACGGACCCATATTGCCATGAAACCTCCCCTCTGGAAGGATTAGATAGCCTTGTTTTGTTTCGCACCTATGATTGTGACTAGTATGTATGTGACTTCTCAAGTTTTTCTCTTGAGATGGATGTATTGAGAATTAGATTTCAATCATGCAATCCATAGGATTACATGATTGAAATGTCAATACTCTTGACCCTTTGTTCCTAACCAATAAGGTCTTGACTTGATTTTTTTTGAGTTATCGTCTTTACTAGAATGTTTGACTTCCTCCTTGTAGGCAGGTGAAAATCTTTTATCTCATGTGAATAATTTTGATTAGTGGTTTGTGCTTTGATCCATTCTTGTTTTTAGAACATTCCTTTCATGATATTGTTAAATTGTTAGCTTACTGTTGCAATGGGTAGTCTTAGCATGCTCAGTTCTTGTGAACTGACTCGAGTTATACTTGTGCAGATGGATTATGCGAGTAGATAAAAGGAAAGAGTTGTAAAGGTTTCATTGGATTCATTTATGAAGTTTCTTGTACAAATGTCAAATGTGTTATAATCTTGTAATGGTGCTTGTAAAAGATTTTAGAAGGCCTCTTGCCTTGGATTGTTCAGTAATTGTGAAATGAATTTGTCTTTTCCTTTTGTAGTTAAACTTGTAATTATCTTTGTGAGAAATAATATTCAATCTTTACATTGATATGAGTATTCTTCTAGTAATATTAGTTATCGGTCCTGAAAATGTTGTAGCATGGCTTGACCAACTTGTTACCTTCTGGTTCTCATCAAGTTCTATCGATTCTTTTGGTGCCTTTGTTATGTGTGCCATGCTGAATAGAAATGTTATAATCATGTTTTTTCTCCTGTTTAGCAATGGCAGTTTCTATTTTCGAGTTATAAAACTCTCATGCTTTAATAACCTCCATGGTCTTGACATCAGTGCAATCCTTTGTATATTTTAGGGAGTGAAAATCCTTCTTCTAAAGTTAAACAAAAATAAAACAAAATGAATTCATAGATAATTCAATAAATAAAATAACAATGAATTTGTGTTTCTCGTTGATAAACTTAAGAATCTTAAATTAGAAAGAAACGATTTTTCTACCAAAGTAAAGAAACCTACCCTCATTATCCTTAACTACGGATTAAAATTTATCCTCTCTCATACGTTTTGTGAAATTTTTCCGTTGTTGGATTTTGGGGATTAAGTTAGTTGTAGGGGAGTGGTGATTAAGAACATTTATAGGAACCCCATGTGTATCCTTTGTCAAACTTAATCAAGATGATTGCTAAATGAATCTTTTACCCAAATCCGGTTTAACTCTTAAGTTTCTTTGAAAGACCGGTTAATAACTAATTAGATCATAATGAAATAAATTGACCTTCTCTCTCTAACTGCTCTTGTAGTTCTTTGTAACCTTTTTTTCTAAGTTATGATAAAATTTAATTCCTTGAACAAAGAAGATTAGGGTTCATGTGAACCTAAACGAGCTTATGCTTGCCTCCTTACCTTTGCAATGGAGGTATGAAACAAGTTTCAGTAGTGTGGGTTCGGATAGATAGCCTTTTGGATTTGATTAGTCCTCTAGTCAAGACCTTGTTTGTAAACGTTTAAGATCAAGGAAAGTAAATAATATCTCATATTAGAGATGATCCTAAGCTAGTTACTCAATAGTATAAAAGAAAGTTTGAAACAGATAGATATTTTGGTGGAATCATTACCTCCCCTATAAGAATGATCCTAATTGTAAGAATCATAGCATGAACCTTCTAGACCCCAAAGTCAAGTCTTAAAATATTGTTAGTGGATAAATAACCTTAAGAATATTTTCACAGTGGGATGTCCTGAGATGTAACTATGTATTTTGGTTGGTCTTTTGAGGTGCCTTGTCAAAGAGAAGAGTGAATTGCCCTTGATAGGGGTGATCGTTTCCATTTTGCCTTTATGGTCATTCTTGTATCAAGTTCTTCATAGAGTTAGTTATAACCTTGGTGACGACATGTTGTGTTGTGTTATGTGTCAAGCAAGTCAAAAAAAAATTATCCTGTGTTTTTCTATGTAGTCTTGTGTGTCAGAAATAGTGGGTGTTACACTTGGTATAAGGCATTAACATACACTTAATGTGATATTCAAAGCTTACAAAACTAATTAATAGAGGTTTTTTGAAAACATGATCATGTGAAGGAAAGAGATAATTCACTACAACATATCATAAATTCACTATAACATACATCACATAGTTGAAAATGGAGGGAAAATAGTCTTTATTGCTTCCGCAAGGTGTTGTAGTACAATCTCTGCATAGCATAAGTATAATAGAATGATAAGTTTCCCCCTCATGCTTGCAATGAAAGGGTACATATAGAAAAAATAATAAGAATTTGACTCAACTCCTTTCCGAAAATAGGACTCTCAACCTCAATTTGACTAGTTGTCTAATTGGAGACAAATCCAATATTAGCCACTCTTGATTTATCATGCACAATTTGACTCCTCTTTCAATTAAATAAAATTTTCTAATAATAACAATGATATTATTATCATGTAAGAGGTGAATCAAGGCTAAATTAGATATGCATTCTTTTCTTCCCTTTTGTTCACTTGCTCAAACTACTTTTCAATTTAGTCAAACTCTACTTTGCAAAGGTTAAGGTACATGTACGGTATTTTTACAAATTTTAAGGTAATTTAGCAATGATAATGTAATACTATTTACATGGCTAATTATATGGATTTTTTATTTTGATAAGGCATAAGCATGCACTTAAAGTGATCATGACTTTATGGACTTGACCTAGTAAAAATATTACCCCCCACATGCAATTAATCGATTATAATTAAAAGACTATGATAAATCCCATATACGTGGGTGATTGGAAAAATAATTAAAACTGAACCCAGTTATGGATTTTAACCATGGTCACAGTTGAAGATGGTACAAATCAATGGTTGACTTGGGTAATAGGGCACAAACCCTAAAAATATTATCATTTTTTATTTTCTCATTTTGCTTCGAGGTTTCTGGAAGTTTTTCTTTGGGAAAATATTGCATATTTTGGAATGGCCACCATTCTTTCTTTTGGATCTTTGCTATGATTTTATGCTATTTTTTGTGTTTTTCATTTTGCTTCGGTTGTGGCATAATTTATCTTGGTTTGAACCTATTTACCTAGCAGCCATTATGATTCCTTCGAGATTCTTGGACTTATCATCATTTTCAAACTCAAGCTGGGTATTATTTAGTGGCTCAACCTGTAGAATGACCTTTACGTGTGTATCTTCTTACTCAAGCTTCATTCAAGGTGAGTTTTGTTTAGGTGGTTTGAGATGGAGATCTCATGATCTGAACTTTGAATCATGTGGGTGAGTTGTTTAAATCTTTCGTAGCTTAGTTTCCTTAACAAATTAGCTCACTGTTTTCTACATTTAGGATCTGAAATTTTTATTTTCCTAGTTAAAAATTGCAAAATTTGGGTTGTGTATTTATGTTTTCTCCATTCAAAATCTGGTTCAGCTGTATATTCATTCAGCTCACTTCTTTGTAACTGGGTTGATCTTTCATGCCTTTGATTTTTTATTTGTGATCTACTCAGCTATGCCTTGTTTTTGGGCTCCTAGTGCCCATCCATGTGTAGCTCAGAGTTGGATTTATTTTCTCTTTTTGGTATGCATCTTTGTTTAACTTGAGGGTTTTCAAGGTTCTACTCACCACTAGCCAACTTGGATTTGTATTCCAGAAATGAGTTGGGCTCTACTTTGTTCTATCTTCTTGATGGTGTGGTGTATTAGTAACTCAACTCAAATTTACATTCATAGAGATCTTCTCTGCCAAGTTGGGACAATTAACATTGTGGTCGTTGTGGTTTGTTGTAGTTCTCCGTGGCTATCAAAAAATTGTCTCAAGGTTTTCTATCACCTAGATTGATTCCATTCAGAACGAGATCTACGTGTTTGTCATTAGGATTTCCTAGCTTTACCATGGGGGTTTCAATGCTAAACTCTATGGTATTTGAACCATCTTGGCTTTTCCTTTCCATTCCCTAGCGCACTTTGCTACTTTCTAATGACTCGGTGAGATATACAATTTGAACAACTCTTCACCCTGTATTTTACATTAATCGATAAAACTCGGTCATGCATTCACTCTGCAAACTCATCCATTGGTGGTGTTGGTATCCAAATTGATTCTCCTACGAGGGTTGAGCAGTATCACGAAACTGGCAGGATGCTTAGAGACAGACGAAACATGATATTATTATTTTTTATCCGAGGAGGGGATTCAGCTAAATATTTGTCACTTAGGCGTTGGAGAAATGGATAACACCTCACTAAGGGTTTGATCTACCCTCACTACTTTAGGTTGTGCCTTCAACCAGGGTGAGAGGACCCATTCTGTAACCTATCTTGGTGAAGGATATCAATAGATCCTTATTTGTACAATTTTCAAGAAAACCTTGAGAAAATATGATCAATACAACACAATCTAACTCTCATGAGTTGTCACACTAGAGAGTGGAGATGTTTCCTGGACAAGGTTCGGGTTACTAAAGAAAATAATTGAAACCTGATTGTCTTTACATACTTTGGCAATGGAATTTTTTCATTTGTGGATACACAGTACAAATAGGGGTAGTTCATGTAGGATTCATCGTTTGAGAAGGTTTTGGTGGGAAATAAAGCAAGATAAAGTTGATTTTACCAGATCTTTGAGAGCCTTTACAAAAATTGGGAACTCACAGAACAGAATGCTCCAAAATAGCCAAAATATTCCTTCAATTAGAATATGTGAATCAATGGAGGCCTAGAGATGCACGGTTTCACACATTCTTCAAGAATTCAACACAAAGGCTCAATTTAAAGACTCAAATAAACATTAGAAATCCCTGGTTCGTCACGCCTAAGATACACTCATAGAATTATAAACAATCTTTATCAACATAGTGAAAGGAAAGTGAATTTAAATTGTTTATTTGATTACCAGATGAAATCTCTTCTCATAATTAAATTGCTAATGCCACAATACTGACACATAGACAAGATCTTGTGTGACTCAAATATATTTTAACATAAGATTGCAATAGGAAAAATAAAAATTATTTGAAAACATTCTGAAATACAAGCAGACACAATTATGCTCATGATCAACACAAATTTATTCGAGGTTCATTAGATTCATCAGCAGGGGAAAGTTTCTTTAAAAATCTCAGAGCTTGTCAATGGCTGTACACTTGCAACCATCTTAACGTGATTAAATCTAAAACACAAGAGATCAGGTTTCTCAGACGGTCTCTCCAGGAAATGGTCTTTCTCACAATTTATCAAAATAGTGAACCCCCGACCTTTTGCAAGAGTATTCTCATTGCATTTATACAATTTCACTCACTCACTCATCCCAAATTTTCCCCCCAAAATTATACATCTTCAAGAGAATATTCCTCTTCACAACATATCATGTAATCATGTTTCTTCCCTTGAAAATATCTTTCTTTCTGTTGCCAGGTGGATAAATCATGAAATGATCACATTTATCAGTCCCTCAACTATGACTGGGATGCCATGTCATAATTTTTAAACACTCTTATTAATCATTATTTTATTCTGTCATGCAAGAAATCCTATTTTTAATAATTCTCATGTGGCTCCATATGGCTTGATCTGAAAGGCAATCCTTTTCACCTTTGAGAATAAACCTTGAGAAACGATTACCCTCGCATGGATACTTGCATTCGTGCCTCTAGGAAATGAGTGCCCTCGCATGGATTATATCATATATCTGTGATGCTAGTCCAAGTCGACCAAGAGTAAAGAGGAGCCAGTGGAAGCCTCCACGTGTCTCCTTGGCGCAACTTCAAAGATGAAGTCTATATGCGGGACCTCAAACGAGTGTAGGCTCTCCACATGCCCTGGGCCTAAGAAAGTTTCCTCGGCCATTGAAAAAGTATCAGTATAAAGAGGAGCCAGTGGAAGCCTAGAAGTGTTTCTTTGGTGCACTTTTGATATGGTGCCCAAAAAGCAGAGACCCCAAACAAGCATGGGCTCTCCACGTGTCTCGGCCCAAAAAAGTTGTTGAAAAAGTTTAAGCACCAACGGAAGGTGCCAGCTACGGGTACCATTGAGGCTCCAACTAGGGGCTGCACATTTTGAATGGGGATATTTGATTCAATATTAATGGGTTGTTTTATTTGAATAGGGATATTTTATTCCATACTAACCCCCAACATGAGCATGATAGTGTCTGTTATCTCAATTTTCACCCCCTGACAAAATTGGATCAAACACGGCCTGTGTAGGAAGAAAATAGAGAAATGGTTCCATCGTACAAGCCCATGCTTCAAATCCAATAGACAAGTTACAGGTAGACTCTACAATGGAGTGGCGGGGCCTGCGAAAGATCAAACAACCTCGTGCAAGAAGAAATTCAGATCAACGGATCTGTCGAGTGAACCCGTGGTTCAAATCCAGCAAACAGATTACAGGTGGGCTCGAAAATGGAATAGCAGGGTCGGGGTAGGAGTTTGAGAAGTGTCAGAAGAACCAGAGACTCAAAGGAAAAGAAATGGCGAAGATTCGAACTCTTTGGGCTTCACAAATGGTTCAGAACGGGCCCAAAAATGACTAAGTATGGAGGAGACAACGGAGGGAGCCAAGTGTTCAAATGGTGCACCTCCAAAGATTAAATCCAAAGGGGAAAAAACAAACAAGCAACAAGCTTCCACGCATCCAGAGCCCCAAAAATTTGCATCGGCCATTGAAAATTATTCAACTTAGCGGAGGCTGCTAAGTGTCTTAACGATGCACATTCAAAAGTGGGATCCAGGTCGGACACTCAAACTTGCGCCAGCCCTTCACGTAGCAAATGGTCAACACAGGTCAAAAAGGAGAGTGGGCCCAATACGACTAACTATGGAGTGTAGGCGGAAGGTGCCAAGTGTCAACCTGACGCTCCTTCAAAGGAAAAATCCTGAGCTGGTTTTTTAGTGAGCGTAAAGCCTCCACACGTCTAGTTTCGTAAAAGGACATGGTCGGGTTGAATAGTCAAAGCATTGAGACAGGCCAGTGGAGGGTGATAAGTGTCATTAGGGAAATAGTTCAAGAGTAAAATTAAGGGAAGGTTTCCAAACAAGCGCCAGGCCACCACATGGACCCTGTATGGATAAACTCTTTAAAATATTTCTCGCCCGCAATCCAAATATTCAAATGGCCATATATTTTGACTGGAGACTCAAATTTGGGCGGGAGAAGACTTATTGGAAACGTCTCGACACACTCGATGTAACCCTCTAAAGGAGAGGGAGTTTTGAAAAATTGGAAAACGTCTTCTAGTCCATTAATACAGAGCCCGATTTCTCCAACTACCAAATCTGATTCAATTTGATCTGCTGGGGAACCAGACATGACAAATTTGGGGTGGATTTGAGAAAGGCATTGATTGATAGTTGTTGAGATTTCAAAGTAGGATTCAATGCGTATCTCTAGGTGGTTGAATCAGGATTCTAATTCTTCCCTCTTCTCTCTCTTATTCTTCCTATATATTGTAATGAAGGGGCATATTTGAAGGGTTGGTCATTGTTTCTCCTCTACCCCCCTCTCTCTTTCTTCCTTAGGGTAGAATACGGAGTCTAAGCCTCCTCCAATAGCTCTGTAATGGCATTTTCTTGCCTCTTTCCCACTAATGATGTACTTTGTGACATTTTGGAGCAATAGAATTTGTTTCGTGATGCATCTGTCCATCCTTGGCTCATTTTATTGCATCTTCTTACCTCTCGTTGTTACAGGGTATATTGTGCATATTCTGATGTTTGATGCAGGTCTTGGTAGCCGTGTTTAATGGGTTTTGAAGTGGTTTCTTGTGTGAAAACTATCTATGGTCTTTGGTGCATCTTGTCCACCCTCTCCTCTGCTCACCTCTCTCCACTACAGGCGGTCGGGTCTGTGATCCAACCACTTCCTTTTCTGGTGTATCACTGCTTAGTGTAGGATCTTTCACCCTCTCTCTCTCTCTCCCTCCTTTTCCCCTTGGAATGGTTATATTATGACAGAATAGGTTAGATTAGGATAGAATAGGTTCTTCCTGCACTAGAGTAGCTTGTGGCAAGTAGATTAGGAAGCCAGAACTGACTTTCTCCGAAGGTCCATCTCAAGTTTTGCAAGTCCCATAGCTTGATAGATGGTCCCATGTTGTGAAATCACACCAAATTACCCACTTCACACCTGAGCCATTTGGGGGTGATGTGATTCTACACTATCAGTGTCCACAGGCCTCATCTCAACATGCATTGTTTCTTCTTAAGAGCATTTATCCTGCCATATCAGTTTAGGTGTCTTGCAACTAGCCATCCCATGGCAAGCCGAACAACATTAAGAGAAAAATATAGAAGAACCTTCATAAATTATTTTCTGGATTCTGGTACCAACAGAAGAGGTAAGGCAAATGGTTTGAGTGAGGGATTTTTTCTAGTTCACACTGACATAAAACCTAGTACACACCATTCTGGATGTAGCCAGTGTAGTTAGGTCAAAGACCAGAATCTAACCACAAGATTTTATCCCCAGGATTATCTCTTGGTCCCAAAATATAATATGAAGGGTAGGGAGGTGGACCCAGATTGGACAACAGGGAACTAGAGATTCCACAGAGGCCCTTGGCTGGTACTGACATAGGTTGATGATCATTTTTCCTAAAAACCAAGGCCCCCCTGTAGTACATCTATAAGATCAATCTCGAAACCAAAAATGAATAAGAATGTTTCATTAGCCAGGGAAATGACTCCCAGGGAACCCTTGATCTTCCATTTTATTTTGGTCCATTCCCTAACCTAGTCTATTTCTGGTATGAAACCAGATAAAAATCCAGCCAAACTTAGCCCATACCTCTTGGTGGCTTTTTCAAGAATCTTATTAGGTATAGAGAGATTGGGGATTTTGTACAGCTAGGAAGGGGACAGAGCAGTGGATTTTACGGTCCATGAGCAGTCATTCACCACTGTCTCATCCCAAGAGTGATTGTTGTTACCCTCTTAATCTCCATGTGCAAGGCTTGGTCTCTCCTCGCCCCATCAAAAATTTAAAATTTCTCGTCCTGTTCAAGCATGTCCACTCATTTGAAATGACCTAAAATATAATAATACAACTTTGAATATTTGATGATAAATAAATTTCCTCAAATAAAATTTAAAATATAAATTGTAATAAAACAATAACAATACAACTATGGAGATGGCGTTGTTGGATCTCGGCTATACAGATCTCCAGGGTGAATGTTTGATAAAGATGGGAGCATTCTCGGAGTCGATGAGGGAGCCATTAACAAGGGAGTTATTGTTTTCTCCTTTCAAGGCATTGGAGAGCTGGGTGAGGATAGTTCTGGCCAAAATCCTCTGATATCCTCTTCGAAGGATGGTAATGGACCCATGGTTGTGGAGGTTCTGTGAGATTCGAACTAGGGGTAGTATGTTGGGGGCACAAGTGCTTACCCTGCAAATAGAAAAAAATTAATGGGTTGTCTGTGGACGACACAAGAGGTGGAGGCTCTTCCAAGAGTGGTATCATTGAACCCTCATTGACCTATGATGTAGGGAAATTTTTTCACGGTCATAGTGTTGTTCACCCAGCTTTGCCCCTTGTTAGATAGTGAATGTTAATAATGGAGTGGTTATTCGGGAGGGGTCATAAACGGTGGATAGGAATCATTCTTTCTAGGAAGTGCTACAGGGGAAGGGATCAAATCATATGATGCCTGTTGACAACAAACCTTGTGTCCATTTTGGTGATGAATTGATCGAAGCTCAATCCTTCTACCAACACGACGCTTTGATTGGCCATTTCAGCAGTCTTTGGCCCTCTCTTCCAGCAGCTCATGGTTGGATTTTTAAACATTGGATTCCTCTTCTAGTCGATAGGTTAGATCTTCATCCCTGTGCCAAGGGCACATTTATTGATGTTTTTTCATTAATAATTGATAAAGACGTTGTATCGGGACAACATTTGACATTTCAATCCTAGTACCTTGTTTTGAAACCCTGGTTTCCTTCTTTTAACCCAACCACTGAGTATTTCTCTTGCAAACTGGTCTGGATTAGATTGATCCATATCCCTTTGCAATTTTAGGACCGTGCATGTCTAATAACCATTGGCAATGTGCTAGGAAACATACTTAATATTGACTCACAAACCTCGGATTTTACTCACACAACATATGTCAGAATTCGTGTTGAGCTTGACACCTCTAAGAACCTTCCTGCCCACATTTAGCTTCAAGTCCAAAACAGAAATTGGACACAACCTGTTGAATATGAGGGTCTACCTTTAGATGCAAAATATGTTTCTCTTTAGACCATATTGTGGCTGATTGTGGGGCGGCAAGGCGTAAAAATGAAAGTAATTGGTGGAAAGATGGCCTCCCTGAACATTTGGTATTTGACACCAAGGATGATCAGAAGTCCCATAATCAATTCCTGAAACTCCCCTTCATGTTCTAGAAACCCCTCTTAGAGATATTTTAGATGTTGGGAATAAGGGGATGACAAATGTTGATTTTTTTTAGTCTTATAAAGAGCCGAAGGAGAATGCCCCTCCTCACTCTCCATGTAAAAATAACATATACCATTCGATTGATGTCATTGAAATTATTCTTCTTGTTGAGGAGATTTCATATGGGTGGATAACGGTTCATAACAAGAAGAAATCTATCCATAAAAAAATTGCCTCTCCAACCTAGTTGTTTTGGCTCTTTTTCTGCTTTTCGGTTGTTCTTCTCCTGATTATCTTTTTCACCGGGTAGTAGATGTGTTTCTTGTTGTTGTTGTACTGCTGGGTAGTGTGCTTCTTCTTTTCTCTAATGTTCTCATCGCCATATCGGGGTGCCGACACGTTCTTGTTGTACCTGAGTAGGATCCGAGTCAAAAAAGTTTTTACCATTAATTAAAAAAAAAACAATACAACTTTAAATTTGGCGATAAATAAATTTCTTTATAATTACAACATTAATCATACAAAAGATAGACGAAAACAATACACTTTTAAATTTGACGACGAATAAGATAAGATACAACTATGAAATTGAAGACAAATGAGTCAACGTTAAAAGCGAACTACAACATGTTAAGTCTATCCATTGAAAAATCTTAATTTTTGGTCTTATGTGAAAAGAACGACGACAAAAAATCCCTCCACATTCACTTGTTGATGACGGGACCTGCTTATTATGTCTTATTAGCTGATTCCCTACTGAGTCAATCAAACAATGGCCTATTTCCACTTGAGCTTCATTCAACACACGTGTGATTTGGTGCATGTGAATGGAATTATGCTGCTATGATTAACTTTACTTTTCCTCGAGAGATATGTTCGTGAGGTGGGCGGGATCAGGATGCGCAGACCCGGTCTCACCTCTCTATATTTTACTCCTCTATATAAGGGGATTTTGATTTCTGAGCAATTATTCGATCATCATAAGCTGTAATATACAGTCTTTATCCTTCTAAGAATACTAAGAATCTATTTTATGGGTATTAATTGCCTGCGAGGAGTTTTTAAGGGGAGTCGCCGACGTGTGAAGATTATGAAAGCTGATGGAACGGTGATGAAATTATGGAGCCCTCTGCATGTCAAGGAATTACTTGGGTACTATCCAGATCATGAAATATTTGAAGCAGATGCCACACATCGACTTAGTATGATCTCTCGACCTCTTTCACAGAGCGTAGAGCTTCGACCAGGTCGGCTTTACTTTCTCATTCCTCTTTCCACGCAGCCATCAGCCTCTTCGACGACTTCTGGACCAGAAATATGTGGGAAATCCAGTTCGGATACACATTTATGGATCGAAGAAACAGACGATAATAAGTCGAAATCGAATAGAGGAGCGCTGCAGATAATTTCGTCGACTGATAAGGCTTCCACCGCGCGTCTCAGGATTCGACTTACTAAAGAAGAGGTTTCCTCGCTGTTGTCTGTTGACGGAAATAATCTGATGGAAGATATGGTGGCTCCCTTAATAAAACTGTCCATCACGAATAAGCCCCAGAAATCATGGGATTCGTTATCGCGGCAGTGGGAACCAAGTCTCGATACCATATCCGAATAGATCAGCCGAGCTTTACACAATATTGTACAGACATGAGCTATGTGGGCTTTGATAATCATGTGATTGATTTTAACTAGTTGTAATGGGTTGAAATTAGCCCTTGTGGTATAAGATTATTCTATGTGTTCATAATTGCACCTTTAATTGACCATATAAATAACATATGTTAGACTGAAACATCTAATTAAGGATAATTTGTTCAGATTAAAAGGTTAGCCATAAATCCAAAAGGCCGTAGAACTTATTAGTTGATCATTGATTCACTCAAAATAGAGATCGGGTGCAAAGGTTATATGCCTGAAAATTATATGTTTAACTTGAAATTTGAATGTAATTAAATATTTTTTATATTGGATTTTGAAAAATTATCTCTTAAATGATTATTTATATAATTCAATAACTAATTTTAAAAGTTAATGTCGAGGACATGCACTCTTTTTAATTTCAATATCAAAGTATAAACTTCCCCCCAAAATAAGACTACAAAGGGCATGTGATGCACTATAGAAGGCATACACCCTCTCGACCATATAAGGTGCACTTTCTAAATAAGTTTGTAGTTGTCGAGCATATTCAAAATAGGGTTGACATGTGTTTCATAAAGGGTACATGACCTTTATGAGAAATGTCAAATGTGACCATTTTCTTATTCCCCAACTTTCTTAAGAATCATATTCATACGCTATTTTATTTGGAACTGTTTTTGCAGTTTCAGATTAGGTTTTCAATTTTTGAAAATAAATTGTGATTGTTACAAGAGTAATTAAATTAATAAAGTATTTGGGGTATTATTAGCCAAACAAAGGCATTTCTCAAATCGTACGGAATGTTACGATTTTAGAATATAAACGAATTTGTGTTCTTTAATTAGATTTAAGGATTTCTACTGAAGTACCTTAAACACATGATCTCTAACACTACAATGATTGCACAGTGTTCATAAAATCAGTTTGTTGATGAATATTTGTGAAATTTTGAGAAAATCGCAACTACTAGATACTACAGATATTGAAGGTGAGGCTTTAGATCATTTTAATTTTCATACTTGATTTCATTACCACCATCAACTATACATATTATTAGTTTGCATCATAACAAATGTTATCATATTGCGTATTTCCATAAACTCTTCTTTCATTAAAAAAGTAGTGTTTCTAATTTTGTATCCCTTTCAGCTTGACATATATTCTTTATGTGCCATAACACTTACACTCATTTTTCTTATCACCCTTAAAAAAAAGATGATTTAGTCCTACCGTTTTATACTTTGAATAATTTATGTCCTTTAGTTTGAATTATGTGACAAGGATACTGAGATGGGGGTTCATTTCTTCTCGATAAGTGAATCATGAGGTCATCGTGGCATACTCAAGTGGCTACTCAAATACCCATTCTTCGTATCCTTTTTAGGTAAGTATAGGTTGTGTTATGTTTCAATGTGATATGATTTTTTTTGGTATTTTGATCTGATTGGGAATTAATTTTATTTCTACATCTTCTTTTTCCAATTCTATGTTTTTGTATTTGATTTGTCACCATGGTGATATGTGTTTTTT
This sequence comes from Taxus chinensis, assembly GCA_019776745.2. Classification (NCBI taxonomy): domain Eukaryota; kingdom Viridiplantae; phylum Streptophyta; class Pinopsida; order Cupressales; family Taxaceae; genus Taxus; species Taxus chinensis. Next base: position 162,126,237 of record CM034157.1, read on the forward strand.
TTTTGTGAGAAATACTTAATCATCTTAAGCAAGAAAAGGGTATTGTAAATAGCTTTATTATTGTGCACATATGAATAACTATTCAAGGATAAGCCACCTCTTAAAATTTGACAATTTTAAAAGAGAAATTTAACTCAAATGAGTGTGTTTTTCATGTTTATATGGTGTTTCATTTTTTTCTATTTTCGTATTGTGTTATTCATATAGAAGACGATCGTCACAAATTTTGTTGATGTTTGAGTAGAATTTTCTAAACACCCATTAAAAATATTGTATTTTATGATTTTATAAAGCCCTAAGTCAAGCTTGTAAAGTAATTTAACTCACTCAACCTTACTTTGTCAACAACATGTTGAATGCTACTATGTACTACTTGCAAAGACAAATATATATTTCTCCCCTGTAATGCTCAAATGGGTTGTTGGGATATAAGAAGGTTGATAATAATGTGCATGTAAATATAGGTACATGTATTTCAACTCTGATTCATGAATACATTGACATAAATAACTCTAATCTAGATTTCCTTCTTCATCTTTGTCCTTGGGAATCATAGAAAATGAATTTTAATCAAGTTAATTATTATTATGATGCAATCCAATATTACAATAAATTTTTATTATTAGAACCTAATTGATTGAAATAGATAAATAGAAAATACTTCCCACTTTCTTGTAATTGTACACTTAAAAACATTACAAAATTAAATTTACTCTATATAAACCTCCATGCTTCTATCAATGTATCCAACACAATTTTAGAATCCAGTGGTTGTTATCTCTCGAAAGTGCACCCTGTAGAGAGATGGTTGCAGGTGTTCTAAGCTTGTAAAATTGATCTCTCTCTCTTTCGTAGATACAATGGAAACACCTCAGGTTTGTGGGTATACCTATTTTGAGGTGAGTCTCCGGTATCAAGGCCGGTTCCTTATTGATGTATCCTAAAACTAATTTTCTGAGATTTGAGGGTAAAAGATGACTATAAATGGATTCAAAACTGGGGTGATACACCAAAATTATATGAGGTCTTTGATTGAGCACATGCACAATTGATATGAGAATGAATTCTTGATGCACAAGCCAAATTTTTTGCAGAATATTAGGGCAAAACACTTTGGTGTATTGAGGGAAAGTATCACAATAATACTGTTAAGTTATACATGCACATTAATATCATGTAGAAATTACTAAATTTGCAATAGGGTTAGATGATTAATCAAGGAATTCATCATTCACCAGGATTAATAAAAAATACACAAGACTATAAATAATTGGAAGGGAAGAATATAATTCTCATTAATTCAGAGGGAAAAACTGGTAAAATATACTTCAGCACTCCTATGTCCAAAAAATTCCTCCTTTGTGCTTTGCCAAGGAACACAATATATAGAAAAAATTATTCCCCCACCATTCCTAGAAGTAGGCTAAAATTGTACTTGCCCATGCATGTTATTTTTACCCTTTATTTATTAATAAATAAAGGAATTAAATAGAGCAAGCTAATACAAAGAGGTATTAATAGCCTTGATTACATCTCAGTCAAACTACAGTTGACTATTCTATTTTTAAGAAAAAAATATTGGTGAATAATTTGCCAATAATAAATCTTGCTTGATGAGCAAGTCTCCTTCTTGGTGCATGAAAATTTGTCCTTTTGTGCCTGATGTGACATATGTAATTCTGATCCACTTGCCTCCTTGGATGCACATGTAAAATTTATCTCCCTATGTGTGAGAATAATCAATTACATTATTTGTAATACTTTGCAAAAATAATTCACTCAAACATCTATCTTGATGGGGACCACTTTTGTTTCTGATGCTAACACTTGTTCTGTCTTCTTGTGGTCACATGGATAACACATTGTGAATCATCTCCAACCTTCCCATTAGTGGGGACCACCTTTGAAGTTGACCAAGTAAGGGTACGAGGTATCTTTTGTAAATTTTAAGGTAAATATTATTTGGTTATAGTCCACCACTTACCTATCATTTTCTCCTCAATACCTAGTCATAATATACACTTATGATACTTAACAATGCTTTGGGTTCCATGGTATATGCTTGTTATCGGCCTCTTTTGGGATCATCATTTTAATACTTATCGGTGTTTGTATTTTAAGTGGACTAAGGTTTAGAATTTACATTTTTCAGTGATCATTGTTGTCGGCCTTTAATTAGACACCTTTGATTATTTGGTACACATATATCATAGACCTTAAAAGGTCAAAGCAATGATAATTTTGTTTAACTCATGGGGCTGGCCCCCTCGCCACAATGACTCACCCCTTGGAAACTTATCGGTGGCATGGTTAACTCAAGTTGAGTTAGGTATTTTTGATGAAGACCGTCAATCTCTGTATTGTTGTTTATGTGCCTTTGATCTTTGATTACCCACAGTTAGGGTTTCACCCTTCACACTTAATGGGATAGGTGACTGTGGTTATGTTTTAAACCTCGTGACCAAGGTTACAACTAACTCTGTGAACAACTTGATACAAGGATGACCACAAAGGTAACACGGAAACGTTCACACCCATCAAGGATAATTCACTTTTCTTTTTGACAAGACAACATAGGAAACCACCACATAACACACTTACAGTTAGGGCAAGCCACAGTGAGAAATTATTGAAGGTTATTTATTTTAATAAAACATCCTTCAATCCTTAACTTACATTTTCAAGGAGACTCTGGATATGATTCGTACAATTCATCTTACAAGCTAAGTTTCTTCCTTTTACACTGAAGAGTAATTAGCTTTAAGTCTTCTCTATTATGACATTTATTTGTTTAATTCAATTATTTATAAAGGAGGTAATTTAATTCCACAAGGCCATCTATCCACACTTACGCTACTAAACTCGCTCATACCCTTATTACAACATGGATTCGCTTTCAACACACTTAAGAGAAAAAATTACAAAGCACCTTGGAAAAAGTTAGAGGAAGAAGGTCGAGTTGAATTCATCTTTAAGACCTCATTAGTTATTACCAGGATTTAATTGAAGCTTGAGAATTTATCCAGAATTATTAAAGATTTTACTTAGGCTTCACTGAATGAGTTTTACAAAAGAAAACAATTTACCTTCCAAATGGCTGAGAGATAGATTGCGTGGTTTCTAAATTGTTTTCTCCTACTTATTAAATCTTATTATCTTCCAGAAACTAACCATTGATTTCCCTTAAGATCGTTTAAGAATTCACCATATAAGGATAATGTTTGCTAGCCTAGCTAGGGTTAGCAAGTTATATAATTTTACTTTACAAGGATAGTTTCATCTTTGATTACTTATGGAATTACTTGTTCTCAAGTAGGTCACCTCTACATTAATTTATTTGAATATAAATTTTAGTTTAACTTCTATAAGGTTAACCAACCCATTTTATTTTACTTATAACACATCATTACTAAGTCTTAGAAAGATTTAACTCAACATTTATTCTCAAGGGTAAAGTTTAACAATACTCATTTACGAAAACAAAACAAGGTTACATCAATTCTTTCCAGCACGATACACAATACATACCAACTCTTATGAATAGGGAACAAGAGAGTAATAACATTGACCAAGAAATGCTAAACTACTCTGATAATCCATTAAGGTCACTCAACAAAGTGGTAAACCAATTTTCTTATATTTTCCATGATAGCCAAACAATCCAAGGTTTCAAAAGTTAAGATGATATAGTCCACAATACATTATACTAAGACACTGACCCTCTTCTAAAATTTCCACTAGACCTTATCAATAGTTGAACAACATAAAAAAAGATTCAGGCAAAAGAACTTCTCAACTGAGGTTGATGCAAAATCTACAAGTCTATCCCTCATCTACTCGCATAAGCCATCTGCAACAAATTTTCCACAAGAGTCAGTTCGCGAGAACTGAGCAAGATAAGGCTACACAAAGCCACAATAACTAATATCTAACAATACCATGAAAGGACACACTTTATTACAAGAATTGGGTCAATTCTCTAAACACTAACAACACCTCAAGTTATAATAAAGTCTCTACCATGCCAATCAAAGAAGAAAGACCTTGTACTTCAGTTATGAACAAAACCAACGAAAGTATAACAATCGTACGAGAATGGTCCTTGGCCCTATAAGAAGAAATAAATAATCTAGAAGAAATGGGATTCCCATCAAATAATTAAATAATTACAAGATTGAAGTTTGATATACATGCCATCCATCTAAAATTATCAAAAGATACCAAAAGCATAGGCTTTAATATTAGATTTCTAAAAGACAAGAGTTGATCAGCCCAACAACGAGGAACCACAATGTTCTAATATCAACATGAAAAGCCAAGCATATTAGAATTTCAAACCTGTAATCACATAGAGTATAAGACTGAAATTAAATACACGGACATGACACAACATAAGTTTCGAAGTGAAGGCAAAGTATACTAGTCTTTACCATTAACTCCAAGAGATTCCCAAATCATTCAAGAAGACCCAATGCCCTTATAGGCTAGTAACAAACATGAGAGAAGAAGGGAGTTCCATCAAACAAGAGTATACAAAACGTCATCCAAATTTTTATATCACTAAGGATTTACAAACCTCCACAATAATTCTAAAGTTCGGTTAATTTAAAAGAAATTACCTCTTTTCCAAAACAACAATATTTTAAGGCAACCCTTGATAACATAATCAACCAGTCAAACATAGGTACAACATAAATCGCTAAGTGTCATTATCAAAGCAACAACTTCCGCTATAAAACCATAAGACTATCAATAACAAGATTACTTTTCCCCAAGGTTAATAACGTTCAAGACAATTCCATCACAAAACATTAAGGTAATTATATGTGCATAGAAACTGACCAATCTTAATTAATAACATTAACATTATAAAAGAGAAAGAACACCAGTTAGGAAAATAGAAAACGCCATCAACAATCTTTCTGAGAGGGAAAAAGACCAAAACAATTCTAGTATTAGCGGGGTATTGGAATGTATAACTGTAACCTCGAACTTAGGTGATCCGAAAACTAGTTACGGTTCAAGTTGAAGGGGACAGTCAAAGTACTTCCTGAGGATGGCTTTAAAAACCTAGGAACAAGACTGAAGCTAACACAGGAGTCTAAACACGTGAGGTTTGAAACGTGTTGCACACAAACTTATTCATTCTAAAAGTTTTAATACCGAATCTCTAACTCGGCTAGCCCAAGCATTGATCACTCTAATCCTACAACCTCTTCTTTCTCGATGCAAAAATGTTATTAAAGGGGCTTGAGAGAGAGTTAACAACATACGACAAAAGACAAAGAAAGACAAACTTGGGTGATAGGAAGGAGCTTCATAGTTATCGCAAGCTTACTTTAACGACTGCTAATTACTAGCTGGAACAACATAATAAACTTGAAACTCTATCGTAGAGAAGAATATATATATATATATAAAATAAAACGAAGGTCGATCACTCGAGCAAGAAAAACATAACCAGAGGAGAGAACACATGCATGCTTTCCACTAACATACTGACAATGATAAAAGCTAAAACAAGAAGAAAACAAGAAAAAAGGAGATACCTCCTAACAAGGCGTCCAAAAGAAAACCAATTCAGGGAAATGGTGGTTTGATTTCATGATAAATTAAATATAGCAACAGTAGCGAAGTGTAGAAATATCTTACTTGTTTCTCCAGCTTCAACAAGGCGCCAACACCACTTCTCAAAGTCCAGCAACAACAACCTCAAATGAATTCCATCAAGATCCATAGCATGCAACTAAAACATTCCAGATCTCCATGCTTGGCTTGGTAGGATTCCTCCCATTTACACAATGAATATCTTCTAGAATCCCTTATAGATCTCAAGGACTGCTAAAAAGCAGTAATGCACAAGACAAAATTAAATGAAGCAAGGCCCAGGCACACATGTGAAGAGAGGGGGACAATGCCAAACCCCACAACCTGCGTCAAAAACCTTTTTTCCTGGAAAATCCCTAGAAAAGGGAAAGAGACATCCAAATGGATCACACAAGGAAAATGTTTTCAAATATCAAAAACTGCAAGATCATCCAAAAATTTCATGCAAAAAGTGAAGAAAACACAAGGCAGGTAAACCTGCTTGTCAAAACGCCTCAAGGAGATGGGGTCTCAGGAAATGCCATGTTTGCAAGGAGCACTGGCAAAGGGATCAAAACACAATGCAGCTTCATTCTTGCTTCAAACAAAATATAGCAAAATGTCACAGGTGTCAAATCTAATGCATTCACCTTTTTACCAAAACGCAGCCAGAGACAAAAGTAACATAGAACAGGAATAGACATCCATCGAACAATAGGAAAGAACTCAGACCAAAATTCCCAGATAAACAAAATATTTTGCCAGGGAGGAACTATTATGTAAAATGCCTTGACCAGAAAATGATTTCAATGGCTTCTCCCCCCAAACCAGTCTAAAAAACTGCTCTCACTCAGGCGGCTAGGAGAAAACAACATACTCACACACCAAGGAAATGAACCAGAGAAGAAAGAATACAACAAAACCAAATAAGTATGTGGCCAAGAGGAAAAAGGTGAATCCAAATAAGACTCTATGCACTCAGCAAGAATCATGAGCAGAAAACAAGAGACAGCTGACCCAGAAGAAAGTGGTCAATGCATTAGAAAAAAAATGTGTTTCAGACTGCACAAAACAAGGCACCAATACAAAACAATGCAACATCCTCCCAAACCCAATCCACACCCATAACACTCACGCCACCAAGGAAGGAGTGTGTATTCAACCACCAAAAGAAAATAAATGCAGAGCAAACAACTTCCAGTTCTTTTTGACGTTTCCTTCCATCTAGCTGAGAGCCAAGGCATGGCGTGAGAAAGGAGATAAGGAAATAAATGGGAGCAGGGTAGGTTTCATTAAGATGGTGGTTAGCTCCCCTACCAGCCCATGCCAAGCATGGCATAAATCCAAACAAATGGAACAAACAGGTTCCACCAAACTCCACGCACCAACTAAGGAACCCATATTCAATGCCAAAGGAAAAAAATTGACCAAAAGTGTATTACGGCCAAGTCGGTGGATGAGAAATGGTGGGGGCCTGAAAAGGCTTAATTAATTCAAAATAAAATTTTATTATTAATATACATATAAAAATATAATTGATACCGATTCATTTATTATTAATTTTTATAATGTTTTAAAATGCCCTGACACCGAAAAGGGATTCGAATAATCCTTTGGACCTAAACATAGGACCAAAACTCCTTTTCACTTAATCGAGGCTCGAGCATCAGAGCGATCAATAATAAATAAAATAGCTTATCAGGTAACTAATAACAATATTGATGAAAAATTGACACTAAAAAAATAATCGTCAATCGACAATTTACAATGTTATTTTTATCATTATTTTTTATTTTTACGACTTTTTAAAATTAATAAAAATCATTAATCATATTAATAGTGATCAACTAGGCAAGCTTGATAAAGCAAGAATAAGATTTTCCTTTAACAGGATAATCATACATGACGCTACAAGGTCCACAGTTTGGGGTGTCGACAACGACCTGAGAAGGCAAGAAGGAGAGGGAGGGTGTAAAATCTTCACTGTGACAAGGACGAAAAGTCAACAACGGTCAACAGGAGCACACACACAACCCTCCCATGCTTAGCAACAGGGTTGTCATGTCAAGAAGAGGGTAATGTCGAATGGGGCATTACATTCTCCTCCCCTTAAGAAAGCATCATCCTCGATGTGACATACAATGAAGAAGGAGAAATGGTAAGCAACAAGGAACAAATATGGGTGAAGGTATGCTCTAAGGTTAAGATTTCAGACACAAAAGCATGGCCACGGGGTGGCCCTAGGAACATTTGGTAGAAATTTTAACTTTCAAGGTTCTGTGAAGATTGGTAGTTCCCTCTTATTCATTATTTCATTAATCTCTTTCCATTAACATTATTCTTAATTCAAGTCCTTTAGAATTTCATTGTTGTAGAATTTTAGTTTATTCATTCTTGTGGGTTCCCAACATGAACTACTATCACAACACCCTACCAGGGTCATACACAACACTAAAATTCACAAGCATAATTTTACATACTTTCATGACAGTATCACACCACAAAAGTTTAACTAGTTTATGGAAGGGAACATGCACGAACCACATAACATAGTACATGTCACACATCTATGACTGACGTACAAAATACTCGAACAAAAGAGTACTACAACAACCAGACATTTCCTCAATTCCACATATGAAGATTTTACATGACTCAGAAAATAGCTACATGTACATAGGGTCAACAAGGGCATCAATGCCATATCCACAACATCACAAAACATATCCAACTGACATGAGTAACACATACATCATAAGACCACCACCAAAACATCACAATAACAAATCTGCATACCTCCCAAAGCATCAAACTCAACATACACACAGAAAATCTTATCCTCCCTCAAAGTCTCTTATGCCTCCCTCAAGTCTCTTATGCCTCCCTCAAACTCTTATGCCTCCCTCAAGTCTCTTATGCCTCCCTCAAGGAGGCCAGTTGTCCCCATGGCCCAAGACACATAGAGTTTGAACACTCCTAACCCAAGTGACATAATAACACGTGGTTCAACAACCCACTAGTTATCTGTAACTCCTTGGGGCATACCCCCATACAATGAAGTGGGTCCATAGGTCCAACCATTCCATGGTGCATCCCATGACCCTATTCCACACATCACGACAATAGAACCAGCATAACAATCCAATCCAAATGCCAAGTGGAAAAGTACAAGCCTTGGGCAAGGTGGTAAAATCTTAAAATTTAAAAGAAAATCAAAACCCAAGAAAAATAAATGGCCAAATAGCCATAGTTAGTGTCAAAATCCACATGTTAGTGCCACAAACCAAGGAAATGCCCAAAACTGTAAAGCATGACAATCAAGAAAATTGCTGGTCCTTGCAAAATAAAGTAAAAAGTTCATTTTACGAATAAAATACAATTATAATAATATCACATTACGATAACTGTGTGGCCTTATCTGGCCACCAAGGGGTACTCAACGAGTCGCTGGCACTCGGAACATCGAGCCTCAGCTCGTAAAAATACATATCAATAATACAACTGTCTAATCATCCCGCCACCACTTCGACAAGGTTAAACATAGTCATAGTTGCACTAAGGTTGTATCCATAAAACAACCACATAAAGAGAGAGAGAGGAGCATAGGCCACCATCTATGGAGCCTAAGGTTAGCTCTAGTGATTGGTCAACTGTACACCTTTCCTCACTCTAGACATACACTTTTACTAATTTTCTTTTTAGGGTCGGTTAGTGCAAGGTTCACAAGATAACATGTAACTACATCACTAACACAATGGTGGTTCACACATAATTACCATAACGTCTTATGTATGGTACATATATAGGGTAGATCACAATCATACATTCATTGGGTGCAATACATCACTTTACTACATTCTACACCCAAAGTGCAATCACTATACAATAGGGTTCATATGCTCATCGTATGCCCCTAAATCATGACATGAATCATTACATATTACACAAATCATACATATGATGAACATAATAAGTAACATCACAACATAACATTAATTTCTACATAACAAGGTGATACACACATTTCTTCAAAACATGGTAAAAACATCATGATACAACTCATTTCACTTTACATCAATCTAGTCATACAACACATCGATACACCTACATATCACAATATGCCACAATGCTCCAACACTCCATCATCCACATTAGAATTCTTTTCACACATCACAAGCAGTAATTCACACATGAACTCTTCATAGAATCCACAAGAAGGAGAGAGAATACTCCCATCCCTAACACATCAACATGATAACAAATACGCACTAAGTGACATACACATCATGTGCGTTCACAATATCACAATTACGACATAGATCACATCACTCTTAAAACACATTACTCTTCCAATATTTATCACCATCATGAAACACCATCACCATCATGTAACACCATCACCATCATGCAACAATATCATAACTCCAATTTGGCCCAGAGGTTCGAGATCATGAACCTATGCTCTGATACCAAGTGTAACGACCCAAAAATCCACACACACTAAACAACACAGTAAAATACAGGATAAATTTTTTTTTACTTGCTTGACACATAACACGACACAACATGTCGCCACCAAGGTTACAACTAACTCTGTGAACAACTTGATACAAGGATGACCACAAAGGTAACACGGAAACGTTCACACCCATCAAGGATAATTCACTTTTCTTTTTGACAAGACAACATAGGAAACCACCACATAACACACTTAAATTTAGGGAAAGCCATAGTGAGAAATTATTGAAGGTTATTTATTTTAATAAAACATCCTTCAATCCTTAACTTACGTTTTCTAGGACTCTGGATATGATTCGTACAATTCATCTTACAAGCTAAGTTTCTTACTTTTACACTGAAGATAATTTTGCTTTAAGTCTTCTCTATTATGACATTTATTTGTTTAATTCATTTATTTAATAAAGGAGGTGATTTAATTCCACAAGGCCATCTATCCACACTTACGCTACTAAAACTCACTCATACCCTTATTACAACATGGATTCGCATTCAACACACTTAAGAGAAAAATTACAAAGCACCTTGGAAAAAGTTAGAGGAAGAAGGTCGAGTTGAATTCATCTTTAAGACCTCATTAGTTATTACCAGGATTTAATTGAAGCTTGAGAATTTATCCAAAATTATTAAAGATTTTACTTAGGCTTCACTGAATGAGTTTTACAAAAGAAAACAATTTACCTTCCAAATGGCTGAGAGATAGATTGCGTGGTTTCTAAATTGTTTTCTCCTACTTATTAAATCTTATTATCTTCTAGAAACTAACCATTGATTTCCCTTAAGCTCGTTTAAGAATTCACCATATAAGGATAATGTTCGCTAGCCTAGCTAGGGTTAGCAAGTTATATAATTTTACTTTACAAGGATAGTTTCATCTTTGATTACTTATGGAATTACTTGTTCTCAAGTAGGTCACCTCTACATTAATTTATTTGAATATAAATTTTAGTTTAACTTCTATAAGGGTTAACCAACCCATTTTATTTTACTTATAACACATCATTACTAAGTCTTAGAAATATTTAACTCAACATTTATTCTCAAGGGTAAAGTTTAACAATACTCATTTATGAAAACAAAACAAGGTTACATCAATTCTTTCCAGCACGACACACAATCCAAAGGGACATACCAACTCTAAGGAACCATGAATAGGAAACAAGAGAGTAATGCTAAACTATTCTTAGAATTTGATAATCCATTAAGGTCACTCAACAAAGCGGTAATCCAATTTTTTTTCCATGATAGTCAAACAATCCAAGGTTTCCAAAGTTAAGATGAAAAAATCCACAATACATTATACTAAGACACTGACCCTCTTCTAAATTTCCACTGGACCTTATCAATAGTTGAACAACATAAAAAGGATTCATGCAAAAGAACTTCTCAACTGAGGTTGATGCAAAAATCTACAAGTCTATCCCTCATCTACTCGCATAAGCCATCTGCAACAAATTTTCCACAAGAGTCAGTTCACGAGAACTAAGCAAGATAAGGCTACACAAAGCCACAATAACTAATATCTAACAATACCATGAAAGGAAACACTTTATTACAAGAATTGGGTCAATTCTCTAAACACTAACAACACCTCAAGTTATAATAAAGTCTCTACCATGCCAATCAAAGAAGAAAGACCTTGTACTTCAGTTATGAACAAAAGCAACGAAAGTATAACAATCGTACGAGAATGGTCCTTGGCCCTATAAGAAGAAATAAACAATCTAGAAGAAACAGGATTCCCATCAAACAATTAAATAATTACAAGATTGAAGTTTGATATACATGCCATCCATCTAAAATTATCAAAAGATACCAAAAGCATAGGCTTTAATATTATATTTCTAAAAGACAAGAGTTGATCAGCCCAACAAGGAGGAAACCATGGTGTTTCAAATATTAACATAAAAATCCAAGTATATTAGAATTTCAATCCTAAAATCACATAGAGTATATGACTGAAATTAAATACACGGACACCACACAACATAAGTTTCGAAGTGAAGGAAAAGTATACTAGTCTTGACCATTAACTCCAAGAGATTCCCAAATCAATCAAGAGGACCCAATGCCCTTATAGGCTAGTAACCACACACGAGAGAAGAAGGGAATTCCGTCAAACAAGAGTATATAAAACGTCATCTAAATTTTTATATCACTAAGGATTTACAAACCTCCACAGTAATTCTAAAGTTCGGTTAATTTAAAAGAAATTACCTCTTTTCCAAAACAACAATATTTTAAGGCAACCCTTGATAACATAATCAACCATTCAAACATAGGTACAACATAAATCGCTAAGTGTCATTATCAAAGCAACACCTTCTGCTATAAAACCATAAGACTATCAATAACAAGATTACTTTTCCCCAAGGTTAATAACGTTCAAGGCAATTTCCATCACAAAAAATTAAGGTAATTACATGGACAGAAATGACCAATCTTAATTAATAACATTAACATTATAAAAGAGAAAGAACACAAGTTAGGAAAATAGAAAATGCCATCAACAATCTTTCTGAGAGGGAAAAAGACCAAAATAATTCTAGTATTAGTGGGGTATTGGAATGTATAACTGTAACCTTGAACTTAGGTGATCCAAAAAACTAGTTACGGTTCAAGTTGAAGGGGACAGTCAAAGTACTTCCTGAGGATGGTTTTAAAAACCTAGGAACAAGACTGAAGCTACACAGGAGTCTAAACACGCGAGGTTTGAAATGTGTTGCACACAAACTTATTCATTCTAAAAGTTTTAATACCGAATCTCTAACCCGGCTAGCCCAAGCATTGATCACACTAATCCTACAACCTTTCTTTCTCGATGCCAAAAAGGTTATCAAAGGGGCTTGAGAGAGAGTTAACAACATACGTCAAAAGACAAAGAAAGACAAACTTGGGTGATAGGAAGGAGCTTCATAGTTATCGCAAGCTTACTTTAACGACTGCTAATTACTAGCTGGAACAACATAATAAACTTGAAACTCTATCGTAGAGAAGAATATATATATATATATATAATAAAATCGAAGGTCGATCACTCGAGAAAGAAAAAACATAACACCCAGAGGAGAGAACACATGCATGCTTTCCACTAACATACTGGCAATGATAACAGCTAAAACAAGAAGAAAGCAAGTAGAAAGGAGAGACCTCCCAACAAGGCATCCAAAAGACAACCAATTCAAGGAAATGGTGGTTCGATTTCATGATAAATTAAATATAGCAACAGTAGAAAAGTGTAGAAATATCTTTCCTATTTCTCCAGCTTCTGCAAGGTCAGCCAACACCATTCTCAGGTCTTGCAGCAACATTCCTCAGATCAAATCTCCATCCAGATCCATGCTGGCAACTAAAACACCACTAGATTCTCATCTTCCTTTCCAGGTAGTGGTCCCACATCTAGTACCATGAGTACATCCTCCAAAACTGAATAAAGTGATCTCAAGGATTGCAATGACTACAGTAACAACAACATCCAACATCTAAATAATACCAAGGCCTAGGAACATGTGGAAGAAAAGGGGAAAGGCCAAAGGAAGGTGAACTACCTCAGCACAACCTAGTTGTCAAAAAATGCCTAGTTAGATCAAATAAGGGTACACAAGCAAGATCCATTGGAGCACAAAGGAAAATGTTTTCAAAAGCTTTAATGCCTCCTAAAAGGCCAACTCAGAAAAAATGTAAGAATCCACAAGGCAGGTAAACTTGCCTGAGTTCCTCTCAAAACGCCTCAAGGAGAGGGGTCTCAGGAAATAGCCATGGATGCAGGATATACACAAACAGGATAAGAAAACAGCAATATCCTTCACCAACTGTCACAAGGTGCCAAAAGTGACAAATGTTTCCATATAGAATGACCCCTTTTACCATGTCAAAACGCAGCCAGAGACAAAAGCACCATGGGATAGGAATAAACATCCATCGAAACAAGGGAAAGAACTTAGACCAAAAGTCCCAGATAAACAAAATTCTGTGGCCATGGAGGAACTATTATGTAAAACGCCTTGACAGAAATGATTTCAATGGATTTTCTCCCCCAAAACTAGTCTAAAAACTGCTCTCTGCTCAGGCGGCTAGGAGAAAACATCATACTCACGCACCAAGGAAATAACTAGAGCAGAAAAATAAAAAATAAATAAAACAAAACCAAATAAGTATGTGGCCAGGAGGGAAAAAAGTATCCAATCTGCTCTGTGCACTCAGCAAGAATCCTCGTAGAAGACAAGAGATATCACCCAGAAGAAAGTGGTCAATGCACTAGCAAATGTGTTTCAAACTGCACAAAACAAGGCACCAATCCAATGCACAACATCCTCCCACAGTAAACCCACGCCAAACACTCACTGTGGCCAAGGGAAGGAGTGTGTATTCAACCACCAGAAGAAAATAAATGCAGAGCAGACAACTTCCAGTTCTCTTTGATGTTTCCTTCCATCTAGCTGAGAGCCAAGGCATGGCGTGAGAAAGGAGATAAGGAAATAAATGGGAGCATGGTAGGTTTCATTAAGATGGTGGTTAGCTCCCACCAGCCCATGCCAAGCATGGCATAAATTCCAAATAATGAATAAACAGGTGGCCACCAAACTCCATGCACCAATAAGAAATCCCATATCTCCACGCCAAGCAGAGAGAAAATTGACCAAAACAAATTTACAAGTCGGTGGATGAGAAACGTGGCCTGAAAAGGCTTAATTAATTCAAAATAAATTTTTTTATTATTAATATACACATATAAAAATATAATTGATACCCATTCATTTATTATTTATTTTTATAATGTTTTAAAACGCCCTGACACCAAAAAGGGATTCAAATAATCCTTTAGGACCTAAACGATAGGACCAAAACAAAAAAATCACTTAATCGAGAGCTCGAGCATCAGAGCGATCAATAATAAAGTAAAATAGCTTGCAGGTAACTAATAACAATATTGATGAAATAAATTGACACTAAAACAAATAATCATCAATCGACAATTTACAATGTTATTTTTATCATTATTTTTATGATTTTTACGACTTTTTAAAATAAAAAAATCATTAATCATATTAATAGCGATCAACTGGCAAGATCGATAAAGCAAGAACAAGATTTTCCTTTAACAAGATAATCGTACACGACGCTACAAGGTCCACAGTTTGGGGTGTCGACAATGACCCGAGAAGGCAAGAAGGAGAGGGAGGGTGTAAAATATTCACTGCGACAAGGATGAAGTCAACAACGGTCAATGGGAGCACACACACAAGCTCTGTGAGGTTCTGTGATTTCTTGCGGTCTATTTATATAATGATATTCTAGAAAGGATATTGGGTGTTCATTCTTGGCTACTCATTTGATGATTTTTCAAGGGTTTTCTCACCTTGACCCCAGCTGGTAAGGTTCTTTGCATTTAGTTTCCTTGATTTAGGTATTCTTTTGAATAGAAATCACCATTCGACTGCAAATATGGCTATTGTTGTTCTCTGTTGCTTTTCTATCCTTCCCTGAATCTGGGTTCTGCATTATTTTTTGGGTGTTATGCCTTAGAAGAGTCACCATGATTTTTTGTTCATCGATGTTTCTGTATTTTCTTGTTCCTAGGTAAATGGAAATATGCCATTTCTTTGCATTTTGTGTTGTCGAGTTGCTTTCTCAGTTTGGGAAAACCCTTGCCATGGCTGAGTTGTTCTGATGTTTGAGCTATCGAGCTGAGTTTTGTTTCTTTATTCTGGAAAACACTGAAACTTCTAGTGGTGATTACTCTTTCTTTCTCTAAAATTGGAAATACAATTTAACTTTTTTCTGCATGAAATTATTTTTGTGAAACTTGAAACCCTTCTGGAAAATATGTGGCTATCATGTTCATGAAATGCATGGTATCCGTAGTATTTTTTATTGCCAAGCTATATTGGAAATAGCAATTTTCTTTGTTCAATCATATGGCATATGGAGTTTTGGTAGTTCTTCCTTTTGCTCCATGTACTGAATATAATAATTGAAATGACCATTGGTGGTCTTGCTTGATGATGCCTTAACTCATTTCGTATTTGATACTTATGAAAATTGTAGCTTTTCTACGTTCTGAAACTGTAAATGCCTTCTCTACTGGATTTTCTTCTTCTTGAGCTATTCTTTGAAGTTGTGCTTTTCATTTTGAGTTGTTATCGAGTTTGTAGCCTGCAATATGATGTTTGTAGTTTTTGATATACATTGCTGAATTTCACTAGTGGGTGAAAGGTGGTTAATTTAATTGAGTCCCCCAAACCATAACTTTTCATTTTCATTTCTTAATGTCAATATGGATGGTGAAGCCCTAGAATTTGTTTTATAGATACCATAATGATCTCTTTGAGCTCTAAACTCTTAAATTTATGTCTCTATAAGCTTTGATTTTTCCTGACTTTTCAATTCCTGAGATGGATTCTTTTACATTATTCTCTATATGGGTTTTGTTCTTGAAGGCCTTCTTGGGATGCCTGGCTCTATTTCCATTCTTTCATTTTCCTTTTGTTAGCTGAAAAGTCCCTCTGGGAATGGCCTTCTTGATACTCAAGTTTCTTTTAACTCGTTATGGGGTCCTTCACTGTTGTGATACTGGACCTTGAGTTGTTCTGAAATTTTGTGTACACCTTTGATCTCCAACACTTTGAGCTAGAGTTCATCATGCTTGATTTCTGTATTTATTGATGTCATTGTTTTTCTAAAACCTTTCTTCTTTTGGATAGCACCTTTGACTAGCTCTGCATAACTAATAATTATTTTTATCACTGCTAAATGCTGCATGAAGGAATTCTTTATTCTATCCAATTTTGCACACATGGAAAGATTGGACAAGGGGGTCCTATCACGTTCAAAATGAAATAGTAGTCCCAGGAACCCATCTCTGGTTATTATCGAGATACAAAAATTAAAAATAATTCTTAAATTGCATATGAGAGATCACCTAGCATCGAAAGGCACCCAGTTTATCTCAACTCAGTGAAGAGTTCGGGGTCGAGTTGATAGAGAATCTGGTGTCAAATTGATAGTCATCTCAGAAATCATCTCGGTAGAGACTCTCAGTTGTAAGAGCTCGACGATGGTCTTGTTAATGCAAAATATAGCTCGTTGAAAATTGACGAATGAAAGGAACTCTACAAGGATCTCGGTAGAGATCGATGCAAAAAGATCTGAAGGCCAAGTCAGGGAGAGTCAAAGTTAACATGATGCCAGGTTTAATCCATTAAGACAGTGCTCGACCAACCACTTGGGAGAATTATCTTGTTTGACCGAGATGATATGAAATTATGCAGATATGGGAGGTTCAACATCATTGAATCTCGGGTTTGTAATTACGTAATGGAAGGACTTCTATCGACCCAGGAAGATAGTATAAGCACCATAGAATACCAATGTAAAATTGAGTCAAACCGACATCTTAAAAAGAGCTGTGAATTATAATGGTGTTCAGACCTTCCTCGGCTGAGTATTCGGTGCACAGGCAGCAGGCATGTTGCAGTATAGTAAGAGTTCTTTTGAGCACTTCCAACAAGCAGGTTGTCCAACTATGTTGTTATCTGTCAGCATCGAATGCATCCTCAAATTCAGGATTTTCCTTCAAGATATTTTTATGAAAATCGATTAAGTGACAGTGAGAGTGTTATCGGGAGACCTGATGAAATTTATTACAAAGATTCTCTATCGAGACCTTACTTGTTTTACGATGTAACTCATGGAAGTGGATCTCATAGAGGTGGAACTGTTTCATATCAGAATATTCATGAAGCATAATTTTCTTTGCAATTATATGAGCATCTTCAACGAGCCACTAGGTCATCAGGCATAAAGTTTTCTATCGAAATTATCACACCTTACAAGCTACAGCTGAAATGTTTGCACCGAGAAAATGATGTCTCCTCACGCTGGGTGGAAAAGTGGAAATCGGTGGCCATCTGTCCAAAACGAAATATGGCCAAATGATAACGAAACCCCACACTCCAATCCCAGATGTGGAAAATAAGGTGAGCATTGCCAAGGGAAATGACGTGATGTCAAGCCATTGAAAAAATTCTGGGCGTGGGAGAAGTTTGAGTCTACTGCCAAAAAATCGGGAGCACGATCATGGCAAGCCGCAGGTAATTCCGCGCATGGGAAACATTTCACTATATTTCCAAGTGGGTTTTTATGAATGGCAGACCAAGCAGGTAATCCCGCATGGGGATTTTACTATATTTCCAAGGTCAGAGATTTGATGATGGCAGTCCAAGCTGTTCACTCCACGTAGGGGAGATTCAGGAAAGCACCACCAAGTTGAAATATCGGGTTGGTAAACCATGATCAAACTTCCATGAATGGGAGAAATCGGATCAAATTGCCAAGTGGAGATCATAAGATGGCAATCCATCATGAGAATTCTGCACAGTTTGGAGTTCTCTGAGTCTTTGTGTGAGTCACCAGGAGGAAGTTGATGACCGAGGGATGGCGAGTGAATCGCCATATAAACCGGTGAATAAGGAATGACACCAGGTTGGAGGAACGAGTCAAATGCTGAGTGGAGCGGTGAGTGCATGGAGATCAAAGGATGTGAGGAAAGAAAGGCCAATCAATTATTTCATTAAAGTGCCTTCATCTCCAGAGACACAAGGATTCTTTGATCATCCTTGGTGAGATTGCAGAAGACAAATTTCACATCCACTCTTGCATGGACTGTGGATTGGGTTCCATAGATCATACGAAGAAAGTGTCTCTTTTCATACAGATCTGCCCTTGTTAGGATTCCAATCAAAATACTGAACTGTTCAGACTTTGAGTCAGCTTTAATGGCTGCCACGACCTTCTCCTCATCCTCTGTACAATTCTAAACTTGATGTGGGCAGGTGACAAGCTCCCACGCACAGGCAGTAGGCATGTTGCAGTATAGTAGAAGCCTTTTGGACGCTTCCAGCAAGCAGGTTGACCAACTATGTTGTTATCTGTTCAGTATCGAATGGCAGCTGCAGGAAACAAATATTCACTGCCGTGTACGATGGATTGGAGTCACACTATTCAAGGCTTCATAAAATTTCCCTGAATCAGGAGATGAAGGTTTATTACGGTGCAGAATGAAATGATTCATATTGCTCAGCATTTCTTCTCCATTTTTTGTGTTGTTTCATGAAGTTTAAACTCTGTGGGAATGCATAAATGGCCTCAGAGAGTTTTTGACCAATGGACGATTATACTATAGTTTCAAGCTAATTTTAGCTAGCTTATTTCTATTAGCTTTGATCCACGACTAAGGAAGAATTCATATGGTTGTTACCTGTACATTTTTCCAAGATCTTCTTGGTTGCCCCAGTTGTTCAATATATTTTTTGAAGGGCTTATTTTATGTGTTGCAAATGCATAAATGGCCTGGAAAAATGAGTATATTTGACCAAGGAAAACATACTAAGATCCCAAAGTGGCATAAGTTTTGATAGCTCACCATTCAAAGGACTCAATGCAAAAGAGCTTGATTGCCAAGGCAAGGAAAGAGTTAGTGTGGGGTTCAAAATTGATTGCAACACCGAGTTAGAGGATTCGAAACTCACCGAGTTGGGATTTGTGCAGATTCTATCCACATGGACCCCCCTCCTCTTCAAGTCAAACGGGTCAACGGGGGGGTCCCGACATTATGTTAATTAAATTAATATTTTTATTTAAATATTTTAATAATAATATTTATTATTATTATTTAAATATTTATTTAAATATTCTTTTAATTAATTGAGAAGACTAGGTCATCAGGCAATTAATGACCCATGATGGAACCTTCTCAGGTGGTTCAACTAACTGTAATAAATACATCATGGGCCTTCAATTTAGGAATGTAATTATGACCATTTCCTCTTCTTTCTCACATATTCTTCTATAAATGTAAGTTGGAAGCTCATTTCAAAGGGTTCCAACAGTTCAGACAAGTTGGACAGTTAGATATCTCAGGCGAGTGTATACTTTTCAAGAGTCCTCTCTCTTCTGCAAGTTGTTCTTGTGTGTTGAGAGAACTTTCAAGCCTCCTCTTCAAGACTGTAATGGCAACTATTGCCTCTTCTGAATGTATGATGCATTGTGCATGTTATTGAAGCAATAAAAGTGTGTGTTTTGTGACTAATCTCGGTCCTTTCATCCTTCTATGCTTCTTTGTGCCTTTCTCATACTTGCAGGTACACTGTGCAAGTTTAAGTTTCTATTGCAGGTTCTTGGAGTTCTGTGCTTATCGAGTGGTGGAGTATTGCATGCAGTTGAGTTGTGGTGTCTGTTCACCCTTCTTGAGTTCATCCTTCTTCACTGGGAAACTGGTATATTTCTCGGTCTGATAAAGTTTAACAAAGGGAACGCGTGTCTCTTAGTTTGTGGTATCATGTACCCTCTCTAAGTTGCAGTAGGTGAAGTTGACCTGTGGTGCACACACCCTCTTCAAATTAACCCTTCCTGAGTCTGGAAACACCCTTTATTTGGTGCATCACCATCCCTAGTATAGTTTCATTTCTGTAAATCTCTTTCCCTAAAACCCCATGAAAATGTTAGCATAGGACTAGATAATCATTTTTGTTACACTAGGAGTAGTACAACACTTAGTTTAGGAAGAGGAAGCCGGCCTTCTCCGGAGGTTCACCTCGAGCCCAAGTCCCACAGCTTGAGAGGTGATCCCATGTGTCCCAATCACACCGAACATCCTATTCACATCCTGGCCATTCGGAGGGTGCAGTGATTTGGCGACAACAGTTTTTGGCACGCCCGGTGGGACAGAGTTGGTACTTCTCTTCTCACTTACACAAGTCAAAGTACCTGGCGACTCTATATCTCTGGATTCCAAATCTCAGTGCGGTAACTTATGTGAAGAATTCAGACAAGAGCTTCTTCAAAGAAAGGAAATTATCAGCATATCGAACTTTCCTTGTCTCCTCCAAAGAGAAGAAGAAGAGGCATTTCCACATCCCCAGTTACAGATTTACCTAGTAGGGGTCATTCAACTCCTCCTTACGGAAGGTTTCCTCCACCCAGGAACAATCAACCTTTCGTTGCTATGGCGAGGAACCAAGTTTTTCCCCCTTTCAATGCAAGCAGTCCTCTTATGTTGGCTCAACGTGACCCGATACCTGTTGCGGCACTCAAAAGTTTACCCTTCTACATGGGGGAAACTCACGTTACTCCAGTGGAGCATATCTTTGATGTAGCCAGCATCTGTAGTACATAATATCACATAAGACAACGTTGCAGTTAGACTTCTTGCTACCTCTTTCAAGGGAAAAGCACTTCAATGGTTTCGCGGGTTAGGTGTTGGCACTATAACCACTTGGGACGAGTTGGGAGAAAAGCTATGTAAACAATTCGAAGACAAAAGTGATCACCTATCACTTTTGGAACAACTTACTACCATAAAGAGAGCTTCCCAAGAATACATGAGTGATTTCAACTTCCGATTCCATAGGACTTGGAATAGGATTCCGGTGCTCGTAAAGCCTTCTGCACATAATGCATTCTTGTACTATTTGTGAGCCTTGAATAGTGATGTAGCAGTTATGATCCAGTCCATGGGAGGGACTACACTTCCTGATGCTTACGAAGTTGCCATAAGTGCAGAGAATTCTTTGATTCAGGCTGGAAAGATAGCTCCACGACCACCAATGCCCTTTTCTCCAGATCTTACGAATCATCAGCCTATCATTGCTCCTATTCCAGTAGACTCCAAGCAACCATCTCAATCTTCCCCTGCCTCTTCAAATGACCTATTTGAAGTCAAGTCACTACTGCAAAATTTTGGAAATGAGCTCGTTGCACTCAAAAGGCAACAATTTCAATACAATCATCCGTATCAGCCACAAAATCAGCAGTATCAAGCTAACCGTTCTCCTTTTCAAGGGAACAATCAGCCTCAAAATCAAACTACAAGTCAAGTTACAAATGTCAGGCCCTTGAACTTTCAGAACCCTCTTGCAGCTAGCTCATCTAGAGCTATAGTACCTGTTCAAAATAATCTAGTTCAAGACTACGAATGGTGTTATCCTTGCTCTCAACCTCACAATCAAAATCTTTGTCCCAATGGGGTTCTTAGCCAGGCCCTTATGGTTCAAAGTGTATCTACCCCTTCAGAGTTAACAAACAATTCATCTACGCAAGAAGTAGCAGATCAACCGCAGGCACCTGAAGAATCCACTTTGCTAAACTGGCAAGCAGAAGATTTTTGTGGATTGAATATAGATTCTTCATCAGTGGCAGCAAACACTCGTTCCAAAAAGAGAGCAATGGAGCCTCAACCTCTCGAAGCTGATCTAGCATCCACTTCTCAACCTAGGTTACAAATGGCAGTTGATAAAAATGTGGGAAAGAAATCACCAGAAACACCGGCTAGCCATGCCGCAGGGAAAGATGGTTCTCCAGGCATCACGGTACCCAACAAACATTTTCCAAAGGAGGACCCCAATGCCCAAAAAAGTGTCATCAAAGTTGGAGTGATTCCCTTCAGCATAGTAGAACAAATGAAGAAAACCAATCTGAGCGTTACCATGTGGGACGCGCTCTCGATCCCTTCTCAAAGAAACCTGTTGCAAGAAGCTCTGAACAATTTTGCTATGACCAGCGGATCACCAAGCCATGGAGTGAAAACTGCTACAAGTTTGTGTCAACCGGAAGGGAAAATCATTCCTACGGCAAACAAACCACCACCATTCTACATTTCCCTGATCATTGGCGACCATCTGGTACATAATTGCATGATCGATTCTGGTGCCAGTAGCTCTGTCATGCCTAAACAAATTACAGATGTACTAGGCATACAATATGTGCCAGTTGCAAGAGGGGTTGTTCAGCTGGATGGCACAACTGTTAAGACTGTTGGGGTTATCAAAGGACTTCAACTTACCATTCATGCATGCCCAAGTTTGTCATTCACCCAAGACATATCAGTCATTGATCTCCCTCCCCTCTTTGCCATCTACCTATCACGGGATTTCACTGCCAAGATGGGCGGTTACCTATCAGCCGATTGGTCGCATATGATTCTCAGGACTCGATACGGAACCAAAGTAACTATAAGGGCAGAACCAATCTGCCATAATCATGTAGAACCCTACACTGCTAGTCCCATAAATGGAAATTACACCATCTGTGATCCAGAAGAGGAAGATGCCGATCATGAACCAACCACCCTTGTTGAAGAAGTCCCTGATACTTTGCTGGATGAAGTAAGTAGAGATCATCAGTACGATTCCTACGCTGATGTATTGGCAGAAGAAGAAGCTGGTTTGCTGGTCTTGGAAGAAACAGGATTAGGTACTTACTGTATCCATGAAGAAGATACGATCATACCACAACTTGTCAAAACACCAAGTGATTCTAAAGGACTGTGGCAATTGTTCTTCGATGGCTCAAGAAGTAAGAATGGATCTGGTGCTGGTGTTATGTTAATTTCTCCAGAGGGAGATAAGTACTTCTCATCTTTCCGGTTGCAGTTCAGTTGCACTAACAATGTTGCTGAATACGAGGCTCTTGTGCAAGGAATTCAGCTAGCCCAAAGGAAGGGAATCAAGGCCCTGACTATTTTTGGAGATAGTGAGTTAGTTGTTCATCAAGTTTCGGCACGTAGTGCATCCAAAAATGATCTTTTAAGATCATACAAGAACCGAGTCTGGGACCTGATTGAAGATTTCGAAGCTTTTGGAATCCATGCAATCCCTAGAGATCAAAATCAAGATGCAGATAGGCTTGCTACAATTGGTTCACAATACAACATACCAGTTGATATCATGAAAGAAGGGCAGAAATTTGTTAAAATGGTGGTTCGACCAGTAGTCCCTGATAATGTGAGTAGTTGGCAAGTGTTTGATAGTGACAAACAAATTGTCCTCTTCCTACAAGAAGAGGCGGAGTTTGCTACAAAGAATCAAGATAAGTTGCAGGAGTCATATGGTGAGAAAATTATCCAATTGAAAAGCAACAAGTTACCAAAAGGTTTAGTCACTTTGGAATCCATTTTCAATTCAGATGACCAAGCCACAAGACAAAGCCCTAACATGGTGGTCAGAGAAGAATATTTTGAGGAAGTTGAAGTATCAAATGAAAAATTTCTTAAGATCGGAAAAGTGTGTACTTCTGAAGAGAAAGAAGCTTTCATCAAACTTTGTCAAGAGTATCATGACATCTTTGCATGGAGCTATAAAGATCTGCGTGGTTTTGATCCAGGTCTAGCACAACATACCATCGAACTGGATCCTAATGCTAAGCCAGTTCGTCAGAAACAGAGACCAATTAATCCCAAAATTGAGCCACTAATGAGAAAGGAGCTAACCAAGCTCATCGAGGCCTGTATAATTTTTCCCATCAAGCATTCCTCATGGGTAGCCAATTTGGTGCCCGTGAGGAAGAAGAACGGAGAGATCCGGTTATGCGTAGATTTCAGGGATTTGAATCGTGCATCATTAAAAGACCATTATCCTCTTCCATCGATGGAGCAGATCCTTCAAACGGTGGCAGGAGCTCAAATATTTTCTTTTCTCGATGGATATTCAGGTTACAATCAAATCCTAGTCCAAGAATCTGACCAATTCAAAACGGCTTTCACTACCAAGTGGGGCACGTATGCCTACAATAAAATGCCATTCGGATTGTCCAATGCCGGGGCTACTTTCCAAAGAGCCATGGACATGGCATTTAAGGGACTAATCAATGATATTATTTTGGTTTACCTTGATGATATAACTGTATACTCTAAGCATGCAGAAGATCACATCACGCATCTAAGGAAAGTTTTCCAAAGGTGTAGGGAATTTGGGGTTTCACTTAACCCCAAGAAATGTATTTTCACAGTGCATGAGGGAAAATTGTTGGGGCATGTTGTTTCAGTGGAAGGATTATCAATCGATCCAGCCAGGATTCATTCAATTATGTCCTTATCTCTCCCAAGTCACAAGAAGGGCCTCCAGAGTTTTCTGGGAACCATAAATTTCATGCGGAGATTCATCCCTCAATTCGCGACATTGGCTAAACCACTGACAGCCATGCTGAAGAAAAACATGCCATTCTCATGGACAAAGGAAGGACGAGAAAGCTTTGAAGCCATCAAAACAGCCATTTCTCAAGCTCCCACGCTGGTGAACCCCAGGTTTGACAAAGATTTTATCCTTTATGCTTTTGCAGGTCAAGAGAGCATTTCAGGGATCCTCACCCAACAAAACAACAACCTGATGGAGCAACCAATTGCTTTCTTCAGTCAATCCCTCAAAGACTACGAGTTCAAATACTCATTCATTGAAAAGCAAGTCTTTGCGGTTATTCGAGCTTTGAAGAAATTCAAGCACATGTTGTCCAACAACAAGATTCATCTGATGGTGTCTCATCCAGGTGTCAAGGAGTTTTTGCTGAACAAAGAAATGAACGAAAAGTGTGCTGGATGGATCACAAAGGTAATGGAGTATGACGTGCACATCAAAGTCACTAAACTTGTCAGAGGTAAGGGTTTATGTCAGCAACTTGCTGCAGACATGGAATCAAAAGGTAATGAGGACGTGACACTCCTAAATACTGATGAGAATGTTGATCAAGCTGACTGGTTATCCAAAATGAAGAGTTTCCTCTTCTCGAGAGCATATCCGGTAGACATGGATAAAAACCAAAGATGAACTTTCCATCTTCAATCTATCCCATATGTTTTGGTAGATAGCGTTCTCTTTCGAAAATATTTGAACGGCGTCCTCCTTCGGTGCATAGGACCAGAACAGGTCAGTAAGATACTAGAAGAGTTTCATAATGGCCTATCTGGAGGACATTATTCCGCACGAACAACAGCTACCAAGATCATGCGAGCTGGCTACTATTGGCCAGATTTATTCAAGGATGCCCATCTCTGGGTAAGGAAATGTAAGGAATGTGCCTTTTTCACAGGTAAGCAGAAGCTGGCAGCTCTTCCGCTGCATCCAATTCAAGTGGATCAACCCTTTGTTCAATGGGGGTTGGACTTCATCGGAATGATTAATCCTCCATCCAGTGATGGACATAAGTGGGTCCTTACTGCAACAGACTATTTTACTCGATGGACAGAGGTGGTAGCATTAAAAGAGAGCAATGAAAAGGTAGTTCTAGATTTTTTGGAGGGTATAATGACGAGGTTCGGTGTTCCGTTTACAGTCATTTCAGACAACGCGCTAGCTTTTCTTGGTATGAAATTGAGTGAATGGGCTGTTAAAAATGGGGTATACCTCAAAACTTCATCCAATTACTATCCGCAAGGAAACGGATTGGCTGAGTCTAGCAACAAAAACCTCATAAGGATTATTAAGCGCACAATGGAGACTAACAAGAGGACTTGGCATACACAGCTTAAGACCGCCTTATGGGCAGATCGGATCACACCTAAAAGGGCCATCGGAAATTCTCCTTTCATTCTTGTATATGGAAGAGAGGAAAAACTCCCACTCTCATTGGAGTTACCTTCTTTGGAGTTAGCTCATCAACTTGAAGTTATAGAGAGTGATCCTCTGACAGTAAGGTTTGCTGAACTCATGGAGTTAGAGGAAGTACGAGACAAGGCTATGAAAACTTTGGAGCAGCATCAGGCTCAAGTTAAGAAATATTTTGACAAGAAGGCGTCTGACAGGCATTTTCAAGAGGGAGATTTAGTTCTCAAATGGGATGAAGACAGGGCCAAACCAGGCAGGCATGCCAAGTTTGATGCTCTCTGGAGTGGGCCATACATCATCACAAGTTGCAAAGAGGCAAATTCATTCCGTCTATCTAGGCTCAATGGAGAAGAACTGCCCATTCATGTGAATGGGATACATCTCAAAGCTTGTTTTTGAGAAGCGTTCCACCCCCTGTACAGTTAAATTAGGTGTTTTCCTCCAAGTGCTTATGCACATTGTTGTGTGTTGTTGTTTTGCTTTCCTTGTTGTTGTGTTTTGTGTTGTTCTGCACATTGTTTCATCATTGGAAGGTGTCAAGGAGAAGAAAGGTTCAAGGTTTCCATAAGAGTTCAAAATCTGCTTCATTCAAATTTTTGCAGTGTTCCATGGATGTCAAGCATTCAACAGATTCAGTATACTTCATGCTTAGCATTCCAGGGAGGTCCAGGATATCGGCAATGCTCAAGGAGATTCTGGGATGTGTCAAAGAAAATCATACTACTTTCAGGATTCTAACATAGACTCCATGCCCAATGGATGACTTAAGGCTACTGGAATCATGCTTAGCAGGCAATCATCCCCGAGAGGTCGCCAAAAATGTTATCCAATTTTGCACACATGGCAAGATTGGACAAGGGGGTCCTATCACGTTCAAAATGAAATAGTAGTCCCAGGAACCCATCTCCGGTTATTATCGAGATACAAAAATTAAAAATAATTCTTAAATTGCATATGAGAGATCACCTAGCATCGAAAGGCACCCAGTTTATCTCAACTCAGTGAAGAGTTCGGGGTCGAGTTGATAGAGAATCTGGTGTCAAATTGATAGTCATCTCGGAAATCATCTCGGTAGAGACTCTCAGTTGTAAGAGCTCGACGATGGTCTTGTTAATGCAAAATATAGCTCGTTGAAAATTGACGAATGAAAGGAACTCTACAAGGATCTCGGTAGAGATCGATGCAAAAAGATCTGAAGGCCAAGTCAGGGAGAGTCAAAGTTAACATGATGCCAGGTTTAATCCATTAAGACAGTGCTCGACCAACCACTTGGGAGAATTATCTTGTTTGACCGAGATGATATGAAATTATGCAGATATGGGAGGTTCAACATCATTGAATCTGGGTTTGTAATTACATAATGGAAGGACTTCTATCGACCCAGGAAGATAGTATAAGCACCATAGAATACCAATGTAAAATTGAGTCAAACCGACATCTTAAAAAGAGCTGTGAATTATAATGGTGTTCAGACCTTCCTCGGCCGAGTATTCGGTGCACAGGCAACAGGCATGTTGCAGTATAGTAAGAGTTCTTTTGAGCACTTCCAACAAGCAGGTTGTCCAACTATGTTGTTATCTGTTCAGCATCGAATGCATCCTCAAATTTGGGATTTTCCTTCAAGATATTTTTATGAAAATCGATTAAGTGACAGTGAGAGTGTTACCGGGAGACCTGATGAAATTTATTACAAAGATTCTCTATCGAGACCTTACTTGTTTTACGATGTAACTCATGGAAGTGGATCTCATAGAGGTGGAACTGTTTCATATCAGAATATTCATGAAGCATAATTTGCTTTGCAATTATATGAGCATCTTCAACGAGCCACTAGGTCATCAGGCATAAAGGTTTCTGTCGAAATTATCACACCTTACAAGCTACAGCTGAAATGTTTGCACCGAGAAAATGATGTCTCCTCACGCTGAGTGGAAAAGTGGAAATCGGTGGCCATCTGTCCAAAACGAAATATGGCCAAATGATAACGAAACCCCACACTCCAATCCCAGGTGGAAAATAAGGTGAGCATTGCCAAGGGAAATGACGTGATGTCAAGCCATTGAAAAAATTCCAGGCGTGGGAGAAGTTTGAGTCTATTGCCAAAAAATCGGGAGCACGATCATGGCAAGCCGCAGGTAATTCCACGCATGGGAAACATTTCACTATATTTCCAAGTGGGCGGCGAATGAATGGGGGCCCGAGGAGGTAATCCCAAGCCGTTGGGAAACATTTTACTATATTTCCAAGGTCAGAGATTTGATGATGGCAGTCCAAGCTGTTCACTCTGAGGTAGAATTAAATGGGAGATTCAGGCAAGCACCGCCAAGTGGAAATATTGGGTTGGTAAACCATGATCAGACTTCCGTGAATGGGAGAAATCAGATCAAATTGCCAAGCCATGATGGAGATCATAATGATGGCAATCCATCATGAGAATTCATGCGAGTTTGGAGTGGTCTGAGTCTTTGTGCGAGTCACCAGGAGGAAGTTGATGACCATTGAGGGATGGTGAGTGAATCGCCATATAAAGGTGAATAAATGACAGTCAGGTTGGAGGAAATGAGTCAAATGCCGAGTGGAGCGGCAAGAGTGCATGAAGATCAAAGTTGCGAATGCGAGGAAAGAAAGGCCAATCAATCGTTTCATTCTGCAGCCTTCATCTCCAGAGACACAAGGATTCTTTGATCATCCTTGGTGAATTGCAGAAACAAATTTCACATCCACTCTTGTATGGACTATGGATTGGGTTCCATAGATCATACGAAGAAAGTGTCTCTTTTCATACAGATCCACCCTTGTTAGGATTCCAATCAGAATACTGAACTGTTCAGACTTTGAGTCAGCTTTAATGGCTGCCACGACCTTCTCCTCATCCTCTGTACAATTATGAACTTGATGTGGGCACAAAGCTCCCACGCACAGGCAGCAGGCATGTTGCAGTATAGTAGAAGCCTTTTTGATGCTTCCAGCAAGCAGGTTGACCAACTATGTTGTTATCTGTTCAGTATCAAATGGCAGATCTGCAGGAAACAAATATTCACTGCCGTGTACGATGGATTGGAGTCACGCTATTCAAGGCTTCATAAAATTTCCCTGAATCAGGAGATGAAGGTTTATTACGGTGCAGAATGAAACGATTCATATTGCTCATTTCTTCTCCATTTTTTGTGTTGTTTCATGAATCCTTGTTTAAATGTGGAATGCATAAATGGCCTCAAATGGAGTTGACCAAGGAAAACAATAAGAATTCATATTTTGATAGCTCACCATTCAAATGTGGAATCAATGCAAAAGAGCTTAGATTGCCAAGGCAAGGAAAGACAATAATAATCGAGTTGATTGGAGCCGAGAATTAGATTCAAAAGGATCAATGCAAAAGATCGATTGCCAAGGCAAGGAAAGAGTTAGTGTGGGGTTCAAAATCGATTGCAACACCGAGTTAGAGGATTGAAACTCACCGAGTTGGGATTTGTGCAGATTCTGTCCACATGGACCCCCCTCCTCTTCAAGTCAAACGGGTCAACGGGGGGGTCCCGACATTATGTTAATTAAATTAATATTTTTATTTAAATATTTTAATAATAATATTTATTATTATTATTTAAATATTTTATTTAAATATTCTTTTAATTAATTGAGAAGACTAGGTCATCAGGCAATTAATGACCCATGATGGAACCTTCTCAGGTGGTTCAACTAACTGTAATAAATACATCATGGGCCTTCAATTTAGGAATGTAATTATGACCATTTCCTCTTCTTTCTCACATATTCTTCTATAAATGTAAGTTGGAAGCTCATTTCAAAGGGTTCCAACAGTTCAGACAAGTTGGACAGTTAGATATCTCAGGCGAGTGTATACTTTTCAAGAGTCCTCTCTCTTCTGCAAGTTGTTCTTGTGTGTTGAGAGAACTTTCAAGCCTCCTCTTCAAGACTGTAATGGCAACTATTGCCTCTTCTGAATGTATGATGCATTGTGCATGTTATTGAAGCAATAAAAGTGTGTGTTTTGTGACTAATCTCGGTCCTTTCATCCTTCTATGCTTCTTTGTGCCTTTCTCATACTTGCAGGTACACTGTGCAAGTTTAAGTTTCTATTGCAGGTTCTTGGAGTTCTGTGCTTATCGAGTGGTGGAGTATTGCATGCAGTTGAGTTGTGGTGTCTGTTCACCCTTCTTGAGTTCATCCTTCTTCACTGGGAAACTGGTATATTTCTCGGTCTGATAAAGTTTAACAAAGGGAACGCGTGTCTCTTAGTTTGTGGTATCATGTACCCTCTCTAAGTTGCAGTAGGTGAAGTTGACCTGTGGTGCACACACCCTCTTCAAATTAACCCTTCCTGAGTCTGGAAACACCCTTTATTTGGTGCATCACCATCCCTAGTATAGTTTCATTTCTGTAAATCTCTTTCCCTAAAACCCCATGAAAATGTTAGCATAGGACTAGATAATCATTTTTGTTACACTAGGAGTAGTACAACACTTAGTTTAGGAAGAGGAAGCCGGCCTTCTCCGGAGGTTCACCTCGAGCCCAAGTCCCACAGCTTGAGAGGTGATCCCATGTGTCCCAATCACACCGAACGTCCTATTCACATCCTGGCCATTCGGACTTTTCTGCTTTCTGTATTACTATTTGATTTAATACAACTTTTAAATCATGTACTTAGTTTAAAAACAACATAATGAAAAGATCTTGAAAATGTCCATTTGACATGGCGAAGCCCTGTCAAATATTTTAACTCAGATACTTTCTCATTTACAATTCAACATGTAAATCTTATCCTTCAAGTTAACTTTATCCATTATATGATTCTTCTGCTTCACCTTTGATTGGTGATTCTTCCTTCATTTCAATGTGTACTTGTGATTTATTCCAATCTTAATGTACCGTAAGATAGAAGTCACTGAACTCTGTAATCTTTATCTAACAGTGAGGACTATAAGACATGATTCTATTTTCTTCTTTATTGCAACATGTACCTGCACACTTAAGAAAATAGTTAGAAAATATTTAGGCTTTTTGGCCTCTCTTATGTTCCATGGTTTTCTTTTCTTCTCTCTCCTTATTTCTAAGTGAGTAAATCATGTATGTTGTTACAGAAAAGTACTTTCTTCAGTTGCACCTTTCATCCTCATGTAATTTATCTCTCATGTTTTTAAGAGATCCACCTACATGAATTTGGATAGTATAGGAATATGGATTAACCCTGAGCTCGTAAACTGACAATTTTCTCTTTTCTGTTTTCAGGTATAGTGCCTTTTGCCAAGATAGAGATGGAGCAAAGCTAGGGATGGAGATACAACAACCGCAACAAAAGAAACCTCAAGGAAATGATGGGTTCATTCATACTCTATTTTATTTTTCATGCATATGTACCTCTTGCTTCAGTAGTTGTATTTTACTTTTCAGTTACATCCCACAGCTTGTGTGATAACATTTGAAATTCCTTATGAATAAAACATTGAATTCTAAAATTGAGTTGTGTATTTCTTTCTGCATTTCAGCTTTATATATGGATTATATGATGAATTAAACAACTCAATAATATAATTAAATGTCTTAATCATAAAGGAAAGAACCTTAAAGATACATGTAATCATTTAGCAATGAACTCTGACTGCTATAATCTGCAATTATGATTGTTGTTCCAAAACTTAACACTTCATCTATTCTATAATTCGATGTCTTCATCAAGATAACACATCTTTCCTTCGGGTCTTTGTGTTCATTTTCTGAAGATAGTCATGAAATTGTAGACTGTGTGCTTCATTACGTTTTGTAACAACACACATAGCTGTAGATTTCATGTAATCATTAATTAATTCAACAGAAACAACACTGAGTTGAAATAAACTCCCCTAGCTTAGGTTTACTTCACCAATTCCATGCATCGCAATGAAATTTTGAGTTGCCCATTTTTGCACAAGTATAAAAATTGTCAACAGTGACTAATTTAATAAATTTATTATACAATAGAAAAACATAAATACACTCCAACTTGTATTTGGTAAAGGTGAAATTCCTTAAAGGTAACTTTTAAAATAATTTTTTATTCATTAAGACTTTCGTACAAGATAAACAAAATCCATGCACACTCCAAAATGTATTCCCATGAAGATAAACCAAAATGTTATTATTTTTTCGTAAAGAAATATACAATTTTCACAATAATGAAACAACTTATTTTTTCAACAAAATAATTATAAAAATGTATTTTTCTCTATTTTGATTGGTCAATAAGTTTGGGGGTTTATTATAGCCTTCACCAATTTCATTAATTTGATGACATCACAGTATTTATTATTAATTAACTCCCTCACGACAACACACCACATTGTTGGTTATTTCTATTAAATAGTAACTTTGGATGATATTTTTAAAGTTGGAGCTAGGATATGATTTCATTTATGAGGCCCGCCTGTAGTGCCATGTAATCATAAGGAACGCCTTTCACGATTTGGGAGCTAACCTTACATGTGGTCAGCTAGGGACCACTATCCATCAAGGGTTACATATGATGACCACATATACCTATCAACCACTTTTAGGCGATGGTAAATTTTTAATGTTACTATTCAAATATACAAAATAATTTTATTTATATACTACATATAAAATCTATACATGACTATTCTGTATTTATTTAACTATGCTAAATATATACTAATATAATTTACATATAAATGTATATAAAAATTGTCAATCACATTTTAAATCACATTTAATTATATGAGATATTTTTTAATTTGTGTGTTATGACGTCTAGAATATGTATGAATTTCAAGTTGTTTGGACGACATCACACCCTTTTAAGGCCCATGATTACCCATATATTCCCTAAGGCACTTTTTTAAATGCATTATGGGTTTATCATTGTCATAGGCTAGGTGACTCCCATTCAGAACAAAGCAAGAAATGTATTTACAAATATTGTTTTAGGCACAAGTCTAGGAACTGATGAAATAGTTTAGGGTTTAGGGTTCAGGGTTCAAGGTTTAGGGTTATGATTTAGGATTTTAGGGTTTAGGTTTAGGGCATTAGGGTTCTATGGAAATTAAGGTTTAGGTTTTAAGGTTTAATGCATTAGGGTTTATGTTTAAAAAAAAATATGGACGACCATCAAAATTTAACCCATGACTAAATCTCTAGAGAATCCTAAACTACCTGCCACAACTATTCCAGTGCATGCAAGCTAATCTAATCCTAATCTAACCGTGCCAAGGAGACAGAGAGAGAGAGAGAAAGGAAAAAACAGCAAAAGGGTTATGTTGGACATCTCAAAACTGCCATGGGACAAAGAGAGGTCATGGACAGATGCTAGCCCAAGGATAGATTTCACACAGAAAATGTCCCAAAACTCCATGAACACAGCTGCAAATGCAATGAACATTCAAACATGCATCAAATCATTGAAGAGAGGCAAGAAGAGGACAAGCCTAAATGCATCAAAAAAATTCCAGAAGTTTGCACAGAACATCATTCCATAGTAAGGAAAAAAATGCCATTACAGAGCAAGGGAGGAGATTTCCATTTTCAATAGAGAAGAAAAGAAGGGAGGGCAGAGCATGAACAAAAATCAAATTGCATCTGGGAAAACCTAAATTCCTCACTACTGCATTTATGATCTTAACACCATACCCTGTCATTGAGTGATTTTGGAGGAGAAGGTATTAATTTGGCCACTAAAATGTCACTTTCTGGCCGAAATGCGACCCATTAGCATTAAAACGGGTTGTTGAAAGGTCGCTTCTGGCCATTAACACTTGCAAACTTCTTGATATGCATCAATATCATTGATTCAAGCTTTCCGTTGATATAAAGAACGTGGAAATCCAGCTCTTCAAAAGATATGGCGATCTAGGGCACGGAACAGATCAAAAACATTCTGGACGACAAATAATTCTCTCTCCTCCATCTTTCACATTGCTTGTGGGCCCCTTAAACAATCTCAAAAGCGACTCCGATAAACATCATTGGCAGTTTCTGAAATTTGTCCCAGATGTCCCATTTGATTTTGGGCCCTTTGTGCTCATTTCGGCTGGTTCGGGCATTTCGCGTCCATTTGTCCCAGATGTCCCATTTGATTTTGGGCCCTTTGTGCTCATTTCGGCTGGTCCGGGCATTTCACGTCATTTGTCCCATTTGATTTTGGAATGCACAATCGCACCTTTTTACAAAATCACTTCACATATTTTTTCCCCTTTTTTGTACTTTTGCAGACCTTGTTTGCATTATTTTTTCAAAAAAACATTATCCTTTGATGACAACAATGCCCCCTTGTAAAAACATAGACTTCACAACTCAATACAAAAGGTAGTGTTGTCATTGATGTTGCAGGACCTGCACTTCAACCTTTCACAAGGTAAAAACATAGACTCCAACATCAATAAAAAGCAATCCAAGTTTCCCAAATGCAAACATCTACAAGACTCACTTATACACATGTATGACTTGTTTGCATTATGTTTTCATTAATGTCAAAGTGTGATGATGAAAGTAGTGTTGTCATTGATGTATGAGGTATCAATTATGTCAAAACGGGCAGCATGAGATGATGACATGTGAAGTACCATAGGGGGAGTATGATTTTTTTTTTTCCATCAATGACATCACAATGCCAAAAATATCCCCCTTTGTCATTGATGGAAAACCAAACCATGTTACTTGTCCTAATGACCTTAAGATACCATTTCATGATCAAATCATGCTACCTTAAGAAGAAATAATTGCTTCATATCTCCTTAGAGTAGATTAAATGGTCAATGCCATTAGAGAATTAGGATAAGAAGTGAAATAATATTTGGTGGTGTGGAAGGTGTTGAGATATCTCACTTCTTAAGTTAATCCTTAAGTCTCAGTAATAGAAGAAGCCAAGGATTTGAGTACTCTATTGATGGATGAACTCTATGTTATCTTGATAACTTATGATATGAGGACATGTGTTGATAAACCTATCAAGAAGGAATTTTCCTTCAAAGATGAAAGGAATTCAAAAGGTAAGAAGATATTGGATGATGATGTTTCTGATATTGATGATGATGAATTGATTGTTATGTTTACTAGGAAGTTGAAGACAGGTTCAGGTAAGTATAAGGGTAAGTTTCCCTTCAAGTTTTTTAACTATGTTGAGATTGGAAATTTTTCAAACAAGTTCCCTCACAAGCATAAGGATAAAGGGCATGGTGAAGATCATGATGATGATAAGTGGTCCCATAGGTCTGATAAGAGTAATAAGAAATTTACAATGTTTAAAGATAAGAAGAAGTCGAAAATAAGCCTTTATTCCAAGGAGGATTAGAACTCATCAAAGGTAAGTAGTGAAACTTCTGATTCTAATTCTGATCATTATGATTTTGGCAATGAAGTCCTATGCATGGAAAAGGAGATAGAATTTGTTAAAAATATTCTTCCATAAATGGAGGTTCATGTGTGGATTGATATGAAGATGAGGTAGGAGATGATATTGAAAATGAGTTTTGTATTCAAGAAGAGTTAAAGCATACAGAGAATAAGAACAAGAAATTGAAATCACAGGTTAAGGACTATGAAGACAAGATTGATCTTCGTGAAGAGAAACATTCTATTGACACCAATGAGTATGATGAAATCATTAAATAGTTACATACACAAATAGATACTATACAGAAAATTCTAAAGTCTAAGGAGGAAGAGTGCATTGGGTATGAAAGATAAATTGAGTCCCTAAAGGGAGAAGTGGCTGAAGAAACTAGTAAGGTAATATCCATTCAGAAGTTTGAGAAGAGTTCCAAGGATCTAGATAATCTCTTGGATATTTAGATGTCTATAGGATTTAAGGAAGATCTAAAGGGTAAAATATTTACTTAAGAAGATGCTTCTCAAAGAAAGGAGAATGTTGGCATAAGTTCCAACGAAGATCAGAAGGTTAACAACCTTAAGAGAAATATGAAGAAAATGTATTTTAGGAAACCAAATGCAACAAGGTATGAAACTTCTTCAATGGCTACTATTATGTTTGAATTTGGTCATAGAGAAATGGAATGTGATAAAATGTCCTTACGAATGAGGAATCATCTAATAATGGAGGAAGTTTCAAATTTCATCAGCCAAAAGGTAAGAGTGAAGTTGTTTTCTATAACTATCATTATGTTGGTCATATTGGAAGATTATGTTTTCATGGTCCCTCAAGGAAAAAGAAAACATTTCAGGCTCTTAGAGTGCAAAAAAAAAAGAGATATAAGACATGGGAACCAAAATCAAATCAAGATAATATAGTCAAGCATTAGTCAGATGTTGGAGCAAGTAAAGGATGCTCATAGGATGTTGATCAGAAGAAGGTTGAAGAGGTCAACCCAAAGGTACCAAGGAGGTCTTGAAATCTCCTCAAGTTGTTTTTTTATCTCCCTATGGTTATGAGTTTCTCTACTAAGGTTATTATAGGAATTGATCAATTATAATAATCATATAGTGAGGGGGAGCTTGAATGGATGCAATGCAGTTGTACACTAGGATTGCAGGTATGGATATTTCCCCATAAGCCTCAAGAAGACTACTGTGAAGTAAAAAGTAAACGTATGTGTTACAAACATTTATATGTTTC
The DNA here is from genome assembly GCA_019776745.2 of Taxus chinensis. Taxonomy (NCBI): domain Eukaryota; kingdom Viridiplantae; phylum Streptophyta; class Pinopsida; order Cupressales; family Taxaceae; genus Taxus; species Taxus chinensis. Next base: position 162,163,293 of record CM034157.1, read on the forward strand.
CTTGATCTATTCATGGTGTTATAATGCAATGAAAGGCATCAAGAATATATATGATGGGTTGAAGGAAGTAAGAAATTTGAAGAGTGTGATATGCACAAGGTTGTGTTGTTAGAAGGTCTAATATGTCTTGAAAAGTAGGTTGATAACTTGAAGTAGATGGTGAGAATATTTGAGCTACAAGGAGCTGAGAAGGATAATATTGTAGTTACTTTCACATAAGTGAATTATAAGGTATAATTGTGATATTTCAAACATGGTCATGAAATTTAGTATGTTGTCAAGAACACTTGAGAAGGCTTAGTAAGTAAAAAGTTAGTTTGATGCATGCTTGAGCTTGAAGAATGATGCATACATGTTTATACGGTGAATTGTGATTGGAGACCTTTTACAACTATTTAAGAAGGTTTACTAGGTAGATATACAAATTAAAGAGTGTAATAAGCATGATTTTATCAAGAAATGGTGTCTTAAGGTCATTAAGATAGGTAACATGGTTTAGTGTGTCTTGTAGGTTCCAAAATGTCCTTATATGCATGTATGACATGTTAGCATTTTGGTGTCATTGATTTCAAAGTTTAATGATGAAATTATTTTTTTGGTTGATGTTAAAATTAAAATAGACATGTAGGTTATTTGGTAGTGTCATCTGTTGAGATGAATTCCTTGGTCAAGATGAGTTACTTGATGAGGTTGTATGGTGATTTGAGGTATCTTGAGTAGGTGTGATGGATTTTAGGAGTTTTGTAGTGATAGGATGATGTGGTGATGATGTGATGAATTATAATAAAGGATATTATATGTTTGCATGTTAATCAAAGACATGAGGAGGTCAATATTGATGGTGCAGGTATGTTCAAGGTGTTTGGTTTTGGAGGCCTAGTCAGAAGGATATGGTATGCCATGATGGAGTACACGTATGTAACACTTGGATAAACATGGTGAGAGAATCCATAGTATGTGGATGAGGTTTAGTTACACTCATAAGTTTCTTAGAGTGTTGGTTCAGGGTAAAGACATGTTTTCTAGGTTTACACTAGACTTATTCCTAAGCCCTAAGAGTCCAAAAGAGAATTCTTGGGAAATTTTTCAACATGGATATGAAAATTTTATCATTGGAAAAGGTTAAGCATATTGTTTTTGAGGTTTTTTCCAAGTTTCAGTTCCTCGATTGCAATAATTTGTAAGATATTGTGTTTTTTCCCTCACCGAGTTCTTAAAAGTGAGAATTTGAGCTTGAATTAAACTTTTTTTTGCTCGTTGGCACATGCAAACTCTAAATTGTGATCCAATATCTTCATGGTAGTTGGTTAATGGTAATAATATTACATTCCAATCATGATTTTGAGGTTTAAGGGGCATAAATTTATGAAGAATGTTAATAAGGTAAGAAGCTTCTAAACCCTCCTTAAACCATAGTTATGTACAATGATGGGAGATATGATGTTCAAAGTTGCCCATAATGTATTAAAGTTTCTATTATGATTATTTTAGGTTATAGAGGACTCCTCCATCTTTCTTTAGGTGGGACTTTTATGTCATGATAATATGTGGACCCCATAGATAAATACAAGTTTCTGAAGAAGTTTTGTTTTCTCCCAAGTTGTGCATTTGACCAGGTGAATAAATTGGTGTTTTAGGAATATGAGAATTAATTATAAATTTCCATGGTATTCTCTTATCATTTTTTATCCCTTTGGATATCTATGGAATTCTAGTTTGCAAAAATGGTTTTGGGGCAGTTTTGGTGGTCCTAGTTGTAGAGGTGTTTTCATGGTGTTTCAGTATGAGTTGTGTTATGTAATGAAGTTGGTGATGACCTTGAGCTTATAATATTTTTAGTGAAATATCAAAATTTCATTTTTGAAGTGATTTTATGGGGTTCTGGATTCAGTTTTTGATGGTTGGTTTTGTAGGTCTCAGACCTAGTGAGATTAGTTTCTCCAAATGGTTGCTTCATTGCTTGAGATGATGGTGCAGAGGTGTAAAATATTTTATGAAGTTTCTTGAAGACTTATAAAAAATTTATAAGTGGTCCATGAGGTTTTTGGAAGTTTTATTTGGCTCAAGAACATTCATTTTTGGAGAGTGGGTAGTTTTAGTTTATTAGGCCTTATTGCGTCCTAATGGAGGTTTTAATGTTTCCCATGTAATTTTCGACCTATATGATCTTTTGTAGGATTTTTTCATGATGTAATTTTGTTGTTTTCCCAATGATGGATGACCTAGGTGTGTTATGATAATGAATCATGTATATAAGCATGTTTTAGAGGCTTATTTATGTTGTTGAGAGGGTATGAGAAAGTGCATGCCAGATGTAAGAGTATAGAAGGTGTAGAGAGTATTTGTGACCATAAGAAGGGGAAAATAATATTATTTTAGATTATAGAGAGACTTATGCTATTGAGGAGATAGATCATTATACCTAATCATCTTGTTTAATGATTTCTTGAAGAAATAAGTCTCGAGGGAATACTTAGAGAAGATAGAAGGAAAGAACTCTTTATAGATGTCATCATCAGTTTTTGACGAAACTTTACAGAGGTGAAAAAAAATTCAAGTGGATTTAGCTGGTGTTGAGTCATATAGGGGGTTTGTGCCTCCTTATAAGGTTTATTCTTTACTAAACCTAGGAGTTAGTGCTCCGTGTTGGGTTGGTGCTAAACTAAATTTGATTCATTGATGTAATAAATATTTTTTTTAGTGGGAGTTTTTCCTCTTGAGGGTTTCCCACTTATATCTAGTATTCTTATGTTCTGATTTTATCATCTATGGTTATGTTTGATAATGAATGCATGGTTAATGATAATGGTTAAGTTGAATCAATGTTTGATGAATGTTGAAGTGAATTTGAAAGAAATTTTTAAGGTCCACTAATTCACCCCCCTTCTCTATGGTTATGCTTCCAACATGGAAAGCATGTAATTTTAGTGTATGCATGTGAAGTGTTTAACAAAATGACTGAATAATATGTCATCTTATGGAATGAACATTGCAGATTTTTGAAGAGATGGATTTTCTCATGACACGTTGACATTGTTTCACTAAACAAAAACAACAAATGTCCATCCCAATTGGTTCACCTTTACCAACATACTACTAGCATGTACATTACAATTATTGTTGTGGCAATACTTAGCAGTATCGTTCCTCTTGTTGTGCATATTCCACAATCATTGCAAACATTTTGTCGAATAGGTTATCAAAACATAAAACTAGAATATCCATATTACAACTTTTAAATCATTTAGGTAAATTCTTTTGAATACTAAAACTACCTATTTTTCATAAATTTGTAAAATAGTTTTAGGGGGAAATGATATCCCCTTCACTTAGTCGCTATACTTCCCATAAAAAACATTGACTATTGTCTTCGATTGTAGGATATTTCAGTGACTCGACCCCTTAAACTTGCACTATCTTGATTACTATGAAAGAATGGCCATGTAGAATATTTGTAGTGTCTCTCCTCTTGGTGGCTTGTAAGTCTATAGGATTGATGTAGAATCAACAAGGCATTGGAAGTGAATGAAAATCTAACACAAGGCATATTTGATAGCTATGAAAATACCTTAACGGGTATATTGAGAAAAAACGTTGATGTCTGTTGAAGTTCCAAACAAATATAGTTGACGTAGTTTATGTGAGATGTCTTAGTCTATACAAATAACTCTTAAAATGCATATGGAAAATGGAGCGTACTGTAAAATTGAAGTCTTTTCTATGTAAGCATGTTAAACATGTTATTATACAACAATTGTTGCTTTAACATCTTGCCCCACAATTCATCTATTATGTCACCCTGCATCAACCTGTCACCTGTCAACCTATTATTTTCTCATTTATTTCCCACTCAAATTCTCATATGGACGATGGTGATTTCTTTGATCGACGTCCTTCCATGGTATGTAACCATAGCCGATGATCTCACTGTTCATGTTAGAGATAGCTCAGGATATCTAACTAAGACAAAACATTTGAGTAAATTGGAAAATTATTTTAGACTAATAATTTTCACTCTACCCATTAAAAATGATCACTTACATTTAGTTCACATTACTTTTTACATGTTGTACATATTTGTCTTTCGAAGGGTGATTGATTCAAATTTGAAATTACCAAAATATTATAACAACTTTTAATAATTTGAAACCTTTTAGTGCATATTTATGGAAATCCCTTACCTTATCCAATATTTAATGTCCTATGTAATTCATATTTTTATAGTCATAGCCTCATTGCTTGTATTAAATTTTAAATAAGATGTGTTTTTCTATCTTTTTTCACCTTTCCCTTTTCTAGCCATGAGAGATTAGTCATGCACACTAATTTCACTATTTTTTTATTTTTTAATTCAATTCCTTTATATATAGAGAAGTGATTACGTTTATTTAAACATGAAGCATCATCATGTGTTATATTGAGAGCACTCTCGAAGAACCTTTTTACTGTTATTTTTATAATACATTTATTTTTTTGTTAATTGTCATTTGTATATTATATTTCAAGGGTATGACAACTTAAAAATTGAGAAGGTCCACCAAAAATCATATCTCTGCATACCTCTAAACAAAACCTTTATTGATTTAATATTTCTAATTTTTTTTTATTCTAGGAGTTTAAGATTCAAACTACATAATTTAGATAGAAGAAAATAATAGAGTATGAATCTTGCTTTTTGTGCCACCAATTAAATAGGATGACCTTTTCCCTTTTTTCCATTCCCATTTATAGGTAGTGCAGGTTCATCATTAGCACCAAATTTTAAATCCAGGACATCTATAAAAATATAAGTAGTCAAGTTTATTTGATCATCTAACATTATCAAATATTCCTGTCGATACTAAATCATGCACTTGGTTACTATTGGTACTCAAAATAGTCTTTCCCCAATTTACCTTTGAAAATCTATCGATTTTTGGCCTATGTCACTTTCTTTTTCCTGTGTTGTACCTGGTTAATCTTTGTTGCCATTTTTAATCTATTCCTGTGTCGTAGATCATTTATGGGTCCATGGTTTGCTCCTTGTTTCTTTGTTCCTCTAGAAAAGGTCTGTAACTCAGGTTCTCCCATGTTTTTTGTTCTCCATGGTCAAGATTTTCCTTCCTTGTCACTTATGCCCTAAATACTTGAAGAGAAATAAATGGATGTATCTTTGAGAAACACATTTGAGCCTTGTAACATTTCTAAATTCTCTTTCCTTGGAGAAATTTTTATTTTCGGTCTTGAATGATTTTTTATGTATTTTACGGTTTGACGGGTGTTTCTCCTGGTCAAATTTACATACTTGCATCGACATGGGATGTGGCACCTTTTGGTTGGATGCGGCTCAACAGGGTACTTCAAAAATTTCATGGAAAGCCTCAACTCAAAATTTGTCCACGTGGAGGAGCGGCACTCATTTGAGGATCTACTTTTTGGTTTGGCCTTAGAGTATCGCCGGGAGGACACGTGGAGGTTTCTGCTGCTTTTCCTAGACTTAGACATATTTTTATGTAGTTGGTACAGTTTGGCAGAATAGGACATGTGGCACATTCAGGGTTTCTGCTTTGGGGACCATTTTGAAATAGTGCCATGGAGACACGTGGAGGAACCACACATGTTCGGGGACCGGCCCTTGAGTTTCATTTTAAAGAAGTGCCAGGATGACACATGGAGGCCTCTGCTCACTTTGCATTTTACTTATACTTTTCAACAGCCAAAGGAGACTGCCTCGAGGCATGACACATAACGCCTTCCGCTGAGCTTCAAGCATTCAGACAAACTTTACCGGAATAGGACACGTGGTGAGCCCATGCTCATTCAAGGTATCAAATTTTTGGGACCATCTCAAGGTGCGCCATGGTGACATGTGGCAGTTTGAAAAGTCAAAGGGGTGTGGAGGTGGACCATCAAAGGTAAATTGAATTTTTTTCCTCTTAAGGATTAAAATTTCAAAATGGCCCACAAGCCCGATAAAGGAAGGGTCAAAGCTTGCTCCAATCAACGCCGGAGGTGCGGACTCACAGGTGGAATTTGCAAAAAAATCCTTTTGGGAGAAAATGAGTTAAAACATCAAAATGGCCCGCAAGCCCGATGAGGGAAATAGTCAATATTTTGCCCCGGTCAATGGTGAAAGGGCGGAGCTATGTGGAAAACTTGGAAAATTTTCCCTTTTCTGAAAAGGGAGTAAAATGGTAAAATTTTGCCACGGTTCCAGTGGGACCCACCTTAGGACACGTGTCAGGCTCATTTCCCAAGGGCGGAGGTGTGAAGCAAAATGGAATATTTTTCCATTTTTCCAAAAAGTTGAAAAAAGTCAGAGGAAGCCCTCGGGTCTGTTTTTAAGTTTGAATCTTCCATGTTGACGGCCCAAATTCAAAGTAAAGATCAACGACAACTGAGAATCTGAATATGATTTTCCCCCCATTTTACTGAAACACACTTGGAATTGCGAGTCTTCATGATTTCTTGGTCTTTCCTATATGCCAAGTAGAGAGGGAATTTAATGTTGACATCTGAGTTTTATGGGAAGATCTAAAAGACATCTTTCACCATTAAAATGGTCTGACTATCGTGCTCGATCAAATTTTTTGTTTTTCTTCTCCCGAGCATGCAAGGAGCCAGATTTGACAGATTAGGGGTGGAAGTGGTTGGAAAATTGAAGAAAGAGTGATTTACCAGGGGAAAGAGTTGAATGTGGGAGATATTCGATGAGATCTACCCCCTCAAGCACCTAGTGAATTTTTACAGATCTGATTTTGAGAATCACGATCGTGATCATGGCAAGCATTGGTAAATGTTAATGGCAAGGTCTAGATTTTGGGGGGATAAAGGGTCCCTATTGTAAATGTTATAATGACACGAATTTTTTATGCAAATGTTGGAGTGTGAGGGGTCAGGACTGAATTTTCTAATAGAAAAAGCTTGATAAGGCCCATAATTTTGAGAAGCCGTTTGAGAAGCTTGTATATCTCTTTTGTATTAAATCTGATCATGTCAAGGTGGTTGCAAGTGTACAGCCATTGACAAGCTCTGAGACTATTCTAGAAACTTTCTCCTGTTGATAGATTTAATCAAATTCAAGTTATTTTGTGTCCTCTTGAGAAAAATGTGTTTGTTTTATTTCTGAATGTATGCGAGTAGTTTTTCTTATTTTTGTTGCAATCTTGTATTAAATATGATTCAATCACACATGCCTTAATCCTTGTGACATTTTAGTGGCATCTGTAATTTCATTTCTCAGAAGATATTTCATCTGGGATTGGAATAAATGATTTAAAATCACTTCTCTTTCATCTATTGACAGAGATTGTCTGTAAGCCTCTGGGTGTACCTTAGGCATGATTTGACTCAGATCTTGATGCTTTGTTGGATTTTCTAACTCGAGCCTTCATAATAGAATCTCAAAGATTGTGTGAAAGAGTGTTAATCTGGGCCTCCATTGAAGCACATATTCTAGTTAAAGAAACATTTTAGCTTTCCTGTGGCATTCTGTTGGTTTAACCTCCCATTTTGTAAGCTCTCAAAGATTTGGTATAATCAACTTTATCATGCATCACCTCCCACCAAAATTCATTCAAAACAATTTATCATACCCATACTACCCATGTTTGTTATGTGTGTATACAAATGCACAAATTTCACTACAAAAACATGCAGACTAAATCAGGATCTCAAATGTCTTTAGTAGCCTGAACCTTTCCTAGAGAATATCTCCACTATCTAGAGTGACAACTCGTGAGAGTTATATTTTGTTGCATTGATCATATTCTCTTCAAGGTATCATTAACAACTTCCTTAGGAAGGATATCTCCATATCCTCCATAAACAACAGGTTACAAAAGGGTTCTCTTACCTTGGTTGAAAGGCACAACCTAAAATAGTGAGGATAGATCAAATCCTCTTGAGGGTGCTATCCATTTCTCCACATCTGAGTGACTAAGAGCCAGTTAGATCCCATCCCCAGCTACAAAATGACTCATCATGATCTATCTGTCTCTAAGCTACCTAGCAAACCTGTGATACTACTCAAACTTTGAAGGAGAACCAATTTGGGTACCAACAGGTACATTTCTAGGTCTTAAATGCATATTAGTATTCATATGATTCCTAAGAAATAAAAATTAGTGGTTAACAACTATCTTTGGCCACTTTTCTGTGTTTCCTATTTTCTATTTGGTCTTACAAACCCCACATCTCACTCGTTATTTTATTGATTTATCTTATATGACTCCAGACACCAGTGCCTAGGAAGGATAGAATAGCCCAGGCTTTCAAGTCCCCTCTTGGCGCCTCTGACCCTTTCTCACCTTACTCGCTCCTTTTGGGTGTCTTTTATCTTTTGGGCATATTTTTCACTTATGGTTCAGCCTTCCAATTGTCAATTACGAAATTCAAACAAGGGAATCATATAAATTCATAGTTATGTGTTCAATATCAAGGACCAAACACTACTTGCATTATATCATCACCTAATATCGCATTCTTAATCTAAAACACTCCAAAGCATCCATTTAGCATCCATTCAAGGGACAAGGGACTGCATACTCTGCATACACAACATAAGAAGGGGAAGTTCATTTTATTTCATCCACACATTCTAGTACATTGCTACATTCTATATAAAACTTGATATCAAGTGTAACTTGCACAAGGGTATCCTAGGGCACAATTTCTACACAAAATCACAATAAATACATGGATTTTGAGATGTAGTGCATCTCTCTATCATAATTTGACTCTCGGGGTGACTATCGGGGTCACTCCAACTCCTCATATTGCATCATTATTTTTAGTTTTGATATGGTTTTTGGGCTTGTGTAGGTGAACATCTCTTTTGCAGGTTACAAGTTCATTCGGTGATCATTGTGTGACTATCAAGTGATCAACAGGAAGCAACAACGATAATCTTGTGACATAGAAAAAACCTGATTCTGATCATTTTCATAGTCACAGTCACCTAGAAGAAGTCTTCAATACCCATGTGCCTTTGTCCTACCAAGGGCACCTATGTCCGACCTCATTCCTACATTCCATAATTTATTGTAAGCAGTAATGACACTCTACCTAGTTTGTTCAGCACTTTTCCTAGTTCAGATCGGTTACAAGTCAAGCATAAATCAACTAAGTCCTCTCTCCTTCTTCTTTGCTAAGGATTTTGTATTTCAAATCTTAGCTTTCTTGTTTCATTTCTATATTTCAGCATTTATAAATAATTTGGTTTAGTAGTGACTCTGCAATATTTAGATTTAATTTGGTTTTTATTAAGGGTAAGTGCACCATGTTGGGGGGCTAAAAGGGGGTCTTAAGTGGATGCATTTTTCTGAAAAATAAAAAACTTCAACTTGTACGATTTTTTTGAAATAGTTACACTCAAAATTGGAAGATGTTGTATAAACATGAATCGTAGCATTTTGAGTCTAGTTTCTAAGCTACTAAATTTTATTGAAAATGAATAAGTTTAAGTGGGTCAAATAACTAAAATACCAACAAGTGCTCCTATTTTTATTAAAAAACATAATAGAGTGACTTTCGTGGCCCCCACCATTTTTTGAGCACCATTTAGTATTTTTGAAAACCCTTTGGTAGAAAGATAGCTATGAGCATCTAGTTTGTGCCAAAAAAATTTATATTTTTTTAGCGAGTATTTATTTTTTTATGATTTTTCGAGTACAAAAATTTTAAATTTAAAAACATAATGGAGCTCCAATCGTGCTCTCCGCTAACTACCATAAAAAAGATCAAAAATAAGATTATTTTTTTGAATGTGTATAGAATTTGGCCTAGTTTATGCTAGTATAATTTTTTTTCAATTTCGATGAGCCAAAAAAAAGATACAACAAAAGATAGACATGTTTAAACTTCAAAAAATAGCTATAATAAGGTATAGTTAGAAAATAAATAATATAAAAACCTTATATTAGTCAAAAAATTTGAAAAATTATATTTTTAGAAAGAAGAAACTCCGCTCTACGTCATGGTATAAGTTTTTTAAATGAATCGACTGTTTTATGTCAATTTATCATGGCGGAAGTGGAGTTTTTATCATTTTCCTATAAACACATTCAGTTTATTGTGTTTGTGCAGGTCCATGCCTCAGGCTTGGGGATCCAAACAGGATCCAAGCCTCGTGGCATGGCTTGGAAATTTTGAAACAACAAAACACATACGCGGTATGTTGTTTACTTGTTTATTTGGGTCCCCCAACATCTTTTTCCCCTTCTTCACGGGTTTTATGTCATATTTCTGTCTGGTCTACAGATTTATGCACATTATTTATGAATTTTTAGTACTTCATCTTGTCCCCTACCCCACAATATATTATTTTGCAATCATGGGCGACAAAAAATGATGTAAGCACACAAAGAAAGTCAATAACAAGACACCAGAGTAATTTTAAGAGATGAGAATTAAGAAATTGAAGAGGATGCAAAAACTTAGTGTAGGGCAAGGTACTTCTGTTATATCAAATGTATCTCCTGCATCTGAGAATTGTGATTTTGCTATGAATTTTGATATTGAATTGAATGATAATGTTGGTATGGATGAATAAATTTATATGAATCCAATTGTTGAACCTTTACCTGAGAAACCAAATGTCGAAGATTTACCTGAGAATCTAAGAATTGAACCTTTACCTGAGAATTCAAATGTTGAATTATTACCTGAGAATTCAAATGATGAAGCTTTACCTGACAATCCAAGTGTTGAATTTTTACCTGAGAATCTAAGAATTGAACTTTTACCTGAGAATCCAAATGTTGAACCTTTACCTGAGAATCCAAATGTTAATCCTGAAATTTGTATGGAAACATTGAATGAAGAAAGTAACCCTCTTAATCAATCTTCACCTCTTAGAACATCTCCTTCCATTTTGCGAAGAAAACCAATTCACTTAATTGAAATTGATGAAAACATTATAAAACCAATGCCTCAAAAAATGTCTAACAAAAAGGTGAGAAGAAAAGCTAGGGGAATTTGGGATAATTATTTTGCGAATTTAAATGACACACAAAGATGTCAATTATTTGTTACATTGATGAAATTAATTAATATGAGACCTACAATGATGACCCTGCAGTTAAGAACTTCTAATGTTGTTGATCGAAATGCGTCAATTGTTGAAAATATACATAAAGCATACCAAATTGTAGGCACCAATAGAGGCACCAAAGATAGTAATGCTACATGGCGTGCACTTACTAATTGTATAGTAAGTGATAAAATAATTAATAAATGCTTGATTAGAAAAACAAGCAGTGCTTTGAAGATAAATGGAAAAACACTAATGAAAGCAATAGGGAGACGCAAAAGTCTTGAGTCAGTCAATAACATTGACTATTGAGATTTCTTTAGCAGACTCCCATGGAAAGACAAGAATACATCTGATATTCCTAAAGAATTAATTGTAAAAATTTTGGAATGAGAACACAAGGGTGTCACCTAATAGAAGAGATACAATAAAAAAAACGTATTTGTCTTCCTTTCCATTTGTAATAACATGTTCCCATAATCCAACACCATCTCATTTTCCTTCTCCACTATTGTTTCCTCTTTCAAGAATTCATATTTGCATCATTTCCCTCCCACCTCACTACTCAATTAACTACTCTTCCCACTTTTAACCACAACCATCAATTGCTCTTATGACCCCCCCTTTTCCAACTTCACCTTAGTTCTCCACTCCTTAATAGGAGAAAATGACCATAAAATTTAACCCCTTTTTGGAAGCATTTCTATAGATATGAGAATTTTAGTGATGCTTTGTTGTATATTTGGGTTTATGTCTGAAAGTTGGAGTGGCAAGGCACCTTTGTCATCTTCTTGGAAGTTGCGAGTAGATACCTATTACTTTAATCAACAAATTAGGCTAACTTATTTTCATTGTATACATAAGATTTCATGTTATAAATTAATTCAACACTGAAATGAGAGAGTGGTTTACAAAGAAAATGAGATTTGAATCTAAAATGTAAAGGCTCAAAATTTATACATCTTTATATTAGAAATGGAAGTTGGCTTTCATATTTTTATTAATATTATATTAATAATAAAGTTTTACACAATTTAAGAGGTAATATGGCGATATATTTCTACTTCTATAATTAGTCCTTGGGCGTCCACTTTTGAAGTTGGCTGCATCTTTGGTAAATAGATTGTACATTAACCCATCGTTGGTACAATTCCCTACAACTTGGTCAACAGAGTTAAAGCTCAACATCTACTACAACCGGCAAAATTGATGGCACGTCGACAGGTGTGTGAATGGAATTCGTCATTTGACAAAGTCTGGGGAATTTTAGCCACGCCGTGACGCCACTGAAGGAGTAGGTGTACAGTCAAGTCATGGTCCGCAATTCAAATAAATGAGATTGGCCCGAGTCTTCCCTCACTGCTCTGGATTTTGCTTATATAATGTGTTTTGAAACCTCAAAATTTCCAAGCTTTTTTCTCTAAACGATTACAGTTAATTGCTTAAGAATAATTAGCCTACAATATCATTAAGCGTAGAATGGGCAACATTTTGCGACGATCTTTGAAACGGGAGGTTATGAAAGTCGACGGAAGGAAGACGAAAATGCAGAGGTGTTCGTATGTGAAGGAAGTGTTCTGCGATTATCCAAATCATGAAGCTGATTCTGTTCCTCGTTTGGGCAACCTCAGTCGGCCTCTCCCACACAGTGAAGAAATAGATGACAAATCGACCAAGTACAGCAAAGGAGTGTTGAGAATTATTTCGGCGTCTGATAATGGATCGACGGTGCGTCTCAGGATTCGACTCACCAAAGAAGAGCTCGCTTCACTTCTGTCTGTCGACGGCAATAACTTAATAGAAAAACTTCTTCCGCAGACCGTTGAGAAGAAGAACCAGAAGCCTTGTGTCTGGAAACCTAGTCTTGAAACCATCGCTGAGCAGCTCAACCCTGATTTGCATCATTCGAGCTTATAATCATGATTTCATCCTACAGATGGAGCAATTTTGTTCACCTTTTCATGCTATTTTTCCCTTGGGGTGCCGTGGAAAGGTTCAACGCCATCTGGAAATAGTAAGGAAGAACTACTTCAAATACATAAAATTCAATAAAATATTGGTCTTTATTTGGTCTCACCTGAGAATTTCCCCTCGGTATTTATTGGTAGTTGTGCGCTGACTGGATTATTGATCTGAAGAACGCATTATTGGCATGTCAATGGGTCATTTCTATATCTTTAGACTTTGGCGTGTCAATGTGTCATCTTCATGTCTCCCCTTTCTTCTCCCCTCCTTTCTCCTCTCTTATTTCAAGCGTTTTGGAAAGTACTATCTGAATGGACAATACTCTTAGGAAATTCAATAATATATACACTATTAATATGTTTGAAGGCCCTTTGTTGAGGAAGCACGTCCTTGTGGTTCTATATTTTCAGAGATTATAATTTGAATTGAATTGTTTATAAATATACATATATTGTAATTGATCTACACATTAGCAATCACACGTGAAATGTGTAATGGAAACGCCAAAACATTAAAGGTGGAAATTAAGGGTCGATCTGAAGAAGGGGAAAAAGAGTGGAGAAATAAATTAGTAGGGGAAATAGTAGGGGAACCATTGTGCGAACCTATTCTTTCTTGCAACCAGGGACATATGAACAACATGGCAAGAGAGAGGGTGCGAGGTATGCAGCTCGCTAATTTGTCAATAATGTGGAAAGAAAATGAACAACGTAATTATGTGTTGACATTACAATTTCAACAACGGTATCATGTCGTATTGTTTGTGGATAATTTGTGATCTACCTATCTTTTTTGCTTTATATATAAGTGTTGGTGTCTTCTTGTACAATCTACTTTTTTTGCATAGTTGTTCACAAAGGATAACTAATTTCCGACATATGCAAAATCATCACATTTTTAATAGACCAATTTTTTTTCGTTTTTTGTATTTTGAAAGTTTACAAATTGCAGAAATATTTAGACATGTTTCTAGAAGGTATGATTAGAATGTTTTTCATATTTAAGAGAAAACTAGGAGAGAATATTTCAGGGGAGGTGTATGGATATGGTGAAATAATTATTGAGAAACATGAGTCAACTTAGTCAAAGATAGTATTGAGCTTAATAATAATGTTGTAGCACATCTATTTTAGCTATATGGAGGGGTCAATAATTCAGTGCCATTAACTTGTTTGTTTGTTCTAAAGCACCAACAATCGAGTTTTACACAATTGAAAGAAATAGAAAAATATGGGGAAAAACTGGGATTTGCTATTTTTTTATGGCAAAGATATGCGATCAAATGACGTTTAATTTGTTATATAAGATGAAGACACTAATGGAAACTTGGAATTAAAGCTATTAAGTACATACAGGCATGTCTCACACATGTTCCACGAATCATATTGTTTTCACCTAGATAATATTGCCTATTTATGCTCCACCTTATTATCTCAATCTTTAAAAATACCAAAATCATATCAATATTAATTTATTTTAAAAAAAAATATTAAAATTTTCAAAATTGATGAAAAATTACTCACTTTGATTCGTTAAAACAATTTGATTAAATGAAAATATGATAGAAAATAACCTTACGCATTTTAAATACATCATCTAAATAGGTGGTCTCTCAAGGTCTATGAAGACCATTATGAACGGAATTAAAAGTAAGTGAATGGTAATTTCCAACAAGACGTTGATTTAATCATAATTATCAATTGTGTGGTACGAATTAGGATAATGAAGATTTTGTAGCCAATATATGCAATTAAAGAATTCCCCAAAATTGCCCCCATAACAAACATATGTCGCAAATGGATGACGACATCCACATGGTAGGAAAAATGTTCCCAAATACTATCAATAACCACCATTAACACAGGTAGGTACATTTTTATATTAAAATTGGAACATAACATTTCTCATATATTCCCAAGAAGACATAATGCCTAAAGGAGCAATTTTTTGAGACGCAAAGAGTGGAGCAAGTCCAACAAAAAAGGTCGTGCACACACTATGGGAGCCAACGAATATGACTATGGTCTGTAGGAGAAAATTTTTTTTGACAAAACGAATGGAACATATGCAACAGCAAAGGTCATCCACAAACTATCGGAGCCAACTAACACTGCAAAGGCAGGAAGATTTGTTGGGGCCTAAAACCCATTGCAATGCATGCAGTGTGAGGTTCAATTCCAAATAACTTTTATACAATAGAGAAAATAGTTATATGCCATAGTAAATGACATGCACATCACCTACACAATAATTATAGTAGACAATATCAACATCACATATAATAAATAACCAAGAATTAATATGACTTGTTAGGAAGCTAGGGCATTGCACACATTGATCAAGCCAACTAACACCGCAATGTCAAGTGAATTAATTATGGTGTAAAACCCGTTGTAATGCACGACGTAATTGAGGTTCAAGTTTTGGGAGATATTTATAGGACAAAAAATAGTTACATGATAGAGTACACAACCGACACATCACCTAAACAAACAACAAATTAGATAGTCAACACATCACACAAACAAATGATCTATATTTCTTTAATCAATAACCATACATGGAATAAACCACAACTGTCAGTGATATGTACTTTATGTGTCAGAATTGGGTGAGTGGATCTCACATATACAATGTATTCAACATAAATATGTCGAAATTATTTACTTAGAACCTAGGTAGAAAACATGGGCATGATCAGAGTGGTCATTTTACTGACCACTTTCATCCCTTTAGGATTGATGCTTTCTGTTGGCATCACATTGTTGTTAGTGTATGCTTTCTTATTTTCTCCTGCTTAAAAACTAACACTTTTCACTAGCAATTGTTTGATGGGCCAATGTGAGCACCATCAAATTAATCGTTGAGGACAATCATTCTTTCTCCTCTTACTTCCTTCACAAGCATTGATGTTTTTGATGAATTTGCATGGGGAAGGCACAACATAATTTTTCCTTTAAATATATGTGGGTCAAGTCCTTGGCTACTATAAAAATCTTACTACAAAGGAAAATTTTCTATCCCAACTCCTTTATAAAGGGAGGATTCTTTGAACGAATCATCATTCCCTAGCTTGATAAGAGACAGTAAGCCTCATTTGATATTAATAACACCAAGAGTAGTTATTCGTGTGACATGCTATTTGTAATAAAAAATGAAAAATGGCCCTCTTTACCACAATACAAATCTTTTTCAAGTCATATTATTAACAAAGAAACAATATCCACATTGTCTTTGATGACTTACTCCATGGTAGACTATATTGTTTTCCATACATCCAACTGCCCAATAGGTATTGTACATGACCAATCCACCCCTATAGACCAGGGATATGGACATTGCCTTGCGAAATCTATTAAAAAACTGCACCACTTAAAAGATTTGGCAACAAGCTATGTGCTCTGAGGCCATGTGTAATTGTTCATGATTGATTTTAATTGTTTACACTCTTTACATAATAATATCATGTAATTTGATCATCAAGGAATGCACATCTAAAGGAGGTATTGCATTATTATCCTCTCTTGGATTATGTCAATCTTGTAGTACTTGTAAAATTGTATCATTCAATATTGAATTATGTTTACTAGAAATAGTTGTATCAACTTTAAGAACTCATGTAGATTGAGGGATTTGCAATGATCGTGTAGTAGAATTTCATGTATCGAAGGAAGCAAATACCTTATAATGAATTTGATAGATTTTTAATTATAAATCACAAAAATCATTATCATGATGGCTATTAATTCCATGGTAATTGTAAAATGGTTGGCATTTAATTTTTTCAGTCACT
Organism: Taxus chinensis; assembly: GCA_019776745.2. Classification (NCBI taxonomy): domain Eukaryota; kingdom Viridiplantae; phylum Streptophyta; class Pinopsida; order Cupressales; family Taxaceae; genus Taxus; species Taxus chinensis. The sequence continues at coordinate 162,180,062 of CM034157.1, forward strand.
AGTGGTGATAATAATGAGTAGGTAATAAAATGATTAATCTGTTATCGAGTAGATCATATAAGATATATATCGTGTTGTCTAGCATTATTTTAAAGAATAAAGGGGTGTTATATATTTTTCTCTCCTTAATATCCAAGATTGATCTTGTGGATATTACACATTGTTACCTCTATATCGGACGTTAAATTCACTTCTATGACCAGATGTGTCATGTATAACATTTATATGACATTGCTTTTTTAGTGGCATTAGAACTATGTTGATCATGGTGCATAGAAACATTATGGACACATACATTGGAATAATCCCTTAGATGTGCTGTCTCATCCTTAAGAGATTGCATTTTAGTACTCATGGCATGAATTTTGACTTGATATTCATGTTCCAACACTTGAATGTCTCTATGAGAGTTTTATAAAAGATGGAATATTTAATAGTTGTCGGAGATAAAATGATATGGGTCATGATGGAAAAATATTGATATAAGAATAACCAATGAGGTAATAAATAATAATAAATAGAAAATGGAAGGCCAATAGTCGACAAATGATAGACGATAATATTTAAAGGGGACATTCTAGCAAAATGGAATTGTCGTCAATTAATGAAAATGACCATATATGAAAATAATCAGTGAATTAAAAGAATCAAAAAGAGGTATTTTTTATTCTAATTGTGTGGAATAAAAACCTCCATGGACTTTTACTAAAAATAATAATTTTTAATTTCAAAAAATGTTTCTAATAATTAAGGAAAACAAAAAGGTTCTTGTTATAGTCATATATAATGAAATAAAGAAAAACATCAAAGTAATTTCACAATAGATCCACCATCATTCATATATGTGACAAAAGGTGATTCGATAAATAGGAAACCCTATAAAGAGACCCAAAGGGTAGGAATGACCATAAGACCCTAGAGAAATGGGTGAAAGCCATATCTATGGAAGGTGATAAATGAAATTTATGTTTGTATTTGAATATTAAATTTTCAAATGAAACCATAGGTCAAATAGGGTTTAAAATAAGTAGTAAGATATAATAATGAGTAAAGTTCACTAAATTTATATACCCTTTTTATGAATAGTAAAATTGTTAAGGAAAATCACAACAAACTAACATGGACTGTAAGGTTTGTTATATGAGGTTGTTCTAATTAATTATCTTCTAACATAATTCACCATAATATAGTAAAATAATATAGTAATACTTACAACTAATAATTTCAATATGATATAAGATGAAATACACAAGAGGTTTCACCAATCGACTATCACTCTGTGTTGGGTGGCAGTTTCAACACTTTCAACGGAAAAATAAAATCTGTCTGTCAAAAAACCAGCTTTGAAATTTAATAAAACCTAAGACTAAAGCCACTAAAAGGCAACTTCCATCAACTAAAAATGAATTGAAATTATGTGTTAAAGCTCTCAAATCTTGTTTTATGGCACTCAAATGTGTAAAAATCCTAGATGAAAGGAAGTGGGGTTTTCCTTAATTGTTGGACTCGAAACAAAAAAATATTTTTATTAAAATACAAAATAGATCCATTGTAGGATCTCTACATTAAACAAATGGGCAATATTACAATAGTGAAAACTTTACAACTACAACCATGAAATTTTTTCCATGGTTGTTATTCTTGCTCTCATTGCTCTTCCTCTTTCTCCTCTCCCTAAAACCTATAAAACAAAAATGAGAAAATAAGTCAAAGGAATGAATAAGAACACTCCATAGAGATGTTTAGGGTTAGTGTGAAATGCCTGATATCCAAGGGCCTGCATTGAATCCATTTAAGGATTGTGGATCAACCATACAAAAGTTAGGTGAGAATTAATAGGTCGAATTATGTCTTAAATGAAATGCATGTGTAAATTTTGAATGGAGTCACTTATTGGGTGTTAGGAGATAAGTTAACTTTTGACCTTAATGTTTAGTTGGTGACTTTTAAAATTAATGATCCCTTGACTCTTGTAATTAATTAAATAAAATTTACTCAAGGGAAACTAGACAACACTTATTTTAGGGATTAAATTTAATTGTATTTAACTTAATGGGAGGGTAAGTTTAGACTCATCCCTAGAGTAATAAATTAATAAATGACATTATAACTATGTTACTAAACTAGATACAAATAGTTCAAGGGGATGTTTATGCCGATCTAGGAAATTAAATAATATTAATTAAATGTTAATTACAATAAATAAACTTGGTTGAAGGTATTCCCATTATAACCTGGTTTTAAAAATATTATTCTATAAATTTTCCAATCTAACTATTGGGTTGTCTTGGGTTTTGTGTGGGATTTTGTGGGCATTACAGGAGGTGCAATTACCTATAGAGAGCGATACAAGAGATATTTAGGTACACTAATTGAGTAAACTAGATGTAATGAACCCAAAGATGCTTCATTCTTTAGTATAAAATTACAAATAATGTTGTACAATACAAACCCACAAGGATTTACTATACGATAGTAGACCTACTATACAATCTTGGACATGCTTGGAAGGGGGTTATACAACATTTTTTGCCCTTTTCTGGTCAAGAAATGCGTGTCTCTATTAAATGCTAAGTGTCATATAATCCTGAAACTATCTGAAATTATTGAAATCAAACTAAAACCCTAACCATGTGTAAGAGACCCTACAATAAGGTTAGTTTTTTGGTTGAGGTAAAATCGTTGGACTACTTACATCATCACTACTCCAAATAATTCTCAAACCACACATAGTTAACTACATAGCATGTGATATCTCTAGTTCATTGCAACTAGTTGAAAATTTGAATCAATTTGACCATGATTGAGATTATTGTGCTCTTATAGAACATTGAGTTTGGATCTTTGAATACTTGGAAATGAGGGGCATTTAACTTCTTAACCTAGTTGGGTTCTTGATAATTGTAGCAGTGGCTGCAATAGTGGATGATTATCATATTTTGGAAGATTTATGGAGGCCTCAGTTCCATTTTTGTAAGTGTAACTTGTTATAAGAGTGTATGATAGTTTCAGGTTGTTCCTACTTGGTGAATGAGGTGATATAAACTTGTTTATATATGGATCTGAAGGTTATTTGTTATGGAAAGGGTGACCCATGATGATTAAAAACACCCAATAAAGATAATATAATTGGAATTGGAGTTGGAATATGTTTTGGTCCAAGACTATAAATTACATCATGACCCTACTATATGGTTTTGTATAGAGAGGTAGTGAATGAAATCTAGAATTTTCATCGTGACATGCAACATTTAGGTAATTATTTTATGAATTTTAATAGGTAATTATTTTATGAAATTTAATAAAAATGTGACAACACATCTATTTGTACGAATCATAAATGAGAGAGAGAGAGAGAGAGAGAGAGATGTAATGAGTGCAAATATGATGTGGCTTTTTTTGTTAGCCAAGAAGCAAACTCAAAGCACCATTATCAAAAGGATAAATCAGGGTTTTTTTTAGTGGAAAATATTCGTAATTTGGCAAATATTCCATTTTATAATAATTTGAAAAGGTGAATTTTTCAGAGCAGGTCAGTGTATTGTTCACCTAAAAACTAAAAATGTGAGTATAAATTTTTTTAGGGGTCGACTTCAACTACCATTGAACACAACTCCTATATAAACCTGGGTAATTCACCCTGTAGTATACTAGTAATTTATTGAGGTATTGTTCAAATTACTTGTGAATATAGTGTTGCTAATGTGCGACAAGGGAGGGTTACATATGGGTGATAAAAGAGTGTTACTGACGAGTGACAAGGGGTTACAGACAATCGACAAGGAAGTTTCATCTTTATTGGTGTCAAGTAACAGGAAGGTTTGTTGTCACACAATAAAAAACCTTACTGTCACGCGACAACAAGGTTTTTTGTCACATGACGACAAACCTTATTGTCACATGACGACAAACCTTATTGTCACACGACAACAAGGTTTGTTGTCGTGCGATAGCTAGTTACAAGAAACGTTTTCATGCATTAAAAAAAATTCAAAAAAAAAGTTCGCCCTTAAGAAACTGACAGGTGAAAATTTGACTTTGAAATCCCAAAATATTCACCTTTACCATGAAATGGGTTCCAGGATATTCGCTATGGATTTTCCACCTCCAATTTCTTAGATGCTTCTTAAAATGAACCCTAGATAAATTTCTACATTTGACTTTTTATAATTCTAATTAATGTGCTAAATGTTTCATAGTGGGTGATGGATCCTGTTTGAACATATGTAACATAAGTTATCTCCATTGAGTGTTTTTTAATATTAATAATTTTTTAAATCTAATTTATAAAGATTAAAAACATATATTATAGCATTCATTCCATATTTGGGTTGGTTCTACAATATTATCATTTGCAGCAACCTTATAAGTTCAAATGGTCATTATTTGTTATATTTGACATGGAAACACTTCAAATTTTTTTATTTGAGTTATGTACTTCAATATCACTCACCTCAAAAGAGGAAATCCTTAGTGGAGTTATCATAGAAATATCTATTGAAATTAGGCACACAAATAAGGTTATAAATATAAACTATAATAAAAATATATAGATTCAAGATAGAACATGTAAAACTTATATATAAGGACATTACCATGCATTTGGACAAAAAAAAATGTACATTAGTGTCCTAAATTCTAATTGTTCTTTGTAACTTAATTCCAAATTTTCAAAAATACCAATTTTCATAAAAATTCAGATTTTATAGTGGTTTAGGAAGATAATAACTAATACGAATATTAAATAAATTAAATATTCAATATGTTTTATTTAAAATATACGGGGGTGATCAGTATGGAAGTTACAAACTAAACATTTAGTAATTTACATAAGTTTATTTTTGTTTCAATAAGATCAATGAGATAAACTACTACAAATCTAGGTCTTTTTATAGTGGTGTGATTTAGCACAAATATGTTAGTGTTTAGTGAAATTAGACATCTTATGAAATTACATTTTTTGGCCCCTTGCATTCTTTCCATTAATCAATTGTTAGAATTAAAATTCTTGAAATTTTCGTTCAGCGATCTCTATTAGCATTTGTGTTTAGAAAAATTATGCACACATAACTCTTTTATTATTACATGGAGATGGACTATTTATTTATTTTGGATTACTCTTGAGGGCATATTTCTAACCATTCAAGAATTTAATTAATCAAATAATCAAGAAAATACAAAGTGTGTTTACATATACAAATATGTCTTTTTTTTCACAAAGAAAATTTCATTTATTACATTAAGAAGGTAATGTAGAGACCTAAATTTAATAATTATATGCTCAATACATATTATTTTCCCTTATATTATTTAATTACATCTTACACAAACAAATAAAACATAAATGCACAATATTATTGTCTTCTCATGATCACAAATTATTCAGATTCTCTAACTCTTTTACATAGACACATACATTATCAATATCATTACATATAAAATTCATACATATCTTATCAAACTTCTTTAAATTTGTACTTTCTACATTCTACATTCTACATTCTACTTCCTATTAGCGTAAACTAATGCAGTCATATTACATTGTATTAGTTAAGGCAGTTACACTTTCCTGTCATGTTATTACTTCCTAACCGATTTCTCTCCTTGTATTTATATGCTCTTCACATTGTGTAATAACCATTCATACATTTTTTCACTCTTGTGTTGCCAACAGTGGTATCAGAGTGATAGGGATCGGGAGTGGCACGTTTGAGCAAGTGGAGGAAGAATACAAGCTTTTCCTAAGTTCCCACCAATCATATTTCCACATTTCCCTCCATGCACGTCGTAGAGCATTCATTGGCGTCTATTATTACAGTTGTTTTGACCCGTAACAAATTTATTGATGAAGACATCGCCTGGAGTAAGCAGCTATCTGGGAAGCGTGCGGACCTCTCTTGAATTGGCAGCATGCGTGGAAGAAGGAACTCTTGTTTGTAAAGTGTACTGAAGTGCAGAGGTGGTGGAGTGACCCATTCTTTTCTTGGCTTCTTTTTGTCCTACTGGCGGAGGGAGAAAACCTACCTTGCAAATGATTAGCATGAAAGATCTAGCCTAATCGCTCATGGAAAATTCTGACACTGCATTAGCCAACTTCATCCATCAATACGTGGTAAGAATTCCATCACCAGCGCCACTCATTGGCTTTCTTCAAAACCCTTCACTTGTTTAGGAGCTTCTCTCTAATAAATAGTACAATCTGCAGATGCTCGATCGCTATCAGATTGGACATGTTCAGATAGAGGCATTATAACAATATGCCAAGTTTCAGTTTAAGTGTGGTAACTACTCTGGAGCATCATATTACCTATATTAATATCGTGCTTTATTTACAAACCGTGAGAGGAATATTAGTGCCTTGTGGGGGAAACTACTGAACTGATCATTAACAAAAGGAGGAGAAACATGCTATAGAAGTTGATTAAAGTTACTCAACAAGAGCAATACGCATATAAAGATCACATCACACAGAATTTATGGAACCCTTGGAAGTTGCAGTGACAAGGGAAAAAAACAATTTAAAGCAGAAAAGGATACCACTTGAGCATAGAAGTAGCAATGCCCTCCAAAATCCCAGAAGTGTATGGGAAGAATCCTTCCCCCAGCGTGTTCTCTAATACTATTGCATGAAGTACATCCATCTTCTTTTGTGTTTTAAAGTGAACAACCTTGGGAAACGACCTAAGCATTGGATCCTCCTCTGCCTCTAAAGAAACCAACATCTAGACAAGGAAGACATTAGTGTGACACCTAGACCTGTGTGCAGCATACAAGAGATCAAGATACGTGTGGAAGTAGTTTGAATCAATTGGAACAGCATAGGTTCAAACCCCAACTTCATTCATCAAATATTCTATAAAGCTATAAAATACTAACACGAACAACCAACCTATTATCCCGTGTAACAATCTGAGAGCATAGAAATTGTGCCCGGAGATGTTAGCAATATTACAAGTAACCATATAGATGTGTAGCTATTGAGAGACATAATTCAAGCCCACAAGAGTAGCGGTATCTATTGTGTGCTACTTAAAAGTCTACAAACAATTGTAATTCAAGGACATGGTGTATGAGTCTTGTTCGACATCTAGATGAAGAAGAGTCGTGCTAAGATTGTAGAAGGCTACGATAAGATGACGAAAAAAATATCGAATGCTATCACGATCATCTGTGTCTCACTTTACGAGCATACCAATCTCACATCTTCAGCCGCAATTTTGAAAAATGAGAGCACATCCTGTCATAGTGATTCACATAAATCCAGATGACGTCCTCACCACATGAAGCAAAAAGGACATGTCACGACTCAACAAGATGGTGAATCTGAAAAATATGATGATGATTTAGGGGTATATTTGCAACAACAATGTAATAAGGGGGTATATTAGCATAAACTAATACAGTCGTATTACATTGTATTAGTCAAGTTAGTTACACCTGTCTGTCATGCAGTTATTTCCTAACCGCTTTCTCTCCTTGTATTTATACACTCTTCAAATTGTGTAATAACTATTCAAACATTTTTGCGCTCCTGCATTGCCAACACTTCCCTCGACACAATTATATGAATCTAGATAGAACTGACATAAGATTTTATCCCTTTCCAATGGTTTTATCCATCAAGGAGAAATAATTATATTTTCTTATGTTCATAATATTTTTCCCTACTAGTATGCCTTGATGTGAAACCATATCTCATAGAATGGTATGAAAAAAATTGATCCATGTTCACTTACTTACATGGTATTTTCAAGAGATCCTTCATAAAATACCTATCATGTCTTATGGAAATTTCCCCTAATCTTCCCTAAATCAAGATCATCCATTAAAACAACTTTTATAAAATTATGAATCACTTTAAATCATATTAAGAGAAAACCATGCTAATTCAATAGTATCTCTAAGATGTCAATGTGGTGGGAGTGGTGTGTGCAAGTCACACAGTTGTGTGCTAGTTCACCCACTTTAAAATCTCTAGAGGCACAATGCTCTCTGGAGGTGGTTTTGCCACAGAATGTGTCATCTCTAAAAATCACTGCAGTGACAACACTCTATTCTTCTTCGTTGCGGTGGTGGCACTTTGTTATTCACTGCAGTTGCAACACTCCTGATATTGGCCTCGCTCCGTTGTAGATGCAACTCACTAGAGTTATTTTTGAAATATGTTGCAATTACAGCACTCCAGAAATAGCTTCACTTAGTTAGATGGACTCATTATTGAAATACGTTGTAGTTGTAGCACTCTAGAATTTTCTTCACTTGGGTTCCTTGAGATGGTTCCCATATTGTAAACAAGGATGTGGGTCCTTATAAAAAACCCTAAAAATTCACCCTTAATAAAAAAATGTAGCATCTCAAAGTCAAATTGAGCATCTATCAAACACCTATACACCAAAGGTCACTTTAAGGAGTTTTTTACTCTAGAACAAAATATCTACAAGCATCCTATGTTAGGAATTTAATTTATTATTCAATTAATTATTTATGAAGGTTACTTTATGAATTATATTTAGTTGAACCCATTATTAGTGTTGAGGTTGAACAATGGGAAACATAAGGGGAGACACTTTACACTTGCATTCACTCTTACATGAGCACTAGGAGATATACATTAAGTTTGAGTTCCTCATATAAGAAATATGGTGTAACATATGGTCAAAATAAACAAGTGGGTTGGAGAATAAGGTATTCCAAATCTATTACACACCATGTCTTATTATCCAATCCCTATATTTGAGTGCTAGCATAGAAAAATAGGGTTTTGATCTTTGCATGTGAATGTACAAACATTTTGGAGTAAATATAGTATAAGATCAACTTAAATATGAATATGAAGAGATCCAAATTAGAATATATACAGAAAATGTGGTTAGATACTAGCATGAAACTAGACAAAAATATTCATATGTTAGTGTCTAGAAGTGATGTTAATGTCTATGAGGGTTTGAATGATTTTTTTCATGGATGAAGCATATTTGACCCAAATCTACAGTCATAATAGTCTATGAATCATTATAAAATCTAAGTGCACTCATCTCATTATTTATTGCATTCCATAATTGAATCCAACTTATTTACACCATTTTACATTTAATATCATATCTAAATGTTAAAATATTTATTTATTAATTTTATATTAAATGCATATATTTAAAATTTCAAGCCTAATTAGAACCCCCTTTAAATATAATTTAGGATAAGTAATTTTTTATTTCTCAAATTTGGTGACTCTATAATAACTATTGAAATTGAAAATGTAGGAATGTGATTAATCACTTCTTTCCCCATTGTCTCCTATTATTAACAAGATCAATGCTCATTGGAACCTTAACTCTTCGTTTGCCACTTGGATTTAAAGTCTTAACAAGGCTTGGAACCCCAACTTTGAACGTAAGTCTTAACAATGGGTCTTTCGTTGGGAGAACAACTAAGTCACATTGGCCTTCCCAATCCTAAATATCCTTTATGTGGTCGACCTAAATCTTTCAAATATGTCTTTTGGGCTTGTTAGTGTGCTGAGTCTTCTTGGAATTGGATACATTATCTCTTCCTCCACTTTCATCCTGGATTGTTTGATTGGAAAATTTTCCTTTCTGGCAACTTTGTTAATCTCGCTTCTCGGATTTTTCTCATATGGAATTTATTTCAGGCCACTATTATTTTTTCAGTTGTGGAAAGATAGAAATAATGTTATTTATCATCAGAATGAGATTACTTTGGAGATAAATATATATGAATAAAAAAGTGGCTATTATCTCTTTTGTAACTATGCATATCTAGATGCAAGTGCTGAAAGTGGTACTAAATTTCATGCATTTACAACATCTTCTGAATCATTGGGAAAGTTCCCCTTGCACTATGAGTTAGGTTCCTCTAGATGATGCTCATGCTTCATCACCTTCCCTTATGACATGTCGTACAAGCCACTCTCGCATCTGATGTCCTTCCCCTCCTCGGGGTCGTCCTGTTCTGTCTAACTCTAGACTGAGCTGGAGTCTACCACCTTAGGATAACATTGTGATCATCTCCTCCAAATGGAACACTCCTCCTCAGGGGGGAAATTTGGAGGCTCTCCATCACCTTTCCAGGGAATCATGGTGCCTCTGAATATAAAAATTATGGATCTTGATGGGTGGGCTATTGATCTTCCTTTTGAGGAGCCAATTGCGGGGGGTTCATCCCTCCAAAAGATGATCCTCTTCTTCCTAGTGTTGTTGCCCAATGTGCCTAGTTATTTATTTATGTTATTTTCTAGTTTCCTTTTTGGCATTTCTTTTGCCTTTGTGTCATTTTATACTTTGCACCATGAGTTTCTGGTCAACCCATTGTTGTAACTCTTTATTGTTATTAATATAAAGGCAGGTTCCAATAGTAAAATGTAGAGAATTGTTGCCTTATCAAATATTCCAACTCTTATGACCTACAAAATAAGGGAAGCTTTATGCTCCTTAGAATTAGGTATAAAACATTCAAATCCATTAGTGTATAAAAATTCATTATTCTATAACATACAGAAATGATGAAAGTTTAAATATGTCCATGTATATTAATATAATCAAGAAAATGCTAAAATATAGGTGAAAGAAAGTAAGATAGGAAAAAATTGTGTTAGAATTGGTATGCAATTCTATAAATTTGTGCTAAATATGAATATATATGAGTGTGCCTCATATTAGGAAAAAATTATTTTAATATAATATAAGTACAATATGTGTGATCTCTATGAGGAATTGGTGGTCATTTCTTAGGTAGAAAATTAGAAGACATGAGATTGGAGATAAAAATTATATCCATCGTTTTGAGTTATGACATGAACATGTGAATTATATATATATATATATATATATAGATATATGTATGTATGTATGTATATGGGTGCTTGAGTATAATTATCACAAGAATAATAGTAGAGTAATGATCATGAATGTCTGATGTAAATCATGTAAGCACAATGGGTTGATAAATATAAGCTGGGAAATATATGAGAACTATAATATTTAAACCATGTCCCAAGGGTAGAAGGGATAAAACATTTATGCACTATGAGAAAACGACTCGGATTTGGAATAGATCTAAATGGCGTGGTCTCATTGAATTGCAAATAATGTCCTGTAAAGTGGGAAATATCTAATTAGTAACAATTCAAATGTAGAAAATTAGAAGACATGAGATTGGAGATAAAAATTATATCCATCGTTTTGAGTTATGACATGAACATGTGAATTATATATATATATATATATCTTATATATATCTATCTAGATATATATATATGTATGTATGTATGTATATGGGTGCTTGAGTATAATTATCACAAGAATAATAGTAGAGTAATGATCATGAATGTCTGATGTAAATCATGTAAGCACAATGGGTTGATAAATATAAGCTGGGAAATATATGAGAACTATAATATTTAAATGAACTAAGAAAACCATGTCCCAAGGTAGAAGGGATAAAACATTATATGCACTATGAGAAAAGACTCGGATTTGGAATAGATCTAAATGGCGTGGTCTCATTGAATTGCAAATAATGTCCTGTAAAGTGGGAAATATCTAATTAGTAACAATTCAAAATATATGAAATATTACCTAAAATTTGTAAGACATAATTAGTATAATCTCATATGTAAGATAATTTTGTCAAATTAAGGTAAGATAAATAAATGTTAAGAGGGACTGAACCTAAGGTGAGCATTTCAAAATAAAGGTAAATGAAAATGAAATACTCCCTTAAGTTGGAAAGGAAAAAATTAGAAATACCACAAGTAAAAGGTCATTTTCCTAAAGGATGCATGATGTATATGTAAGAAATAACACTAAAAATGGGAATGATATATACCATGTCACCATGAAGTACAATAAGAAATAAGAAAAATGTTGATCATAGTGGAACAAGTGATGTAAGTAGATGTTAGAATAAAAACATAACATGTATTACATTGTAGTTAGTTGTATGGTTAGTTGCCGCCACTTAGGTATTCAACGGCTAGGTCTATCTCTCATGCAAGTTTGTACAAAGTCAAAAAGTATTTTCTGTCACGTTGCCGTTAGTTTTGTCATGTCGCCATTAATTTTCGTTGTTACCTATTCCGTCAAATTTCTGTTTGCAATTTTATAAAATGAACCGGCGCCATAGTCTTTCATACGTGAATGCGCAACATGATGGTCGGGCATGGGAAATAGGACGTGGGGGTTATGGGTTTGAGGCTGGCTGGGTGCAAGGATAGACCGCACCAGTCAACTTTTGCATAGGTTCATGTTGACTGCGAACCTACGTGATGGATAGGCTGATCAGGTATTCAACTCTATAACCACATGCTCTCAACCGCATCTGTCTCGTATTTATATTGTTATTACATTGTATAATACATTTTGTCTTCTCTATCATTGGTATCAGAGCATGGACGCGAGAGCATGCAGAGAAAGGTGGTTGTTTCATTGGTTTTGTGGACTATTGAAGACCTGCTTGGAACCACAACTTCCACTCTTGTATATACTTATGCTTTACACGAACTATTACAGAAGCTAAGTAGAAGGATTTTTATTGGTGTTTAGGAAATATAAGGCATTCAGAACCTACGTGGAAATCTCTTTTGGTTGTTTGTTGTTCTATTTTTGTGTCGACCAAATGCGGTTGTTGTTTCTATGTTGGCATTGAGGAAAGTGGAAGCAATCTGCGTTGGACGTTGAGTGGCTTCATAAAAGCAGAGAAATTTGACCATAACTGCAGCCTGTGTGAGACAAAGGGAACCTGGAACTTGTCGAGATCTTGGGAGTGATATAAAGTAAAATAAATTAAACCAATATATTTGAAGGATTTGACAAAAGGAAACTAGCAGTAACCAAGCGACCTGCATCCCGCATGGGAAACGTGGAAGCAAGGAGAAGAGGCGGAGCTATTTTGGCATGAGTATAAAGTAGGAGCATTGAAATTATTGGATATGTGTGGAAGTATTTTGATACAATTAGAACAAACAAAAGTTCAAATCCCAACCTATGTTTTTATGTTTTACTTATCTGTCACGCATGTTTGCACTGAGTTAACTTATGCAACGAAAGAAATTTAAAAACAAAGTTGTGGTGTTGTGGAGGGGCATCTAGCATGCAAACTAGAGGTCTAGGGTCCAAGTTTGTTCCTATCCCTTTTGATAACATGCGTAAGGGATAGGTTCTTCCATTTTTTCTTCAATTTTTCTATAAATTTATAAGAGAAAATGCAAACAACCAGTCTATAAATTCTATGAACCCATGTAATAATATCATTGCATGAAAATCGTGCCCAAATATGTTAACAATATTGCAAGAAACCATATAGACATACATCTTTTGAGAGACCAAATTCAAGTCTATGATAGGGTTCTACCATACATTTCTTAAAATTCTCCAATACTTGCAATTCGAGGACATAGTACGTCAAGGAGTGCATGATTGAGTATTGTTTGATGTACAATACTATATGGAGAAGAGTCATGTAAATCTCAAAGAAGGCTATCATGAATTTAAAGAACTTGATGGAAGGCCCTCACGAGACTTTGCATCTCACTATATGAGTATACCGAGCTCACCTCTTTATCCGCAATTTCAACAAACGAAAGCACATTTGGTCACAATGATTCTCAGAAATCCGCATTATGTCCTCACCACAAAAATATGAAATGACTTGTCGTGACTTGACAAGATGGTGAATTAGAAGAGGGTGATGATTATTCGGGGGTTCAATTATAAAAAAAAATGCAATAAGGGGGGAATGTTAGCATAAAAAAATAACATGTATTATATTATAGATAGTTGTATGGTTGCTTGACATCACATAGAATTTTAATTTTGTAACCACTTTTTCTTAACCGCTCTCAACTGCATCCCTCTTGTATTTATATTTTTTACATTATGTAATTCATTTAAGTGCTTCTACATTATGTCTTCTGTGTCAGTAGAAAAATATAGAGGTTGTAATGCCCCACCTCAGGAAACGTCTATCCTAAATCCTATTCTAATTTTCCAAGGAGACAAAATCAAGGGGATGTAAGAAAAAAAACCTAATCTAACAGAGGTGATGCACCAAAGGAATGATGAACATTTGCATTGCCTTTAAACACAAACCATTAAAATGTGAAACAATATCCATGCACAGATGACCAAGATTGCAATGAGGGATCAGGAAGAAGAAATAAAACATAAGAGAGGGTTGAAATCATCCACAGACTTATTCTATTGCTCCAAGAATTGATTGCTCCAAGAATTGCATTACAATTTGATACAGTGCATTAAAGGGAGGGCCAAAGCAAGGTCCAACCCCTTGAAATTCTTTACAAATTAGGAAGAATGAGAGAGAGAAAGGAGGGGTTGAAGGAGCATTGAATTCCCCTGCCACAATGAATTCACTACAACACCCATGCCCCATCATTGTTCCTTATTGAAAGAGAAACCCAAGGGAGGGTGGCAAGTGGGAGAATGTCCAACCCTTTGAAATTGTCCCTCTTGTACAATATATGGTGGAGGAATGAGAGAGAGAAAGGAGGGAAAATCTCTAACCCTGTTCCAACTCCCCTGAAGGAGCATTGAATTCCCCTGCCACAATGATGAGTCTCGCTGCAACACCCATGCCCCGTCGATTGTTCCTTGTTGAGAAAGAGAGGAAACCCATTCTTCATCATGGTGGTAGGTGGGAGACTTGATGGCCTCAGAAATGGCAGTTTTGTTCCTTGTTGGGCAAGAATGGTGGCGGCCCCATGCATTCATGGTTTGGCCCCCTCCTTGGGCTCTTGAAGTTGGTGCCAAAGACACATGGTGGCTCTAAGCAGGTGCCCCTCCAAAACGTCCCTCCCACTCCGATTCTGAGCTTCTGATCGAAAGATATGGCCGCTTGAAGGTACTTGGTCTGGAGTCTGTTCACCATATCCACACGTGGAGGCACTGTGCATCTCAAGGTCTCACCCCATCCTCTACACTCTTGAAGTTTCACCGAAGAGACATGTGGTGGCTTCTGAGGGCCTGTTCTATTTCCTTTGTATTCTACCCAAGTTCCCTTGTTGGTGGAGACACTGTACCTGACCTGAGACACGTGGAGAGCTTGGAACATGTTTGGAAAACCCTTTTGGATTTTACCTTTGAAGTTGCACGAGAGACACATGGAGGCCTTCCACTACCTTTCCTTATACTTAGTGATTTGGTCCTAAGTCCCTTTTCTTTGGTGGGCCTTTGGTGAGTTAAAGGGACCATATATAATGACAAAAACGTTACAGGGTGGGACCCTTTGCCAGCGCCCCTAAAATTGTGACGGTGGGACATGTGGCATCTTCACGTGGATCTGCTCCTCCATTTCCTGATGTTGGGTCTTAGTCCCTTTAGCTTGTTTGGGGGGGCCTATATTTCTGACTGAGACATGTGGGGGCTAATGCACACATGTTTGGGTCTACCTTTTGGGTCGCGCCTTTGAATTTGCACAGTGGGTTGGGACACATAGCTCCTCCCCATTGGCCTCCATGAATTTTAGATTCGGCCTGAGGAGACCTTTTTCAGGCTGACCTTGGACACGTGGTGGGTCTGGCGCATGTTTGGACCTACCTTTGAATTTTGCCCTTGAAGTTGCACCATTGACATGTGGAGGCTTTCCATTGGCTTCACTTAGCAAATTTGGGCCTTTTCCCCCTCCTGACTCTGACCATTTCTGGGATGACCACATGTTTGAGCTTTGCCCCTAAACTTTGCTTCTTTGGAGTGCTGACCCATGGAAGGCCGCGCTGATTTGCAAAGACTCTGTTCTATTTGGCTCAACCAACAGTTTGGTCCTCAGTTACTTGACTTGACTCCTGGCCACATGGTGATCTGGCCATTGGGAACCCTGTTTTGGACTCCACTCTTGGTGAAAAGACCCCGCGGGCTCACGGGCCCACACTTGAAAACTGTGCCATTTTGTGAAAAGTTGTAAAAGTTTCAAAATGCCCCGCAGACCCACCGGCCCTGCATTTACACTTGGGCAAAATTTCCTCGCGGCCCCCACAGACCCACTTAGCAAAAGAAAATCATCCTCGGGCCCACCGGGCCCGCATTTTCCACTTGTGCCTTTTGTGAAAAGTGCCAAAAACCAAAAATTATCTCTTGCCACCCGCCGGTCACAATTTTCCCATTGGCAAAAATCTCCCCCAGGCCCACTGGCCCACTTTTGGCAAAAAATCCTTCCAAGGCCCGCCGGCCCGTAACTTGAAAAATATGAAGAGTTAGAAGGACTTCTTTACATTTTCGGAAAGGGGAAGAAATTTCCTATCTGATGAAGGTGTTTTCAGGAAACCTCAAGTGTTTAAAATATTAAAAACTTAGATGAAGCACAAAAGGGAGAAAAAAGGGGGTTAGTTGACCAAAAATAAGAGTGAGCTTATTTTAGACAACAATTTGGTGACTCATAAGGGGGCATCTGCCTGCTAGATGAGATGACCCATGGCCTTGAAGCATCCATTGGGCATGGAGTCTACCTGGTAATTTCAAATCTGGTCTAGAACTTCCTTCCACTGCATGCACTCTTATCTTTGCAAGAAAATCTTGGATTCAAGATTTGTGAGAGTAGAGAGTTGTCTGAAACCTGGAAACTTCTCCCTCATTTGATTTTCTACAAACCTGATCTGTTGGAGTGCAATGAAAACATCTAGACCTACTCCAATATGGATACTCTGTAGATTTAATTTCTTGTGGCCACAAGCCTCTTCCATGAGTGAGATGAACTGTATACAAGCATACACCAGAAGCAATAGAGCATGTGCACCAACACTTAGGGAAATTGAAATCTAAACTATAACAAGACAATGTGCATATGCACTTGGAGAAATTGAAAACCTAGGCTAATATTTACAAGGGTGAGAAACTCTCCTTTTAGTAGCAGTGTTTGAGGTAGATCCCATTGACTAGAATATGGTATTCTTCACCATCCAACTTAGCCAGCCGGAAGGCATTGCTACCTTTGCATTCGGTGATCATGTATGGACCACTCCATATGGCATCAAACTTGGAATGCTTTCCTAGTTTTGCACGGTCAGCATCCCACTTCAGTACCAAGTCTCCAACTTGGAATGTCCTGGCTTTAGCTTCCTTGTCAAAGCATCTCTTAATTGAAGCTTGATCCTTCTCCATGGTCTGCACTGCATGTTCTCTTGCTTCTTCTAACTCCATCAGCTCTACATACCTGATCTCCATAGGCTCAAACTCAGCTAGTTCTAGTTGTTTCATGAGTTCTAATGCTGGAAACTCAAGTGATATAGGCAGAAATGCTTCCTTTCCATATACAAGCTTGAATGGAGAGCTTCCTGTAGACCTCTTGGGGGTGACTCTATCTACCCAAAGAGCTGATTTGAGTTTTGTGTGCCAAGTTCTCTGATTCTCATCAAGATTCCTTCTGATGATTCTCAGCAAGTTCTTGTTTGTGGACTCTTCTTGGCCATTACCTTGAGGGTAATAGTTTGAAGAGGTGCTGAGATATACACCATTCTTGACAGCCCATTCAGTGATCTTTGCACCAAGGAATGCCAATGCATTGTCTGATATGATAGTAGCAGGGGCACCAAACCTTGTGACTATCCCTTCATAGAAATCCAAGATGCTGGATTCATTTGCCTCCTTAAGTGCCACTGCTTCAGTCCACTTGGTGAAATAGTCAGTCGCTCTGAGTATTCACTTGTGGCCTGGCTTGAATTTGGGTTGATCACTCCAATGAAGTCCAATCCCCATTGCATGAATGGCTGATTTACTGAAATTGGGTGAAGAGGCAGGGCTGCTAACCTTTCCTTCCCTATGAAGAATGCACACTTCTTGCACTTCTTGATCCATGAGTAGAAATCCCTAAACACCGTAGGCCAATAGTAACCAGCCCTCATAATTTTGAGTGTTGTTACCCATGGAGAAAAGTGGCCTCCAGCTTCTCCATCATGGAACTCATGCAACACCCTCTCAATTTGGCCTGTCCCAATGCACCTCAATAGAACACTATTGATGTCCTTCTTGAACAAGACACCACCAATAAGCACATATGGGATGGCTTGTAATCTGAAGTATCTCCTCTTTGCTTTGTTCCATTCTGGAGGGCACAAACCTGTTTGGAGATAATGCACCAAGGCTTGAGTCCAACATGGAATGGGTGCATCATTAGCTGGCTCTCTGATCATTCTTCAGTAGCATGACAACCTCTTCTTCTCCTTTTGACTCATCTTGTTGCTTGGAAGTGAGCTTGCTCACATAGACCTTTTCCACGAACCAACTTGGTCACTTTGATTTCAATATCATACTCCATTACATGAGTGATCCAACCTGCTCTCTTCTCATTCAAGTCTTTGTTTAGGAGAAATTCCTTGACACCAACATGAGACACTAGTAGTTGAATCTTGTTGTTCGAGACCAAGTGTCTGAACTTCTTCAAACTCCTAATGACAACAAGGACATGCTTTTCAATAAAAGAATACTTTACTTCGTAATCTTCCAAGCTCTGACTGAAGAAGGCTATGGGCTGTTTGAACCTTCCTTGTTAGGTTGAACCAAGATAGCTGAGATTGTGTCTGACCCTCCAAAATCATACAACATGAAGTCCTTTGAAAATTCTAGGTTAATAAGAGTTGGGGCCTGTGATATTGCAAGCTTGATGGCCTCAAAACTCTCTTTTCCTTCTGCTGTCCATTTGAATGCAAGACTCTTCTTTAGCATCATTGTTAAAGGCTTTACAAGAGTGGAAAAATCAGGCACAAATATGTGGAAAAATTTTATCCTTCCTAAGAAATCTCTGTAGGGATTTCTTGTGATGTGGTAGTGGTAGTGTTCTAATGGCTTCAACTCTTTCAGGGTCAATTTTCAAACCTTATCTTGAGACAATGTGGCCCAAAACTTTCCCTCGTGTGCCAGAAATACACATTTCTTTGGATTCAATGACACTCTGAACCTTCTACACCTTTGAAATACTTTCCTGAGGTGAAAGAGGTGGTCTGCTGCATTCTTTGAGAAGACAGTGATATCATCTAGATATACCAGCACCATCTTGTTGATCAAGCCCTTGAACGCCATATCCATAGCTCGCTGAAATGTTGCTCTGGCATTGGACAATCCAAATGGCATCTTCTTGTAAGCATATGTGCCCCATTTCATGGTGAAGGTTGTCTTGTATTGATCTTCCTCTTTCACCATTATCTGATTATAGCCTGAGTATCCATCTAGCAATGAAAACCTTTCGGAGCCAGCTACAACCTACAAGATCTGTTCCATTGATGGAAGTGGATAATGATCCTTGAGTGATGCTCTGTTTAGATCATGAAAGTCCACACACAATCTGATTTCTCCATTTATTTTCCTCACAGGCACCAAGTTTGTAACCCAACTTGAATGCTTGATAGGGAAGATGATGCTGGCCTCAATTATCTTGTTCAACTCTTTTCTCATGAGAGGTTCAATATGAGGGTTTACTGGCCTTTTCTTCTGTCTGAAAGGCTTAGATCCTGGATCCAGCTCGATAGTGTGTTGTGCCAACCTTGGGTTGAAACCTCTTAAATCCTTGTAAGTCCAAGAAAAGACATCTGGGAATTCTTGACAAAGTTGAATGAATTCAAATTTTTCTTGTTGAGTACTTACCTTGCCAATTCGCAACATTTTTCCTTCATCTATGGAAATGGGCTCTGAATCTTCACCCTTTACCTAAATATTTTCTTTCTCCTTCCGGAATTGATCATTTGGGTTGAATATTGACTCCAAAGTTACAAGACCCTTTGGTAATTTGTTGGTTCTCAGCTGCACCACTTGGTCACCATAACATTGTTCCAACTTTGTCTTGGTTTCTAGCAGAGAACTCAAATTCTTCTTGTAGAAAATTGACAATTTGTTTGATCATTCTCGAAGACTTGCTAGCTTGTGTTGTTATCTGGAACAGTTGGTCTCACAACCACTTTAATATGGGGCTAAGATTTTTCACTCTTGATACTCTCTACCACATCAAATGTCGCCTTGATTTTCACCAATTTTTCTACTACTTCATTCTTCTTCCTTCGGATGGAATTGATGCCAAATACTTCAAAATCTTCAATGAGATCCCAGACCCAATTCTTGTAGTATTTTAACAGATCATTCTTGGCAGCATTTTGTCCTCGAGACTTGATTCACAACTAGCACACTATTGTCAAACAATTGCAAGTTTTTAATCCCTCTCTTTCTTTCCTAGTGTAGTCCATGGATCAAGGCTTCATATTCTATTGTGTTGTTCGAGCAAGCAAATTGGAAACAAAAGGATGAGTAATATTTCATACCTTGAGGTGAAAGAAGCATAGTTCCTCCTCCGGCTCCTTGTCTACTTCTTGAGCTATCAAAGAATAAATACCATACCTCATTATCATCTTTTTGGCCTAGCTTAGTGATGTTAGTGTTAGTGCAGAATCACAACACCCTCATATGACTTGAGTTTGAAATGGGGCATTCAGTGTGATTACAAAACATTGGACCATCTCTCAAGCCGTGGGACCTGCAAACCTGAGATGGACCTCAAGGGAAGGTTGGTTCCTGCTTCCTAATCTACTTGCCACAAAATGATTTAGTGCAATTAGAAATTATCTATTCCTAATCTAACCATTCCAAGGAGACAGGGAGAGAGAAAGAGAAAGAGGGAAAAAGATAGCCTACACTAAATAGTGATACACCAAAAAAGGAAGTGGCTGATCACAAATCTGAACTACCTGAAGTGGAGAGATGTGAATAGAGGAGAGGGTGGACAAGATGCACCATAGACCAGAGATGAAATAAACATGGAACACCACTTCAAAACCCATTAAGCACAACTTCCAGATCTTGTAATAGACATTAGAATATGCATAGTATACCCTGCAACGATGAGAGGTAAGAAGAGACAATAAAATGAGCCAAGGATGGACAAATGCATAAGGGAAAAAATTCTATTGCTCCAAAAGTTACATGGTACATCATCAGTAGGCAAGGGGAAAGAAAATGCCATTACAGAATCATGGAAGGATGCTCAGACTCTGTGTTCTATCCTAAGGAAGAAAGAGAGAGGGGGGAAGGGGAGAAAAAATGATCAACCATTTGAATATTCCCCTTCTTTATAATATATAGAAGAAAGAGAGATAAAGAGAGGAAAAATCAAACTCTATTTCAACCACCCCTACAATGCATTGAATTATGCCTGTAACAATGATGGGATTTACTACAAGACCCATCCCTCTGTCATTATCCCTTACTGAACAAGAAAGAGCCCCATTATTCATCATGGAAGCATGTGAGAGACTTGACGGCCCCCAAAAATATCAGGCAAAAACATTAATGGAGGTAGGTGAGAATCTGACATCGAGATCTTTCTAAAATTTACTTTCGCACCCAAATCTAAGTTTCCAGTCAAAAAATATGGTTTTCTAAAGATTAGGGTCATGGGCACATAATGTTTAAAAGAGTCTATTTGTATCGGGTCCATGTGGTAGCCACGCACATCTTGAAGATTCAAATCCTTCCTTTCACTTTTGAAATTACATTGGACTGACACGTGATGGCTTGGCACTTGTTTAGAAACTGCCCCCCAATTTTTCTTTTAAAGTTGCACGGATGAGACACCTAGAGGCCTCCGTAGGCTTTTGGGTTTTTCAATGGCTGACCTTACCCCTTTTTGGATCTAGTACACGTTTTGGGTTGGCGTTTGTTTTGGAACTACCTTTTGGGTTGCACCTTAGAAATTGCACTGATGAGACATGTGGCGAGCTGGCACATGTTTGGGGACTGCCTCTAGATTCGCTTCTTAAAAGTGCACTGAGGAGACACGTGGCTCTTTCCACTGGCATTTTCCTTTCTTTGTATCTTGGCTAAGTCCCTTTTTCTTGGTGGGTCCATATGTGTAACCCTTAACACATGGAGGCTCAATGCACACTTGGGAACCTGCTCAAAATTTTACTTTTGACTACATTGTGCTGAAATTTGGCTCCTTCTGCTTATTTTTTTTACTTATCTGATTCGACTATGCTCCCTTTTCAAGCCTAGGACATGTGGAAGGTCTACACTCATCTGAGTCTCTTTTTTGGGTCGTGCCTTTGAATTTACGCTGATGAGACACGTGGAACTATCCGTTGGCTCTTAATACTCAATCATTTTGGGCCCGCTCTATCTCCCTTTTTTGACTCTATAGGACCCTTGACACGTGGAGAGTTGACACTCATTTGATTCTCTACACTTTGGAGCCAGCCTTGGAGTTGCACCAATGAGACATGTGGCACCCTCCGTGTCTCTGTGAATTTTCAATGGCTGATGGGACCCTGCAAGCCTGTGGGCCTACACTTGAAAACTGTGAAATTTGCAAAAAGGAAAAAAAGTTTCTAAGACCCCCACAAACCCACCAACGTGCATTCAAACTTGCAAAAAATTTCACCCGCAGCCCCGCAGACCCACTTTTGGCAAAAAGTCATCCTCGGGCCCATTGGTCCGCATTTTTGGGAAAAAATTCATCTCCGAGCCTACCAGCCCACTTTTTCCAATTTTCATAAGTAATCCTTCTCTTTCCCGCGGGCCTCGTAATTTATATTTGTCTTTTGCGAAAATTGAAAAATGTCAAAATATCTCCCACCACCTTGCCATTCCACAATTTTACATGGCAAAAAAATATTCAATAGGCCCACCAGCCCACTCTTGGTAACAAAAATCCTTCCAAGGCCCACCAACCCGTAACTTCAAAAATATGAAGAGTTAGGACTTCTTTACATATCTGGAAAGGGGAAGAAATTTCGTATCCGATGGAAATGATTTCAGGGGGTATTTAAGTTCTTAAAATATGTGACAATTCATATTAAAGCACAGAAGCGGGAAAATGGTGTTAGTTGACCCAAAATAAGTGTGAGCTTATTTTGGTCAACAATTTGGCAACTCATGGGGATCACCTTCCTACTAGGTGAAATGATCAGTGACATTGAAACAAGCACTGAGCATGGAGTCTTCCTGGTAAACAAAAATCTGATATGAGCTTTGAAAATCGGATCCCTAAGCTAGTTGGAATCTGTTGGAACTAGAGCTAACCCTTCACTCACCCCAGTGCTTCCAATGTCCTGTGCATGAGCAAAAAAACACCACAACACACTATGTACAAAATTGGAAATCATACATGCTCCAAGTGGAACATGCAGAGTGTGTACAAGGAATTATTTTGTTGAAAACAAACCTAAACTAACCCTACACTAACAAGAGAGAAATGGGACTCAAATAAATCCTGTAAGTGGCAGGGAGAAGTAGCTTCCCTTTCTCAAGAGGGGTAGCCATGAAAATGATTTGACATTTAATATGGCTACTTATATGAGTGAAAAAATGACAAGAGGTTGATCCTCTACCCATATCAGCAAGGTATCAACATCAATCAAAAATACCTCCTCAATCTAATTGGCATTGGACTCCTAAAGGTGTTGATGGTGACCCTTGGTGCTTTTATACTCAACCTCATGCCCTGAAGTGGGCATGACTGGTTTTGGATTCTCCCTTGGCTCTAATGAATCCAAGTAATTGATTGGGCATGGTCTAATCTTTTGAATGTGCCCCTTGCTCTGAATTTCAACTCCAAGAATGGAGTCTTCCTATTGACCTTCCTAGATGGATGGTGTGAGAAAGATGATGACATCCTCCTACTATTTCCCTTCCTCCTCTTTTGAAGAATATGGAAGATTCATATCTTTCAGCCTTGGTTCTAGAGAGTTGCTATGAAGTGCAAGTTGTTGTACTTGAATTCTCTCCTTCATGGTAGTAGGTTCATGTTCTTGGAAGGTGGATAATGGAGGAGAAAATGATGTTATCTCTTCAGGATCCTCTCCATCAAAGCAATCCTCGAAGTCTGATAGGTACTATGCCTCCTTATTTCCCTACTGCAAGTGCTCTACCTTCTCCATGGTGTCCTTCTGATCTAGAACTAGCTCACCATGGTTCCCTTCTTCTTCAAACATGAAGTTTGAAAGATCAAACTCTTCTTCAACATCAGAGCTTGAAGGGGATGAAGTGGAAGGAAGAACTGAAGGTTCTTCTGTGGCCTACTCTACACTTGGAGCCTCTGGAACTATATGGCTCCTTCCATCATGGGTTCATCAATCAAATTAGGCCCTTCATATGAAAGAAAAAAAATTCAATAATTCTTTCTTTAATAAGTGGCCTCAACTCTGATTTGATCTCTCCTAGCTGCTCCTCTTCAATGGGACTTGGATCTGGTTGTTACTCATCCTTAACTAGTTTTGTAGTTTGGATTAAGTCAATATCCTCTTCTGAAAAAGTGACACTATGGATACTCCATTCAGATCAAACGAATTGCTGATCTTCTCCTTTTTTTTCTTATTCTCCTTCTACTGTAAACTCAGCCTCAGCCACCATTGGCTCTTCAACTTTGACCTCCTCTATTGGCTTAACCATCAAGGGGATCTTTGTAAACCAAAATATGGCATCCCAACTCTTCATATTTTTGGTCATTTCTACTCTGTTGGGCTCCTCTTCTTGTTGTTCTCCTTGACTAGATTCTTGAGTCTCTTCCCAATATGGTCTTGGGAAAGCAAGATGAGTGGTAGGTTGGGGTTCAACCAATTTTAATATTGTTTATGGTGGAGAGGGGAGTGGAACTTCTTGTTTATTTGGATGTAATGAATGCTTGGGAAGGAAAAGGGTAG
The DNA here is from genome assembly GCA_019776745.2 of Taxus chinensis. Classification (NCBI taxonomy): domain Eukaryota; kingdom Viridiplantae; phylum Streptophyta; class Pinopsida; order Cupressales; family Taxaceae; genus Taxus; species Taxus chinensis. The sequence goes on from CM034157.1 coordinate 162,204,705, forward strand.
AAGAATTGGGATGAGATGGAAGATTAGGAGATGGAGAAGGGAAATCAACACTTGGTGCAGTAGATGGGAAGCTTGAATCTTGATCATGCTGAAATGATAAAGCTTGAGAAAGAGAAAATGAAGGACAAGGAGCTAGTAACTGACTTATGCATTGACAAGGTTGTCTTGTGTCCAACTCATAAGCCTTAATCTCCTCAATCCACTATGAAATTGAGGCAACACTTCAAACATGAAGTCAATCTTCTCCTAAGGGTTGTAATGTCTTGGAATAGGGCCAACCCATGGACAAGGTTCCCTATAGCCAATTTTGAATGCCTTCATATGTGCTGTAACTCTAGACTGCACCATGCATGCCTCTATCCCTTGAATCTTCTTTATCAGATCATCATTTTCCATGTATATGTCACCATTGTATGCATCCCTTTATTCTTGATAAGCTCCATGACCAAACTGGCTTTGACACCACTCATATGGGTAAGAATAGTGGTTTTGGATCTGATCATAATGTTGATCTGGAGGAGTTGGGAAATACATTGGAGGTGGACTGCACTGCTACTATTGCAAGTGTGAATCCCAAGATGGAAATGAAGTCATGATTGCACAACTTCATGGAATGGAAGGAAATGAAAGATATGGAAAGAGAATGGATGAAAATGGATGGGGAAGGTCTGCAACCTCAGAGGATGGGTTGTTGACCAGATGGAGTTTCCAGATGTGCTTGCATGTGCCTCAAAAGGATGAATCTTAACAAAAACACACCAACCTGCTAAGATGAATTGCTAAGGTGCTTCAGACCTATCCAACCGAGCATGCCAAAACTATTAGTGCAGAATCACATTACCCCCTAATGTAATGAGTTTGAAATGGGGCATTTGGTGTGATTGCACAACATTAAACCATCTCTCAAGTTGTGGGACTTGCAAAACTTGAGATTGACCTCCAAAGAAGGTTGGTTCCTGCTTATTAATCTACCTGTCACAAGCTACTCGAGTACAGGCAGAAACTATCTATCCCAATCTAACCATTCCAAGGGGACAGGGAGAGAGAGAGCATGAAAGAGAGCCTAAACTAAGCAGTTGTACACCAGAAAAGGAAGTGGTTGATCAAAGATCTATTGGGGTGTGGAGCCTAGTTTTTGTCTTCTCTAATCAATGTTGAAGGAGCTTTCTGCAGTCATTTGTTGTGATGTTGATGTGTAGTCGTTGTTTTGTTGCTGCGACGTTGTTGTTAACATGTTGTTAATTGGTTGTTAATGTTGGGACTATTTTTCTAGCCATGGGAAGCTGAAAGATCGTGACTTTCAAACTTCTAGGGTCGGCTTCAGGACTTCTTAAAAGGATTTTAATCCTATAAATAGAGATGTTATGGTATCTTGAAGATATCTTGAGTGTTCAAGAGGTCTTGAGTCTTAGTGATCAAGAGGTGATCAAGAGTGATCAAGGTTATGCAATTAGGTGTCAATTGTGGTTTAGATGTGGTTTAGCATCTTTAGAATTCTGTTGTGAGTTCATAACTGGAGAGAAGACTATAAGTGTTGTTTTTACTCTTGTTGATAATAAAATCTGAGGGAAGTTCTTGGTGGACGTAGCCCACATTGGGTGAACCACGTTAAATCTTGTCTTGTCTTCTTTTGTGCATTATTCATTTATGCTGTTATATTTCTGTAAGTATAATTCAGCTATATAGTTTCCTACTGCTATGGTTTGAGGAATTGTTTCCACATATTTGTTTCTCTAATTCCTAACAATTGGTATCAGAGATTTGGTGGTTTTTTGCTGAAGTTGTAAATCACAGGGGAAAGTTTAGCTTGAGTGGGAGCTATAGCAGATGAGGGAAGATCGATGGGTTGAGAAGTTCAATGGGCAGAACTTTGGTTTGTGGAAGATGCAAATGGAGGATTACTTATATCAGAAAGGACCTCCATGTTCCTTTGGCTGGAAAAGCAAAGAAACCTACAAGCCATGTCAGATGAGGATTGGGAGTTGTTGGATAGAAAGGCGCTCGGGGAAATTCGTTTATGCCTTGCATCTTCGATTGCTTTCAACATATCGCAGGAGAAAACCATGGAAGGTTCTCATGAGTGCATTGGGGAAGTTATATGAAAAACCCTCTTCCTCTAATAAAATATTTTTGATGAAAATTTTATTTAATATGAAGATGTCTGAGAAAAATGGAAAATTTATTTAATATGAAGTTGTTGATCATTTGAATGAATTTAATACGGTTGTGAGTATGTTAAACTCGATAAAAATTGACTTTGATGATGAGGTCAGGGCTTTGTTGATTTTTGTGCTCCTTACTAGATAGTTGGGACAACTTGGTTATGGCTGTAAGTAATTCAGTCTCTAATAATTCAAATCTGAAGTTTGAGGATGTAATAGGTGTGATCCTAAGTGAGGAAATGTGAAGGAAGAGCACCAGAGATTCTTCTACTTCTGAGAAATGCTTGGATGGTGGAGAGAAAAGGGAGACAAAAGAACAGAGGGAAAGGTAACCATGGGAAGGTCGAATGATCGTGGAAGGTCAAAGTCCAAGAGTAAGTTAGAATGTTGGCACTATGGGAAGGTTGGTCATGCTAAGAAAGATTGTTGGGCTCTTCGGGATAAGAAGAACAAGAAGGAGGAAACTAAAGAGGTAAATTTGGTAGCAGGTGATGTTTTTCAGGATGCCTTAATTCTTTCTTTAGATAATATTGTTGAGTCTTGGGTGTTAGATTCAGGGGCTTCTTTCCATGCCACCCCACATAGAAATTACTTTACTGAGTTTGTTTAAAGTGATTTTGGACATGTATATCTTGGTGATGATGAACCATGTAACATAGTAGGGAAAGGTTGTGTTCAAGTGAAAATGTAGAATGGGAACACATGGCTACTTAAGGATGTCAAGCATGTGCCTAAGTTGAGGCACAACTTGATATCAGTGGGTCAGCTGGGTAGTGATGGTTGTACGGTCATTTTTACAGCGGATTCTTAGAAGGTTACCAAGGGAGATCTTGTGGTTGCAAGAGGTAAGAAAACTGGTACTTTGTATTTAACCAGTGGTGCTGATTATTGTAATTTAGTTGCTACAGATGGAGATGCAACTTTGTGGCACCAGAGACTCGGTCATATGAGTCATAAGGGCATGCAGATTATAAAGGACAGGTTGCCCAGATTAAAGGAGTTAGATTTGGACTTCTGTGAGGACTGTGTTTATGGGAAACAAAAGCGGGTGAGATTCCTCAAGGTTGGACCTACCAGGAAGGAGGGTAAGTTGGAGTTAGTGCATACAGATGTATGGGGGCTAGCTAAGGTAAACTCTATTGGTGGTTCATGTTATTATGTCACTTTCATTGATGATGCAACTAGAAAATTTTGGGTATATTGCATTAGAAAGAAATATGATGTGTTTGAAACTTTCAAAAGATGGAAAGCCTTGGTTGAGAATGAAACAGGTCTCAAGTTGAAATGTCTCAGGTCAGATAATGGAGGGGAGTATTGCAGCAATGAATTTCTTGATTACTGTTCGGTAAATGGGATCCACAGGCAAAGAATGGTTCCAAATACTCCACAGGAAAATGGAGTGTCAGAGAGAATGAACAGGACAATCATGGAGTGTGCTAGGTGCATGAGGTTACATGCAGGGCTGCCACTCATGTTTTGGGTAGAAGCGGTAAGCACAACTGTTTATCTAATTAACAGAGGACCCTCTATGGCCTTGGATGGAGGTATACCTGAGGAGGCTTGGTCTGGTAAGAAAATTGATTACTCATTTCTTAGAGTATTTGGATGTGAGGTATTTGTTCACATTGATAAAGATGATAGGACCAAGTTAGAGGCTAAGTCTGAGAAATACACCTTTGTTGGATATGGTGAGGATGACTTTGGTTTCCATGTTTGGAGTCTTAAGGACAAGAAAATATTTTGGTCTAGAGATATTGTCTTTAATGAAAAAATCATGTATAAAGATCAGTTACAGGAACAAAAAGAGGAATCAAAGAAAGAATACACAGTGTTAGAGGACATTGTGGACAACAAGGTTTCCAAGGGGCTGGTTTAGGTGCAACATGTTCCAGCACAGCCAGTTCAGGAACCTACTCATCATGAACCCCAAACTCCTAAGGTGAGAAGGTCTTCTAGGGTAAGAAGGGAACCTGAATGATTTACTCCATCTTTGAATTATTTATTGCTCACTGATAGTGGAGAGCCAGAGTGCTTTGAGGAAGCAGTGCAGGTGGATGCCAGGAAGAAGTGGGAGTAGGCCATGGATGAAGAGCATAGATCTCTTATGGAAAACCAAACTTGGGATCTGGTGGAGCTACCTCGAGGGCAAGAGAGCATTGCAGAACAAGTGGGTGTATAGAATCAAAGAGGAAGATGGAGGCAGGAAAAGATACAAGGCCCGGTTGGGGGTTAAGGGATTTTCACAGAAGAAAGGTATAGACTTTGATGAAATTTTTTCTCCTGTTGTTAAAATGACTTCTATTAGGATTGTTCTTGGTTTAGTTACAGTAGAAGACATGCACTTAGAGCAGTTGGATGTGAAGACTACATTCCTTCATGGTGAGTTGGAGGAGGAATTGTATATGCAGTAGCCACAGGGTTATGAGGTCAAAGGGAAGGAGAGGTTAGTGTGCAAATTGAAGAAGAGCTTGTATGGCCTGAAACAACGGTACATGAAGTTTGACAGTTTTATGCAGGAGCAGGGTTACTCTAGGTGTCACTCAGACCATTGCGTGTACATCAAGAAGTTTCTTGATGGTAGTTATATTATTATGTGCATGTATGTGGATGATATGCTTGTTGCAGGGAAGAACATGCAGGAAATAAAGGTACTCAAGAAGAAGCTAGGTGACTCCTTTGCTATGAAGGATTTGGGGGAAAAAACAAATCCTTGGTATGAGAATAACTCAGAACAGGAAGGAGAGGAAGCTGGTATTATCTCAAGAAGAGTACATAAAGAAGGTCTTGGAGAGGTTTAGTATGCAGGATGCTAAACCGGTTAGTACTCCTTTGGCAGGTCACTTTAAATTATCAAAGGAGCAGAGTCCCAAGACTGAGGAGGATAGAATCCAGATGTCTAGGGTACCGTACTCATCAGCAGTTGGTAGCTTGATGTATGCTATGGTATGCACTAGGCCTGACATTGCCCATGCAGTGGGAGCAGTGAGCAGGTTTATGAGTGATCCAGGTAGAGAGCACTGGCAGGTAGTGAAGTGGATCCTTCGGTATTTGAGAGGGACCATGGGAGAAGCATTGTGTTTCAGTGGATCAGACACTACATTGTGTGGCTATGTAGATTCAGACATGGTAGGAGATTTGGACAACAAGAGGAGCATGACAGGTTATGTATTTACGGTTGGTGATACAATGGTGAGTTGGATTTCATGGTTACAAAAGGTTGTGGCTTTGTCAACCATAGAGGCTGAGTATGTTGCTGCCACAGAGGCAAGCAAGGAGATGATTTGGCTACAATAGTTTCTTGATGAGTTGGGTCATAAGCAGGAAGTTGGGAGACTACACAGTGATAGTCAGAGCACTATTCATTTGGCGAAGAACTTCACTTTCCACTCTAGGACGAAGCACATTCAGCTGAGATATCATTTCATTAGGGAAGCTTTGGAAGAAGATAAGTTGAAGCTAGAAAAGATTCATACCAGTCAGAATCTGTGGATATGATGACCAAGGCGGTCACAAGGGAGAATTTGAAGTTGTGTTCAACTTTGATTGGCCTTCATGGTTGATAATGAAGGGTTGAGAACTTTTCTCAGTGGAAACAGTCTCCAAGTGGGAGATTTTTGTTGGGTTGTGGAGCCATTTTTGGTCTTCTGGAATCAGCATTGAAGTGTTGGAGTTCGAATGGTTAATTTTGGAGACTTCAGGAGAATTCTGCAATCATTTGATGTGACATTTTGTTCATTCATTGTGTCGTTACATGGTTGTTAAAGTTGTTAATTGGCTGTTAACATCGGGACTGTTTTTCCAGCCATGGGAAGTTGAAAGGTCATGACTTTCAAACTTCTAGGGTTGGCTTTTAGGACTTCTTAAAGGATTGTAATCCTATAAATAGAGGTGTTAGGGTATCTTGAAGATATCTTGAGTGTTCAAGAGGTCTTGAGTCTTAGTGATCAAGAAGTGATCAAGAGTGATCAAGGTTAAGCAATTGGGTGTCAATTGTGGTTTAGATGTGGTTTAGCATCTTTGGAATTATGTTGTGAGTTCATAACTGAGAGAAGACTGTGAGAGTTGTTTTACTCTTGTTGATAATAAAATATGAGCAAGTTCTTGGTGGACATAGCCCACATTGGGTGAACCACGTTAAATCTTGTCTTGTCTTCTTTTGTGCATTATTTATTTATGTTGTTATATTTCTACAAGTATAATTCTGCTATATAGTTTCCTACTACTATGATTTGAGGAATTGTTTCTGCATATTTGTTCTCTAATTCCTAACAAGATCCAACAACCAAAAAGTGTTGTAACCCTTTGAGCTAGAAAAGTAACGAAGGCTGGACAAGATGCATCTTTAATCCTTCCAACTAGAGGCAATTCTCACATGGAACACCACTTCAAAACCCATTAAGCACAGCTCCCAAGACTTGCAATAAACATCAGAGTATGCACAGCATACCCTGCATGACGAGAGGTATAAGAGAAACTAAAAATGAGCCAAGGATGGATAGATGCATCACGAAAATATTTATATTTCTCCAAAATTTCACACAATACATCAGTTAGTGGGAAAGGGAAAGAAAATTACCATTACAGAGCCATTGAGAAGAGGCTTAGATTCCACATTCTACCCTAAAGAAGAATGAGAGAGGGGGGAAAGGAGAAAATATGAACAACCCATTTGAAAATTCCCCTCCTTTACAATATATATCAGAAAGACCCATAAGGAGAGAGGGAGGGAAGAATTAAAATCCTGATTCTTCAACCACCGTGAAGATATGCATTGAATCCCACTTTGAAAGCTCAACCACCATCAATCAATGCCTCTTGCAATCCACCTTTTACAATCGTATGGGAGTTACTGGACCCATCTATTTCCCTTGTTGAGGAAGAGAATGACAGATCAAATTCTTCATTTGGTAGTTGAAGCTATCGGATTCTACGTTGAAGACTCAAAAAATTCACCCACCAGAGCTGCTAAACATTAATGCTTCCATGGCATAGAGGGGGTTGAGATCTTTCCAAAAAGTCCTTCTCCCACCCAAATTTAAGTTTTCAGTCAAAAGATATGGCATGTTTGAAGTTTCAAGGTCAGGAACCTTTAACATGGGTGCTTCAATATTTAAAGAGTATTCTGTCCATATAGGGTCCACGTGGCAGCCTCGTGCATCTTGAAGATATGCCTCCTTCCTTATGCTCTTGAAATTGCACTCGGATTGACATGTGGAAGCTTCTGCAAGCTCCTATGGGCTCCCTTTGTATTTTACCTGAGTCCCTTATGTTGGCGGAGACAATGTGCCTACCCTGAGACAAGTGGGGGCTTCACACTCATTTGAAAAATTCCCTTTGAATTTTACCTTTGAAGTTACACGGTCCTTGAGACACATTGTGCATAGCTTCTACAGGCTCTTGAGGGACTTTTCAATACCCACCCTCACCTTTGAGATTTCTATGGACATGTGGTGAGATGGTGCATGTTTGGGTTTTGCCTTTTGGGTCGTGCCTTTGAAGTAGCAATTTGAGCCAAGACGCATGCATCTTGTCAGGTTTGGCTCTCTATACTTAGTCATTTATTTTGGCTAAGCTCCCTTTCAGACTTGGCAGGAACATATAGAACCAACCCTGCGACTTGTTTGAGGCTGGCACATTAGGGAACCCCTCCATTGAATTTACTTTTCATTGAGGCACGTGGCTAACACCCTCCGCCGGCCTGTCGCCGACCTTGGACTTTTCAACAACCAGCTCTGTGCCCCTTTTGACTTTGGCTGGGACATGTGGAAGGCTGGCATTTGTCTGGGAAACACCTTTAGATGTAACCCTTGAATTTGCGCTGATTTGGACATGTGGCTCCTTCCGTTGGCTCTCCATAATTAGAATTTAATGGTTGATTACTTTAACGAGGACTTTTTAGACCTGGGACGCGTGGAGGCTTGGTATCGCTTCGTTTGGGACTGCCTTTGGATTTGGCCTTTGGAGGAGCATCGATGAAACATGTGGAGGCAAGTTCTGCTAACACCCTTATACTTAGTCATTTTGGGCCCGCTCTATCCCTTTTCTGACTCTGGGACATGTGGAAGCTTGGCGCTTGTTTGGGAAACCGCTTTTGGGTTTTACCTTTGAAGTTACGCTGATGAGGCACGTGGCACCTTCTTCCACTGATTCTTCCATACTTAGCCGATTTTGGGACTTCGCTCATATAAAATTTGTAAAGCCTGAAGACATTTGAGCCTTTCTCCATTTAAGTCTCCTCTAAGCCTCTGGTTTTCTTTGATTGCAATTTTCTCTTCCTAGGCACTTCCTGTTACTTTTGTAGGGCTTGCCTGATACAATTTTGGCCATTTTTACTTTTCTGCATTTGAAGTGTGGGCTCGTTTGACTGAAACAACCTTTGATTTCTTCCTGTGCAGGGTCGTGTTGAGGATTCTTTGGGCCTCTAGTTTCTTTTGAACTCATTCAGATCTCATTTTTTACCACTACGACTCCTTGAATCAAACTTGTTTGGACCTGTCCCTGAAATGAATTCGACCCTTCATTTTGGAAATGTGAGAACAACATGTCAAAATCATCCCCTTCAAACTTTCAACTGTGACTCTTAATTTTCCAGATTACAAATGAAAATCTTGTTGGGCTCTCGAATTTTGGATAAAAACAATTGCTGGAGCAAAATGCAAGTTACCAATAAAAGATGTGGGTTAGATAAGTAACACTCCTTTATATTCATTTACAAGGGCTTGATCCCTTTCCAGTGGTAAATCTTGTAAGCCATTTACAAGTAGGGCACAAGTTCTAAACATGACCAAATTCCCATTACAATTGAATGCACCTATTCTTGAATGGCCATAACAAAATTAATACTTATTTCAAGTACAAAATCATGCCTATTATTTATGACAAATTTTGAAAAGGAAAATTTTCATTGCACTTCAGTGACCTGTTAACCTAAATAATCCATGAGTTTAATTTTCAATGTCCCCCAAATCAGCTTCCCCTACCCTTGATGCCTTGTATATAATCCTAGAATTCGCCAAGTAGTCAATTCTACTGAATCTAACTCATTTACCAAGTGGGGCATATGTATTATAAAGTACAGTAAACGTTAGTGCCATCCAGAGTGGAGGTACAAATGCGCGACAATGTAACTGAGCAAATACTTTTACCCTTAAGACATGCAATACGCGCGACAGAGAGTTTGTTTGTGCGACATGTAAAATTTGTTGACGCGCATAGAAGTGCGGAGGAATTAATGCAACAGAGATGTGGTTTCTTTTTGTTGACGCGCGACATGTGAGTTTTTGAAGCATGACATGAACCATGGTTTTTATTTGCAAATATTTCGACAAATATTTTTTGTGGTGCACAACAAAGCTTTTTTCATATGGTCCACTTAAACCTCAGCTTACGCCATCAAAAGAGTTGCTTTTCTCGCTTTTCGGATGGAGCCATCATTTTCGTTCTCATGATAAGCAACTTTTGACCCATTGGATGATATGAGCTAGTTATGTTAATCATGATTCAACTTCCTCTTGGAGGGGAAGTTAGGAAATAGTTATAACTATTGCAGGCTTTCTTCACATACTTAGAAAATTAGGGGAAAATTTTCCTTAAACCCTAAAACTCTTGATCCTTCCCATGAAACCAGTTCCATTTTGGATATTCTCAGGATGATTTTCCACTTCCAAGTTTTCCAATGGCTTGATTCTCTTAACTCAACCCAAGTACATGCACAATTATTGGTGAGGCTTATTTTTGGCTAACAATTTTATGACTCAAGTTGGGGATCATCTACCTCCTAGATTGAAATGGTCATCCTCTACCTTATAGCATCCAATGCATGGATTCTTCCTTATCAACTGATCAATCTGAACTTCTAAAATTATCCTCTAAACATTCACAAACTGTTGAGACGTTCAGAGGGGGGGACATTGAACTTCAAATATGCCAATTGAAATGTATTGTACATGAGCACCAACAAAACACCACAACACACTATGTACAAAACTAGAAATCATACATGCTCCAAGTGGAACATACAGAGTGTGCAAAAGCACTTCTTCTACTGAAAACAAATTTAACCTACTCCTACACTAACCAAAGAGAAAGGCAAAACTCAAACAAATCCTACAACTGGAAGGGAAGTAGCTTCCCAGTCTCAAAAGGGGCTAGCCATGCAAATGATTTGACACTAAACATGGCTGCTTGGATGAGTGAAAAACTGAGACAATAATCGGTCCTCCACCCAAATCATCAAGGTTTCAATTGGCCTAACAAGACCAATACCTCTTCACATTAGTTTCATCAACCATATTTAGGTTGAAGAGGCATTGATAGACGTGATCCTTGGTACTTTGAATGCTCATCCTCATGCCCTGAAGTAGCATGAATGGTTTTGGCTTCTCCCCTTGGCTCCAATGAATCCAAGTACCTGATTGGGCATGGTCCAATTCCTTTGAATACTTGCCCATTAGCTCTATGAATTAAACTCCAAGAATGGATTCTTCTTGATGACCTTCTTGGGTGGATGGTGTGAGAGAGATGATGACATCCTTTTGCCCTTTCCCTTCCTTCTCCTGTGAAGAACATGGAAGATTCATATCTTCCAACCTTGGCTTCCAAGATGGGTGTTATGAAGTTGGAACTATTGTTTTCCTTAAGATGTTCTCCTCCATGGTACCTTGGGCTCATGCCATGCTTGGACAGGTGGATGATGGAGGAGAAAATGATGTGATTCCATGGGTTCCTCCCATCAAAGTTAATCCTCCAAGTCTGCAGATTTGAAGTGCTTTTCTTTGCTCGCCCTTTATTGTGTATTGCATGTGCTTCAACCTTTTATGGTGTTGATAACCTGATTTCAAAATCTCACCATGGTTTTCATGAAAAACATGAATTCCTTTAAATCTGAAAGCAAAGATTTTCGGAATTATGAGCTTGTTAGATTCTTGTGGGAGGAATAATTGAAGGACCTTTTCCTTGGGTTCCTCTGCACTTGACAAGAGTTGAAAACTGGCTCGTTATATGATCGTACAACTCCTGGGGTTTTTCCAGAAATAATCAAACATACAGGAATGCAAAAAATTTTCAATCAATTTTTTTTCACTATAGTGGGGATTAGCTTTAAGTCCCAGAATATCCTAGTAGCATTGAATCAATCTTCAATGGGATCCCATGAAGCTAATTTGTCAATTGTTTGAATTTGCAGTCTTATAACATTGAAAATGTCTTTCAAATAAAGATTATTTAAATAGATTAGATAGCAGACTGCAAATGGAGTGCACGCTTTGTATTTTAAATGCTTGATTCGATAGTGGCACTTTGACTTGACAAATTTATCCTCAAATCCAAACTACTTATCAAGGAGCATGGATCTTTCTATGTTAGCTAACTCCATTCATCTTTGAAAATTATAAAGATTGCCCCAAAATCTTCATCTTTTTCTATGGATTTCTTCTCTCATGGGTTGAGATCCTATTGCACAAACATTTTCATACCTATTGCCCCGCTGGAGCTTGATTCATGTTCCCAACATGGACTTGGGACAACGTTGTTTTGGAGATTTTAAAATTCAACCTAGTACATTTTACCCTGATTTTGTGGTAAAAAATTGTGGTATTTCTTATTAGTTTGGAGGGTAAATAGTTACTTGGAACGACAATGGAAGGAGAATTAGATATTGATGGATCCTTATTAGGAGATGGAAATAAATCAACACTTGGGACTACACTAATGAGTTGCTAGACTCATGACAATGTCTTGAAAGATAAAGTTTTTGTGAGAGAATTTATCAAAGAGCTGAGGAGAATGGATTAGGATTGACAAGGTTGTCTTGCACTCCTGGACTCAAAGCCTCAATCTCCTTCATCCATATTGCAATCTTGAGGCATGCATTTGAACCATTAAGTCATTGATCTGTCTTCTACCTTTGGTGTAATGTCTTACAAAGGGCCAAATATAATAGACTCATACCATGGACAAGGTGCACATAGCCATTGATTTTGAATAAAGCCTTTCAAAAGTTGTAGCCCTGGAGCTAATGTACACCATGTGAAGTTCCAGTCATTTTGAAAGTCTATAGCAAACAACAAAAATTCATTCTATTCATTTTAGGACAACAATATGCATCCACAAGTGTACATTGACCTCTTCCATGGCCAAACATTTTGAACTGGCTCATTGGATAATCATAATTGTTCTGCATCTTCCATCTAACTCTCCTTGATCTAGGAGTTGAAGGAAAACCTTGGAGATCAATCTGCACTGGATTGTTGCCTGCAAGTGTTAATGGAAGAGGAAATGAAGTCATGATTGCACTTTTCATCAAATGCTCTGAAATGTTGTTTATGGAAAGAAAAGATGCTCTTATAAAATAAAGGTTTGCAACTTGAGTAGGATGGGTTGTTGACCAATGGTTGTTAGCCCATCATGTCTGCTTGCATTTGAAACCAATTGAATTTGGTATCAAGAACACTAGGAGATGCTATGGATGAAGTGGCATTGGTTTTCCACCAGTTGTTTTTGCCTTGTAAAGATTTTTACACATCAGGCATAGCCGTAAACTTTATGCAGAATGAAACACCCCCGAATGTCCTGAATTATGAAGTGGGGCATTTGAATGTGATTGCACAACATGGGACCATCTCTCAAGTATGGGACTTGCAAAAATTGAGAAGACCTCTAAGAAAGTTGAAGTTCTTGCTTCCTATCTACCTGCCACAAGCTACTCAAGTGCAGGCAGAATCTAATTAATCTTAATCTAACCATTCCAAGGGGATAGAGTTGAGAGAGAGGGAGATGAGAGGGTGAAAGAGCCTACACTAAGGATGTGTTGGTACCAGAAAAGGAAGTGGTTGATCAAAGATTCTGAGTTACATAATGTGGAGATAGGATTATACCCTCAGAGGAGGGTGGACAAGATGCACCATGGATAGAGTATTTCACATAGTGTACCACTTCAAAACCCATTAAGCACAACTTTTGAGAACCATACAAAAAACATTAGAATATGCATGTATATCCTGTAATGATGAGCAGGTTAAGAAGAGAGGTAAAATGAGCCAAGGATGGACATATGCATCATGAAACAATTATATTGCTCCAAAAGTTTCATGGTACATCATTAGTAGGCAAGGGCCTTGGAAATTCCATGATCAATAGCCATGAAAGAGGCTTAGATTTCATGACATTGTACCCTTGGAAGAAAGAGAAACTTTCAGGTAACAGAGAAAGGTTATGAAAACCATTTGAATATTCCCTAATTCATGTTACAATATATAGAACAAAGAGATGCATTTTTGAGACAGGAGGGAAAATCAAATAGGTGTAACTAGTGTTATCACCGAATCACAGCACCCCAGAATGTTCATACAAGTGCATATACTTGAACTCATGGTGTGATTGGATAACATGGGTACTATCTCCAAGTTGTGGGACTTGCTACTTGAGATAGACCTCTAGAGAAAGCTGGTTCTTGCTCCTAAACTACCTGCCACAATCTACTCTAATGCAGGGTAAACTAACTATTCTAATCTAACCTTCCAAGGGACCAAGGAGAGAGAATGCATAAAATGAAATCCTACACTAAAGTGGTGATACTCTAGAAAAGGAGGGTGTGAGAGTAGTCTCCCAATGCGTGAGATACAAAAGCAAAATGAAAACTAGAAGGGGTGATGATCGTTCTCCATAATCTAGAAAAATGCATTCACAACAACATTTCAAGCATACACAATGATAATGGATCCCTATAAGAACATAAAAATAGACACAATATTCTTGTAGATCAAGATTGAAGGGGCAAGAAGAATGCAAGAAAATACAGGCAGGGGAAGATACATCCACAAACTTATATTTTATTGCTTCCTGATATGCACAGTTCAATCAGTTACAAGATAAGGGCCTGGATCACCATGCAAGGAGTCCACTACAAGGGCCTACAGTACATTGGCTTCACAAAGCAATTTTGACAGAGCTTTGCTACAAAAACTACCCCCTTTACAATGAGCCCAACACTCCAATTTATAAGAAAATGAGAAGAGATCTAGAGAAGGGGAAAATGGAAATCCTGAAATTTTTCCTTCAACCACTTATAAGAGGCATTAAATGGAGTGAAATTATTGTATGTTACTTAAAAAAGGCTCCCCATACTGTCCCAGGTGTTGCAATAGAGAAATAATGATGACCATGCCTCTTAATTGCACTCCCAACTACAAAATAAAACACTGTAATGAATCCGGCCACGTTTTATTAAAAATTCCCACTAATTTCTCATAAAATCTATAATTTATTGATTTATGTGCATTGGGATTAGAGCCAAAATTCCAACAGTACCAATTTTGTGTGATTTTGTTGAGAAATGCAAAAGTTATGGCCTTTTGAGTGCACGCAGCTATTTTGGGTCTGGCAGGCATTTTTTGTCATTTGACGGGAATGAGCATTAACTAACTGGAGCTGAATTTGTTTCTTTTATTTAAATATATATACCCTCATTAAAAATTTTTTTGGCATAGAGGACGTCGTGCTCGTTCTAGAAATTCCAATTTTATGAAAATCGGAGCTCGGAGTCAAAAGTTATGGCCGTTTGAAGTTTCACGGGTCAAACGTTGACTTTTCTTCTTTGCCTTCGGCCGTTTCGGCTTTTCGCGTCCCACGCGTACCTTTGTCCCGGATGTCCCAAATGAAAATCTCCTTGTGCTGATTTTGGGCGAACCGGCCGGTTCGCGCCCTTGTTCCAAATGTTTGAGTTCAGCTGGTGTTCGCCATTTCACCCGGTTCGGCAAGCATCTTTCGGGTCCGCGTGTCCCATTTGCTTTCGTGTACCGTTTGGCAAATTGTCCCGAGACACATTCTTCGGGCACATCGGCTGATTCGATCCCTCGCGTACCTTTGTCCCAAATGTCCCAGACTTTTTTCCTTTGCACGTCTATTTGCCCAATTTTTTCGGCCGTGCGTCCCTTTTTTCCCAGCTGTCCCAAACTGCGCGATCTCAGCACTTAGCCTGTATTTTTTTTCTGACTTTCAGAAAATCGGCCTTTCGTGTCCCGCTTTTGTCCCAATGTCCCAACTGCCCGTGGACCACCTGGCGGCTGTTTTCGGCCGATTTTCGTATTTTGGCCGTGAAATTGGTCCCAACTCGGTCCCACCCGCACTGCGTACGACTAGGACTTAGCCGATTTTCTTTAAAACATTCCCGTGACCTTATTTTTTGCAATTTTTTCCATTTTTTCTAACTCATTGGGTTTTCTTCTTGGATGGGATAGTTAGAAGAAAAGTCTGAAGGGACCCCAAAAACATTATTTCGGGCCTTGAATCAATCTAATTGCTTGGGACTAAAGAATTTGATGCATGTTATCAAAATTACCTTGAGGGGTGAATTTTGGATAACCGCTCTTGAAATTACGTTAGACTGACATGTGGTGGCTTCAGCGAGCTCCTCTTTGTTCTTTATATTCTGCCCTTACTTCCTCTTGTTGGAAGAGACATTGTGCTTGACCCGAGACACATGGAGGCCTCCGTAGGATTTTGGACTTTTCAACGGCTAACAATACCTCTTTAGACTCTAGGACATGTGGTGGGTTGGCACTCATTTGGGAGCTACCTTTTAGGCCGTGCCTTTGAAATTACACTGGTGAGACACGTGGAGGGTTGGTGCATGTTTTGGGGAACCACCTCTATATTTTTCCTATTAAAAGTGCCTCAAAGAGACATGTGGCTTCTTCTGCTGGCTTGCCCTATTTCTTTATATTTTTGCTGAGTCCCCTTTGCTTGGCGGGGCCCATATATCTGACCCTGGACACATGGAGGCTCATTACACTTTTGAGAACTTACTCCAAATTTTACCTTTGAAATTGTGCCATGTAGACACGTGGAGGCCTCTATAGGATCTCCCCTATTTAGAATTTTTAACGGTTGATTCTACCTTTTCTAGGTCCTGGGACACATGGAAGCCTCGCACTCATTTGAGTCTCTGCCCTCGGCCACACCTTTTGAATTTGCACCATTGATACATGTGGAAGCTTCCACTAGCTCTTCCATACTTAGATGATTTGGCTTGCTACCTTTCAGAACCTAGGGTACGTGGAAAGCTGACGCTCATTTGAGTCTCCACTCTTTAGACACAACCTTGGTGTTGCATCGATGGGACACATGAACGCTTCCGCCGACACTCTTAAACTTAGTCATTTGAGATGGTTGACTCTGTCCCCTTTGTTGACTCTGACCACGTGGCGAGCCTACGTTTGTTCAGGGAAACCACCTTCGGAGTTGATCTTTGAACTTACACCGAGTCGACACATGGCACCTTTTGCTAGCTCTGCCCCATTTTTGACTTTTC
The DNA here is from genome assembly GCA_019776745.2 of Taxus chinensis. Classification (NCBI taxonomy): domain Eukaryota; kingdom Viridiplantae; phylum Streptophyta; class Pinopsida; order Cupressales; family Taxaceae; genus Taxus; species Taxus chinensis. The sequence goes on from CM034157.1 coordinate 162,221,175, forward strand.
AACCGCCAACTTTGTCCCTTCTTGGACCTAGGACACGTGGAAGCCTATCGCTTGTTTGAGGTACCCATTTTGGATTCTATCCTTGGAGTTCCACCATTGAGACATGTGGAAGCCTCCGCCAGTCTGTGATTTTTCAACTTCCAATGAGACTCTCGTGGGCTCACTGGCCCGCACTTGAAGATTATGCCATTTTGTGAAAGGTGAAAAAGTTTTAAAGTCCCCCGCAGACCCGTGGGCCCACATTCACATTTGGGAAAAATTTCCTTCGCGGCTCCGTAGACTTGCTTTTGGAAAAAATTCATCCTCAGGCCCACCAACCCTCTTTTTTCCATGGCAAAAAATCTTCCCTAGGCCCACAGGCCCGCTTTTGGCAAAAAATCCTTCCAAGGCCCGCTGGCCTGTAACTTGCGAAATATGAGGAGTTAAAAGGACTTCTTGATATCTCTGGAAAGGGGAAGAAATTTCCTATCGGATGGAAGTGATTTAACGGGGCCTTAAGTGCTTAAAGTATGTAAAAAGTCATATTGAAGCACAAAAGGAAAAAAATGGTGTCAGTTGACCCAAAATAAGTGTGAGCTTATTTTAGTCAATAGTTATATTGTTCAAAATTTCTAATATACATGTATGTTATGATCTAAAAAGTAATATTAAATTAATGTATATAATAATATCTCTTGCTTCTAACCCTATTCCATATTTAAAGTAATAATCCATTGCAGAAAACTAATTTTTGCAATTTATCACTTGATAATATAGTTATTGGCTTAATCCATAAATCATGATGTCTGCACACATTTCAAACTCAATTTCCTATAATTAACCCTATTTCATGAATTTCTCTTATTATTTACACTTCTTATCCACTCAAAAAATTGGCTTCATAATTTTAAGGAATTTTGTAACTCCAAAGAATTATGCCAAAAATAGTTAAGAACCTCAATCCCTAGCTTGATGAAAACACCAAATAAAGATGAAACCACCAAATAGATCGGTAAAAATGTATTAGTTTCATCCCATGCCACACCATGGTCATTTTATAAATTTACATATTTGTGTAGGTCAATAGTTTCCTCTTGGATCATCCATAATGTGAAATTAAACCTACTAAATCACCTATATAAGAAATTAAAATGCACTCATTTGCACACCTGAAACTTTTAATCACTCGTCAATAAAGAATTATTTTAAAAGAAAGAGAACCACTCCTAAACCCACCAAAATTAGAAATACACATTAGGAGAAACTCCCGCTTGGGTATGAAGCACTCCTATCTAGTTTCAAGAGTATAGTTTCTCCATTTTGTAAGCCCTTATACTCAAAAAGAAGCAAGCCGAACAATCACAAACACTAGGAAGTGATGAAATTCCAAATGTAGTTGCATCCATATAGATATCAAATCTCTAGGTGGATAACTACATGTGATTCAAGTTCTTATCAAGTTATTACCAATACATGTGGTGTATAAATTGTATTTTAACCAACCACTAACCCTTTTTAAAGGGTTTCTACCCAATATTAGGGTTTGAAGGTTAATTGGGCTTAGTCATACAAAGGGTTTGACACATTTTCTAGAGCTAGTATTTTATAGACAAACATATTATAGAATCAAAGAGGCACCAAAAGTCTTCAATATACCATCTTCATGGACCATGTGAAACTACTAAATAGGTATTAAAGTAGCAATTAGTTTCATACCATAAGTAACATTTTCATACCTGCCAATTGACAAGCATGGTCTCACTTGGAGGTGCCTCTTCTAGTCTTTCTTCTTGCATGATTTCAACCTCATGAGTAGTAGAATCTATAAGGACATACCAATGGTATATACCATCAATTAACAATTGGTTTAGTGCACCATTGAAACACATTGACTATTATGAGGTTGATTGCATGTTAACACCAATCATATTCTTGAGCCATATTCATTTTGTGTTGGAACCAAGGCCCTCGATGTTGAAGCTGTGTTTGGATCATATGGTCGAAAAGGCCTAGCAGCTTGAGGTTTTTTATCTTTCCTTGGTTTTGGATTTTGATTTATCAATTGATTCTGGTGGTCTATTAAGAATTGATATGGGGGTCCTAGCTTGATATTGGGTTTGAGGTTGATACCTTGGCCTAGAACTTTGACATTTTGTCCTCTTGATAGTCACTAGCTCATTTCCTAGGTTCTTCAGTTGTTTCATAACCTCTTTAGCTCATTTAAAGTGCTAAAGATGAGGTGGAAGCTTCATAGCGTGAACTTAATTCCTTGGAGCAGGTATGGGAGCTAATGTGGGTGTTTGACTAGTGCTTGGAGCTCCTAGTTCTGGATATAGAGGCATAGGTGGCCTAAAAGTTTACCAGCCTGAATTAAGCAATTTTCAAGCTCTAATAGCAATGTTATATGAGGTAGGTAAACCCATTCCTCCCATTAATTGAATCATCATGGCAATATCAAAATTTAAAGCTCTCAGGAAGTATAGAAAATAACCTTCAATCTGTTGGTCTCACGGCCACTAAAATCCTTCCCTATTCTGTCCCATATACTTGGCTATATTGGAATATTGCAAGTTATATTTTATAATTTTTGTCAACTGCTCATTAGGGTTTATCCCTCATTGATGGTTGTCATGTTCCAACAAGGATATATTATCCCCCTTTTCTCCAAATTGAAGTGAAGATCCTTTGCACAAATGGTCCAAGTTATGAGAGATATGGGTTAGACTCCTGAACCACTATAAAGCTTTACCTTTAAAATATTGAAGCCAATAACTTGAATGCAACATCCATTTCAGTAGATCTCATGAATTGTACAACATTTTCAATATCCTGGATGTGGTCAATTGGAGTCGTCTGGTTCTCTCCAGTAAAATATGGAATGCTCTTCAGTGCTAAAAACTGGAACTAAATTTTGTGCATTGAGAGCCACTAGGCATGCCAAAAGTGAAATTGACGTAGGGGTTGGGTTGTGCCATCCTGATTGGTCTGAAGGACTCTAGTTTATTGAAAGAAAGGCCTACATAGGTGGAGGTGTTGATAATGTCCTGTTCTGATGGAGACCTTTGGGCTCTTCTTCCTCTCCTTACTCTTTCTGAGGGATAAATGTAGATAGATCTAAATAGTCCCTCTTCTCTAGTTCTTGGCCTTGTTTGTATTCTTCTCATGAATCACTGGACAAGCTAAATTTTGAAATACAGTGGGTTCTACCTCTTTTGGAGTCACCAGATGTGAATTTCAGAGCTTGGCTTACAAGTTGGGAACTTACAACAAGTGCACATCAATCTTGTTGTAGTGAAAAATGAAGACTTAAAAATCCCATCCATTGTGCCAAAACTATTGTTGCATGTGGAATCACAACACCCCTGATTGTCTACAACTTGATAGGTTAAAACTAACAGTGTGATTGCATAACATGGAGCATCTCTCAAAGTGTGGGACTTTGTGAGTCAAGAGAGCTATCCGGATGAAGGCCGACTCCTATTCCTCTGTTCAGGTGCACATGTTCAGATTGCAGAGGGTCTATCCTAAATCCTATTCTAATTTTCCAAGGAGACAGAGTTAAGGGAATGCAAGAATTAAAACCTAATCTAATAGAGGTGATGCACAGAAGGAATGTTGAACATTTACATTGCCTTTAAACACAAACCATTAAAATGTGAAACAATATCCATGCACAGATGACCAAGATTGCAATGAGGGATCAGGAAGAAGCAATAAAACATAAGAGAGGGTTGAAATCATCCACGGACTTATTCTATTGCTCCAAGAATTGATACAGTGCATTACAACAACCAAAGAGGTAGAAATTGCATTACAATTTGGATGGAGGGGTTCGAGACTCCATGAATTCACTTGTAGAGAAGAGAAAAGGGAGGGCACAAAGAAAGAATGTCCAACCCTTTGAAATTGTCCCTCTTGTACAATATATAGGAAGAATGAGAGAGAGAAAGGAGGGAAAATCCAACCCTGTTCCAACCGCCCCTGAAGGAGCATTGAATTCCCTTGCCACAATGATGAGTCCCACTGCAACACCCATGCCCCCATTGTTGTTCCTTGCTGAGCAAGAGAGGAAACCCATTCTTCATCATGGTGGTAGGTGGGAGACTTGATGGCCTCAAAAATGGTGGGTCGAAACATTAATGGTGGCAGGTGAGTAGCAGGCACCAAGAGTTTTCCAAAATTTCCTCTCCCTCTTATTCAAATGTTCAATCGAGAAGATGGTGGTTTGTCTGAAGATCTAGGTTTGCTTTTGATTCACAAGCTTCTGCTTCAGAAAGATACCTCCGTGAAGACACATGGAGGTCATGTTGAAGAGTCTATGCTTTGAAGTTGTACTGACTGACATGTGGTGGCTTCCGTGGGTCATTTCTTAACTTTTCACTGAACCCCTCCTCTACACTAGAGACTTGAATGCCTGGTGTCACACTCCAAAGAGACACTTCTTGGATCTGCTCCCCACGGATTGCACCTGAGCCACGTGGATTTCCTTTATTTTCTTACCTGTATGGACAAGACCCCCTGTTGGAATCCATAGTGAGACACTTCAATGGTTGGCCTGACCCTTTTGTGACACTAAAGCACGTGGCTGGGATAGACATCATTTTGGGACCACCTTGCCTCTGGATTTTAACTCTTTGAAGTGATGCGCACACAAGAGACATGTGGATCCTTCCACGATTGGCACTTCTCTATAGTTTCCTTGTCAAACATTTTGGCTTAGTCCTCTTTTATGGACTGACCTTTCTGGGCCTTTAAGTCTGACCCTAGACACATGGAGGGCTTAGCACTTATTTGAGTCCTACCTTGGGATTTTTCTTTTGAATTTTTGCGTCCTATGGACGTGACACGTAGCCTCCTTCCCAGCTTGGCTGAGTTCAAGGGGTCCCACCATTTATACTTTTCAACACGTGGCCACACTTGTGGGTGGGACCCGCTAGCCTTTTGGCTGCGCATTTGAATTTGCACCAACGGGACACGTGGCACCCTTCCACGGGCTCGCACCCCATTTTCTCATGTTTTGCTCTAGTCCCTTTTGAGACACTCACAGTTTGGGGGCTATGCCTCCAGATTTTTCTTTTTGAAAGTGTGTCATGATGAGACACGTGGAGGCTTCACTAGGCCTTTTATACTTAGCTGATTTTTAACGGCCAGCTTATGTCCCTTTTTTTAGACTCTAGACTACGTGGCGGGTTGGTGCGCACATTTGAGTCCGGCTTTGGGATCGCTACCTTTGAAATTGCACTGATGAGACATGTGGTGCCCCTTCCGTTGGTTCCTTTGCTCTACTTAGCCGATTTAGTCGTTCTATCTTCCTTTTTTACTCTGACTCACGAGTTGGCCATGTTTGATCCAATGCCCCCGAATTCTTGTTTGAAGGGCCGATTACTATGGAGGGCTTAACCTTTGGATTTGCTGATTCCTAGGCTACTCTCTGGCTCTGTGACTTTTTCAATAGTCGATGTGGTGACCATTTTTTGGCACTCATTGGCAGAACCCTTATTTTGCGACTCGCTCCTCTTAGAAAAAAGACTTTGTGCGGGCTCAGGCCCACGACTTGAAAACTCTTACCATTTTGAACGAAAAGATTGTAAAATCTTCCAAAATCCCCACAGACCTAAGACACTCATTAGTGACCCAAATTTACACTTGGGTAAAATTTCCTCCAATGCTCCCGAAAAACCCACTTAGCAAAGTAGAAAAGTCATCCTCGGGCCCCTATCGGCCCGCATTTTCCACTTAGGAAAAAGTATTCTTCACAACCCTGCAAACCCGCTTAGCAATGAAGAAATAGATGATGGGCCCGCATTTTAACTTGTGCCTTTTCTGAAAAGTGCAAAAATTTCAAAATATCTCCTGCCACCCCCGCCATTCTGCAATTTTCCCATTGGCGAAAAATCTTCCCTAGGCCCGATTCGACCTGCTTTTGGAAAAAAATCCTTCCAAGGCTCACTCGACCCGTAATTTGAAAAGTACGAAGAGTTAGAATGAATTCTTTAGATTTTTGGAAAGGTGAAGAAATTTCCTATGTGATGAAGATATTTTTAGGAAACCTTGAGTGATTAAAATATATCCAAAATCATATTGAAGCACAAAAGGGGGAAAAAAGGGGGTTAGTTGATCCCAAAAATAAGAGTGAGCTTATTTTAGGATTTAATGTGGACCCTAGGATCAATCTAATCTTGACCCTTGATTTAAAACTTGCCCTAAAGTTTCTCTAATCACATCTTTATATTTTCTTTTCTCTTCCATTTTGTTTTATTTTGTTTCTTTTCCTTTGCCTTTCCTGCATGTGTTGGTTAATTGAGGAGGAACCATAGAGTTTTGGATATCATGGAGTTTTATTTTTAATGAAGAAGTATCATCATTGTATTATGTGTATTTTATTTTTGTGTATACTTTCTTATGCAGAAATCCTTCTCTTGTTAAGTATGTATCATACCCACAAATTTTCTTTCAATAAAAGTGGAAAATATTCCTATATACGGATAATTATATATATTGTAAAAACCATATTCTATTGAGAACCCCCAAAAGGAATTATATTGATTCTAAGTTTACTAGGGGTGTGACATTATATGTGTCCAAACCCCAATGTATAAAGGTAGTCGAGGTGGTGGTATTAGGGGGGGGGATTAGTGTGCATCCTGAGGGGGGTGGGTTTCGGATCTGAATGGGTAGTGGCGTGCGGTTTCTGCATGGTGAGCAGGGAGGTGTCTGTGGTACAGATGTAGAGTGTAGGGAGGGTGCAGCTGTGAGCTGGGAGTTAGGGGAGTTGGGTAGATTGAGATGGTCGGACAATTGAAGGTGGAGTTACAGGTGTGGGAGGAGGGGTTCAAGCACCTCCCAACACACTTTCATTTTTATTTGCTTTATAACCAAAACAATACTTTCCACCGAACATGTGCCAATTTGTATTTTTTTTTATATTGTTGGGATTTAATTTTTATTTATATATACATATATATGGATATATATATATATATATATATATATATATATGATATATCATATTTAGACACACACACACACACATATCACTTTCTAAAAATTATTATTATATTATATATATATATCTATTATATGCATTTTTTTGTATTATATAATCACTATTATAATTGGAGCCTATTTTATATATATATAATTTGGTTTTAGAATATGTACATTCCAGATATTTAGCTGTTAGCTAATATATATTACTACATATATGATATATACTATGCTTATAATAATTACTAGTTAGTATAATAATAAGTTAGGATGATACATATTTGCATAATAATTTTATTCATATGTTATGAGAGGAAAATTGATTTAAAAGAAAATGAAATATCATAAAAATTTGGGTTGAATTATTCCTAAGGTGACAAAATTTTATAGCAAGAACTAAAGTCTTTTTTGAACTATTTAAACTTTACAAAGAATCTAAAAAATTATGTTACTTCTTTATGAGAAAACTAATGATGTAACATTTCTTTTCCAATACTAAGTTAAAAATAAATAGTCTAAAAATTAGCTAATCGAAGAAGAACATATTCAAATCTACATTTTCCTTAAGATACAACATGCCATTACTACTATCAATGGGAAATGTAAAGAATAACATTCATTATATATTAGCAACAATATTTCCAAACAACTTTACAACAAAATTCTTTTATTGCAATAAAGGATAAAATGTTCATCCTGAAAGCTCCATCTTGGACAAGATCTTAACTAAGGTAACTCTCAATGCCAACTATTTTCTTTTTGCATTACAAAGGCTTAATCACATTTCTTTTGGGAGTTTTTACAACATTTTTGCATTTTTTTTGTGTGTAAAAACATACAATATAATAGTTTACATTCAAATATGGAGCTTAAGCTATTAAAAAACCTCAACATTTATTTTCCAAAGCTTAAACTCACAAATAAGCATAATTCTCAAGAGAAACCATATTACAAGAAAGCTTACAAAGTATTTTCAAGATTGAAGGGGAGGATACACCAACATTAATGCAACACTAGTTTACAAGAAATCCCAAATCACAAAATGAGAACTTATTACAAGAACAAGGAGAACCTCCCAAATAGCCATATTCACTAAAGATTAAAATGAGATTAATTTTCACCAAAAATTGGAGAAAATAATGAGAAGCCATTGATGACAAGAAACTCCAACCAATCTTCCAAACTTGAGCTCCAACTTTGAATGGCTTCATCAAAGAATCCAACACCAAGAGAAAAAGGATTGTTTTACCACCCAACCTATAGGCATCATTACATGTTTTTCCAAAGGTTGGAAGAAATGCTAACCTCCCCCAAGCCCATGGGAGAGAGAGTCTAGCTTCCACAAATGTGCACAAGACTTAAGGAGACATAAACAACAACACATTCACATACAAGACTAACTCTATACACTAAAGAAAACACAACATTTACCAATCAAAATAAAAGAGGAGAAAACCACATTCATCCTTCAAAAATGGGGAAGAGTAGATGAGATCTCCAAAAGTGCCAAAGAGTGTGGTCCAACCATAGGATGCACACTTTAAAAATTTATTCAAAAAACCTCCTTATTCCTCCAAGACAACAAACCCTCCTTATTGCTCCAGACCATTCGCCTAAATCCTTCTTGGGGGATTTTCAAACCCATTGGGTTTCCTCTCCAAGAATAGGGAAGGGGTTCAAACCATATGAACCACCTTCCCCACCTCAAACCATATGAGGGGAGTGAAAAAAACCTACATGGCTTGCTCATCAAGCCATGAGGTCTAAGAGGGAAAATCCCTCCCTCTTCCCCCATATAACTCAAAAATCCATCAAGTCATATGATGGGATAGAGAGAATGAATACAAATAAACATACACAAAGCAATATGCAACATAAGAAAAAATGCTACAACACACACATTTCAACTATAAGCAAAGTATAAGATCTAACATGACATAAAACATAGAATGAGATCAAAATCCTACCTCCAAAAGCTCTCCAATACTCTAATATTTTCCCACTTCTTTATCCAAGCAAACTCTAGCTCCAAAAGTCTCCAAGCACCAAGCAAAAGCCCAAAAAAAAGTTCGCTTGCTCCCCCATGAGGGAGTATTTGAATAAAAGATCAATAAATTTCCTCACCAATGAGGGGGTGACATGTGTCACCCCTCTCTTCCCCTCCAAGTAAAATATTCCCAAAATAAGATGAAGAAAAGATAAACTCTCTTTTAACATTCTCCTCCTAAATTGCCCAAAAAGAAAATAAAATAATTTTGTGCAACTTTGTACAAAACACACATAGTCCAATCCATCTTACATGGATGGGGACAAATGAGAGGTGAAAATGGAAGGGAAACTCTTTCTATGCCTTGAAATTAAGCTTACCTAACTAATAGGTAGGGTCCAAGGGCTTATTTTCATGATAAGTGAACTCCCAAAACTAAAAAGGGGTCACTTAAAATGCCATAAATAGCCCAATTTCAGGTTTGGCACATTTGGGCACAAGTGTAGAGGATGTGGGGCCCACTCAAGGGTACACATGTGACCCTAATCCTCTGTAATTAGCACACACTTACCTAAATACAAAACTTAATGCAAGTGGGAAGCATTAAGTCCCCAAACCTAGTTTACTTAATAAAATAAACAACCTAATCACAATTAATTTTACATGGCATGCAACATTACAAACGAGGGTCACTTATGTTGCCCCAAATGATGAAAACAAACACTAAGGCCTCATACAGCTAACATGGTTAGGACTTAGCCACATGAGCCGCTTGTGCACAATTTGCATAGCCGCCCTGAAATTCACGTTCTCCTATGACCTATCACCTGCACACTTAATGCACATAGTAAACGCACTATGTCTAATACAAGTGTAAATCAACTACTCAATAAGCTATCAATGAAATCTGTGATATCATAACATCATCATCGACTCATAACTGAGAGAAAATGTACAATTTCATACCACTCACCATGTGTTATCCATTGCAGATAAATATAAATGACATACATACCATGCTATCATATGTTCTCATCAATAAATCAAATACTCTATAAAATCAAAACATGTGACTAAACTATGCACCCATCATATATCAATTAGGGACCAAATAACATAGCAAATAAGTTAGTATCCTCACATTATCTCACTGAAATGTGTACCAACATACTACTCAAGTCTAAATTAGCACTATGCACCCAAGTCACCATACATTTCCATGAAGATAAAATAACATAACATAATGTCCAAAATATATCAAATCATGTCTATGAATAAAGAAGTCAACTATAATGCCCTGTTCGGCAACAACTTTCGTTGTTACGTCCTTGTCCTATTGCGTGAGATTGGAAGGCTGAATTGAGCTCCGTTGTGGTCTAGTCTTGTGTAGTTAATGCATTCCACCCTGTTGAATGAACAAAAACATTTATCTTACTCTTATCCTAGCCTATGCGTCTTTATATCTTCTTTCCCTCTGTCCTAGCCTTGCAATCTATATGAACACTTCTTCAACGAGTCACTAAGTTTTGCAGGCATATGTGGTGTGGTGTGGTGTAACATCACATGCCTTTTATTCTCTTGTTTGCACCAAGCTAAGCATGAATGTCCTCCTTGCTTTATAGGTTTTATCCATCATTGTGTTCCAATTGCTAGGATCATGAGGAGAGTGTAGTCTTTAAATGTTTTAATCATCAAGGAGGAGAATATTAAACTAAACAAGGAGAGCTTAGTTTAAGTAATCAAGGAGAAGATTAATGATTATTATTTTAATATAGACTGTATTTTTTTTATTCTTTTGGTAGTGGTTGAAGCATTTTTTTCTCCCTGGTTAGCTAGCGGATGGGTGACATTTCTTGTCACTTCTTAAATGAAATTGTAATTTCCTGTTTGGCATGAGACAGTGGGAGTCAGTGGAGTCTTGACTTCCTTCACCATGATCTCATTTTGATTCTCTTTCAATGCGTATAGGTGGGTGTTAGGCGTCCTTTTTTTCCTCCTGGTACGTGTTTCTCTGCTCCTTGGTTGTCTCGTGAATCCTTGATTTGGTGGTTATAGATGAAGCTACATAGTAGGCGTGTTTCCACTTTCTGGGTGTTGAGGGTGTGTTCTGGTTCGGGGATCCACAGCATACAGGTCTGCACAGTAAATAGCCAGGCAGCAGGCATGTCAACTGGCAGTATAGTAGAAGCCTTCGAAGAGTGCTCCATAGTTAACTAAAGCAGTGTGCTGTCCGGTTCTGTTGTTCAGTCTGTTCTAGTATTGGAATGCATCCTCATGATTGCAGGGGTTTCTCCTTCAAGATACATTTGGGATCGCGCTTGTCTGACAAGTCGAGGTATGAATCCAGGCTGACAAATTCATTGATGCATGGGTCCTACCTGTGGAGTTGAATTGAATGGCGATCCAAATTTTCTCTTACCTGAGTCAGGTTCACGCATACCATTGTTACCGAGAAGAGCAACAAGGCATCTGGTTATTTGGAGGATCCTCAAGTTGATATATCTGCAATAAGGGAACGTTAGTGGTCTTATAACCTGGTACAGCTGTAGAATTTCACATTAGGGAGTGCACTAGATGAAGTAATATGCAGCAATGGTGTCTCTTGTGTGAAGGATAGAGATTTCGCAGTGGCTTTGTTTGAATGGCCTCTTCTTGCCACGAGCCGAGAATCATTCCTTCTGGTGTGCTTAGCTCCTCACAGAGTTAATGTCTTCATTTCTGGCGTATGGCCATGCTGTAGAATTTGCTTACCTGTCAACTCGGCTCTCTCCAATAGGTGGAAAGGCATGCTTTGCAGTATAGTAGAAAATTTGTGAGAACTTCCAGCAAGCAGGTTGTCCAACTATGTTGTTATCTGTTCAGTATCAGAAGGTGCATCCTCATGATTCGGATTCTCCTTCATGATATTTTTATCAAAATCGACTATGTGACAGTGAGAGTGTTACCAGGAGACCTGATGAAATTTATTTGCAAAGATTCTCTACTGAGACCTTACTTGTTTTACGATGTAACTCATGGAAGAGAATCTCATAGAGGCGGATCTGTTTCATATCAGAATATTCATGAAGCACAATTTGCTTTGCAATTTTATGAGCTTCTTCAACGAGTCACTAAGTTGGCAGGCATAAAGGTTTCTGTTGGAATTATCACACCTTCAAGCTACAGCTGAAATGTTTACACCGAGAGTTTGATGTTGTCCTCAAATATGATGAAGGAAAAGGTTTATCTATCATTACGGTAGATGCCTTTCAGAGCCAGGAGCGTGATGTAATCATTATGTCTTGTGTCCGAGCTTCAAATCATGCAGGTTGGCTTCTGTGCTGATATTCACCTCATGAATGTGCACTAGCATGGAGCTCTGGCAGATGCAAGTTTATGGTTAAGACAATCTGCAAAAAGACTGGTCAGCCTTAATTGAGTCATCTAAGTCTAGGGAGTTTTTTTGGATATGGATCTGTACATTATCAAGGTAATCAAAGAGGTTTTGGAACCATCAAGAGATTTTGCTTGTCTCATGCACTGAATTTGGAAATGCTATTCTTTGAGAGCAGTCCATCCTAGTCGAGCCTGCAAATCATGGGGTTATAAGGTCAAAGTCCGTAGGGCCATTGAGGCAGAATATGGAATTCCCTACAAATGATGTTTGCAGCAAAGTTTTGCCAACGTATTTTATGCCAAATTTGGGGCCTACCAGAGCCTCTACTAATCCCTAGAGTGGTGTTACAGGATTTCAAGTATTTTAGGGGACCAAATGCCAAAGTTGCTGTGAAAACTCCTATATTGCCACTTTTACCATCAAGGCGAGTGTTTGGTGACCCAACGAGCTTGAAGAAAATGGAATTTGAGGCTTGCTTGGATTGTTGTTGCTTCAATGACCTGAGTAGCTTTGTGTCCATGAGATTCGATATTGTTTTTAATGCTGTTCCGGGCGGTGTCCATGAATCTGGAGAAAAAGGCAAGATATTTCTACACTTTTCTACTGCTATTATATTTACAATTATTGTGAAATCGAACCACTTTTTCCTTGCATTGATTTGTCAGTTGGATGTCATGATGGGAGATTTCCCCTTTCTGCTTGTTTCTTCTTGTTTTAGCTTTTATCGTTGTCAGTATGTTGGTCGAAAGGATGTGTGTGCCCTCTCCTCTGAATGTTATGTTTCTCTTACTCGAATGATAGACCTTCGTCTGTTTGTTTATGTATTAATTCTTCTCTGCGATTGAGTTGCAAGTTATTATGTTGATCAACTAGTATTTTCGATATTATGGAAGTAAGTTACGATAACTATGAAGCTCCTCCCTAGCACCCAAGTTGTATTTTGACATTTTTTGTTAGCTCCTTCGCAAGTCCCTTTGATAACCTTTTGGCATCGAGAAAGAAAGGTTGTAGGATTGTGTGATCAATGCGTGGGCTAGCCAGCTTAGAGTTTTGGTATTAAAACTGGTAGAATGAAAAGGTTTGTGTGCAATGTGTTTTTCCGTCTCGCGTGTTTAGACTATTATATTATCTTTCATCTTGTTTCTAGGCTTTTAAGGCCATCCTCAAGAAGTACCTTGACCATCCCTATCAACTTGAACCATAACTAGCTTTTCGGATCAACTAAGCTGGAGGTTTCATTGTGCGAATCCAGTACCTCGTTGACACTAGAATAGTTTGGTCTAATCCCCCTCTCAGAATTATTGTTGATGGCGCTCTTCTATTTTTCCTAACTTGCATTATTTTCTCCTTTGTAATGTTAACGCTATTAATTAATATTGGTCGGTTTTTATGCACGTAATTACCTTAATATTTTGTGATGGAAATTTCCTTAAATGTGATTAATCTTCGGGAAAAACTCATCTTTCATTTGATAGTCTTATGGATTCATAGCGGAAGGTTTTGTTTTGATAATGTCACTTAGAAATTATGTTTGTATCTATTTGTGTTACGGTTGACTGTGTTACCAAGGGTTGCCTTAAAATATGGTTGTTTTGGGATATGGGTAATTTATTTTAAATTAACCAAACATTAGTATTGTAGTGGAGGTTTGCAAATCTTTAGTGTTATAAAATTTGTTGATGACATTATTGGATACTCTTGTTGGACGAAACTCCCTTCTTCTCTCGCGTGTTTGTTACTAGCCTGTAAGACTTTGACCCTTCTTGGATGATTGGAAAATCTTTGTAGTTAATGGTCAAAACTAGTATACTTTGCCTTCGCTTCGAAACTTATGTTGTGTGTATACTCTATTTGATTTCCGGTTTGAAACTCAATTATACATGGCTTTTTGTGTTAATTTTTGAAACCCGTGGTTCCCCTTTCTTGGGCCGATCAACTCTTGTTCTTTTAGAAATATATTATTTTAGTCTATGCGTTTGGTACCTTTGATAAATTTCTAGATGGTTGGTGTATATATCAAATCTCAATCTTGTAATTATTGTTTAATTACTTACTTGATGGGAATTCTGTTTTTTGCTAGATTATTTGTTTTCTCCTTATAGGGCCAAGGGCCATTCTCTTACGATTGCTATACTTTCGTTGCTTTTACTCCTAACTGAAGTACAAGGTCTTCTCCTTCTTTGATTGGCATGATGAAGACTTTATTATAACTTGATGTGTTGATAGTGTTTAGAGGTTTGAACCAATTCTTGTAATAAAGTGCTTCCTTTTCGTGGTATTGTTAGATAATAGTTATGGTGGTTTTGTGTAGCCTTATCTTGCTCAGTTCTCGTGAACTGACTCTTGTAGAAAATTTGCTGCAGATGGATTTTGCGTGTAGATGAGGGATAGATTTGTAGACTTTTGTCATCAACCTCAGTTGAGAAGTTCCTTTGCTCGAAACCTTTTTATGTTGTTCAACTATTGTTAACGTCCAGTGGAAAGTTTAAAAGAGGATTAATGTCTTAGTATAAAGTATTGTGGACTTTGTCATCTGAACTTTGGAAACCTTGTATTGTTTGACCATCATTGAAATTATAAGAAAATTTGGTTATTGTTGTTGAGTGACTTTGTTGGAGTATCAGTATTTTAAGAATTGATGTAATCTTGTTTTGTTCTTGTAAATGAGTGTTGCTACAACCTTGCCTTGAGAATAAATTTTGAGTTAAACCTTGATATGACTTAGTAATAAAGTGTCATAAGTAAACTAACATGGGATTGTTTAATACTTCTGGAAGTTAAATTAAAAGTTGTATTCAAATAAAGTAACGTAGGGGTCACCAACTTGAGAGCAAGAAATTCTTTAAGTAATCAAGGGCAAGACTATCATTGCAGGTAAACTTTATAACATGATAACCCTAGCTCCTCTAGTGAACATTATTCCTTTTATGGTGAAATTTGTAAAATGACCCTAAGGTGAAATGAACTGTTAGTTGTTTGAAGATGATAAGATTTAATAAGCCAGAGAAAACAAATTGGAGACCTCACCATCTTTCTCACCGCCATTTGGAAAGTAAATTTTTACTCCTTGTTAATACTTTTAGCGAAGCCTAAGTAAAGTTGTTGATAATTCTGGTTAAGAGCCCTAGCTTCAATTAAATACTGGCAATAACTAATGAGGTCCTAAAGATGTTTCATCTCGACCTTCTCCCTCTAACCCTTTTTCAAGGCACCTTGTATCTCTTCTCTTAAGTGTGTTGAACTTAAAACCATGTTGTCTTGTGGGCAAGAACGAATCTTAGTAGAAATGGTTAGTGATGAGCAGATGGCCTTGTGGAATTTAAATACTCCTTTTTCTTGATAAACGAATTAAGCAAATAAATGTCATAATAGAGAAGATTTAAAGATAATTACTCAGTGTCAAAGGAATAAACTTGGCTTGGCAAGTTGAATTATATGAATCATATCTTGAGCCTCCTTGAAAACGTAAGCTAAGAATTGCAAGATGTCCTTTTAAAATAAATAACCCTCAAGAATATCTCATTGTGGTTGGCCCTAACTGTAAGTGTGTTCTGTGATTGGACTTCTATGTTGTCTTGTCAAAAAAAAAAAAATGTATTGTCCTTGATAGGTGTGAACGTTTCCGTGCTGCCTTTATGGCCATCCTTGTATCAAGTTGTTCACAGTGTTAGTTGTATCCTTGGTGACGACATGTTGCGTCATGTTATGTGTCAAGCAAGTCAAAAAAAAAATTATCCTGTATTTCACTGTGTTGTTCGTGTGTGGATTTTTGGGTCGTTACACTTGGTATCAGAGCATAGGTTCATGCTCTCGAACCTATGGGCCGGATTGGTGTTGTATGGTGATGGTGTTACATGATATTGTTTCATGGAGATGATGATGTTGCATGATGATGATTTATATTGGAAGAGTAATGTGCTTTAAGCGTGATGTGATTATTGTCGTAATTGTGATATTGTGAACGCACATGATGTATATGTCACCTTGTGCGTGTTTGTGATCATGTTGATATGTTGGGGATGGGAGTATTCTCTCTCCTTCTTGTGGATTCTATGAAGAGTTCACGTGTGAATTACTGTTTGTGATGTGTGAAAAGAATTATAATGTGGATGACATAGTGTTGGAGCATTGTGACATATTGTGATATGTAGGTGTATCAATGTGTTGTATGACTAGATTGATGTTAAAAGAAATGAGTTGTATCATGATGTTTTTACCATGTTTTGAAGAAATGTGTGTACCACCTTGTTATGTAGCAATGGATGTTATGTTGTGATGTACTATGTTCATCGTATGTATGATTTGTGCAAATATGTAATGCTTCATGTTGTGATTTGGGGTCATACGGTGAGTGTATGAACCCTATCGTATGGTGATTGCACTTTGGGTGCAGAATGTGGTAAAGTGATGTGTTACACTCAGTGAATGTATGATTGTGATCTACCCTGTATATGTACCATATGTAAGTGTTATGGTAGTTATGTGTGTGCCACCATTATGTTAGTGATGTTGTTGTATGTTATGTTGTGAACCTTACGCTAACCGACCCTGAGGGTAATCGGTAGAAGTGTATGTTGAGAGTGAGGAATGGTGTACCATGGGTCAATAACTTGAGCCAAAACTTGGTTTAGTAGATAACATGTGATTCTTTCCTCTCTCCCTATGTGGTTGTATGTATGCAACCTAAGTGCAACTATGACTATGTTTAGCCTTGTCGAAGTGGTGGCGGGATAATTCAGATGGAGGTAATGACAGTTGTATTATTGATATGTATTTTACGAGCTGAGGCTCGATGTTCCGAGTGCTAGCAACTCGTTGAGTACCCCTTTGGTGGCTAGATAAGGCCACACAGTTATCGTAATGTGACATTATTATAAGTTGATTTTATTCGTAAATTGAGCTTTTTACTTTATTTTGTAAGGACCAGCAGCTTTTCTTGATTGCCATGCTTTACAATTTTGGGCATTTCCTTGGTTTGTGGCACTAACATGGGGATTTTGATACTAACTATGGCTATTTGGCCATTTATTTTGCTTGATTTTGGGTCTTCTTTTAAATTTGGAATTTTTACCGCCTTGCCCAAGGCTTGTACTTTGCCACTTGGCACTTTGATTGGATTGTTGTGCTGGTTCTATTGTCGTGATGTGTGGAATAGGGTCATGGGATGCACCATGGAATGGTTGGACCTATGGACCCGCTTCGTTGTATGGGGGTACGCCCCAAGGAGTTACAGATAACTAGCGGGTTGTTGAACCACGCGTTATTATGTCACTTGGGTTAGGAGTGTTCGAACTCTATGTGTCTTGGACCATAGGGTCAACCGGCCTCCTTGAGGGAGGCATAAGAGTTTGAGGGAGGCATAAGAGACTTGAGGGAGGCGTAAGAGTTGGAGGGAGGCATAAGAGACTTGAGGGAGGCATAAGAGTTTGAGGGAGGCATAAGAGTTTGAGGGAGGCATAAGAGTTTGAGGGAGGCTTATGATATTTGTCTGTATGGTTGATGTTTCAGGATATATGTTGAGTTATTGTGATGTTTTGGTAGTGGTATTTTGATGTATGTGTTACTCATGTCAGATGGATATGTGTTGTGATGTTGTGGTTATGTCATTGATTCCCTTGTGGACACTATGTACCTGTAGCATTTTTTTGGTGTTATGTGAATTTTTTCATCGATGCAAATTGAGGGAATGTCTGGTGGATTGTAGTACTCTTTTGTTTGAGTATTTTGTATGTCAGTCATTGATGTGTGACGAGTACTATGTTATGTGGACTGTGCCTATTCTATTCCGTATTTGGGTAACCTTTTGTGGTGTAATACAATCTTGAAGTATATACTTGTGTGCTTGTGAATCTGTAGTGTCTTGTGAACCTGATAGGGTGTTGTGTTAGCAGTTCATGTTGGGCACCCACAATAAGGAATAAACCAAAACTCTTCAATGATGAAATTTTAAAAGAAATTAAACTAAGAATAATGCTAATGGAAAGAGACTAATGAAATAATAAACAAGAGGGAACTGCCAATCTTCACAGAACCTTGAAAGTTAAAATTTCTACCAAATGTTCCTAAGGCTACCCTGTGGCCGTGCTTTAATCAACTAAAATTTTAAACCATAGGGTGTACTTTCTCCTTTACCTGTTCTTGGTTGCGAACCATTTCTTTTCCTCTGTGTTATGTCGCATCGAGGACAATGCTTTCTAAAGGGGAGGAGAATGTAATGCCTCGTTTGGCATCGACTTCCATTTTTCCTAGGTTTCCACTGCCACCTTTCCTCCTTGTTGGGTGTTCATTGAATGCTGCAATTGACCATGCTTCTTAGTTTTTAATCGTTAGGTGACTTTTTCTGATATTTCCTGCCAATGTGAAACCCCAGTAAATTTTTTTTGCCATTCACCTAACGTTCGGATGGAGTCCTTACTTTGGTGACTAGATACCTGTGCCTAGATTTATTATGTTGCTTCTCTTGCAATTTGTGCTCATATGTTGAAATGGTGTGGTGTAACATCCGACCTTTATTCTCTTGTTTAGAAGCTCGTTCATGAATGTTCCTTTTTATACTTCCATCATTGTGGAATTGCTAAATGAGGAATTCAACCTAGTTTAAAATTTTTTCCCTGGTATCATCAAGGAGGAGAATATTACTGTTGAGGAGCAAAGCTTAGTTTAAGTAATCAAGTGAGAAGATTAATGATTATTATTTTCTATACAGGACTGTATTTTGTGTTCAATTCACTTGGTAGTGGTTGAAGTGCATTTTTTTTCTCCACATTAGCTAAAATCAGGATTGGGTTATCTTCTTGTGCCTTCTTGGCATGAACTTCTGTAATTTTCCTGTTTGGCGTGAGACAGTGGGAGTCGGTGGAGTCTCACTGACTTCCTTCACCATGATCTCTTTTGATTCTCTTTCAATGCGTAAAAACAAGGTGGGTGTTGTGGCGCATGAAGGCTTTTCAGAAGCTTGTTAGCATTCTTCCTCTCTCTTTGATGTTTTCTCTTTACCTCCTTGGTTTGCGTGGATGCCTTGGAAGATTTCTAGATGAGAAGCTACAGGCTAGTAGGCGTGTTTTTCAACTTTCATTGGGTGCTGCGGAAGCCTGGGATCCACACTTCATGGCCTGCATAGTAAATAGCCTGCAGCAGGAAAGAACGGTTTGAAAAATAGAAGCCTTTGCAATGAGCAGCTAGTTCAGGTTGTCCAACTATGTTGTTATCTGTTCAGTATCGATATGCATCCTGGTTCTCTGGATTCTCCTCAAGAGTTTTTGTTTATCATTGAAAATTGGTCTTTCAAGTGCAGCAAGGAGTGATGCAGCTTTCCAAGTTCTGTGACAGAGTCTTTCTATGTTCCTTGAAAGGTATCAAGATGCTGCAACTTCGTTGGCGTTTGCATGAGTTCAGCCTTTTTTCTGTACACTGTAGGTTGTAATCACAGGGAGCAAATAGGTTTTTTTTTCATGGGTCTTCTTGATTTGAAAAGGTGAGAGTCGCAGCAAAGTTAGCTTCTTTGGCCTCCTGATGAGAGAATGTGGCAGTTGGCTTCAACAAGGAGGCAATGGAGCTGGCGTCTGCTATGTCTGTTTTTCATAGTGCTCAACTCGGCAGAAGCTGCTTGTTAAAATAGTAGAAGCCTTTTTGAGGTGACTTCCAACAAGCAGGTTGTCCAACTATGTTGTTATCTGTTCAGTATAGATGCATCCTCAGGATTTTTTCTCCTTCAATGATATGTTTTATCAAAATCGACTATGTGACAGTGAGAGTGTTACCAGGAGACCTGATGAAATTTATTTACAAAGATTCTCTATTGAGACCTTACTTGTTTTACGATGTAACTCATGGAAGAGAATCTCATAGAGGTGGATCTGTTTCATATCAGAATATTCATGAAGCACAATTTTGCTTTTGCTATTATATGAGCTTCTTCAACGAGTCACTAAGTTGGCAGGCATAAAGGTTTCTGTTGGAATTATCACACCTTACAAGCTACAGCTGAAATGTTTGCACCGAGAGTTTGATGTTGTCCTCAAATCTGATGAAGGAAAAGGTTTATATATCATTACGGTAGATGCCTTTCAGAGCCAGGAGCGTGATGTAATCATTATGTCTTGTGTCCGAGCTTCAAATCATGGGGTTGGCTTTGTAGCTGATATTCGCCACCATGAATGTGGCACTAGCACGAGCTGCAGAGCACTTTGGGTTAAGGGAAAAAAAGCAAGTCTTGTGACATTGAGTGGTTTGCAATCTAGTGACTGGTCAGCCTTACATTCATTATGGAGGGATGCTAAGATAAGGGCTGTTTTATCAGTCTTGGACTATACCAAGCAATCAAAGAGGTTGGAACCATCAAGATCTTTTCTGCCATCTCAATTTGGAATTGGAATGCTCCAGATTTTGGAGTCCATGCAGTCAGCCTAGAAATACTTAGGAGTTACAACCAAATCCATATCCATTAGATGCAGAATGGAGATTCCCTGCACATATGTTTGCAGAAACTGTTTTGAATGCACGAAGGATCATGGTTCAATTGCCAAAAATGGGGCCTACGATTTCTAGGGCTAATTTTGGAAAGTTGTGTGTAGTGGGAGGATGATATTGGCAGTATTTTAGACCACCCACCCTGGCCAGTGAACTCCTACCTGTGCCAACATGAAGATGAGTTGATGTTTGAGGCCCAACCTTGTAGAAAATGGAATTTGAGGCTTGGTTGCTGTTGTGGTGTCCATGACGATGTTGAATCTGGAGAAAAAGGCAAGATATTTCTACACCTTTCTACTGCTATTTTATTTAAAATTATTGTGAAATCGAACCACTTTTTCCTTGCATTGATTTGTCAGTTGGATGTCATGATGGGAGATTTCCCCTTTCTGCTTGTTTCTTCTTGTTTTAGCTTTTATCGTTGACAGTATGTTGGTCGAAAGGATGCGTGTGCCCTCTCCTCTGAATGTTATGTTTCTCTTGCTCGAATGATAGACCTTCGTCTGTTTGTTTATGTATTAATTCTTCTCTGCGATTGAGTTGCAAGTTATTATGTTGATCCAACTAGTATTTTCGATATCATGGAAGTAAGTTTACGATAACTATGAAGCTCCTCCCTAGCACTCAAGTTGTCTTTTGACGTTTTTTGTTAGCTCCTTCGCAAGTCCCTTTGATAACCTTTTGGCATCGAGAAAGAAAGGTTGTAGGATTGTGTGATCAATGCTTGGGCTAGCCAGCTTAGAGTTTTGGTATTAAAACTGGTAGAATGAAAAGGTTTGTGTGCAATGTGTTTTCCGTCTCGCGTGTTTAGACTCTTATATTATCTTTCATCTTGTTTCTAGGCTTTTAAGGCCATCCTCAAGAAGTACCTTGACCATCCCTATCAACTTGAACCATAACTAGCTTTTCGGATCAACTAAGCTCGAGGTTTCATTGTGCGAATCCAGTACCTCGTTGACACTAGAATAGTTTTGGTCTAATCCCCCTCTCAGAATTATTGTTGATGGCGCTCTTCTATTTTTCCTAACTTGCATTATTTTCTCCTTTGTAATGTTAACGCTATTAATTAATATTGGTCGGTTTTTATGCACGTAATTACCTTAATAGTTTGTGATGGAAATTTCCTTAAATGTGATTAATCTTCGGGAAAAACTCAACTTTCATTTGATAGTCTTATGGATTCATAGCGGAAGGTTTTGTTTTGATAATGTCACTTAGAAATTATGTTTGTATCTATTTGTGTGACGGTTGACTGTGTTACCAAGGGTTGCCTTAAAATATGGTTGTTTTGGGATATGGGTAATTTATTTTAAATTAACCAAACATTAGTATTGTAGTGGAGGTTTGCAAATCTTTAGTGTTATAAAATTTGTTGATGACATTATTGTATACTCTTGTTTGACGGAACTCCCTTCTTCTCTCGCGTGTTTGCTACTAGCCTGTAAGACTTTGACCCTTCTTGGATGATTGGAAAATCTTTGTAGTTAATGGTCAAAACTAGTATACTTTGCCTTCGCTTCGAAACTTATGTTGTGTGTATACTCTATTTGATTTCCGGTTTGAAACTCAATTATACATGGCTTTTTGTGTTAATTTTTGAAACCCGTGGTTCCCCTTTCTTGGGCCGATCAACTCTTGTTCTTTTAGAAATATATTATTTTAGCCTATGCGTTTGGTACCTTTGATAAATTTCTAGATGGTTGGTATATATATCAAATCTCAATCTTGTAATTATTGTTTAATTACTTACTTGATGGGAATTCTGTTTTTGCTAGATTGTTTGTTTTCTCCTTATAGGGCCAAGGGCCATTCTCTTACGATTGCTATACTTTCGTTGCTTTTACTCCTAACTGAAGTACAAGGTCTTCTCCTTCTTTGATTGGCATGATGAAGACTTTATTATAACTTGATGTGTTGATAGTGTTTAGAGGTTTGAACCAATTCTTGTAATAAAGTGCTTCCTTTTCATGGTATTGTTAGATAATAGTTATGGTGGTTTTGTGTAGCCTTATCTTGCTCAGTTCTCGTGAACTGACTCTTGTAGAAAATTTGCTGCAGATGGATTTTGCGTGTAGATGAGGGATAGAATTGTAGACTTTTGTCATCAACCTCAGTTGAGAAGTTCCTTTGCTCGAAACCTTTTTATGTTGTTCAACTATTGTTAACGTCCAGTGGAAAGTTTAAAAGAGGATTAATGTCTTAGTATAAAGTATTGTGGACTTTGTCATCTGAACTTTGGAAACCTTGTATTGTTTGACCATCATTGAAATTATAAGAAAATTTGGTTATTGTTGTTGAGTGACTTGTTGGAGTATCAGTATTTTAAGAATTGATGTAATCTTGTTTTGTTCTTGTAAATGAGTGTTGCTACAACCTTGCCTTGAGAATAAATTTTGAGTTAAACCTTGATATGACTTAGTAATAAAGTGTCATAAGTAAACTAACATGGGATTGTTTAATACTTCTGGAAGTTAAATTAAAAGTTGTATTCAAATAAAGTAACGTAGGGGTCACCAACTTGAGAGCAAGAAATTCTTTAAGTAATCAAGGGCAAGACTATCATTGCAGGTAAACTTTATAACATGATAACCCTAGCTCCTCTAGTGAACATTATTCCTTTTATGGTGAAATTTGTAAAATGACCCTAAGGTGAAATGAACTGTTAGTTGTTTGAAGATGATAAGATTTAATAAGCCAGAGAAAACAAATTGGAGACCTCACCATCTTTCTCACCGCCATTTGGAAAGTAAATTTTTACTCCTTGTTAATACTTTTAGCGAAGCCTAAGTAAAGTTGTTGATAATTCTGGTTAAGAGCCCTAGCTTCAATTAAATACTGGCAATAACTAATGAGGTCCTAAAGATGTTTCATCTCGACCTTCTCCCTCTAACCCTTTTTCAAGGCACCTTGTATCTCTTCTCTTAAGTGTGTTGAACTTAAAACCATGTTGTCTTGTGGGCAAGAACGAATCTTAGTAGCATTAGTGGTGAGCAGATGGCCTTGTGGAATTTAAATACTCCTTTTTCTTGATAAACGAATTAAGCAAATAAATGTCATAATAGAGAAGATTTAAAGATAATTACTCAGTGTCAAAGGAATAAACTTAGCTTGGCAAGTTGAATTATATGAATCATATCTTGAGCCTCTTTGAAAACGTAAGCTAAGAATTGCAAGATGTCCTTTTAAAATAAATAACCCTCAAGAATATCTCATTGTGGTTGGCCCTAACTGTAAGTGTGTTCTGTGATTGGACTTCTATGTTGTCTTGTCAAAAAAAAAAAAAAATGTATTGTCCTTGATAGGTGTGAACGTTTCCGTGCTGCCTTTATGGCCATCCTTGTATCAAGTTGTTCACAGTGTTAGTTGTATCCTTGGTGACGACATGTTGCGTCATGCTATGTGTCAAGCAAGTCAAAAAGTGCAAAAATTATGAAACTTTAGAAATAATATTTATAAATGTATAAGATGATATTCCAACTTTCAGATCTGAAAATGGACAACTGGAAACCCTCCAAATAAAGGCTGCAATCTCCAAAACAAGTTGCCTTTTTTGGTAGGTGGTTTGAAACCCTTGAAAAATCTTCTGAAAATGATGCCAAACCCTTACTTTATTGCTGCCGTAAATCTGATCTGAAAATTCACTGATTATCTTCACCGAACCTCTAAAAAACCCTCAAAACCCTATCTCTGAACCCCCTGCAAATATCTCTGTGAATCAGCCCTGGAAACAACTCCACAATGACAAAGCTAAGGTAGATCTCTCACTACCAAAGAATGCCTTGCTAGCTAGGGATGAATCTCTCACCACCAAACCTAGGGTTCCTGTGAGATCTCACTCCACAAGCTGAAGATTTGCAAACAACAGTTGCACATGAAAAGAAATAGTTGAGTATGCATAAAGTATCATTTCCTTTCTCCCCTCAACTCCTTATATAACTTTTTCCAAGGCAAAAGAAACCCTAAAAGGTCCTAGTCGCATTTTTTCTTAGGATAGGCCAATAACATAAAGTAACTTAAGTGACTTTTCGCCTTTTAAGTCGCCATGGTCCAAAAGTGACCCCTAACGCAAAATTAGAACATAAGTACCATGTGGCCCCTCCCTAACAACAAAACATAACATCTAGCCCCTCCAAAACCACTTATGCACATGTGAATGAAGAATAATAATAAAATGGACTAGATATTCATACCCAATAGCTCCTAGCGTCCATAGCCCCTTGGGTATGACCAAGGCCTGGACTCGAGTTGGCCCCTAGGCCTATGGTGTAGGAAATGGGACATTACAAAAACTATAAAAACTAGAAAAAACAATGCAAATGGAAGTTCAATGTTCTCCTCCAGCTCAACTTAACTTCTTTGCCATGGAGAAGGAATGACAAGAAGTCCAAATAGTGACTCTCAAGTGGGAAAAAAGGGACATTACAATAATGTCTATTGGCAACATGTATAATTGATAATGAAAACTCCATTATTTTTGTAGAGCGAAAATTTATCAAGCTCAGTCCAATCATTCATCACCGCTCCCCAATATAATTTTTGGACCATTCTTTTCTTATTTGAACACTGACTTTGATTCCTAATATTTGATAAATCATAATCAGTGGTGAGTATAAAAGGGTACGATGTTTCCAGCTACTTTATTCCAAGTTCATTTTGTTACTCTTCAAACTTAGTCTAAACTCAAGAAACTGAAATATACCCTGTGAAACTTTTGAGATTATTGAATTCTCCACTTCCCTGTAAAGTGATGTTATTGTTATTACTCACTTTTGGCAACAAATTTTGATAACTTAAGTGGTTTCTATTTTTCAAGCTACTTTGAAGAAAATTTGGTTGAAAAAGTCAGAGAAAGTCACTTAGGATGCCCTATTTAATGTTCATGTAAACCATAACTTCTTTGTAACCATTTTTTGGGTTATAAAAGGAAGTTAGAGGGTCATTACATAATGGTGACTTTGAGATCAGGAGAACATAAAAATTTTGTGTGCAAGCTTTGTTTCAAGAAAGAAACTGTGTTCATTTTGTGAAGACATTTTGGAGTTAATGAAATTTGAACTTTGTGTCCCATTCATTATCTCTTGCCAGCATTTGACAGTTCTTATGTTCATTAGATGTTAGTGTTTAAATCTTTCCATGCAAATATTGTATTTGATCTTATTGTCAACGTGCCTATTAATTTGTTGTTCTTGTTCACAATATAATCAACCTATGATAAATTTACTTGCTCATGTGTGTTCCCTTTTACTTATTCTAAAAGATTAGCTGATTAAAAATCTTCTTTATTTGAGTTAGTTATTCATTCAGATTCTCCTCTATGCGATATGAGGCTATGCTTTTAACTAACTATTGCAATGTTCCTTCCATTCATGTCCTTTCTGAAAATCTGAAGTGGGTCCTTCATTCCATTCCTTCTTGACTCATTCACATTTCTTTCCATTTGATGTTCCAAAGGACACCCCCACATACAATTTTGAATGTACAGATATAAATATTGTTTTGGTTGTCAATAAAGGAAACCTCACCTTCATTGAGGAGGGACTTCGTTCCCTTACTGTTGCATGTCATTTTCATGCGTGTAAATCCATATGCTAACACCTTGGCAACCATCCAGATCATGAGCAAGCCATGTAGCGACACATTGCAGTACAAGACAGGTTTTCCCCATATTCGTACTAAGGGGCGGAATGTTAGGAAAATATCTGATTGCTCACATTTTTTATACCCACCTAACCTCTCACGTGTTTTTTATTTTTCTATGATTTTTTATGATCATATTATTTAAGATCTTAGTCTGTTGTATTTTTTTCTATATAATAGCCAGCTCTATGTACACAAATATAGTGTGCTAAATATAATATTAATCTATGGGATTTTGTTGTGAAAAACTCTTTGATCCTTTTTCAAAAAGTGCTCATCGTATCGTTAAATGCTGGAAGATCCAGTAGAACAGGGACATAATGGTACCACAACAGAGGCCAAATATGTGATAGGAAAAAACATTAAACACATCATCCTAGAAAATATGGGCCATTGGAATCTGCAAAGAGTAATGTCCTCCATCTGATTTATGACTTTTGTCAGAATAAACAGGTCACACTTCACTATGTAACGTCTTCAACATGATTATTATGTTATGTTTTTACTCAAGGGTCATCCCTGTCATGTTCATGTACCAAGCTTTAAGATTTTAGTAAAATTGTTTTCAATTATTGGGTAAAGTTTGAATAATTTTGTAATTAAATATATTGACATTGTTCCCATATTAATGAAAATGCATGAAGATGGGGGATAAAGTTGGTAATAATGGAGTGATTATTTTTTGGTATTTTTGTAATTGATCAAATGCATTTGGATGAGTTCCGTATATAAAGTGTCGAAAAATTGTAACGAGTATGGAAAAATAGATCGAGATTACAAGACTTTCATAAAAAATTTGTAGCATTTCAGTTTTTTTACTGCTACCAATCCTACATAGGCGATGCAATGGGATTGTCAATAGATTGAATGTAATATTGGATTTGATGAGAGATGGTGATAAAGAAAAGGGAGATTTTAAAAAATATAATATAACAAGGACAATTGATGAAGATAGGAAATTTGTTCTTCTTCTCTTTTTCATTTCATTAATCAAAACATAATGGACATGCTTGAGGGAGTCTTGCAAAGTTGATTAGGATTGGCATTGTAGTGAATTTATTTCCTTGATGTGTATGTGAAGACACACATGCAAGGTTGATGCAGACATTTTGATGTCCACATTATAGGTAAGCACAATCAATGAAAGAGGTGACTTATTTTAATTTTATGTGGAAGATAATGTAGATTCAATAGTATTTATGAGATATGATTTCTCCCCTTTACTGCAATATCTTGAATGATCAATCTCAAGTTACTTTATGTGCATGAAGCCTTGAATAATAAAATCAAATGCATACTCTCTTGCAACGATAAAGGACATGTAGATGTTGTGGAAGAGGCTTAAATCTCATTTCAACAATGAAAATATAATACACATTGGAGAGAATCCTAGAAGGTTGCTAGTGAAGGGACTTTGAGTTATTAGTTAACTATTGTAGGAAGCATAATATATATTATTTCTTCTAGTAAGTCACATGTGGACCACATGTCAATGTTATGGAACGCTAGAAGGAAAAAGGGGGTGTTGAGTGGAGATCATTGAGGTGATACACTCTAGAGGTAAAACTTCAAGTAAGACGTTGTCATTCAAAAATCCCAATAGAATCAATTATTTCTATTAGTAATGTTAATATTTATGTTTTGTGAGTAGTTATAGGCCACTCCATTTTGAGGGGAGTTTTATTGCACTTGAAAACAACCTTTTGGCTTTTAAAAATGAGGAATTTTTCTTCTAAAACTATTCAAAATTTTCATTCTTATGTGTGACCTCAAATTGGAAAGAAAGTTATTCCACACTAATACCCTCTCTTTAAATTTTGATGAGAGGATCACTTTGTTAGTTTCTTCGATTATATATGAGAAATCAATAGGCTCAAGGACTCATCTTATGTATTGCATTATATATCACCAAAACCATTTAAGCCTAACCATATTGAGGGGAAATCATTTATTCTCAATGGTAACCATTTAGCCCTTACAAATGAGAAATTGTGTGTACAATTGATATTTTTCTGAAACACAAAGAAGAGATAAATGATTCGATTCTTTATTCAATTCCAAATAGGTGTATATATACATGAGGTATTGTGTATGGAGCCCAATAGAAAATAAGTAATGTGGAATGAACAACCAACTAGAAGGTGGATGGTCAAACAATGGAATATTAGGGTTACATTCCCCCATGTTATATTATTTTTACAAATTTACCTCTGAAACAACTCAAATTTCACCTTGTTAAGAGACTTAGTGAGTATATCAATTACTTGAGAATCTATTGGGTAGTACTGGAGATGGATGTGGTCGTTAAAAATTTGTTCTTGAATGTAATGACATTCGACCTCAATGTCCTTTGTTCATTCATGGAAAATTATATTCTTCACGAGCAAACACACCCTAACTATCACAATGAATGATGTGTGGATTTTCTTCAGGAATGTCCATATCAACTAGAATGTGATTTAGCTAAATCACTTCACACATAACTCCTCGTGTGACACAATACTCTACCTCAATGGATGAGAGAGAAATAACAATTTTCTTCTTACTAATCCATGATATGGATCCAAATCGGAGATGTAAAATATATCCTAAAGTTTATTTCCTTTCTTCAAGATATTAGGCATAGTACGAGTCGATATAACCCTGTAAGAAGAATTGAAAGTTCTTATGATATTCAAGACCATAATCATTTGTACCTCATACATATATAAAAACATGCTTTGCAACTACCTAGTGATATTTCTTTGGCTCTTGCATGAATTTGGAAAAATACATGACAACAAAGAATAGGATTGGTTTGGTATGAGTCAAGTAAATGAGAATCCCAATAAGCTTCCTGTAGTGAGTATCATTTACTTGAGGTGAATCCTGGAATTTAGAAATTTGCAAATCTTACTCCATTACAGTGGACATAGGTTTACAATCAGACATTCCATACTTTTCCACAAGTTTCTTGTAGTATTTCATCTTCGAGATAAAAATGTGATTCTTCTTCTGCCATATTTCCAAGCCACTACAGTGATGAAGTAGCCCCAAATTTGTCATGTTAAAGGACTTATTAAGATATTTATTTACATATTCAATGAGATTATATAATCTCCTTATGATCACAAGATCATCCACATACAAAACAAGAATGACAATCTTTATGCCTACCTTCTTAATATACAAATTTGCAATATGTGGGGCTACGAGTGAATGCATGTTACAATAGGTGATCATCAATTTTAATGTACCATAGAAAATCTCCTGACGGTGCCACAATCTGTAATCTTCTTTCACACCACTGTAAAAATCAGGTGCGAGGTTGGATATCAGACTACCAAAAAATTCACCTTTCTGTAAAACCGCGTTTCGATCCTTTTACTACGCTCGTGCTGAAATCATTTTCACACCTTCAATTTCTAAGAGGTCTCTTGAAATTCCTCAATTTGCTGGTCGATCTGATAAGAGAAATGTATTTCTATCTCCCCGAGTGGCGAGCTAGAAGACTCTATCCTCCATTTGAAAAGAACAAATGATCAGTCCCGAATCTCCTTGGTCAACAAACACTTAAAGGTCCAATCCATGTTATAAATGAAAAGCAAAAACACTGAATGGATAAGAGTCAATTTTGAGTCTGTTAAGGAGTCGATCAGCCTAACTATCACGTACGTGTAGCAACTTGACGTTAAATATTCCCTTTCCTTCCAAAATTAATTGCCACAGTCATGTATTATTTTCCCTGTCATTTTTGTCCCAAATACCTGAGTGGGAATGTGATGTGGATGTAGCGCATAGGATCAAGGGTTTGAATTTTGGTGCGGGCTATTTCTAAATTTATCGTGATCGTTGAGGCACTAATTCGTCTCCGGGCTCAAGATGGTGGTTTTCCTGCACATTTTGTACAATTAAGACCAATAAGTTTTTCCATGTCAAATTTACATCATTCTGCATCAGTGGAACAAGAGGCTGTAATCATGGTTAGATGCCGCTCAGCGGGGCACTCTAAAACACTGAAACGAACAATATAGAGCAAACCCCAAAACGTTTCCACGTGGAGGAACAATGCACTCATGTTAAGCCCAAGTCTAAGCAACTCTTCAACAACAAAGATAAAGGCTCGAAATGTAGTGATAAAGCCAACTCAACAACGAAAGTTTTAACCATACAAAAGAAACAAAATCTATTCTCAAGAGAGACGACACAAACTTTGTGAAGCAAGATCTTCTTGATAAGACTCTCTGTGAGTCGGAGCAAGTCAAAACTTGGCTTTAGCTTGAGGCCAAGTGAGAAGCAATCTAGTCTACCTACAAAAGATGTCTTTAAGAGTGCACAAGCCTCGTTGATACAGCTTAAGAGCATGAACCCAGGGCACTTGGGCAAGTGGCACATCATGAAAATTGATGAGAGGAGACCACCAAATGTTGTGGTCATTAATGGATAGCCCATTTATGAGTCCATACTCTTGGGTGCATATTGGCTCATTACAGGATTGCTCCTCAGCTATGACCTTTTTGTGGGCACATTGAGACAGTCATACATTTGTTTTGGTATTGCCCAAAAGCTCAAGCTATTTGGGCTTGGATCATGTTATCCAAAATTCACCCCCCAGGGTAATTTTGATAACATGCATCAAAATCTTCAAGTCCCAGGCAATTATATCGATTTAAGGCCTAAAATCATGTTTCTGGGGGTCCCCTCGGATTTCTTTCTAACTCTTCTGTCTAAAAAAAAAAAAAACCCAGACAGTTTTAGAAAAGGGTGGAAAAAAATTGTAAGAGCTAGGCTCGGAGGCAGAAAAAATCATGAGAAAATCGGCTAATTCCTAGTCCTCGCAACAATCAAGACATTTTGGGACATCTCGGGGCTTGAACCGGCCTAAAAGGCCACCAGGCGGTTTGCGCAGCATTTGGGACATCCGGGCCAAAGGGACCCATCAGGACGCGCGGGGTGTGGAAATCCGAACCGGCCGAAAAAAATGAAGAAAATTGCCTAAGTCTTATTGAAACACAGCATTCTGGGACAGTCTGGGACAATTAGTACGCGGAAGACGCGGATCGACCGGCTTAGCGTAAGTCAGTCCATTTCGGGCGGTTCGGAAGTATTTTTCCCAGACAGTCCGGGACAGTTGGGACAAGAGTATGTAGAGGACGCGAACCGGCTGGTTCGGCTGAAACAAAAGACTTTCGTCCGGGACATTTGGGCCAAAAGTATACAGAGGACACGGAATGCCGAAACCGAGCCGGATCGAGCTGAAATGAGAATCTTTCGTACTGTGAACAGTTCGCCGCAAAGAGTACGCGAACCGAGGCTCGAATTGGGTGAATCGGAAGAAATTTGTCCCAGGACATTTTGGGAAGCAAGCGAGACAAAGGTGCATGGAGGGACACAAAAAGCCAGAAGGTTTGGCGAGAAACAGACAAATTTCAGAGCTGGGACATCCGGGCCAAAGGGACGCGCGGGACATGGAAAGTTGCGAAGTTGTCGCCGTAAAAGTTTCAAAGGGGAAAATGGAACAGTCGGCCCGAGCTAATAGACATAGGACTACGTGTCCTAACGGCGAGGGAACTTTTGACTCCAAGGCTCCGATTTTAGGATAAAATTGACAAAAGTCTTGGGCCCAAAAATTATAAGACAAGAATGACCCCGCGCCCCTGTCCTCTATGCCAGATCTTGCCATTTCGTGTCCCAAGTGGCGGGGGCGCGGGGAAAAAATGGAAAATTTTCCAGATATATTATAAATAAGTCAAAATATATTCAAAGGGAAACCCATGGAAAGGGAATTAGAGAGAATTGCTCATTCCCGTCAAAGCGCCTGACAGAAAACGTGTCATGCAAGTGGCAGACCGTGGGAAAAAATTCAAATATCCGTTTTGGCCTGTTTTTTGCCCTAAATCTTCAGAAGGCCATATCTTTTGATCCATTTCTCAGATTGAAATCGTTCTTTATATCAAGTTAGAAACCATAGTGAAATTGTGGCTACACGATTCCCAAGACACATCATGCATTAATAAATTCTAGATTTGGATGAGAGAATTGATTAAGAAATGTCTTTAAGAAAACGTGGTAATGGTTCATAATAGTGTTTTACGTTTGGTAACTGGGAGTTGCAATGTAAGAGGCATGGGTCATCATTATTTCTTCTGTATGGTCAGCACATGGGACAGTCATGGGGATGCCTTTGTCAAGTAATGTAAAATGTTGTTTTAATGCATCTGCATTCAATGAGTAATGGCTTACAGGTGTTTGAAGGACAGATTTTGGGATTTCCATTTTCTCCTTCTCTTTTCCTTGACTCATGCATTCTAAAAATTGGAGATGTTGGGCTCATTTGTAAAGAGGGGAGAGTTCATCGTGGGTAGCAAAGCTCTGCCAAAATTGCTTCTCCAGGGTTGAAGCCATTGTGTTGCAGGCCTCTTGTAGTGGACTCCTTGTAATGGTGATTTTTCCCTTTTACTCTTGTAATAGACTGAACTATGCATACTTCATGAAGCAATAAAATATCAGTTTGTGTGATGTATCTGTCCATCCTTGCTCGTGTTTCACTTGCATTCTTCTTGCCCCTTTAATCTTTCTGTAAGAATATTGTGTCATATTCTTATGTTCATTGTAGGGATCCATTATCAGTTGTGTTCATGGAGTTTTGGGACATATTTCTGTGTGAATGCATTTTGCTAGATTATGGAGAATTTTCGTCACCTCTTCTAGTGTGTACTTTGCTTCTGTATTTCACACATTTGGAGACTACTCTCACACCGTCCTTTTCTGGTGTATCACCGTTTTAGTATAGGCTCTATTTTTCCCTTTTCTCTCTCTCTCTGTCTCCTTGGCATGGTTAGATTAGGATTAGATTAGCTTGCCTGCACTAGAATAGCTTGTGGCAGGTAGTTTAGGATGAGGAACCAGCCTTCTCTGGAGATTCCTTTCTCATTTTTGCAAGTCCCACACTTGGAGAAAGGATTCAATGTTGTGCAATCAGACTGGATGCTAGTATGATCAACTTAGAAACCTGATTTGCATCCAGGGGTGCTGTGATTCTGCACTAACAGTGCCCTCCGCAGAGCTTCAAGCCTTCAAACATTTTTTTCTAGAATAGGACACATGGCGAGCCTGCGTTCATTCAAGGTATCAAATGTTTGGGGCCGCCTCAAGGTGTGCCATTGTGACACGTGGAAATTTTAAAAGTCATAGGGGTGGGGAGGCGGACCATTGGAGGCAATTCAAACTTTTCACCTCTTTTCTTTGTAAAGTTTAAAATAGCAAAAATGGCCCGCGAACCCGATGGGAAATAGTCAATGTTTTTCCCCAGTCAACGGTGGAGGTGCAAACCCGCGAAGGAAAATCGAAAAAAATTTCTTTTGAGAAAAAAGAGTTAAAAGTAAAAGGGGAAGCGTAGTTCCGCTGGGACCCACATTGGGACATGTGTCAAAAGTATTTCTCAAGGGTGGAGCTGTGGGGAAAACTTGGAAAATTTTCCTTTTTCCAAAAGAGTGTCAAATGGTAGAATTTCTCCGCGTTTCTTTTGGGGCCCACCTCAGGACACGTGTTAGGCCCATTTTTAGAAGTGGAGGTGCGGAGTAAAAAAATGAATTTTTTCCATTTTCTAAAAGGGTCAGAAAAGGTCAAAGGAATCCCCCGAGCCGATTTTTTCATCTTCCACGTGGACGGCCCACATTCAAAATCAAAGATCAATGGCTACTAAGCATCTAAATCTTATTTTCCCCCCATTTTTTTTGTAAAACTCCTGGGAGTGTGAGTCTTCATGATTTCTTGCTATTTTCTACATTTGAAATTTATGTAGGAGCTGAAGAAATTTCATTGGAATGTAGTGAAGCATGTTCTAAAATATGTTTGAGGTATAATTGATTATCATATAGAATATAAGAAGAATTATCACTATGTTGGATATTTTGATGACAAGAAGTCAGCTACATGATATGTATTCATCTCATATCTATACCTATCTCATGGATAAGTAAGAGGACAAGTGTTGTTACTCCCTCATCCAACGAGGCTGAATATCATGTTGCATGAGGAGGTGTTTGTGAAGAAATATGGTTACGTCTCATTGTAAATGACATGAACATTCTCAAAGAAAATTCATATGTCATTCATTATGATAATCAAGACGTGTTGAATATTTTGAATAATGTAAATTTTATCATAGAAGATGTGAGTCAAAAAATAATGATGGAATTTATGGAGATGTGGTGGTATGGACATTTGAGGTTACAGGTTCTAGACACCAACACATCCATTTCTGGTTTTTGGGTGACTCAGTAAATCTTAGGTGTTTACCATATACTCACTAGGGGGCAGTCACTCATAAGGATTGGAGATTTGAGACCATTTCATGGTGGAGCACAAGGCTTGTGGAAAACAAATGTGCAATAAGGGAGAATATTATAGAATAAGTATATAGCCTCTTGGATTGGATCTTATTCAATTTATAGAAAATTTGGTAATCAATTGTAGGAATCAACACCCTAAAGCTTATGTGAATCAATTGTAGGAATCCAATTTTTTTTTGTAAATTTAATGATTACCGCTGACCTAGCTAAAAGAAATGCATGCAAAATTTGAATTTCACAAAGTCACTCTATTGTCAATACCACTCAATCCTTTCTGTGCTTGTGAAAATTGCTGAATAACACTTTAGCAAAAGCTTATCACCAAGTAATGTCTAAACTTGTGAAGGGATTGTGTACTAGGTGAATCAATTGAGATAGGGCATGAGGTTCACAAAATGTTAGAATTGTAAATGTAATGACTTAGGTGAAGTCAAGGTAGCAAAGCTACTTGAGATCTTCAGTCTTGATGTCCAGGCAGTGCCATGGCCAAGTAATGACT
Source organism: Taxus chinensis (assembly GCA_019776745.2). Lineage (NCBI taxonomy): Eukaryota > Viridiplantae > Streptophyta > Pinopsida > Cupressales > Taxaceae > Taxus > Taxus chinensis. The sequence continues at coordinate 162,256,442 of CM034157.1, forward strand.
GAGCATATTATGAATACATACAGAGGAAAATCCATGGGAGATCAGGTTTGAAACAACATCAACTACAAGTATTAATAAAGGATATTGAGGGAGTCTAAATGACACAACATTTACTTGGGCTCATTCTCGCGTTCACATTGCATAGGGTACACATGCGATTGACGGAGTTAGGAGCACGGGCTTCATATCTAGGGTTTGATCAAAGAGATTACATTCCAACTGAGTTTAATGAGTATTTTCATAGGAATTAAACTATATAGAAAGGAGATTAAAATAGGGAGAATAACATTGATACATAGTCAATGAAAATCGAGTTAAATTGAGAATTTTTTAGATACAGAGCAAATTTGACTTGTTAAAAAGGATTAAGAATAATATTAAGGGATCCATAGTTTCTAGCTAAATAGCATCTTTGGTGCTAATCTCAAGGAATATCTAAGACAAGCTAGTTATTTATAGAAGACATCAGATCAATTGATTATTTCCATACTCAAATATTAAACATTGAATGTGGAATATATACAAGAGTAGATAAATAGTATTTAATTACGATCGGTCTGTAAATGATTAGTCCTACGAGTCAAGCCACTAATTATGTTCGTTGGTAACCATAATTACAAGGTAGTATATTTACAAATTATATGTTATGTTATTGATAACTGGTGTTTAGTATGATACCATTGTTTTCAATAAATGCTGACCCCTTCTAAATAACTCAGTATTTAACATGGCCAAATCAGGAGACAAAGCTTGAAGTATATCAAATTACTGCAGAGGCTCTTGAGATCTATAAAGGTAGCACCTGTCTGTAGTTCTTGGAAATCGCAATGCATTGTTAGATTCAACCAACTGTTGCTCAAAACAACAAGCTGTGGGTGGGGCAAGTTTATGACCTGCAATCTGTTCTGTATGAGTACTTTTCGTGGAAAGATGGATTGATCAAAAATCTTCAACACACCCTGATTGAAGAGTAATGAATGATAGGTGCATTTTGGCTTAAGGAACCAAGATATCAACGCATAAAAATTGATGACGTAACCACCTATCACTTCAGAAGATGGAAGCTCCTCACAGTAGAGATATAATCTGACCTTGGTGGATGAGAGAGAAATAATGGTTTTCTTCAATGACTGATCCATGACAACAGCTCCTGCAGATCCAAGATTTTAACCCTACGATTTTTGGTCAGCTTGGGACTTAGCCTATGTAAGTCAAGGGCTTATGTCATGTCTTTTGATAGTATGAGACGTTGCAAAGGTATGCTACCCCTGAGATCCAAGAAGAGGTGTGAATATCATCGAGAAACATGCAGAAGCCTTGTATTGGGAGGCATGAAATTCAAAATACTCATGATTGGGTCGATGGCAGTTACCTTAAGGATGACATAATAAGGATAACATTTACAGGCTTTGAACAATTTGGTACCTAGTGAGGCTGTCACCTTCTGGGAGTTTCCTGCATGATCTGGAAGAAGGTTGTCCAGTTGAGCCTTCAACAAAGTCCTATGTCTCCAAGTTTGGAAATAAACAAGTAAATAAGATTCCTTCTACCGTGCAATGCTTCATATACTTCAATTGATCACTAACATAGCTATTGCAAGGGAGTTAAATCCTAGTAACAAACTAAAATACAAGCTAGTTCAAGAACTAGATAGCTCCATGCATGTGGACACAAAATTTTGAAAATGCATGACCATTCCAAAAAACTCCACGAGTCACATATCTTCTATGTCTTGGGATTTATGAGAGGATATGCCTTGTGAGGTGGTCTTGCTCACCAAGGAACGATGACCATAAATGTCAGTAATTTTCAACTCTTGTGATTTATATCTCCATGCCACCACCATACTAAAGTTGGCGAGTATCAAATTCAAATAAGAACATGCATTTCTTAACTTTAGTGATGGTGCCAACTAGGATTCTTCTTAGAATTCCATGCCTACTGATCCAACTAACACTACCAATTTGTTTAAAATTCAAGATAAAATTAAGATTAATGACTTAGAAACCATTTGTATGTCTCAGTACTTTCCAAGCAACTCCCCTTAGGTCCCTTTCCATCCTTGCATTAGTTTATTGGATAGATATCAGTGGGGGTAGTTTGAAAGGACCCACGATCCTTAGTACAAAAATCCCTTTAGGCAAAGTATTATACAATGAGGTTTATAAACATTGCAAAAAGGTAAATTTTCCATCTTACAACAATAGAGATAGGCCCTAAAATACCACATTTAGCATTAGGTAAGAGAGAGGAACCAAAATGAAAACTGCAGCATCAGTGCTACCTTAGGTTATATCCAGAATCACCTAACAGTATTCCGTAGCTGCAGTTACAACTTAGGTTAGGATCACCCAACAAGATTCCGTGCTTGGGATCATAGTTACATTTTAGAAAGTGGAAAAGTATTCTAGTTTACCTTAACGACTGTCCAGACATCACTCGTTATTGGGATCCACATTCTTAGAAGAGTGAGTAGGAAGCCGAATCTTTAGGGACCCTCAATATTCCTGATCATAGACCTCCATCCTCTTTAAGCCATTCAACATTTTGGATGAAATTAAAAGGGAAGTTAGTCCAGTAGCACACTACTTAAGGAGGCGAAAACACACGATCAACATCCCCAAGAACCTTCGCAATAAGATCGAATGATGATTGTATGAATAAAATATTCGAAGTCCTTTATTTCCTTCAACCTCTGAATGTCATTTTACCACATAGATCATCTAAGAAGAATTAAAACATACCTTAGATCAATGGGATTGATTAAGGTCATTGGTTATTATAAAGAGGTAATTTGGTGCAGACATCCATTCCACCAATTTACAACCTTTCTTATCGTCAAATAGAATGGATTCCTTTACAAGCAACTGGAACATTTCAGAAGCAATGATGTCCTAATTCAATGGAAATTTCCTGCATTATCCAAGGCCAAGTATTATTTCTAATCAAGGGGTTGTGACCAAACTCTAGAATAAGACCTTCTTAGGACAAATAAAAGTGGCAACGCTTGCAATGCAAAGCGAGGAAAAGTTAACAGTAGATGCCATAAGTTTTAAATACTTAAGCGAAAGTAAAAAGAGTGTAGTATCCCGATGATTAACTTATTGGGGTCAATTTGCATCAAGGACTTTCCCAAAGCAATTTGCCAATCATTCTTTCCAAATATTCGTTAAAGTAGAACCAGATTTTTAAAATTCCCAAACGTCAGCATTTAGGTAGATGAATCCAGATTGGCTTAAACAAATAAGGTGGTCTGCCCAAAACTGGTAGATTTATTGAAAACCATAGTTTCAAGAAATAAATGACAAATTATTATCAGGTCCCAGAATCAATTCTGTTCAAGGATGGTGTCCCTATGGAAAACCAGTTTTCAAACAATCTTCAATAAAAAACCCCAGGTTGCACAGGGATAAATATCGATCCTACGTTAAACTGGTCCCACTGGACCTTACAGTTGACTTATTTCATGATTTCGTGTGAAGGAGCGGAAGAACAGGCCAGTGGCCATTCCAACACGGCATATCAAGCTTAACCTAGAGGAGAATTAGTCTTGGGTCTTGAACCAGCAAATCCCCAAGGGAGACTCTAATTTAATACATGTGATTAAATAGCTGAAACTCAGGGGTTATTAAGAAAAATAAATATGGAAACCACAACAAATGAACACTTTGTCCGACAAAGTAGGCAGGTAATAGCTAAACCCCTAATGCTACAGGGTTGATTATTTTAACAATGGGGAGAAAAGGAGCCACATAATGACGAGCTTGATACTTGGCATCCTTGCCAATAGCAGAAGGGGTGTCATACCCATCAAGAGCTTTTTCAGTTTAACCCAGACAGAGGATAGACCTTCACCGTCCAAGTTCAACACCGCCCATGACCTGACAATCCATTGCCGCAACCTGAAGCAACAACTCTTTTTTCTATCTGCATTCTTCTTTCAAGCAGAGGATCACGAATCATTTTAAATTGCTATTCCATTTCCGTAAGGAATAATTTAGGTCTAATTACCTCTCCATTGTCAGCTGTTGTCCCAACTAATAGGGGTTCTGCATTTCCTCCCATATAATGAAAAGGCAAATATGTAAGATTTAGAGAGGCGTGATATGTGTTATTGATATAAGTAGAACCAATCAACATTTAACTAGAAGGTACTCTATCCGAAATATTTAGTACTACTGATCCATGCAATACATTCTTAACATATCCTCTAAATCTTAATTAAACTCTTAAATAGTTTATCCATCCGTTTCTAGGTATTCATATGCAGAATATTTAAAGTTCAGTTAAAGTTCCTATAAGTAGTTATTTCAAGCATTTTCCTTAACAATTGTTTTAGTCATTCTTGGATCTCTATCAGATAGTGCTATGGCTAATATCAAGTACTCCTTTTAACCATTTAATAATCTCGTGAACAAACCTGATTTTGCTAAAACAGGATGAGACTCATCCTTAAGATTACCATTAATAAAGTTTATTACTTAGTATGTTAGTATAAATCTACAACAATTTAGTAATAACATCATAGCATTATTTCTTGACATATTATAACCATTGTACAAAATCCATAAGCTTATCACTTGCCATTTGTAATCATAATTAGTATGCTGTGATTTGTATATAAATTCCACCAGTTGGATACATATGTTCATAATTATAACACGTTATACATTACAAGCAATGTGTTACAAACTCAATCACTGTATAATTATAATATCCCTTTCCATAAATATTGAAATGTTTCATATTAGCAAGCATAAAATTTGTAATACCAAGGTGTCTAGAAAAAGGTAGAATTGTGAACTTCAATTAATATGTTCTTTAATTGAAAATCACTTTTTTTATATAAGAAAAAGATAATGTATACCTAATAGAATGATTCAAAGCATGTTAAGAATAGAATCATTATTAATAATAAAGTGCATGAACAACCTTTATAAATCTCTGATCATTTGGATTTGCAATAAGTGTTGTTTACCAGCATTGTTGAAATGGGGCAAGAATAAGATTCGATTTAACAAGTGGGCAACTTCATCCTTAGAACTAATTTCTCAATAGTTTAACAAGCAAAGCAGAAATGTGCTTCCTATGAATTAGCATGCTTTTAATTTATTAGGTAGTTTGCTCCTTAGATTCCTACTAATGTAACTTATGTCAAAATCATAATGAGATAAACAAATACAATCGTATTCTTTGTCTTGCATAAAAACATGTACTTTGGTTAGCTGTATTTTATGAAATGAGTACTTCATTGTCCAAGATGATTAGCCATCTATTTAATTCAAGAGGCAATTACCAAGTAGTTTTGATGCCTCCAACACATTGAGAGATGCATTGAACAATGAGCAGCAAGCTTTAGATCATAGAAGGAGCATAATTTAACTCATGTACACTTAAGTGCTGTCTACTTTTTTATGCTATGAAATGATCATTTTGTAACAAAATACCTCCAAGACCTTCCCTAGATGCATTTTTTATAATAGTAAAGTTTTCATTAGGGTCAGTTGAAACCAAAATAGGTGTTGATAGCATAGATTGATCCTTTCAGCAAGTTTCTAAATGACAACGATGTCATGGCTTCTCATATACGGTCTGCAGATTTCTTATCACTTTTTCTAGGAATGAATTACGAGTATTGGTGCAACAAATTCATGAAGACAATATTTAGATCCTAGGATGTGTGGGAAATAGTAGACCAATAAGTACCCATGATCCCTCAAATGCAACAACTTCATAACACATTCTTTGGTGTAGAGACACTACAGTTATAGCTAGGAATTAAGAAAGAAGGACAGAATAACTATTCCATCCTTTCTTCATAACATCAAGTCATACATGAAAACATCTTACCATTTCAGTAGAAGGAGCCAGTAAGTTTAGCACAACTTACCGTGAGATAACTCGTCCAAGCTGTTTCTCAAAATTTCCAAGACTATTTTCAAACCGCTCATGGTGTTCTACAGTTACTTCGTAGAGATATATGAGAATGTCGTCCAAGAGTACAAGCATTCAAATTCCGTCCAAGTCATTATTGACTTTTTTAGTTGGTTTCATTAGATTCAAATAAAAGCTGCATCTTTTCATTCTCTTGAGAAACAGATAAGGGTTAGGGCTAGGAGGAATACCTGTTGACTGTTGGGAAGGTGTGCGTGTACCGTAGAGAGATCAGACCGATTGTGAAGAGCTCCTTTTTGTCTGGGAAGGACTACCTGTAAATAAGAATGCAAGACCACCAGATTTTTGTTAGACAATAAGTGAGGGAACTGCCTTGGGCCCAGGAAATATTTGACTTCCTTTCGAAGGTGGTCAGTTCCCTTTTAATACAAATTAATGCAAATGATAATAAAGAAGCTATTGCGAAATCACGATTTAGGTACCTCGTTACTAAAAGCAATAGAGACTAAACTACCAATAATAAAATGTCATGTTGTTTGTTTGGTCACTGGTTATTGATATGTTCAGATCAAGTTACAGGGATAGACAAGGCTGGATATGAGATTGTTTGGAGGTAAATAGGTGAAAGGTTGGTTTTTGGTATAAGTCACAGTGACCGATGCCGGTCACTGGATAACCGACCGCGGTTATAAAACCGATACCGGTAGGGGATAACCGATATCGGTAGGGGCAGTGATTTAGGGGCTTTTAAATGGAGGTTGGTTGTAAGGTGGTTATGGGGTTTAGAAGGTTGGTAGATGGTTGAGGGGAGTAGTAGGGTGATAGAGAAGACTCAGAGAGTGAGAAAGCTATCTTTGGGGCAATATAGAGATGGATGAATGAAGGTTAGGTGCAGGGTGCTGCCGGGTGGTAGATCCAGGAGTGAGCTTATAATCACTATGAATCAAAAGTTCACAAAGTAGTGTCTAGAAGCATACAAGGTAATAAAAGAGACTACTTACTAGTTTCTGATGTGGATGCAGGTCCAAGGAATGCAGTGGCGAAGGAAAGGCTCAGTTGGGATGATCTGGCAATTGGAAGTGAGCTGATGAAGCTATCCTCTGACTCTCCCAATGTTTGGATGAGTGTGACAGTGATCTAGTTGCTCAGTTACAGTCTTGGGCTCAATACTCCTCTCTGCAACCTCTTCTCTCTGTTTCACTTGTCTCTCTCTCAAATGAATTTGGATCCTTGCAAATGAATTCGGATCCTTTCATTTTGGTTGGGGGAGGTCATTTACAGGGAACCGATGGTGGTTACCTAACCGACGCCGGTCGAGTAGGGACCGATGTCGGTTAGGTCAAAGTTGGCTATTTTTAGTAAAATAGCCAACTTTCCCTCCTTTTCTCCCGAGGGGTCAGTTGTGGGCTTGGTCAAGTCATTATTAGGTTCGTTTTGGTGCGGGTGAGGGGTGATGAGTCATGGGTGTGGGTCTGGACCAAGTTATAGGTCTTAATTAGGTTAGTTTAGGGTTAGGGCTAGGTCATGGTGAGGTGGCGAGGTGAGGTGGCAGGGTTGGAGATGTGGATTTATTAATTATAAGGTAATTAATAAATAATTAAGTGTGTAAGGTTTAGGTGGTGAGGTAGGGTTAGGTTGCGAGACGAGATGCGGGGCACAGGGCGTCGTAAGACCCAAATTTGGTGTCTACATTTGCCCCTTGTTGTCGTGTAGCTTGTCTTGTAAAGCTGCACTGACAATAATAAGAAGTGGTTGCCCCAGTTAAGGGTATAGGTAATCCCCCTCAAATCTATCACAGATTGAGGCGACGTGAAATCAGGGATAGGGTTGATAAAGGGTGAATGATGATGAGATGATGGTAAGATGGTGGGGTAAGTTCAAGGAAGCAGACACACGTTGAAATGCAGTAGTGCGACCAGGGTACATGATTTGAAGAGCAAACAAGCAATTCATAGGCAAAGGTCGATAGTTTATCCAAACAAGGTTGATATAATCCTGGTATCCAAGGCATAGGAAGTAGCTCCAGGGGATATAACGGGTAAGGTACCGGAACGTTTAGGCATGTTCGGCAGTACCAAATGGTTGGTTTGGTTGAGATAAACGTCACGGTCTCGGTCTAGGAAAAGCTGGTTGGCTGATCAATTCAAGTATCCTAGTCATGCTAAAACACGAACAGGTGAGCTCGATTGAACAAACAGCTACATGATGGGTGGATAGAATCATAATTTGCGGGCCTGGTAATTTGGTGGGCCTTGGGTCGAGGTACTTATTGGTTGGTGTGGCCTCGGGTTGGGCCGATTGGTTGGTTTGGCCTTGGGTCGGGCCGATTGGTTGGTTGCGGCCTTGGGTCGGGCCGATTGGTTGGTTGCGGCCTTGGGTCGGGCCGATTGGTTGGTTGCGGCCTTGGGTCGGGCCGATTGGTTGGTTGCGGCCTTGGGTCGGGCCGATTGATTGGTTGTGGCCTTGGGTCGGGCCGATTGATTGGTTGTGGCCTTGGGGGCCGATTGATTGGTTGCGGCCTTGGATTGGTTGGTTGCGGCCTTGGGTCGGGCCGATTGGTTGGTTGCGGCCTTGGGTCGGGCCGATTGGATTGGTTGCGGCCTTGGGTCGGGCCGATTGTTGGTTGCGGCCTTGGGTAAGGCTATTAAGTTGGGTTGGGCCGCTATTGAGGGTGGTGAAAAATGGAGATTGGGGTAGGTGGTTAGGTTGAAAAATGGAGATTGGCCTTGGATAAGGGCAAAGGTGAGTGTTATCAATATAAATACGTGAAAATATTTATATTTTTAAGGAAAACACAACACATGATAGGTTATGGTAGGGGATGGTCGAGCTAACCTTGGGAGACCCCATGTCTCCTAAGTGCTGCCTACATAGCCCATTGCACAAAGCAAGGAGGGGCCTCAGACCGATGTAGTTCTCCCTTAGGACCAGGGAGAGGTGAATTCAGGCAATTTGGTTGTGGTTAGGCAATTTGTTGGTTGGTAAAAGTTTGATGTTGGTAGGGTAATGTTGTTTGTTTAAGGTATTGGCGGTTGGTGTGGGTATAGGTGAAGTGAGGGTTAGCTTACCCAAGCATAGGAAACCGTGTCCTGATTAAGGTCAACACATAATCCTAGATTCGGGTAAAAGAGGCAAAAGTGTCCCATAGTTGGAAAGAGCTAAACAAACCACGTATTATCGTAGGATGAGCTTGAATCCCTAGGTACCTTGCATAGGCGAGAAGTCGATAGGTGAAAAGAGTTGTATAATCACAATATATCGGATATACGTCACGTCCCTTGAGTTTTGTTGTTTTGAAGAATGGTGAGGTGAGGTGGATGGTATAGCTGGGGCGCAGAGAACTTGTTATAAGGTGATTATTCTGACGAAAGAGAACCAAACCTAAATAGACAAGTCCATGACTCAAAAGTGCTTTTGAATACTGCTTTTATTTTTCTGGATATAGACTGATCGATGCGGGAAGTCTATATGGGATATGCATTTTGTTGTTCTTGAGGTCTTCACGAAGCTGATCAATGCGAGAAGCTTCTGATAGAGGCTGACTTTGTATAGCTGTCCTTCGAGGGAGCAGTCTACGTATAGTAGCAGATGCGGCTTTGCACATAGCTGTCCTTCGAGGGAGTAGTCTAGTTTATAATAGCAGATGTGGCTTTGCACATAGCTGTCCTTCGAGGGAGCAGTCTAGTTTATAGCTTAGAGGTCTAGATGTCCGTTTGGCATGAAGCATCTAGTTTTGTAGGAAGTTTGACTCAAGAATATCCCAGAATTGTATAATTGAGAACTTGTTATTTTGATACTTTTAAGTCATGGACCAGACTAAAAAGGGGAAGGCATCTTTAAGAGGAGGTGATGATCAAACCACGTGAGTTTGATTCTACTTTGAGATGCACGAAACAAGGTGTATGAGGTGGTAAATGAGCTCAAGGGACGAGCGCAAGGTAGATAAGAAGTGATGTAACACTAAATTCAACAGAAGAATGGTCGGAGATGCAAGGCATTAAGGGGTTCAGGCTCAGGTTTACCATTAAGCGAAGCTAAACGATAAGTACCTGATCTGTAAGTGTGAGTGATAATGTAAGGCCCAATCCAATTAGGAGCAAATTTTCCACGTTTTCTCTTTTCTAGTTTGGTTACATGTTGATTCTCTTTGAGGACAAGATCACCAATCTTAAAGGTACGCTCATGAATTCACTTATCATAAGCACGCTTGATGCGCTTTTGATAAATTTGAAGGTGGTCAAGAGCTGTAAGATGACGCTCGTCAAGAAGCTCCAATTGGGCTAAGTCATCATTGGTGAGAATATCCTGGAGAGATATTCTGAGGGAAGGGATTTGTATTTCGAGAGGCAAGACAACCTCGGTACCATACACCAAAGAGAATGGTGTGGCATTAGTGGAAAAAAAGATTTCGAGGGAGGAGTAGATGAGGATAGTCAATAGGTAAGATGAAAGAAATAGAAAGGAGTCATTCATCATTGACTTCTGGTTTCAGAGTGATGTTATGGACAACAATGTCAGGATTTCCTGGCAGTCGGGGAATGATTCTGGAGTCTATCGAGGTGAGGATGGAGTCGATCCTGGGTCTATCGACTTCGTGGGTGAAGATGGAAAAATGAGAGGACCTAGGAAGATAGATGATGGTTTGGAAGGGGTGAATGGGCGATTGATGGTTCGAAGGGGTGACTTCGTCATCTTCCTGGATACAATTGACATGAGGTTTCTTCGGTGTAGGTGGTTCAGAAAATCCAAGACCACTACGATCTTTGTGTTTGCGTGTAGTCATGGGAATGATCGTATGTCGGCCTTGTTCATAAAGACCGAAACCAAAACCTTTCCAAGCACAGCGAGTCAAGAAGGTGAGGGTGAAATGACGGTTGGTTAGATATTGAAAATCAGATTGGAAGGGAACCACACCAAGGGGAGGTTCAGGGGTGACAGAGGATGCGTCGACACCCCCATATGTTAGGTTGGTGTGGCAATTAGGTGGTCCGTAGGAGATCACCTCCCCCACACGACGGTCGTAGGTAGGATGCGCATGTAACTGTCCATACTCTTGTGGGGTATGGAAGGTGCTAACGTTGTATAGGTGGTACTCCCCCAGCGTAAGGCGTTGAAAAACACCTACCAAGGGATCTGAGGTTGGGATGTTGTCCGCGGGGAAGGAAGAGGTATTCGCGTCGGTGGTTTCATTGGTCGAAGGTGTGGGTGCGGCTAAGGTGGATGGTTGAGGCGTGGTTGAAGTAGATGGTTGGGTGGATCAATGGGTGCCTTGACTGGTACAAGCACATCATTAGGGTGGTATAACATATTGCAGGTTTTGAAGGGGGAAGCGTCAGCTGTGACGGTGTATGACTTCCCCTCATACTCGAATTTTATGCATCTATGTAAGGTGGAGGGAATGCATCCCATAGCCCGGATCCAAGGGTGGCCTAACAACATGTTGTATTGGAACTCTCCCTCAAGGACATAGAAGAGTTCGGGTAAGGTACGTGGCCCTACACGAATGTTAAGGATCACGGTGCCTAGGGTAGAAGTAATAGAATCGTTGAATGAACGCAACATGGTGGGGTTGGCACACATGCAGCTAGGAGGGATATTCATCTGTTGGAAGGCTTTGGAAGAGACGATGTTTAGGCTAGCGCCCCCGTCGATCATAACATGACGTACCCGGATGTCCCAGATGTAAGCCGAGATGAAAAGAGCGGGGTCAGGATCTTCTGCACCAAAGACGACAATTTCTTCTTTGGAAAAACTGACAGCAGCGGCTTGCTGTACAGGGACAGAGGTGGTTGTGGAGGTAGGTTGTTTGGTGAGAGAAGTGATGTGGTTGGGTGTTAAGATGGAGGTGACGGGAAAGGTTTCGTTAGGTAGGACCTCTATCCCTTGGAGGATCTCAATTAGAGCTTGTCGATGAGATTCAGATGTTTGAATGAGATCATAGAGTGTCATTTTTACAGGAGATTGGTGAAGTTGTTTGATCATGGTGCGATGGGAAACTCCATCAGAGACTGGATAGGCAGGTCCACGAATAACCACTTTAGGTGGTGGTGCGATCGGGATGGCAGAAGGAGAAAGAGAGGCCGCAGGTGTGCTCTCTTTAGCTTTTCCATTGTTTTTCTGACCTCGAGTAGCAATGCTAATCATGTTGATCTCGTGAATACGAGATGAGGAAGATGGCAGGGATAAGTCATTGTTCTCGAGAGGTGGGGTTGCAATGATGATAGATTTTGGCGAGGCGGGGACAGGTGGTATAGGAGAAGGGATCGAAGCTAAGGGATTTTCCCTCCGTAAGTTGTCTTTCTTAGATTTTCTATCCGAGATAGGCAACTGGCGAAGGATGGCTTTCAAAGCTTTGCATCCTTCTACATTGTGTCCTGGTGTGTGGTGGTAGGCACAGATTTTAGATTCATCATAACCTATAGCTCGAGGTTTAGATGGATCATAGGGTCTGAGTGGGGGTAGGGAAATGGTCGCATCCCCTACCAACATATCAAGGATCTTGGCGTAAGATCCTTTGAGCGGGTCAAATTCAGATGAAGATGAGGCTATTGATTGAGTGGGTGAGATTATTGATTGTTTTGGTAATGGTTGGGTACGAGTGGTTCGTACGGGTGGTGGTTTAGGCAAGGGATTTTGATGATTGGGTTTAACTAGGCGTGGCTTCTTCTGCGCAGAAGTCATGTTTAGCTGGTTAGATGATGAGGCCACAGATGACGTGGTGGCAGGAAACAACCACGGGGAAAGAGGAGTGACAACAAACAAGTCCTTCGATGATCGAGTTTGCTTAGGGTTGGTAGGTAGGCAGGATACTTGGGGCGACGGTGTTGAGACGCCCGTGGATTTCTGTATGGGTGCAGAAGGTGCAGGTCGTGTTAAAGAAGACGTGGGAGGCATGGTGTATTGAGGCAAGGTGGAGGGGTGAGGCCCCAATATAGAAGGTAGGTGTGACGGTGAGGGTTGAAACCGTGCCTGCTGTACCGGTGTGATCGGGGGCGAGGGTTTTAGTTGTGGCAGAGGCATAGATTGGACTCGAGGAGATTGGGTCTGTCTCCTAGGTGGATTGACGGCTTTATTTTTGGATAAATCTAACCGTTTAGGTGGGTGTGTCAGGCTGGGTATTGGTGAAGTCCCAAGCGTAGGGGAAGGTTTGGTTAGGTTGATAGAGGTGGATGAGGTATTCGGTAGAGATGAGGGGGGTGAAGGTGAGGACATAGGCATTTTGAGCTTTTGTAAAAACTTCGGGCATATGGTAGAGGTGTCTGGATTAGTCATCTGCATTTGAGTAGAGCATGGTGTACTCAAACGTTCCCATAAGACTCATCTATCTTCTGGGGGATGACAATCTTCACGTGTGGATGGGAATTTTGGTATGGAAGAGAAGTGGGTTGTGATTCCGGTCCACTGTGGGTGTGATACAGGGGGTGAATGAGGCACTGTATCAATGGGTGTTAAGAGGTCAACCGGTCGTTGGAAAGATTTAGGCGATGAAGAACTGATAGGGAGGAGGGCATGTTCTAGAGGATCCGTCATGGTTAAGGAGTTTGGTGATGTAGGATCGAGGGGTTTCTCCTCTAAGGATGACAGAAAAAGTGGCGATCCTTCTTCTTTTGCAGCAAGAGTGGTGGAAGGAGATGTTTGGGAAATAGATAGGTTGGATAACATCCGCTCACAGTCTTGCAGGGATGTGGTGTAAGAAGGCTCTTCTGTGAGAAGAGAACTCTGGGTGGTTGATTCCTTTATGGGTAAAGGAATAGCGGGGCTGTCCTCTTGTCCTGATGAAGGAGAAGGGGGCGAGGACCCCTGCGTTGGTGAAGAGGCTCGATTCAGAATTTCCTCGATGGAAGCCCTTGGTTGGGAGTTGAAAACCGCATGGATCTCATGCACACTCTTCTCCTCGGCTGAGGTTTCTTGGTTTGTGTTACTGTTAGATGAATGGTTTGGAAATGGTTTGTTGAAGATTTTTAAATTTTGATTAGCAGGGGCATTAGGATTATCGAGGGTTATATCCCCTGCATCAACCATTTCCTGCACTATGTTTTTCAACATCTTGCAGTTTTCGTGGCTGTGTCCCTTCACGCGATGGAAGTTACAGAAGTCATTTTCTTTATACCAAGAAGGTATAGCGCGGGTGGAATCAAACCCGGAGTGAGGTTTAACAGGAGGCAAGGTGATAGCTCCTGCTTTAAGCAATTTGTCCAAGATCACATCATAAGTTTCTCCCAAGGGAGTGTACTTGATGGGCTCGGCTTTATACTTATAGGTGGATTTCGGCTGGGTATTAGACGGTGCTTGAGATTTGACCGTCACGCGTGTACGACTCCTTTTGATTTTAAAGCAACCAATGCGTGAGAGGTTGTGGTGTTGGCTTTGTTGGTGGAGTCTTGGGTTCAGAAATTTGAGTTTTTGTTGCGCAACTTCAATTTCTCCTCCTCTAAGGCTCGAATCTCTAGTTTCGAGCCATAGTAAAGGCCTCATCAAAGGTGTGGAAAGTTTGAATTTGGAGGGTGGGAGAAATGTGTTTAGCGCAGGCCCGCGTAAAGAGTTCGATGAGCTCGGCCTGAGGTAAGGCATAAGTAAGTTGGTTGATGAGGCCCCGCCATCGTCCAACGAAATCTGCGATAGACTCGTCTTCAAATTGTCGGATGGCATAGAGGTCGGTAATGGATACTTTCTTGGCAATATTGATGGAGAAGTGATCCAAGAAAGATTGGGCTAACTGGTTAAAGGAGAAGATTGAGTGCTGGGCTAAAGCACTGTACCACTCCAAGGCAGGTCCTGATAAGGACATGGGGAAGGTACGGAGTAGTAAGGCATCGTCATGAGCAATCAGATAGCAGGCATGTCTAAATGATCGCAAGTGTTGTTGAGGGTCCTCCTTACTACTAAAGCGAGTAAATTTTGGTAATTCCCATTGAGGAGGATATGTATGAAGGGGGACAGAAGGATGAATAGGCTCCCGACAAACTTGCTCGTATGTCAGGGTGTTACGGCTTCCTGAAACAGAAGCCTCAAGATTTTGCATCTTGTCCATCATCTGTTTGATTAAATCATTGGTTGGGTTAGATGATGGTGTTGTCATCGTAAACGGAGGAGGATTGGGCCAAGAGCCGCTACTAGACAATGGTGGGGTTGAATGTTGATAAGGTAATGATGATGAATGTGTTGGGGCAGCCGAATAAGGGTGTCCTATATAAGATGTTGAGGCCACCGGATGAGTTTGTGGAAATGAAAAGGTGGGCGGAGCCTGAGAGGGAAAGCTCGTGTGGATAGATGGTAGAGAGCGAGTTATGAAAGAGGCAATCTGTGGGAGAGATGAGGTAGGGGTAGTGGACGGTAGTGATATGTGGGGCCCCAGATTAACCAAAGGAAGGCCAATTGGTGCAGTATGAACCACCAAAGCCACTGAGCTGGGAGACGGGGCTAAGGATGAAGATGGTGAGGTGGAGTTATTAGGTGGGGAAGGGGCTAAGTGAGTGGCTATACTAATAGGCATACCAAAGAGGAGCTGACTGTCGGGTGTACGGTCAGGGGTATGAGACAAATAATACTGTACAGCGCTAGGATTAGCATCCAAAAATTTGGCAAAGTCTGGATCTCCTACAGGGATCTTGGGAAAAGCACTGGTGTCCGTAGGATTCCCCATAGGATGCAAAGGGGGTGACTCAGGAAAAGACACGGAACAAGCATGTGAAACCATGGCTGCAGCTTGTTGTCCGGGTGATAACAACCATGGACAAGAGGATAACAGGGAATTAGTCAATCAGGAACAGAAACAACAAAAAATGTTGGAATTGTAGGAACTGGTTTGTCAGGACGCGCGACGGGAACTGTGAAACTAGTAAAAATTGGTCTGGTAACTGATGGAATTGGTAAGTTGGTCAGGTCATGTAGGAATGTGAAACAGAGGTAAGTGTTAGTCACTGTGAAGGTAAAGAGATGAATGTAAGATTGGTTTGGGGATAACAAGGCTTAGTACCCAAAGAGGACTTGGTGAAGTGATCACTGAGAAGGGCAAAGAAGACATGAACTGAAAGAAGGGTGCTAGTTTGGGGATACACAAGAAAATCAAGAGACTAACCCTAGGATTAGTTTTAAGTGATCACTTTGGAATGCCTTAGATAACAAGATGATGTCAATCCTAAATAAAAGAAGGGAGATGTCAAGCACAAGTTTTGGCTTGTAAGGCACCTCAATCAGAGGAATACTAGGATTAGTTTTAATCACTCTGGGCTTATGTGTAGCTTATGAAGATGATGTGTCCTGAAAAGCAAAGAGACCTAAGGGAGATCAATCATTGGTTTGTTTTGGCTTACTAAGGCTACCTCAATCGGGTGAGAATGAAGGGGGGATCTTTGAGATGTTTTGTAGATTATGATGTGGTTTGGTATAGTGAGAGTAAGATTAATTTCTCGTCAATACCGTGGATATCACCCCCACGTGTACAGGACCTGTTACTTAATCTACGTTCACTAGAATTAAAAACAACAAGCAAGAATGTGATGCACGTGTTTTAAACCCAAATCAAAAATGATATTCGATGAAGTAAAAGAAAGAGAAGAGGTTAAGAAGATGACTTTCACTAATGCAAAGATGCGAAAGAAAGACAAGTTATTTTACCAAAATGACAAAATATTTTGTGAATATTTATAAGAAAGACCTACATCAAGTGTGCTCCCTATATGTGAGACAAGCAATTGAAAGAAAGGAAAGAAAGGATATGAGAATGCAACAAATTTTGTTCTAGAATAGGTTGTTAAGACTATCTTTTCATTCTCTTGAGAAATATTAATGAGATAAGAGTGTTGGTCAGAATGTGTACTTATACCAAGGCAGTTAAGATGTACGGTTGAAGAGGATCCTTTTTGATTTTTGTGAAGGCATATTTTGGGGATTGTAAGCTTTGCAAAGAGATGTGGCAAGGAATCTCTTACGGAAAGTGCTACTGGTTTTCCAACTGGAACAAGGCTTTTATACCACACAATATTACTGAATCAATAGTTAAGAATTTAAGGAAATTCTTTAACAAAGCAAAAAGTTAGCCTATAGGAAGGAGTTTTAATCATTTTTTACAAGCACCTATAATTCTACCTAAACATTAGATTGTTTTTAAGGGAGATGTCAATTTTTCCATTTTGGATTTAAGGCTACATCAAATCGGGCAAATGGGAGGATCTTTCGTTATTGAAAGAAATAGATGTTTGAGCTGTTTTGAGTGATTATATTTGAATTTGTATTACAAATTTATTCAAAGTGATGGTAAGATTAATGATTCTCATGTCAATAAGGATATCACCCCCACTTGTATGACCATGTTACTTAATTACAACAGAATCAGCAAGAATGTGATGCACGTGTTGACCCAAATCGAAAATAGGATATGTCGACGAAGCAAAGTGAGAACTTACCCTAAGAAGATGAACTTTCACTATGCAAAGATGCCGAAAGAAAGATAAGTTCTTTTACCAAAATGACAATATATTTTGTGAATATTTAGAAGAAAGAAACAGCAAGTGTGCTCCCTATATGAAAACAAGCAAGAAAGAAAGATAACCCGAAAGGGTTTGGGGCGTGCCAAAATGTTTCACACAGAATTTTGTTCCAGAATAGAGTTATTTCTATCTTTTCATTCTCTTGAGAAACAGATAAGGGTTAGGGCTAGGAGGAATACCTGTTGAGTGTTGGGAAGGTGTGCGCGTACCGTAGAGAGATCAGACCGATTGTGAAGAGCTCCTTTTTGTCTGGGAAGGACTACCTGTAAATAAGAATGCAAGACCACCAGATTTTCGTTAAACAATAAGTGAGGGAACTGCCTTGGGCCCAGGAAATATTAGACTTCCTTTCGAAGGTGGTCAGTTCCCTTTTAATACAAATTAATGCAAATGATAATAAAGAAGCTATTGCGAAATCACGATTTAGGTACCTCGTTACTAAAAGCAATAGAGACTAAACTACCAATAATAAAATGTCATGTTGTTTGTTTGGTCACTGGTTATTGATACGTTCAGATCAAGTTACAGGGATAGACAAGGCTGGATATGAGATTGTTTGGAGGTAAATAGGTGAAAGGTTGGTTTTTGGTATAAGTCACAGTGACCGATGCCGGTCACTGGATAACCGACCGCGGTTATAAAACCGATACCGGTAGGGGATAACCGATATCGGTAGGGGCAGTGATTTAGGGGCTTTTAAATGGAGGTTGGTTGTAAGGTGGTTATGGGGTTTAGAAGGTTGGTAGATGGTTGAGGGGAGTAGTAGGGTGATAGAGAAGACTCAGAGAGTG
Source organism: Taxus chinensis (assembly GCA_019776745.2). Taxonomy (NCBI): domain Eukaryota; kingdom Viridiplantae; phylum Streptophyta; class Pinopsida; order Cupressales; family Taxaceae; genus Taxus; species Taxus chinensis. The sequence goes on from CM034157.1 coordinate 162,274,617, forward strand.
AGAAAGCTGTCTTTGGGGCAATATAGAGATGGATGAATGAAGGTTAGGTGCAGGGTGCTGCCGGGTGGTAGATCCAGGAGTGAGCTTATAATCACTATGAATCAAAAGTTCACAAAGTAGTGTCTAGAAGCATACAAGGTAATAAAAGAGACTACTTACTAGTTTCTGATGCGGATGCAGGTCCAAGGAATGCAGTGGCGAAGGCAAGGCTCAGTTGGGATGATCCGGCAATCGGAAGTGAGCTGATGAAGCTATCCTCCGACTCTCCCAATGTTTGGATGAGTGTGACAGTGATCTAGTTGCTCAGTTACAGTCTTGGGCTCAATACTCCTCTCTGCAACCTCTTCTCTCTCTCTCACTTGTCTCTCTCTTGCAAATGAATTCGGATCCTTCTCGGATCCTTTGTTTTGGTTGGGGGAGGTCATTTACAGGGAACCGATGGCGGTTACCTAACCGACGCCGGTCGAGTAGGGACCGATGTCGGTTAGGTCAAAGTTGGCTATTTTTAGTAAAATAGCCAACTTTCCCTCCTTTTCTCCCGAGGGGTCAGTTGTGGGCTTGGTCAAGTCATTATTAGGTTCGTTTTGGTGCGGGTGAGGGGTGATGAGTCATGGGTGTGGGTCTGGACCAAGTTATAGGTCTTAATTAGGTTAGTTTAGGGTTAGGGCTAGGTCATGGTGAGGTGGCGAGGTGAGGTGGCAGGGTTGGAGATGTGGATTTATTAATTATAAGGTAATTAATAAATAATTAAGTGTGTAAGGTTTAGGTGGTGAGGTAGGGTTAGGTTGCGAGACGAGATGCGGGGCACAGGGCGTCGTAAGACCCAAATTTGGTGTCTAGAACAGGATAAATCACATGTGTAGTCTTACAATTGCAAGGAGATATCAAAACTATGCTTTTAAATGGAGGAAAAAGTAGTATGATCACAACAACTAGAATCAAAATGCAGGTTGGGATCTCTCCTCTCAAGCTCCATGTTTATTACATGCATAAAGATTTCCAAAGAAACACCTTTATCGCCTATTGAATGTAATCTATCACAAGAGAGTCCTTGTGATGTATGGTATTTGGGTTCTAGTTGTATTAATCACATGTCAGGTAACTTAGATTTATTTTCTAATTTGGATGAGTCAGTAAAGACAGAAGTTACCCTTGGGAATAATAATACAGTGACTATAAAAGGAAAAGGAACAATCAACATTCTAACTAAAAGGGGGGGAGTAAAATATTATGCAGGATGTTTATTATGTTGCAGGTTTGAAGCATAATCTTATGAGCATTGGTCAATTGGTACAAAAGGGATACAAATTTTACATTGAAGACAATGAATGTGTGATCATGGATAAAGCTCCAAGTACCCAGGTGATTGCTAAAGTGAAGATGACAAGCAACATAATGTTTCCTTTGAAGATTATACCAGCCACATCTGGAGCTCATACTACAGATCAGTTTGGAGCTAAGGAGATTGAATCAACTTTTTTAGTCACTTGAAAAAGATGAATCGTGGCTATGGCATCTCAGGTTTGGCCATTTAAATTTGGTGGTTTGAATTTATTACACAGAAAAAATATGGTGAAAGGTTTTCCTTTGATTCAGAAACCAGATAGAGTTTGTGAAGGTTGTATTTTGGGGAAGCAACACAGAGAGTCCTTCCCAGTTGGAAAAACAAAAAGAACAAGTGCACCACTTGAAATTGTTCACTCAGATTTATGTGGACTGATGCAAATAAATTCTATTAGAGGTTGCTCATATTTTATGACATTCATTGATGACTATACAAGGAAGACATGGGTGTACTTTTTGAGACACAAATAAGAGGCTTTTGATATATTTCAGCAGTTCAAGGCTTTAGTGGAAAAGCAAAGTGGGTACTACATCAAAGTTCTGAGGATAGATAGAGGAGGTGAGTATGTTTCCAATGCTTTTCTGAATTTTTGCAAATATCATGGTATACACAAGCAGTTTACTACCAGGTATACACCACAACAGAATGGTGTGGCAGAGAGAAAAGAATAGAACCATCATGGAGATGGTGAGAAGTATGATGAAGGAAAAACATCTTTCAAATGAGTATTGGGCAGAAGCAGTAGTAATTGTTGTTTACATCATAAACAGGTGTCCAACAAAAATTGTTCGAAACATGGTTCCTCAACAAGCTTGGACTAAGAGGAAACACAATGTTTCTCATTTTATAATTTTTGGTTGTGTGGCATATGCACATGTGCCTGATGAGCTAAGGAAGAAGTTAGACAACAAAGGAGAAAAGTGCATATTTGTTGGATATTCAGAGAATACAAAAGCTTACAAGTTGTTCAATCCAGTTACCAGAAAGGTCATAATCAACAGAGATGTACAGTTTGTTGAAAATGAGGCATGGGATGGAAGTATTGAGAAAACAATCAGTGTAGCAACAAGTTATTCCTCATGATGATATGGCAGATGAAAGCATAGAGCAACAAGGTATTGTATCTTCTTCGAATCTTGGACATGCACCACAAGTTGTAGCACAAGCTACACCTCCATCTACATCTAGGAGGTCTCCAAGATTTCAGTCATCTTCAACCATGCAAGAGACACCACAAAGATCGCCAGAACTAACTCCTTCAGTACAAAATAATCCATCATCAGATAGCCCTTTGCAGGAAAACAAGGAGTCTTAGTGAGATTTATAATGTTGATACAACTAATGCTTTTTCAGTTTTTGCATTGTTTTCTCAAGTTGCATATCCAGTATACTTTGAAGAGGCTATAAACAATGAAGTTTGGGTTCAAGCCATGGATGATGAGATAGATGCCATAGAGAAGAATCAGACATGGGAATTGGTAGATCTTCCAGAAGGAAAGGACGTGATAGGAGTGAAGTGGGTCTACAAGACCAAATATACTGTTGATGGTAAAGTACAGAAATATAAAGCAAGGTTGGCTGCAAGAGTATTTTCAAAACAATATGGAGTAGATTACAGTGAGACATTTTGCACCTGTAGCACATTTGGACACGGTAAGAATGGTTTTAGCAATTGCAGCTCAAAACAAATGGCCTATTTATCAGATGGATGTAAAATCAACATTCTTGAATGGTTTTCTTGAAGAAGAAGTTTATGTGAATCAACCAGAAGGTTATGAGATTGAAGGTCATGAAGGAAAGGTATACATGTTGAAAAAAGTGCACTCTATGGTCTCAAGCAAGCACCTAGAGCTTGGTACAACAAGATTGATTCTTATTTGATACAGAATGGTTTCAGTAGGAGCAGCAGTGAGCCTACCTTATACATCAAGATCAATGAGCAAGGTAAAATTTTGATTGTTTGTTTATATGTGGATGATTTAATCATCACTGGAAATCTATCTACAGATTCATTCAAATCAGCTATGAAGAAAGAATTTGAGATGACAGATCTAGGCCTCATGCACTATTTTTTGGGCATTGAAGTTCAACAATCAGAAGCTGGAGTTTTTATTTCACAAGAAAGGTATGCTAATGATGTTTTGAAGAGATTTAACATGTTGAATTGCAAGCCAGTGCCAACACTTATTGCAGTAGGTTTGAAGTTAAGCAAAGATGACAATGGATCATTTGTAGATCCAACATTGTTCAAAAGACTAGTTGGAAGTCTCATGTATTTGATGGCCACAAGGCTGGATATTATGTATGGTGTGAGCCTCATCTCAAGGTTCATGGAATCTCCAAAAGATTCACATTGGCAAGCTGGAAAAAGGATTTTGAGGTATGTATGTGGAACTAAGAATCATGGAATTTTGTATTCAACATCAGATGAGTTCAAACTCATAGGTTACACAGACAGTGACAGTGTCGGAAGTATTGATGACAGAAAGAGCACATCCGGCTATGCTTTTCACTTTGGAATAGGTGTAGTTTCATGGGCATCGAAGAAGCAGCCCATAGTCACACTATCTTCAGCAGAAGCAGAGTATGTAGCAGCAACAGGAGCAACATGTCAGGTTGTTTGGATGAGAAGAGTGTTGAAAGATTTGAGGCAGAATCAAGAGGATGCTACACATATTTTTTGTGACAACAATTCAGCAATAACATTGTCCAAAAATCATGTTTTTCACAAGAGGAGAAAGCACATAGACACGAGGTATCACTTCATCAGGGAGTTGGTTAACAAAAAGGAAATTTGTCTTGAATTTTGCAGATCGTAAGATCAGTTTGCTGATATTTTTATGAAAGCTTTGGGAAATGAAGTTTTTGAGTATTTGAGAAGTTGTTTGGGAGTTTGTGATCAGGAATATGTCAGATCTGGAAGTGCACACTCAGCTCCAGAAATAATAAAAGCTTAAAGGTCAAATTTAAGGGGGAGTGTTAGAAAAAGAGTTTAATTTTTCCCCTAGAAAAGCAAAAAGCCGTTTTTTTTTACATGCTTTTAATTTGAGATTAGTTTAGTTTTAGATGTTCCTAGTTTAGGAAAAGCTATAAAGAAAATAAATCAAAAGCTTTGTATTGCACAAAAGCATGTGATTTTTAGTTCTATTTTTAGAGTTGAGTGTTTTATTGTTAGATGAAGCCATCTATTTATTAGAGTCAATTGTAAGTGTTTTCATATCAAACACATTCAGAGAGATTGTATTGAGCTGAAGCTCTGACAAGGAAGAAGAAATATATGCACAGAAGTGTTGATTTGAGTTTGCAATAATATGTTTTATTTGCAATTTTTATTTTATTTCTGTTAGTTGTTATTTTATGTGCCTAATTTCTACATTTTATTTTGTGTCATAAGCTCTTGTAAAATTTAACCAACCTTTTTTCATGAATACCCTATCCATAGCATGTATTTGTCAGGATAACTAGTAAACCATCCATTATTTTTGCCTACTAACCAACAAGCCTTGAAAACATATGAGCTGTTTAGCATGAAAAATCTATTCATATTTGATTTGGTTATCTTCCTCTCAATCACATTGTGTATGATAATTTTCAAGATTAAACTTCACCTTCAACATACTTAAACTTCCATCAACACACTATCATTAGTTTGACCTCCTTTTCTTATTATTTACAATGCATATAAGTACAGGAACTATTATTCCTTTTATTGAGTCATACATTCCTTATTGGTACTTTCTTTTCAGTGTTTGTCTCTTCTTATGGCCTAATTTATCTTTCGCACATTTGTTGGTCCATTGTTGTAATGGGTGTCAACTTGATTTTTACCAACCATACGATCAAAATATTGTTTTGTTGTATACAGAACCTTGTATTTTTCTTATACAATCTTAAGTAAAAAGTCAAAAATAATTTAGACTAGGAGATAATTAGTAAATTTTATGGTACTAATAATTATTTCCACATTTGAGAAACAAGTTCTCAAACAAGCTCCATATCCCATTTCTGCACATCCTAACTACATATGATTTGTAGGCCTTGTATTAGGATGTTATTCACATTATCTATCGCCTTACCCCATAAACATGTATTGCAATCAAAGTGAAGCTATAAGATATTTTTTAAATATATATATATATATATATATATATATATATATTCATTGCACCATGTTGCACATTGACATAAAATAATATTAGATGACTTTCTTTTGAATTTTTCCTCACACTTTTTCATTAAATAACTTAATGTTAAGGTTTCTCTTGTTCATATATAGTAAAAATTGTCATTATTCTTCTTATATTTTAACATTTATGGGAATTATTACATGTCTAGTAATGGAATTATACACATCAAGTTTTATAGAATTTATGTCTTCCTTTCTTTGTTTAGGGTTTTTATTTTATGGCCCTTTTTATTAGTATTGTCTTTAGGGGGATACATAGTATGTTGTCTAGAATTAATAGATTATGTTGTAACTCTAGACCCTTAATTAGGGAGATGAGTTAGCCTCTTTATACTAGCCACATGTTACATATTTCTATTATGTTTCCTGCACTATTGGATATCTGGTATAATGCACTAGAAACCTTGGTTTTTGATTACCTAAGAAAATACTTAAGGTAATGTCCACACATACACTAGTCAAACTATCTGTAGCTATATAGCTTACGAATTGCTATTATGTAGTTATTTTAAGTTTTATGTATGTTTAATATGTAGTTTCTTATTACAATTACATGTTTCATTATAACTTATGGTGGATGTTATCCATTAAAATCATCTTTAATTATTATCAATATAACTCATTTTCAGTTGTAGAATATGTGTCTCTTGAAACTTACTTTCTATATATGTGAGGTGGCATCTACTATCAATTTCTTTATGACTGAGATACTATCTACCCATGATGAATGAGAGATCAATTGCTTAATAAAAGATGTTCAAGAAAGATCCATCTATATAGTCGACTTCATGAGGTTGATAAAACATGTATGTCAAACACTATATGTGTTATACAACTATGATGAATGTTTTCAAGGATATGTATTCAATAGTTGGAAAACATTACCTAATTTAAAGATCCTAAAATATATTTTAAATCCAATATTAATGGTCATATTTTTTCCTTGTGAATGGGAATGATATTTAGATGCACAATTTTCAAAAAAGAATGGATATTTGGACATTGAAGAAGTACATGTAACACATAATTTATACAATTGTCTTATATCTCAAACAAAGATAAAATAAAATAAAAATATCAATGCTTATCTATTGATATTTGAGAACACATTAAATGGAATAGATTCTAGAGACAATGGGAGTGGTCAATCATATATTTTGGAATCCTACAACTGGTAAGAAACTTATAAGTTATTTATATAAAAAACAAGGGTACTCTCATTAATCATTTTGAAAAAACAAATTTAGAATGTAAAAGAGTTAAAATTAAAGTTATTCTTAAAAAGGAATTAGTTTCTTCTCAATCAACAGATTTAGGAATCACAATGGTTGAACAATATGAATCATTAAGTGAACCAACAGATGATGGGGTAAGTACAAGGTTGTAGAAAATTTTGTATCATAGTAGGATCATACATGAAAGGATAAGTGAATATTGATGATTATATGAAATATGTCAAGAAATGATGTTAGGATTAGTGGAAGAGAAAAGGCTATTTCACATATTAATATTTTAAAAATCAAAATATCAAAACATACTCGATAAAAAGATTGAGACTTGCTTGAGATTATATATTTCATGTTATGTTGTGGAAACATTTCCTTATGAAATATCAATGGTAGTTTTGAATCATCTTTCCTACAGGAGGGTGCTGTTATCCAAAATTCACCCCTCAAGGTAATTTTGATAACATGCATCAAACTCTTCAGTCCCGAGAAAGTAGAATTGATTTAAGGCCCAAAATCATGTTTTTGGGGTCCCTTTGGTTCCTCTCTAACTTTTCCATCCAAGGAAAAAATCCAATAAGTTAGGAAAAAAAAATCAGAGATGGGTGGAAGAGTAGAAGGAAGTGTTTGGATAACAATTGTGGTGGGAATAGCAGTAGACGCATTAAAATCTGCAAGGTTTGTAGCTTCCTCACAAGCAACATATAAAAATAATTCTAGATCGTGGGGATGCTCAACGATATAATCATTGATGGATTTGAGATGGGATTCATTAAAATCTTTAGAAGATTGAGCCATAGTAAATAAGAGAAAGAGAGCCCTAAGTGGAAGGTGGTGTCGAGCGTGAGGTTCACCAAAATGATTAAGTAAAATAAGATTTATTATAGTGTAATCTAATGCTATAACAACTGTAAAATAATTGAATAAATAGAAAAATAAAATACTGAAAATAAAACAATAACAATACAACTTTGAATTTGGTGATAAATGAGTTTTTCTTTATTGCCGTCACTTTTTTTTTATTGAAAAACAGATATTAACAAGGCTGACAGTATAAAAGATAGGTGGAAATAATACAATTATAAATTTGACGATGAATAAGATAATTTTAGTAAAACAATAACAATACAACTTTGAAGTTTCTTTATAGCCGTCACTTTTGAATTTGTCGACAACGTTAAAAGAGAACTACAACATGTTAAGTCTATCCATTGAAAAATCTTAATTTTTGGTCTCATGTGAAAAGAACGACGACAAAAGATCCCTCCGCATTCACTTGTTAATGACGGGACGTACTTATTATTATGTCTTATTAGCTGATTCCCAACTGAGTCAATTAAACAATGGAATTATGCTTCATTCAACACACGTGTGATTTGATGCATGTGAATGGAATTATGCTGCTATCATTATCTTTACTTTTCCTCAAGATAAAGTTTTGTTCCGGAGGTGGGCGGGATGCGTAGACCAGGACTCGCCTCTCTATGTTTTACTTCTCTATATAAGGGGTTTTTGATTTCTGAGTAATTATTCGATCATCATAAGCCATAATATACAGTCTTTATCGTTCTAAGAACACTAAGAACCTATTTTATGGGTATTAATTGCCTGCGAGGAATTTTTAAAGGGAATCGCCCGACGTGTCAAGATTATGAAAGCTGATGGAACGGTGTTGAAATTGTGTAGTCCTCTGCATGTCAAGGAATTATTTGGGTATCATCCAGATCATGAAATATTTGAAGCAGATGACAAACATCGACTTAATATGATATCTCGACCTCTTTCACAGAGCGCAGAGCTTCGACCAGGTCGACTCTACTTTCTCATTCCTCTTTCCACGCAGCCATCAGCCTCTTCGACGACTTCTGGACCAGAAATATGTGGGAAATCCAGTTCGGATACAGATTTAAGGATCGAAGAAACAGACGATAATAAGTCGAAATCGAATAGAGTAGCGCTGCAGATAATTTCGTCCAGTGATAAGGCTTCCACCGTGCGTCCCACGATTCGACTTACTAAAGAAGAGGTTTCCTCATTGTTGTCTGTCGACGGGAATAATCTGATGGAAGAGGTTTCCTTAATAAAACTGTCCATCACGAATAAGCCTCAGAAATCATGGGATTCGTTATTGCGGCAATGGGAACCAAGTCTCGACACCATATCCGAATAGATCAGCCGAGCCTTACACAATATTGTACAGACATGAGCTGTGTGGGCTTTTATAATCATGTGGTTGAATTAGTCCTTGTTGTATAAGATTACTCTATATGGGGATAATTGCACCTTTAATTGGTTATAAATGATCAAAAATAACATGTGTTAGACTGAAACATGTAATTAAGTATAATTTGTTGAAATTAAAAGGTTAACCATAAATCCAAAAGGCCTAGTTGTTCACTGATTCATTTAAAATAGATATCGGGTGTAAAGGTTATACATGCCTAAAAAAAATTACAGGTTTAACTTGAAAATTGAGTCTAAGTATTTATTAGATTGGATTTTGAAAAACTAGCTGCTAAATTATTCATGAATTTAAAATTGGAAGTTACCAAATGAACCTAATTTGTATTATTTAATAAAATCATGAATTTAAAGTACAAGAATATAAAATGTAATATTTAGTCAATGTGAATTACATCTGCTCTTTTTAATTTCAATATCAAGGTATACACTTCCATCTAAAATAAGACTATAAAGGGCATCTGACCTATGCACTACAGAGGGCATACACCCTCTCCACCACCGCTCAGCCTAAACATCACATGAGTTTGCAAGATTGATTGGTCAACCAACCAATGATAAATACACCCCAAAAAGTGGTAAACAACCCATTGGTTGGTTGACCACTCAGCCTTGCAAACTCATGTGATGGATAGGCTCTTCCACCACCTCGTAAGGTACACTCGCTAAATAAGTTTTTAGTTGTCAAATATATTCAAAATAGGTTCAACATGTGTTTCATAAAGGACAAATGTCTTTTATGAGAAATGACAAAAGTGATCATTTTCTTATTCCCCAACTTTGTATGTTTACCATCTTAAGAATCATGTTCACGTATTATTTTATTTGAAAATATTTTTGGAGGTTGAGTAACTAAAATAGAATATTCTAGTGTAATCTAATGTTATAGGAGCAGTAAAATAACTGAATAAATGAAGTAATAAAATACTGGAATAATACCTAAACAATCTAAGCAATGAAATGTGAAACCCTAATGTGCAAAGAAGGTTAAGAAGGTATTAGCTGATTTGATGATGTCGTGGGACTATGTCGCAGTAGATACCAGATGAACATGAGGAGGAAACCTTCACACAGGAGCCTGGATAAGTGTAAATCTGGACTGTCTGGCTAGACTGGGGCCTCGGTATGTGGAAATGCTCTAGAAATCTCCTCTGAGGTTTTGCAAGATGTTTTCCTATGTTTTATTCCTATTGTGTGAATGTCGTTGTATGATCATCAATGTCGTTGTAGACCTACAATGACGAATCACTTGCAAAACCCAAGAAAAAACATCAAAAACCTAAAAAAAGAAAGATGCATATGAAGGGGTCAAACTATCCTCAACTTCTAAATTGATGGACTTATCACTAAGCGTTGCACTAAATATCAAACCCAATGTAGTTCTAGGTGTGTGTGTGTGTGTGTGTGTGTGTGTGTGTGTGTGTGTGTGTGTGTGTGTGTGTGTGAAGATTTTTCCCTAGGTGCTCTTGTGCCAGTCGCACTTTATGAAGTTGCGAGCAAATAATTAGATGTAGATTGTAATAAATGTGTGCATGGAAATAATATACTTCCCTCCTATGAAGTGTGATGCAGATGGACCAACCTTGTGTGCCTTGTTATGGAGCTAGATGGATGCAAATATAGCAATAGAAGACTTTGATGGATACAACCTTAGGTGGTGATAGTAAGTGCTTAGTTCTTGGTCCCTCATTGTGGTTATATAACTTAACCTAGGTTTAGTTAGAAAAATTATGGAATAATATTTTTTTTTTAAAGTGGCCACAACAATGTCCTGATACAGGCTTAGAAAACTACAGTTATTCACAACAATGTACAAAATTCAAGGAGCAAATTAAACCTAATAATAAAATTTCCCATTATAACCATTATTTATTTCACATTAGTTAAGTTAGAATAAGCCAAGACCATTTAAATTAACAGGACAATTTTCTCACTTACCCACTTTCAAACTGACTTAAATGCTTCCACCTAATTTTTCTCATGTTTAACAAACTCAAAACTTCCTGAAAACATTCCCATTAGATAGGAAATTTCCTCACCTTTCCATTGATATAAAGAAGTCCTCCTAACTCCTCATATTTCTCAAGTTATGGGCCGACGGCCTTGGGAGGAAAATTTTCCCAAAGGCGGACCTGCGTGCCTAGGGAAATTTTTCCCGGGAAGGAATTTTTCCCTAGCTGCGGGTCCATGCGGGTCGCCAAAGAAACTGGAATGTTTAGATTTTTATATAAAAAGGAAAAGGGTAACTTGGGGACATTCTGTGCCTAAGGCGACATGTCCAATGATGCCACGTGTCAATCCTAGATTCGGCAGTGGGTCGCCAGGGAAACTTAAGAATTTAAGACTTTTTGTGAAGAAAGGGTGCAAAGGTCAAAAACAACCCGCACCTCCACCAACACCAGATGATGCCACGTGTCAGTATCTCATTAGCTGGTTGGCGGGCCGTCGGGGCGACTTAGAAAATTTAGCCTTTTTAAAAGAAAAAAGATTAAGGTTTAAAACACTCTGCGCCTCTGCCTATGCCTATGGAGCCATGTGTCAGCCACCATTGGTTGCATCGTGGTCGGGGCAATGAAGAAACTTTAGTAAACTTTAGCCCAAAGACTTTTTAAAGTGTTAAGGTTAAAAATCAACAGCTCCTCCATCGATCGCCTCATGAAGCCACGTGTCAGCCAATCATTGGCTGCGGGCTGGCGGGGCCATGCAGAGAAACTTAGAAATTTTTCAAAATTTTTTTTCGAAAGTGTTAAGGTTTTAAATGATTCCAAGCCTCCGTGCCTCATGAAAGCCACTGTAGCAACACCTGATTGGCTGCGGGGTGCAGGACCGGGGAAAGTTAGGAAATTTTTTCCAAAATTAGAAAAAGTTAAGTTAATGGTTGTGGCCCACGCCCACATAAATACTTTTCAAAAGGCAAGGGTGGGGTGGCGGGGCCGAGGGGAAATTTTTTCCAAATTTTTCTTTTTCGAACTTAGACTATTTTTAGACAAAATGAAGGCTTTCAGGTAAGCGGAGTGCAAGGAAACTTCATGACTTTTTTGTTTTTTGGGAAAAAAGTGCAAAAAGGAAATATTTTCACGGGTCCGCCCAAGGAATATTTTATTAATTAAATTTGACAGTTAGATTATTTTTTAAGCCAAATGAAGTGAAAACTTCAGAAGGCCATAACTTTTGATTGGGAACTCAGTTTTTGGCAAACAAGGACTTTCTGGAAAGCTCTCGATGTCCTCTTTGCACAGCAACCTTAAAAATTTAATTTGGATAAATTTTTAAGGGTCAATTTTGAGAAAACATTTTTCTGTCACTTAAAAAGTGAACTGGTATTTTTAACTTGCACAATTTGTTCAAATTCGTCATTAATTCTTTCTCAACATGCCAAACAGGCATGGAGGATTTCACTTGGGATATTTTTAGGATAGATTGCAAGGTTAAATTGTTTGATTGATTTGCAATTCAAATTTACCAATTTTTATATAGCAAAATGTCTATAATTTTGCCTTTGCCCGATTTGAAAGGTTCTATAAAATTTTCATAAGTATTTTGGTTTATTTGGGATCATTTTGATCTTCCTTAGATTGTATTAGTGTTTCAAATGTTTTTCATAGTTTTACAGGGTTGTTCTGTATCTTTTGATAAAAATTTGCAAAGTTTACAGTGAAATAAAAATGAAGTTTATACATTTCAAAAATAGAGATTAATCTATTTCTTTTGCCATACTATAAAAACATTGAATTCATTCCATGCTAGTTTTAAATAGTTATCTTTCCTTCAATCAAAATGTAGAAACAAGAATGCAGCTTCTATTTTTCAAATCATGCATTTCAACAAAACAGAGTAATGTATTTTCTTCATACGTATTTCTTTCTTTCAAACAGAAATTCCTCAACATATTTCAACACAGATTTTAAACAACAGTAACTCCATTTGTGGAAAAGAATACAACTTCTATTTATATTGATCAAATACAACTTTACAAATTACAACTTCTTTCTCTTTTCCTTTCATTCAAATGTACTTTCACATTTCTTTACATAGTACAAATTTCAATGCATATCTCTTTCTCATTTAAACATAGGATTTCATTTCCAAAACAGAATAACTATCCAATACAAATAATATTACAAGTCATCCACTTGAAGTGGGAAAAAGGTTTACAAAAAGAAGTCTCACAAAGGACTGCCAAAACTTTGTCTTCTTTCTCAGTTCCAGAACAGCAACATGAAGTTCCTCCATTTTCCAGTTTGAGCACAACAAAAGCAGGGGAAAGGCAACGCTCTCCACCCAACCAAGACATCCAATGAAAAGGAGAATCCACCCTCTTCATTGGCCCCCGAGCCCCAACCACAATGCAATAAGAGATGTTTTCCAACACATGGCAACAACAGGCTTCCACAACACACAAGAAAATTTCACATTTAAAACACAATCCAAAGCAAAACTACAGTTTACAACCACAGAATAAAGACAACAAACAACACTCAGGCTTCATCATGCAAGCCAAAGGAGCAAGAAACTATGGGGGATGTTGTTTATTCCTCCCAAGGGGAAATGGGTATCACCACCTGAGAACAAACCGCCAAAATATATATCATTTCAAAACCCTGACATGCCCTTATGCCTCCCCCAAGTACCCCTTATTCCTCACATTTCCTTATGCCTCCCCAACCTCTTATGGCACCCCATAACGAGTAAAGAAATGCAAGCTATTTCTTTTTGCAAGGTGGAACCCAAATCCCAACTCCCTCCACACTTATACCTCCCCAAACACTTATGTCTCCCCAAAATAATCCCCATAGTCTTCTCCTACACCATTCCTAGGCCATCTACCCAACCAGCCAACAAATAAAACAACAATTCAAACATTCAACCATTCACATAAGCATAAAAATGAAAGAAGAGCATTTCAAGAGCCAAGCTCCTACCTCTCCATGATGGAGTTTGTTCCAAGCTCAAACAACAAGATTTCCAATGCAAAGTAGTCCAAGAGATCAACAATCTACAAGCATGCAACAATCTCCAATCTTCTCCAAAAGCAAGAGCTCAAACAGCAAAAGAAGTCACCCAAAATGAAGTATCCAAAAGTGAAGCAACCCAAAAACAAGCTAAGGAATTCAAATATATAGAAGAGGGAAGAGAAGAGGATGAGGTGGATCCATGTAGGATGCCACTTCACACATCCTCAACTCCAACTCATAAGTCAACTTCAATCTCCAATGCATAATAAATAGGTGGGTGAATAATATGACAGTTTTACTTACACACTCAAATCAAGCCCACACCCCATAAGGACTGAAATTAAAACATGTAAGAAAGTGCAATAAAAACATACAACTTGAATTATAAAAATGCATAATGAAAGTCTAAATTTAACTCCCCAACCATAGGTAAGGTTGGTATAAATTTAAGAGGTGTGGGACAAGTTTAACTTGTCCCACAAGCCTCCAAAATCAACCTCCAAGGACAAATTCGAATTTCAAAAGAAGGTGGAGTGTTTCATACTCCAAAATAACTTACACCTCTCTTACACATCACTTACACATTTCTTACAACACTTTAAATCAAGGCCAACAACTCTAATAATTACTTTCTTATGACCCAATTTGATTAATTAATTTTAACAATATGATTACTCACAATATTTACCACAATTTAATTAAATAATGAAAAGGGAAAGCACATCACTTATAAAACACATACAACATTAACAAAGGACCAAATAAAAGAAAAACATAAATCCCTTGGTCACATTCGAAGGTGATCCCCCCATGGGAATCCCTAACAACAATCAAACACACACAAACAAATACAAGTTGCCATGGTGACCTTGTTGAATTCATCTAGAATTCCAATGTGGTTGGTCTCCAATCCCCCGATGTGTGTTGTGATATTTTTAACCTGTAAAACACAAATACCTCCTTCGGCCTCGTGGCCATATCAGAACATCCAAATGAATATAAATATAATTTCAAAATCATCAATATATATATGAATCACAACAACATCAAGACAATCAACAATATCACTTACAATTTCATCAACAACTATATCATCATCAATTAATTCAATTTTCTAGGTCTACTCAATATATCCAAATATCACATGTCCCTAACAACATCCATAAATATAACCATGTCCAGAACATGTATAGCATCAACATCTATATAAAATGTCTCTAATAATCATCATGCATCATATATGAATCAGAGTCAATAATAGTCCATGCTCTAACATCTAATCATCATACTAAATCAAAAGTCACAATAATGTCCATATGGGTTAATTATTAATCTTTTCACTTAAAAACCATATTAATAATAGTATGAGACTGGGACAAGATAATGACTCAAACTCTGTGATGTTGTGTCTACAGAAGTTCATAATAGGTTTTTAATTTTTGAAATTAAATTTGGATTGTTACAAGAGTAATTCAATTATTAAAGTATTTGGGATAGTTTTAGCCAAACAAAGGCATTTCTCACATCTTATGGAATCTTACAATTGTAGAATATGGACAAAATGATGTTCTTAAGTCTAATGAAGTACCTTAAACACATGATCTCTAACACTACAATGATTTCATGGTGTTCATAAAATTGGTTTGTTGATAAATTTTTGGGATATTTTGAGAAATTACAACTACTAGCAACTACAAATATTGAAGTTGAAGCTTGGGCTCATTCTTATTTTCATAAAAAAAATTATTATCATCAACTATACATATTATTAATTTATATCATAACAAATGTTACCATATTACATATTTCCACAAACTCTTCTCTCATCCAAAAAATGTTTCTAATTTTGTATCCTTTTCATCAACATATATTCTTTATTTCTAATACCACTTACACTCTCATTTTCCTTATCAACCTTTAAAAAATTGATGATGTATTCATACAATTTTATACTTAGAATACTTTATGTCCTTCATTTTTAATTATGTGATGATGATATTGAGATGGGGGTTCATTTCTTCTCAATATGTGAATTGTGTGGTCAAACCTATGTTACATACTAAAGGGACTACTAAAATACCCATTCTTCATATCCTTTTTAGTTAAACTTATAGGTTTTATTATATTGCATTGTGATATGAAAGTGTAGACACAAAATTATGCACTTGGGTACATTTCTAGGTCTATAAACACATACTTGCATTTACGTGATTCTTAAGGGAGATAACTAGTAATTGACAACTATCTTTGGCCAAAGTTGCCTACGTTTCTTATTTTCAATTTGGTCTTATGTACTCAATTACATCTTTATATTGGTGACCAATCGGTAATTTACTTGCACTCCCTATATTTTGTGACCAATTGGTACTTTACTCATTGCCTAGGAGTCCCCTGACCTCTGGACATCCAGCGCTTAGGCTCACACTTTTCAAAAAGGGGGGGCCAAAACAGGGGGAAGAGGAGAGGGAACGGAAAACCAAGGAAAAGAGAAAACGACAAAGAAGGACGCAAACGCGGGGGCCCGCAAAAGGGCAGAAGAGGTCCCCTACCTCTCTCCACCTTACTCACACTTTTCATTCCTTCTTTATCTTTTGGGCATCTTCTTTTCTTATGGGATGGCCTTCGAGTTGTCAATTACGAAAATCAAACAAGGGAATCATATAAATACATACTTATGTGACCAAAATAAAGGACCAAGCTCTTGTAATGCCCACCTATGTACATACTAAAGGGACTACTAAAATACCCATTCTTCATATCCTTTTTTACCACTCAAAATGTCACCGAAAAACCAAATTATGCACTTGGGTACATTTCTAGGTCTATAAACACATACTTGCATTTACGTGATTCTTAAGGGAGATAACTAGTAATATTATTATAATATATTATTAATAAATGCAACACCAAACACATTAGCCCAACTCATCAAACGTAAATAACACTAAAACTTTCCTTTGCAACAAATCAATGTACCCAAGGTTTACCATCATACAAATTTTGGGTGTGACCCATAATGTACCTTATACCTAAACTAAGTAGGCAATAGTCCCCCAATGCCACGAAGAAACCAAAACTATCCTCTGTAAGAGATCATTCACACAATTCTAACACACGTGCAAAGGTTGAAGAGAGGATCACTTACCTACCACAAGGATTCATATAGGACGTTCATTCCACAACAACAGTTAATGAAGAAAAAATCATCTAATAACATATGCGTGTGTCGTCCATTGTTCGAGGTGTGTGACAACATGGTTCACGTAAATTTTAAAGGAGATTTATTACAAAAACTATTGATAAGGAGGCTTAAATTCCTACTTAGGAGTATGAAGGTACTATCCCTTAATCCTTGAGGTGTCATCGTCACCCAATATTCTTTGCAACATTACAAACTTTACCTTGTTTGATCCCTCTCAAAGTGTGGCATAACAATTCCCTTAGGATGGTACACATATCAGGTATCTACCACCATTTTCCACTATGGTCACAAATAGTCCCATTAGTTAGATTCCTCAATTGAGAAAGTTCTACTAGCACCTATGCATTTCATACATTTAGTGAACTAAAGTGAAGGCAATAAGCGCAACCTCAAAGAAGAAAGAAGAGGTATTCCAACCATAACTATGCACCTATAACATGAATAACATTTTATTCTTCTAATCCATTGGTAAATAACAGGGGTTAATGCTAACCAAGCCTCATGAGCACATTCATTCCATGAATGAGATGACCTTGACAACCACAATCACTCATACAAGCGTAGTCTAACACAAGTAAAGAGGACTACAAGAAGGAAATATTGAGTTCTTAACAATCATTCACATAGGTCTCAAGATTTATATTTTTCCTTAGATTTCCTTGTGTTAATACACGTGTTGTTCCACTTATAATGATCATCAAACCATCCACCATCATTTACAATTTATGAGTTTCCTCATCTTTGTGTTAGCTCATCAAGAGTAATTTCCTTTACTTTTATTCGTATTACAATCACATTTGCATTTTATTCACTTGATAACAATTAGGGTGCTTATGTTCTAAGAGACCATACATTTCTAAGGTTCTTCTCTTCAACTTGTATTATTTCTACCTTTACATTGAGTAGTTAAGTCTCCCATTAACATTGCTTAAAATATGAATGCAAAGTGATGAAGCTTTAGTTTCCCGTTTAGAGATTTAGGAGCTCCAAAGGGAAAAGTCCCACATAAGAAAGCATTTTCATTAATATTTGACCACCCAAGTATTAGGAGGCATAATATAATAGAGAAATAAAATCCACATACAACAATCTAAGGTTTCCCTAGGGCACCATTCCAAGTGGTAGGAAATATACATCGAGTTTTCATCCACTGAAATCCTATTAAGAGGTCTTGAGACTAATTCATCTTGATCCAAAAGGAACATGACCCTCCATGGGTAAGCAGTAGGGCATAAATGGTATTCTAACCTCATGAAGGATTCACACCTAATGGTTGTCCTTTATTAATTATTTGAAGAGACAAAAGGCCCATAGGATTTAACTCTTCACCCATTGTTTCTTGTGGTCAAATTTATATGAATATTTATTTTTTCTCACAACACCTATAACCCACCACTATCTTTCTCCAAAGTTGAAAGTGGTTTATTTTGGAAGGTTGGGATTTTTTCATGGCCATGGTGGGTAGGGAATGCTTTTTTTTAAGTGGAAAAATAAGATAACCAAGCACACTTACAATTCAAATGGACTTATAGCACCCTCCAATGGAGTAACCACTTTCCCTCTTACAATTTTTTTCTGACTCATGTACAACCAAGATGTCCAAGTAACCTAGAGGCAACATATTTTACCTTGGGGAGAGGAAGGGTTGACCATAGCTATTTTATCAAGGAAACATGATTTGAGTGTATTATAAGACAACCATGACCAACTACATATCGAATGTCATTGCAACATCTATCAGTTAAATATTAACCTTCTTATGCACTAATTACTATTAAAAAACAACATGCAAGATGATAAGTGCACTAACTACGTTATGTTGAAATCACATGATTACTTATTCAAGGTGGAAAAGGGTGTAAAAAGGTTTCAAGGAACTGTCACAAGTCATACTATCAATGACCAACCTTTTTCTTTACATGCTTATGACAAAATTACTTTTCAAGTTTTATCTCACTATCATACCAATATACAAAATTATGAAGATTCACCCCAGTTAACTAAATATGATATTCTACAATACAGTTGAATTGTAAGGTTACAAGTAAAATTACACCATCACTATATTTAACACATGTACAATGAGAGGAGATCTTCTTCTTTAATAATACAACAAGTACTATTGCTAAAATACAAGACTATTCTAATTCCATCTTGATTACACATTTACAGTAATAAACATTAAATTTAGATTTCCAACATCCATTTTACTCCTGCTTCCGCTACCTGCAACCTAAAAAGTTAGTATAAACATGGTCAGTGAAAATAAACCCTGGCATGGCATTCCCCCTATGACTAACATTTTCACATATATATTGTTTTCCACTTACAATAAATTAAAACTTTTAAAACTTTTACGATACAATAGAGGTAAGAACACAAATGCAGTTTCATTTCGCTTTCAAGCTAGAGCAAGATAGGGAGAGAGAGAGAGAGAAAAGCACACAAATTTCCATAAGCAATAAAATACAAACAAGTGTCATCAAGGAGATCTATAGAGTCGTGTAATAGAGTTTAAAGGTTTTGCAATAGTTTTTCTGCTAAGAGAAAGTTCCATGGAAATTTTCTCGCTTGTGCTGCCAAGATTATAAAAATGACCAAATTGGCCAAAGTGGCCCAGAAACTGAGGTTGAAATCCATTAACTCAAACACACCACGTGTAAATTTCTATCAATTCCCCTATCAATAGGGAACTCCTTGGATTTTACAAAACACAAATCTTGTGACCAAGATTCAAATGGCCACTACATTTCTGAAGCTACTTGTCGTAATTATGCTAGTTGGACTTAGTCATCGAAGGTCTCGAGGCCTACAAAAACCTGTTACAAAACAATCTTCTGAGGTGATTTTCTCAAATCTATTGATTGATTATGATAGTCCTAGAGAAATACTAGAGGTGTGTGGTGACCAAATTTCTTTTCTCGGTATGGGGGCCTAAATCGCAGGCCAAAACCAAACTAACTTTTCAATTTTTTTAACAACTGACCAAAGTGGTAAAATAGCTGACTAGGCCCCCAAACTTGTAACGAAACAAGGTCAAAAGATCGTCTAAATTCATTATAGAGATTGACATGACATCTCACGTCACCAGTGAACATGATCATTCCATAACTTACCCACTACGGGGTTTGGAGCGGTGGTTTGTGCGTCGTTGAAAATTCATGTTTTATTAAGTTTTAGCAAGGTAAAAAAATGACAGGATTACATGGAAGTCAAGTTTAATTCTCTAATCGGGTGGATATGGTTATCCATTTCTATCATCCAAAATTTCTAGTTGTCACATGAGATGGTTGTAGAGTGTAGCTTACACTAAAAGGGTCATATCAATTCTACATGATGTAAGGTAAATATATCCATTATGTGCAACAAGTCATTTTAATAAACATAACCATACTCTTCATTTAATTAAGAATTTCACTAGCACTATGAAGGGAAAACCATAAATATGAAAGCATGTTGGAAATAGGGAGAAAACCATGCTTGTTCATAGTGAGGTGACAAGGGAGGTGCTCCAATCTAGTTTTGAACATGTGAAAGCTACATGTCCATCACCATGAAACCATTCTATAACCTATTCACATGCATTAGAATGGTCCCATATTTTTCATACATATCTATGCCCAACATTTGCAAATAAAACATCTGACAAAAGACTCATCAAATATCCATTATGATTTGGTGAATGCCCAATTTCCATTCCAAGTTTCCCAATTGCTTTGATTTTTTACAAGTTCTAGTGAGTCCAAACCCAAGGTGAATTGGAAAAAAATGTGGACACATCTATTTGCATTTGGTACAAAATCCATGAGTTCCAATGACCTACTTTTAACCAACCCACTTTTATAAGCATAATTTTGAAACACTCATGTCTCCTATAATGGCAGCTCAGCAATGATTTGAGTCCTTTATGAAGTATCCAACATCAGGGTATAAATTAAAAGCCACATTTTTCAAGGAATGTCAAACATTCCACTTGCACATTCCATAGGCTCCCCTCCATTCAAAGAGACCATTATGAAATAAACAAAAACAATGTTCCTAGACCATTCTTTCCACTCAGATGAAAAAAAAGGGTCAGCAACATTGTGGAGGGCTTAGATGAAATCTGTGGGCGCATTGCTAAAATAAACTTTTCAACAAACCCTTTCATGCAAGGCAAAGAATAGACAACCAAAGGGTTTCACGCAGAGGAAGATGAAAGAGACAAATCTTGTAGAGACATAAGTGGGATAGCATGAAACACTTTCAATGTCTTAATCAAAACAACAACTACTCAAAATAAAATATAAAGATAGGAAAAATGAAGTGTAGTAACCATCATCTACCGAGAATGGTTATGCAAAGGTTACATTACACGTAGCACAGGTGCTCATAAGAAGAAGAAGCAAAATCAATACAGTTGTACATTACACTCGAATGAAGTGCCTCCTAATCCTCAATATTCTTCTTCTTTTTCTACATACAACAACAAAACAATGACATGCAAGTAGTTTCCTTCCTCTCAGAGACAAATGAAACCACTTCAGATACAACTACAAAACCAAATCAATAAATTTGTATATAGTAAAATGAGGAGATATTATGGTTACAGATTTATCTTTGTGTGCAGGGATGATTTAACCAATAATAAATTTTTGGATGACAGATCCATTTTAGGATGGATTTAATTATGACAGATAAAACTTTACCATAGTTCAGTTCATTCTTCAAGGCTGTAACTATCTAATTACTACTAAATTTACAATGTTAACTTCCAGTTTCACCGTGGTTAAACTAGAAATTTTCAAATAAAGTTCTTCTATTATTATTCAAGGAAAATGAAAGGTCTGAAAATGCATTTAGATGTGTCGCTCTCCATGAAATTTGATGCCCCAAAACCTAGAATTTCTAACATGCCAACAGGTTGGGTTGTCAAAAATTCACATATTATTAAATTATTTTTACATTTCTAACTTTTAACACATGTTTTTAAAATTTGTTCAAACCATCACTATTAGGTGAGTACAAAAGGAATCACATTACATCTCCCTCCCCTTATAAGAGCATCATCCTCAATGACACAAACACAGCGGTAGAAGAAATGGAAGGATAAAATAGAAGAAACCAATGTCAACAATGACTAATTTTATTTAGAAGAATACCTCACTAACAATGTGATCATAAGGGAACAAAAAATTTATATTTTCTTCAAATTGTTAATATTTCTGTGAAGATTGGTAGTTCTCTCTACCATGAGTGAATCCAAACTAAATTTCATTATCCAAACTTGTTTGATATGTTTTTTCCTCATATTCATGTGTTTCTAGTTATTAGTTTTCTCATAAGCACAAGTGGGTTGGATTCGATGTTCCATAATCAATTTCATCGTTTACCAAGTTTATCTCATTACTTTCTATTTTTTAACAAGTAAATTTCACTATTTTTCTCATAAGGTTTTCAACAATGCAATACAACAAGAGGTCATTTAAGACCTAAAACCATAACATAGACCACTTCACATTTACATGACAGTAATTCAAACAAGACCTTTATCCCAAGTAAAGACCGATTCCACAACAAAGAAGTGTATACACATAACATTCACCACATCAATGTGGACATCAATGTGGAAGGAAAAATTATGATGACACAAGTAGATTACCATAAGAACAACACCATTCCTCACCAAGAGGAAACCACATACCTATGAGGGGAATGTATCATAACACCCCAAACATAGTCCCCCACAACATATAATCCATATAAATAGGTATATCACGAGGTTTGTATAAGACATAAGAAAAATGGGTATGATGAAACACACCTATAGTCAGGTCCCCAAGACCAAAAGTAACATTATCACTATGTACAATGCCTGGTGAATCCAAGTATAACAATATCTTCAATGAAATTTGTAGTCTGTCATCTCAACCCTTCCTCAAAGAATCTACAAAATAACCAACAAAAGTATCAAGTGTCCCATATGTATGTTTTTAAGTGAGTCTCGCATTCTAAAATTACAATATTCTCAAGTAATCCAAAATATGAAAGAGTGCATAATCTCATGCTCAACCATAAAGTTTAAAAAGAATAAATTATCCTTTACAATGATGACAACATCATCATAGGAAGTAAGGAGCAACAAAAATCATTGTCAAATCCACCAACTATAATGCATGTCATAGAGGCAACTCCACCAAGAAGAATTTGAGTACCATAAAAGTCTCTCAACCATAGAGGACTAAGTATCATATGTATCTCCACCATAGGAGGAATAAATATCATAAGTGTCACTCCACCATAGGAGGACTGAGTACCATAAAATTATCTCAACCATAGAGGACTAAGTATCATATGTCTCTCCACCATAGGAGGATTGAATATCATAAGTGTCACTCCACCATAGGAGGACTGAGTACCATAAAAGTCTCTCAACCATAGAGGAATAAGTATCATATGTCTCTCCACCATAGGAGGACTGAATATCATAAGTGTCACTCCACCATAGGAGGACTGAGTACCATACGTCTCTGAACCATAGAGGACTAAGTATCACCTCAAAACCAAGGGCATGTTACTGCAGCACCATGCATGCAGTCATGACACCTTGGGAGTACCCCCATATGACATGCACATACCATACAATAAGATAGAACCAATTCATCAAGAAAGCAAGAAAATCCACATTACACTCTTGATTACATTTAGCCAAACGACTTCAAAATCATAAGCTTCGAGTTCCAAAAATAAAACCAAGAAATCTCTACAACCAAAGAAAATGGCCAAGTAGTCATGTTCAAACTTCAAAAATCTTAGAAGAAAGAAAAAATAAACAAGAGTCTCAAAGCTTCTAAATAAATCAAATAAATAAAATGTTGGTTCTATGAAAATTCCAAATTACAAATAAAATACACATAAATATTCACATCACATTCACTATTTGGCCTTTAATGGCCACCAATAGGGGTACCCAAAACATCAAGTGAACATCATAACATATAATCATGATACTGAAAATATAATGTAACTACCATAATGTATGGCTGAGTCAAATCTCCCACAAGATATCTGCATGGATCGAATAAATACATTTGTATCCAACAATAACAATATACCCAAATAATCTCACCCTAACCAGGAACAAAATGTTCTCTTCTAAAAAGGTTATCACTTAGAAATTCATGTGATTAATAATGTCAAATAGTCCAATGGTGTTTGTTGCAGTTGTCAAAAGGGTTAGAGCTTATAAGGTATGAGAGGAAAATAGAATTGGTCAATGCATTGATGCAAGATTGAAGAGCATAGAAATTTAATGATTTGAAAGAGAAGTCATATCATTGTAATTATTTTATCAAGATGAGTCAACGTAATATCCATAATGTAGTATGCAAGGAAATGGAAAGGGTCAAAATCTAGGTAAATTGTTCCAAGGAGGAAACCAAATCTCTCAAGTGTCTGATACTACCATGTATAAGATATTCTACTATCAAATGTCTGATGCAACCATCACAACCGCTGAATGATAGAACTCATGAATGAAACAACCAACTCCTGATATATTTCATAATGATCTCCCAAGTGTCATCCATAGTGAAACTACCCAAAATAATTCAATTAAGCAATCAATATACCGTAATCTGAATATATTTTTGGTTTCTATCACAATACAAGTCTATACAAGGAATTGGGGACCCACTATATGATATGCTCACAAGGAGCCACATAACACAAGTGGACCAGGGTACATCAAAATGAATCCACATAACACAACAACATGAACTGAAATAACACATGTTGTGCACACTCCACCAAGTACACAAGATTTATTACCAATAAATACCATAGGCTCAAGATTTTGAACCTCTCTTCTGATACCAATTGCAATGCCCAGTATTTTAAAACTCAAAATGTCACTGAAAAACTAGAAATTTATTATTATTATTATTATTAAATGCAACACCAAAGACATTAGCCTAACTCATCAAACACAAATAACACTAACACTTTCCTTTGTAACAAATCAATGTACCCAAGGTTTACCATCATACTTTTTTATGCATCACATGTTATTAGTTCAGGAGTAATATCCTAGTGGTTACAACCATCATGGCTCTCAATACCTCACAACAAAGGAGGTTTATTTTGCTCTAGGTTTGACCGTGCATTACATTCCATAATTTTTTCATGTTACCTCTTTCCAATTAGATTCACAACACAAAGGTTGGGTCCAAGTCTATAAGCCAATCTGGTGTGACCCATAATGCACATTATACCTACACTAAGTAGGCAATAGTCCCCCAATGCCATGAAGAAACAAAAACTATCCTTTGTAAAAGATCATTCACACAATTCTAACGCACATACAAAGGTTGAAGAGAGGATCACTTACCTACCACAAGGATTCATATAGGACGTCCTCTTGGGGTAAGAAAAAACTTGGTTTATGTTACCCTTCTCACATAATATTTTAATTCATTCCACAACAACAGTTAATGAATAAAAAATCATCTAATAACATATGTGTGTGTTTCCATTGTTCGAGGTGTGTGACAACACGGTTCACGTAAATTTTAAAGGAGATTTATTACAAAAACTATTGATAAGGAGTCTTAAATTCCTACTTACATTATGCCTACTATAAACAAAAAAGAGAGGCCCGAGCCTCTATCATTTTATCTCCCTCAAACGTGAGTTTCAGAGCTTAATTATGCCCTCGCATTTTTTCATTCAGCTGGATCTCAAGCTCAAAGGATCGTTTCTAGATCACTGGGAAGATCTGAATCGACGATGGTGCCACGGAGAAGAGGTAAGCACAATTCTTTTCTCAAAATTGCATTGAAATATGATAATTATAGATTAAAATTTGAATTGAATACATATTTTTTATTGTTACAGTTAGAGGTCGAGGGAATCAACCACAACCAAACCCTGTTATTCCTGTCATCCCTCCCAACACTCCCACAATTGCTCAACATCCCTTGGGTAGTCAAGAAGATTTAGCAGCCCACATAGTTGAAAACAAAATTGAAATTGAGGATTTAATCAAAACAATGAGGGATTCACAATCTACAAACCCCCACCGCGCCTCTCTTGCAAACACATTGGAGGCATTACTTGTTCAAATTGACGTGAAAATGGGGAAAATTGATCATTGGACAACTTACAGAGAGGGTTGTAGGGTTTATTATTCCAACAAATTGTCATATGTGGATGTAAAGAAAAAATAAATTTCAAAAGACCTCATATGTGCCTTATTCACGGACCCCACACTAATTTTCCTGTTCCGTTGTCATGTAAATGGTTTCCCATCCATTGGTGCAATAATAATTTGATTAAAAATAATTTTTGGGACCGATGGTGGATGGTGTTTGATTTTCCACCTTGTAATAACAACGAGGTGCCACTATACTTTCTGAGGAAACTCTATTGCGAGTTTATCCTCAACGAGATCCCAAATTATTTTGATTTCTGAGATTTCCAGGGCCGAGGAAAAGGATCTGCACAGGATCGACCAGGTGCACAACGTGCACCTATTCAGTAGGGTAGATTCCCCACATAGAAGCCCCCTCACCCTGAGATTGTCCCTCAAGTAGTGAAGGAGACAGTAGAGATTGATACACTCCACGTGCTTCAGGGGCTATCTATGACCCTTGTTCAACATACGAGGGAGATTTCTGAGCCAAATGCTCGTGGAGGTACACAGAGTATTCCCTCAGGGAGTACTAGCATGAGGCCACATCTTTTCTCGTCATGTGGTAGCATATGTTTGGGGCCCGAGGAGGATGATACTTTCATGCGTACTGATTTTGGTGCACTTGGTGCTAGGGGTGCACACGATAATGTCACTATGTCAGATGTCCTTTTGAGTGAGACATTTGGATTACATTCATCGGCGTCACCTTCGCAGGTAAATTTGTTATGTTTTGTTATGTGTGTTACAAAAAGTTTGGAGTACTTGATTTACTTATATATGTTAAATTTTTGAAATAATTGTATTTGTACATGTATATGCATTGATATTACAGTGCGGGAGGTGCATCTTCATCCCGACCATAGGCGGCGAGCACCATGCGTACACATACATTCACAGAGGTAATTTAGAATGTTAATTATGTAAAATTTTCACATACATGTGTGTGTGTGTGTGTGTGTGTGTGTGTGTGTGTGTGTGTGTGTGTGTGTGTGTGTGTGTGTGTGTGTGTATATATATATATATGTGTATATATATATATATATAGTTTTGAAGTCAAATATATGTATGTTCTTGTATGTCCATCTAACTCATGTGATATACATGTTTGATAAAGATGTTGACTTCACTAGACACCCCACCATCTCTGTGACAAGTAGATAAAGGTGTTGCCACTGCGATTTCATCTGCGCAACAACTCACTGAGGTATTCAAACAACACGTAAATTTTGTTAAATTTCTCGTGTAATTCATATTATGTTAAATTACATGTTAGTAATGTCTTTCATTGTAGAATTATTAAATTATGTTAATAATGTCCTTCATTGTGTATATGCAGGAGTTACCTATGACAGGTAGCAGCCCTGTTCATTTGATTCACAGGCGTGGCGGGGTAAAAACAATAGTTCTATATTGATAAAATTAGTTAAAATATTGTCATTATGTACATACATGTACTTAGTTCTATTTTCGCTAATTCTGATGTTAGATTTTTTGATCTTATGTGTATGTAGGGAACTTCAACCCCCTCCATTTTGACTTTGAGGGCATGGACTCCTCCATCTCGTCATCTTCATACCCCCATTTGTACTATAGGAGCTCCCGATGACTCATCTGAGCGTGAGATGCAAATTCGGTGTGATCGACAACTTGCGGTAAGTTTGTGTATTTATGTAAATACTTTCATTCTAGCATGGTCTTAAATACATGTTGAAAACATATATAAATTAAGTTTTGACAAAAAAACATTGTTTGCATTTACAGGTTCATCTACAAGTGAGTATTTAGCGGAAGAGGACTCGAAGCATGGGCTCAGAATGATCCAAATTCATCTCATAGATCTCCATCTTCATCTAAGGGAGGGCCTTCTTCAAGCAAGGCCAAGAGAGGGATAGATTTTGATGAGTAGGAAATATATATGTCTTACATGACATTGT
Organism: Taxus chinensis; assembly: GCA_019776745.2. Lineage (NCBI taxonomy): Eukaryota > Viridiplantae > Streptophyta > Pinopsida > Cupressales > Taxaceae > Taxus > Taxus chinensis. Next base: position 162,302,878 of record CM034157.1, read on the forward strand.
TTTTGTATGCCTATGTGCATGGCATTGTATGTACGCCTATATGGCATTTGAACTTGATGGTATATGACCTATTTGGGAATTTTTGTATTTATTATGCACATTAAAATACTATTTGGAACTTGATAATTTTGTATGAGACCTTACATTTCTGAGATTATTTTCGCATGAAACTAATATGATGTGCACTTGACAATATTTAAGACATTATGGATTATTTTTTCATTTATTGGTGATGTACATGTACTAGCATTTTCAATGTATAATATGCATCAAACTTTGGAAATCAATATTTATATAATGTATGTATATAAAGAGTTACCTAATCTGAGTAATTATTCATTCAATTTATCAATGTGTATATGTGTATTTACCTTACTTGTGCTTCTTCTTGCTCATGGTCTCTTTGTACTGGTTCCTATCTTATCATGCACTTACTACATTATTCTATGCTTCTTAGTCTTCTCCCCTGTTAAAACACCTGAGAGTCATCACAATTTGATGCCTTTCATCTGTTGATATTTTGATAATGTCTCTCCATATACATTACTCCAATGCTTGAGAATGTCTCTAGATGCAATGACATTCTGATTCAGACACTCAATGATTCTTGATTGTCTAATCCTGTCCAATTCATGTTATTACCTTTAAATCTGTAGGCATTTCAAGTTATTTGGAAATCACATCACACCCTTCACTAGGCTTGATGACTACCCCTATCCTTTTGAAGGTGCTTTTGAAAGCATCCATGGGTTTATCATAGCATAAATTATCAATGAATGGAAGGTCACTAAGCCATAGGCCAGCTGACTCCCATCCAGAACTAAACAAGAAAGATTTACTAGGTGATTGATAACTCCCGTGTGTTCTTAGACATACCCCTATCAAATTCATTCTTAAGCCAATCTAGTCATTCAGGGCTCTTAAGGGACTACGCCCAGATGAGGTAGCCCGAAAGCACAGGTAGCGTAGGGAACCAAAAGTGAAGAACTCCACTAGCATTCACCTGGCCACCCCGACGTGTTGGCATAGTTGGTTCAGTCCCACGAGCTTATGTTTGTAAACTACAGCATCTGATAGCCCTACACTGACTCAGACTCCAGTATTTCACATATTTGCAAACAATAGGATAGTGAGAGAACTAAATGGAGATGGATTAAAACATGATATGATTTTCATAGAGGGCCCCAACATGGAGGTCTCAGATCTAATGAAAAGTATCTAGGTTCCATGGAGTCTAAGAAATCACTCATCGAAGATATAGCGTGTTTTGGCCTCAGGGCTCTTAAGGGACTACGCCCAGATGACGAGGTAGCCCGAAAGCACACGGGGAGCATAGGGAACCAAAAAAATCCTTCACTAGCATTCACCCGGCCACCCCGATGTGTTGGTGTAGTTGGTTCGGTCCCACAAGCTGTTGCTTGCAAAATACAACATCTAGCAGTCTTACACTGACTCAGACTGCACTATTTTGCACGTTTGCAAACAATATGACAACTATAGAGAGAACTGGATGGATATGGATAAAACCATATATAGAGAATATTTGTAGAGGGATTCAACATGGAGGTCTTGGATCTGACGAGATGTCTCTAGGTGCCACGGAGTCTGAGAAATCACCCATCAAAGATATAACATGTTTTGGCCTCAGGGGCTCTTAAGGGACTACGCCCAAACGAGGTAGCCCAAAAGCATGGGGAGTGTAGGGAACCAAAAAAAGTTCTCCAACTAGCATTCACCTAGCCACCCATGACGTGTTGGCGTAGTTGGTTCTGGTCCCACAAGCTTCCATTTGCAAACTACAACATCTAGCAAGCCTACACTAACTCAGACTACATATTTCTATTTCACGCATTTGCAAACAATAATTAGGTACATCGAAGATATACGATTGTTTTGGTCTCAAGGCTCTTGAGATAACCTTGATTTCCTATGAATCCAAAATATGCCTAAAACATGATAGTGCTTTTTCAAGTCAGATATAAGGCTTCACTGCATACATGGAGGTTTCCAAACTGAACAATAAATCTCTGTGATTTTTCACCATGGAGTCAAGAAATCAACCCTTGAAGATTTTTGTGGGTTTATTCCTCACTCTCTTAAGGGACTACGTCGGATGAGGTATTCTGAAAGCACGGGGAACAAGGGAACCAAAATGAAGATTCCAAGCATTCACCATGCCATGCCTGCAACAACAAGTGGTATAGTGAGTGGTCCCATGAGCTTCACATACAAAAGGGTTTACTCACATCAAAGCAATCTTTACTAATGACTTAACTACAACATTTCATTCTTAAACTTAGAGAACAATTTTGTTTGAGTCATATCTAAGAAATATTTTGCACACGATTCACGATTATGAGAACCTATTCTTCTTTTTACTGTATCTCTTCTATTCGGTGACACCCTTGTGTTCTCATTCCAAAATTTTACAATTAATTCTTTTAGAATATCAGATGTATTCTTGTCTTTTCATGGAAGTCTGCTAGAGAAAGCCCAATAGTCAGTGTTATTGACTAACTCAAGACGTTTACGTCTCTCTATTGCTTTCATTAGTGTTTTTCTGTTTAGCTTCAAAGCACTACTTTTTTTTCTAATCAAGCATTTATTAACTATTTTATCACTTACTATACAATTAGTAAGTGCACCGTGTAGCATTACTATCTTTGGTGCGTCTTTTTCCACCTACAGTTTGGTATGCTTTATGTATGTTTTCAACAATTGATGCATTTTGATCAACAACATTAGATGTTCTTAACCCCAGGGTCTTCATTATAGGTCTCATCTTAATTAATTTCATCAATAAAACAAATAATTGACATCTTTTGTGTCATTTAAATTCTCAAAGTAATTATCCCAAATTCCACTAGTTTTTCTTCTCGCATTTATTTCAGACGTTTTGTTAGGCATTGGTTTTATAATGATTTCATACATTTCAATTAAGTGAATTGGTTTTCTTCACAAAATGGAAGGAGGTGTTCTTAGAGGTGAAGATTCGTTTACAAGGTTACTTTCTTCATTCAGTGTTTTCATACAAATTTCGGGGTTAACATTTAGATTCTCAGGTAAGTGTTCAACAATTGGATTCATATCAATTTCTTCATCCATACCAACATTATCATTCAATTCAATATCATTATTCCTTGCAAAATCATTATTCATTGCAAAATTATTATTCTCTACATTTTCATTATGTATTTCATCCCATTTTCTAATACATTAGCTACATTTGATATAGCGGATGTACCTTGCCCTGCTCGAAGTTTTTGCATTCTCTTCAATTTCTTTATTCTCTTCTCTTCCAATTGCTTTGGTGTCTTGTTCTTGACTTTCCTCTTGTCCTTAGCTCGACGTTTATCACCCATGATTATAAAAAATCAACTAGTGGGGTAGGGGACAAAATGAACTACTAAAAAATCATGCAAGAATGTAGAGAAAATTGCAAACAAAACAAAATGTTTGCATAATTATTGTGAAAGAGATGAAAGGGACGTTGGGGGGCCATAATATATAAACAAAGAAAAATGTGTAATGCGTTTTGTATTTTCTCTTTTTCCAAGCCATGCCTCAAGGCTTGGGATCCGGTTTGGATCCCCAAGCCTGAGGCATGGACCTGTACAAACACAACAAACAACATGTTTTTGCAAGAAAATGTAAAAATGCCACTTCCTCTATGATAAATCAAAATAAAACAATCGATCCATTTAAAAAAAATTATACCACGACGTAGAGCAGAGTTTCTTCTTTCTAAAAATATAATTTTTCAAATTTTCTGACTAATGGTTTCCATATTATTTATTTGCTAACTATGCCTTTTTATAGCTATTTTTTGAAGTGTAAATATGTCTATCTTTCATGGTGTATCTTTTTTTGGGTGATCGAAATTTAAAAAAAATTATACTAGCCCAAACTAGGCATAATTCTATACATATTCAAAAAAAAATCTAATTTTTGATATTTTTTGAGGTAGTTAGGGGGGGCACGGTCGGAGCTCCGTTATTTTTCAAAACATAAAATTTTTGTACTAGAAAAATCATAAATAAAAAAATATTCGCTATAAAAATCTTAAAAAAAAATGGAGCCCAAACTAGATGCTCCTAGCTATCTTTCTACCAAAGGGTTTTCAAAAATACTAAATGGTGCTCAAAAAATGGTGGGGGTCACGAAAGTCACTCTATTATGTTTTTTAATAAAAACAGGAGCATCTGTTGGTATTTTAGTTGTTTGACCCACTTAAACTTATCCGTTTTCAATAAAATTTAGTAGCTTAGAAACTAGACTCAAAATTCTACGATTCATATTTCTACAACATCTTCCAATTTTGAGTGTAACTATTTCGAAAAACTCGTACAAGTTGAAGTTTTTTTTTTTCAGAAAAATGCGTCCACTTAAGACCCCCTTTTGGCCCCCCAACTTGGTGCACTTACCCTTTGATTCCTCTCACAATGTGGCATAACAATTCCTTTAGGATGGTACACATATCAAGTATCTACCACCATTTTCCACTACAGTCACAAATAGTCCCATTAGTTATATTCCTCAATTGAGAAAGTTCTACTAGCACCTACGCATTTCATACATTTAGTGAATTAAAGTGAAGGCAATAAGTCTTGAATCCTTGGGCAATAAGTCTTGAATCCTACGCATTTAACTTCTCTATTTCTAAAATCCCTTGGATTCAAAATAGAAATAGAGAACCTAATGAAAAAAAGTCTTGAATCCTTGGGCTTAAAGTATAAACCTAAAAAATTATACAGATTTCATAAGAAAATCCTCAATCTTAAGGCTTAGAGCATATACTAAAAAAATACCTGTAAATCCTCATGAAATCCTCATATTTGTGCTCAAATTATAATTTTTCTTACAAGATTTCATATGGTCCTCTCGAAGAATGTTCCATGAAAACCAAAAATGATTTCAAACTCTTCAATTTTTCCCCCTCCGGCCAAATATTTTGGCTATAAATAATTATATTTTGTTCAGATAATTCCTAATTGCATCAACAAGACTTCACTCGTCAAAGCGAACGAAAACAAACATCTCATTTGCACAAAAGCTATTAAACCTTTAGAGCTCCAAAAATTAAGTAAATATCTTTGCCTACAAAATACAACTGTTAAATATTTTGGTCATTTTTTTGTACAAAAATGAACCAGATGATTGCATGAAAAGCTATAAAGAAAATGGCAATGAACAGTAATATTTTGTGGGTGGGTGAATTCTTACCAGAAACTTTTGAAATAGTGGGACAGATGCTCCATGATTTAGCCCGTATGAATCCTCATAATCCGTAGAAGACCATCCCTCCTCTTCTCCTCAAGCAATGCAGTCTTTTATTCAAACTTCCACCTCATTTGTATGTGCAGCCCAAAATGTCCTATGCACAATGAGATTCATGTTATTGGGACCCGCTCGCACACCTTGCTTCTCATAAAGATATGGACCATTGATTCGCTCAACCAAAATTTTCAATCTCTTAACGTCGTTGGAATGGAACATTCCAGAGTTTGCATGAAAACAACCTTATCATGTTAAAGCAATGCAATATCTACAGTTTTTCAGATCAAACAGAGGATAACGATGCAATGGTCGTCATGTGTACAACATAATTTACCACTGTCGATCTACATCTCCAGGTGAATGCATCCCACAGTGAAACACCTATTGACATAGTAATAATAGGTGCAATGCAGGGACGTCCATAGGGGAATCAAGGTCTGATTAGGAAAAATAACATAATGAAAAACAAAGGCAACTAAATAAGCATTCTATGAAGAGGTAAAACATAATGTTAGAATACCACTTCCATTGTGGTTTGCGTTATAATGGTACAAGGATCATGGCATATTGGGGTGTACATGTTGTTGCGGACCAAGATTATCAACTATTGTAGGATTATTTTTTAACAAATGAGTTATTTTAAGTTGTAGAAGCAATTTGATTATGCATAGAATAGGCATATCCGATTTAGAGTATCAAGGTGTGTATTTAGAGGCAATTCTATCTTTTTTTGGGACGATAAAGTGATAAGTGAAGTGATGCGAAGGCCTAAAAATCAAACATACTCATCACACTGTAATCAAATTTTATTTTATAGACACTATTACCTGGGCAACATAAACATGAGTGAATTGAGCTTTCTTGTTACGGAGGACCTTCGGCAAGCCAATACTATTTGTAACTTATCTTATCTCCCTACAAAGACATAATGAGTCATGAATACCCTAGATGGGGGATTCTTAAAGACAAGATAACACAAATGCAAGAGTCTTATCATAAGGGTTCTTATAGCAAGAAAAATATTAACGTAAAGAGGAGGATTTGCGAGATCTAAATTTGAAAGGGGTAGATTGTGATGTTGCAATGGATGACCAAATACTACAACTTCATGTTGTGGCACACCTCATTGACAAAAACATCATGTTATGTTTTGTTCACATATTAAATCGACTAACCAAGCTTACATACCAAAGTGAGATTAATTTTCCTTTAATGAGAATTTTAGAGTTGTAGAAAAAATCCCCAAATTATGAGTCTATATTACTAAACTAAAAAGTTGAAGATTTACAAATAAGAAGAAAAGTAACCATTTTACAGGTTGTGTAGCTCTTATATCACGTTTAAACATTGGTTTAGCAAACTCCAAATACCCCTACGTTAAGCCTATCTACCTAAGACTCAAGCCCATGATTTGCACTTTATTGTGTCTATAGATTACCATTCATGTGTATACTTTTTTGAAATTATATGGGGCACTTTTTTTAAGGATTAAAAGCAACCTAATGGAATTTTGACAAAGGTAACAATTTAATGTGTTGTTAGTGAGGCCCAAAGAGATAACACATTACATTAATACATTTTTTTGTATAAAAACTAACAATGAAAGAACATAAACTAATGACAAGTAACAAAGAAAATTTAATCCTTTTTACACACTCTCCAATATTGGATGTGAAATAAATTGGACTGATTTAACAATTTTTCAATAAAATATTGACAAGTAAACTTACTCATTTAATATATATCCAATAAAATATTAAACAACGACCTGTACACATTTATTGGCGGATGCAAAGAAATTATTAAGTGAAATTTGTTTCTTTTCATATATACTGCTGTAGAAATATTGGCCTCTCTAAGAAGTGAAACTGCCAGGAGAAAAGAATTCACAGGTATGTAATATGTTACAAATTTTATAAAAATTTCATCACATATATGCTGCTGTAAATATATATTGTTGTTGTAATTATATATTATAGACTTATTTTTATGTAGTATAAAAGAACAATTTTACAATTAATACATTTAAAATCTATTCATGATTTTTACAAATTTTGCATATCTATAAACTGTTGCAGGGTATTAATATTGAAGTTGAGCATGGATAGAGGACCACATTTACCAATAGATTTAAATAATGCAATTGATGTTGAAGAACTTTATAATACTCCAGAATTTGGTCTTCATGTTAATCATGGAGTTGATAGTTTTCCAAAACAAGACTCAGAAATTGAGGAAATCACATCTTTAACTCATACATTTGAGAATGACACTACTAATGATGAGATAAAAAAAGAATTCAAAGAGGAGCTTTGGCCAAAACAAGCTGTGAAAGAATTGATTTTAAATTTTGAAGAGGTGTATGAAAATGTAAATCATGGAAACCTTACAAAACGACATTGGGAAAAAGTGGCAAATGCTGTAAATGTTAGGTGTGGAACATCGTTAACAGGGATTCAATGCAAATATAAGTGGAACCGGTTGAGGAAGACCTTCAAAAGAGAGAAACAATTGGAAAACACCACAGGGGCACCACCTTCCACATGGATGTTTTATGAAGACATGAACCGTATCATAGGAAAAACACCGAAGGTGATTGGTCTTCCGAATGGATACAATGGAAAAGAATGGGTTAATGTAAGCGCAACTTCATCAGATAAAGATATGAAAGGAAAATCAAATGAAGAGAGCTCATTCATTAATATTGAAGAAGAGGGTGCAAATCAAGAAACTTCATTGAACAAATTGGGGGTGGAGGGAAAACGTATAAAAAGAAAAAGGACATCCTTTGAAGATTTGGGAGAAAGAATGGAGAAAGGATTGCATCATTTCACTCAAACAATGAAAGAAATCGAAGAAGGAAGAATGCAACTCGAGCGCGAAAAAACGGAAAAGATATTGGACGTACAACTTCAAATAGCAAAGCTTTTTGCACAGGTAAACACTTTAACTTATTCATACACAACATTGGTCCACAACTTCAATAGATATTATATATTATTTTACAAATAGTACATCATTGCTCCAAACTAATATGATATTGTCTTTGCCATTCCCCAAATATAATGTCTCTTTGTGCCTTTCCTTGTTCTCTTTCCATTGATTGACTCCGCAATTGAGTTACAGAATTGGGATATGAATTTACCTGGATTTCTGGTTCATCTGCATTGTTCATTTGTAAAAAATTATGTAGAACACAACATGCCACTATGATTTGGGGAGCCTTATCCATCTCTACACCTACATCTTGAAGAAACCTCCATCTCCCTTTTAGAATACTAAATGCATTCTCAATCTTCACGCGCCCTCTAGATAAGTATTTATCAAAAAGAGTATGCATTGGAGATAGATTGTTTTTATATGGCTTCAATAAGTAGGGAGAAATAGGATAAGCAGAATCTCCAATTATTTGGGGAAAGATTATGCTTTCTCCAATTTGAAATGTAGGGGATGCCAATACTTCTCTAACTTGTAATCTTCTTTTTATTGCAGAGCAATTCCAATGTTCAGCATCATGAGCGCCACCAGGAGCATTAACACATACATCCCAAAATACTTTTTGAGCATCACATATTCCTTGCAACAAAACACTATGGAAATGATGTTGGTTTACGTAGTTCATAGGAGTATAATGTTGTTCAGGTCTATATGATAACTTAATATGTGTGCCATCTATTGCACCACATATCATCGGAAGTAGAGTTAAAGTGTGAAACTCACTCAATATTTTTTGTAACCTAGTGCTAGATGGAATGCTTATATACTCATTTTGCAGATGTTGAAGGATAATATTTACAATTACCATGGTGTATTTTCTCACTGTAGATTCTCCTATGCAATACAATTCTGCTATTATATGTGTAGGAGTTCCTTGGGCAAGGCGATGCAAAACTACACAAAGAGCTTTTTTAGGATGTATTGGTTCTCTAACAAAATGAGTTGTGTTTGCACTTGGCATATGTGGTTCTATCTTTGACAAAAGGATTTGAAAAAGTGGAAAAGACATTCTATAGTGACGATGATATAAAATGTCTCGATAATTTGGTTGTTCTTCCCATGCTTGTTGTTGTATTAAGTTCCAAAATGTGCATTGTCTTGGAAACATCCACCACTCTCTATCTCTTTTGCAGGATAATGATTCAGAATTTCTGAGTACAAATACCATTTGCATGAAGTAGTTGAGAAACACGCTCTGTATGTTTGATGAATCTGAAGAAAATGAAGAGCCGGTAATTTCTCTTAACAAATCCATCCAAAATAAAATAAATTTTGGGTCCATTGCATTTGAAGAATGATATTTCCTACACAAAATTAAATTAATGTTAGAGAATTTAAAAATAGTTTTTAGCTATTTTGCAAACAATGTAACATATTTTCATCAATCAATTCTTAATAGTTGAAAAATAAATAGTTGCAGATTTTTATAAAATTTGTATTCATTTATAATTTTAGCAAGATTATTTTGTTTTTTTCTCAAGATAATTTCTTTGTTGTGGTCTAAATACATTTATCATTGTTTTTTATTTGTACATAAAAAACTATAATTATGTGTTAATTTTGGAAACCTAGTGTGGTCCATTTTTGTGTTTACTTTTGTCATCTGATTAACCTTAGTGTAAATAAATGCACTAAAAAAACAAATATAGCAAAATAGCATGATCAGAGTTTTGGGGAAATACCAGAAGGAGAAGAGATCCCAACTTTGGGACACAGAGCATCAAGTAAGCATTTGCCTCTGCCTCTACAGAATCAACTTTATACCTATAAAATCAAACAATCTTTTCAATTTTTGTTGTCTTTATATTTGTACAGAATCTGTATAATGAAATCAAAAGACTGAAAGAAGAAAATGAGAAGCTTAAGAGCAACTTGAGGTAATATAGTTAAAGTAAAAAAATTTTGGTGTAAGGATTCCATGTAATTCTTCAGCTCTAAAAATTACCCAGATCATAAACCAGTACCTGTAACTTATGGCTGTGTATATGATTTTTGCACATCTTCATACCTCTCAGGTTTAAATAAGCTTGTTTATATAGTTTTTCTGTCTCATGCATTGTTATTTTGCCGGCAAATATTCAAAAGAATACAGTAATTTTTTAACCCGCAAATATTCAAAAGAAAACAGTAAATTTTTATTAAATTTTGGTTGATGTGATGGAAACAGGGCAAGGCTGGGCTTGGCGCCTTTGCATGTGCTCTAACCGGGGGGGCAGGGCCGTGTGACATCAGGAAAGGAGGCCCGACTTTGGGCTTTGCCTTTGCACAATAGCAGATCGGAACTCTCAGAAGGCCTGCGCACATGCACTTGAAACAGTGCAAAATGCGCGCTCCAGGCCTGCCTCCAACCGTAAATGCATGCTATCCCAGTAGCAAGTACTATTGCGAACGCTGCAAGGAAGGGCACTGACAGACCTGCTAAAAACATACAAAATTTAATATAGATAAACCATATCAACCAAATATAAATTGCCACCTGTTCTATTGTACCTATTTTTTAATTATAATATTTTTAAAAGTAAGGAGACTCTAGATAAGGCATGTGCGCGAAACCAGCATTTTTGCCCTCCCACGTCAGCAATGAGTGCGCTCTTATGGCTGGGCATTTTTGCTCATGTGCGGGAGCTAAGAGATCACGCAACAAGGACATTAGTGCAGCAATCATAAATGAAGCATACGTAAGTGTGTTGAAGACATGGAGGGCCAAGATTTGTGCAATGGTCGTCCCTGTCATCCCAACCGTTGATTGATGTAATCTATCCAAACGCATTCATATTTCTACTCCTGTAAATATATATATATTATTAGAGCATGGTCCCATGGAGAGGGGGCTGCATAAAAATCTCAGCGGGTGCTGCTGAGCGAATTTAGGAGCATATTAGCTGTTTTTGGGTCCCATGGTGATAATTTTTTTATTAACATTTTCCGCTGAGAAATAATAGGAGCCCATTGCAGTTTTATGGTCCCATGGACTTTCCTATGTGAAGCTGAATACTGCAAGTTTTATACCAGACTTTTAGTAGTGTGTACGCAAGGATCTCCAAATTTGTCTCTTGAAACCTCCGCTGAGCAACTTTGTCCTCCAATGCAGGCCTGCAATATAACCCATCCAAAAATTAACAAAGATGCCCACATCTCAAATTTCAAGATAACAAGCTACTAAGCAGCAAATTCTGATTATAGAAAAACTTTGTGGGTATATGTAAATAATATCCATAGTTATGAAAAAAACAGAGCAGTATGTATTTGAGGCCAAATTCAATGAGAATAACCATTCTTGGTAGATTGAGATGGCTCCTTGGTCGATCTTGGAGTCATGAAGGAGAGCAAGAGTTCGATCTTCTAGCGAATTGGGATGTTCTTGAGCATCTTCATGCAATTGGGTATCCATCCTGCTGTCTTGATCAGTTGCTCTGTGCATTATTCGTTGATGTTATTACGAGGTGGTAATCAGCTGCTCTATGCATAATTCTTGGTTTTGGTCTTTGAAGTCCTGCCAATTATTTGAATTCGTGGCATTTTATAGAGTTGTCCGGAGAAGGTGGATTCAGTAACAAACTTATAATGATAGATATTACATGTTGTTCCCAGGATAGTAGTTAACCAATCATGCACATGCTAATCCCAACAATATTCCTACTGTACTTTTTGAGAATAGTTAACACATTTTATTGAAAAGTGTTTCTAGATACATATTGGAAAGTCTGTTTATAAGTCATAAGGTTCTCCACACAGTATTTTCAAATATTTTTTCATATGAAACTGCAGATGAATCATCTTTAAGGGACACGTCCAACATTTCTATAAAGTTTCTGCATTGTTGTACTTGTACTCTGTAGTACCTTTTATAGATATGTGCTTCAGTCCAAAAAGTATAACAGTTTTTTTTCCAGCGCTTCAATAGTTCATCTGGTTCCATATTCCAGTAGAAATCACCTCTTCAAATATGTCATTACTATGAAATTGATAAAGTTGCGCTTTCATTTAAGATGACTCTAATTATTTACTCTAGCGTTACAATAATAAACAAATACGGGAAATAATTTCCTTTCAAAAGCAAAAACATTACAAGCCATAAATAAATAAGACTGATACGAAGGGCAAAATTGCTTACCTCAAACTTGAATCGATTCTTCCCACTGTCTCCACTGTCTGCAACTCGTCAGGATTCTTCACACCTTCTGCAGCTTGTCAGGATTCTGCCCAATGTGCTCCAAAGCACTGCAAAAATGAGATTTTCGTTTTTCACAGTATCCACCTCCAAAGCGCTGCTTTCAAATAATGAGCAGATGCAGGGTATATAAGCTGAAAATCTCCCTCTAAATCGACCAAAAAAACTGGCGGGAATGCATTTGGGTTGCCAGATGGACAAAAATATGCCTAAACTGTAGCAGGAATTTGTCAGCCCCCCCTCTTCAGCCCCCCCTGGAGTTGAACCAGCAGAAATTGTGGAGCTCCTACTTTCCTGGGCAAGATTCGAATTTATCCTGTAGCTGGTTGAAAATTTCAGCATGGGACCACCTGCTGCATAATTATAGAACCTGTAGCGGCTCGATGGGACCATGCCCTTAGAGCCTCGCGAAAAATATGATATAGTTGATAGACAAATATGTCATGTACATTAACTGCATCTTTTAGTACAATTCCCTCAGTACAGCTTGGTCAACAGAGTTAAAGCTCAAAATCGGCTACAACCCGCAAAAATTGATGGCACGTCGACAGGTGTATGGATGGAATGCGTAATTTGACAAAGTCTCGGACTCTCGGGCATTTATGCTGGGACCATTCAAATAAATCAGATTGGCCCGAGTCTTCGCTCCCTGCTGTGGATTTTGCTTATATAATGTATTTCAAATACTCAAAAAACTATAAACGTTTTGCTCTCAACGATTATAGTTAATTGCAGAAGAATAATTAGCGTAGAATGGGCAACATATTGCGACGATCTTTGAAACGGAAGGTTATGAAAGTCGACGGAATGGAGACGAAACTGCAGAGGTGTTCGTATGTGAAGGAAATGCTCTGCGATTATCCAAATCATGAAGCAGATTCTGTTCCTCGTTTGAGCAACCATAGTCGGCCTCTCCCACACAGTGAAGAAATAGATGACAAATCGACTAAGTACAGCAAAGGAGCGTTGAGAATTATTTCGGCGTCTGATAATGGATCGACGGTGCGTCTCAGGATTCGACTCACCAAAGAAGAGCTCGCTTCACTTCTGTCTGTCGACGGCAATAACTTACTAGAAAAACTTCTTCCGCAGACCGTTGAGAAGAAGAACCAGAAGCCTTGTGGCTGGAAACCTAGTCTTGAAACCATCGCTGAGCAGCTCAACCCTGATTTGCATCATTCGAGCTTATAATCATGATTTCATCCTACAGATGGAGCAATACTGTAAAGTATTCACAAAAAATAATGAAATGGAAAGTGTGTTAAGTAGCCTTTGATGTCTGTAAAACCCGCAGAAAAACATTTACCGTGGAAAGGTTCAACACCATCTAGGAAAAGTAATGCAAAACTACTTCATATGTATAAACTTCAATAAAATATTAATCTTAATTTGGTCTCACCTAAGAATGTCTCCCCGTATTTATTAGTGATTGTGCGCTGACTGGATTATTGATCTGAATAAGGCATTATTGGCATGTCAATGGGTCATCTCTATATATTTGGGGTGTTAATGGGACATGGATGGGTCATCACCATGTCTTCCCTTTCTTCTCCCTTCCTTCCTTCTCTGTTTCGGAACGTTTTTGGAAATTTTGTCTGAAAGGATGATACTGTTAGGAATTTCAATATTATATACACTTAGTCTCCTTTGAAGGTCCTCGTTCTTGAGGAACCACCTCTCTTTATGGTTCATATTTTCATCTTTTTTATAATTGTTTTTGGAGATCATTTTCGGAGATCACGTCAATACAGATTATGAATACCAATCATTTAGCATGCAGAAACATTAATTTTCCGAAAAACAGATTCATCTCAATACTAATTAAAGTAACAGGTGGAAGTCATCCATATGAGAACATTGAGTTCTGATAATAAAGACATGTATATATTTATTCAAAACAGTTTACTTCAAACCCCTTATTTCCATTTCCACATAATCATTTTAACAGTTAAGAAATTACCATCTCCGGGATACTATTATTCCTTTTTAAACAAGATCGAATGAATACATGATTTCAAGCTTTAAATATGAATATTTTAAACGATATATTCCTTTAGAATGTACGTGCATAGACAAAAAAACAACTTGTCCAAAATTATTCCATCTTGTTCAACTTATTACTACCTTAAAATATCAAATACAAGAATATAACTGTAAAAAAATTAGATCCAAATATTCACTATTGCTTCCTTTAAAACAACAAACTGGGTATATTAAACAAATGCATGAATCGACATGGTCTCCTTTATCACAAACTGTAGAAGCTTGAAGATTAATCAAATAGCCAAACTAAAACCATAAACGCCCAAAACTTCAATATACGGTTAGTGTTTATTCATTAAGCCGTTCAATGAGAAACTAAAATCCTCAAAACAAATATGATATTATTCTATTTCATCAAACATGCATCTCCATTTTGACCCACAAAAAAAATACAAGACACAAAATCTTTATTTGACAAGCTTCCATAATAACCAATATCCAACTTGACTGTATTTAAAAATGAGTAACTGGACTTTAGAAAAACACATTTTACCCATTAGAACGGTAATAGCCCTAACAAAATGATTACATGCTTCATAAACTGAATAAGAATATGAAATAAATCATCTTTATGAAATGCTAAAATGATATTGATTTCACTGTATGTAAATATTCTTGGAAAATGCCAAATGGGTATGAAGGATAATAACTCAGGCGAACTTAAAGCTCCACAGGAAAAAAAAAAAAAATACAAACTTTGAAAGAATTGTCATGTCGACTTTACAGACACAGAATAAATTGAGAAATAAACACAACTGTCAAAATATAGTTCATACTTGTTGAATACTTCTATTTATTAACTTATATCGAATATTCAAGCTCAAAACCAACAATCTTTACTCGCCCAGAACCAAAAACCCATAGCTCAAATCACTTATCAATGCATAAACTGAACAAATGACTCAAAAACCAAAACCACCCATAGTTCAATGCCCATATGAGCTCATTCAATTCCCATTAACTCGCCACCAGAAGTTGTTGATGCGTAATCACAACACCCCTGAATGTTTGCAACTCAATGGGTTGAGACTCTAAGTGTGATTGCATAACATGGAGCTTTTCCCAAAGTGTGGGACTTTGAAATCGGAAAAGTTATCTAAATGAATGTCAGTTCATATTCCTCTGTTCAGGTGCACACATAAAATTTGCAGAGGATCTGCTCTAAAACCTACTCTAACTTGCCAAGGAGACAGGGTTAAGAAGATGTAATAAATTAAACCTAAACTAACAAAGGTGATGCACCAAAGGAATGTTGAACATCTGCTTTACCACTAAACAAAAACCATGAAATTTAATACAACCACCATACACAGATAACCAAAATTGTAGAGAGAAATCAAAGAGATGAAATGAACACAAGAGAGGGTTGAAAATCATCCACAGACATGTATTATTTCTCCACAAATTTGATACAGTACACTACAATGGCCAAGAGGCACAAACTTGCATTATAGTTTTGATGGGAGGTTTGAAAAAATAAGGAGAATACGAGGTGGGAGTAGGGCATAAAATCAGCAAAAAATTGAAAGAGGATGAAAGAAGAAGTAGAACGGAGAAAAAAATAAACTATGAAGGGTGAGGAAAGTGTTAAAAAGATTAGAGAAAAGAAGAGAAATGGGTATAGAATGAACGAAAAGGTAGGGGTGGTAGAGAAAAGGAGGGGTGCTCAAAAGAAACCTGAAAATTATAGGAGAGGAAAGGAGGATAGAGTGAATACAGGGAGAAGATTGAAGGAACCGGGTCTTTGTGAGGAAGACCAAGGACAAGAATATGGAACATACCATATGGAGATGCATGTGGAGGGTGTGATGATAAAAAATATGGGAGAACGCTAAAGAGCCATGTTATCGATGGAGAAGTAAGGAGGAAATGTGAGGTAAAAGGGGGAAGAAGATGATACAAAGGAAGTGAAATAAGACGAGGGTTGGGAGAGAGAAGAAGATAATAGAGAAACTGATGTAGAAGGAAGGGAATACAAAATGGGGATAATAAGTGTAGAGTGAATAGTATGAGGAATGTAAAGAGAAGAAAGAGGGGAGGAATGACATAGATTGGAAAAGATGTGGACATGCATGAAATGAGGATACTAGGATTAGGAGAAAATATAAAAAGGATGTATGGTGAAGACAGTAAATATATTGAAGGGCGAAGGGAAGATGGAGAGGTGTGGAAGAAGCGACAAGAAAGGGTGGGAGTGGGGGAAAATAATGGGAGAGAAAGAGAATGGGGGATAGAAGAGGCAATGCCAGTGAGGGGACGTTAGGGAAAGTCCACTAACAACGAGTGATGGGGAAGGATGAGAGAAGAAACGAAGAAAGGGAGAAAGGTAACAAGGAATGGAAAGGGTAATGCCAATGAAGGGATGTTAGGGAAATCCCACTAACAATGAGTGGTGGGCTCAGAGGAAGGAAGGAATGAAGTGAAATTGGATAAGGTCCAAGGGATTGAACGAGGTCATGTGGAATGAGGATTTGTAATGCCCGTAAAAATGACGTCCTAGGAACACGCTTCAACCTAACACTTAACCCAAAAATTGTGACTAATTTATATATATATATATATAAGAATGTTACAAGGGTGCTTGACCCCTTAGGGTTCATTAAATTAACTTACACAACTAAACTCAACTTTACGATTGAAGAACCAGGTCTAGTTAAAAGGTTGACATATTTTCAAATTTATCTCAAAGGTCCATTAACCAATTTTCATTAGGGAGGTACCAAGGATTACTTTACTTAAGTAAATATTTTCTTCTCTTTAGATAATTTTCAATCCTAGAAGGGTTAACCTTATATTAATTTATTAAATTCATTATCTCATTAACTTAGAGTCATTTTTGTGTCTTCCCAAGGCTTGTTAAGAACTAATAAAGGATTAGCACTCTAAGGCAATTTAAATGGCCCCATTCCCCAATTACACATACCCTTAAGGATTTAAATTAAGCATTTAAAAATACATTTATACCTAAAAAAATTATGGTAAATTCTCCACCCTTAGATCAAATCAATCTTGGCCACTAGATCATAGCCTTCCAAACTAGCCCTAAATTTCCTTATGAATCTCTATTAAACCTTTTCTTTGTTCCATTCTCCTCATTTGGTCTATTTTCTTTTGTTAAAATTTGTAGGTTGGAGAGGAGAAGGCCATGGGAGCAAGAAGGGAGCAATCATGGAGGACTCTACAAGGACCAAGCTAGAAGGTTTAGGTTGTAGGATTTAATGTTGTTTTCATTTTCATTCAAGGATTGGGAGGGATATTTTCCCCCAATCTGATTTTATTACAAACCATTTCTATTTGGGTTTTTTAATTTGGGGTAAACCCTACCACCATGAATAACATGAGAAGAAATGTTTTAGATCCACCATTTGTATGTTTTATTACCTAATCTAACTATTTTACTCATTGTTTTGATTGCTGATAGTTAATACATAAATTTTACATCTTATAAATTAAAGGGAACCAGTTAAAAAATTACGCATAGGCGAGGATCTGCGGAGTTCTGTTGTAAGTGATGCAACCGTCACCTAGAGCAGACCAGCGGTCCTAGGACCGTCACCCTGCCTGAGTTAAAAACCACATACTGCCACCCTACTGAGCTGAGGTTTTGAGATTGCCGCCTTAGCCTGAGTGGCGGTTACAGGACTGCCACTTTGCACAGGGTGGCGGTCATGTTTCAGAAAAATAGAACCTTAATTCTGAGTTTTCCAAGAAACTAAAAGTTACTAAAAGATGTTAAAAAACATTTTAAGCCTATTTTTGAGCATCTAGTGTTTCTATATTTGTGATTTCAATCTATTTGTTCATTCCCTAGTTAAATCTATTCATATTTAAAAGTTATCTAAACCAATGAAAACACATCTACTTACAAAATCATTCTATTATGTTCATCTAGTTTTCTTTCCATTTTAAGAGCAAGGTATTTAAATCTATTACTTTACATCAAGTCATTTTCTTGCTATAAAAATCAACATTTCTAAATACAATATATTCAAACTTGTTCTCTTTTTCATTTCACTATAATATGCATACATTCAAAATAGCCACAATAACTTTATTTTCCATTCAAATTTATTATGCATAATAGTTCAACTTCTTACAACCTCTATTTTTCCTTCTCTTATACAATGCTACAATATTCACAATGAAGAAAACTTTCTTTTCCATTTCACAACTAATTCACACAAATCTTTCTTTCTCTTTTCAATATACAAATATTTGAATGTAAACTCTTCTCCACAAGATTATTACAAAGTCATCCACTCAAGGTGGGAAATAATACAAGAATGTAAATAAAGGAAACTACAATAATACAAGTTCCTCCACTCTAAGTGGGAATACAATAAATTTCTTCACAAGGATAAGTTCTCAAGGTCTCCAACAACACTCCAAGCTCCACAACTCCAAGCAAGATAGCTCTCTCAAGATTGTTTGATTCACAACAAAATGGGGGGAGAGGCAATGCTCTCCACCAACCAAGACATCCAATGAAGAGGAGAAGCCATCCTCTTCATTGGCCCCCGAGCCCCAACCACATCACAATGGAAAATGATTTCAACACATGGCAACAAAAAGCTTCCACAATACTTAACAAAAATAGTTTCACAATCCATTCCATCCACATTCAAACACAACAACAACACAAGCAAGAAGAATTAACAAAACAACAATATAACAAGGCTTATCAAGAAAGCCAAAAGAGCAAGACCTATGGGGAGGCCACTTATGCCTCCCAATGGGAATGGGTGCCCACCTTAAAGCCTCCAATGCCTCCCTCAAGTACCCTTTATCCCTCAGTATACTCTTATGCCTCCCTCTACCTCTTATGCCTCCCTCATAACAAGAACAAGAAGAAATGCAAAATTCCTCATACAAGGTGGGGCACCTAGCCCAAAATACCTCCATAAGAAAGTAAACTCTTATGCCTCCCTTAAATCTCCCCATAGTCTCCTCCTACTCCAAACTTAGGCAATCAATCCATACCCAACAAACATTCCAAAGGAAAACAACACTCAACACAACATATAAACACAAAAAAAACATAATTTAAACAAAGGTGAAGCTTCTACCTCTCCGTAGTAGAGTTTGTTCCAAGAATGAATTTCCAAGCTCCTCAAAACCAAGCAAGCATAAAAAAATCTCCAATAATCCACAGCATTCCCAAAAATCTTCTAACTCTCCAAAAATTCAAGATTCCAAAATGATTAATTAACCACCAAACAAGCAAAAGAGAAACAATAAATAGAAAAGGGGGGGAGGAGGATGAGGTGGCTCCATGTAAGATTCCACATCACTCATCCTCAACTCCACCTCACTTGGCCAAACCTCAACCCTAATACACCATAAACTGGTGGGTGAGAGGAATGACAAGATACTTGCACACACAAACTAAGCCCACACCCCCAAAGGACAAAATAAAATATTTGAAAGAAAGTGCAATCAACATTTCACATTTTTATCTTCACAAAACACCCAATGGGGTCGAATTTTGATCCCCCAACCCATAGGTAGGGTTGGCATAGTACATTTAATAGGTATGGGACAAGTTTGACTTGTCCCACAAGCTTCCAAATTTGCCCTCTAAGGCCAAATTCGAGTTTCCCATGAAGGGTACAGTGTACAACACTCAAGATCTCAAGCATTCAACACACAACACAAAATCCAAGAGAAAATCAAGTCTAATAAATGAACTCTTTTTTGGTCACATCTTTAATTAGTTTAGGACAAGGTTAAATTAGCTTAATTAAGATACTACAACCCATTGATAATAAAGGGGTAAAACATACATCAAAATCTAAATAATTAAAACAAGTAAATTACATTACTAAGAGAACACATACTAACATTAATAAAAGAGAACAAAAATAAAGGACAACACATGACCCCTTGGTCACAATTTTCCCCTAACCAAAAATTCTAACACACACACAATTACATGTTTCCATGGTGACCCTAGTTGAATTCATCTAGAATTCCAATGTGGTTGGTCTCCAATCCCCCTGATGTTTGTTGTGAATATATATATATATATATATATATATAACTACAAAAGTACAATATACCTCCTTCGGCCTTGTGGCTGTATCAAAACATTCAAATTAAATATGAAATTTAAATCTAAAATCATCAATATATATATATATATATATATATATAACAAATCATCATCTACCATTTCTAACATTTTATTTCTATTCTACATTTCATCCAAGTCAAAACGATCACAACATTATTTCAATTATCAAAGCCTACAAAGTGTGGCGAAAGATATCACATGTCAGAAATATATATATATATATATATATATATATAACCATGTCCACAACATCTCAACATCAAATATAACATATCTCTAATAATCCAAATGCATTGTATATGAATCGAAATAACAACCATCCAGTATCTCTAGCATTTAGTATCAAGCTAAAACAAAAGTGACAACAATATCCATAAGTGTAGCTGATAGTATCATAATCAATAACAAAAAGGTGTCGAAGGGAATTGGGAACTACATGATTGATGATTTTTAGGGAAATTCCACTAACAACTATTAGCGCGGTAATAGAAGATGATGATGAAAGAATGTTAGAGGAATGTTAACAACAATGGTGAGTAAGCGTGGGGGTTGTTATGTGGGAGAATTCGAGAAGATGAAGTGAAAAGAGTAAGGAAAATGTGAGGGATTAGTTGTGACAAGGTGAAGGCAAGGAGAGGATGCGAAGGATGAGGACAAATGAGGTGGGGATGAAGTAAAAATACATGAAAAGAATGGGAATAAACTATATGAAGGATGATGGATCAAGAAGGGGAAAATCAGGGGAAATAACGTGATTATAGGTGGAATATATTAGACGTATGTTGTGATATGATAGGTGGAGAAAGGATAATGATAGGAGGAAGATGTGGTTGGTAGGAGAGACCACGTGGAAGAAGCGATCAAAAAAGTGAACAAAGAATGAGGTGAGGGAGAAGTTTAGAGTGATGATTTTAGCATAGGGAGGACCTTGATGTAAGACTGTCATGAGATGGAATTGCTTAAGTAAGATTACCAAGCAAGGGATGATGGAGATGAAAACTAGGAAAGAAAGAAGTGGTGTTTGTGAGAATGGAAGAGGAGGTGAGAGGATGTGATAATGGGGAATGCTGAGAAAAAGTGAAGGGTGAGGATGTGTAGTGATGGGGAAAGGCAAGAAGACAGATCATCCTTAAGAGGGACTCTTAAGTGAGATCATCATGCCACGCAGAGGGTTAAGTAAGATTGCCAAGAGAGGATGGTGATAGTGGTGGTAAGAATATGTGATGATGGGGAATGAAGAGAAAATATGAATGGTGAGAATGTGGAGTGATGGGCGAGTGCAAGATGACATGTCATCCTTAAAATAGACTCTTAAGTAAGATCGTCATGCCGCAGGAGTGGTTTCGTAAGATCACCAAACCGACAGGGATGATATACAAGGAGAAAGACAAAATTGTATCGGGTACATGGATAGAATGGTTGGTTGAAGAAGATGATTTTAAAAAAATGCATGAGAAATAAGATGGGGGAAATATGATGGGTGGGGGGAAGGCCATAGGAAATATTAACCTTAAGAGGTACTCTTAAGTAAGATTGTCATGTGACAAGGATGGTTATGTAGGATCGCCAAGTTGAAGAAGAAGAAGAACGATGATAGAGTTGGTGGGAATAGGGTATGAAAAAATGGACTGAAGGGGAACTGTTATCTCTCGAAAGTACACCCTGTAGAGAGATGGCTACAGGTTTTCTAAGCTTGCACAATTTATCTCTCTCTTTCGTAGATACAATGGAAACACCTCAGGTCTGTGGGTATACCTATTTTGAGGTGAGTCTCTGGTATCAAGGCCGGTTCCTTATTGGTGTATCCTAAACTGATTTCTGGGAGTTTGAGAGTAAAAGATGACTGTAAAATGATTAAAACTAAGGTGATACACCAAATTTGTATGAGGGCTTTGACTGAGTATATGCACAACTGATTTGGGAAGGATTTTTGATGCACGAACCAATAGTTTTTCTGCAGAATATCTAAGGGAAAAACACTTGATTGTACTGAGGGAGAATCACAACAGTACTAATAAGTTAACATGCACATTAAAATTAAGCAGAAAAGACTGAATTTGCAGCAGGGTAAGGTGATTGATCAGGGAATTTGCATTCACAAGACTAATAGAAACATACACAAGACTGCAAAATAACTTGGAAAGGCAGAAAATACTTCACACTCAGAGGGAAAAACTGGAAAAAATTTCTTCAGTACTCATATATCCAAAAGTCCTCCAGAAGTCCCCTTGTGCTTTGCAAAGGCACACAATATATAGCAAAAATAAAATTCACCCTCTTCCTAAAAATAGCCTAAGGCTTGTACTCGCCCATGCATCTTATTTTTATCCTTTATTTAATAATAGATAAAGGGAAAAATAGAGCATGCAATTACAAATAGGCATTATTAGCCTTACTTACATTACAGTCAAACTGAAGTTGACTGTTCTATTTTTAAGAAAAGAAGGGTGAATAATTTGCTAAAAATAAGGTTGCTTGCTAGGCAAGTCTCTCTCCATGAACATGCAACTCTGTCTTCTTCTCTATTCTGTCCTGTTGTGAAGGCATGCAAAAATACAACTCCCTGTATGTGAGCAAAATAATTACAATACTTGCAATATTTGCAAAAAATAAACATCCTGTGGGGACCACCTGCTATGTGCACATGTTCTGATATTGACATCTCCTTTAAAAATGGTCACATGAGTGACACTCTGCAAATCAATTTTAGCTCCTTGAAGTGGGGACCACTTGTGGTTGTGAACTCTTGTCCTCATTGGGTTTGGCCACTCTTTGTGGACTTAGCATATACTATGGTTTAAAAAACATGAGGGGCACTTTGTAAAGCCACCACACTATGCTCGACCACCTTTGATTATTTGGAATGACCATACCATATGGTCTGCCACCTTTGAGTTTGTCGGCCTTGGCATATTATAAAATTCACCTTTTCGGTGATCATTGTATATAATTTGGTCGGCCCTTTCACATTATTTGGAGCATGCACTAAGGTTAGACTTTGAAATTCATGGCAAATGATTTGTTTGGTGGACACGTGGGTTGTCCCCTTCTCCACGGTGACCCACCCCTTGGTGACTTGGTCGGTGGCTTCTGTAACTCTGGTTGAGTTTGCTTTGATTTTGAATGATTTGTGCCAATTTTGGTTGTTGATCTTTATACCTTTGTATTTGATGATCAATCCATGACCCACGGTTAGGGTTTTCTGACTGGCATTTAATGTGGGTGGTGGTATCTTACCAGGTGGTTTGCATTGATCATTGTGATTGATTTGAGGCCCTTGATCTTGTGTCCTTGATGTTTTTATGATCGTTGATCCTAAACCATGGTTGAGTTTAACCCACTTCTTGGGTTCAGGCGGTAAAGGGAACTTGACCGACAACCACATTTCATTTGGTTTTTTGGTTGTATGGGTGAAGCCCTGGAAAAGTTTTCCCTCAATGCCATTATTCAGTTCTTTCGAGCTCGAGCTTGCTTTCACTTGATTTTGTAGCTCCTTCTCTAAAAGTTTCTCTCTGTCATATCAGGTTTTCATGGTGGCACTTTCTGGTTCTTTGAGATTTATCTGGTTTTCAGTTTTATGGCCATGAGAGCTCAACTTTGAATTTCTCTATCATTTTGATCTTTGTGAGTTTTTTGAGCAATTTTTTTAGGAGATTCCACCATTGTTCTGTTCTTTTTTGGCTTCTTTGGTCTTCTATGGGAGATTTCACTGTTTGATCTGAGTTTGAAGCTTTGTGAGTTAAAATTTTGACCTCTCTGTCATTTTATTTCCTAGCTTGGACTTTTATCTCTCCTGAGTTTTGTATTTTTGATTTATAATGTTATCTGAGCTCTGTACAAAGATTATGAAGGGGTTTCATTATTGTTTCTTTGATCTCGACTCTGTCATTTTTTATTTCGAAACCTATGTACCATTCTAGCCTCTATGTATTTTGAAAGCTTTCTTGAGGTGGTTTAATGGCCGCCATTTTTGAATTTCATCGAGCTTGACACCATGTTTTATCATCACTGTTTCTAGGATGGTAAGTATGACCTCTTTTTCATTTTTTTTTTTTTGCCATTTTGAATTCTGAAAATGATAATCATTTTTTTCTTGCATTTTCTATGTGATCTCTTCGTTCCTTTGGTTTCTTCGAGTTGGAAACCATAGTTTAGGTTCTAATTTCCTTTTGGCATACACTTTTGTTTTCTTTTCGAGGGTTAAATTTCTGAACTTGGAAATTTTGTAAGTTATGATTTGTTTCTCTGATTCTTGATCTATTTAATGGGTTCATCAATTAAATTCAGAATATGTATGTGGATTTTCATGCTTCATAAATTAGAATTTGTATTTACTTCCTGCTGCAACTGGAAAATATTTTAATTTAGTTTTTGAAATAATTGAATACGGTCATATTCTTGAATTTTGATTCAAAATTCCATCATGAATTATAGATACTGTATTTTAGAACCTCTAGATCTGAAGGTTTATCTGGGTATTGTGATTTCCTTTGAGCTTTACTTATGCAATGTATTTGAGATGAATAACCTATTTTTGCATCTCTGTTAGAAACCTCTACCTAGCTTTAAAATCTTTTCGTTTTGTCAGAGACACTGATAATAAGCTCCTTGTTTACAAGATCATCTGTGATTTCTTGCTACCATTAATGGGTCTTCATTCATTGCAATATTGTGCTTTTCCTGAGTTTTCTTGTATTTTTCATGCTCGGCCATTTAAAATGAGCTTTGAAAAGATGTGATTATCGTGTTTTTGTTATGAAATATTTACTTTGTATCTTCCTTTGTTTTACTGTGGTGGACATAAGGTATTTTCTTCATTCTGGATACTCATACTTCAGCCTCTTCTCTGTATGAGTTCTTTGTGCTTTAACCTCAGGACAATTGTTATCTCATTTGCATTTGTTGAGAATATTGTAGAAATGATGGTTATATTTTATGCAAATATAGGTTCTGTACATTACTTCAGGTCTATTCTGAAATCTTTGGCTCAATTTTGTATTCTGGAGAATCCATTTGTTACAATTCATTGTTTCAGGATCAACTTGATTCTTTGAAATTCTGTAGCACCCTTTTGAGAATACTTGCTTTAATCATTTTCAAACTGAGATCACTTGAACATTGAAATTCTCCATGAGATGAGTGTTTGAATGCAATTGTTTTCTGAAAATTTCATCTATTGAATGCTTGACTGTAACAATGTTCTTGACTTTCTGAAAATAATGTATACTATTTTCTGAACCTTTGCATAACATATTATTTCTAGAACTCTGTTTACAACTCCTGCATGTTGGACAATTCAAGTTTTGTCAAAAATGTAGTTCCTTTTCTTTTGTGCTTCAATATTGTACTTGAGCTTCACCTGTAGCTGCATCTGTATTTGATCAATTTCCTTGCATAGATAGTTGTACTTCTTTGATATGGCAACATCTCTGTATTCATTCTGAATGACTTCTATTTTTGTAACTACAAATCATGCATTCAATTTGATCTCTGAAGCTATTACTTGTAGTATTTTGCAATCTTATTTGTATCTCAGCATTGTATAATAATCTGATGGACAACTTATTTCTTCTAATTTGAAATTTTATCCTTTCCTGTAGCAACTAGCTTTGATTTTTGTCCTTTCCTGTAGCAACTGAAAAATTTAAAATGTTGATTTTTATGGCGAAGCCCTGGCAATTTTTTTCCAGAATTCTCTCTTCCATCCATTTCCAGCATAGTAGTTGTATTTTCTGATTCAAAACATAACACTTCATGTTTGAAGCTGGATTGGTAAATAAAATGAGACATCATAGTTGTGTTATCTTGATCATAGCATGCTTTACTATTTTTCTGTATCACTTACTTGATTTAAATCATTCCTTTAAGCATGTAGTAGTTAAAAACAACATGATGGAAAGTTGTAAATGTCCATTTTACATGGCGAAGCCCTGTCAAAATTTTTCCAGAATCTTGTCTTCATTCCTTTCAACTGTGACCTTCTCTTTTAGCCAAACATCAGCTTTCAAATTCTACTTTTTTCTTCTATTGCAAACTGAAACATGTGCTTCTATTGCTAGTCTCTCTTTTACACTGTACCTTCTTCCATTTCAGAACAGTTATTGGAACTTTGAGTTACATTCTTCCTTTTATTGCATGCACTTATGACTTGTCTATTTTTTTCTTTGGCTGCAACCTGTACCTGCACACTTAGGAAAATAGTTAGAAAATAATTAGGCTTTTTGGCCTCTCTTATGTCCATGTTTTTCTTCTTTCTTTTCTCTTTCTTCTTTCTGAGTGAATAAAGCATGCATGCAGTTTGTTCTTCAAGTAGAATACATCTCCTGTTAGGAGAAGATTCATATGCATGAAGTAGGATAGTGTAGGAATATGAATTGATCCCTGAGCTCGTAACTGACAGTTAACTTTTCTTCTTTTCAGGTACAATGGCTTCTACCATGGAGATGAAGGAGAAACAAAAGATGGAGATGAAGATGCTTCAATCAAAGAACAGAAACCCCAAGGAAATGATGGGTTCACTCATACTCCTTTGCTTTCTCTTTCATGCATGTGTACCTTTCTTTTCAGTAGTTGTACTTTACTTTTCAGTTACATCCCACGGCTTGTGTGGGAAACATTTGACTCTCCTTGTGAATAAAACATTGAATTCTGAAAATGAGTTGTGTATTTCCTTGTGCATTCTAGCTTTTCTGTATGGATTGTATAATGAACTAAACAACTCAGTAACATAATTGAATGTCTTAATCATGAAGGAAAGAACATTGATAGAACTTGTAACATTCAGTAATGAACTCTGATTTTCTAATAATCTGCATTTCTGTTTGCTGCTTCAAAACTCAGCACTTCACCTACTCTGTAATTTTTTTGTCTTCATCAAGACAACACAGTTGTCCTTCGGGGCTTTGTGTTCTTTTGTTGAAGATGGCATGAAATTGCAGACTATGTTGATTGGATAACATGGGTACTATCTCCAAGTTGTGGGACTTGCTACTTGAGATAGACCTCCAGAGAAAGCTGGTTCTTGCTCCTAAACTACCTGCCACAATCTACTCTAATGCAGGGGAAACTAACTATTCTAATCTAAATTTCCAAGGGACCAGGGAGAGAGAATGCATAAAATGAAAGCCTACACTAAAGTGGTGATACACCAGAAAAGGAGGGTGTGAGAGTAGTCTCCAAATGTGTGAAATACAGAGGCAAAGTGCACACTAGAAGAGGTGATGACAGTTCTCCACAATCTAACAAAAGCATTCACAACAATATTCCAAGCATACACAATGATAATGGATTCCTGCAAGAACATAATAATAGACACAATATTCTTGTAGAAAGATGAAAGGGGCAAGAAGAATGCAAGAAAACACAGCAAGGGAAGATGCATCCACAAACTTATATTTTATTGCTTCCTGATATGCACAGTTCAATCTATTACAAGATAAGGGCCTGGATCACCATGCAAGGAGTCCACTACAAGGGCCTGCAACACACTGGCTTCACAAAGCAATTTTGGCAGAGCTTTGCTACAAAAACTACCTCTTTTACAATGAGCCCAACACTCCAATTTATAGAAAAAATGAGAAGAGAGAGAGAGGGAAAATGGAAATCCTGAAATCTGTCCTTCAACCACCTGTAAGAGGCATTAAATGGAGTAAAATGATTGTATATTACTTGCAAAAGGCTCCCCATACTGTCCCAGGTGCTGCAGCAGAGAAAGAATGATGACCATGCCTCTTAATTGCACTCCCAACCACCAAATAAAACACTGTTATGAACCCAGCCACGTTTTCTAAAAAATATCAATCAATTTCTCATCAAATCTAGAATTTATTGATTTCTTGTGCATTGGGATTGGAGCCACAATTCCAACGGTACCAATTTTGTGTGATTTCGTTGAGAAATGCAAAAGTTATGGCCTTCTGAGTGCGGGCAGCTATTTTGGGTCTGGCAGGCATTTTCTGTCATTTGACGGGAATGAGCATTAACTGACTGGAGCCGAATATGTTTCTTTTATTTAAATATATCTACCCTCATTAAAAATAAGAAATCCAGTTTTGTGGCATAGAGGATGTTTTCGTGCTCGTTCCAGAAAGTCCAATTTTGTGAAAATCGGAGCTCGGAGTCAAAAGTTATGGCCGTTTGAAGTTCACGGGTCAAACGTTGACTTTTCTTCGGCCGTTTCAGCTTTTCACGTCCCTTGCGGCAGACTATTTCGGCTTGTTCGGCTTTTTTTCACCTTTTCGCGTCCCACGCGTACTTTTGTCCCGGCTGTCCGGATGACAAATTCTCCGAACATCCCGAATGGCTTCCTTGTTCCCTTTTCAGTTCGCGCCTTTTCACGTCCCACGCGTACTTTTGCTTCCCGGCTGTCCCAAACCGCACTAAAACAAAGACTTGATGATTTTTATTGTTTTCGGCCATTTCATCTTTTCACATACTTTGCGTCCCGACGTCCCAACTGTCTCGTGGACCGCCTGGGACAAAAATTTCTGACTTAGCTGATTTTCTTTGTATTTCGGCCCCAAGCTTGGTACGACGAACCTTGGTACGACCCGCACTGGAACCCACTGCCCTTCAGACCCGAAATTCTTTTCTAGTCCTGCAACCTTATTTTTTGCATTTTTTCCATTTTTTCTAACTCGTTGGGATTTTTCTTGGATGGGAGAGTTAGAAAGAATCCCTCATGGCCGAGGGGACCCCAAAAACATGATTTTGGGCCTTGAATCAATCTACTTGCTCGGGACTGAAGAATTTGATGCATGTTATCAAAATTACCTTGAGGGGTGAATTTTGGACAAAGAAGAACTACAGAAGGGATTAGAATCATCTGTAATTAATTTAGCAATAACAAATCATAAATTAAATCCACTTAGCTTATGATATACAATTCACCCAAATTTCATCGGGGGGGTGAAGTTTGGTTGCCCATTTTTGCACAAGTGCAAAAAATTGTCAATGATTAACCCTCAATTGAATTGTTGCCATCCTTGATCGCGATGCTACTTAGGATGACCAGGAATTGAATTTAGCTTTCAGGGAAGGATTACACAAATCTCTGAGTGATTTCCATTCATAGTGGTTTTCTTTAGGAGCACAAGAGGACTATGGATGTCTTTTGAAAGGCAACAAATGCGTGTAACATTAAATGGATGAACTCTAATAAATGTAGTTAGGGGTGTTTCCACTTGAGGTAAATCTTTTTTCCTGGGATCCCAATTGGTTATTTATATTCTCTTAAACTAGAAACTGGGTTTTTGTAAAATTTTAACAGAAGTTTTCCAGATTTAACTAAAGGAAAACCCAATAGGAATTTTTGTAATATTTTGAATCTAAGTGTTTTAGATACATTCAATCTATCAATTTTTTGTTTTAAAAATAACAAAAATTTCACTTAACTTACATTGAATTTTACGCAAAGATCAAGATGTGATCTTTATGCTGATGTGAAACTACAATATTGTGTGTATTGTTCTTATATTAGAAAAATCAAACGAGATAACTATCAATCGGATGTCATATGAGTTAACTACGTTACTTTTTACTAGTGATGTGTATGCTGATAAACATTTTCTTATGGGATTCCTTCAAATCCTTGTTCCATTCTTCTTCTTCCATATTGTAGAAGGAAATATGCTCTGATACCATGTTTTATGAATAAAAAATTTCTAGATTTGATGATAAAATTTAGCAACAACAATTTGAGATTAGCACATGAAAATAGGGAAAATCCAGAGACAAATAAAATAGCGAAAATAATTGATAGATTAAAACTTGAGCAATTACATGATGAGAGAGCTTACAATATATAGGAGAATGAAATCCTTAAAACAAGGATTCAACTCCAATCTTTAATCTCATAATATCCTCACATATCTTTCCTATAATCACTCCCAAACCCATCAATCTCTCACACAACTCCCAAATAGCTACGTGAGTTGTTTATTCAACAAACTCACAACTAATACAGATTATCCTATATTATTAATAATGAATTGATTAATAACTCATATTAATAATATTACAAACTTTTATTTTTCTCACACAAATATGATATTAATATATCAATATTAATATCATACTAACACACTAACTTACTAATGTAATATATGAATATTACATTTAACTATTACAAACAATAATGTGAGCACTAATTTCCTAACAGGTGAATGGAGGGGGTGCAAAGTAAGATGTTGATCATGCAGGAAGATACTCACGTGACGAAAAGCATCTTAATTTTAATATAACACATAATAGGGTACATCGTGATATAAAAGATCAAGATGACTATACTGTAATATGTGTGATAGCATAGATAGGGGCCATCAAAATAAGATTTAATGCCCCAGTATGATATGAAATTGGAAGAGAGCATAGATAGAGGCCATCAATAAATTATGATGCCCTAATATGAATAACAATTAGATAACACAAATTTACTAGAGAGAACAATAGGATACATAAAATCAAGATGCCCCTTGTAATATATCAAGATACAAGACAGCAATAAATAAATTTTAACTAATAATGCAACATAAGAACCAATAAATATGTCCCTAACGTGTTCCAAAATGAGGATTGATCAGATGTTATCCCAAGCAGGGGTACAAGGACATAAAAAAGGATTGGTTCATTGTCCTCAAAGAAAGAAACAAAGAGAGCCAGATTTTCCCCAAGTGAGGATTCACACGAGGAGAAGTGGTTTGAATTTGATAGTCATAAGGTGATTGGATCATTCGTTGGCGATAATAGTTCAAAGGATGAATTGTGTTGATTATTTTAGAGTTTTTGCGATTTTGTGGAGTTTACAATTTTTTTAGAAAAAAAAAAAATTGATTTTTTTTAATTTTTATTTTGTGATTTTGTGGATGTTTTTGGAATTTTGAAAAGTTTTCAAATGTTTTCGTATTTTGGATATTTTCTAATGTTTTTTAGATTTTTGGATTTTTATATTGTTTTGTTTTTTTGAGATTTTCTAATGTTTTTGGATTTTTTCTAATATTTTTGGATTTTTGACGATTTTCAAATGTTTTTGGAGTTTTTGATTTTTACACTGTTGTCAATTTATGGACGAGAATGCAAACTTATTTTGAGAGGTGATAAACTAGGATATTTTTCGTATGTATCGTGTTCCTCATGGTAACTCTTGCTCTGAATAACACAAAAAATTTCATTCCATTGTCAGGATATGTTGGTGATGATATGATGAAAATAAGTACAACTCCATTCTTGAGTCCATAAAACTAGTAAGATGTGAGGGATCATCATCGAGAATCAATAAGGACGCAGGAGGTAGCTAATGAATATAGAGACAAATGCTAACAATAATCCCTTTGAGAAATTGTGACTCAATTCTTCTTAACGTCACAGAACTAGTTTCAAATATGGCTTTCACTCTATGATTCACGTGCTAGACTTAGACAGTTACGTGGCTTGTTGATTGATAAGATATGACGTGAAGGGATATATCTCTCTTCACTTAGGCATCTAATTTACTTCTTTGGGGATTCTATAATTGTAATCACTGTTAGTTTTATAAGATTTTGTATTCTTAAAATGACTCCATATGCCTTGCCCCATGCTACCAATATGAAGCAAGGGCTCATCACCAAAGGCAAAACATAAGCGAGTAAGTTATTTTTTTGTTTTATTTTTTTTTCAATGTTTTTTATTATTTTTTTTGAATTTTTGAATGTTTTTGCAACATTTTTATGCTTTTATGGGAATGACCCTCTACGCTTTGCCCCATGCCACCTGTAAGAAGAAAGAGTTTATCACCAAATACAAGATGTAGATGAGTAAGGGCACCTTCCTCCATTCCCAATCTCACATTACCAATAAGAAGTGTGGGCTCAACACCAAAGACTATGAAGGATGAAAGATGTGACAATGAATTATTCATAATTTATTGGATTGATGGAATTTTACAATAGTACTTTTTTTGGGAAGGAACATTTTCCCCCAATCTCAGTCCCACACAACTAGTAGGACACGAGGGTTCAACACCGAAGACTGAGATGAATGATCAAACAAACTGGGTATAGAAATTTTGAGCTTTTTTATGAAAGAGAGAATGTCTTTGAAGGGAATATATTGCCATCAGTAAGCTTCTACATATGATCATAGGTGAAAGCGACTGAAAATGGGAGATATTATAAGTATGACACTCACAAACTTAATAGGATCTATATTAGCACATGTCTCATGATGATAAATATGAAGATGTGATTTTGATAATGAAAATATCTGCCAATGGAAATGAATAACTTTAAATTATTTGGAGATAAGCTAGACAAAAGGAACGATGTACACGCCACTGTTTCCCAGAATAGTGAACACCTCAAGGATAAAATTTATTTAAATGAACTACATTCATTGGTTCATCAAGTTCTTGACCATCTTCAGTGACTAACTTATAGGCTCCGGAGCCAAATTTTGTTGTAATTACATAGGGTCCTAACCAATTAGGCTCAAAATTTCCTTGTTTTTCTCGCTCGTTAGTGGTATTATTTTGATTTTCTTTTAAAATGAGGTTACCAATTTCAAATTCTTTGGGTCTTACCTTTTTATGATAACTAAGTTACAGTCAATTTTGATAGACATGAAGATGATTGAGGGCAATAAGTCATTTTTCATCGAGAAGCTCAAGCTCTTGAAGTTGTGACTGTCGATATTCATCCTCATTAATTACATCTTTAAGGGAGATTCTCGAGGATGGGAGTTATATCTCAATAGGTAAAATGGCTTCACAACCATAAATGAGGGGAATGGGGTGGCTCCAATAGGCATGCAGTAAGATGTACGGTAATCCCAAAGAGTGGGTTAAATTTAAGTATGTTAATTACATGCATTGGTGTTCACAATTTTTTCCATGATGAATTTTAAAGTCTTTTTGGTTGCTTCTGCTTGACCATTACCCTGAGGGTAGTATGGAGTGGACCACTTAAGTTTGATGCGAAAACATTTGGCGAGGTCTTTTACATCATGTTTTTTAAATGATTTTTCTTTATCTATGACAAGAGCGGATGGAATACCAAATCGACAGATGAGATTATTAAAAATGAATTTCGATATTTGGCTACCAGTAACATAGGTGAGAGGCATAGCTTCCACCCATTTAGTGAAGTAATCGGTAGCGGTAATGATGAACTTATGTCCATCAGACGATGTTGGTCAAATTTTACCGATGAGGTCAAGTCCCCATTGAGAGAAGGGCCATGGTGTGGTTATCGATTACAATGCTTGGAAAGGTGCATGGATAATATTGCCATGCTTTTGACATGATTGACATCGTTTGCCAAAATTTCATGCATCACTTTCCATGGTGGGCCAATAATATCCAACTCGCAGGATTTTCTTGGCTAAAGCTATACCGTTCGTGTGCGCTCCGCAGATACTAGAATGGACTTCAGCTAGGACACTCGAGGATTCTTCCTGATTAAGACATCTGAGAAGAGTGCCATCATATCCTCATTTATAAATATTTTCTTCTAAAATTGTGTAACGAGAGGCACGTTGTGCTAAAGCACCTTTATGCATTGTTTCATGTTGGTAGGAATTTTTTTAATCACGGATGAAGGTGTAAAGATCATGGTTCTAAGGGTTATTTGGACCCACAATTTCACATACCATAGTGTTTTCAGGAAGATCATAGGAAGGCATTAAGAGATGTTTTAAGAGAAAATGTGCCTCGGGTTGACTACATGCGAATTCTAACAGGGATCCAATAGTTGTCATAGTGTCGGAAGATTTATTAAGAATTATGGGGATTTGATCAAAGATAATTAATCAAAAATAGCTTCGAAGGCTATCCACCATGTGCTTATATGGGATAAGTTTTTCATCCTTGAATTGTTATTCATCAGTAACTTGCTTAATGATAAGTAAAGAATCACCAAATACAGCTAACTCTATAAGATTCCAAGATATAGCTAGTTTTAATCCTACGATTAGAGCTTCATATACTGCGATATTGTTGGTACATGGGAATGCTAATCGAAATGATTTGGGGATGACGTGTCTGCTAGGTGTGATAAGAAAAATACCAGCTCATGAGCCATGGAGATTACAAGATCCATCAAAAAATAGAGTCCAAGATGGCGCGATGTTTATGTGTATAAGATCTTCATCAGGAAATGAAAAATGGAGTGGTTCTGTTCTAGGAAGGGGTGCCTCAACAATTTGGTCTAAAAGGGCATGTCCTTTAATTTCTCTTTGTGAAACAAACTTGACGTCAAATTCACTAAGTAGTATGACCCAACTAGGCATTATTCCTGTGAGAATGGGTCAGGACAAGAGATACTTGAGAGGATCAATCTTGGTGATCAACTTAGTTGTGTGATTGAGCAAGTAATGACGTAACTTATGGAATGAAAAGGAGACCTCCAAGCATACTTTTTCAATTTGGGAATAACATAATTCATGCTCAATAAGTGTTCAACTAAGGTAATATACAGCCTTTTCTTTTGCTTGATCATTGTGTTGTGCTAACAGAGCTCTTATGGCATGTTCAATGGCAAATGTATAAAGCAACATGGGTTTATCTGTAACTGGTGACATAAGAACAGGTGGGCTAGAGAGGTATTCTTTTAACTTAGAAAAAGAGTCTTGACAATCATGGTTCTAGTGAAATTGTGCATTTTTCTTGAGTAATTGGTTGAAGTGATGGAACTTATCGGCCAACTATGATATGAAATGTCAAATATATTGGATTTTTCCCTGAAGACTATGTAATTATTTTAGGTTTTTAGGAGGATACATTTCCATAATGGATTTGAATTTTATAGGATCCACTTCTATGCCTCTCCATGAGATAATAAACCCTAATAATTTACTAGAGGTCACCCCGAACACACATTTCTTTGGGTTAAGATGAACCTTATACTCAATTAATTTGTCAAAAATATGTCTCAACACACCTGGATTCCCTATTTGTGTTTTTGATTTTGCTAATATATCATCAACATAATATTCCATGATATCATGTAACATATCATGGAAGATGACATTCATTGCTCATTGATAGGTGGCATTGGCATTTTTAAATCCAAAAGGCATGACCTTATAACAGAAAGTTCCCCATGGTGTAGTAAATGTCATTTTATGTTAATCCCCTTCGGCAATACGTATTTGATTGTAACCGGAAAATCCATCCATTAAGAAGATCATTTCATGGCCTGTCGTAGAATCAACAATCATGTCTATATTTGGCAAGGGAAATTCATCTTTGGGACAGGCCTTGTTAATGTCTCGGAAGTCTATGCATATCCTAATGTTAGGGGTTTTCTTAACTACAGGAACTATGTTATATATCCATGCCAAATAATCAATAGGTCAGATAAAGTCGGCTTCCAAGAGTTTCTCGAGTTCGACTTTGACAAGCAATGCTACTTGGGGATGCATTTTACGTAGTTTTTGTTTTACAGGCTTTGCATCTGGATGCACCACAAGGTGGTGTACTACAAGAGATGGATCCAGGCATGGTATGTCCTTATAGGTCCATGCAAAGATATCTTGGAATTTAAAAAGGAGTTTTGTAAATTCTATGCATTCTTGGTCAGATAGACTAATGCCAAGTTGTAAAATTTTTGGTTGTTTGATGGTTCCAATGTTTATGTCTTTAGTTTCTTCTACAAGCATTTTAGATGTATCCTTTTTAGAGAATGATGCTAATGGTTGATGTAGGTCATCGGTGTTGGGTGATTTGGGGGAGTTGGTACAAGATTTTTGTGTGTGATGTTGAGCATTTTTATTGACATGTTTGTTTGATACGGTGACGATGAGATTTTGACTATGGGAAATTTTTTGTTTGTGCTTCTGATCCAAATTTTCTGAAGGTGAAGGATCCGAATATTTTATTTCTTTGCCAAAATAGGTCGATTCATCTAGATTGATTTAAAATCCTTTTCTATGGTCGGAAGTAGGGATTTGATCAAGAGTAACAAGGAATTCTTCTATGGCTTCATCATTTTGGAACATGTCCATGGCCACATGATGTGATTAGCCATGGTCTATGAGAGTCGGTTGCGTAGGCTCAAAATTGATGACATTGATAGATAAATGTTTGAAGTAAATATGTGTTTCAGCGATGTCCTCGAAAAGGTTATGTGTAGACCTGGTCTCATTATCAGAGTTATTGTCGTTTATCACTTGAAATTAATACATGAGCAACATCAAATACCTTGAAACCCATACCATGTTTACCGTGATGTTGTGTGTAATTGATTAGGTCTAAAAGATCTTGTTCATTTGAACCGAGTCCTTTACCCTTCCATTACATGTTTTTCATTATTCGATGAGCTTTGGTAAATTGAGGGGACTCGTAACAGGGATCAAAGTCATCATTATATAACCAAGATCTTGAAGAACTTGGAATATGTTCATTGTCTAGATAACCAAATTTTTTCCAAACTGACTGTCCCATTTGGTAAGTGGGATGGATTCTCAAATGCAGATCATTGGGTTTTTTGTAGTTGTGTGGGGATTTGTTGATGTAAAAGGAATCTGCCATCTTTTGAAATTTTTATTCACTGCATCCTTTGTCAATGATTTTGAATGTGTGGGATGGGGGACCTATAGGTACCTCATGTGGTGAGAAATTCAGTTTGGTAGTTCTAAAAGATGAAGAGAATGGGTCATTAGAAGAAGGGGGTGGATTGGAGGATGAAGTTTGGTTATTTGAAGGAGAAGGTATCTTAATAGAAGAGGTATGGTTGGATGAAGAAGGTTGACTAGGCAAGGAAGAAGATGGTGTGGTGGAAGAATAATTATTGTTGGAAGAAGAAGCTTGATTAGTGGAAGAAGATGATTGATTAGTGGGAGGAGGACTGGTTGAAGATTGTTGATTAGCGGAAGAGAATGGATTGGAAAATGTGGTTTGGTTAGAAGATGATGGTTTTGGATCATATTTATGGAGTGTATCCAGATCGACGTGTTTCGTTAGGGATTACGTGAGGTAGAGCATACTTATTTGTTGATGGACAATAGTGATCATGTCTATACCATCCTTCAAGGAACCTACAATACTCAAAGGGTTGAGGATCTGCACATAGCATAAATTCCTTGTCCAAATGAGGAAATTTAATATATTGGTGGAACGTTGATGGGATGGCTTTCATGGCATGAATCCATGGTCGGCCGACGAGAATGTTATATGCAACTTCTACATCCACCACATGACATACCGTTTCTAAGGTGATGGGTCCAACTTGAAGAGGTAACGTGATTGTACCTTCAGACTTTCTTTCACTATTATCATACCCACAAATGGTTATGATGTTGTTTTGTAAATCATTTTCGGTGTAACCTAGGCAACGTAAGAGTTTCATGGAACAAATATATGTGGATCCATTGTCGACTAATACATGTTTGATCATACAATGAGTGATATAACCCTCGACGTATAAATAATTATTATTAGCGATGTTGGGATTAAGAAGGTCAGTGGGACCAAAGGATAAAATAGGATTGGGGACTGTAAGATGTGTAATTAAAGCCTAGAATTGTTGTGAATTGATGTCCTCAAGGACATGAGTGTTATTCAATGTTTGCATAAGGATGAATTTTAGTGCAGGAGAAGAATTAAGTAATTCCATGATGGAAATCTATGTTGTAGTATTCTCTAATTATTTGATAATATTGAATGATGGTGTAGGTTGTGGAGTGAAATTGGTGGTAGAATTAGATGGTGGATTAGGAGGTGGTGCGGGAAGACGAAGTGGCAGATTTTTTTGTTGTAGGGACCCACATTATTTTCTGTCTGGTGGTGATCGCACAGTCAGTTCTAATCTTTATAGTTTCCACTAAGTCTTGGTCATAGTCTATGTTCAAGATGATTGAGTCATACTCGACATTGCTTGATGATTGACCCTTATCTTTTGAATTATCATCGTGGTTAGGGAAGGTGTTTTTGAACATGTTAAGTTTTTCATTATGTGTTTTTGTCTTAGAAGTATTTTCAACTTCTATGTCTCCACGTTCAATTAGTTCTTAGACATAATGGTGGAGTTTCATGCATTGATCTGTAGAGTGCCCTTTTATGCAATGGTTATCACAATATTCATTTTCCTTATACCAATTTAGTTTGGGTTGTCCTTTTTTGAATTGTTTGGCGATGGGATATGTAATCATCTTGGCATTTGTCAAGTGATGAAAGACACTATATAGGATTCCTCCGGGAGGAGTCAACTGTCTTTGCCTATCTTGAGAAGGAGTTTCCTTTCTAGGGATTATAATTCTAGTGATTATGATTGGTTGTTTGGATTTTAATGCGTTGATCAGATTGTTTTGAACGTTTCGGACATGGAGAGAATCGACAATGTCATCGTTGACTATATTCTAGTTTTGGTTAAAGAATTTATATTTTTCCTGGTTTTGAGGGGCATCTCTATAAGGTTGGTCCCTAAAGGGTGCTTTAAGTAAGCCCTTAAAAATGAGTGTTTTTTCAATTTGTGTTCCCTTTTCAATGACTTCTTTGAAACTACCCAGATAGTGCATTTACATGTGGAATGATAATTCGGCATTCAGATTTGGAACAAAAATGCTAACCAATTGTCTTTCTAGTATTGAGCGGGGAAATC
Organism: Taxus chinensis; assembly: GCA_019776745.2. Lineage (NCBI taxonomy): Eukaryota > Viridiplantae > Streptophyta > Pinopsida > Cupressales > Taxaceae > Taxus > Taxus chinensis. Next base: position 162,342,011 of record CM034157.1, read on the forward strand.
TGCTTGCAATTCCTCACCATCATTGTAATAAGGAGGCGAATTTTTCGTTGGGCCTTTGTCTAGTGTTACAGAGATCGAGCATGGTTATTTCTGAGTCTAATTTGAAAGAAAAATGTTTGACGAATTTTTCTGATAAGTTTGCGAATGTCGTGACCTACCCTTTGGGAAGATGTAAAAACTATTCTAAAGCATGTCCTCCTAAAATTTGGGGGAATATTCATAAAATATACGTGTCACAATAAGCAACTTCCTGACATTGCATGTAAAATTCCTTGACATGTTCACGGGGGTCACCTTTGCTTTTGTATTTATCAAATTTTGGGAGTTTGAAGGATGACAAAAATGGTAAGCATGATATTTCTGTATAAAATGGATAAGGACACAGTTCTTCAAAGTTGAATTGTTTTGATTGTTTTTGTAGTCCCTAAATGGTGTGTTTCATATGTTTGCATTCTTGTGTGAATAGAGAGGTAGGGGATGGGTTATTAAAAATTTCGTGAGTATTGGGGTCTGGATTGGAGTCTTTTAACCTTTCAGCTCTAGCAGTTGCATCATCAAGTTTCTTTGTTAAGTCTTGGATTTTATTGAATAACTCGTCAGCCAAAGAGCTATTTCAATTGTTTGGTATTTCATTGTGATAACTCGATTCACCATTGTCGATAATTTTGTTTAAATTTTCAGTCCCAAAGTCATGGGGTAGTTTTACCCCCATGGCTAGGATGCGTAATAGATATTCATTCTTGTTTTGTTCCATCACCCTATTTACTTGTTCTTGTTCTTCATTGATTAGTTTTGGTTACGTGACTTCTTTATCGTCATTTTCATGATTGTGACTACGTGTGAATACCATGATAAGATAGGTGTGTTCCTGATTAAGCTGTAAAAAGTGGTTAGGAATTTTGAGTAGACGTGATTAAATGAGAACTTGATTGCTTTGGATTTGGCTTGAATAAGCTCGTGATTACTAATAAGGAGAGTAACTCAAACAAGTTATCTCACTATGATTTTGATATAACTTAAGATGAGTTATTAGGGAGTTTATTTCACATTGTGTAGATTTGGCTTGAATAAGCTCTAGATTGTTGATGGGGAGAGTAACCCAAACAGGTTAATCTCAATATGGTTATGATATAACTCAGAATGAGCTATGAAAGGATTTGTGTCAGATGTGATTTGGATAAACTCGATAGTTGAAAAAATAAGGAGTGAACTCAAACAAGTTTCTTGATGTCAATTTGATATAGCTTGAAAACACGCTATGGAGGATTGGTTGAAGCAAGCTAATGAAATCGGTGCGATGTTTTGGTCTTTGTTGTTGGATTGCTTGGATGTTTTGCTTGGTATTGAATTGTTCAAGAAATGATTTTTGTGGAACATAACTAGGGTTTGAAATTTTACAATGAACACATTGATATCAACCAAGTTTGATGATAAAAAATAATGTTAAACTATTTTGTTGACAATCAGCAAATAGTCATGTGTATCAAATTGTTTTGGCTCAAGAGGTAAATTATTTAGGAATGATCATTTTTTCATGAAATCATACAAGCATGTTGCGGAGTGATGGATGCAGGCTCTTATCACTCCAAAAATGTGTGTCCTCTGATATACCCTAGTCCTGATATACCTAATTATGTACGGGGGCATAATTGGTACAGGGAACCCTTAGAACACTAGAGGAGACTCACCAATTCTTACTTTCCTGCTTCTGAGTGAATTACCACGTCTAAAACATGTTTTTTGAAAAGGTGGAAGGTGATGGGGGGATGAATGTGTATGTTGTCCTTATAAATCCTCGAATAATTACAGGGACGATGTCAAGTCTTCGTTGTTACAGCTATTTAGGCATGGCTCGCATGCTCCACATGACAACATTACATGTAAGTGAAGAGTAGAGACGAGGTAGATACTGAACGTTGTGATGAGATGATGTCTCAAAGTGCAATGCATATGTAAATGTTGTTGGTGCGTGGTAGTCAAGTCCATGTCAGTGGTGATAAAATCCACCTCTACTATGTGCAAAAACAAGAATGATGATGTGATTATACACAAGGTTCTTTCCAACTTGAAATAAATTACTGGTGGAAAATGACAGCATACCTGAGTGTTCTAAAAAAAATTGTTTCAACAGTTTTCTTTGGATGGTGGTACTTTTGCGGGATGTTTTTTTTTTGTGTTTTTGACAATATTCCAGCGATGTGGTCCTACAGAAAACAAATTAGTATTTATCTTGCAGACAAAATTTTAGGAAGAAAAATGATTGTGGTTTTTTTTATTTTCCAGATCGCTCGAAGGCGCAGGAAAAGAGCATACACATCTAACAATCGATCAAATTATGAAGAAGCAACAAAATTGAAGTGACAAGTTAGTTAATGAAGAAAAAATAGAGCTAATTTAAATTATTTTAATTAAGCTACAAAAGGCCCCACTAGTATTAAATGTTGATTTAAATTTGGCGATTTGATTAGGGATCCTGCAATGTTAGAACAAGAACTAAACAATCGCGACCATTTCTGATTTTCCAGATCACTCGAAGGCATAAGAAAAGAGCATACGTGGATATAATTGAGACATATTTTGGAAAAACTGTTGATAATTATTGCACTTAATCATGATTTCAAAATAGTGATAACGATTATCTTTGCCAAAAAAGAAAAACGACGAAAGAAGAAGTTTAAAACGTTACCAGAAGTGTCGTTGTGGAAAATTGGAATTTAAGGCAAAAAAAATTATTTTGCAGAGCCCAAGTGTCCTCCAATGTGCAAAAGATGACTGGGAATGTGAACTCGATAATTTTGGCTAGATAGGTGTGAAAAGGTCTTGTTTTGTGAAAAAAGGTCCTGCAAGAAAATGATTAGTAGTTTGTACCTGCACACAAGGTTAGTAGAATGATCACTAAAAATAATTAATTATAATCACAAAGTGTGAAAAATCAAAAAATTATGTTGATAAAATAAAATGTGGAGAATGTGAAATGGTACGCACAAATCTACCAAAAGCCACAAAAACATTAGATGACTCTGGAATTAATTGAGAACTAGTGTAATGTGATTAAAGGGATCAAAAGGATGGATTTGATTGAAGTGTGAAGAGGTCGAAAATGTGTAAATAGATAATAAGTTAATTAAGAGAAAAGAAACAAGGTGCTAACTCACGAAATTAGAATGATTAATGAAAAACAATAAAACAATCAAATATATAATATTAACGAAGCACTATGAACAAGTCTAATGAACTAGTCTTATTATCAAGATTACCACAACTAGCTAAACATTGTTATGACCTAAATGTATGGCCAAAATCGATGACAATGTGATCCTAAGAGCTTGGTGACTTAACGAGAATAAGAATTTATTTAGAATGAGGTTGTGTGTAAATAGGAAGTTAAGTGATGATATAGGCAAAACAAACAAATCACTTAAAAGGAAGCCCGGATTTACAACAAGATTTGAGTTACGATTATAAACTTAACAAAAGAATAAAACACGTAAGAAATTAAATATGTAAAAAGATACCACATAACAAAGAAATAATTTAAAAGACCATATCACTAATTATAGCAATATTGAGGGCGGGTATTGGGAGAAGGTGGATGGCAGGGTCAGATGCAAAGAAAAAATGACAAACCAAATGGGGAGTGGGAAGTTGGAAACGAAAATTCTACGCAAATGGGACCGGAGAGTGGACGCTAAAGAGGACAAGCCAAATGGTGAATGATACATGTGGAAGAAAATGTGGACTTTAAAGGAGGATCAAATCAATTAGAATTGAAACTATGAACGATAGATATTATATGAGACTTTGATTTAAAGGGGAGGACGTAATGGTGAACCGAAGTGGCTTGGTATAGAATGCATGCATTGGGAAACGTATGAAATTAGTAAAAATTTGTATAATTTATGTGGTTTTCACTAATTGATATGTGTAACATATGAGCTTGTGAGATGGTGTGTGACGATGGTATTGGTGATCGAATTAGTCTCACCCTGTTTGCCATTAAAATCCCTCAATTTGCGGCCTTTGTCACATTTGTTGTCTTCCCATGTTGGTGCTTGAAAATTTTGTCCTCCATTGGTTACCATGATTAGTTCCTCCTTGGACGAAGGTCACTTAAAACCCAAGAATTTTTTGATTTGTTCCTCTGTCCATCTGAAGGTGTCTGTCAATTGGGCATAAAACTCGGGTTGTTCCTTCCTTTCCATTTTCCACAGTCGTGTGTTGTTGTCCCTGCTGTTTTTTCCCAAGTACTTGAAGAAATGTGAATGGATATAGCTCAGAGGGTCATGGGTGAACCATACAACATTTCCAAATTCTCTATCCTTGAAGAAAATTTCATCTCCAGGCTCAAATAGTGGTTTCCCTGCATTTTTACAGCTTGACGGGTGTGTTTCTCCCATCAAATTTAAATCTCTGCATCAGTGGAAACGTGGCCCTTTTTGGTTGGATGCGGCTCGACGGGGCACTCTAAAACTTTGTGGATTTTTTTAACCCAAAACTTTTCCATGTGGAGGAACGACACTCGTTTGAAGACTCACCTTTTTGTTTGGCCTTGGAGTTGTGTCGGGAGGACACGTGGAGGATTTCACTGCTTTTCCCAGACTTAGAAATTTTTTCATGCAGCTGATATAGTTTTGGTGGGCCATGGACATGTGGTGGGCTGGTGCTCATTTGAAGATCTGTCTCAGGGTCCCACCTTAACAAATGTGACAGAGGGACAAGTGGAGGTTTCTGCCAGCTCCAATGGGGACTTAAACATTTTAAAGAAATTTTCTAAGGCTTGGGACCAATGGTGAGCCCACACTCTTTTAGAGTCTCTGATTTTGGGGACCATCTTGAAGTTACACCATAAAGACACATATTTTGGAGGTTTCCACTAGGTTCTTCCTTAGACTTTTCAACAACTTCCTAAATGGCCTAAGACACGTGGAGGGACCGTGCATATTTGGGGACTAGCCCTTGAGTTTTATTTTTAAGAAGCACCAAGGAGGACACTTGGAGGCTTCTACTCACTCTCCCTTTTTTTAGGACTTTTCAATGAACAAAGAAGATTGTCTCAGATCTTGGACACATGGCACCTTCTGCTAAACTCTCAAGTAATTTTTAGCAGACTCTACCAGACTGAGACACGTGGTGAGAGCTCATTCAGGGTCTCTACTTTTGGGGACAATCTCAAGATGCGCCATTGCTTGTTTGGGGTCTCTACTTTTGGGGACCATCTCAAGATGTGCCATTGAGATGCATGGAAATTTGAAAATTCAAAAGTATTTTACGCAAGGAGGAGATGAAGTGGACTTATCAGGTGGAATTGAATTTTGAAATATTTTCTGATTTTTTTTACACAAACAACTTTTTAGGTAAAATGGGAGTCACGATCAATTGCAAGCTTTGAATGTTCCTTTAAATGGACCCATGAAATTGGTAAATGGTTGGAGTGTTAGAGGTCGGGAGCTAATTCCTGTTTGATAGAGCCCATCTTTTCTGAGAGACTATTTAAGGAACTTGTTTATTTCTTTTGTGTTAATTTTGGTCATATCAAGGTGGTTGTGAGAAGACAAAATTGTTCTAGAAACTTTTGCATTTGAGTAAATATGTGTTTGATTTTAAGCAAAATTGTGGCTTATGAATGTCTGCAAAAGTTTCTTAAAATATTACATTGAAATACTCTATGAATCACACATGATCTTAGCTTTGTGATAGTTTTGAACTTCTCATTTATCCTTTGATAGGTAAACCAAAATCACTTTACTCCTAGCATGAGATTAAGATTCTTTGAGCCTTTGAAAATAAAATAGAGGTTGATAGTGTTTAATTAAGTCTTTCAATTTGAGCCTTCATTTTGGATCCTTAAAGTTTGTGTGAAAATGTGTTAATCTGGGCCTCCACTGAAAGCACACCATTCTGGTTAAAGGGACATTTTAGTTGTTTTTGAAGCATTTTGTTGATCAAGCCTTCCACTTTTTGTAAAATTTCTCAAAGATCTGGTGAATCAAAGTCCACTCTCCCTCACCTCCCACCAAAATTCATTTAAAAACAACCAATCCTACCCATACTACCCCTGTTTGTTTTGTGTTTCTACAAATGCATAATCTCTATTACCAAAACATACAGAAGCAATCAGGTTTTCATTGTCTTTAGTGGCCTGAACCTTGCTTAGAAAATATCTCCATTATCTAGGGTGACAACTCGTGAGAGTTAGATTTTTGTTGTATTGATCATATTTTCTTCAAGGTCTTTTTAATAACTTTGCAAAGAAGGATATCTCCATCTCCTCCACAAACAACAGGCTACAAAAGGGTCCTCTCACCCTAGTTGAAAGGCACAACCATAAAGTAGTGAGGATAGATCAAATCCTCTTAAGGGTGCTACCCATTTCTCCACATCTGAGTGACAAAGAGCAAGCACATTTTTTCCCCGGCTACAAAATGACACACAACATGCTCTGCTTGCCTCTAAGCTTCCTGTCAAAACTGTGATGTTTCTCAGCCTTCTGAGGGAGAATCAATTTGGGTACCAACACCATTTCTGGCATCGTTTCTGGGGACTTATTTGTATTGTTGGGACATTGTTGATTTGTTACCAAGACTAATTTTTTGATTTGTTGCCAGTTCTTCATACTCATGCCCTGGTAAAAATTTCTTATATGCTCTAAGTGCTAGTACATTGTTTCAACATCATCCTGTGTTCAGGCCTGTAAGAAGTGTTCAAAGTTACAAGTGTTGTGTGCAATATTTCCAGTTTCTACAGTTATTGCACTAAGTTTCAGTGATAAATCTGGGTAAAGGAAGGTCAGATTATTCCATTTCCAGTTTCTAGTGTTGACAAACATTTGACAGATCATATTTTTAGTGCATTTTCACAACTAAGGTGGAAGTCCTTAGTGGAGACTCCATGTTAATCTGATTTTTTGATAAATACCAGTGTCTTAACCTCTGTCAAGTAAGATTTGTTACTAATCTTTGCAAAGCTGGAAGGAAGAAGATCTTTCTTCGCTAGGGATCCTACTAGGACATTATTTCCAGAGCTAGGAAAAACAAAGTCAGAAGGAAGAAGAGCCTGGAGAGTTGTTGGAGATCAGCAGTCAAGAAAAGAGATCTCCATTGATGAAGGTGATCAGCCTATCATTGAAGATTTCCATTCAAGTGATTCTGAATCAGGTAGTCTTTTTGTGGAATTAAATTCTCCATCTGGAGAAGGGCCTTCATTTGAATTTGAAAAGTTTTCTTCTCATTCTGCTCCTATGTTTTCTGAAGTTGATAGGGTTTTCCAAGAGACAGAGCCTTTAGGGGATATCCATTTTGGAAGTTATACTCCTGTGTTTCAAAGACCCCTTGTCCCTTATCAGTTTGATTCTCCTCCAAGGTCACCTCCTCAAAACAACATGGCCCATCCCCCACCCAGACCTCCATTTGTTGTAAATACTTTTGGTCCTATAAATTTTAGAGGGATGGTCGGTTATCCAAATGCAGTTCCCCAAGATGTAAGAAATAGACTACCAAAGTTCCAAGGAAATAATGTTATAACTGGTGATCAACATCTAAAGCTCTTTATCAACATGATGGAAGACTTTGAGATTGAATTTGAAGATGTATATATCAAATTGTTTATCCATACTTTGGAGGAAGATGCAAGGGACTGGTATAAAGCTTTTCCAGATAATTCCATTGATTCTCAAGGACCGAGATGAATAATGCATTTAGATTACAGTATGGTGACAAAATGGATCCTAGGTTTCTTCTGTCAGAATTTGAGAATATTAAAAAGAATCCTAATGAGTCAGTGCATGACTTTAACACTAGATTTAATAAGACATTGAGGAGATTTCCTGTAAGTTTAAGGCCATGTGATGAATCTTGTCTTATAAAGTATTCAGATGCATTTGATAAGAAAGTTGCTTACTATTTGAGGGACAAAAACCCTACCAATTTGAGGCAGGCCTTTACTATGGCTCTGCAAATTGAGAACAACATTAAGGCCATTGGAAAACCTCCTAAGAGGGAGGGTGTTAAACTGATAAACCCAGAAAAACCTCAAGCAAGCAAGAGTGTGGATCTTGAGGAGGTTGTTAAAACTCTGGCAGGGGCTGTCAAAGAAATCTCATACAAATTAGCCCTGGGCAGAGAAAGGAATTGGGCAGAGTTCACAAGGTCAGCATAAGCAACAAGGCCAAGACATATTTACCAATCATCCTAGAAATGAGCAGAGATCTGATGACAGAGGCAAGGGACCCATGGGATCTACAAATAGACATCCCCAAGCTAGGGAAAACAGAATGGTGCCTGATCCTTTGGCTGCCAGAGTTGTTGTTGTTGAAGAAACAAATGTAATTGATTGGTGTGACAGATGTTTCATGCCCCATGCTCCATGTGAAGTAGATCAACAAGTAGAAGAGGAAGCTGATGATGATAACACAGATGATGATGCATGCATGATGGAGTGCTCTACAAGCTCACAACAAGGAGCAACTTCAACTGAGGAAATAAGTGCTAGAACTGATGCTGATTTTTAGGATTACATTCACCGGTACCTCTTCTTCCTCCCTCTCATACTTTAGAAATAGATATTGTACAAGCTTTTGAATTTCCCAATAATGACTTTGAATATTTAAGAGCTTTAATGATAAAGAAGTATGATGGAGGAATCCCATCTGAGGAGGATAGGTAGTTATTGATGAACATTGTTGTTGCTCAAGAAAAGGATTATAATACTAGGAGTAGAGTTGTCAAAGGAGCAGGGCCTCAAGCCAAACCTAAAACTCCATTGCTTTCAAATATTCCTAAAGAGGTTCCTAAGAAAGATACACCCTCCAAAGGCCTTGTTGTCCCAAACAAGATTCATACTTCTCCTCATGCCCAAACTGTCAAAAACCCTGTGCTATCTAATGAGTCTGTCAATCTCCCTTCCAATGATGCCTTGCCAAAGTCTGCTCCATATGACATTGCCCAAGTTTTGAGTCAAATCAAAGTTAGTGTTCCAATTGTTGAGCTGCTTAGGATTCCTGAGCACAAGAAGAGGGCATTAGAGTATTTGGGATTGAAAGAAGAGAAGAGTACCCCAGGCAGAAATGTAAACATTGTGGAGACTCATCCAATCATTGAAGAAATAGAAGCACCACCAATATCAGAAGAGCTAGATGAACCACCTGAGGTTTATTTGGGAACATCCTTGGTAGATTCTCAGCTAAATGTGGATCCATTCTTCACCACTCTGATCATTAAGGATAGATTGTTGCACAACTGTATGTTTGATTTGGGGGCATCATGCAATGTTATGCCTCTAGAAGTCATGAATGAACTGGATATCAAAGTAACAACAGCATATGGGAAGTGCACTACCATGGATTCCAGAGAGGTGCCAGTGGTGGGATGTGTGAAAGGTCTGGTGGTACAACTTGCAGCTTATCCAGGTAGGAACTTGAAACTTGATGTTGTTATTGTTGATTGCCCAGCCAAGTGGGGTATGTTGTATTCTAGAAAATGGGCTGGAAGTGTTGGTGGGAGTGTTCAAATGGATATTTCCTATGCCACCATCCCAATTGAGGGCAGCCTTGTCAAGTTGTATGGGGAAAAGAAGATGTTGCACCTCATTGAAGACCCCAACAATGCATCTTATGAAGTGTTGTACACAAGTGTTGATGCTGATAACTTTATTGGGTTTGCTGATGGGAAAGAGAACAAAATGGATCAATGTAAGAATCTTGAACAAGTAGGCTCTCCATGGACTCTGTTGTTTGATGGAGCTTGCTCCAAATTTGGAAATGGTGCTGGTGTAGTTCTGATTTCTCCAAGCTTGGAAGAGTTTGTTTTTTATTTCAAACTTAACTTTGAGTGTACTAACAACATTGTTGAGTATGAAGCATTGTTGTTAGGTTTGAGAATTTCTTGGAAATACTATGTTAAAGACATCATTGTTAAGGGAGATTCAGAACTAATTGTTAAACAAATCAGAAAACTGTATGCTACAAAAAATCAAAGAATGAAACAGTACAAGCATGCAGTCTGGGACTTGATTGAGATGTTTGATTCATTTAACATTGTGCATCATGATAGGAAGTTCAATGTTATGGCAGACAAGCTTGCAGTGTTGGGATCTTGGTTTGATAGTTGTGCAATGTCCCCATATTGTGAATATGATGTTGAAGTGTTAACAAGGCCATCTGTCCCTGACAACATTAAACATTGGAAAATTTTTGATGATGATGCTCAGGTCAAAATATTTCTGTAGAACAAAGGGGAGTTTGTTGATCAGTGTATTGATTTGGAGCCAATGGTGTGTGCAACAGAGGGTAAAGAAACTTTTTTTGGCAAGGATATCATCCAACTGAAAACTAATACCATCCCTAGAGGACTGGTTGCTCTTGAATCAAACTTTGATAATGTTGATTGCATTATTAACAGGCATATAGCAGCCTCAAGGGATGTTGAAGAGCATGACCTAGTACAGAGGAGAAACCAGGAAAGATCTGGTTGGGAAGCAATCTGAACAAGGAGGAAAAACAGTCCTATGTCCAGTTGTTGAAGAAGTATCAGGACTGCTTGGCTTGGTCTTATTCAGAGTTGAAGGCATACAGAGAGGATCTGTTTCAGCATGAAATTCCTTTGGAGCCTAATGCAAAACCATTCAGACAAAAGAAGAGGCTGATTAATCCACTCCTCTCTGTGAAGATGCAAGATGAGTTAAAAAAGCTAAGAGATGGAGGGATCATTCAGCCAACAAGGTATTCTTCTTGGGTTGTGAACTTAGTGCCAGTTAGAAAAAAGAATGGTGATATCAGGCTGTGTGTGGATTTTAGAAATCTGAACAGAGCATCAATGAAGGATAATTATCCTTTACCAAACATGGATAACATGTTGCAATTGGTCACTGGTTCTGAGTTGTTATCTACTTTGGATGGCTTCTCTGGGTATAACCAGGTGGTTGTGAAGCAATCAGAGAGAATCAAAACTACTTTCACTACTCCATGGGGTACCTATGTGTATGTGAGGATGTCATTTGGCCTGATGAATGTTGGAGCTACTTTTTAGAGAGCAATGGATGTAGCATTCTCAGGATATATAAATGACTTCATTGTTGTGTATCAGGATGATGTGACAGTTTTCTCCAGGAAGAGAAGTGATCACCTGCAACATTTAGAAAATATGTTGATAAGATGCAGAGAGTATGGCATTTCACTCAATCCAAAGAAGTGCCATTTCGGAGTGCAAAAGGCCAAGTTTCTTGGTCACATTGTATCAAAGGATGGTGTCATGATTGATCCTGAGAGGGTAGAGGCCATCAGCAAGGTCCCAATTCCAAGAACCAAGAAAGGAATTCAGTCCTTCTTTGGGAAAATAAATTTTATCAGAAGATTCATATCAAACTTTGTTGAGTTGACCATTCCAATTACTTGCATGCTAAAAAAGGACCAAGTAATCAAATGGGAAGAGGCTTCCATTCAAGCTTTCAATGGGATCAAGGAAGCCTTAAAGCATGCCCCTGTTTTAGCAGCTCCATATTGTAAGAAGCCTTTTCATATGTTCTATTTTTCTTTAGAGAACACTATTGCATCTATCCTGTTGCAGAAGGATGATGAAGGGGCTGAGAGGCCAATTGCCTTTTTCAGTAAGGCATTGCAAGGGGCTGAGTTGAAGTACACCATTATGGAGAAGCAAGCATTTTCCTTGGTAAAAGCAACAAAGGTTTTCAGACCTTATATTTTGAGCTCTAAAATTGTTTCTTATGTTCCCCACACCATGGTGAAAGATGTCTTATCAGAGATGGAGGTCTCAAGAAAAAGATGCAGATGGGTGAACAAGTTGCAGGAGTATGACATGGATATCCAAACCACAAAATTGGTAAGAGGTTTGGGCTTAGCTAAACTTATGGCTGAGAGCAACCTGCAAACTATTGAGGTGAATGAGGTAGAAGAAGGAAGGGTGGATGTCTTTGAAAATTTGGTGAGTTCTGAATGGTACAAAGATATAATTTTTTATCTCAGACATCTATACTGCCCTGAGTATTTGAGTAAAAATCAGAAAAGAGCTCTTAAGTTGGCTTCCCAGAAATATGTCATTACTGATTTTGGGTTAGCTTGGAAGAACCCTGAGGGAGTCCTCTTAAGGTGCATTACTGAAGATGAAGCCCCCAAGATAATTGTTGATCTCCATGGAGGAGTTTGTGGGGGGAATTTTGCTGGAAGAGTCACAACACACAAGATCCTGAGGGCTGGTTATTGGTGGCCAACTCTTTTCAAGGATACAACTTTGTTGGTTAGAAGATGTGAGAGTTGCCAACATTTTTCTGGAAGACTGAAAGCTTCAGGCTCCCTTCCTTTGCAGCCTGTATCAATTGAAGCCCCATTCAAGCAATGGGGAATGGATTTCATTGGTGAGATTTCAAACCCTTCAAGTGCTGGCCATAAGTGGATTCTTGTAGCCACTGATTACTTCACTAAGTGGGTGGAGGAAATCCCCACCAAGAGAGCAACACACCAAATTGTCATGGACTTCATGCTGAACCATATCATCTGCAGGTTTGGAGTGCCAGTTAAAATTGTTGCTGACAATGCCATGAGCTTCAGATCTAAACCTTTGGTGGCAATGTGTAAAGAATATGGGATCAATTTGACATATGCCTCCAACTATAACCCCCAAGGCAATGGACAAGTAGAGTCCAACAATAAAAATTTATTAAAAATCATCAGGAGAACCTTGGAGCTGAACAAAAGGAAATGGGGTGAGCAGTTGAAGTTTATTGTTTGGGCTGATCAGAATTACTGTTAAAAGAGCTACTGGAAAAATTCCATTTGAATTGGTGTATGGCACTCAAGCTCTGCTGCCCCTGCATATGCAATTATCCTCATATCAGTTCATTCAACAACTGGAAGATCAAGAAGTTAGTCCATATGAGGCTCGCATTAACCAGATTGTTGAACTTGATGAAGAAAGGAGAGCATCTCACCAAAGGCATGTGAAGTTCAGAGAAAAATTGAAGAAGTTATTTGACAAGAAGGTCACTCCCAGAGCTTTCAACATTGGAGATCTTGTGTTGTTATGGGATAGCAGACATGAAGACAAGGGAAAGCATGGTAAATTTGATGCACTATGGATGGGCCCTTACTCCATTGACATTCGGATTGGTGAACATACCTTCTTCTTGAAAGACTTGGATGGTGAATTGCTTGAATTTCCTGTTAATGGCAGGCACTTGAAACATTTCCTGGATTGATTCCCCAGAATCAAGGTGAGCATCATTTGTATAGTGTATAGTTTGTTGGTTGCTTTCTGTCTTTTGTGTTTTTTCTCATTCTGGTCCTTGGTGACCTGGTTTTGCTGGTTCCTCGGTTCATTTTTAGGAGATGGTTCTGGTTTTCTACTCTGCAAGTTGACTCCTTTGCCCAATGGATGTTTTTTGGCACTTGGTCTGTTATTTGGTTCTTGTGGCACTCATAAGGAGTGCCCATCCCTGAGTTCGGAGCCGATGTTGGTGCTCGAATTAGTCTCACCCTGTTTGCCATTAAAATCCCTCAGTTTGCGGCCTCTATCACATTTTTTGTCTCCCCGTGTTGGTGCTTGAAAACTTTGTCCTCCATTTGGTTGCCATGATTGGTTCCTCCTTGGTCGAAGGTCACTTAAAAGCCCATAGAATTTGTTGATTTGTTCCTCTGTCCATCTGAAGGTGTCTGTCAATTGGGCGTAAAACTCGGGTTGTTCCTTCCCTTCCATTTTCTGCAGTCATGTGTTGTTGTCCCTACCATTTTGTCCCAGGTACTTGAAGAAATGTGAATGGATATAGCTCAGAGGGTCATGTGTGAACCTTACAACATTTCCAAATTCTCTGTCCTTGAAGAAAATTTCATCTCCGGGCTCAAACAGTGGTTTCCCTGCATTTTTACGGCTTGATGGGTGTGTTTCTCCCATCAAATTTAAATCTCTGCATCAGTGGAAATGTGGCCCTTTTTGGTTGGATGTGGCTCGGTGGGGCACTCTAAAACTTTGTGGATCATTTTAACCCAAAACTTGTCCACGTGGAGGAATGATGCTCGTTTGAAGACTCACCTTTTTGTTTGGCCTTGGAGTTGTGCTGGAGGACACGTGGAGGATTCCACTGCTTTTCCCAGACTTAGAATTTTTTTTTCATGTAGCTGATATAGTTTTGGTGGGCCATGGACATGTGGTGGGTTGGTGCTCATTTGAAGATCTGTCTCAGGGTCCCACCTTAACAAATGTGACAGAGGGACAGGTGGAGGTTTCCACCGGCTCCACTGGGGACTTAAACTTTTTAAAGAAATTTTCTAAGGCTTGGGACACGTGGTGAGCCCACGCTCATTCAGGGTCTCTACTTTTGGGACCCTCTTGAAGTTGCCATAAAGACACGTGGAGGTTTCCACCAGGTCTTCCATAAAGCAACTTCCTAAAGGCCTAAGTGGAGGGACCGCGCATGTTTGGGGACTGGCCCTTGAGTTTTATTTTGAAGAAGTGCCAGGAGGACACTTGGAGGCTTCCGCTCACTCTCCCTTTTTACTTGGACTTTTCAATGACCAAAGAAGACTGTCTCGGACCTTGGACACATGGCACCTTCTGCTGAACTCTCAAGATTTTTAGCAGACTCTTCCAGACTGAGACACGTGGTGAGCCCGCACTCATTCAGGGTCTCTACTTTTGGGGACCATCTCAAGATGTGCCATTGAGATGTGTGGCGGTTTGAAAAGTCAAGAGGAGGGGATGTGGGCTATTAGGGGAAACCTGGAATTTTTACCCCTCATTATTTAAAAGATTAAAATCATCAAAATGACCTGCAAGCCCGACAGAGAATAGTCAAAATTTTCTTCAGTCAATGGTGGAGGTGCGGGGTCAAAAGTGTAAAAAGGAAGCATGGTTCCATTGGGACCCACATCAGAAACTAAAAGTGGAAGGGCGGAGCTGTGGGGAAAATTTGGAAAATTTTCCTTTTTCCAAAAAAGAGGTGAAATAGCAGAATTTAGCCATGGTTCCTTTGGGACCCACATTGGGACACGTGTCAAGCCCATTTTTCAAAGGCGGAGGGGCGGAGAAAATTGAGAAATTTTGCATTTTTTCCAAAAGGTGTAAAAAGTAAAAAGGAACCCCCAGGCCCATCTTAACTCAGATCTCCCATGTGGATGGTCCAAATTCAAAAGAGAGATCAATGGCAACTATGTGTCTGTATCTGATTTTCCACCATTTCTGCTCCAAAGCTCCTGGGGATGTGAATTTTTATGGTTTTTTATCATTTCTTGGAGTCTCCTGCATGCCAAATGAAGAGGAACATTAATTTGATATCCTGGTTTGGTGGGGAAGGTCTGAAAATGTCTTTCACCATTAAAGATGTAATCTGACTGTCAGATTCGACCTGATCTTTCTTTCCTTGGCATGCAAGAGACCTGTTGATATCTTGGTTTGGTGGGAAAAAATCTGAAAACGTCTTTTACCATTAAGATGTGATCTGACTATTGGCCTCGATCTGATTTCCTAGTTTTTCCTTCCTTGGCATGCAAAGAACCAGATTTGACAGATTGGAGGAGGAAGTAGTTGGCACGTGAGATGAAGAATGACTTACCAGGTGAAGAATTGAATGCTGGAAATATTTGGAGAGATTTTCCCTCTGCACACCTGACAAATTTTTTACAAATCTGATTCTGGGAGTCACGATCAAGGTCGTAACATGCAATGGTGCTTTGAATGTTCTTGGTTTTTGGGGGAAAACTCTGTTGTAAATGAAATATTATAAATTGCATGAATTTTTCATGCAAATGGTTGGAGTGTTAGAGGTCGGGAGCTAATTCCTGAGAGAAAAAGTTTGACAGAGCCCATCTTTCTGAGAGACTATCTGAGGAACCTGTTTATTTCTTTTGTGTTAAATTTGATCATGTCAAGGTGGTTGCGAGTGTACAACCATTGACAAGCTCTGAGATTGTTCTAGAAACTTTCCCCTGCTGATAAATTTAATCAAATTTGAGTAAATCTGTGTTGATTTTGAGCAAAATTGTGTCTGCTTCATTTCTGAATGTCTGCAAAATAGTTTTTCTTATTCCTATTAGAATCTTACATTTGAATCTTTGTGAATCACACAAAATCTTAGCTTTGTGATAGTTTGGTGGCACTTACAATTTCATTTATCAGAAGAGCTTTCATTTGATAGTGAAATAAACAAGTTTAAAATCACTTTACTCCTAGCATGATGATTAAGATTGTTTGTTAGCCTTTGAGGGTATCTTAGGCATGATAAAACAAAGGTTGATAGTGTTTAATTAAGTTTTTCAATTTGAGCCTTCATTTTGGATCCTTAAAGTTTGTGTGAAAACGTGTTGATCTGGGCCTCCATTGAAAGCACACCATTCTAGTTAAAGGAACATTCTAGCTATTTTGAAGCATTCTATTGGTCAAGCCTTCCATTTTTGGTAAAATATCTCAAAGATCTGGTGAGTCAAAATCCACTCTGCCTCACCTCCCACCAAAATTCATTTAAAAACAACCAATCATACCCATACTACCCCTGTTTTTCCTGTGTGTGCACAAATGCATAATTTCTGTTACCAAAACATGCAGAAGCAATCAGGTTTTCATTGTCTTTAGTAGCCTGAACCTTGCTTAGAAAATATCTCCATTATCTAGGGTGACAACTTGTGAGAGTTAGATTTTTGTTGTATTGATCATGTTTTCTTCAAGGTCTTCTTAATAACTTTGCAAAGAAGGATATCTCCATCTCCTCCACAAACAACAGGCTACAAAAGGGTCCTCTCACCCTTGGTTGAAAGGCACAACCATAAAGTAGTGAGGATAGATGAAATCCTCTTAAGGGTGTTGCTCATTTCTCCACATCTGAGTGACAAAGTGCAAGCTCCATTTTTCCCAGCTACAAAATGACACACTACATGCTCTGCTTGCCTCTAAGCTTCCTGTCAAAACTGTGATGCTTGCTCAGCTTCTGAGGGAGAATCAATTTGGGTACGGGTCTATGTGGGGATTAAGCCATGGGCGAGCTGATATCTCGGGTGGGGTGTGGTGAGGTTGTATAGAAGGAAACAAAGGGATTGGTCTGTAGGGAGATGAGAGGTGAGGAGAAGTGGCAAGTGGTCAGGTATGCAAAGGTTCAAGGTGGACGTGGAATGGGGAGAGTGGTCTGTGGAAGGCCAAGGTGGATTAGAATGAAGGAATAGTGCATAGGTGAGGGGTAGACTTAGGGGATAGGATTAAAGTTGGGTCGGTGGTAGGAAATGGGGTGTGGCCGAGTGGTTTGATAAAATGGGTATGTGGGAATGAGGATAAGGGCATGGGATGTGGGAAGGGCTAGGGGTGACATGGAGTAACATAGAAGTTGGGTAAGAGATGGTTCAATGAAATGTGGGATTGGGATTATATGGATAATGGGAGAGGAGTTGGCATGGAAGTGTGAGGAGGTGTGACATGAGTTGGTGGTTGATAGAAAATGGGATGTAGAAGAGAATGGGGTGTGGAGTTATGGGTAGGTAGGTTAGGATATTTACAATTGTTTTTATTTAATAAATAAATATACATGTTTTTAGCATTTAAAATTAAAAATTATAGAGATGTGAGAATTGAGATCTAAATAAATAAACTCACTAAGTGAGATAGTAATTTTTTTTTGAGTAAATATTTAAATGTATTGAAAAACTAAGCGGTTAAAAATGTGTTTGTAAGTAAAATGATTGTTTTTTTGTTGTTTTTTTTAGTTTTGGAAGGAGATCTATTGTTGAGAAAGGAAATACAATAAAACATTAGATAAACTAAGATGTAGATACATATTGAAAATTAAGATAGTGAGGGGAAAAAAAATGATTAGTAAATAAGATCAATTTATCACAAAACAATTATTGTAGTAAAAAGAAATAAATAGATAATGAAATTAATTTTCCAGATTGGTTTCCTGTACCAAAAAAATAATCCATGGTGACCCACGAGTATATAGAGAAAGTGATGGATGTTATTTCTTCTAATCATCGAGCACCGAAGAGATCATAGATATGACAAGCGTCGTAATGTCATTGTTACTACAACCTGCAGATGCACCACAAGACACCGCACAACAAAAACACTACCCACAACGTGATGGTTAACCAAAGATATCCATAAGGCACAGAAATAAGATAATAATGAACAATAATAAACAAAGAGTGGATAAAACCACTAATTCGGAAATCAATGGCAACATATCAAAAGTAATCGGGCATGCTAGAATGTAAGCTAGCAAAAATGCACTACTAAGAAGTAAAATACTAACAATAATACCTCCTCCTTTGCATTCTATTAGCAAACCTCAAGAATGGGCCAAGAAACATAGATGATCCCTAATTGCGTGATATGTAGGTGCTTTTCTCAAAACAAAGCAAGGCCTTCCTGGCAATAATGATCCGCTTACTTTGCATCAAATTGATACAAGGATTATGGATTTGTCACTTAGCTTCAAGATGAGGTTATTTGAGCATTAGGATGAGGTGGAGGGATGTTATTTGCTAAAAGGATGCAAGAAATTAGAAAGGGCATTAAAGATTATTTTCTATGTCTTAGAGGGGAGGGATAAGGTTGTATTTATAGCAATGGGGAAGCTGATTACACTTAGAGTAATTTAAGTAATCATGGTTTGAAAATGTGGGCAAGATTAGGTGAGTGGACCATGAAGATTTGGGTGAGGATTTGAATTGGAGAATTCATAAGTGGAGGATTTTAGGTGAGTGGGGACCACGAAGATGTGTGAGGATTTGATTTTGAATTTTTAATGCAATAGTATGAAAAACATGGAGAATTTAACATGTGGTAAGGATTAGCTTATTTTTAGATCTTTATAATGGATAATTAATCAAATTATATTTGATTGATTCGAAGTGTATTTTTGTGGGAAATGATGTAGGGGAATTAATTGATTTAAGACATAAGTGAAATTAGGGTGTTACACCCTTGTTTGAATCTCTTAATTGGAAATTGGAAGGCTGAAATAAGTGAAAAATATGAAAATATAAAAGAGACACAAAAGAAGTGAGTAAGATAGAGGAGGGTCAGGGGCACCAGAGGGGACTGGAGCACCTAGGCAGTGTTGTCCTAGATGGGAGTGCATGGTATCTGAAGTCATAAAAGATAAACAAGTAAAATACTGACTAGATTGTAGGGTGTGTAAGACCAAATAGAAAATAAGAAACAAAGAAAAAAGGCCAAAGATAGTTGTCAATTACTAGTTTTCTTGCTTAGGAATCATATGAATACTAGTATGCTCTTAGGACCTAGAAATGTACCCAAGTGTAGGATTTTGTGTCTACAGTCCCCCACTTTATGTTGTTGAGAAAAATATGGCCCCGATAACATAAATTTAAGAAGATTCATACTTGATAAACATGTATATTGTGATGGCTAAATATGTGTTGAGTGGACAAGTGAAAGCGTGAAGTGATATAAAAAATGTGAAGCGTGGAAGCTAATAATTTTCTCCAAAATATAACCCTAGGGGTGAAGCAGTGTATTGTAGATGTACCATATTGTACCTATTATTGTGCAGATTTTGATGTATTCCATGCTATCTTGTTGTGTACTTTAAGGATTACCTACAAAAGAAGAGAAAAAGAGTAGTCAAAGTACTTTTTACATATATTATGAAAAGTATGTAAAAGTATGCAAAAAGGAAATTTGCACCTGATTTGTGATGAGTGAAAAAGATAGAAAATTCTTGAAATGTTGTAGAAGAGTGAGTTTTTTTGGGTGATCTCATGCCGAGAGTGAGTTTTTTTTCGGCGATATTTCATGCCAAGTGTGAGTTTTTTGGGAGATCTCATGCCACGGCAGAAGAGTGTTATTGTCTAGTGTTATATCCTTCTATGAATACTTCCCCATTATACACCACTACATATGGTGTCTAAAAATGAGTTTAACAAATTTAGTTTTGACTTTTTTTCCAATTGAAGTAGATTATACTGATTGAAGGAGATTGTATGCATTCATATTCTGAATAGTGCATTCCTGTGAAATTCTACTTTGTGAACTATTATATATTGTATTGGTCTAATAAATGAATATGTAAACCCCCTGGTACATTAGCACCCAGGGTAAGGTCTACAAAGGCACCCAGGCACTCCTATCTGAGCTTTGGTGTCTATGTTGTAGTTGTTAAGGACCCAAGTCAGATTCTAGGCCGTTTTGTGACAATATCTCTAATTTTTCATGTATTGTGCAACAAATGTATGTGTAGCTTTGATCTGTTGTATGGGGTGACTGATTCACCCAACATATGCCCCCCTCGTTTGGGGTGCATGTGATGTTGATAGGAGTGTGTGGCATTAAAATATGAGGATCCAATGTTTATCTAAACTTGTCATCCCTAAAGGGGGAGGGGAATGTTCATGGTAGAAACCAAGGAAAATGTAAACAAGGTGGCTAGATACATGTGTTAGTAGAAAAATCCACCTGAAAACAAACTTCAATAAAAGATAGTGTAACAAGAAATAAGACAAGATAGATTGAGCAAAAAATAGTTTCAAACATGGGACATTGCTCACAATATCATAAAACAATTAGGGCCGAAACCACAAACTACATATGTGTGCACACAAGACAAAGAGCTAATAGCTTTGCAAAAAAATAGCAGTACAATGGCAAAATATGTTAAGAAAAGAGTAACAAACAACCATGGTGGAAAATATCCTGCAAGGCTAATTTTCACATGAATCACCCGTTAGCATTTTAAAAATCCAGAAATTATGTCAAAGTGTGTATGGATCCATGAAATAAGTAGTGTGCTAGAAACAAAGTAGTAGTAAGAAATAAAACAATATCATCTGTGATGTGTACTCAGAGTAATAAATGTAGATGCCCCCAGGAGCCTCAATGGTACTTGTAAAAGCTATTATGATACAACCAACATTGCCTATGTGTAAAGATTTGTAGGAATTCTAAATTCACAACTAAAACCAAGTGAGTGTACATTGTATATAGAAAATATAATGACATATTGAATATATGACTAGCATAGTAAGAAAAGTGTGTCATGTAAGTATAAGCAAACAAGAGTAAGTTTGCAGGAAAGATATGCAATATGTTTTGGATGAGTGAGATGGAATGGTATGCAACATGAATTTGATAGATGTAGCGTGCCCCCAGTAGAATGAGATGAGGCTCGTTTATAAAATACCCCTCAATAATTAAGAATGAACCATAGAACAAGAGTACATCATCGGGAAATGGTTTGAAATACGTGTGCTTGATATATCATGAAGCATAGATGTGAAGAGTGAAGGAGGTTTATTTCATGTCAAATTTAGACCCTCAATAGTTGAGTATGAACCATGGAACTAGATTTCATTATAGGGTAATGATGATACATTGCATGTATCAAAGGGGATGTTTGAATGCTAGGATAAGAATTTAAAAATTAAGTGTGGAGCATGAATTGTAGAATTAGACCCATGGATTGTAATGAAGGGGGGAATAAGTTGTGATTTAACCCAAATGTATGTGTGTTGGAATCTATGTGGTTATGCCAAAATATATTACGGTGGTGACGAAGTTTGAAATGTGTCCTAGCCATCAATGTAAGGATTAGCTTGTTTGCAAAAGATAATTGTACATGCAAGTGGAGTAGGGTAGGGAGGTAGCTTATTTGGGATTGATAGTGTTAAGTTGCAGAATACTTGAGAGGAGGAGGGGATGGACTGATTTTGAGAGGAGGTTGTGTAATTGTAATCAGTTGGACAGACGACTCTTGATTGACCAAAGGAAGAACATTAGTAAAAATGGAATGATGCTCATTAGACATGGGATGACCAAATAGGAGCTCATTTGGGCTCAGAAATTGGAGATAAGAAATGGATGCAATGTTGTGAACATGGGGGGTTCATTAGCTAGGCAATATCGTAGCACGTGGGTTCATATTGAGGTAATTTAAATTAATAAAATTAAAGTCAATATTGGTATACATGAGGGGTGAAAGGGTTTAATTTATTAATATTTTGAATCAGGTATTGGGGGTAGGTTAGAGAGGTGGGCCAAAGGAAAGGGAGGTTTAATTTTAATATAAAACTAAAACATTTGAACCCTAGTTTTTAAAATTAAATACCTTAAAATTGCAAAAGGAGTGTGTTCATAAATTTAAATTATAATATCTTTTTTAATAAAGAAATCTAATTAAGAGATTCTTAACCAAGAAATAATAAGATGGTAGAAAATTAGGATTGAGTATGCTTTTCAACACAAGTGATATTATTTCACCATCTTAATTATTTGAAGAACTATTGATAAATGATTAAAGCTTAACATTTATAAGGTGATTTGTAATAGGTCTTCACTGGCTTCAAACTATCTTTCGAAATGCATATTAAAAAAATTGAGTGAGAAATATAATATATTTTTTGTTTAATATATTAGGGTAGAAATAAAAAGGGGTAAATAAAATTGTAATTGAAAAATGGGTAAGTAAGGTACATGGAAAAAAATAGGGGGTATTTTCATTCTAATAATATAACAGGAGGGGGTATTATCAATTGAATAATTAGAGGTAAAAACTTGAATTAAGGGTATTATTTAATACCCTTCGAATGCACGTGCTATATCATACTTTTACTAAGTGAACCCTCTGTGGTTGTGAAGCAAATGAAATAAAACCCTAGTGCTCAAGGTGTTTGATTCTTCGTTTAAAATCATATCAATCATTGTCGTTAGGTCCATTATTCGATGATAATTACAAAATGGGTGGCCTGGATATTTGATAATTTGATAAGAAGGATAACAATTATTAGTTGGAAATATTATGAATTGGTGATTGAGGAGCTCAAGGAAAATATCATGTTGCTTAGCATTTAAGTCAAACTTGAGAGGTTTCGCTGATTGTAATACTTGAGGTTCACTAATATGAGGACATGTAGAATACATAGATGTAAGATGAGATGTAGAATAAGGAATAGCATTAGACTGAGAAGCAGCTTTAAGATGTTAGATTTCAAATGTGAGAGATGTAATCATGGATTCCATAGCCTGAATTTTATCTTGAAATAAAAATATAAATATTGAATGGATTTACAAATAGATTGATTGGGTGTGACATTAGGACTAATAGAGTCATTGGAGAAATGATCGTAGATAGCACTTGTGAAGGTGAAATATTGCTAGGGAGATACATAGTGTTTAGGTTTTTTTGAAGAGCATATTTGCAATGTGGGTGCATTTGAAGCAATTGATGCAAAGAGACTTGAGAAACCTTAAAATCCATGAAGAAAAGGAAATGTGTAAAATAAGGATCCGAAAGACCAATCACAAGTGGGGTTCACCAAATGATTTAGCAAAAATAGACTTTTTATAAAACCCTAATTATAGAGTAACTGATTTTACACTATGATATATAACTGCTAGATATATTATGACACAAGAAATAAACTAATAAAATATGAAACCCTAAGTGTAAGAGAAGGAAATAATGACTTAGTTGATTTACGCTCTTCCTGGAATTGGTATGGACTGGAAAACTGATGAACAGAGAGGGCAGATTTTCACAACTGTGCATTATAAAATTTGGAACTATCGGATAAGGTTGGATATGAGCACCTGGACTGGGTCAGAAGAACCTGGGTGTCAGGGTCTATTGTTGGGAACCCATGACTGCACAGATGATCATAATCTGATTTTTTGGTTTCACACAAATGTCATTGATAATCATTATTGGTTGTATGTTTATCACACCTTGATCACTGAGTGTTGTTGTAACCTACAAAATATATGTTCACCTATAAAACCCATAATATCACATCAAATCCAAAAACTCAAATATGCAATATGGGGAGTCGGACTGACCCCGGTGGTCACCCGAAAGAGTGAACTTACAAACAAGTGTAGCACTACATCTCAAACTCCATTTTGTTCTTATGAACGTGTGAGGATTATGCCCTAGGATGCCTTAGTGCATGTTACACATGATAGCGAGCTAGATCTAGAATGTTACAATGTATAGCATGTGTGGATGGAATAATGAACTTCCCCTTCCTATGCAGTGTTTATGCAGAAAATGTAGTCCTTTTTCGAGCTTGTATGGATGCTAGATGGATTCCTTTGAGTTCTTTGGATGCCTTTGGATGCAGATTTAGGTAATAGATAGTAATTCTTAGAGCTTGGGCCTTTATTTTGAACACATAGCTATGTATTTATATGATTCCCTTGTTTGAATTTCATAATTGACAACTAGAAGGTCGACCCATAAGTGAAAAAGATGCCCAAAAGATAAAATATACCCAAAAGAAGTGAGTAAAATAGAATAGGGTCAGGGGCGCCCATTGGGGACAGGAGTTCCTGGGTGTTGATGTCCTTGTTGGGTGTTGGTTTCTAAATCCATAAAAGATAAATAATTAAAATATCGACTGGGCTTTAGGGTGTGTAAGACCAAATAGAAAATAAGAAACAAAGACAAAAGTCCAAAAAAAGTTGTCGATTACTAGTTTTCTCGCGAGGAATCATATGAATTCTAGTGTGTGCTTAGGACCTATAAATGTAACCAAGTGCATGATTTTGTATCTACATATGTACACTTATGGGAGAAAATAGAAGGGTGGTCATAAAAAATGAGGGGGTCTTCACTGTCTCTATGAAGCATAGAATAGGTTTAACGTCCGCACCTCAAGCATATAGGGAGAGGTGAGCAAAGGGACCAACCCCCACTATTATATTAATGCACAAGCGGAATGAGGAACTATTTTCGAAGCATGACCATATACCAGGTCCCGCCTAATAGTAGGTTATGCACCTAGGAATTACAATCTATGGTTTGGGTAGCGTTTCATGGTCAGGCCACAACCCCTCCATTGTGTGTGTGTGTGTGTGTGTGGTTGATTGGGGAAACCCAAATTTCTTAAAATTTTGACAAGTTAGATGATTTTGTATCTACATATGTACACTTGTGGGAGAAAATAGAAGGGTGGTCATAAAAAATGAGGGGGTCTTCACTGTCTCTGTGAAGCGTAGAATAGGTTTAACATCTGCACCTCAAGCATAGAGGGAGAGGTGAGCAAAGGGACCAACCCCCACTATTATATTAATGCACAAGCGGAATGAGGAACTATTTTTAGAGCATGACCATATACCATGTCCCGCCTAATAGTAGGTTATGCACCTGTGTGTGTGTGTGTGTGTGTGTGTGTGTGTGTGTGTGTGTGTGTGTGTGTGTGTGTGTGTGTGTGTGTGTGTGTGTGTGTGTGATTGATTGGGGAAACCCAAATTTCTTAAAATTTTGACAAGTTAGATGATATTAAACCTCCAAAATCAGAGAGCTTGAAGGATATCATCATCTGTGTATATATATACATATATATACACACACATGGGATACTTAAATATTTTTTAAAAAGGAAATCAAAATCAAGTACAGTATGAATTTACTAAAGGTACAAATTTTATAAGGAACCCAAAATAGCTTCATAACTTAATATATATAAGTAATACTACATATAAACCTATATAGGTTTATATATGATTTTATGTTTAACCACTCCTATTCATAAACTTGTAGGATAGAAAATAAAACTTATTCACTTACAATCTAGTGTGAATAACCATTGAGATTCAAAAAATAAATAAATTCCTTCATTGAATAGGAAACCCAAGGTTTTTTTCTCTCCTTTCTCTCATGAAATTTATAAACTCGCCAAAAAAACAAGCAAGAGGGATACAAAATTTATTCTAGTTTTATTAGAACATTCTCACAACCAATAACTAACAACACCCAAGTTGAAAGAAGTTTTAGTAATAAGTGTGACTCCCAAAACTATAGTTTCCCTTCATTCAACATGTATACCACCAATAACTCATATAATGTTGTACAATTTTATTCACATTTGATAACAACATTTCTATTTTACAAAATTTATTTTTCACGGTTGATAATAGGAAATGATAACCATACAATATGAGGAGATTGATACCCAGAATAAATCTCATTAAAAACCATGATAGGAGAAGAACTTCATCTTTATAAAATAAATCTTAATTCCTTTGTTCCAACACAAATATTACAAGAGGGGTCACAATAAGGTCTCCAATCCATTGCAATATTCACATAACATAGATAAACAAGATATCCTTTGTATACAAGCTCACAACTTCTCCTTTTCAAACAAGATTTGTAGAGGCAATATCTATAAAATATATAGACTAATACAATCCATTTTACATTCCTTATTTTCCTACCAATTACAAAGAAACATTTACAACATTAAAATGTAAGTAGAAAAGCCTCTCTAAAAAGGGAACAACATGTCAAAAAAATTAGTGAAATCTCCATGAAAAATCTCTTGAATCATGCTCCAACATTTAATAAGAAGTCTTCAAACACAAGAGAGGTGGATTGGTTTTCCACCCAACTAATTGGCATCATTACATGTCATCTCCAAAGTTGAGGACATACTATCCTCCCTCAAATCCCATGGAAGAGAAAGGATATATGCCTCAAATATGCACAAAGAAGGGGAGGAAAAAGAGAGATTTTCATACACATAAACAAACATCAACCATAATCCAAAACACCAACAAGAATCTCCATGCTTCTCAAGAGATGGAAAATGGGCAGGATTGCCCATTTGAACCACATTTTCATATTCCAATTGAATTCACAACTTTATAAGAAATTTCAAGACTCCAAAACTCCTTAATTCTTCCATAACCCAAAACACAAACAAGAAGCTACTTGCTTCTCAAGAGGGGTTATTCCCTCTTCCCCAACACTCTAAAATCCAACTCCAAGAGATATGGGTGGAGAAAACAAGAAAACAAATGTAAAACTCAACACAAATTCAACTTGCATTCCTACACCCAAAAAAAATCAAACCAATCACAAGGTTAAATGATAACATTAAAAAAATCTAAGAGGTGTGAGGCCTACCTCTCAAGAAAATGAATACCCATTCTAAATGCAATTCAAACCTCCCAAGCTTCTTGCTCCTCTAAGCACTCCAAAATCCCCAAATGAAATTGAGTCAAGAATTCCAAACCCCTCCAAAATAGAGGGTTAAGTAATGAGAAGTTAAGATATTTCAACCTATGGGATGGTGACATGTGTCACCCATCCCCTTCTCAAATATATTTCACCCCATGTCTCTATCATTCATAAGAAAATA
Source organism: Taxus chinensis (assembly GCA_019776745.2). Taxonomy (NCBI): domain Eukaryota; kingdom Viridiplantae; phylum Streptophyta; class Pinopsida; order Cupressales; family Taxaceae; genus Taxus; species Taxus chinensis. Next base: position 162,369,096 of record CM034157.1, read on the forward strand.
TTCTTAATGGAGGAGAATCTCACAAAATAAATATAAAACAAAACAAAATCCTCTCCCAATTCCCAAGTGGCTCATTAAAAAAAATTATAAATGAAGATATGGACAGGAGAGGGTTAAATGGGAGGGAAAATCACTATTGAACCTTAGAAAGAGTTCCCTTACCCATAGGTAGGGTAAAAGGGGTTCATTTTAGTGTAAGTGTGACCCCTATCATGTAAAGCACCCCGTTAGAACTTCACTTTTAGCCCAAGTTTCAGAATTTGGGATAAGTGGCATACTTAGAGAGGTGGTGGGCCCACCAAATCCATGATTAGGTGGCCCAAACCTCCTTAAAAAAAATAAAACTAATTAACTCATCCCTAATCAAAGTGGAGATAATTTAAATCATAAATTTGATCTAAACAATTTATTAGAATAATTAATGCCAAAATGAATCGAAAGGAGACAACCACTTGGTGACCAAGCCAAACAACAAAAACACATACAAGGACGATGGATTAATTATTTCCATCTAATCCATATATAAACAAGGTAAAGTTGATCAATCAAGAGGTGAGGATTTGGATCAAACGTCCTATTGTACAATCTTGTAGGTGTAACCCCTGAGTCCCATGCTCTCCTATGGCATAAACTTGTCGGTTGTACACTCAATTATAAGCATCATACCTTATTGATAAAATATGCTAAAAATAATCACACACATTTAATAAATTAATTCATTCATAAGCAATTGACCAAAGAATCATAATTTTATATGTTCATTATACAAGATGTTAGAAATTATGACAATCAACAATTTTTTGTTTCACTAGTCTCTTACAAGATACATGTTATTCTACAAATCTATCAAGATTCATTATCAACACATCAAAATTATATGATTACAGTAATACCCATGAATTGGCCTTATTGGCCTTATTGGCATTTTTAGTATGGCCTTATCATTATCCTAGTCTAGATTACCTATTATAGAGAGACATATGATATTTTATTAGGTGATTCTTTATTTGTATATAATGTGGTGAACCTAACATGAATCATACTCTTTCTTCTAATTGATTCATATTCACATTTCCTAATTATTTTCTAATATCTTTTATTAAACTCTTTCTTCTTTCTAAATATCTTTCTAAATCTTCCTAAATATCCTAAATATTTCCTAAATCACTTTAATATGAATCAAATCTTTGATTATCAAAATTTTCAACAAAATAACGACTCCCAAAACAAGATTCCTCCCTTAATCATACTCCTTTTTATTATTATTTCAATATGGATGGTACAAACACCAAATAAATAGGCCAATTGGTAAACAATAGAAGGAATACTTGATCCAATACTAACACTATAATCCAAGAAGAATACCGTGAGTGTGAGGAAGAAAACAACACAAAATATGACTATACTCCTACTATGCAGGAATTCATCCTAGTTTACCCCAACTTTTTCATCCAACCTTTTGAATTCGTCATGGCCAATATGGAGGCATACAATGCTGCAATTGGGGATATGAATCCTTCTCATTCAATAGGTTCTAACATAAATGCACCTCAAAATCTTAACCAAAATTATTCTCAAAATATTCCTTCTAATGACCCCACTCATCTTATCTTGCAACCCATTAACCAAATGAGTTAACAACAAGCTAGTGCTAATAATCAACTTCTTCAAATGAATGTGAATCTTTCTCACATGCATAATATAACTCAAAAAATTTATCGGGGGATGCCTAATCAATGTCATCTCCTACCCCTATAGTGGACCACAATGGCATTCCTATTGCACAACCTCCCATAGCCAAAAAGGTACTCCAATATATTCATAGGTAATATTTGTCTCCTTATATAGTTGTTATGGTTATTGAAGGTATCACCTCTTCTCTTACTTATGATAAGTGTACTAACCTTATACTTCACAATTAAATCCTTTAACAATTTATAAAAGGATTAGATCAAAGATAACTCATATACAATTATGAAGCTCTTACCTAAGACTCTTACAGAAGATACTTTGGATTGGTATCATTCTCTCCCTCCTAACTCTGTCATTGAACTCAAGGAGTTAGTAAATATAATACTAAAATAATTCCATTTTCAATATCTACCTAAACACAACTTGAATATATTTATCAATTGTAAAGGTGATGGTGAGAATGCCTAATCCTTCATCAAATGATGGAAAACTCTTTGAATCAAATGTGGGCTTCTTTGATGACACTCTCCATAGTATCTTCCTCAACACCCTAGAACCTTGCCTTCAATACAAAGTTAGATCCTTTTCTCCTACCACTTTATAGGATTCCATTGAGCCATCCAAGAGAAAAAGAATATATTATGTGCACATTTGACAAGCCTCAATCGATAAATCTCAATCTCAATCTCAAAAAAACCAATGTTCTCAATGAGACCTTGAAATTGTAATGTTATATATGAAAGAGTCTCAGACATTCCTAATGGCAATGCCTTCCTAAAAACCATTCACAATATTGATTTCAACCCTTCCTAATCAAATGGAGGATCCATTATCCTTCTTCCTCCCATGCAGATAGCCATCAACCTCTCTCCATGCAAGGAATGTCTCCCTAGGCCTTATCAAATTCCTTTTGATACCTCATGCTTCACTCTCTCATACTTCAACGAAAAATCTTATTTTTGTGGCATACCAGTCGGGGTCATTCGCACAAAAATTACAAATATCTCTCTATATTTAGTTATATATTCTTATTTAGTGATAACTTTGATCATGAAGGTGTGGACTGCAAGAGACTTGATGAATTTTTGGTGACTTATGACCACACTGAAATGTGTTACCATCACAATGTCATAATTAATCTAAATAACATCTTAAATTCTACATTGATCCCTTTCTCAATCATTCCAAGACTAAGGAAAATCCTTAATCTAATGATGATAAATGGAAAGTTTCTTATCCTACTAATTCCAGTAAAACACTTTTAATCTTGAAATCAATCCTCATGAGAGTGTGGAAAGAATAAATGGAAAGAAAAGTATAATTTCCACTATTAACAGTGCATTCTCTGCTTCTCAATTCCATACCTATTGGACTTTTCAATCTTTCCTACAAGTCATAGACTTTTTGAGATCCATCTCCTCATAATCCAAAATTCTCAAAATACCATCCAATAAAATGTCCTAAACCAACAAGGATGTTGTATACTTCCCCTTATATCATCCTTGATGTCATCGACCATCTTGAACCTATGATTTTATTGTTTTTTATTTCTTCTTTCATATTTGATGTCATCAATCACCTTGAACCAACAAGGATGATGTTGTTTAATTAGTATTTTGAAAACACCTAACAAAATCGGCCATCATGATTCTAACACTATCAATACCATGTACTAGAGGAAAAAATTAATACATGATCAAACATGAGTCCTTGGCCCTTTTAAATGAGATTCATATTGAAACTCCATGGGTCCAAATTAATATTTCATGAATGGGCTTGCAATATTATTATCCAATCACAAAACTATCAAACCTCCCAAGTGATATCCCCTTCTTTTAGTTAATCACAACTCATGAAATTTCTCTTATAAATGAATATTCCCTCGCCACCAAATTTGGGGCACAAAACTATATCTTCCATGGTTCTAATGTAATCACACTTCAGCTAAATAGCTTGCATTACATAATGATCTAACCATAGATCAATATCTAGCTCGTCATTTTCCTATTAACTCTATGATCTCATATGAGTTTCTCTTTCAAGCAAATGATCCCCCTCTTTTCATTTCAATCAAGATTGATAATGTGAAAATCAAAATCTATCTCATTAATGGTGGCTTAGGCACATGTGCCACTTCCTTAGAATGCATCAAACCTCTTAATTATTCTACTGATAATATCATATCTACATGCAACACATGTCAAGGGTATGACTAAAGACAAGTTCCCCCCATAGGAAGCATTTGGCTACCCATTATCATTTCTTCTCGCACCCTTAGAGTGAAGGTTATGATATTCATATTTATTCTTTTATATTGAAAATTCTTCTTGGATGGTCATGGACACATTAGATGTGTGAAATCACATCATCCACTTGTCAATGTATTGAATTCCCTCATCTCATTTGTGTGTAGGATACAGCATGACACTAATCCATAGAACTTCAAACAATTTTAACAATATGGTGTCTATAAGATCCCCACTCTCGAAGTACTGTCATCACCAATCCGGCACTATGATAATTCTTCACCGGAAACTCCTTGTGTTATGATTATTTACTAATGCACAGCCTTTAGTTTGGTGGATGTAATCTGGAAACACAACAACAAACATAACACAAGAATACCATAGACTATGATAAGAAGGAATGATGATAAATCTGAAATATCAGAGTAAATTATAATATTAACATGAAATTGTTACAATCTCACCCATGAGGTACTTCAAGTGTTATTGACTTCACTTGCCTTTCACCAAGACTATGGGAGAAACTTTACAATTACACCTCTTAATGGCTTCTTCAACACACCTTTAAACTGATGGCTTCCTTTACACACTTCATACAATATTTCTCACTACTTCCTTCTATGCTAAATGAGGGGGGTGGCCTCTTTATTTATAGAACTTCTAGGCTTATCCATCTTATCTCTAAGATAGGATAAGAAATCCACTCTGACGAATCATATTCCATACCTTAACTCTTATCTGTACATGTAAGCTTATCTTTTAAGATAAGATAAACCTTATCATTTCACATGGGTTCCACATTTTTAGACTTTTTACAAATAAAATATACAAAATATTTATGACCTCACTCCTTGTCCTTATTACCAATATAATATTTCTAATTCCTAATCATGTAGACCCTACTTCTCTTCTTACCCCAACTTTGACATTTTAACATTACTGGACCACTTACGACAACTATTTACTTTTTACCACAACATTCCTATTGTACTTTTGACTATTACCGTACTATACATTATTGGCGGCGTCGTACTGGCAGCGCCGTTATCTTCTATCGGACGCTACTACTAATTATACTTAACAACATCCTATTCCTAATACATACATTAATGAAATAGAAATTACGGAGGAAAATTTTAGTGTCGACATCTTCCCCCTTCCTAGCTTCTACTCCGTCCTCGGAGTAGACTATTCTGGTGCTTGGAAAATCTTCAACTTGTCGTGGTTGACCCATTTCGTAATGGGAGTGCCATCCAATTCCTCCAGTCGGTATGTACCATTTTCATGCACAACTGCTATTTTGTAGGGCCCCATCCATTTTGGAATAAATTTTCTCTGTCTTCTTTTTTTGTATCTGGAATCATATACTAGAACCAAGTCATTCACATGAAATGGAGACCACCGGATCTTTTGATCAAAGTATTCCTTCTGCTTCATTTTCTTCTTATAGCTTGTATCCTTAGCTATTTCCCTCATTTCCTCTAGCAAATGAAGATGTACCAACCTTTCTTTTACTGAATCACTTTCATCCATTCTTTCATTTTTCATTACTCTGACCGTGGGAATATCAAACTCAATAGGAAGAACTGGATCAATGCCATAAGCCAACTGAAATGGGGAGTATCCTGTTGCTGACTTTGATGTTGCCCTATATGCCCACAATGCTGCATGAATCCTTTTATCCCATTTATGTACCTGCAAGGCTGCATCTTTTGCTAGAATTTGACACAACACAAAATTTGTTCGTTCCACCTGTCCATTTGTGCTTGGCTTGTATGTTGTTGCCTTCCTGTGCTTAATAGAAAACTTATTGACTAGGGCTTCTACCACCTCATTAATGAAGTGGCTTCCTTGATCTGTTACAATTTCTAATGGACAACCAAATCTGGTGACAATGCGTTCATATATGAACCTTGCCACTTCATCCATGGAAGTTGTTTTCAATGGCCTAGCTTCAACCCACTTGGTTAAATAATCTGTGGCAACTACAATATACTTATTTTGGCGTGAGGTAGTTGGAAGTGGACCTACAATGTCTATTCCCCACTTTTCAAAGGGACCAAGTGGAAGAATAGGACATAATGGAGCTGATGAAGTCTTACGGTTACCATGTGTTTGACAAATATCACATGTCTTACAATAATTATAACAATCTTTAAAAAGAGTGGGCCAGTGATAACCTGCATCCAAGATCCTTCTTGTTGTAAGTTGTCCAGAGAAGTGCCCTCCACATGTACCATTGTGGAATTCTTCTAGCAGTTCCTTCCCTTGATCACGTCCAACTGCCCTCTTGTACTGTCCATCAGGTCCTATTCGAAATAATACTCCATGCAGAATAGAATATGGACGACTGGCTTGAGTAATCTTTCTCTTAGTCTTTGCATTGGCACCATCAGGAAACTTGAATTCATTCAGATAATTCCAAATATCTATGTATTCACTAGGGATTGTGTCAAGGGATAACAATGTTGCATCGGGGAAATCATCATCATCACAAGATGATCCTAAACCATCATAGGCTCGAGAGAGTGCATCTGCATTGACATGCTTCTTTCCTGGCCTATCTATAATATCAAATTCAAATTCTTGTAGCAAAATTATCCATCTTGCTATCCTCCCTGATGGGTTAGGCTTATTTACAATATATTTTAGAGCCTGATGATCTGTTACAACTAGAAATTTTTTCCCTAGCAAGTAATTCCTAAACTTCTTTACAGCAAAAATGATAGCCAGAGCCTCTTTTTCAGTTACAGTATAATTTACCTCAGCACTGCTCATTTGTCTGCTCCCAAAGTAAATTGGATGTTCATTCCCATTTTCATCCTTTTGGCTCAAAGTACTTCCTAGTGCTGCATCTGAGGCATCAGTGTACACAATGAATGGCTTGCTCCAATCTGGATTCTTTAAAACAGGTGAAGACACCAGGGCTTCCTTCAGTTGTCCAAAAGCTTCATGCGCCTTATTTCCTGGTTCATAAGTAACATCCTTCTTCAAGAACTGGGTTAGTGGCTGTGCAATCTTTGAGAAATTCTTGATGAACCTTCTATAGTACCCCACATGGCCTAAAAATGATCTCAACTTACTTCTATTCATAGGAAATGGTAACTCTTTGATTTTTGAAACTTTATCAGGATCAGTACCAATACCATCTCTGGATACAACATGCCCTAACAAAATGCCTTTAGAACATCCAAAGACACACTTTGTAGGGTTTAGTGAGGCTTGTGCTTCATCTAACCTTTGAAATGTTGTCTCCATTTGGTGCAGGTGGTCCAACTTGCTCCCATAGATGCAAAAATCATCCAGAAATACTCTGATGAAGGTCCCAATGTAGGGTTCGAACACCCTATTCATCAAACGTTGGAATGTTCCGGAGCATTACACAACCCAAAAGGCATAACTCTATAAGCAAACGTTCCCCAAGGAGTGGTGAACGTGGTCTTCAGCTGATCTTTCTCTGCTATACGAACTTGGTTGTAGCTGCTATATCCATCAGCAAAACTATAGCACTCCTGGCCAGCTACTTCGTCCAAGATCTGATCTGAAAATGGAAGAGGGTAATGATCCTTCTTTGTTGCCTTATTGAGCTTCCTGTAATCAACACAAATGCGTAGCTTCCCATTCTTTTTTATTGAGATCACAATGGGAGAAACCCATTCTGAATTCTCCACAGCAAATATGAATCCTGCATCAAGCAACTTATCTATTTCTTCTTTTACAGTCTTGGAAAAATTAGGATTCATTCTATATGGCATTTGCTTTATGGGCTTAGCACCATCTACCAGCTCAATAGAATGTTCTACCCAACTTACTTGACGGAGTTCCTTGTAATCAAAAGTGAATATGTGTATGTACCTTCGAAAGAGCTGGAGGTAGGATTCCTTCTCACTCTCCATCACAGCATCACCAATCTTTATTTGTTGGAGACGATCATCAACTTCTTCTTCAGATAATTTTATGGGGTCATGAGTTGGTGTGACTGGAAGGATATCCATGACTGAAACATCAACCTCACTTTCTTCATCTTCAGTGTCCACTTCACTGGTACTAGAGTAATCAGAGGATGTCCAATCATCAGTTTCATCACTTGAATCCACAGGTTCTGCCTTATGATGTCGAGGGATCACGTTTATCTTCACCCTCTCTCTACCACGTCCAAGTGTCATGAAACCTTCATTCCAGTAGTTTCTTGCATGAACTCTCCTTAGCCATGGTCTTCCCAGCAGCATTGGGTACGCAACAGTACCATTTTTCATCACCTGAAAGTCTACCACACATACAACACCCATAACAGATATTGCCACATTTGAAACTACACCTTCTGGTTTAGTTTTTCCTTTATTTAATGACCTTAACATAAGTGTTGAAGGGCGATCAATTTTTAAACCCAACATATTCATTACAGACTCGGTCATTACATTAACTGCAGCACCTCCATCAACTAAGACATCATGAATTGAAATACCATTACATAATACCTCAGCTTGTGGAGCATAGGGATCCGCCTCTGCCTCCAAAACAGGGACCTCAACCTCCTTCCTTCGTCGAGCATTGAGTCCACTTCGCAACTCCCGCCTCTTCTCAGAAGACATAGCCAAGAGTTGACCATATGTAATATTTGCAGGCCTTTTGGACAGATCTTCCAAGATGGAGTATGGTCCTTGCCCCTGTGAAATCAGAAAATCCTGCACACCCAACTTTCTTCTCCTATGTTTCTTACTAGTTTCTCCTTTCATCTTCTTAGGATCATTTCCATCTTGATTATCTTTTTCTTTCTTTCTTTTTGTTACAAACACATCTACTTCATTATTTCTGCTCTTATCTACTACATCAAAAGAATTCACAGGTGCTTTTCCTTTATCATTATCTCCTTTACCAGATGTAGAAGCTCTATCTGGACAATTATACTTATAATGACCCTTTTTATAACAACCATAACATACAACTTCAGAAATATTTCTTTTTGGACCTCTATCTCCTCCCTGAGAACTAAATTCTTTTCCTTGAAGAAGATTAATAGTTAACTGACCCATCTTTTTGAGCAGATCTTCATACTCAGTAGATGTACTAGGAGAAATATTTGTGCTCACCGGGAGTGGTTGTGGATTCTGGACCAAAGGTGCTGGTGTAGGCTCTACTTTAGCAACAATTTCTTTGGGCTCCTCTTCCATGCTTTCTTCTTGCCTTCTTGCAATCTCCTTTGCTTGTTCAATGGTAGCTGGGTGGTCATACTTCACTCGTTGTCTGATCTCTGGCTTCATCCCAAGAATGAAGTGCTTACATAGGAGATTATCCATGCCGTTCATCAACCCATCCGCTAATCCTTCCTTCCGGATCTGGGCATCGAGCTTCCTCCTTAGCTCTAGAACACGAGCATGATAATCCCTTATCTTCTCCTTCTCTCCTTGGGATAGCTTTGTGATCTCGATCATGAGATCTGCATATTTCTGTTGTTCACCAAATTCTTCAAGAAAACTTTCAGTTAATAAATCCCATGAATTTTTCACATTTTCACCTAGTGTTTCAAACCACCTAAGTGCTGAACCATCCAAAAAGGTAGGAAAAAATTCAGTCCATTGTTCCCTTCTTATAAGGCCATTACAAATACAAGATCGTTTAAACTCTTGAATGAAAGAGGAAGCATCTTCATTAGATTGGGCTGAAAAAATAGGAATCTTCCCCATTTTCAAAAGTAACCACCGTAAAATACCAACCCACAAGTACAATCAACAAGACTTATGTGCACAAATAATTGGAATCACTGTAATAGAAAGTGACTTTACACCTTTCTACAGTAAAATAGAAATGACCACGGTAACTATGGTAAAACTTGACTTACTGCGGTAAAAACTAACTTTACTGTGGTAAACACTATTCATAGTAAAAAGTGAAGTTACTGCGGTAAATACTATTCACGGTAAAAAGTGACTTTACTGTGATAAATACTATTCACAGCAAAAATGACTTTACCATGGTAACTACTATTCACGGTAAAAAATGACTTTACCATGGTAACTACTATGCACAGTAAAAATAAGGTTACCCTCCAATTGATTTTTGACTAAGTGGGAATATCTCTCCAGAAAATCCACCAACGAGGAATGGTCCCGGCAACGGAACCAAAATGTCATCACCAATCCGGCACTATGATAATTCTTCACCGGGAACTCCTCGTGCTATGATTATTTACTAATGCACAGCCTTTAGTTTGGTGGATGTAATCTGGAAACACAACAACAAACATAACACAAGAATACCATAGACTATGATAAGAAGGAATGATGATAAATCTGAAATATCAGAGTAAATTATAATATTAACATGAAATTGTTACAATCTCACCCATGAGGTACTTCAAGTGTTATTGACTTCACTTGCCTTTCACCAAGACTATGGGAGAAACTTTACAATTACACCTCTTAATGGCTTCTTCAACACACCTTTAAACTGATGGCTTCCTTTACACACTTCATACAATATTTCTCACTACTTCCTTCTATGCTAAATGAGGGGGGTGGCCTCTTTATTTATAGACTTCTAGGCTTATCCATCTTATCTCTAAGATAGGATAAGAAATCCACTCTGACGAATCATATTCCATACCTTAACTCTTATCTGTACATGTAAGCTTATCTTTTAAGATAAGATAAACCTTATCATTTCACATGGGTTCCACATTTTTAGACTTTTTACAAATAAAATATACAAAATATTTATGACCTCACTCCTTGTCCTTATTACCAATATAATATTTCTAATTCCTAATCATGTAGACCCTACTTCTCTTCTTACCCCAACTTTGACATTTTAACATTACTGGACCACTTACGACAACTATTTACTTTTTACCACAACATTCCTATTGTACTTTTGACTGTTACCATACTATACATTATTGGCGGCGTCGTACTGGCAGTGCCGTTATCTTCTATCGGACGCTACTACTAATTATACTTAACAACATCCTATTCCTAATACATACATTAATGAAATAGAAATTACAGAGGAAAATTTTAGTGTTGACAGAACTTTCTTTTGTCCCATTTCGAGAGTATCATCACATTAATTACCTAATCAATTCTCTTTCAGGATATAGCGGACACCCTAAATTCATTAATAATATACAACCTAACATCCTTGACTCAAATTATTATGAAATCAATTTTAAGATCAAAACTATCAACCTTGCTAATTTCAACATATCTCAACTACCCCCTCCATTGCAACCTCATTCCCATAATAAGGAAACTTATGCAATTCTAGTCACTCTTTCTTCTTCTTCACCTCCTTCATCACCTAGTGAAATGGTCATTTAATATCTTCATGTTGATATTACTACACCTAAGGATGATAATGTATAATTACTTGATGACCCATTCTTATTTGGCTATGTCTAAGCAAAAAATGTGGAAATCCTTCAATACAAGCAATCATTATACTCTTCTCATTTTTTTGCAATTATATATCTTCCCTAAAATATTTTCTATCATAGCATTAATATCCTCTATCTTTCAAATTCTTAAATATAATAATTGTATCCTAAATAGGATGGTTAGATGATTGATAAGCCAAATCGTCCAATGCCTGAATAATTACATCTCTGACTAGTTCACCTATATGTGACACAGATCCTGGGTTACAACACACTACGGATTCTCCAGTTGTCCCTACTATCCTTGACTCTCCCCTCACTTTCTTCTACAGTCACACTCACACCTCGTGTCATTACAATCTTAGAATCTATAAATAACCATGTTTTGTAGTACTTATGGCATGAGGCATTGTGGATTGATGTGAAAGATTATCAATTTTATCATTGGCATCTTGTTTTCATGAAAAATTACTGGCATAAAAAATGGATACTTTAAGCATGACAACTAAGCCCATAATTGAAAATTCTACTTCCTGATCATAGTAAGCCTATATTCTGGCTTGTTTTCCTTCAGTTCCACCCTCATCCCAGATAAGAATAAATTCCATATAAATTTTTTAATATTGTTTCATTGTGCAGGGAAGAGTGGCTAATTTGACTAATGAACTTATTAAGTTTCGATGAAAGATAAATCCCTCTCAAAGCCTTAAAAGGCCATTTTATGTCATTCTACAGCCTGTAAATGTCCTCCCAAAATTTTTATGGAAAATATAAAGCATATGCGAGTAATCTCATAGAGTATTGAATATTTCTAAATAAATTTAGGAAAATTAAGGGAAGAAATTTTGATTCGGGACCAACTTGTGCAAGACCGAGTCTTTCTAGGTGTAGGGAATGAATGTCCTAATAGTGAAATATGAATTATTTGGATGATTATAAGAGTTTTATAATGATTTATGAGGAAAAAAATAGGCATTTTAAATATAGTTTAATCCTCTATAATATGGAAACAGGAAAGTTTCTCCAGGACCTAAAGATTCCCTGAGATCATTTAGAACACTATAGCTGTCCCTCTTAGTCAAAGATGAAATAGGCTTAAATTTGAAATTTAAGGAAGAATTGGAACTCAATTATTGTTCTATTGATCTCACCAAGTGTTTTGGAGTAAAAATCATATAAGGTTTTATCCCAAAACACTTTTCCAAGCTCCCGAGGTGGAATTCTCACTCCTGGTGTCCCGATTTGGACGCAATGAGTTTAAAATAACTTTCCAAAAGTGGAAATTCATAATTCTTCACCTCTACTATCTCAAACTTCCCCCATGAGATAGAGGGGAAAAATTGGACACAAAATTATGACCCCTTTGTCAAGAAAAATATTTCATCACTTGTAACTTTTTCCCTTATGTTACATGTTTTCACTCTGGCACTTGCCCCATTTCATGTTTCCTCACCCTCATGTCATAATTTTTCACCATGACTATCCCAATTTCCCCTAGGGGAAAGAGGGGACATAGGGGATACAAAATTTTGATGATAGTGTTCCTCACTTCTGCCTAGATAAGTAAGACAATGATCCTCACTCATGCCTTGTAATCAGAAAAAATCATTGTGTTCCCATCACAATGTAGATCTCACGATAGTGTTTTTGAAAATTTATTTGATGCCCTCATATTTTTCCATACCTCACAGAATAAGGAGAAATTATTACAGTGCTTCAATTCAACAGCTTCTTCATCTATAGAGGATTCATCTCTAATCAGATTGATCAACCCGCTCTCTCTCTCTCTTCTTTCTTCCCTCTCCATATTACACTAATTCTTCATTAAGAATGTACTTTTCACTATTTTTTCTTATTCACTTAAGTGACATTCAAATTATAATTGTAAGAGTCATTTTTCATCAATAAGAAAAATTCTCACTTTCATTCCCTAGGAATATGGAAGGTCACAAGTGAGGAGGATAGGTGAAAATTCATGTGGGGGGAAATGAAAGGACATTTTGTAATGATATAAATTGGAATGGATTCTCCATTCCAAAGGGTTGGCAATTATTGATTGATTGTATGTTGTTGATATTTTTATCACTACTACATCAAGAAATAAGATATTATATTTCTCTATTCCTTTTTTATGTTCCTCTACTCTCTATCATCTCTACTTTCCAACTTTGTAAGTATGATGATCTTGTATAACCAAGAAGGAACTTTGTGTCCTTGATTAATGAATCTATAGAAATTTTTGTCTCTAGTTTGTTAGTCTTATTGATTTATTACATTTTGTGTTCTTCTAATTGAATGTGGACCTACTATGATTTATGTATGTGAATCTGATGTGCCTACTCACAACATTAACCCTCTCTCCTTATTTATCCATACTCCCCTTTACCTCTCTTCACGGTAAATTCCTCCCTTGTACATTGTACAAGCACTTTACCACAGGTTTAATGGAGTATTCATGTGTGATCCCTGGCCTAACGGACACCCACACATTTTTAGGTAGTTTACATTCAATAATGGGAGCCTCCCATACACCAAGAAGGAGGGGCTTATCCCCGTGACCATTGGTGAAAACCAATAATCTGCACTGCAACAAATTATTTCACCAACATTTTTTGTGACTCCATTGGGGAGAGATCTTCCCTTGTGCACCTTTAAAGATCTATGGAAAATTCAAAAAAAATATATTCCAAAAAAAAAAAATCAAATATCAAAATGAAAATCAGATTTTTAAAGGCAACTCTATCAAGGAACAAATCCATGTCACATTCATTTTCCTCATCACAATGATGAAGTTTTGAGATTGGTGTTCAACACCAATAAGTGATAGCAACAATGAAGAAGAAGATGACCACCAAGATATCCTGATTTTTGATCAGCCATCATTCTAGACCAGCTCTTGCAAAAGTATGGATTCTGGCACAGCGAGGAGGTCTCTTGCTTCAACCAAAAATCTGCAATCAACAAAAGGAAAGAAGGTTAGTGACATTCCTAGAAAAGTTTTGAAAATATTATCTAGAATAGATTAAAAAATTTGCATCTGATGATCCTACTATCAAATCCTTGTGGCTTCAATTCAAACATATTGTTGCTAGAGGAAATAAAATGGGAATTACATCGGCTGATGATCAAGAATCTAAGAGCCTAATGAGAAGAATGATGATATGAAAGAGTATAAAAAAAGATGTTCTATGAACCAAGCATGAAATGAATAATATCTTAAAGGTAATGTTTTGAATTACACACATCTAACTGAGAAACTCAAAGCATTTCTTTTCATCTCTCTTCCTTTGGATGATTTTCTTTTTATGGAGGTGAAGAAATGGCAACCTTGAAAAGGGAGTATGTGCAGAGAATTTTGAGAGTTGCATAAGGAAATTCTAATCCTCAAGCCAATCTTGAAATTCTAATTTATGTTGTGGCTATGCAAGAAAGGTATGAGCAATGTGAAGCACTCCCTAAGGAGAAGGAGGAGAACCATCTTCTGGAAGATGGATTTGTTGATTCTCGGTATTACGAAGTGTTTATTTAGAAATACTCTTATGTACTTCTCATGACTATCCTCTTCTTGATAATTCCAATGAATTTCAACTCAACACCTTGGAGGATAGTGAAGAAAGCATGAAATTTGAGTATCCATCTGTAGCTACACTTTGGCCTAAAGCATAGTCCTTTGGAGGAGAAATGTGCACGAGAGATGAGAATTCTTGTCTCATGATAGATGATCCAGTGCTTGCTGAGAATTCCACCAACTGTGAAGATGTTCAAGAAATGAATCCTCCTTCCCCACCACAAGTTCTTCAGGAGGATGACTTTGAGGTAATTATTGATGGTTTTCTTTCTCATTTTGGCTCTTCATTTGATGCACAAATGCCCAATGATGAAATAGAGAAAATTGAAGAATCCAATTTCCTTCTTGAAATAATTGTGGATGAATGGATAACACATGATCTCTTCGATGATTTCGTTTCCTTGTCATCACCAAAGGAGTGTGATAGTGGTCATAATTGTGAATATGGAGTTTCCTCTTTTCCCTGAGAAGAAGAGGACTCTCTAGGAGATGTTCAGGATGGTGTAAATGATTATTCTCATGTTGCAAGCCCCAACATTGTGTTCTTCCTCCTTTCATGAGGATGATTTGATGAATATTGAATTGAAAGGTGTACCCTTCCCATTCAGCATGGATATTGCCTCTCTATTTTAAAATGATGAAGATCATGTATGCCTTAACTTACGAGAAGGTAACCTCCAAATGATATGAAATTTGGATCATGAGAAAGAATATTTTTCAAACAAGTGATCGTCATTAGATTCCTAGGTTTCCAATCAGCTCCCCGAGACCCGATGTGAATATTTTTCAAATGAATGTGAAAGTGAGTATGTGGCATATTTGAAGAAGGAATATGTGCAAGATATTTTGAATATTACAGAAGGAATTGAAGACCCTCAACTTAGTCTTGAAATCCTAACCTATGTTATGACTATGCAAGATAAGTATGAGTCTAGTTTTGATTCTTCTTTTGATGCAAATGTTCAATAATGAGATAGAACAAACAGAGGAGCTCAATGTTCCCCTTGAAACATTGATGGATGAGTATGAATGTGAAGATGATTCCTTACCTTTCCCATTTTGTGAAGAATATTGTATTCATGATGAATGGAAGGGAAAAAAATGCTTGAACATCCCATGGATGTCTTCATTCATGAGGATAATACCTCCACCACAGAAAGTGATATCAAGGTCAATAATGAGTTGGTGGGTAGAAAAAAATCATTTGGAACAAATGGATGAGAATATACAAGGAATCTTGTGAATGGAGTCAGAATCAGCTTGTTCTCACCACTTCAAATTCCCTACTAATTTTAGAAATGAATCCATGCTGCAATTTCACCTAAGGATGATGAATATTTCATGTAAAAATCATAGATTCCATTTTTAAAACATGGAAGAATGGCTTCTTATGGTCATGAGGCATCAAGTGGAGACTACAGAAAGAAAAACTTTCAAACAAGTAACAAAGTGGTCATTGGATAAAAAGGTGTTTTCTATGCAATATCAGTATGAGGATGGAAACTTTGTCTCTCTCCTTCTTCTCAAACCATGTAGAGCCATCATGAGAACATGGCATGACCCGTTGATTATCTTTGAGCTTCGGAAGTGGTATGAATTCAGCCCACTGTTCCATGATGGTACCTACTTTTCTCAGCTGTTGTCGAGTGCGTGTGTATTAATCCCCCACATCTATAAATTTCCCTCCCATGTACCATAGTTTCCCTTTTCTTTATGTGTTTTCTTTCCATTTTTGGTGTGTTTCCCTTTTTGTTTGGTGTGTTTGTTTGGTTTTCCCTCGTGTGTGTTTAGCTTACTTGTATTAGTAGTGAAGGAATGACTCTATTTGTCCAATTATCAAAACATTGGTCTACTTACCAAGAGATTTATGAGGTTTTCCATTCCCCCTTACAGTCCAACGTCCCTGAGCCAAAGCCAATTTTTTTCATGCAAAATGATGCATGAAAATTTGAAATTTTAAGCATCAAAACTAAGCCATGATTGAAAATCATGTTTCCCTGGTCATTGTGAATCCTCTCTTCTAGATACCCTTAGTATCACCATCACCCCAGCTCAGAGGAAATTCCTAAAAAATTTTTCAAGTTTTTTTTCAGTGTGTCGGGATGATTACCCAATTTGATTAATGAATTCATTTGACTCTATGAAAGGACAACTTCCTCTGGAGGCCTAAAAAGGCCATTTTTGGTCATTCTGTAGCCAGTAAACATCCTCTGGAAATGTTCAGGGAAAATATAAATCATATGAAGGTGATGTAGGGAGTATTGAAGTGTCCTAGCAAAAGTTTTGAAAATTTTGGGAAAAAATTCATTCATTCCTAACAAATTGTGCAAGACCAGGGTCTTCTAGGTGCAGGGAATGAATGTCCTAATGGTGAAATTTGACTTCTCTGGATGACTTAGAGAGTTTCAAAGGATTTAGAAGGAAAAAAATAGGCATCATAAATCTATTGGAATTATATACAAGGTGGAAACATAAAATTTTATTCAAGGCCCAAAGATTCCTGATTATTCAAAACTCTACAGTTGTCCCTCTCAATCAAAGATGGAATAGGTCCTAAATTTGGAATTTTGGACATAATTAGGTCTCAATAATGGTTCCATTGATCTCATCAAGTGTTTTTGAGTCAAAATTATATAATGTTTTACCCCAAAACACTTTCCCATGCTCCCGAGGAGGAATTCTCACTCCTAGTGTCCTGATTTGGACACGGTGAGTTAAAAATAACAACTTTCCAAAAGTGGAAAGTTGCACTTTTTCACCTCCACTATCCCAATTGTCCCCTAAGGGATAGACAGGATAGATGGGATACAAAATTGCATACCCCCTTGTTAAGAAAATCTTTCGTCACTTACAACTTACAACTTCTGCCCCTAAGTTGCATGTTTCCACTTCGCCACTTGCCCCCTTTCATGTCTCCTCACCCTCAGTTCGTAATTTTTCACTCATGACTCTTCCCAATTATCCTTTAGAGGATAAAGGGGATATATGGGATGCAAAAGTGTGACCCCTCTCTTCCCATTTAGCTCTGAGCCCCTAGTCACCATGGAACCTCATTCAGCCCCCCAAACTTCATTTTCAGCCCCCACTCTTCCAAGTTGCACATTTTTTCCTCCTACTATCTCAATTGTCCCCAAGGGGATAGAGGGGATAGAGGGGACACAAAAAAAAATGTCAACCTCAGCCCCTGACCTCAATGGGTAAAGTTTTCTACTCCCCCACTGGATAGGGGTAAAGAGACACAAATTGTGACCTCACCCCTCATGGGAAAATTTTTCTAATTAACTCTCCAGAAATCTCATACAGAACTTCATCTCTCTGAAATTTTAACCTGCAAATTGTTTTGATTTCCCTTTCAAACTCCATTAATTTCAGACATGCTAACAATAATTTTAAGAAACTTTCTTTTTGACAACTGAGATTCCGACAGGAGAAAAACCATGAAATTTGGAGTAGAGAATCTTAGAGCAAAACCTAGAATTTCAAGACCAGTTTTGTTGCAACCCGACACCTGTAAGTGTCACTTCTAAAAATATTAGGTGTTCATGGTTGGGCATGTCTAAAAATAGTAATTTTTTAAAAATGGTGAAAATCCTCAACATCCAAAATTTTGAACAAGCAAGAAATGTCAATAATGAGAAAATAGTGAAATTTTACTAAAAATACCAGTCCTAGATAGGACCTGCTAAAAATAGAAAGTCTTGGAATTGAGCCCAAAAAGTAGTGGAAACTTCCATTCCACTTATCTCATTAATTTTTTCCATCATCACAATTCTATGAAAGTTGTGTCGTGATACAAAAAGGAAAGAAAACCCCGACAGGCTCTCAAAGCATAAATTCGCAGAGGTGTTTTTTACATGGCACAATTTGATACAAGAAAATGGATGGTATCCAACACATCTTGATTGTGGTAAAATAGGATATCCATCCTGTATGAATCACATTATGACAAGGAACATACCAGAGTGAATCAGTGTGTGTGAAAGATAGTCACTTGGACAATGAGTGAAATCAGAACATCATGAGATCTATGAAGGATCTGAAACATCAAGAACTTCATTTCAAGTCATCAAGGAGTCATGATAATGATAAGATCTCACCATGAGTGATGGTGATCATATCGAGCTCACAAAAATGCATATCTCAAAGTGTTTCTAAACACTTAATCAATGCTTTGTGATGTGCTCACATCTTACAAGTCAGGGAGGTGGCATTAATAGTGTTTCAATGCAATTTGGAGGTCAATAACATGGAACTCATTCTAAAACATTCCTTCAAGTTCCATCCAGGGATCAATCCTACTATCTAGAGGAGGAAACCTATTTCCATGAGGAGAAATTGAGAAAAAATGGTATTCATATACCATAAGTATGTTTCCACTCATGTGACATCTTGACCAAGAAATTGAATTGTGAAGAGGTTATCATGTTCAAAAGTAAAATGTGAAGCTCAAGGAGTGAGTTTATGATCATCATATCCTGACTCCTCCATTTTCTTCAAATCTCTTCAAGAGACAAGTCAAGATGAGCTAGGTCAAGCTATCAAGGTATCAAA
Source organism: Taxus chinensis (assembly GCA_019776745.2). Lineage (NCBI taxonomy): Eukaryota > Viridiplantae > Streptophyta > Pinopsida > Cupressales > Taxaceae > Taxus > Taxus chinensis. Next base: position 162,388,525 of record CM034157.1, read on the forward strand.
AACCATCATGTGTGAAGGATCAAGAAGTTATATATTCTCATGAGAGGCATATGAGCAAGAAGATGCATGAGAATCCTAAATTTGATGTCCATTCAAGGATAATTTTGGATCTAGAAGGGTAAGGTGATGATCTTCATATGGAGTACCATGTTTGCAAGAATGGGCAATCATCTCAATTTCTCTTGATGTCATTCACTTGATAGTTTTCTTAAAAAATCATTCAACACCTTGTAGTGTGATCACATCTCAAAAGAGGAAGCACATTGCAATCACCTCATTTCAAATCAACGAAGGAACATAATTCAAGAATCTCATTCATGGAGAAATCCTTGTATCTACAAGGTAATGACCTATTCCAATAAGTAACATACAAGCATAAAGAGGTTTGAGCATCATGGAGTTGATTTGTGATCACTAGATTAAATTGTGAAGGCCTAGAGAAGTAAGAAAGTGATCCTCACTCTTTCCTTGTAATCAAAAGAGATCATCATGTTCCCATCACAATATAGATCTCATAAAGTGCTTATGCACACTTATTTTATGCCCTAGAATGTTTCCATATCTCACCAAGAAGGAGATTGTGAGCACAATGCTTCAAGTTAGTAAGTTCTTCATCAGCAAAGGCTTTCATCTTCATCAGATTGATCAACCCTTCTCTCTCTCTCTCTCTCTTATTTCTTCTTCTCTCCATATTCTAATTCTTCATTAAGAATGTACTTTTTACTATTTTGTCTTATTCACTTAAGTGACCTTCAACTTAACATTGTAAGAGTCCTTTTTCATCAATAAGGAAAAATACTCACTTTCATATCCTAGGAATATGGAAGGTCACAAGTGATGAGGATAGGTGAAAAGTTCATGTGGGGGAGATGAAAGGAAATTTTATAATGTTATAAATTGGAATGGGTTCTCCATTCTAAATGGTTGGCAATTTTGGATTGATATATTTTGTTTAGATTTGTATCATTACTACATCAAGAAATAAGATATACATTTTCTATGTCCCTCTATCCTCTCTACTCTTCAACTTTTCAAGTATGGTGATATTGTATAACCAAGATGGATCTTTGTGACCTTGATTAATGAATCTGCAAAACTTTGTGTCTCTAGTATTTTAGTCTTGTTGATTGCTTACATTGTTGTGTTCTTCTTATTGAATGTGGACCTACTTTGGTTTATTGTATGTGAGATTATGATAGTACCTACTCACAAAATTAATCCTCTCTCCTTGTTTCTCCTACTCCCCCTTACCTCCCTTCATAGAAAATTCCTCCCTTGTACATTGTACAAGCACTTTGCCACAGGTTTAGTGGAGTATTCTTGTGTGATCCCCGGCCTAACGGCCACCCACTATTTTTAGTTAGTTTACATTCAATAATGAGAGCCTCCCCATACCCAAGAAGGAGAGGCTTGGCCCCGTGACCATTGATGAAAATCAATCCTTTGCATTACAATAGATTATTTCACCAACACATCTGAAGAAACTAGAAGTTGAAGTCGAGATGATCAGAAGTAGCAACCATCTCATCCCTCCCCTTCTCCTCATCATTTCTTATCTCATCATGATTTTTGTTCTCATTTATATGATGATTGGTGGCTAATTTGGAAACATCAAGAGTGTTAACAGTTACCCTCTCCTCCACCTCAAGTTATGAGCTTAGTTTCCCCTACTCCTCCTATATTACCTACTTCAGTCCTCATTCCTATGGTACATTCATCTACACACACGTCTCAAAACCTAGATGGAGTACTGCATCCTCATTTTTATTTTCCACGGGTGGAGATACCTCTTCCTTTCATTCCTACACTTCACTCACTATGATGGACATGTGTCAATAGATTATATCTTAGATATCTATGTGAGTTGAAGAATATATGGTGGTTTTGCATCATGAGATCCATCTAAAGTTCTCATGTGTCCTAAAATACATTTAGGACACCATGATTTGCACACATTATGACATTCAGTGACAGGTTCATGAGGTTATCAATAACACTTGCAATTATCTTCCACACCCCTTTTGACCTCATCCACGTTTCCCCATCCTACCTTTTCTTTTCATACATTATACTTTCTCACATTACATTATCACATCCTTAATTCAGATACGATGGTTATTCTTATACTTTTGCTACCCATTACATCCTTATATTAGATAGGATGGATAGTTTGATATTTTGGCTACCCCTTACATCCTTAGATTAGACAAGATAAATAGTTTCATATTTCAGCTACCCCTTACATCCATAGTTTAGATAGCATTTTTAGTTTTATGACTTCTTCTACCCCTTAAAATCATATATAATTTACTTATTACACTGGTTAGTTAGCTCACATATGTTAACTATCCCTTTACATTTGTGTTACGATTTATAGTCTCCTTGCGACATATTTTGGATTTACTTTTTCCTTTTTCTTCTTTCTTGATACTTTGGTATATTGTTTATTCATTTACAACCTATTTATTTACAATTTATAGACTCCTTAGGACATCCATTGGATTTAATTTTACTATTGGTTTCGTACTTTATCTTTTAGTAGGGATTATCTATTTACAACCTTTTATATTCATGCTTTGCATTTTCCTTGTGAAATCTTTTGGGTTTATTTCTATCATTTATTTCTTATTTTATCTTTTGGTATGTTTTTTATCCATTTACAACCTCCCATTATCTTATATCTATCACGTTTTGTGTTTTTTTGGGACCAATCATAGATTTACACTCACATCTCTTCACATCTCTAGCGATATACAATTCATATACTTCATATTTCATCGCATTGTTAACATTTATTTCTTATATGAATCCCTCATTATCCATCCTTTTAATCATCTATCAAATTCATCCATCATTGTATCACTCTTGCATCCTTGCAATCTTCACTTATCTTACCCCTTCTCTCACTTGAGGAAAACTTATGTCGAGATGAGATCAGATTATTTCCTTAAGGTAGCTCTAGCGGTACCTAAGTATCATGGTTTCTAGGTTCTCTTTTATTGCAATTAGGTGTAAACTCTCCTATGTTAATCATCTTTCACACCCATTATATTATCCTTCTCAATATCTATAAAGGAGGAAAAGTAAAATCCAAAAACACCAAAAGAAAACAAAAGATAAAGACCTTGTTATAAAAGAAAAATCAATAAAAGGAAACAAAAAAGGGAATTATTACAAGCAATACAAGTCAATCACAAATAAAAATATATAATATAATCATATTTGGAACATCTCTTATCCTAATTGAATTATCAAACTCCATGGTTGGCCTTGTTATGTATATCTTGAGGTCCTTTGGGGTGTGGTAAGTTTTTCGATTGGGGTGGGAGGTTGCATATTTATTCAATTCCCATGTTTTCTCATAATAGTATCTAATCCTCATAGTAGGCATATAGATATTTATGTGAGGTCCTAAGGAATGGGGAAAACATCACGGGGAGGTAGAATACATATATACTATCATATCTAACTTTGGGATATATCTCTATAATTCACTAGTTGGCCTACACCAAACTCGTTCCCTTGGGTTCCTTCTCTCCTAAATGAGGAAAACATTTAGTTATATCCTTTTGATTAGAGTGTATCATCTCCGCTAAGGATCTTGTATCACCCTTTTGGCACCTCACTTTTTCTATTTCATGTTCACCCCCTTTACTCCTCTTGGTGGATATTATTAGCAAATCACCATGAATTTTTATCTTAACTTCGCTTCATTTCCTATTTTATGACCCCAACAACAACTTCATAGATTTCTTAGTACAATTGTAATACCTTTGGTCATTCTCATAAATATTTATCCAATTTTAGTTTCTCTAACTTTACTCATCCTAAGCATGACATTATATGGAAATGTTTTATCTCTATATAAATCCAGCACAAACATTGAGGGAAACACTCTAGATTGGTATCATTACCTCCCTCATAACTCCATAATTTAACTCAAGGGGTTAGTAAATCTACTACTGATATAATTCCATCCTCAATATCTTCCTAAAAACAACTTGGATATCTTCATCAATTATATGCGAGGTGATAATGAAAATGTCCAATCCTTCATCAAATGATGGGAAACAAATTGTATCCAAACTAAGTATATTTTCTCTAAACACTTTCCATAATATCTTCCTCATCACCCTAGAAACTCACCTTCAATACAAGGTTAGGTAATTTCATCCTACCACTCTATATGATTCCATTGAGTAGGCCAATAGACAAGACTATCTTATGTACACATTTGAGAATCTTCAACCGAGGCAATCTCAATCTCAAGCACAAAAATTTCAATGTTCTAATGAGACCTCGGAATCGTAATTTTATGGATGATGGAGTCTCATACATTCTTAATCTTGTAAATGACTTCCAAAATACCATGCACAATATCAATTTGGACACTCGTAGACCTAATGGTGGAAACATCCTTCATTCTTCTTATGCCTTATCAAATGACTATGGATACTTCATGCCTCACTCTCAAATATTTCAATGAGAAACTCTTATGTTGATGTCATGTTAATTGAGGTCATTCCAACTCTAAACTTTTGGTTGCATCTTCTTGTTTAGTACCAACTTTGATTATGAAGGTATGGACTATAAGAGACTTCTGGAATATTTGGCATTCCATGACCATGGAGAAAGGTGTGACCATCACAATGTCATAATCAAGCCAACAAGCATATTAAATTCTGTCGATCCCTTTCCCAATCATTCCAATACTAAGGAAACTCCTCAACCTAATGATGAGAAACAAAAATCTTCTTATTTTACTAATGTCATAAAAACTACATGTAATCCTGAATTCAAGCCTCTCGAGAGTGTGGTAATAATGAATGGTAGGAAACATGTAATTTCCACTATCGACACCTCATTCTCTACTCCTCATTTCCATACCTATCAGACTATTCTGGCCTATCCTATAGTTCATACTTTTTAGAGCCATCTCCTCACGATGCAAATTCTTAAAATCCCATCCAAGAAAAATGCCATCGACTGTACTAAACCAACATGGCCTATGTTATATATCTCATCTTTTTTCATCCCCAATTTCATTGATAATATTGAACCTGTAAGGATGATGTTTTTTGTTTCTTCTTCTCTTATCTCTAATACCATCGATAACCCTAAAACAACAAGGATGATGTCATCTACTTCATCTTCTAACACACTTGACGGCATTTGGAACCATGAATATAGCTTGGTCAATACCATGCAATTGGGGGGGAAATAAAAATATGATCCAACTTGAGTCCTCAACCTCTTTAGATCATATTCATATTGAAACTCCATACCAATATTTCACTAACCAACTTGGAAGATTAGGATCCAATCACGAAACTATCAAACCTCACAATTCAAATCCCATCTTATTTGATTTGATCAAAAATTGTAATAAACATTACAAAAAACTCATGAAATATCTCTTCAAAATGAATATATCATCACCACCAACTTGTTGGGGTTAATAATGTGAAGTGGGATAGATATCATTTGATAAACCACCACTTACAACCCTTATTAAAAAATGTATTTAAAATAAAATTATTCGGTCTGCATAGCCTCGAATAGAGTGAAATGGCATGACCGTTCACCCATCCTATATAAATAGGATGATCTCGCATGGGATTGAATACTGCTACTTAAAATATTGATCAAAACAGAAAAAGTTGAGATTTTTTATGTAAGTGTGTTGTTTATTGTGAGACCAGGGAGTGAAGTGGAAGTGTTGGGACAAAGTCTGATAATTCTTAATATAGACAGTGCTTTATTATTTGGGTTTTCTCCTTCAGGTTTACCCACTTAAATCTGGTGTTATCTGTTTCATTTACTTTCAGCTCATGTTATTAAGCTCTATAATTTTCTATATGTAATAAGCTAAGTCTGTGATTAAATTGAGTACACAACATAATCTATAATATTTGGCATTTATCTGTGAATCTATAAATTTTTAATTATGCATTCCGTCTAATTCCTCACATGGTATCAGATCTAGTGATTATGTGTGTGCAAGATCAATCTAGAAGCTTTTAATTAGCTAGAGCAAAAAAAATTGAAGTTTATTTACGAATCTGCGAAGCTATAGTTTCTCCACAATCGTCTTCAAGCTCACTAGATTTAAAATTCTAATTCCCACCTAAATATTTTTTAAAATATTGCTTGAATGGTTGTTTAGATCATGTTTGAGCAATTGTGTGCTTAGATATATGCTTCTGCGACTGATTTTGATTGTTAGTAGTTTAAATCTTTCGTTTGTGTGTTTTTTTTAAGTTTTCGTGTCGTTTATAGCCGTTAGGGCTATCTTTGTTTGTAGATCTGAAAGGATATCCTTATATCCAGTTAGCTTGGAGCATTTAAATCCACCCCGACTTTATAAATATTTTATTTTTGCTAGATCCGCCTTTGCGGAGCCCGGTCCAATCCTTTTTCACCATCTATTTTTGCTTTGTAATTTTTTTTTTCGATCCTATCGGTTTTGTAAAGCTTTGACCAATAAAATTGCTCGAAATAACTTCACCATTCTTTTTTTTCATGTTTGCGAAGCCAAATCCACTCATAAAGTACCAAGTGGCTTCGATCTGTCGTCCTTTTTCTTAGATATTTGATTTTCTGCAACTTTCTAAGTTTGTGAAGCATGATCCAATCTTCTTGTTCCATCTAGATTTGTTTTGTCAGTATTTATTGAATTTTTCATCTTCTGTGAAGTTATATTGACTCCGAAGCTTGAGCCAATCATTTTGCTCCAACTAACTTCACATTGTCAGTCGTTTAATTAAACCCTTTGGTTTTTTGCGAAGCCCTAGCCAATTAGAAGGCTCCATTTGTCTTCATGTTTTCATTCATATTGTTTATCTGATTGTTAGTTGCAAAAAACAAGCCAATAAGGGATTTCCACATGTCTTTCATTATGTGATATGTTCTCATACTTGGTTTAGCTTTTCTATGTCATTTACAAAATCCAATCCAATCAAGAATGCTCCAAGTTGTCCTTAATTATTTCGCACTATCAGAGTTTTTTTATCTTGTTGTCAGTCTTTGTGAAATACGGACCAATAAATTTTCTCCAAGTATTTTAGTCAGTATCCTTGAGGTATTAACCGAGGTCAAACATGAATGTTTATTGGAGAGTGTCCTAATTTGGTCAAGTTATCATGGTGTCTGGGACATGTTATAGTAAGCATAGTCATTGTCCATGAGCTCTTTTTAGTTTGTGGCATCATGGTTGTAAGGTATTTAGCATGAGGTATATGGTTGGTCATATGATGTGTATGATGAGTTTAAGGTCATTTTGGAACCATGTATAATAGCTTGGTCAATTGCAATTAGGGGGGAAATAAGAAATATGAATATCCAACTTGAGTCCTCAAGGTAATTCTTTAGACTTCATATTCATAGATTGAAACTCCATTCACCAATATTTCACTAACCAACTTGGAAGATTAGGATCCAATCATGCTTAACTGATCAAACCTCACAATTCAAATCCCATCTTATTTCATGATTTGATGCAAAAATTGTAATAAATCCATAAAATACAAAATACTCATGATGTCATTTCTCTTCAAAATGAATATATCATCAACACCAACTTGTTGGGGTTAATAATGTGAAGTGGGATAGATATCATTTGATAAACCACCACTTACAACCCTTATTAAAAAATTTATTTAAGATAAAAATATTCGGTCTACACAGCCTCGAATAGAGTGAAATGACATGATTCACCCATCCTATATAAATAGGATGATCCCGCATGGGATTGAATACTGCTACTTAAAATATTGATCAAAACAGAAAAACTTGAGATTTTTTATGTAAGCATATTGTTTTTTGTGAGACCAGGGAGTGAAGTGGAAGTGTTGGGACAAAGTCTAATAATTCTAAATATAGACAAAGCTTTATCATTGAGGTTTTCTCCTTCAGGTTTACCCACTTAAATCTGGTGTTATCTGTTATTTACTTTCTTTTTTACTTTCAGCTCATGTTATTAAGCTCTATAATTTTCTATATGTAATAAGCTAAGTCTGTGATTAAATTGAGTGCACAACATAATCTATAATATTTGGCATTTATCTGTGAATCTATAAATTTTTAATTATACATTCCGTCTAATTCCTAACATGGTATCAGATCTAGTGATTATGTGTGTGCAAGATCAATCTAGAAGCTTTTAATTAGCTAGAGTGAAGAAGCTTGAAGTTTATTTACGGATCTGTGAAGCCCTAGTTTCTCCACAATCGTCTTCAAGCTAACTAGGTTTAAAATTCTAATTCCCACCTAAATATTTTTTGAAAATATTGCTTAAATGGTTGTTTAGATCATGTTTGAGCAATTGTGTGCTTAGATATATGCTTTTATGACTCTTTTACAGTCATTTTAGCAGTTTAAATATTTCGTTTGTGTGTTGTTTTAAGTTTTTTGTCATTTATAGCCGTTAGGGCTATCTTTGTCTGTGGATCTGAAAGGATATCCTTAGATCCAGTTAGTTTGGAGGATTTAAATCCACCCCGACTTTATAAATATTTATTTTTTGCTAAATCCGCCTTTGTGAAGCCCGATCCAATCATTTTTCACCATTATTGTTTGCTTTGTAATTTTTTATTTAGATCCTATCAGTTTTGTGAAGATTTGACCAATAAAATTTTGCAAATAGCTTCACCATTCTGTTTTTTTCATGTTTGTGAAAGCCAAATCCACTCATAGAGTGCCAAGTGGCTTCGATCTGTTGTTATTTTTCTTAGATATTTGATTTTCTACAACTTTCTATCTTTGTGAAGCATGATCCAATCTTCTAAGTGTTCCATCTAGCTTGTTTTGTCAGTATTTATTGAAATTTTTTTAGGTTCTTCTGTGAAGTTATATTGACTGCAAAGCTTGAGCCAATCATTTTGAGCTCCAACTAGCTTCACATTGTCAGTTCTTTAATTAAACCCTTTGTTTTTTGTGAAGCCCTAGCCAATTAGAAGCTCCATTTGTCTTCATGTTTTCATTCATAATTGTTGCATTGTCAAACTTGTGTTAGCTTTCTCTGTCATTTGCAAAATCTGAGCCAATAGGGATTTCTCCAAGTCTTAATTTGCGTTGTCATACCTTTTTAGCTTTCTATGTCATTTGCGAAATCCAATCCAATCAAGAAGCTCCAAGTAGTTTCGTATTTCGCATTGTCAGTTTTTTTTGTTTGTTTCAGTCATATGTGAAAGTTGAGCCAATAAATTTCTACAAGTATCTTCATTTTTCACATTTGTCAGTATTTTTATTTGTAGCAATGGTTATCCAATAAGAATTAGCCACATTTTAACATTTGTCAGTCTTTTCAAACTTGTGGAAAGTGTGAGCCATTTAAAAGGCTCCACGTGTCTTCATTTTTACCTTTAGTCATTTTGGTTGCACTGTGAAGTGCGATCCAATAGCGTTTGGACATGTATATTAATTTTCTGCTATGTCAGTCTTCGCAAGTGTCAGACTCTATCTTTCGGGGTGTCAGTCTTTGCTTTGACTTAGCCACTAAGATTGTGACATCTGTCATTTTATTTTGGACCCAAACTTTATTTTAAAGTTTGGCTTATTTCGGGGACTTTAAGTCCACCCAAGGCAATCTATTTAAAGTTTGGTGTAAAACCGCCAGGTGTCTATTCTTTAGCCATTATATTTTTGACAAGTGGCATTTTTTGACTGAGACTTTGTCATTCTCTGTCATTTGCGAACCAATAGACTTGTGTCCACGTTCCTTTGCATATTGTTTGTTCTTTTTCATAACTTGTTCAGAGTGTGAAAAAGGTAATCCAATAAATTACCGACATGTGTGTATGATTTTGCAATCTGTTTTCTCTATTAATTAGTCTTCTAACTTGTTTAACTGTGAAAGTGCAAGCTAATTGAAAAGTGACACGTGTATTCAGTTTTTTGTGGTGTCAGATTTTATTTCCTTGGTACCATGGCTTTCAATTTCTCTTTGTACCATGGATTTTTAAAGTTTCTTTGTACCTCATGGGTTTCAAATTTCCTTTGTAATATGGGTTTTATATTTTCTTCATTCTGTAGGTTTTTCAAAGTCTATGTTATGTGGGTTTTCTAAATTTCTTTGTCTCACAGATTCCAAAATTTGAATAGCTTAGATATTTTGCTCTGTGGCCTATTTTTTCTTTTTTTACTAATCTACTTGCAAGCATATAACTAAAAAGAAGATGTGTAGCTTGTTTTTTTGCCTATTTTTGGCTTCCTTGACTTGTTTTTTAGCTATATTTGTTGCCAATGTTGTCTGAGCATTAAAAATGGCTAGTTCAGCTAGTTTTTCATTAGATAAGTCTAAGTTATTAAATGAGACAAATTATAGCATTTGGAGAGTTCGATTGAAAGCTTGTTTTATGGCTAGGAAACTATGGGATCTTGTGACTGGTGTGGAAAAACGTCCCACTGGAAGACAAACAACCCCTAAAAATCTTAGCTCCTTCTCTCAAAGATCACAAGAAGCTTTGTCTATTCTTTTGCAAAGCATAAAAGATGAATTCTTAATGCATATAGGTCATATGGAATTACTTTCTAATACCTGGAAGTAATTAGAGACAATGCATGAAGGAAATCATTTGTCTAAGATAATTAAGCTAGTTTTAGAGCTATTCACAACTCCCATGAAGGGGGATGAGAAAATTGTGAACTATTTAGCTAAAATTAAGAACATTAAAGCTCAATTAGATGGTTGTAACTGTGAATTATTTCAAGATAATATTTTGTATTTCATAATTCAGATAAACATTCATGAAAAGTTCAGAAACTACATCTCTATTCTTAATTCAAATTATTAGAATAAGAATGATCTGTCTGATTTTGACATTGTCTCCTTTGTTAATTCAAGAAGAGCGTGTAATGGAAAACTTTGATTCAAAAGAGACTATTTCTCAAGCTCTATTCTCTCAGAATCATAAATCTGCTCAGTATAGGAATAAGTAATCCTAATCAAATCTAATATTAGATCAAGATTCAAGGCAAATCCTAAGCCTAACTCTGCTAAAAATAATCAGAATTTTAAAGTCAAATTTAATGGAACTTGCAACAAGTGTGGCAAATTTGGGCATAAAGAGTCTGATTGTAGAGTAAAGACTAACAAATCAGCTAAAAATGCTAAGAACAACAAGCCTAATAATCATAAGAAAGATCAGAAGCAAAATCATGCAAATGTTGTTGAGCAGTCTATTGCCCTGTATACTGCCCTTTCAGCTTCAAATGACAATGAATGGATTCTTGATAGTGGTGCCTCTAGGCACATGACTTGTACTCCTGGTATCCTCTCAGATGTAGTTAAATGTGAGGAAAATATCTATCTAGGAGATAATTCCATCATTAGATCTGAAGCTTGTGGGAATGTTAAGTTGTCAAATGGAGTAATTAGGAATATCTTATATGTTCCTCAACTAAAAAATAATATTTTGTCTTGCTCTCAGCTAACTAAAGAAAACTATAAAGTTATTTTTTGTTGCAAGATAAATGGTATGTAAAAGATAAGTTCAGTAATGTTATTGCTTCTGGTATTCAGAAAAATGGCTTGTATATCTTTGATGGTTTTGTGTCTGAGTCTTGTTTTTCTTCCTCTTCTAGGAATGATATTCAGCTTTGGCATGAAAGACTTGGTCATGTAAATTTCAAAATCTTGTATGAAATGTCTAGACTAAATCTTGTTGTTGGTCTTCCAAAGATAAAATCAGATCATGAAACATGTGAAAGTTGCCTATGTGGTAAGCAACATGTTGAACCATTTCACAAACATCATGATCCCAATTCTTCTCAGTTATTAGAACTGATTCATAGTGATGTAAGAGGTCCACTTGAAGTTCCTTCTCTAGTGGTGCTTTGTATGTTGTTTGCTTTATTGATGACTTCTCTAGAATGGCTTGGCCTTATTTTATTAAGAAGAAGTCTGATGTCTTGTCTAAGTTTCAGGAATTTTAACACTTTTTTGAAAATGCTTCTAATCTGAAAATTAAGAGAATTAGGACTGATAATGGAGGTGAATATGTCAGACAAAAATTTTGATGAGTTTTGTGTGTCATGTGGGATTCAAAGAGAGTTGACTACTCCCTATTCCCCTCAGCAAAATGGCATTGCAGAAAGAAGAATAGGATTTCTTAGAAATGGCTAGGACTATGATTCATGCTTCTAATGTGCCTAAGTTTCCTGTTGTCTATATTCTTAATAGAGTTCTACTAAAGCTCTTCATCAAGCTAATATGAAGTATGGACAAAGCAAAAACCAAATATTTCTCACTTAAGAATCTTGGTAGTCCTGCTTCTATCTTCATTCCAAAAGACAAAAGGAAGAAGCTTGATCCAACCTCCTTTTCTTGTATTTTTGTTGGCTATGGTTGTAGAACTAAAGGACTAAGAGTTTATGATCCTTTCAAGCATGACATTGTTGAAAACAGAAATGTTCAAGTCTTAGAAAAGACATTTTGTGATGCTTCTCATGAACCCTCCTTTGTTTCTCCTGAGATAGAGCCTGATAATATCCTCTTAACATTATGGAAACTAGAAGTTCAAGAGGTTGATTATCCTTGATCTAGATATGAAGGAGATTGAGGGGGAGTCATCTCAAAATGTCTTGCATCACAAGGTTCCTAAATGGGCTCAAAGTATTGTTCAAGACTCTCAATCCTGTTAATCTTAGAAAGGTAACTCGTAGTCAGCATACTTATCATGCCTTGATGACCCTCTATGAGGTTGAACCACAATCTTTTGAAGAAGCCTATCAAGATGATAGATGGATTCAGGCTATGAAAGATGAATACAATGCTTTGATTAAAAATAACACTTGGGAACTAGTCCCTCCTCCTTCTAAGAGAAGCATTGTAGGATCTAGGTGGTTGTATAAGATCAAATATAACTCTTTAGGAGAAATTGACAAGTTCAAGGAAAGGTTGGTAGCTCGTGGTTTCACTCAGAAACCTGGTCTTGACTATGTTGAGACTTTTTCTCCTGTAGCTAAGATGAGCACTGTTAGAATTCTTCTTGCTTTGGCTGCCCAATATGGTTGGGAAATTCACCAAATGGATGTTAAAAATGTTTTTTAAATGGTGACTTAAAAGAAGAAATCTACATGAGTCATCCTAAAGGTTTTGAAGAACCTGGTAAATAACTCTATGTTTGTAAACTGAAAAAGTCTTTATATGGTCTTAAGCAAGATCCTAGAGCTTAGTATGCTAAAATTAATAGTTTCTTTCAAGATCTTGGTTTTCTAACTGTTGTTTGATAATGATTTATTTGTTAAGTTTGAAAACATTCATATTATCATTATTGTCTTGTATGTTGATGATCTTTTGATTACTAACAGTGATAGAAATTTAATTGTTAAGATCAAACAAAGACAAAACAATGGTTTGAAATGACTGATTTAGGTTTGCTAAATCATTTTCTTGGCATGGTTATATTTCAAGATCATAAGTCTATTGTTGCATCTCAATCTCAGTATGTTGTGAATTTTCTTAGAATATTTAACATGATTGATTGTAAGCTTGTTGTCATTCCTATTGAATTCAAGGTGTTAAGCTAGATCATAAACTAACTTGTGCTAAATTTGATCCTACTCTGTATAGATAGCTAGTTGGTAGTCTAATTTATTTGACTATTACTAGACCTGATATTTCTTATGCAGTAGGAGTAGTTTCAAGATTTATGCAAGAACCTTATGAGGATCATTGGAAAATGGCAAAAAGAATTTTGAAATATATTAAAGGAACAGTTAATTATGGTCTGTTTTATTCTTCTTGTAATGATGCATAATTATTTGGCTATTGTGATTTTGATCATGTTGGTGATGTTGCAGATAGAAAGTCTACTTCTGGATATGTTTTCAAGTTTGGTGCAAGGTTTCATCACTTGGAGTAGCAAGAAGCAACCAACAATGTTTATATCTTCTACTGAGGCAGAGTATAGAAGTGCCATGGAAGCTGCAAAGGAAGCTATGTGGCTGAAAAGACTGTTGGATGAACTGCACATGGGCATCAAAGCCAACACTACTCTTCTATGTCACAACCAAAGTTGCATTTCTCTTTTAAACAATCTAGTTCAGCATCAAAGGACCAAGCATATTGAAGTTCATATGCACTTTAGTCGATAGAAATTCCTGAATGGTGATATTGATCTCAAGTTTTGTTCGAATGAAGATCAAGTTACAGATATTTTTACAAAGTTGTGTACTGTAAATTTTTGCAAGTTTTGTGCCTTGTTGGGCCTATCAGAGTTGTCATTGAGGGGGAGTGTGCATGACAATGCCACCTCTTAACAGTTGTTGTAAACTTCCAATACTTCCTCCATTTTGTAATAAGTAAATGTGTCACACTTGTGTGAAGTTACTTGTAAATCCCAGCGAAGCTTTAGTTATGGGTATGCCTTAGTTTATAAAAGGCTCCATAATCTGATGTAAGTATTCATATGTAAAGCACTGGTCTTAAGAATTTTTGTATGGGAAGATTTGTATGATTTCCCTTGTCTGCATGCTAGCCAGAATCACTATTGTTGATTCATGGATCTGTAAATCCTTTTGTAGAAAAAGGTAATTTGGCATGTTTTGTTTTTATATGTTCCTTTACATTGTGGTTTTTATGGAAATCTTGGAACACTGTTTTGAACCGCGGAAAAATAGTGTCTCATGGTCTCACTAAAATCCACAATGCATTTACAGTATGACATAAGGAACTAATGTTAACATGTTTATGCATGTTTCTCCCACTTAACATTAAGGGGGAGTGTTGGGGTTGATAATGTGAAGTGGGATATCATTTGATAAACCACCACTTACGACCCTTATTAAAAAATTTATTTAAAATAAACTTAGTCGGTCTACACAGCCTTGAATAGAATGAAACAACATAACTATTCACCCATCCTATATAAATAGGATGATACCCCATGCGGGATTGACTAGTGCTACTTGAGCTATTGATAAAAACAAAAAAACTTGAGCTTTTTATGTAAGTGAGTTGTTTATTGTGAGACCTAGGAGTGAAGTGGAACTGCTAGGTCAAAGTCTGATAATTCTTAATATAGACAGTGCTTTACCAGTGGGTTTTTTTCCTTCGGGTTTCCCCACTTAAATCTGGTGTTATCTTTTCTTTCATGTCATTTACTTTCAGCTCATGTTATTAAGATCTGTAATTCACTATCTATAATAAGCTAAATTTGTGATTAAATTGATTGCACAACATGATCTATAATATTTGGCATTTATCTATGAAGCTATAATTTGTTAATTATACATTCCATCTAATTCCTAACATTCATAATGATCTAACCACATCAATCTCTATCTCTTAAGTTTCCTATTAATTTCATGATCTCATATGATTTGTTCTTTCGAGCAGATGATCCTCATATTTTCATTTAAATCAATATCGAATATGTGCAAATCAAATGAGCTCTCATAAATGAAGGCTCAAGAACATGTGTCACTTCCTTATAATTCATTAAATCTCTCAATCATTCTACCGATAAACTCAAATTTACCTGCAGCATGTGTTAATGGTACAACCAAAGACAAATCACCCCATGGAATGCATTTGGTTTCCCATTACTATGCCTCCTTTCACTCTTAGAGTGAAGGTTATGATCTTCAAATTTCTTCTTTCATATATTATTCTTCTTGGATGGTCATGGACACATCAAATGTGTGTACTCACATCATCTACTTGTCAATGTATAAAATTCCATTATCTCATATCTTTGCTCAAGATTTAAGGTGACACTAATTTGTGGAGATTTAAACAATTTCAACAATGTGGTGTGTATACGATCCCCACTCTCGAGGAACTTCATTGAATTTTATTTTGAGAGTATCAAAACTTTAATCACCCCATAAATTCTCTTTGAGGATATAGTGGACACCTTGAACTTATTGAGAATATACCACCTAATCTCCTTGACTCAAATGATGATGAGCCCGACGAAAGCAATCTTTAGATCAAAACTAATGTCCTTACTAATTCTGTCATTTCTTAATTACCCCCTTCTTTGCAACCTAGTTCCCGAATGAAGGCAACTGATGCAATTCCAGTCACACTTTCTTCTTCTTCGCCTCCTCCTAAGGATATTCCCACTTCACCACCTAATGAAACATTTGTTGAATCTCTTCACATTGATATCACTACCCCTAAGTATGATTATGGATATTCACTTGATGACCCATTCTTGTTTGGCTATAGCCAAGCAAAGAATGTGGAAATTCTTTTATACAAGCAATCATCATGTTGTTCTCTCATTTTTTGCAACTATATATCTTCCCCAGAATCTTTTCTATCATTTTTAAATTGTACCATTAATACCATTCATCTCTCATATTCTTAAGTAAAATAATTTGATTCTAAAGAGGATGATTACATGATCGACAAATGATATCGTCCATCACCTTCAGTAGCATCTCTGACTAGCTCACCTATTTGTGAACCAACCCCTAAGTTACAACACAATGTGGCTTCTCTAGCTACCCTACTATCCTTGACTCTCCCTTCAACTCCTTCTACACTCACACTCACACCTCTTCTCATTACGGCCTCATATTCTCCAAATGACCTTGAGTTGTATTGTGCATGGCATGAGGCGGTTGGGTATGATGTAAAAGATTATTAATCTTATCAACAACATATGAATAAACTACAAGTTGAATTCTGAGAGGAGCAGAAGAAGCAAAATTCTCATCCTACCCCCTGCCCATCATTTATGCTTGCATCATTGTGTTGGTTCTCATTCATCTGATGATTGTTGGGTACTCTAGAAACAACACTGTTCTCAACGAATACCCTCCCTCCACCTCGAGATGGTAGTGTGGCTTCCCCTTCTCATCCTATAAATTACCTACTTTGATACTCCCTTGTATGGACCATTAATCTACACACACGTCTCACAAATTAGTTGAGGTGTTGCATCCTCATATTTATCCTCCACAAGTGGAGATGCCTCCTCCTTTTAACCCTACACTTTCACTCGTTATGATGGACATACACCAAGAGATCCTACCTTAGATTTCCATACGAGTAGAAGAATCTATGGTGGTTAGGCATCATGAGATCCATAAAAAGGTCTCCTTTTTTCTCAAATAAGTCGAGGAAACTATGATTCACACACATTATGACATTCAACGATAGGTCCATGTGGTTATCAACGACGCTTGCAACTATCTTCCATGCCCCTTTTGACATCATCTACTTGTCCCCATCCTACATTTTCCTTTCCTGCATTTTACTCTCTCACACTACTCGATTACATCCTTAGTTTAGATATAACATATAGTTTGATACTTCAAATACTCGTTACATCCTTATATCATACATGGCAGTAAGTCCAATATTTTGGCTACCCCTTGCATCCTTTAAACTAGACAAGATGGTTAGATTGATATTTTACCTACCCCTTAAATCCACAGTTTAGACAATATTGTTAAATTCATGTCTTCATCTACCCCTTAAAATCATATACAATCTACTTATTACACAGGTTAGTTAGCTCGCATATGTTGACTACTCCTTTACATCCTAGTTACAATTTACAGCCTCCAAGTGACATGTTTTTAATTTACTTTTTTCATTTGCTTATTTCTTGATATCTTGGTATATTGTTTATTCATTTACAACTTTGTTACTTACAATTTACAGACTCGTTACAACACCCTTTGGATTTAATTGTACTATTTGTTTATTACTTATTTTTTTAGTAGGGTTAATCTATTTGCAACCTTTTATATTCATGTTTTATAAACTCCTTGTGACATCCTTTGATTTATATTTCCACCATTTGTTTCTTACTTTATCTTTTGGTATGTTGTTTATTCAATTACAACCTCCTATTATCTTGGATATTATCACTTTTCTTTATTTTTGTTAGACTAATCACAAGTTTATACTCACATCACTTGACGTCTCTAGCAATCTACAATTCCTATACTACATACTTCATCCCATTGTTAGCCTTCATTTTTTATATGAATCCCTCTTTACCCCTCCTTTTAATTATTTTTCATCTTTATCCATCATTGTATCACTCTTACATCCTTGCAATCTTCACTTATATTGTTCATTCTCTCACTTGAGAACACTTAGGTCGGAGATAAGATCACATTATTTCCTCAGGGTAGGTCTAGAAGTACCTAAGCATCATGGTTTATGAGTTCTCTTTTATAGCGATTAGGTGGAAGATTTCTTGTGTTAGTCATTTTTCATACCAACTAGATTAGCCTTATGAATCCCTAAGGAGGAAAGATAAAAGCTAAATACCATGTTATAGAAGAAAAATCAATAAAAGGAAATAGAAAAAGGTGATTATTGCAAGCAATAAAATTAAATCACAAATAAAAAGACATGATATAATAATATTGGCATGTCTCCTACCCTAGTTGAAATATCAAACTCCATAGTTGACCTCGTTACAGATCATCAGGTCCTTTGGGGTGCAATAGGTTTTTCAACTGGGGTAGGACTCATATCTATCATTTGTTGCCGCTACTTTCTCATGATAGTACTTAATCCTTAGTGTAGGCATATAGCTCTTTAAGTGGGATCCTAAGGAATGGGGAAAACGTCGTGGGGAGGTATGATACATATTTATTGTCAGGCACGGGATTCCTACCCATCTGATTTGTGATTACGCATTCTCTCACCATTCAAATATACTTATGGCCTACTCACTATCTTCACATCCTTCAATGAGCTTCCCTTAGCCTAAGGTTTATTACTTATATCTAATTTACATTGCAATGCTACTTGTTAGTTGTGTATTACTTGGGTTCACGTAACAACTCTTCCTACACTGGTTATTCACTTTATAGACACTCGCATGACGGTAAGTATATAGGTAGGTATGATTTATTTGAGCTCATGCTTTGATTACTTTTTGTACTATAGAACTTTTTTTGTACTTTGATTTTGGTGTTGCATTTTCTTTTTCTAAAGACCATCTCCATGCACTTTGTTTTTATACAAGATGATCTTCGACTAAGGCATAAGTATACACCTAATTTTCCACTTTACTATTTTTTGTTATTCATAATCATCATTGATGTATTGGCTTCCCCAAAGTGGGGTCTTTAAGGACACTTTTGGGAGTGGGATGTAACCAAAAATGGTTACATGCATCCTTCACTAATTACATTTGGTTGGTTAATAGTCATATTTATGAGATAGCCTTGATGTATAGCCCAATTATATCACATTTCACATCATACCTTTACAATTGTCTTTTACAACTTTCTTAAGAAATCACCTTACCATCCTCTTACAGTCACCCCCATACCTACTTTTAGCATGCACAGTTCTTCATCATGTCACCCCTTTTAGCACTTCTAAGTTCCCTACATCGGTTTGACCTCCATATGATCTTGCATTTTCCCTAACTAATGATATCAACCATGGTCGATACTGTCAAGCGAATAATTTTCCCCAATCAACGGTATTAGCAAGTGCAAGCTAACAACATCGACCCTGGTTGATGTCATCTGGTATGATTGTCTACCATCCAATAACATCAACCATAGTCAATGTCGTTGGCTAGAAAGGTTTGTGACTTAAGTCATGACCTTGCAAATATGTGTTAATTGTTGTCATTTCTCTAGATATCATCATAAAATAATTGTTATGCCTGCACTACAAAAACTAAACTTAAGGCCTTAAAAGTTTAAAGAATTAGTGGAGCTTATCCTTGGAACTCTACTTTAAAACATTAGGTTACAAGGGCCTCAAGAGTAAGAAATACACCATAAAGGTTTGTTAAGTCTTTAGAGTCCCCAACTTCAATCTACTTAGGTCTTCCATATATCTCTTTTGTGATCCACCAATTACTACTCTCTCCTACAAACCCTAGGGTGGATAATGTGTCAACACTATATGCAATTATCCTTCACCTTACCTTTTTTTTTTAATTTGGTTTGATTATGTTTTGGTGTATCGTGTTCTAAGCTAGTGCATTCTTGCTTATTGCATTATTCCTTACATCCAACACTTGGATTTTACAACCTTGTCTTAGATAGCTTGGACATTATATAGTCTTATTAATCTAAGATCCTAGTTAGACTCCACCCTATGCTTTTGATAAAGTGTGGTGTACCGTCTCCTAAATCCATGACTCGTGCTCTTGGTTTCTATATTGGCTTTTGTGTTGGCCCTAAAAACATCAACTACCTATATCATATCATATATTGTTGAGAAGAGAATAATCATATTGTGATTTTTAGATCCACACATTATGGTGAACCTAACATAAACCTTCACCTTTGAGTCAGTCATCTTCACATTTTCTTTTGTAAGGGGTTGATATGATGTATAATCTATTTTAATTACTCCTTGATGCCTTCAATCAAGCAACTCATATACATGATTGATTGTATTTGGGTTAATCTCAACTTTAGTAGGAATTGTGAGACAACAATAATTTATAGTGAATTACATGTGTCCAAAAAGCTAATGGGAAAAGAGACTACATTCATTATTGCTCCCCTTCTAACATATATTTATAATGTTTGTGTGATAATTGATTCTCCTTGCTTTGTGATTATTACAACAAAAATACATGAAAGAAACATGTTATCAAAAAAATGGCTATTCATTGATGTCATTTTGAAACGTCTTATGCACACACAAGTAAACTATCATAAGAATAAGTAATCTAACAATGTATTGTGTTTAGACCTTAAAAACATAATGAACATTTGTCTTTAAAAAAAAGGAATTAATGTAGACTTCTAATGCTTAAAGAAGTTTAATTGTAGGGAAAGCTAACCCTTAATAGGAGTATAAAATTCTCATTTTGGGGGTTAATAGAAATTTTGGGAAGGGAGACCACTATAGCTCCATCTCCCTCTCCCTTTTCCCCATTTCTATGTTTTCTTACCATTTTACCTCAACTTGTTAGTGAGTAAATGATATAGGACTTAATATACCTTTTCATGATTCTCACAACAATCTTAAGGTTATTTTAGGACTTTGATCATTTCATTGGTTAAGATCGAATGTCATTAGTCGGGATCGAAAGTATCCACTTGTTTAGATTGAATTCTAAGCTTTTGGAAGGAGAGTAATTTTGGCACTTTAGTGGATTTCCATTTTATTTAATAATGACTAGTGTATTTTATCATCTTGCATTTTTTTCAAGTGACATGGAGTACATGCATAACATCAATCAAACATGAAACATAAAAAAGCTTAAGTGACTTTTTGTAATGAGCTCATTGTAAAAACATAAAACAACTTTGTCTTCAATTTAAGTTGTGACTTCATGTGTACTTTGTGACCTTACAGTGTAAGTTAATTTAAAATAGATGGATGTGGTTAACCTTTTGTGAATGTTCATTTACAACCTTGTGCTTTGAGTTATTACCATCTTGTTACCTAAAACTCTCAATTCACCATTTGTGCATTATGAGCCGCACAACATATATCACCTTAATATCAATCCTTGAGTTTAAATAGTTGTGTTACTGTACCTATTGATGTTCTTGTGAATATGTGGCAAACTTGATTTGCATGTCTTACACAAAAAAGTTTCCCTCTTTTTTAAGACAACCAAGTTACATAAATATCAACATCCATACCAATGTTTATGGATTACAAACAAATCAACGAGTTATGTATGTGTACATCTAAATCAAAGCCTACATTGCCAAATCGAGCTTTAATCCAATCTAGTAAAGTCACCTAGGAACCGACCATCCTTATTGTCTTGGTTGTCACTAAGGATATTTTGGACATTGCACATTGTATGGAGTTTATCATAAATATTTAACGTCAGTATATAGTTATTGTCAAGTAGTTGTTTAAACTTGTGATTAATTACCCTTCTTGTATTTAATGAAGTTGTGATCTTGCACTAGATAGAAGAATCTATAAAGATAAATGCTCTTTAAGAAGTCGGGAGGGACGGTGTTGCAAGAAAGGCTCTTTTAAAATAAGTTTGGATGGACAATGTTATAAAGAACTATACACTAAATTTGTCTCGGCATTGTTTGTTATAATCATAAGCCTAGCTACGCAATGAATGAATTGATATATGACGAAATAATTATGTATTGGCCCACTCTGAGATATAAAAGGGATAAAAATCCAATATATTAAACAGTTGGAGTTCTCCTTAGTCATGATTAATGTGGAACCTTCAATATGACATTGAAGAAACTAAATCAAGTAGATACAAGGGTTAATTTTGTTAAATGCATGAAAGTGACAATCCTTTCCTCCATTCTTCCCAAAATCCCCTATATCCATGTACATGAAATGTTTGTGACATGAAAGATTTACATATTTGCACAAAGTTTTAGATCAATCATGAAAGAAAACCTCTTCCTGGGATTTGGTTAGCCACCAAGAACACCCTAAACTATTCAAGGTGTTTTTGTTAAATTTCTCTAACAATGTTCAAGTAACAATCTATGTCATTCAGTTGGTTGAGCCAATCTTCGGTTAGTATTGTAGGTGGGTTTTCTTCAGGGGTCATGTTTAAGAGAATAGAATGAGACCTAAACTACTCTCAGTTGACTACTTTCTCATATTTTTCCCTAGTTTGGATGCAGCTTTTGTGAATAGAATGCTTAGTCCCATTACATTTAGGTCCAAATTTGTCCCATATGCACACAGTGTTGAGATCTATAACCTTCTTACAACTCCATTATGAATATTTGTAAATCCTATGTATTAGAACTAGCACTTGCACCAAAAGGAGGTGCAATAGTTACGTCGACAACAAAATATGAGGGCTTGTAGAGTAGTTGAATCCAAGATGCACTTAAGAGGTATGTCCAACCTAGGTAGTATTGCACATAGGGTTTATAGGGTAAATCAAAATTCTTGTCACGGGTCTGATACGAGACCGAAAGGCAAATCACATTCACTTCAAACATGCAAGCTTTTCCCATAGCTAGCTTGCCATGCCAAAAAACACAAGGGTTAGATGGAGCATGCAAGAGCAATTCCCCCACCACACCATGGTGAATAACAAGCACAGACCACCATTTTGTATCGTGTGCAACCTGACAAAAAAATGAAAACATGTAAACAATCGTCAAATTTACACTCGAATGATGTTAAAATATGAAAAAATCGATGGGTATGGAGGATTATTATCTAATATCTATCACAAAACAAGATAAGCCCGCGGACATCAAAGGATTATGAATCACTTGTCTAGATGCAAATGAAAAGGGTATTCGCTAGTCAACTTGTGAAACAACATCAGAGAAAAAAGAAGAGGATTGGAATGGATATGATGTTATATGATTCTCCCTTGCCAACTTCACACTTTCCTCTTAATTAATTGGCCTGGATGCAAAATTGGAGTCCAAAGGTGGACCCAATATCTCTAGTCCACTCCAAAATTTGTACCACAGTGGCCATATTAAAGGCCTCAACACAATTGTTCTTAATACACTACAGCTTGACCACTCTCTCCATCTCCTCAGTTGCCTCCATTGAAACCTTTCAATTTCACTTCTCTTAACATGGCCAAGGCAATCGAAGGTAAATACCATTGCTCGCACTCTACCAATCTATCAATAACCATGTGCCCACTTACAATTTCCAGAAGTAATCATGAACATCACTCTTGGTAGTGATTGCATGCTCCAATACACATTATTCCCAGGCCTGCCTCTCACTTATGCTTTAATGAAATGACTTTTATCTTTATTTAGTAATTTGGCAAGTCCAAAATTAGAGACCTTGGGGATGAAATTCTTGTCCACCATGATGTTTTGGGGCACTGTCTAAATGAAGAATATAAGAAGAATTATTCTCATGTAAGTACGAAATATTGCAAGCAGTTTAAGGTCAATACAATACATGGTGTTCCGGTCGAATGGCTTTTTGTCTACACAAAAGAGCCAATCAAACCATGAATTTGTAGACCAAGAGATAATGAGATCCTTCAGCACAAGTGCCATGCACGTGGATGAGATTGGAATGGTTGAGGGAAGCGAGCGCAATCAATTCTGCAATGAATTCATGGAGTCCATCATCGACATAGTGTAGGCGCTTGACAGCCACTTTTGTACCATCGTTGAGAGTGCTGCTGAAAACAGACCCAAATCCCCCTTTGCCAATCTCATTGGCGAAGCAGTTTGTTGCAACCTAGAGATCTTTGTAGGTGAATGCGCTTAGAAGACACGCTCACCTTCCTCTGAAACTCGCCATCAATTGGAATCTTACTACCAGCTTTTATATAATGATTTTTGAGGCGGTGGCGGGTAAGTCTATTAACTCAGTTACCAACAATTCTGGTTGACCAACAATTCCAGCCTCATAACTTTATCCGGGTCATGCAACAATTCCGGCATCAAACAAGCAAAATCATGCCCCATAATATAGTGTGTTGGCTAATAATACTTTGAATGGAGGAACCCACATTTAAAATCTTGAGGCATTTGAACTATAGATTCATGGTAATCATTTTGAAATGGTTTCTCACAAAACACTAGATCAATAAACCAAAAAAAGAGCTATTCAGCAACTTGAAATATCTTTTATTTGTAGGCTAAACTTTTTTTATCAGATCAAAAAAATTCATATATGAAAAAAGAGGTCACTAGTAAAAAGCATAAGATCTGCGAAAACAAATGGCAACACTGATTTGATTCGGTACTCGTACTGTTTTAAAAAACAAATATTGGGGTGGTACTGAATACTTGACATATACAGTTTATAATAAGCAAAGTGACAGAATGAACCAGCAAAGTGTAAATTTGACATCACAACAACAATCAGAAGTCCATTTGCTAAACAAATTTCAAACGGAGATATATATATATATAAGGAAAACTAGACCAAGAAGTCAAGACCATAAAATTACTTGGAAGAGTCATTTCGTAACCATTTATTGTATATCTGCAGTGCCTACTACATGTTATATAAAATAACATACAACATAGGACGATGGCTTGCTATCAGCTTTGATAACATACCAGTAACCTATAAAGCCGATACGGCACTCCTAGGGCACCTGGTACCGGTACGAAATGTACCCGGTATGGGTACGGCACGGATACACACTTGGAAACACCCAGGATACGGCCAGGCAGGTCCGGGTACTTCTGCAGACGTACCTAAGACGTATCCTGACCTTCCTGGCCGTATCCTAGCCGTATCCTGGCGTTTCCTGGCCCAAAACTGTGTTTTTTTCTAGTTTAAATTTAATATATCATTACAGGAGAAATTACAGTTTTCACAGCACCATTATTCTACATAAGGTATAGTTTAAATTTAATATATCATTACAGCAGAAATTACAGTTTTCACAGCACCATTATTCTACAGAAGGTATAGTTTAAATTTAATATATCATTACAGCAGAAATTACAGTTTTCACAGCACCATTATTCTACAGAAGGTACCAAGTACAAGCCATCATAAACATGGATAAAAATAGCATGTATGAGATAAATCATAAATGTAATAAACACCTCAACTAGATATGGTAGGGACAATTGAAATTATGAATGTATGAGTAGTTTGTTGTGGTTATTTAGCTTGTTTTGTTTTTCATATGCATAATATGTGGTTAATTCCTATTTAGCAGGCTGGAATTTATATATTTTTTAATTTTATATATTTTTTGTACTGCCGTATCCGAGCCCAAAAATTTTTTTGCCATTTCCGCGTATCGGATACTCCGTACCCGCTCCCGTATCCAAAACGTATCGGCTACTTAGCAGTTACACACTGATTGCTTTGGGCTTTATTTATTGGCTAAGTTGCTCGTGTTCAAGAAAGAGTTAGAGGCATTTCATTTTCCTGATGGTTCTCTGATGTTTAACAATCACTTTGCAGATGACTCTCTTCTTTCCATTCAAGCAACCAAAACTCAGTTGCAGGAGCCAAGGATTGTCTTGGATACATTTTGCACAACTTCTGGAGCTATTGTCAATCACCTCATAAATCATAATATTCGAAGTTGCAGGAGCCGAGAATTGTTTGGACACATTTTGCACAATCTATGGAGTTATCGCCAATCACCGTAAATCTTGAAAAATTCGTCTGATTGGTTGAGATAACCCACTTCCTTGGATCTCTGCAACTTAGTGGTATTTTGTCCACCCAAGGATCATTTATTGTCAAAGGTTACCTAGGCATCCCTTTTGGATTGGATCTTTCCCCAGCTAGCTTCTTAAGGACTGGATTCTTCAAAGTCCATTTGGAGAATAAACTTCTTCTCTAGTCAGAACAAAAGACTTTTCTTTCGCAGGAAAATTGATATTATTGAGCAGAGTACTTCAAGCATATTCATATTTATTAGGTCTCCTGTTGGCTCACTTCAAAAGCTCAATTCCTTCGTCTTGAAAGGATATTGAGAACTGTATTTATGGTCTAAATATGGTGGGACTCGGGGTCTCCCTATGGTTATGTGGGTTGTTTGTACCTTTCCTAAGAAGGATAAAGGTCGGTTCATGAGGTAAAGGAATATTGCCACTCAAGGGTATATTCTTGCAGCCAAATGGGTGATTCATTGCTTGAAGGGATCTTCCTTTTTAGCAAATTCTTATGAGACACAGATTATTCTCAGACTGTCATTTGAGTAAGGTCGAGAGCTCTTTTGTGCTCTGCTGTCAATCAGTATTGTATGATCCACATAATTTTAAAATAATGAAGGGTCTTTTGTTCTCAAGAGTATATGGGTTGCCTGATGAAAAAATGGATGAAGTTTGTTCACTTGGAATCTATCTAGTAGCCATAGTTGGGACTTGGCAATAAAAGGCCAACTTGGACATAGTTTTATAACAATATAAAAAGAATATGATATAACCAAATATCCCACAATTTTAGGAACATTTATTTTTTGAGCAAAACGGCAAAAAATAGCTTCTAAAGTTTTTTCCCTGTAACAAATTTTCCCAAAGGCCCAGATCATTAGATATGGGTATTGTACAAGTATTTATTGTCTTCCTGCAAACACATTCGCACATAGAGAAATTCAAGGAACCCTTATTCCAAGAGGAACTGAATGCACAAAGAAACTTGGAGATCAGGTCCCATTTAGCAGACCCATTTTTCATCAGATAGATCCATGGACATTCCACATCTCAAATGACACTCAACGATTGTATCATCTAAAATATACAAATACTCTTGGCAATGCCCTATGCTTCATGGATTGCCTCTGATGCAAAAGCCTTGATTTAGGACCCATAGCACTGCGGCATAATGCCATAGGACATTGAGAGTACATGCCCTTTCATAAAAGCTTTGAGATTTTAATTTTATTGTGATATCATCAGGGACTTCCTGCAAAATCTTGTTTGTCCAAGACATGGTCATATTGATGGTCTATGATCTTCATTGATTACATTATCAAAATGCTAAGGTACATAACTCTGGAAGGTGGACTGCCTGGGAGGGAAGAAAACATGGAAAGGCATTTTACCTGCCCCACCTTCACTGCCTTCAGCATGAGCATTCCAATACTCTTCCGCATGTCCTTTTAGAAGCATGTGGAATTGTCTTTCATCTTTTTGTATAGACAATTACCCTTCGGGAAGGGTCTACAATTTGAGCCACTTTCATTTGTGTTACACTTGGAAAAGTGCAAGTTCGCTTGCAATTGCTTGCAAACTAGACTTTTTCATATATGCTTAAAGAAGTCAAAAGCTTGCATCTCGGGATTATCATGCATCATTCTGTCCTACATACAAGCTTTAAGTCACAAAGTTTGTAATTCGTTTATTGTACATTTGGCAAACAGTTCTTTATTCATTTGTAGATGTTTTCTGTTTATACATGAAGCATCTATTCAAAAAAAAAAATCTTTACATTCGATAACATAATTTTTAAACGTGATCATGAAAATGATGAACACTGATATAAAATATATTGAACATAATTTAAAATTATTAAAATAGATTATAATATTTTAAACTTTATATTTTATAATATTTTTAACTTGATAATTTTTTTAATTTAAACTTCAAAATATTAAAATATATCGAAACAATTTAAATTTTATAAACTTTACAATATTTAAAACTAGGTAGTCGGTACGTGGGTACGGTGCAGGTACAGGTACAAGCATCCAGTACACTGATACGGCAATTTTTTTGGGGGCCCAGGTACCGCACTTGGGTACGGTAGTACAATATACATATAAAATATTTAAAATATTTTGAAAAGTAACAAGATAAGCAAAATTTCAGCCTTACACATGCATAGATTAAACAAATTTGAAATATACATAAGTGAAATAGCCACAAAAGTTAAAACATATTGATAATTCATTGTTCAAACTTATAAGCAGTACATTGTTCAAATCAAAATGTTACAATGTAACATTGTAAACACAAAAATGAAGATACATCAACATTCTAATTAGTAATAGTCTAATGGCTTTGCATCTTCTCCAATGTCTTCAATGAGAACATCACTACCATCACGTGGTTCGTTAGAACCACAAGCATCAAGAGTACAACCAGAACCATCAACAATGCCGCTCCTGCTAGCCCCATTTTGCAGCTCACACAAAGTACTAGGTCTGGGTCTAGCAATGAAAGTTGGGCAATGGGAACATCCAAGTTTGGAGTCTCTGGGTCTATATCCCAACACTTTGTTGGCCCTTTCCTGTACTCATCCTTATGTGATAGAAGGCGCAGGTTAGAATGCACAAAGACCAAATCCTCCGCCTTTTTTGCTCCCAACTTGTTGCGGTTAACCGAGTGGATAAATGAGTATGTACCCCAATTCCTCTCAACTGAAGAAGAACTCGCAACCTATTGAGGCAAGCCGCAAAGTCAATGCAAAATTAAAATTTTAAATTTATAAAAGTAAAAAAGAAAGAGTTAAGAAATTAAAAAAATTAAAATCTTACTTGTGATAAAACTTTTATTGCAAGTGGCATGAGGTAGGTGTATGCTTGTCCATGGAGGTACCACCACGAATAAGCATCCATCCTGTATTTGTCACGAAGAGCGCTAATGGAGTGATCCCTGGAGGATATGAAATTCACAAACTCACCTCTAACCATGTCTTCTACTTCTGGATCTGGGAAGATTCTAGCAAATGCCGCCTTATACCCCTCACTAACTTCAACATCCCTATATGGTGGGACCCTCCTAGGCAAAGAAAGGATCTCTGCGCTATAGTATTTTGGAGTCAAGGCAAAAGCAAGAAAATGCAATGGAGTAGTCATTTTGATCCACCTTTCAATGAGATGTGACTGCACTTCCTTGAAGAAGGTCTCTGTAAGATATTGCTCTTTGGCATTTATGGTCTTAATTGACTCAATCATTGAGTCAATTCCATCATAAATCTCACCCATGCATGGATGATCCATATCAACAAATCTCAACATACTCACGATGGGCTCGGTAAAACTAAGCAAGTAATCCACACGATCCCACCATGCTTCATCCAGGATCAACAATTTCACATTTCTAGCCCTCTCACTATTTGTTTGCCTCCATACACTCCAAAGGTCATTGATAACCATGCCACTCAATGCCTCTCGCACCTTCACAAGCCGTCTCAAGACGAGTGTGTGCGAGGCAAATCGAGTCTTAGCAACCTAATAAGAAATCAAAAGAAATAAAATTAAGACAAGTAAATTTAAAACATTCAAAATTCTACAAATTACGAACTTATAAAATTAATTTAATAAATTTATAAAAATGAATTTTAAAAACTAATAATTATTTAAAAAAATTAAAAAGAATGTTGCGGGTTACCTTCAATAGCTGCAATGTCGAGAATTTACGAAAGATGGCTTGGGACATGTGGTGGTTGCTAATGAACATTTGAATCTCACTGGCCTCCTCATAAACGTGTTTGATCCAAGCAATTTTTGTGCCCAATTTTTGTAACATTAAGTTGAGGGAATGAACCGCACAAGGTGTCCAAAATATGTGTCCATACCATGCCTCAACCAACAACCCTGCAACTCTACAATTTTTTCATTGTTCGTTACAACTTGGACAACATTTTGAGGCCCCACCGCCTCAATAGATTCTATGAGGATGTTGGCAATGAATTGGGCATCCTTCACTTGCCCCTCACAATCAATAGCCCTGAGAAACATTGCCCCTTTAGGACACACTGCAACCACATTGATCAATGGCCTATTTGTTGTATCTTTCCATCCGTCAGAAACGATGGACACCCCTGTTTCGAGCCATTGATTCTTGATGGGTAACAATGAGTCTTCAATTTTTTTTCTTTCTTTTGACAATAAGGTGGTGCGCACCTTTTCATACCCTGGGCTAATGTACCCTCTAGGGGCTTCATTGATACATCTCACCATATCTTGCCAGAATGGTGATCTAACAACATTAAATGGGACACCACATGCATAAATAAAGCGCCCAACACTTTGGTCAGCTATGTCCCTCCTTTCACTCTGGAATGCCCTTTCCAATGGGCCTACATCTTTTGGTCTTTTGTGAGAAAGAGGTGAATCCTCTTCCCCTCTAGTTCCAATAGGTGTAGACAAAAATGGGTGATCTGGGGCCACAACATCAACAAAAGGAGAAACAAGTGGCTTGCTAATGCTATGTGATCTTCCTTTTCTTGCCATAGGATGCTTGGATTTTAATGCAATTGCTGCATCTGCTTCCTCCTGCTCTTTGATGTATGCAAGGGTCTTTGCACGTGGCAACCCCTTTCCATCCAACCCTCCACATGTTCTAATTCCGTGGCCAATAACACCACACAAATGGGGCTTTCACCCGACTGTAGGAGCTCTTAAATTGTATATTACATTATGAGCAAACCCAAATAAAGCCCCCTCCACTTGGTAATTGTTCTAGTTGTGTGACATGCCTCCAAAGGGGGGAGGATGGATCACTTTTGTTAGGGAGACCTTTACTACCTTGACCCACAGAACTAGAACTCGCAACCATTTTAACTGCACAATGCATTTTAAAAAAAATGAAAACAATTTAGTCTTGAGAAAATGTTGAAACTTTAAAATTTAAATTTAAATGAAATCAAATGTAGAAAAATGAAGCTTAAAACAATAACAATAAACAAACAAAAAAAAAAAGCTACAAAATAATAAAATATTAAATACAAACTAAAATACTTTAAAAAAATCACAAAATACTTACCTCAATACACCCAACACCAATAATGCAAGCTCCTTGAACTCCTTGGCACTTATTGCAAGCTCCTTCAACTATATGGCACTTGGAATCAACCCTAAGCAATTGAAAATAGTGGAAAAATTGAAGGTGAGAGTCAAGTATGCAAATAAGAGGCAAGAATGCAAATGTGAGGTAAATGACTTGTTGTTGTTATAGAGTTTGGGGGCACAAATTAGGGTTTAAAAGAATAATTTATTGTTTAAAAAGTCGGTTTGACTTTTTTTTTACCAAAAAAAAAAAAAACCGTGTATACTTGGTGGGTACGTCTGGGTACGGGCAGGGTTCTTCCTGCAGGGCCCGGGTACATCCACAAACGTACCCAAATGTACCCAAGCCCTGCAGGAAGAACCATGCCCATATCCCCTACAAACCGTACCCGAACCCCGTACCGAGGACGTACCAAACCGGTACCTGTTGTCCCTAGGGGACGTACCGGCTACGTAGATTTAAAATTTTATAATATTTTAAACTAAATATTTTACAATATTTAAAACTTAATAAAAATAAATAAAACTAAATAAAACAACAAAAGTAAATCATGAAATTTAAAAGGTTTTAAACTTTATAAAATTAAATAACTATTGACCTAAACTAAAAGTCTAAAAGTTAAAACGTGTGAAATTAATTCCATAAAACAAAAATAAGAGGTAGCGGAAGTGGCAATGGCAGCTCCTCCCACACAGGCTCAGCTCCTCCCGTGCAACTCAGCTCCAGGTCTGACTTGCCCTCACTCATGAATCTTGTGGAGTGCAAACCCTCCACTCACACATCACAGGTCATAAGTCAGTGCCATACAGAATTTGAATGCCCTCCACTAACAGGGCCACAAACACTAGTCTTAGAGGAAGCCAGGCACAGGTCAACCCTATCCTTGTCGACGCAATCATGCACACTGGAATACCCTCCTCCACTCAGAGTCACGGGACTCGCATCATGTTGACTTTTGGGGTGTTTTTTAGGGTTTTACTCCCCTTACAAATTTAATGGCAATTTCAGAAATTCAGTTATTTTAGAACTTCATGCCCAAAAATGGTTCAGAAATACAAGCATAATGGTTCAAAAATTTGAATGCCTTCCCAGGACCCAACCCCAGTTACTAGTTCGGGTCTGGTTCGGGTTTGAGTTCAAAATACCGGATTCGCCAGTAGAGCAATTTTCTTTTGCCTTGGATACGGCTTGGGTTTAGCCATACAAAAATAATTAAAGATATATAGAAATTCTAGCCTAATAAATAGGAAATGAACGACACTAACCACATATTATGAATATAGAAATTCTAGCTTAATAAATAGGAAATTCTTCTTTTTGTGTTTCACTTAGCTTTTAGTGTTTGAAAAGTGTTTTTTCATGAAGCCTTAGGTTATTTATGGATTCTGCCTAGAGTTTCTTGCCTTGGGTTCTTCATGGGCTTTTCCGAGATTCGCTCAAGACAGGTTGGATAGGAGAAGCTCCACGATGTAAGAATATCCAAGATGTGATGGATTACCTAAGCATACTCTTAACATGTCCAGCTGTTGAATAGAAATCCCCTTTTACCCATGTAATAATCGAAGCCCCGAGTTTAAGCCTAAAAATGAAAGAAAATCACTAAATCTCACCCGCACTTAGGTGCACATGCAAGGAAACATTTTGCCATGCAATTGTGCATGCATTTGAGGAAACCCTTATCTGAGTTTACCAAAATATAATCTTTGTTTTGTTCTATTTCTAAGCTACAACTGAATTCTAACAAGATATGGATGCATGTATTTTTGTCCTTTTGAGCTTAGATAAATGGATTTGTGGAGGAGGTTGATATATCATAGAATTCAAACAAAACTTTCTGTTAAGGTCACATGGGCACGCAGGTGCTGGGGCACGCAAGGTGCAGATATGTAGCACCTGGTGCAAACTCGCAAAAACATTAGTGCACAGGTGCAGGGTACGCAGGGTGCATACCACTCAAAATAGGCGTACATTAACATTAAAACTCAAAACATCAAACTTAAAACTTTAAATATAAGATTATCATGAAACATATCAAATCAAATATATTATTATGCCATAAAAAATATATCGTATTATCCTAAGTTATATTATTTATTCATATTATCATTGATTTATATAGTTATATCATATTATCATTGATTTATAGAATGGTTATCCTAATATATAAACCCATGCATCAATATGTGTCATATGTCAAGCACAAAACAATATCCAAAATGTTCAGTAACTATTTGTTACTACATACAAATGAAAATCTGAAGTAAATAGTTCTATGTTATTACATGCAAATCTCAGTGTTGCGATGGAAAGCGAGCTGTAAATGCAATAGTTGACTATGATGCAATGTGAATTCTAATATACATCAAGGATTTTGACAAAACCCATGTTTGAATTTCTCATTTGACTATTTCAATTTTTGTTTGATTGATTTTCTATGGGGTGTGTGAATTTGAGGAAAATGCACCCACTATTCCCAGGGTGCGTTAGACTGCCTTATGTGTGGTGTGCGCACCATGTGTAGATGCATCTACAGTGCAACCCAAATACAGTTGGGTACACGCACCAAGACATCACTGTTTTTGGTCCAACACAACTAGTAACAGCTTGTGCTAAAAATAGGAATTGCAATATCATCAAAAGTCAATCGCTTCCCTTTCCTTTTTTAGAACCCTTCCTCACATTTATTTTTCAACACACCATTGTGTTTTCACAAAGAAAATCCCAGGAAATATTACTCCTAGAGTGAAAGGAAGCAATCCTTGTATCTTTTGTGTCAAGTGTCTGCTTCGATCAAGATTCTTTGTGTTTGTCCCACTCCAAGGTGCAATTGCCTTGTTCCCCGTTTTATTCATTCTTTTCCTAAAGAGGCCAGCCATCCAATAATGAGTTGAGTAATGTAGCCACATGTAATCACCTTTAAAGAAGACGCAAAGATATTTGAAGGCTAACAATACCATCTTCATTTGGTCACAACATGCAATTTTGGGTACATGGTTGTATTATTGTTTTGTTCACCTGTTGCTTACTTTGGTTGTAGTTTATCGAACTAAAATTAGTTTGTTTTCTTCTCCGTTTCATTTCCAATTTAGTTGCACTTAGATATCATCTAGTCTCCTTTCTACTAGATAACAATAAACCATAGTTGAGCAGAAAATTGTTGGTGTCATTGTGCACTGCACTTGGAAAACCTCTACATTAAGGGTTGTAGGCAGGTCTTCACAACCCATAGCTTGCAGTGTATATCAAATGGTCAATACAAGCTGATAATTTAGTCAAAACACAAATCAAAAATCCGAGGGGGAACTCTTTTGCTTGTGGACCATATCTAGGTCAAAAACAAATTTTTTTCAACCATCAAGGATATTATCATAAATGTTCTTCTAAAGGGATTTGCCTCATTCCTATTTCAATGATAGATAGCAATGAAATGAAAGGTGAGTTTGCAATTTTCTTTTTGTTTAGTGCATTTTGGGGGTTTTAGGCTAGGATACCGATACGTGGGCCCTAGGCCCCCTGGAGCGGGTACAGAGCGTTTTCAATTTGAAAACGGCGACATGTACGGCGTGGGAGCACCCATGGTACGTCGTGTACCCTGTAGATACGCTCGGGTACGGCTATAGCCGTACCAAGTGTATCCACAAGGTACACAACATACCCTGGCCGCTCCCAAGCCATATCCATGGCTAAATACAGTTTTTTTTTCTTTTTTTTCATGTTTTTAAAGCCCCATAACATTAAAAAATAAAATATTCTTCTAATCTAAACCCTAAAAGCTAACTCTAAAAAATAAAACAAAAGAACAACACAAAAACAAAACATAAAGCAAAGAAACTTACCTTTGGCTCTCCAAAATTGTTGTGATGCCAGGAAACGCCTAGGAGGGTGGCGTTTCACCCCATAAACGTTTAGGAAATAGAAATGTGGGGGGAAACGGTGAAACGTGGCAGACGTTTGTGAAACGGATAGGTGTTTCTAAGTGAACGTCTGCCACATTTTTTTTTAATTTTAAATTTGATTAAAAAATAAAAAATAACTGCATTTAATGAACCTTCGGGGACTAATCTTGATTTTTTTGCTAATGACACTTCCTAAAAGCTCTATATAATGACATTTGGGTCCATTCTAAATCACACTCATTTTTCTCTTGCTAAATTCAGTTTTTAAACCTGTACATGATTATTAGGAAAATCTGGATGATATGATTCTAGGAATCTAGATTATTATCATGTATATGTGAACATTGAAATTGTAACCATGTTGAATGATGAGTCATGGACTCTTTAGAACTTCAAATTTCAATGAATACAAAATATTTTGAGTGCTTTATCAATTTATCTCTTATGGTCCTCTAACAATTTTAAAATGAGTACTATGAATATATATATAAAACATTTTTTAAAGCCTATTTTCCTATAATATATTGTACGGACATTTCCGGTAACGTTTCGTATCCAAGGTTTTTCGAAAATTGTTGTTTCCACATTTCGTATCCGTTTCCGTTTCTGTTTCCAAGCAACATAGCAAAATTCCATTACGCTTGTCTAGGGTTTGAGGAGCTATTGCTAAACTTGTAGGAGTGTGAGGAGTGCAAAGGAAGAAGATTTGTGAAGGATTTGTGGTTTACTAAGTGAAGGTAAGGTTTTTTTTAATTTCTAAGTTTGTTTCTCTTTCTTTTTTTGTTATTTAATCTTTCACACTTTTATTTTTTGCTTATGTTCAATTTTTTGCTCTTTCTATTTAATTTTTTTAATTTTCAATACATGCCATTGTTTTCTTTGCTTATTTTGTTTGTTTTGAACCTTGTAGGTACTTCTACAATGGCAACAAGTTCTGCTTCTTCTGGGCAATCTTTGGTCAAAGAATTTAACCCAAATTCGCCATTATGGAGGCATGTAACAATACTTGAACAACTCCCAGATGGTGGTTGTTTTGTTTGGAAATGCAATGATTGTGAATCAGTATTCAAAGACTCTTACAGTCGAGTGAAAAGCCACTTGTGTGGGATAACGGGTAACATTATAAGAGTATGCAAGGTGAAGAATAATGTTGGGGTGCCAAAAGCAAAAGTTTTGGCATATAACAAAGAGCAAGAAGATGCAAAGGCAAATGTGGCTATGAGAGCGGGTCATCCATTGGCCAAAAGAGGAAGTTCATCTCGATCAATGAGGCCTCTTGTTGCCCCATCACCTAGTGGATCCCCAATTGTGGCCATGCCACATCTGTTTGTGGCTCCTACCTCCACGGATGATGAGGATGCTTCCCTTTCATGAAAGAAAAGTAAGACAAAAGGGCCATTGGAAAAGGCCTTTCAAAATGAGAGCAGGGAAATTGCAGATGAACACATTACAAGGTGTGTATATGCTAATGGGCTTTCATTTAATGTTGTGAGGTCACCTTATTGGCATGAGATGGTGAAAGCCATCAATGAGGCCCCAAAAGGGTATAAATCACCAGACTATGAGAAGATCTGCACCACCCTATTGGATAAACAAAAAAAATATGTGGAAAACTCCTTGCAACCAATTAGGGACTCATGGGCTAGAATAAGTGTGTCCATCGTTTTTGATGGATGGAAAGATGCAAGAAACCACCCTTTAATCAATGTGATTGCAGTATGCCTTAAAGGGGCAATGTTTTTGAAAGTGGTTGATTATGAGGGGCAAGTGAAGGATGCCCAATTCATTGCCAACATTCTCTTTGAATCCATTGAGGCAGTGGGGCCTCAAAATGTTGTCCAAGTCATAATGGACAACGCCAAAAATTGCAAAGCTGCATGGGATGTTAGTTGAGGCAAGGTATGGGCATATTTTTTGGACACCATGTGTCGTGCATTCACTAAATTTAATGCTAAAGAAGATGGCCAGCAAAATAGAGTGGATCCAACAAGTGTATGCAGAGGCTGAAGAGATCCAAATGTTTGTCACCAACCATCACCAGTCACAAGGCATTTTTAGATCATTCTCGCAGTTGGAGCTACTGAAGGTAAGGAAAGCTACCTTTCTTTTTTTTTAATTTAAAATTTAAATATAAGTTTTTTTATTTTTAAAATATAGTATAATTAGTATTCAAAAGTTTTCAATTTTATTTTTATTTTTTGTTTCTCATTCTTATTATATTAGGTAGTTGAAACTCAGTTTGCATCACACACAATCGTCTTGAGACGACTTGTGAAGGTGCGAGAGGAACTCATGAGGATGGTAACCTCCAATCTTTGGTTTGTATGGAGGCAATCAAACACTGAACGGGCTCAAAAAGTGAAGAGCATGATCTTAGATGACACTTGGTGGGATCGAGTGGACTATCTGTTGAGTTTTACTGAGCCCATTATGAGCATGATCTGCTTTACTGACATGGATCAACCATGTCTAGGAGAGATATATGACGGTATCGACTCAATGATTGAGAAGATAAAAGCCGTCATAAATGCAAAAGAACAAGATCTTGAGGAAACATTTTTCAAACAAGTGCAATCAATCCTCATTGAGTTGTGGAACAAAATGACCACCCCGCTACATCTACTTGCTTTTGCATTGACTCCTAGATTCTACAGCATTTAGGAGATCCTTTCCTTGTTTTTCAGGGAGGGTAGCACCATACAGGGATGTGGAAGTCAATGAGTAATATATGGCGGCATTGGCTAGGCTCTTCCCTTATCCTGAGGCCCAAGACCAGGTTATGGTAGAGTTTGGCAATTTCATAGCAGAAACAGGTCATACCCTTCTCGCTCTTGGAGCAAATACAAGATGGATGCTCATATGTGGTGGTACCTCCATGGTACTTGCATGGTTTACTTGCAGCCTCTTGCAATCAAGGTCTTGGCACAGGTAAGTTGGAGCCCAATTTTTTTATTCTTTCTTTTTTTGTTCATAACTTTTAGTTTTTTAAAATTTAAGTTTGAGTGTTTAAGTTTGAACTTTGCATTGACTTTGTGTTGCCTCAAAAGTGAGTAAGTTCATCTTCCTCTGATTCTAACAACCAGCAAATATTGGGCGGTTGTAATTGCTTTGGTTATTGAATATATGAAGACTGCTCCCGATCATTCCACCTCGTTTGTCTCTTTTTCCCGTTGATGGAACCATTCATGGTAAAGTCAACGGTGTTGGAAAAACCTTCGTTAAATTAGCATAATAGCTTAACATTGAGTCCACATCACCATTCTCCATTGTCTTATCCACCCCACCCTCAGACCGAAGATCTCCTCTTTGCATCCCCAACTTTTTGTGCCCAAAACATGGTCGTCAAGTTCCGCCCCTTTCTCATTCTGTGGGAGTGGATAGAGGCTTCAAGCTGGTTAGAATCTCCGCCATAACAATACCAAAGCTCTTGAAGACAACTGAATTTGTCTGCCAACTGATACGGTGACAAAATACGTCGGGACCATTTTGACCAAACTCCCTTTAACAACAGTCATTAAGTACATCAACATTTCCTTTTGGCATGAGACGTGAAAGCTTTTAGTTTGCAAGCTTTTAAGTGTAGGAAGAATCGAACAAATATTTTATGACTTGATGTCTATGTGAAAGATGGGAACAAAGGCAGAGTTAATACATGTAATCCCAGGTCCTCCGCCATTTTGATCATTACGTCGAATTGTTTGGTCCACATCAAAAATCTGTCGTCTTCTGCATAAAGATGGTTTGTAGTTCCTCCGCTCGAGAAAAAGACAAGTTTAAAAGCACTAAGTGAATTCAAAGGGGGTTTCAATCCAATCGATTATTGTTGGCCTTATGTGCACGCCTAATATTTCCATTAAAATTAAATATTCACTATAGCAATACCAAAGTTAGTTATTAATAATTGATACAAATGATTGTCGAGTATTAAATTTGTCTTAATAGTTGCATAAATCTAACAAACCTTATTTTAATGGCATTGTAACTTTTCGAGTCTAGGTTGCAATTATATTATTATGTGTTAATAACAAACATTGATTTAATGTAAAAAAAGTGTAAGGACAATGAAACTAGAAAATACTTTAAAACAAGGAACATGGTATATTAAGAATAATTTTTGACACATTGCAAGTGTCACAACAAATTTGATAATTTTAAATAGATTATTAATAAACAATAGGTCGCATATGTTAGAACACGTGACCTTTTCCTTTCGAACTTTTTGGATTGTTGTAACAAACATTATTATGTGTTGTGATAACACAAGTGTTGAACTAATACAATGAAAAAATATAGAAACACAATGAAAATAGAAAATATTTAAAGAATGTGAAAAACATGGTGTGTCAAGAATATTTTTTGGCACAATAGATTACACTCGTATATCATTGTAGGTCTGACTTGCTATGACGTCCTTGGCTATTCCATCAGACTACACAACTTGCTTTAGGAGACGATGATCGCCTAAATTTTTAAAAATACAAAATAATAGTTATTTACACATCATTAACATATATAAAAGAGTATGCTATACTTACCTTAACTATTTTTAATATATATTAATATAATTTACATGTAAATATACAAAATAACAATCACATTTTATATATGCAAGTCCATGGAAAATTTTCTTTCTCATTTTTTTAATTGCTGCAAAAACATTATCGTGGTTTTTATAATTCATAAGTGTTGAACTAATACAATGAAAAAATATGGAAATGCACGTTGGAAATAGAAGAATATTTAAAAACATGGTATATCAAGAATAATTTTTGGCACAATAGATTACTCGTATATTTTGTCACATATGAATGTAGGTCTGACCTATTTGGCGTCCTTGAAACTTTTCTATTTTCTACACAATTTTTTAGGTGATATTCAATTTCCTAATATCAGTCGTTCAAAAATACAAACCAAAATTATTTATACAACTATTAAAAAAATATAAATGAGTTTTCTATATTTATTTAACGATATTTAATATATATTAATACAATTTACATATAAATCTATATACAAAATGATGGTCACAATTTTAAATATACAAGTTACATGAAATGACCATTCGGGTTTTGAAAATATTTGTAAGCATCTTATGCCAATGGAAAAAAAATGTTTTTCCCTGCAAATTCGGCTATTACATCCCAAGCTAGCTTTACCAAAACAAGTTTCCATTTCTTTCATTCCTTTCAAAATACAATAAATATATAAAACAATACAATTTCTTTATGACTTTCCCTCAAAGGATTAATAAAACTAATCGTCCACTTAAAGTGAAAACTTACAATTTACAAGAAATGTCCTCCACTTTTTAAGTCTAAAATGTAAATACAATATTAAAAATCTTCCACCTCTAAGTGGGAATAACAAGGAAGGTTTTTCACATTTTAAAGATTTCTTTAGGACACCAACAAATGCTCAAAGTTTCACATCACCAATTTTAAGAGAGCTCCACCATGCTTCATTTGATCACAAAAAAGGGGGAGAGGAAACACTCTCCACCCAACCAAGGAATTCCAATGAGGATGGAGAAGCCATCCTCCTCATTGGCCCCCGAGCCCCAACCATATTACAATGAAAAATGGATTCAATCATGGCAAAAAACAAGTAGTTCCACATCACAATACAAGATTTTACAACCATACTAAAACACAAACAATGACAACTACAATCACAAGAAGGAAAGCAACAAAATACACAAGGCTTCAACATGTTAAAAGCCAAAGGAGCAAGATCTATGGGGAGGTCTGAAACTTATGCCTCCCAATGGGAAATGGGTTCCCACCTTAAAAACCTCCAATAAATATTTCAAAACCCCTACATTACTCTTATGCCTCCCTCAAGTACCCCTTATGCCTCCCACATACTCTTATGCCTCCCTCAATCTCTTATGCCTCCCTCATAAAAATAACAAGTAAGAAATGCAAGCAATTTCTTGCAAGGTGGGGCACCCAACCCAACTCCCTCCAAAACATAGAAAGTAAACTCTTATGCCTCCCTACATGTAAACCTCCCCATAGTCTCCTCCTACTCCAAACTTAGGCAATCTACCCAATACCCAACAAGCATTCCAAAAAAACTCAACAACAACACAACATATAAACACATATAAAAGTATAACATTTTTACAACAGTATAGCTCCTACCTTTCCATGGTAGAGCTTGATCCAAGAGTCCCAATTCCAAGCTCCTCCAAGCCCAAAACAATCATCCAACAAGCTCCAAAAAATCCACAAGCTCTCTCAAAATCCTTAACTCCCAAAAATACAAGAGCACAAAATAAATGAAGTAACCCCCAAACAAGCAAAAGAATTTGAATAAATAGAAAAAGGAGAGAGGATGGTGATGTGGCTCCAAGTAGGATGCCACCTCATTTCATCTCTCAACTCCACATCACACAAGTCAAACCTCATATTCCAATGCACCATAAATTGGTGGTGAGAGGAACTTGACACATGACTTACACACATAATCCAAGCCCACACCCCCTAAGGACAAAATTTAATTACTTGAAAGAAAGTGCAATAAAACATTTACCTTTTTGTCTTCGTAAAGCACCTAATCAGGTCTAATTTTGATCCCCCCAACCCATATGTATGGTTGGCATAAAAATTTAAGAGGTGTGGGACAATTTTTACTTGTTCCACAAGCTTCCAAAATTGGCCTCTTAAGGCCAAATTCGAATTTTCATGAAGGGGTAGAGTGTGCAACACTCAAGGTCACAAGCACTCAACTTACAACACAAAATCCAAGAGTAAATAAATTCTAATAAATGAATCATTTTTTGGTCACATCTTTAATTAGTTTAGGATAAATGATTAATTTACTTAATCTAAGACACTACAATCCAGTGAATAATAAAGGGGTAAAATACATACATCACAATATAAATAAATCAAACATACTAAATTACAATAAAAGAAACACATACTGGAAATTAATAAAACAAACCCCTTGGTCACTAATTAAAAGACATTCACATGACCCCTTGGTCACAACCCCCTAACCAAATTCATACACACACACACACACAAATACATGTTTCCATGATGACCTTTCTTGAATTCATCTAGCATTCTAATGCAATTGGTCTCCAATCCCCTTGATGTTTGTTGTGAAATGTTTACCTGCAAAACACATAATACCTCCTTCGGCCTCGTGCCACATCAAAACATCCAAAATAAAATATACAATATAAATCCATAATATCATCTATATATGAATCAAAAATCATCTAGGTAAATACGATATCATTTACAATTTCTAACAACATCTCTATTCTACATTTCATCAATGTCAATATGATCACAACATTAGTCCAATTATCAAAGGTCTACTCAATATGACTAAATATATCACGTGTCAGAAATATATAATATAATAACCATGTCAACAATATATCAATATCAACATAAAATGTCTCTAATAATCCACATGCATCATATATGAATGAAAACAACAACAGTCTAGTATCTCTAATATATAGTATCATGCTAAATCAAAAGGCTACAATAATGTCCATAAGTGTAATCGACAACAGTATCGAAATCAATAATCAAAAAAAGGTGTCGAAAGGAAGTGGGCTCTACAATCTATGACACTTGTTAAGAACTTGGCTCCTACAAAAAGGGAGGATACAACATTGTGGTAGCCTATGAAAGACATCAAAGATAATATCATGTTGAATGGAATTAGCTTAAATAAAAAAACAACGAGATTTATTGACGAAATCCTTAATAAGGCATTGACCAAGAAAACATCATTTATGCAAATGTGGTTATTTACAAAGTATAAATTGATTTCTTATCAGCAATTTGAACAATTGGTAAAAATCTACATAAGCCTATTTAGTGGACATCGGGAGCCTAGCTAATGTCATGCCTTCTAAAAAATTTCAAGAATTTGGGGATAACCCTGATCAAATATAATATGAGAGTTGTGTGGTTAGATAAATCTAAGGTCAATGTGATGGGGGAGTTAAATAGCATTCACATGTAACCCGTTGTTAAACCACATATCCATCGTTTCATTTATACATAAGTAACAAACATACCTTAAGCATGTATAAGATGTTTCTTAGTTGACATTGCTCATCAAACACTAAATGGCACATGGCAACAAAGTTATCACATATGTGGTTGCCATGGAAGGGAGTATGCAATTATATCTTGCTAAATAGAGATCCTAAGGAATGATTTACAATCATGGAATATAATTAGAGGAATGAAATTTTGTAAATGTTGTCTATTGACATAATGGTGTCTACATGATATCTTAAAACACTCATTTAAGAAAAATGAAGGAACTCGTGACAAATATGACCAATGGATATTATACTTTGATGATTGGCCAAGTCTAAACAAGGTTCCAATAACTGGTAGTTGTACTCATTAATCTAAATGGAAATAAATACCTTATTTCATACATAATGCAATACACTTATACCAACAATATTTTAGAATAAAAGCCTTGGTTTTGGGTTAACAATTCACCCTAAATTATTGTATTAAATCCTGACACTGCTATTATATTATGGACATGATTATACTTTATCTATGATGTTAACCATGTTAGATCATAATTATTGTTGACACATGATATCAGTTAAATGACAAATGATAAATTATTTAGAGACATTTTGATATATTGATGATGATAACTTATTTGCCATGGTTATATTATGGATGTTGATTACACATATGACTATTTGGATATTGTGGGTAGATTTAGAAATGCAAAATTATTTGATGATGATATAGTTGTTGAGTAAAATTATAAATGATCTTGTTTGGTTATTGGATGTTGTTGTGATTCATATATCTAGATGATTTTGAATTTTATTTATAGCTATTTTGGATGTTCTGATGTGGCCATGAGGCTGAAGTGAGGTATTCGTGTTTTGCAGGTTAAAATATCACAACAAACATAGTGATGGGGATTGGAGACCAACCACATTGGAATTCTAGATGAATTCAACAAGGTCACCGTGGCAACTTGTATTGTTTTGGGTGTTTGATTGTGTTAGGGATTCCCATGGGGGGGATCACCTTTAAATGTGACCAAGGGTTATGTGTATTTATTTATTTGGTTCCTTTTTATTGATGTTTGCATGTGTTTCATGAGGTGGACTTACCCCCTTTCATTAATTATTTAATGTGGTGTTAATATTGTGAGTAATCATGTTGTTAAGTTAATTAATTAAAATATATCATGAGAATGTAATTAATAGAGTTGTTGGTCTTGGTTTGAGTGTTGTAAGAGATGTGTAAGTGATATGTAACATATTTTAGAGTATGAAACACTCCACCTTCTTGGAAATTCAAATTTTTCCTTGGAAGCTTCTTTGGAGGCTTGTGGGACAAGTTAAACTTGTCTCATACCTCTTAAATTTATTTACTAACCATACCTATGGTTGGAGAGTTGAATTTAGACTTTCATTATGCATTTTGAGAAGACAAATTGTAAGTTTTAATTATCTTTTCTTACATGGTTTAATTTCAGTCCTTTGGGTGTGGGTTGGATTTGAGTATGTAAGTAAACTATCATATTATTCACCCACCTATTTATTATGCATTAGAGAATGAAGTTGATTTTTGGGTTGGGGTTGAGGATGTGTGATGTGGCCCTGCATCTCTACATGGATCCACCTCATC
This sequence comes from Taxus chinensis, assembly GCA_019776745.2. Classification (NCBI taxonomy): domain Eukaryota; kingdom Viridiplantae; phylum Streptophyta; class Pinopsida; order Cupressales; family Taxaceae; genus Taxus; species Taxus chinensis. The sequence goes on from CM034157.1 coordinate 162,433,124, forward strand.
CTCTTCTCTTCCCTCTTCTATAAAATTTGAATTTCTTCCTTGTTTTGGGTTTCTTCACTTTTGGAAACTCCTTTTGGGGCTGAATTCTTTTATCCCATGTTTTGGAGCTCTTGCTTTGAAGAAGTTTTTGGAAGATTGTTGCATGCTTGTGCTTGGCTGATTTGGATTGCTTTCATTGGGATAAAGCTTGCTGTTTTGGAACTTGGAACAACTCCATCATGGAGAGGTAGGAGCTTGGCTCTTGAAATCGGGCTTCTTTTTTGTTTATGAAATTGTTATTGTTGTGAATGTTTTGGCATGTTTGTGGGATGTTGGGTAGATGGCCTAGGAATGGTGTAGGAGAAGACTATGGGGTTTATTTTGTGGGAGGCACAAGTGTTTTGGGGAGGTATAAGTGTGGAGGGAGTTGGGATTTGGGTTCCACCTTACAAAGAAATAGTTTGCATTTCTTTACTCGTTATGGGGTGCCATAAGAGGTTGGGGAGGCATAAGGAAATATGAGGAATAAGGGGTACTTGGGGGAGGCATAAGGGCATGTCAGGGCTTTGATATACTATATTTGGTGTTTTGAAATTAGGTGGTGATACCCATTTCCCCTTTGGGAGGAATAAGTAGCATCCCCCATAGTTTCTTGCTCCTTTGGCTTGCTTTGAAGCCTTAATGTTGGTTTTTCATGCTTTAATTTAGTTTTAAACTACATTCTGTTCTTGGACTGTGTTTTAAATGTGAAAATGTTGCTTGTCGGTTATGGAAGCCCTTGTTGCCATGAGTTGAATCACATATTCTATTGCATTGTGGTTGGGGCTCAAGGGCCAATGAAGAAGGATGGATTCTCCTTTTCATTGGATGTCTTGGTTGGGTGGAGAGAGTTGCCTTTCCCCTACTCTTGTTGTGATCAGAATTGGAAGAATGATAAATCTACATGTTGTTGTTTAGTGGAGCAAAGAAGCAAAAAAAAAAAGAGTTTGATAGTCCCTTGTTGAAATGAAATCTTATTGTAACCTTTCCTACTTGAAGTGGATGAACTTGTATATGTTTTGTAATGGAAATATGTTTGTATTGAATATGAAAGTTGTAATTTTGAAATGTAAAGGAAAGATATACTCTATTTTCAAATCTTGAAAGAAAGAGATGTATTTTGTAGGAATTGTGAAAATCAACAGAAAGGAGAAGTTGTAAAAGAAGGAAATCTTGTCTTTTGAATAAAACGTTGCATTTCTTTCCACAATTGGAACTATTGTTTAAAATCTGAGTTTGAAATGTCCAGTTCTGAAATCTAGCTGTTTGAAAGGAAGAAATGCGTGTGAGGAAAATTTAGCAACTGCTGTCTTTTGAAATGTGTAAAATTGGAAATGAAGAATTAAAGATCATTTTGGTTATGAATAGTTTGATTTGAAAGACAACTAAATGTATTAGATTTAATTGGAATGTAATTATAATACTTGGAAGATGGAAAAATGGAAAATAGATCCTCAAAAAATTTGATCTGTGTTTTGTATTTTCAAATTGAAAAATACTTAATCCAAAAATGCACAGTTCGAACCTGACAGATAAAATGAAATAACAAATTAAATGATTAAATTGAAGTAGTATGAACTAAAATAATTCAATTAGACAAAAATACTTAAGGAATTTCTTATAAAACATAGCAAAATCGGGCTCAAACCTGTTTTCGTTTTGTCAAAGTTATTTTTTTTAAATTGGGAGTCAATCAAACAAACTTACCTTCCAAATCCATCCTAAATCCATCTAAGAAAAATTCTCCATGTCTAATTGACATGTTGAGTGAGGAAGAAGATCAATTGATTAAAATTTCATAAGTTAAAATTTACCAGCTTGCCTTTTAAAACCCTGCAGATAATTTTCATAAAATTGACCCCTTAAACATTATCAAAATAAACAAATTATGGTTCTTGTGAAAAGAGGACGTCGAGAGCTTTCTAAAAAGTGCTCATTTTCCAAAAAATGATCTCCCAATCAAAAGTTATGACCTTATGAAGTTTTTCTTCATTTGGAATAAAAAATAATTCTAACTGTCAAAAAAAAAATTGGAAAAAAATTCCTTAGCAGACTCGCGGGCCCGAATTTTCCCTTAGCACTTTTTGGTCAAAAATGCCAAAGGAATGAATTTCCCCACCGCTCCGCTAACCCACAGGCCTTAATTTTTTTCAAAATCACCTAAGTCAAAAAAAGAAATTTTGGAAAAATTTCCCCCGCTGACCCGCCGCCCCGCTTTTTCCATTTTGGTTGTTTTCTGCTGCCACGCAAGGCTCGCAGGTGGAGCAGAGTTAACTTAGTGCTTTAAAATAATTTGGGAAAATTTTTCTAAGTTTCCTCCACCACCCTGCCAGCCCATAGCCAATCAGGAGCTACCACATGGCATCACAAGGCAGCGGCGGAGGATCGGATCCCCTTTTTGCTTAGCGCTTTGGAATTTTTTTGGGAAAAATTTCCTAAATTCTCCCACCGGCCCGATGGGCTGCGACCAATCAACACTTGACATGTGGCACTTTCAGGGAAGTCGATAAAGGCATGGATCATTTGATTCCTTAGCACCTTTCGGCCAAAAGGATCATTGTCTTAAAATCCTCCGACGACCCAATTTTCCACCAGAGTTTAGAAATTCCGACATGTTTTCTCTTCAGACTCATGGGTGTATAGAGGTAGATCACACTTTTATTCCAAAAGGGAAAATGTGCTAAAAATCTCCCCGCTCTACCGGCCCGATCATGGGAAAGTTTTCTTCCCCAAGCCCATAGATCACCTGTGCATTGGAAAAATTTCTCTCCCCAGGCCTATGCCAGACCCGCGCATGGGAAAAATTTCTTCCCTAGGCCTACAAACCCGTTTTTGGGAAAATTTTCACCCCAAGGCCCGCCGGCCCATAACTTGAGAAATATGAGGAGTTAGGAGGACTTCTTTATATCACTGGAAAGGTGAGGAAATTTTCTATCTAATGGGAATTTTTTTGGGAAGTTTTGAGTGCGTTAATTTTGAGAAAAATCAATTTGAATCTTTTAATCCTGTTAGAGAGTGGTATAGTGAGAAATTACCCTCTTAACCTAATTGATTAATCTAACCCTAAGTTTGGACCTTGTGATCTTTTATAATTGTCATATTAATAAAACTATAAGTTCTATTAATAGTATTTTGCCTTGAAACTTGCTTGCGACAACTGTTGTCTTATAACCTGGTTGTAGACTCTTTTAAACAAAAAAAATATTCCATAATTTTCCTAACTAATCCTAGGTTGTTCTTGGGTCTCAAGTGGGTTGTTTTTATGGGTGTTACAGTTACATCTTGACATATCACTTAATTTCATGATTTAATGTACTTGATGGGTCACTATTAGATCAATGCTATGATTAAGGTACATTACATTCCTTTACTTCACATACTCAACATTAAAATTCAAGGGAAATATTCTCCCAACATAACCATGGTCAAATTGAATGCTGCCATCCCCTTGCTCTTGTTGATGGGGAACACTAGGCACTATCACATGGTCTTGATGTGCAAAGAGAACAATACTACAGTCATTACAAAGTTGTCATGGGACATTATGTATCCTATTATAATAATTTATGAGTTGTTCTTGTAATCTCCCTTCTTGATCCTGAAGTATATAATTACCTGCAAAAATCACTTCATACCTCATTTGGCCTGGTTGAGCGTATCAAAATATGAAAGATATAATATACACACATAAATCAATAACCATCTGCTAGATGGATAATGATCCATGATGGTCTAGCTAAAATAGCTATCCTTTTGATGATGAAATTTCTATTCTGTAACATATTGAGTTCAATATCATTCTCTATTAATATGAAAAAGGTTTCTGATTAGATCCATGAAAGATAAATGCTAGTCAAAACAATGTGAAACTAAATTTTAGCATGGATATATATGCAAAAAAACATGATCATGCATCAAATAAAATGTCTCTCAACATCTCTTTCCACCTCACCAGCCCCTTCAAATTTTTATGAATAAATTCTACCAATAGTTCATGAATATCGCCCCCTTTCCCCAACTGATGTACCTTATACTAAACTCAAAATGATACGCTTCAATATCCATGATCTATCCCACAGTAATCAATTTGGTAAATTTCTAATCAAGTGTGATTTATCTAGTAGTCCTACATGGGCCTACTACGAATTTTAGCATTCTTATACTCGAGCCTTTCTATTTTTATAATTGATAGAGGGTATAACTTGAAATTTTGGGACATATCACATGTTTTACTCACATTGCACACTTTTTGAAGGTAGTGGCACATTCTATCCACTTCTCATTATTGATGCACTAGTTATATTAACACATGTGAATTTTTATGTTAGGTTATTGTCCTTATGGTTTCCTACTATTTTAGGAAAGTTATCCACCTTTATTTTAGTCTCTTTGTAAATTTCCTACATCCCAGGTGACCTCTTCTTCTAAAAGGATAGTTACCAATATTTTTTAGCATGTGGGGAAGAATAGAATATGTTATTGAAATATTCCCTTTAAGTGGATAAAATGGCCTTTTGTGAACGGAATTATTAAGGAGGAGGCTGGAACATAAACCCTTGTTACGATCTCTGCTTTCCACAATTTCATTGTGTTTCCTGAAGTTGGAAAGCTCAAAACTTCTTAAATAATTTTTGACTGAGCTTCAGGCACGAATCCTGGGAAGCAGTTAATAGATCTACTATATGTTTCTAGTTTGACACATGGGTTTCGGTCCCCTTCCGATTGAAATGCAAACTCAAGCTCTTCTACAATAGGTTTGGTCATTTAATTGATTATGTGCAAAACCTTTCAGGGGTAAAATCTTGATCCGACTCCCAGTTGAAAGGGTAAAGTAAATTGCGAATGAGAGCCGAGGCACTTACCCTAAACTTATTAAAATTATGGGTGTTACAGGATAATTTTTAAATTTTTTCTTACTAAGCTTGATCATGGTCCTCTTAAAAATATGCGAAGTCCTACAAAAAATCAATTCAAGTCGATCTTCAGATCCTGTCCAGATCATGAAACTTGAAGGCTCATGAGGGATTCTATCAATGAACATAATTGATACTCAAAAAATTCCTTCCATGATTTACAAGTCCTTGAGGAAGAAATGGGTGATAATGTGTAATCCAAAATGATTGGAAGGGTTATCATATGAGTTGGCACACTCAATCTACGCCTTTTCTTCATCCCTATTGGTCCCATGGCGTTGTTGATTTATAATGAGATTAATGCTTATAGTAATTATCCAAATCATCCTTGGAGTATCCATCTAATTGTCATAATTAGGCCCGAGACGAAGTTCGTATAAATTAATTCTTCGGGGCGTAATTTCTAGGTTGGGCAAATTTTTAGTCCTTAACTGAAGAATAAATGTATTTGGGATGGTTGGTGCATAAAAGTGCACCACTTTTTGATTGGTCCGTTTTTCACCAAAAAATGGCTAACTCGTTTACCTTGTGGAGCAATTGTCTTGCATACCTCCAAAAGCTGCCCATATGTCATCCAAGTATCTTGGAAATTCTACAATTATTAAATATTAATTTGATATAAAGTAAATATTTGAACACAATGGATGAATTAGTTTACATACCTAGTGATTAATTGATTTTCCACTGAAAACTGGCACTTTCTCCAATCAAAGGTTGTAAACATGTTGAAAATAATTTGTATCATGCACTACTTGAAAATGTGAATGTGTTATTTATTAGTTCCAGGTATACATGTATAAATATGTAATTATATTTCCAAATTATTTTCCCTTTGGCAATCCAATATTTCCTTATGGAGCTCCCGAAATCGTTTTTCTAGGTAAGAGCTTATGTAGAATTCTATTTTGTTGTGCATATCCTTCACCCTCAATTTGCACTTCCATTTTGCTAATTTTTGCTCCAAAAATCACTGATGAAATTCAAAATATTATCTTTCCAATACCAATTGCATAATGTCCAAATGTATTTGAACATCCTCACTTTAGTGATTATGCATATTATCATTCCCATAACGAGAGCTTTGGTTTAATAATGTAATAATGTTTCTAATTTCTTCCAAAAAATCATCCCTATTCAACTTCTTAGGGATCTTGGTCATGAAAAAATTATTGGATTTTCAAGCCAATTTTTGTTCAATATTGTGGAACAATTTATAGTGTTTACATTCCAGTACTCTTCTACATTTTCAACTAGATATGTCTATCAGTTTTGATCCGATTAGGGAGACCTAACAATGATCCTCAAAAGTTTTGGATGGTTAGAAATAAGACTAGAGCATTACTTCCATCCCTAACCTCCCTAGTTGGATTATAGTTTTACACACATACCCACAAAAAATCTAGATACTGAGTAGGCGGGGAAAAAAATGCTAGGGAGAGTCCATTGCAATCAATCTTCCCCATTATTTCATTTCTATCCATGACATGCAACCTTTTCTGGAAATCAGCTAGGTCTGCATTGCCTAGGTTGGTGTCAGTGATGTTTATCCAAATTAGAGGTGAGGTGAGAGGTGGTTTAGAAATCAGCTAATTGAATCTTAATATTTATAGGGTGAAGGTCTTAAATATATATTGAAAGGGGAACTTGAAACAATTTGAATGCACCCAACCCTTCTAAAAATGCTTATCAATACACTAGGAGATCAAAATTTGTTTACGAGCACAAATAAAACTATTACCCATGTAAATTTTATCACAATTATCCATCTCACACTTGAGAACACTAATTAGTCCATCCTTAAAGCTCTAATACAATTTTTATCAACTCAGATGCATAACTTACCACACAGTCTTTCATTCATCTTTGTGCTACTCAATGTGATCTCAAGCTCAAAAATTGGAGGCAAAGTATAGGATGCATTTTGTGAATTTTAGCCCTATGGAGTTCTGCTGATATGGATTTCATTAATGGTGGAATTACCTAGAGTATCAGATGTATTATTAGGTTTACTGGCCAGCATAAGTTAATACTCTATTCCTAATCGGGTTTATGATTTCATCCTTACATGAGGAAAAATCCAACTCCACATGTAGATTTCAACAAGTAGTTGACTTGGCATTTTATCATTGGCTCCGAATTTACAATTATCTTACATGGCATATTCTTAGGTCTTTTCTCATTATTATTCACCTTTCTGTAGGCATCACGGGCTGTGTTTAATAAATTTACAATTTTGCAACTACAAAATTTGTAAACTAAAAATCTACTTTCCTTTCCAAACGTTTACATGGGACATTGACATGCATCCAAATTTTAGGTAGTTGTGGGAAATGAAGTACACTTTACAATAGTTCAAAGCTGTCAAGGCAAAAATATGTTATTAAAAAAACTACCCAAATTCTGGCATCATCTGTTATCACGAGATCATTTGATGGGTGTGATGTCCTCATATTGTCAGGCTATGGGGATCTGGAGTTACAATTTGCAGTTGCTTCTTTAGTAACTACATAAGCTACAAAATGTAATACCATGTAAGTTTGTATTTCTTCAATATATCTCCAATATTGTGCCATATGTCCCCTTCGCTTAGACTTTGGGGATCATAACAACAGTTTACAAAATTTTAATAACTACAAAGCTTCTTAACTACAACATTACAAAGCTACATTTTTTCTTCACAGTTTCTAGATTCAATGAATATTAATTTTCAGGCCTCGAGGATGAAATAAAAAATATTAGTTCATGGGTGAGAGAATATATCCTTGAACATTCCTTTCATGAGGGTTGGACTTGTAACCTTTACAAAACTTGCAATATTTTTGTCAATTATACAAAAATAACCAATATTTCTTTTATGTCCTATTTTCCCCTAATAGATCTTGAATATTCCATTTTGCAACCTCAAGGGTAGACATGTAGTTTATAGATTTGTATTAATTGTATATTTTCAAAACCACAAAAGTTCTAAATCCCTTACTTTGGAAAACTCTAACTCAAATACTGCTACCCACATGATTAATCTCGTAAATTTATCAAGGTACCAAGATACATCATAGGTAAACATTAAGATGTTCTAAAGTTAAGATCATGTAACAAGGTTTAGAAATGAAATAAAATACAATTTGTTGTGGTTAATGCCTTGAGAACCACACAAAAATTTTACAAACTAATGGGAAAATGATTAAAAGGTAAAAATTTATTTTTAATATAATATTAAATAAAACTTGAATTGTACATCAAATTTTCATACTCAATCCATATTTATTGTCCTTCCTCTCATTCTTCTTGTACAATTTTACATGCTATCATTATTTTAAGAAAATGCGTTTCAATTGTAGATGTTGTCATCATTAACATTTTTAACATTAACTTGTTTTCCCCTCAATAACTACATATAAGAGACAATAGAAATTTTAATATCTAAAGGGTATTTCAATTCTATACGTTATCATCATTATCTTATTTTCCTTAGCAACTCATTTATTCTTCAATAATTGTACGAAAGGGGCTATAGAAATTTGAATACCTAAATGATGTTTGAATTCTAAATATTGTCATTATATCTTAATTTTCTTGATAAGTTGTTTGTCCCTCAACAATTACACGTAAGGAGCCATAGAATTTTAAACACTTATATGATATTTCAATTCTATAAGTAATTATCATTATCATATTTTTCTTAATAATTTATTTGTTTTTCAACCATTTCACATAAAAAACCATAGAAATTTAAATACCTACATGGTATTTCAACTCTATATGTTATCATCATTATCATATTTTTCTTAATACTTGTTTATTCCCCAACAATTTCATCTAAAGAGCCATAGAAATTTGAATTCCCTTGTTTTGATTGTTTTCCGTAATTCAATCATCGTATCACGTGCGCACGATTAAATGAAGAGATTATTGAATCTGTGCTAGATGTGCATCCAACGGTGGGTATTCTTTCGAAATGGGAAGGAAATGTCCGCCGATCGTTAGATATGCATGGGACGACACGAACGTCAATGCCATGCAAGGATTTCAAAGTATAACAGAGAATAATTGTACAGTCTTCATTCTCTACCAAAGTTTTTACATTTGGTCCGATACCTCTCTTTGTCAACTTTTTTTTCCTCGATGATTATCTTTTTATGACAAATGTCTGCATAGGCACTAACCAGTGTACGTAATCCAGATGGAACCATTTGTTATCCGTCAACGAACCTTCTATTCTTTAAATTTAGGTCAGCCTAAATGCATTACCTAGTGTGAACAGGGTTTATAATAGAAAGATTCCTTACGTGTTTTGATGCTATAATTAAACCTTTTAGAGAATGACGCTACACTGGATCCGATTGTAGAGGGATCAGGAGGTTCATATTTCCACACCAACAAGTAATCCGTCTTATTTTGAAAATTTGAATTAGAATGCCTCTCACACACATGACATAGATACTAATTGACACTAGCAAATCGGCGTGGTTCATTCTCTTCCTTCAATCATAAAATGGATATCAAAAGGTTTTAAATATTGTAAAAAAAAAAAGATTGATCAATGAATTTTCTCAATGCATTCAACAAATAAAAAAGGATCTCTAGCTGCTCAATTAACTTTTGGTATATTACGCCATTTATGCCTTCTACTTTATTGGCGGAGTGTTTTGAAGGTCATGTATTAATGTTTGTTTTGAACTTAAGAGAATTCAATTCATCAATTGAAAGATTCACTATTGATCACACACTAATGCTCAGGAAAGTCAATAACTTTTTTTTGTTGTCAATAGAATTTTTTCCTTACTATTTTGCTTGGAGAGTTTGTCTTGATGAATCATGTGTTTAAATATGTCATGATCTTTTAATCTCTTTTTAAAAGAAGAGATTAAAACTAAAAAATTGTGAATAGAATTGATAACTTAAATTTAAAATAAAACAATGTTTAAAATTTAATGAGGATTATTTATGTTTATAATTATATTAATGATATATTGTCAATAATATAGATAATGATAGTATTTAATATTTTTAAAGATGAAATTGATATGAAAGAACGCAATAAAATATAGAAAGTGCATTTTTTTTTTCAATTTATGTCATTTTCATAAGTTTAAAATTTTCCCAATTCAAATGTCACAATAATCTTCAGATTCATTCTATTTAAAAAAAATAAAAATCATGATTATAAATAAAAAAGAAAACAATATTTACTTGTTAAATAAATAACCATTTAGATTCAAAATATAACATTGAATAGTGATCGATTATTACAATAAAATTATTCTAAAATACTTGATATCCAATAATAATTGTTAAACAACCTACCGAAAATGTCTGTATTATATTTGTGAGAAGAAAACATTGAAAAAAGGGGAAGAACATCCAATCAAAATTTGTAGTTAGAGAATACATATTCAAAAACATAACAATTTGAAAAGGTAGACTAAGCTCCATCTCGACGAATCTTCTCTTATTGGAAAGTTCCTCTCTCTTTAACCATGTTTTTACTTTCCCTTAAACTATTTTGATGTCGTGGCGGTTATTAAAATTTATTGTACAAAAAACACTCACCCTAGGCTTTCATGGAAAATAATAGTAATATCCGCCTATAGATAAAGTGTTCGTGGTTTGGATTATTAATTCAAGGCTTGCGTGGAACTGCTTTCGTGTACGCGCGGTTTACAATCGTTCCACAGTCAAAACAATGGTTGCTCACCCTCAACCGACTCGCCCTCGCAAATTCCAATATAATCTTTCTTTGCTGTGTTTGTGTCCTTCCAAAGTGAAAAAATCCATTAACATTCACTTTTCTTATCCAACTCACCAAGTTTTGAATAATTTTTCTCTCAGAATTTCATTTTAAGCTTTCTTAAACAAAAATAAAAAATTGAGATTTGGGTGTGGCGTGTATTCACAGCGATCGATCCGGAAATGGGCAACGTACTGCGAGGAGTATTGAAGAGTGAGTGCTGTGGACGGATTAAAATCATGAAAGTCGACGGAACGGTGATCAAACTGTCGACTCCTGTTAATGTTAAGGAAATTGTGGTAGACCATCGAGATCATGGGGTTTTCGAAGCAGACGCAGTTTGTCGACTCGGGGTTCTCAGTCGACCTCTTCCAGAAAGCGCAGAGCTTCAACGAGGTCGACTCTATTTTCTCATTCCTCTTCCTCAGAAAGCAAAGGGTTTTGCAAGAGCCGCTTCTAGGCCTCGTCAGTTGCAACTTTCTCGCAGATCTGTTTCGAACCGAGATTTAACCAAACCAGAATTTGATAGAGGGGTCCAGATTGTTTCTTCCGCTGATGAGGGATCGAGCCTGTGTGTGAAGTTTCGCCTTCGCAAAGACGAGTTAACTATGTTTCTGTCTAGAGACGGAAATTTTGTGGAGGAAGACCTTGTCGATCGCATGATTCAACAGGCAATGGATAACAAGCCTGAAGATTTGATCTCGCGACCTCCCACTTTCGGGTGGAAACCTAACTTGGATGATATCGCCGAACGCGCAACTCCTGTATGTTCCTCAACTAATCCTGTAGATAGCCATTTAATTTTATTCTTGTATACTCTTAATGTCTATTTTTCCGGATCTAAGTGAAACGCTATGATTTGCTTTGCAGGATGCTTCTTTCCATTCGTGATTACTGCTCTGTAGGCATCGCGACTCGCGAGGCTTCAGATATTTATCACCTTTTTAAGGAAACTCAGTTTTCTGGTGATTTTGAGGTTCTAAACTTTTATAAAATTTTGGAACTGGTTTTTTTTTTGAATATATGGTAACAGGGAGGGGCCATATGGGGAGTCATGGTGTGACTCGAACCTGGGCCAGCTGTTTATTACAATGGGAATCAAGACTTCGGAACGACAATAGAGACACGTGGAAGATGGAGAATCAATCACGTGCATATCGTTACAACTCCCTGTCGCTTTCAAAATCATATTGTATATATATATATTATATATATTAAATTTATATTTGGCTTTTGCAACCAGGGGCCGGATTCCCGAATCCTGGCTTAGCTAACTTTTAAAATAAGGCGGGCATCGTTTTGAAAGTCTTAAGACCACTAACTTTAAAAGAAGACGAAAATATTTAAAAATCTTTGAAGGAACGTCAATGGGACCAATATACAATATACGAAACAATCTGCAATCAATAGTTTGAAGAGAAAATATGCATACAAGCTTACAAGTACATAGGTATATGTATATGTAATGGTTGGTGAAATAGAGTTATATTATTTAAATCAGTTTAATTTGAGATATTGAATATATTGTTATATCAAAGAATACATATAGTTGGTTGTTAGAATTTTTGTCGAGCATTCTCATATTTTTAGTTGTATATATATATATATATATATATATATATATCGAGGAATTAAGTGTTTGCAATCCAATCTTCCATTTTGGCCGACTCTTTCTTAGTTAATGAGCTCCTTACACAACCATACATATTGTGTAATGCCTCGTATATCTAGCCTTGGCTAGATGCATAGAAGAAGGAGACGTTAGGAGGAGGCACAAGTTTTGAGGGGATTTTTTTTTTTATCTCTCACTTGAAGTAAATCATTGCCAAATCTTGGTTAAGCTTTGTTTGCATGTAAGGAGGAGGATTTTGGGAGGCGCTAGTTCAGAGGGGACTGAATTTTTTAAAATGTGTTTGACTATGTATTAATGAGGAACAATATGAATTCTGCCTACTCTCCCATCCTCCCTGGTACTGGCCTATCCTAGCACATGGCTCCACCCACCAAAATTTATTTGACATGCTTGGTATGGGCTGTGGAAGGCATTTTAAAATTATTTTAGGGGCCTTGTTCTGACTGGAACGTCCTTTCTAATGCTGGCCACCTGTTGTTTCCTTGGTTTTTTCTTTTATGCCATGCTTGGACCACGACTTGGGTAGTTAGAATGCTTTTTTGGAGGATGGGTTTGGCTGCGTCCATTTTGGAGGGAAGCGAACCATGTAGTTTGGAGATCTGTTGGTTGCATATGGTGAACACGAAGCCATTTAATAGATCCTTCCTATGTGTATCCTGCAATCATGGAGATCCCTTGAGGTCGCACCTCTTTGAGGCATTCTTTCAAACAGTCTTCATGCCTCGTGGATGCTTCGACTCTATACATATGTGGCTTCTGAAGATCATACTTCTACATCTGACAAAAATATGATCTCCATTGTGCTTCAATGGATGTCCCTATTCTACCTTAGCATCCCATTTTGACGCAGGCTAGGAGGGCATTGGAAAGGTTGTGGGGTTTGGCTTTTCCCTTGATAATCGTGTTTATTTGAGGCATTTGTAGCTCGCTGTTTTGGAACTCCTTCTCTGGTCATGTATCCCTACAGGTGCCAAAACGTAGCCATGAATAGGTAGGAGCGACCAACATGCTGAGGACAATGAATTTTAGAATGTGTTGCACTTGCTTGAGCCCGGATTCAACGTGGTTGCATTGAGGAAGCTCCAATCAGGCATGTTAAGTATAACCCCTGCAATATTCTGCTACTTTTTCATAATTTCTTGAAATGAATGTTTTCTTTTCCTGCAATGGTGTCTTGAATGGGTTATGTGGGTACCTCTGTTGCCTAGTACGGGAATAAGGAATAATAAATAAATAAAACAATATAGTTCTTTTCAATCCTCCTTGCCCAACGAGCTAGTTTTAGTGTTTTGTCTTTGTGATCTATGGAGAAATATCCTGGCCAAAGGGCATGAATCACATTTCCCTTACTCTGGGATTCATATCATAAGACATTTGAGTATTTATCTGATGAATATTCTTGGGTTTTCCTTATTCTTACAAAATAGATATTGAACAATCATAGGCATTGTGTTTATTTTTATATATACTTTATTTCGTATACTATCATTTCAAGAAACAATGTATGTGGTTATGAATTTTCTTATTGTATACACATTTCAGATATGGTAGAATGCCCTGGGTTGCAACAAAGTCCACTCTTTCATTATAATGCTCTTCTGAGATGAATATATGCAACTATATGGTTTCATGTGGGATTGTATGTACCATATAAAAATATATTTAATATTTACATTATTTGTTGAAGGTTATTGGGAAGGATTAACGACTAGGGTACATACCTTCAGCTGTGCATACCTGGTTATTATTTTTTCCCCTTGTATGGATTAGAGAAAACTCACGTATCAGTGTAGTTGTAATCCCTGTTCATTATTTACTCCAGGCAGGCGGCCTGTCCCCACAGCGCGGGGCTCCAAAATAAAATAAAATAAACATTTTTATGCTTTGGCTAGCTGGCAGTTAGGTGGCGAATTATGTCTCTTGTTTGGTGTGGGACAGTGGGAGGCGGTGGAGTGTGGGGCGTAGCTTCCTTTTATTAAATTTTTGATTCGCAAATCTTATATTGACTTCAGTGGTCTGCATGCCTTGCTCTGTCCTGGACGCGTGATTGTGTGGTGAAGGAACAGAATCTCTTCAACAAAGACAAAAGAAAAAATCTGCCGGTTTCTTCTCCAAGAAACACAATGTTGAGATGGACCTTGCTTTATTTTCTGAGCAAATTCCATTACTATGCATTATATTTCTTATCTTTTATTAGGCTGCACAGCTTTGGCTGGTAAAACTGTTTGCCGCATCATGACCATGCCTGTGTGATTGATGAATGTGTCTTTCTTTTCTCTCTCTCTTTTAGTCGTTTGGTGAAATGTATTGTCGTCTGTGTGTTTCTTTCTTTATATTATTGTGATATCTCAGAAAATCAGTGGCCTCTAGAGAGAGTTAAGTGCGACAGCTGCTGCAGGGCGATCCCAGGGAACTGTCGGTGTTGATCCTGTTGTTTCTGGTTGCACGCGACCACAGTCATGATCAGTTGTTGCAAAATCTTGCAGCTGTAGCAGAAGCTGTCTTGAGATGCTTCCAACGTGCAGGTTGTCCACTATCTTGTTATCTGTTCAGTTCGACTGCATCCTCAGATTCGCTTCTTCCAGGTTTTTTTCCCCATTCAAGATATGCTCTCAAAATCGACGAAGTTTTGACAGTGAGAGTGTTGCAAGGACAACGTGTTGAGGATGACCATTTTATGTGTTCTGTCCACTGCTCTGGACATTTTTGATGAAGTTTATTCTGTATTGAAGTTTTTCAATGTAGTGTTCTTTTGTGTTGTGCATTGGTGGTGCGTAATGGTGCCCGTTCTTCCGTATGGGGATTGTGCTTGTATTTCTGGTTGTAGCCACTGTGTGCATTATTTCAGATTAGAACTGCAGAAAAAAATGGAAGTGCTCTTCCAATATATTTGGATAAGCCTTTTTCACCCTGTTGTTGCTGTGATTCTCTCTTACCTTTGTCTTGGCCTTTGGTGAGGTTACTCCACAAGCAATATGAGCACGATACGGCCTTGCTGTTGGTTTTAAATCCACTTTTTTTGGCTTGTACGCGTGCTTATGCTCCTCATTACTATCCCATTGCCTATCCTATTGGGAAGGTGCTAGAATTGGAACTGTTCTTGGGCACAACGAGTCTGCATTTAATCAGGATGGCAGATCACACCCTCGGGCACAGGAGATCTATGCAATGTTGGAGCACGTCAGGGTAAAATGTCTTGGGAGATGAAGGTAGCAGGATATTTCTTCAGACTTCAGATCATGTACTGAGTTTGTATCTCCAAAATCGATTTTGGTGATAGTGTGGAGTATTACCAGCAGACCTGATGAAATCCTTATTGCAAGTTTCTCTATTGAGTTTGCTTGTTTTGATGTAACTCATGGCTAGAGAATATTTTAGGCTGGATCTGTCTCACATCAGAATATTCATGAATACAGAGCTTTTGCTTTGCAAACATATGAGATGCTTCAATGAGTCAAAGTTGGCAGGCATAAAGGGCAATGTTGCAGATTGTCACACCTTGCAAGCTACAGCTGAAATGTTTTGCTGCACAAGCAACACACTTGATCATTTTGTGGCAGCTTCTTCACAGGTGAAAATACATTTGGTTTGCTTTCTCGGGGAGGTCATGGGTTTTGACAACGAGGTATCATAAATATACAATCACTCCCTGGAGAATATTTCTGTCCAGTTGGTAGGCAGCGTGTTTACCCTAATGAGGCTTGCAAACCCAATGCACACATCCTTACTGCAAGCCTTGCCTAACTTATGTGCTGAGTACTACTAGGGCCTGCCCTTATCACGGGTATTTGGTTACTGATACAGATTCGAAGGCTGTTGCAAGAGGAAATTGTGGCTGATGCTATAGGCCGTGTGACAGTTCATTGCCTGTACCACAAGAGCGGCTGCACTTGGCAAGGGCCTCTTTCAGAGAGTATAGCTCATGGTAATGGTTACCAGTATGGTTCATCCCCTGTTGTATGTAATAGATGTGGCACCCAGTTTGTTCACCGACAAGGACAAGAGCATGGCCGTTAACAGAGTTTGGACCTTCAGCAGGCTGAGGAAGAGAAGTTGCGCTGGTTGGGTTGCTGTTGCAGGCCCCGTCCATCTTGTTATCGACTGCGGGAGCTTAATCAGGCACGATATTCTCTATACCATTAATTCTTATGCTGTTATTTAATTGAATCATTAAATAACTCTACTCTTCATATAAATGTCTCGTGTGATGGTATGCTGTTTGGTTTCCACTTTCCTGGCTCGTTTGTATTTGTTTTGGCGTTAGAAATGATTGCGCTGGTTGAAGCCTTTTATATTGTTTTCTGGGTTTTAATAAATATTAGTTGGGTGAACTTTGTTCTTAAGTCTAATAAAACAAAAGATGTGGGGGTCCTGTAATGAAAACCCCCTAGTTCCTTATGTTGGTCTCACGATTTGAATGTTTTATCAAACATTGTTGTTGGACTCAACCTTATAGTTCCTGTTTTGTTCTTATTCTTGTTTCGGTTCGAGATCTGTAGTTCTGGGTTATGTCGGGTATTTGCGAATTAGGGATTGAGTACTGCGAGTGCATTGTGTATAGGTGAATGATGCTTTTCCTGTCTCTATCCTTTTCTTTTAGTTGTTTTAGTTTCTAGTAACCCTTCCCGGTTGGCTTGGTGTGTGCTTAGCTTGACTGATTATCGAATTGAGCCAAGTTGATATTACTCTCAACTAGGTTAGTTGCTTTTGTTATTTTTTTTTAATCGCTCGAAGAAATACTTTTATTCTTCAAGCGTCATGGTTGATCTTCATAATTTGATATCAATTCATGTTCACCGTTTGGAGATTGTTTTCTTTGGAATCACCTTCTCTCCCTTGGTGACTGTTGTATGTTTGAGGAATGTAGCTGATCCTATGGAATGCCTTCTTTAGACGTTACTCACATTTCTTTTAGATAGCTTAAAATGTCAGAGGAAATACTCTTTTTCGTACCTTGATTTTGTTTCACACATGTTGGAGGATACGAGATCTACTTGATCATTAGTGAGGAAGTTTTCAAATCTTAAAATTGGGATGTTGTTTTTATGCGTAAGAAATTACTCTACGTTTTGCTCCGTAAAGATGCTTAAATTTCATTCTCCTGTGACTTAGAGGTTGGTGTGTTTGGAAACTCATTGGTTGACTGGTTTTTGTGATGATCGTTGTGATACGACCTCCTTGCTGTCATTGTAGTAGAATGGTTATGTGTTGACCAGAAAGGTTTAAGTCAACTTGTTGTTGACGACAGATCCTTTGGAAGCTATGTATCCTGTGTTGTGTTCTTGTGAATGATTGAGTAACCCTCCTGTAAGATTTATAATGGTTATGTTTGGTCTTGCCAAGTTTGTCCTTTTTCTTAAGACATTCTCTTGATTAGAAGAAAGTTTAATAGAAGGATTGTTAGGATAGGATGTAACCCATACGAGGTCATTTGTGCGTTTCATCCCTTTTCTTTCCAATTTATTTATTCTGTACTGACATAAAATTAACTGTTATAGGCACATCATCTTAATATTAATAAGTCATGTTGGTTTAGATATTCTCATGTCGATTGATTGTTTGGGATCTTCCAGTGGCATAGTGAATCCTTGGCTTGGTGAACTAACTTAAACAAATAGGGACAGATCACGTTTGAAATTAATTCTCTTCTTGTAATTGTTTTTGTTTCGAAATGTTATCTTGTTAAAATGACGGTCATTATTGTGATATGGGTGAAATTCACTATGATGTTTATTAACTGCTCCTATGAGAAAATGATAATTAAATAGAGTTAGTGCCATCCCTTTTATTTAGACATTTTATGCTTTTGGACAACTCTTTAATTGCTCTTGTTTAGACTCTTAGATTATTTTTTCATAATCAACGGTGTTTTTTTCTTCCTTGAAACAGTTAGATAACAACATATTGTCTTAATGTTATAGCTTTTATCGTGCTCAGTTCTTGCGAACTGACATGTGCTAACAAATGTGCAGGAGGATTTCTTGAGTAGAAAAGAAAAAAAAAAGAGAGAGAAAAAGAAACACGTGTAGAGAGTGGTTTCCAGCCTTCTTAGGAACTGCTGTTGTACGAATGTTTTCCTTTGCTTTAAAACATTGGTATGGAAATTGTGAAGACTATATAGAAGGCATTGTGTTATAATTTTGTATTGTTCTCATGTAGGTTGTTATCGTTTGAAAGTCAATTTGAGAAATATTATTGTCAATAAGATTAAATGAACTTGTTTTGACATGTGTATCCTTCGTTGAATTTTCACTTTTCAGAATATGATTTATCCTTGAATTGTCAAACCTAATTATAATTATCTAAACTTGAATCAACTTACATCACTTTGGTTACCTTTGGTCATGTGTCGTTTGGTAGAGGACTATGTTTTGAACCTAGCAAAAAGAAAACAAGAGAAACAAATATACCTTGTGATCCCACGTAAACTAATCAACAATCTCTTATTGTGGTGAATCCTTAGAACGGTCTTAAGGTGAAATCAATGATTAAATTCTTGGAAGATAATAAGATTATAATAAAGAAGAAGGAACTTGACTAAGAAACTCTTCGATCTATCTTACCCGTTGAAAATGTAAACAGTATACTTATGTCTATCTCTTCAAGTGAAGCCCAAGTGAAACCTTTAATTTTTCTGGTTAGACTCTTGACCCCAATGAAATCCTTATTAACAACTAATAAGATCTTAATGATGAATCCAAGAGTTAGACAGTCATGTACTGGAATAAAATAAAATAAAATAAAATTGACCGCTTGAAAGGGGGTAAAACATATATGTTCAAAAGCACAACGTTGAAAACAGTTTGATGAAGTTAAGAGCCTTGAGAAATTAACTGCCTCCTCACAAATGAATAAGTTAATCAAGTAAATGAAGTAACCTCTTACCATCCAATAATTGGTTTACACTGTATATTAACATTATCAAGGTAGGGGAAAATTCTTCAAAGGAGACATGACTTTCAGATTCTCCTATCATGATTTCTCTGCGAAAAGTAAAGAATGTAAAAAAACTTATAGCTAAAACATGAATCTAAAGAAACCTTCTGTGGGAAGACCTTGTTGTAAGACTGCATACTTTAGATGAACCATTGTGTCCTTAGTGTGTGCCTCATGTTTGTCTATAACCAGTGTGGGTCTGTGTCGTGGAAAGCATGTCTTTAGTTGATTGTATTCCCTAGAGAACTTGTGTAGTGTCGTATTATCTTCAAGTAAGTCAAAAAAAAAAAGTTATCCTGTATTTCACTGTGTTGTCCTTGTGTTGGTATTTTTGGTATTATTACACTCCTATTTTGCTAAAAGGCACATTAGTAGTGACATTTTGGTGATAAACACTTGTTTAACGCTTGTGGGCATTCCAATTACCTTTCTGTTTAATTAGAAAAGGTAAATGGGGCCATATACTTATGAACTGTATATCTATTTATACCCATTATATTAGAAGATGTAGGATAATGTTCAATAGAGTTTGGATTAGTTCAGGATTATTGAATACCCAGAACATGGTTAAGCTCTATAAGTTGGCTTGGCATTCAGGGGGAAACATTATTTCCTAAGCTTGCCATGGATGTCGAATGTCTATATTCATGTCAAATGGATAAAATAGATTATACCGGTACCGAACTCATCATGGGAATTGTCTTTAAAAATGATCACCGTATTAATTGTTTGCATGAGTTTTCTCTTTCCTTTTTTTTGTTACGTTATAAGATGAGTAAATTAATAAGTTCTACTTTTCCTTGTGTATTGTTCTTTTTAGGAAATTTATGAGGAATTTGATAGGCACATGTGAAAACTCAGTTCCTTTCCTTGGAAGGTGGCCAATTGGGTTAACTGTGAGTTGTTTTCTAAGTCAAGGTAACCTATTCAAATTCGTTTAGGAATACTGTGTGTTAGTGTTATTCTTTAGTTATTTTTTTTTAGAGTTTCACCTCCTTGGCACCCATGACTGAAGTTGTTCCAAGTCAGTGATTTGTGCTCCAAGTTCGAAAGGCCTAGTAATAGAAGCCATGGTCCGTAAGCTCGAATCCTCCTCCTGCTTATTTTTTTGTTTTCATTCAAGGGTCTTACTAGCATTTGTGTGGGGGTTGTTCTTCAAAGTTATTATATATATTATGTATATATATATATATATATTATATATATATATCTTGGGTTTATGGGACCTCTTGGAGTATCTGGATGAAGAGGAGTCTTCTTAAGTCAAACCCTATAAAGGTATTACCTTGTACTCAAAAAAAATGTGGTTTATGGCCTTCATGAAAGAAATGATAGTGTTGGGTTGAAACCATGACCTGAGAGTGTCTATGTTTTTTTCAGAGGTTGGTTTGGTTAGATTCAATCACTTTTTTTCTGTCACTTAGAATGTGAGTAAAAACAATGTGTGAGGAGATGGATAGATTGTTTGGATGTGTACTATGGTTCAATTTTCCTGAGAAATCAATGAACACTAGTAGGTTATAGTCCATTAATGATTGCTTACTATTATGTTGTGTTGTTATCATCATCGAGGTGTAATCTTAGTGGTCATAACATCTTTTATTGATGAAGGAATTAGGTTCAAAGGTATTGTTGTGTGTTTCATTCAAATAAAAATATGTTGTTTGAGTGATTTAGATCCTTATTAAATCTTGGGTTCTTCTTTTCAATGGAGGTTTGGGTATTATATTTCAATCACGTAATCCATAGGATTACATGATCGAAATATCAATATTCTGGGCCCTTTTTTGTTTTAATCTATAAGGTCTTGCCTTGATTATTTGAGATATCTGTTCTTATTAGAATATTTGGCTTCCTTCTTGTTGGTTGGTGTAAATATTTATCTCATGTGATGAATTTTGATCAGTGGTTTGTGCTTCGATCCATTCTTGAAATAGAACATTCCTTTCATGATATTGTTAAATGTTAGCTTACTGTTGCAAGGTAGGCTTAGCATGCTCAGTTCTTGTGAACTGACTCAAGTTAATTCTTGTGCAGATGGCTTGTGCGTAGTTGATAAAAGGAAAGAGTTTAAAGGTTTCATCGGGTTGATTTATGAAGTTCCTTGTAAGAATGTCAAATGTGTTGTAAATCTTGTAATGGTGCTTGTAATGGAGTTTGGAAGGCCTCTTGCCTTGGTTTTTTCGGTAATTGTGAAATAAAGTTGTCTTTTCTTTTTGTAGTTAAACTTGTAATTACCTTTGTGAGAAGTAATTTCAATCATTCACCTTTTTATGAGTATTCTTTTAGTGATATTATTTTCAGTCATGAAAATTTTGTAGCATGGCTTGACCAACTTGTTACCTTCTTGTTCTCAGACCAAATTCAATTGAATCTTTTTGACACCATTGTTATGTGTGCCATGATTGAATAGAAATGTTATAACCATGTTTAGTTCTCGTGTTTAGCTAATAATAATTTCTTCTTTCGATTATCTCTCGAAAGTGCACCCTGTAGAGAGATGGCTGCAGGTTTTCTAAGCTTGCAAAATTTGATCTCTCTCTTTCGTAGATACAATGGAAACACCTCAGGTCTGTGGGTATACCTATTTTGAGGTGAGTCTCTGGTATCAAGGCCGGTTCCTTGTTGATGTATCCTAAATTGTTTTCTGGGGTTTAAGGGTAAAAGATGACTGTAAAGTAATTAAAACTAAGGTGATACACCAAATTTGTATGAGGGCTTTGACTGAGTATATGCACAATTGATATGTGAAGGATTTTTGATGCACGAACCAACAGTTCTTCTACAGAATATTAAGGGCAAAACACTTGGAGGTATTGAGGGAGATTATCACAACAATACTACTAAGCTAAACATGCACATTAATATCATGCAGAAACTACTGAATTTTGCAACAGGGTAAGATGATTAATCAGGGAATTTGCATTCACAAGACTAATAGAAACATACACAAGACTGCAAATAATTGGGAAGGTAGAAATTCTTCACACTCAGAAGGAAAAACTGGAAAAAATTGCTTCAGTACTCCTATATCCAAAAAGTCCTCCAGAAGTTCCCCCTTTGTGCTTTGCAAAGGCACACAATATATAGCAAAATAAAAATTCACCCTCTTCCTAAAAATAGCCTAAGGCTTGTACTCACCCATGCATCTTATTTTTATCCTTTATTTAATAATAGATAAAGGAATAAAAATAGAGCATGCAATTACAAATAGGCATTAATAGCCTTAATTACAATACAGTCAAACTGAAGTTGACTGTTCTATTTTTAAGAAAGAAGGGTGAATAATTTGCTAAAAATAAGATTGCTTGCTAGGCAAGTCTCTCTCCATGAACATGCAACTTTGTCTTCTTCTCTATTCTGTCCTGTTGTGAAGGCATGCAAAAATACTCCTCTGTATTGAGTAAAAAATAATTTAAATTAATTGCAATACTTTGCAAAATAATTCATCCAAATATCTATCCTGATTGGGACCACCTTTGTACATGATGTTGACACTTGTTCTATCCTTCTAGTGATCACATGGATAGCATAGTGTAAATTATCTCTAACCTTCCCACTAGTGGGGACCACCTTTGAACTTGACCATTAGTCTTCATTGGTTTGGCCACTCTTGATTATCCGACCTTAGACTATAGTACTAACATAGTCCAATGAATTCGGCCCCCTTTGAATACACATATGGCACATTATAATATTTCACCTTTTGATTATTATTTCCTTATGATGGCTTTTGGCATTATTTGGGATATGGACTATAATTTAGACTTTGGAAAGTCAATTGCAATGATAATTTTTCAAACATGTGGGTTGGCCCCCTCTCTCCATGATGACTCACCCCTTGGTAATTTTGTCGGTGAAATATGTAACTCAAGTTGAGTTTTGCTTAGGGTTTTTTGATCGTTCTGCCATCGATCTATGTCCATTTTTCACTTGGCCATTCGATCTTGAACCTGGTTGGTTTAGGGTTTAAAATTGGCTTTAATGTTCGGTGGGCATGACCTATGGTTAATTCTTTCGACCCTGTCATTTATCCTTGGCCTTTGATCATTTCACTCGAGTTGAATCTTAATCATTGATTGCTTGACTCCTCTGGTTAGGGTTTATTTTAAACTCTCCTCTCGATTTCGGTAGGGTAAAGGTAACTCAAACATTATGATCATTTCATTTGGTTTCTTGGTTCGTGGGTGAAGCCCTTGGAACTTTTTTTTCTCAACGCCATTATTAGAGCTTGCTGAGGATTTATGGGAGTGCCATTGTTGATTATTCTATACTCAGATCTTTGCAAAAATCCATTTCTTGATTTACCATTTGTGCTTCTTCTGAGTCAATTTTTTTTGTAATCTTAATCTTGAGGATAAATTGTTAGTGTTTTGAGCTCATTTTGTATTGGCCGCCATCATTTTTTTCTTGGAGCTCGGCCTTTTGAAGATTTGTTGGTGTATCCATTTTTCGAGCTCTCTACAACTTTTTTGGGTGTTTGAGTTTTTGAACTCTGAATCCGAGCTCTTGTGAGGATTCTGTAACATGGAATCCTATTGACCGATTGAGCTTGGTTCTCCCTCTCTTTGCATCTGTTTTGATGAAGGTATGTTTTGACCCTGAGTTTTCACCCTGTTACTTGGTCTTGACATTTTCGACCTTGAAATTGATACTCATTTTTCTTTTCATTTCTTTGTGATATGTGGGAAATTTCAAACTAGAAATCTCCCAATGTTTATTTTTCCTCTGCATTTCGTTTTGATCTTTTGAGGGTTTTCCTTTTGGGCTTCTATCTTGTGATTTGAGTTCTGCTGACTATAATATTTTGCAAAATATTGATGGATAGTGATTGAAATGTGTTTAATCTGTGATGACATATTTACACTGTAGCTCAAAAACTTTTTTTGATAACCTAGGTGTAGGTATTTTCTTGTGATTAAAAGCATGTTGAATATTATTTGCTCCCATGTAATTGAGTATTTCAAGCATGGTTTTGTTGTTCAAAAATTCAAATGTAACTTACTCTGATCTTTGCCTCAAAGAATTTGATCCCTTCCATCTTATTATGGGCCTTCAATCATGGAAATTTCAATGCTTCTTTCTGTTGGACTGAATCTGCATCTTCTTCATTTGGGTTGGAATAGATCTATTTCCTTCATCCTGTGATATTTAGATCCAAAATATCTTTGTGCTTTGAAGATTGAAAACTCCTTGTATTGAATATTCAAACTTGAAGTAATTGATCATGTTCATAGCAAGGTAGATGTGGATATTGCATTTTTGCATTCATGCTTATTTTATTTGTGAGCTTCAAATGACACAATTCTACTTTGATCCTCATTTGTAAAAATGGATTATGCCTTTGGTCTCTTGTAACCTGTAGTGCATTTTCTGAGTTGAAAAGTCTCAATCATGTTCTTTCAAAGCAACAGTGTTTTTGCAAAGTATTATAGCTTGGATTCTTGTGTGAAGTAGGTCTTTCTTTAACTGCCTAAAAATGATGTACATTTTATTCTAAAAATATTGTACCACATGATGGTTGTCATTTTGTAAAATTATGTGCTTGATATTGATTTCTCCATTTTCTTGATGAACTTTGTACATAACATCATTCTTATTTCTGTTGTGAATAATTTGAAACATACTTCCTTTATGAGAAATGAAAACTGTAGAAGTTAATCATTTATTTTGTTTGAGAACCTGGAAGGGACACATTATTTCTGGAATTTCTATTTCACAAATTCCTGTATGCTAAACTTTGAAGTTTTGTTGAAATGTTGTAGTTTCTTTTCCTTTTCTACTTAAATAATGTATTTGAGCTTCATTAAAGCTTTACATGCATGCTGGAAAAGTTGTAAATGTCCATTTTACATGGCAAAGCCCTGTCAAAATTTTCCCAGAATTCTCTTTTCATTCTGTTTCAGCTGCAATTTTATCTCATTTCAGACAACTTCAACCTTTAAATTCTGATTCTTCTGCTTCACCTTTGTTACACTTTTAAATGCATGAATTTATGAAGTTGGAAGTATAAAGAGTTAAATTAAACCCTGAGCTCAGTATTGATGATCATTTTCTTCTCCCTTTTCAGGTACCATGATGTAGTTGCAGTGGACAGCTGGAACAACAGTTCAGAAAGAGAAGAACACTCCCTCAAGGAAATGATGGGTTTCTTTTACCTCTTTACATTTTCAGCTTCATAAATATATGCATTGTTTTTCCTTTCAGTTATTTCTCACGGCTTGTGTGAGAAAAATATGTACTATTATTCCTCATGAATAAATGAAAATATTTTCATGTTATGAGATGTATGTCCTTCCTTTCTATACTTTCTTTCATTTTTATGGATAATGAATGAACTTATACAACTCAAAAAACTTAAATAATTCACTTAATCATAGAAATAAATAAACAATCAAGTGTACCTTATTGTCGCTCATTGAAAATGCAAACTACTTGTAAAACTGTAAATTGTCCTTCAAAACTGCCACCTGTCTGCAGCTTCAGAACATCATGTCTGATACATGCTGCCCTTCCTACCTTCCTCAGGGCCCTGCAATGGTTGTTTACAGCTGTTGCATAGTTCTGACGAGGGTTTCAAATGGAATGGCTGCATCTATGAGGCATGTCATTCTTAAACTGTACTCAAGTTGTAGTTTTGATTCCAAATGACTTCCAAGACTGTCCAAGAACCAAACAATTAAAAACTACATCTAAATCAAGGTGGCTGTCCCAAACATAACCAAACTCGTAACTGACCAATATGAGAAACTTTAAAAGTTTCAAGAAACCTGAATAATCTAGTTTGTAAAGTCAGGTCTTGAAAGAATTTTTAAAGAAAAATGCATAACCTTAAAGGATTTTACACCATGGGGTGCACTTAACTGAGACTCTGTATTATGGTTGGTCTTGTTTTGTGGTGCCTTGTCAAAGAGAAAAGTGAACTGTCCTTGATGCGTGTTGGATGTTTTTTGTTTCCTATGTGGTCATAGTTGTGTCAGGTTGTTTGAAGAGTTAGTTGTAACCTTTGTGTCCTCCTGTAATGTCATTCTAGTCTTTGAACAAGTCAAAAAAAATTATCCTATATTTTTCTATGTTGTCTTGTGTGTTTTGAAAGTGGATGTTACACTTGGTATCAGAGAAGAGTTTCATGCTCTCGAACCTGTAGGACAGATTAGAGTGGTGATGGTGTTGCGTGATGGTGGTGGAAATTGGAAGAGTAATGTGGTTTAAGCATGATGTGATCCACGTCATAATTATGATATTGTGAACGCACATGATGTGTATGTCACTTAGTGCATAATTGTTTACGTGTTGATGTGTTGGAGATGAGGGTATTCTTCCTCCTTCCAAAAAATCTATGAGAATTCGAGTGTGAAACACTGTCTTGTTGTGTGTGTGGAAGAAATGTGATTTTTGATTTTGAAGTGTTGAATCCTTTTGATATTTGTGATGTGTGTTAGTGCTTATATGTTGTGTGACCAAGGTTGGTTGTAGTGAATTGGATTTCTTAATGATGTCATTATCATTTGTGTAGAAATGTGTGTATTTCCATGTATATGGTAGTTAACTGTATGTTGTAATTGTGCTAATCATAAATATAATTCATATAACATGTAATGACTCATGTCGTGATTTAGGGAAATATGGTGGTTATATGATCCCTATCGTACAGTGATTGCAGTTTGGGTGTAGCATGGGGTGATGTGGTGTGTTGTAAACCATGAATGTTATGTATGTGATTTACCTTGTTTATGTACCATGCGAAGGCACTATGTTATTATCTGTGAAGCACCATTGTGTAGTATTGTGCATACGTGTTATGTTGTGAACATTACGCTAACCGACCCTGAGGGAAATCGGTAAAAGAGTATGTTTGGAATGAGGGAATGTGTACAATGTGCTAGTAACTAGAGATTACCTTAGGCTCAGTAGATAACAAACTGTACTCCTCTTTCTCTCTCTCCTTGTGGTTTTTGTATGGATGCAACCTAAGTGTAGCTATGATTGTGTTTAGCCTTGTCGAAGTGTTGGTGGGATGATTCAGATAGAGATGATGACAATTGTACTATTTATATGTTATTTTACGAGCTGAGGCTCAATTTTTTGAGTGCCAGTAACTCGTTGAGTACCCCGTTGGTGGCCAGATAATGTCACATAGTAATCGTAATGTGTTATTCTTATATATGTATTTTATTCATAAATTGAACTTTTTATGTTATTTCTGCAAGGACCAGCGATTTTCTTGATTGCCATGTTTTACATTTTGGGCATTTCCTTGGTTTGCGGTACTAACATGCAGATTTTTGCACTAACTATGGCTATTTGGCCATTTATTTTGCTTGGTTTTGGATCTTTTTTTTTTAATTTTAAGATTTTACCGCCTTGCCCAAGGCTTTTACTTTGCCACTTGGCTTTTGGATCAGATTGCTATGCTAGTTCTATTGTCGTGATGTCTGGAATAGGGTCATGGGATGCAGTGGTTGTTTTTTCTCCACTAATAACAAAGTGGTTGTTTTTTCTACTTCGCGCATACAGATTCAAGCTTAAGTCGAAAAGATTTCCCTGGAATTTTGTTATTTATAGGAATTACTTGCACATTGGGGGAATTTTCTTTCCATAATGAGTGAGGTCCTTCCTTGACCTTTTATGCAAATACCTCGGCCATCTCCGACTCTTTGACAACCTCCGTGAAATCTTTCACAAAATCCGCTCTCGCAACCTTCGCTCCTCCTCTCCCCAGGGTCGCCCTTCGGCTCCGACCTCCTCTAGGCCGGGATGGAGTCCTCCTCCACGTGGGAAGGTTGTGGCAAGATCTCCATGTTGGGCCTCTCTTCCACCTGGATTTTAGATGTTTGTTGGCACTTTTCCCCCTGGTTGGGGAATTATGGTGCCTTTACAGATGCAAATTCCAAATTAGGATGGCTGGTAGGTTGATCCCCTTTCGGCTAAGCCGTCAAGTGGAGATTTCATCCCTCCCTTGGATGATCCTCCTCCTCCTCCTGGAGAGGTAACATGTTCTTAATGCTCTCTATTTTTTTGTAATTCTCCTTTTTCCCCTCGTGGTGTTCTCTGTCTATTGTTTGCGCATTTTTTGCTGCTACATGGCTTTTTTGTGGGACCATGAGTTTTCCGGTTGCCCCTAATTTTGTAAATGTCATATATTTTTATTAATTTGATGGGCAGTTCCAATAGTAATTTTAGGTAGCTATTTTAAAAATAATCTTATGTGCAACATTCTATAATATACTGTCATTTCAGTTTTACCATCTTTCATGCACAAAAAAATTATTCTTTATTTTGGCATCTTTCATTTAATTATTTTATATTTAAATTGGTGTGATGTTCCTCAATTAAATTATGAGCATCTTCATTTTCCATTTTTGTTTTCTTTCTATACTAATAAAAAAAGTTGAATTATGACCATGTAGTATTTTTTCAGTATTGTATTTTCCTCGTGTATTGATTCATCCACATACTTAGTTTTTAATTTTTTATCTTATAATTTCTAATCTCTTAATTTATGGGTAGGAAATGCTCAATGTTGAAAGAAATTGTGCTAACTTTCGTGCTAAATATGGTCGTGCTCTCAAGTAGCCAATATGACTCGAATTTAAATATATCTAAATTCACTTGAAATCAAATACTATCCTAGAAACCTTAACTGCCTATCTAACCTTTCCAAACACTTCAAGTATTTTTTTATTCTTTATATTGTAGGTAGTCCATATTATTAAAAAAAAAATGAGTTATTGATATATATTTCAATGAGATCTTAATTACAATTTAAAATATAGGTTTATGGTATAATGGTATCCTAAAACTAATTTTATATCTAATTTGTACAAGTTATAGGTGTGATGCTCCCACTTAATATCAAACGCATGCCAAATACATATAAGCTTGACCGTATAAATTTTAAAAAATGATTAAATGCTAAAAAATTATTTTTTATATAATATTAAATAAAACTTGAATTGTACATCAAATTATCATACTCAATCCATATTTATTGTGCTTCCTCTTATTCTTCTTGCATAATTTTACATGCTGTCATTATTTTAAGAAAATGTGTTTCAATTGTAGATGTTATCATCATTAACATTTTTAACAATAACTTGTTTTCCCCTCAATAACTACATATAAGAGACTATAGAAATTTTAATATCTAAAGCGTATTTCAATTCTACATGTTATCATCATTATCTTATTTTCCTTAGCAACTCATTTATTCTTCAATAATTGTACGAAACGGGCTATAGAAATTTGAATACCTAAATGGTGTTTTACTTCTACATATTGTCATTATATCTTAATTTTCTTGATAAGTTGTTTGTCCCTCAACAATTACACGTAAGGGGCCATAGAATTTTAAACACTCATATAGTATTTCAATTCTATAAGCTATCATCATTATCATATTTTTCTTAATACTTGTTTATCCCTCGACAATTTCATCTAAAGAGCCATAGAAATTTGAATACCGTGTTTTGTTTGTTTTCCCTAATTCAATCATCGTATCACTTGCGCGCGATTAAAGGAAGAGATTATTGAACGTGGGCTGGATGTGCATCCAATGCTGGGTATTCTTTGGAAATGGTAAAGGAAATGTCTGCCGGTCGTTAGATATGCATGGGACGACATGAACGGTAATGCCATGCAAAGTATACGAGAGAATAAAACAGTATTTGTCAACTTTTTTTTTTCCTTGATGATTATCTTTTTATCACAAATGTCTGCGTAGCCACTAAAGTCTAACCAGTCTATGTAATCCAGGTGGAACGATTTGTTATCCGTCCAGCATTAGCTTAGCCTAAATGGATTACCTAGTGTGAACATGGTTTATAATAGTAAGATTCCTTACGTGTTTTGATACTGTAATTAAATCTTGTGGAGAAAGACGCTACACTCGATCCAATTGTAGAGGGATCACCATTTTCGGTCAAGAGGTTCATGTTTCCACATCACCACGTAATCCGTCTTATTTTGAATTTGAATTAGAATTAGAATGACATAAATACTAATTCGCACTGATAAATTGGCGGGCTTCATTCTCTTCCTTAAATCATAAAATGCATACCAGAAGGTTTTAAATATTGTAAGGAAAAAAGGTGATTGAGCATTCAAACCAATAAAAAGGGATCTTTAGCTGCTGAACTGATTGCAGTATATAATATGTCTAAATATATCATCCTCTTTCAAAATAAAAGATTAAGATTAAAAAATTGTGAATAGTATTGATAACTTAAATTTAAAATAAAACAATGTTTAAAATTTAACTGCATATTTTATCGATATTGATAGTAGTTAATGTTTTTAAAAATGAAATTGATATAGAAGGACTCAATAAAATATAGAAAGTACAATTTTTTTTTTTTTAATTCATGTCATCTTCATAAGTTTAAAATTTTCCCAATTTAAATGTCATAATAATCTTTAGACTCATTCTGTTTCACGCATTTAAGAAAAACTAAAAATTAAAAATATGTAAAAGTGATAAATATTTAAACATAAAAATAAATTAATATTAAGAGAAAACATTAATGTGATTAATAAATAAAGGCGAAGACAACCATATTTACTTGTGTATTATAATTATATAAAAATAAATTTAGATTCGAAATAGAACAATACATATTAATCCATTTTTAAAATAAATTGATAATATAATACTTGACATATACTACTATTTAAGCTAACTACCTAAACCCTATACTTTCGATAAAACATTATAGTAAACTAAGCTCGATCATCTCTTATTGGAAAGTTTAAACATTCTGTAATTAGGTTTATTCTTTCTCTAAATCTGATAAACTATTTTGATGTCGTGGACGCTATTACATTTTGTTGTATAAAACAAAGTAGTAATAACCGCCTCCCTGTGGATAAAGTCCGCGTGGCTTTGTTTGTGAAATATTCAAAGCTTACGTGGAACTGCTTCCGTGTACGCGCCGTTTACAATCCTTCCACAGTCAAAAAAATGGTTGCGCACCCTCAACCGACTCGCCCTCGCATATTCCAATATAAACTTTCATTGCTGTGTTTGTGTGAAAAAATCCATTAACATTTACTTTCCTTATCCAACTGACCAAGTTTTGAATAAATTTCTTCTCAGAATTGCATTTTAGGTTTTTCTTAAACAAAAAATAAAATTTGAGATTTGGGTGAAGCGTGTATTCACAGCGATCGACCCAGAAATGGGCAATGTACTGCGAGGAGTTCTGAAGAGTGAACGTCGTCGACTGATTAAAATCATGAAAGTCGACGGAACGGTGATCAAACTGTCGACTCCTGTTAATGTTAAGGAAATTATGGTAGATCATCCAGATCATGGGGTTTTCGAAGCAGACGCAGTTCGTCGACTCGGAGTTCTCAGTCGACCTCTTCCAGAAAGCGCAGAGCTTCAACGAGGTCGACTCTATTTTCTTACTCCTCTTCCTCCCCAAACGATGCGTTTCGTAAGAGCCGCTTCAGACAAGCTGCCTCGTCAGTTGGATCTTTCTCGCAGATCTGTTTCGGAGAGAGATTTAGCCAAACAAGAATTTGATAGAAGGGTCCAGATTGTTTCTTCCGTTGATGACGGATCGAGCCTGCGTGTGAAGTTTCGCCTTCGCAAAGACGAGCTAGCTAAGTTTCTGTCTAGAGACGGGAACTTTGTGGTGGAAGACCTTGTCGATTCCATGATTCAGCGGGCTATGGAAAAGAAGGGTGAAGATTTGATCTCGCGACCTGCCACTTTCGGGTGGAAACCTAACTTGGATGATATCGCCGAAGGCGCAACTCCAGTATGTTCCTCAACTAATTCTGTAGTGAGTGATTTATTTTTAATCTTGTATAGTCTTAATGGCTATTTTTCCGGATCTAATTCTGTGAAATACTATGATTTGCTTTGTAGGATGCTTCTGTCCATTCGTGATTAGACATCGCGAGGCTTTTCCAGTGGTTTTCAGGTTCTGCACATTCTAAAATTTTGGAACTGGTTTTTTTTTTTCCTTTTTTCTTTTTCCGATATGGTGACAGGGAGGGGCCATATGAGGAGTCAGCACATGACTCAAACCTGGCCAGCTGTTTGGTAGGGCCCAAGCCAGCTGTTTGTTAAAATGGGAATCAAGTAATGACGTCTAACTGTCTTGTTCATAGAGACACGTGGAAGGTGGTGAATCCATTGTGCTGTAAGCCCACGTGCATATCGTTACAAGTCGCTCTCGCTTTCAAAATCAGATTGTTCATGTATATAGTAAATTTATATTTGTCCATTTTTTTTAACTGCCGGAGGCAGTAATGTAGTAGGTATCCACAATGTCACTTTATTTATTTTTTCCAAACCAATAGCATTTTGCCATATGTTGTATTTTATATATGGATTATAGTTTGTGTAAAATAAATGTTTTTTATAATATTGAAATGTATATTTATTTGATTTGTGATTGGACTATTGACTTTTCTCTTTATTTCTCACGAATTTCGAGGCAACAACTGTTTTCTTCTAAACTATAGTTTAGAGGGTGCGGGAGATTAAAGTCAAAAGAATATTTATCGTACTCTTAAATGCATCTTCCGTATTTGACGCGCAAACAAGAAACGTTTGTCTAAGTGTATATGACATAATGTATTTTGTTTTCCTGCAAACGAAAATTCTGGGTATTTTTTTTCTCAGTCCTCATTTTTTGTTTATTTATTTTTCATATTGGACAAGTGTCCTAACAACAATTAATTCAATTTTGATATGTGTAGCTCTAAATTAAAGTAGTGATTTCTTTTAAAAACAAAATCTGAAATCTCCAATTTAAATGAGACACGACACCACCCAACCATTCCGCGATTGATTTCTGTCAATACATATCATCATACCATCACTCATTTTTTCCCATTACACCAACAGATGGAAAATTGTCTGAAAGATCTGTAAGTATTCCCTTAAATTACTTTTTGTGATTTCGTAGGCCTCTACAACCGTATGACAGAGCTATCAGAGGAACATCCGATAGAAAATAATACCTTGAAACATTCATAATTTTTAGATTGTGAAGATCTTGGGATAGAGCTTTGATTCCTGTATCTGTTTTACTTACATCTTGATGTGGTCTGATAGTAGAGGATATGAGATATTTAAGTTTCCCAGATTAGGAAATGCTTCTGCAATGGTTGGCAAGTCTTCATCTCGGAGAAGATGAATTCTAGAGAAGATTAAAGATCTCAGAATTAGCTTCTACAAGCAAGGCCATCTAGCCTTGTACTTGTAGACTGAGAGCCCTCAACTATCATTCTACCTTTAATCTTTGTATTGTGTTGCAAGTGTGTCCTAAACCAGAGAAAGGACGAGAATGGAGAAGAAAGCATTGGTGACAATATTTTTGTGATCGGTGACAGTATTCTCTTGTTTTCAATTTGATTTTGAATTGAAATGTTCTTAAAGTTACTCTGTTAGCAAAATTCAGTGACAAAACAACCAGGACAGGGAAAAACACAGCCATAATACAAAAATGTATATTATATTATATTTAAAAACAATTCATACACATTTCAGAGTTGTGGCTCTGTATATTTTGTTGTTGTTCCTTTTCTAATGTTTACATGCATCTCCTTGAGCTACTGCTTTGTATCTCCTTGTTGTATATTCTTTTTCATCTCCTCTTTCTGTTGTTCCTTAGATAATGTGTTGCTGTACGCATACATATTTATGTAGAACGATCCTATATATATATATATATATATATATATATATATATATATATATATATATATAGACTTGGTTATCGCGTGTCATCCATAAAGTGTGACAAAATACCGCCACATGTTGTCCTTCATTGGTTGTGGGTTTGTTCCTCGTAAAATTTCCATTATCCTTTGTGAAGCTTAAAATAATAAGAGAGCTTCATGCACACTTCATAATTCATCTTTTTACCATCAATCTTGTCAGAGTGTGAAGCAAAAAACAATAAGAATGTTCCTTACCCCTCTGCGATGTTAGAAATTTTTGATAAACATGATTGAAAACCACAAAACATAGGCCAAGAGGAAATCACCATGCACCTCACAATATTGTTGTGTCAGAATTTACTTTTCAAGAACAATGTTAGATTACAAAAAGTGAGCCAATTAGAAGGCTCCACATATGGTATGAGTTAGTCTCTGGTTGGTTGCGGCTTTGCATCACAATATTTAACTGGGAGGACTTAGAACTGTTGACTTTGCCTTGACCCAAACTGGACCCGAAAGTTATATCAACTATAACTGATTCCGAAAGCTACAAGTCCATCCTTTCCCATTGGATATTTGCCAAGTGGTTGCCTAGTGTCCTCTAAATTTTCAACCTATCTATCCTATTTCATGGAACCAAAATAATTATAGTTTATTGTTCATTCCAGTGCCTTGACATTGACTAAGACCAAAAAAATGAGGGGAGCTGGAATCTCACCACATCTCCCTTCCGACGGTCATTGCTAAGGCAGGATTTTTAATTTTGATGGTCAAAATCAGAATTAATACTGTCAGCAAGGTAGATGGAATGAGAGGGAAAAAGAAAATTGAAATCCTATGCAGGGATCAAGATTATAGAACTATTAATTTCAAAACCCCCCTTAATCTTGAGCCAACAACAAAAAAATGAAATTATGGAGCTAAATGGTCTAGAATTGACTGCATGACCATAGATGACACCCAAAATTTATCTCAAACACTCAAACCTATCTTTTGATAGAGGTTTGGTAAAAATGTCAGTTAACTACTACTTTGACATGAAAAACTTAAGTTCTATTTCACATTTTTCAACTAATTCATGAATGAAATGGTACCTTATTGCAATATGCTTTCTTCTTCCATGGAAGACTAGATTCTTTGACAAGGCAATGGAAGACATATTATCACAAAAATGGTAGAACCTCCTTGTTGCTCTTCATGAAAATATGAGAGGATTCTCCTTAACCATATTTCCTAACATGTGGCTGAGTTTGCTGCAATATACTCTGCTTCAGCTGTGGACAATGAAACAACTGACTATTTCTTTGAAGCCCATGAAATGGCTCCTGACCCAACATTAAACACATATCCATATGTGCTTTTTCTATCATCAAGGCTACCTACCCAATCACTATCTGTGTATCCAACTAACTGAAAATCATTATCAACAACATATAAAATTCCATAATTTCTTGTGTTATTCACATACCTCAAAATACACTTTCCTACTTGTCAATGTGTCTCCTTTGGAGTCTCCATGAATCTAGAAATCAGGATGACTGCATACATGATATCCGGTCTAGTTGCAGTCAAGTACATCAAGCTTCCTACCATGTTTTTGTACCTTGTGGGATCCACATTGCTGTTGCAATCATCTTTGCACAATTTCAAACTTATTTCAGCTGGTGTAGATGTTGGTTTGTTGTCCAACATTCTGAATCTTTCCAAAATTTCCTTTGCATACTTTTCTTGAGAAACAAATATTCCATGCTCCATTTTCTTGACCTCAATGCCAAGAAAGTACTTCAACAATCCTAAATCAGTCATCTCAAACTCCTTCATGGCTGATTTGAATTTTCTATGGACTTGTTTGCATTTCCAGTAAAGATTAAATCACCTACATACAAAACAATCAAAATCTCACTATCCTTTCTTGCTTTGATGTAAAGTGTGGGCTCACTACTACTTTTCTAAAGCCATTGCTTGTCAAATAGGAGTCTATCCAGATGTACCATGCCCTTGGTGCTTGTTTGAGTCCATACAATGCTTTCTTGAGCTTGTATACTTTGTTCTCATGCCCTGGAATCTCATAACCAGGTGGTTGTCCCACATACACCTCTTCTTCCAACACTCCATTCAAGAAGGATGATTTGACATCCATTTGATGAATCTTCCACTTGTGATGAGAAACTATGGCAATGATTGTTCTCACAGTTTCTAGCCTTGTTACATGGAGAGCAAATGTCTCATTATAATCACGTCCAGGCCTTTGTTTGTAGCCTTTAGTAACTAACCTTGCCTTATGTCTTTCAATCTTGCCTTCAGGAGTAGTTTTGGTTTTATAAACCCACTTGAACTCCAATGACTTCCTTTCCCACTGGAAGATATACTAACTCCCATGTTCCATTCTTCTCTATTGCATGCATTTCTTCATCCATTACTTCACACCATTTATTGTCCTTAATTACTTCCTCAAAATAAATAGGATCAACTACTGAAAATAAAGAAAAATTAATCATTTCATCTTCATTTTCATCATACCTTGACTGCTCATAAATCTCTTGTACACTCCTCATTCGACCTTGGTGCTGATTTGAGTCAGATGATGATGAAGATGCCTCATTAATTGCTCCTTGTATGCTTTGTTGGTTGCTGTCATTTGAAGATTCACCCCTTTGTGAGATAGGTGTCCAACTTGGTGCATTGTTTACTCTACCATCTGTTGTTTCAACATCAATGAAAGGTGCATTTACCTTTGTTTGTGGCTTCTCCACTTCTTGTACATCTCCCCAAGATGCTTCCTCAATGAATTGAACATCCCGACTGATTATGAGTTCCTTTGTGATTGGATTGTACAATCTATAAGCTTTAGATTGCTCACTATACCCAATGAAAATGCATTTCTCTCCTCTATTATCCCACTTTGATCTTCTTTCTTGGGCACATGTGCATATGCTACACACCCAAAACTCTCAAGTGCTCAACACTTGGATTTCTTCCACTCCATGCCTCTTGAGGTATCATGTTCCTCACACTTTTTGTAGGACATCTATTCAACAAATAATTTTGTTCCAACTGCTACAACCCAATACTCATCTGGTAATCCTTTTGCTTTGATCAT
This sequence comes from Taxus chinensis, assembly GCA_019776745.2. Classification (NCBI taxonomy): domain Eukaryota; kingdom Viridiplantae; phylum Streptophyta; class Pinopsida; order Cupressales; family Taxaceae; genus Taxus; species Taxus chinensis. The sequence goes on from CM034157.1 coordinate 162,470,131, forward strand.
GCTTCTTGCCATTTCTTGAGAAGTTCAATTTTTCCTCTCAGCTACACCATTTTTTATGCAGTGTATACCTTGTTGTAAATTGTTTCTTGATCCCGTTCTCCTTACAAAAGTTTTTAAAAAAATGATTTGATATATACTCTCCCCCTCTATCTGTTCTCAATGTCTTTATATAATGGCCATTGTGCTTCTCAACCATGGCCTTAAATTTCTTGAATACATCAAATGCCTCTGATTTATTTTTTAAAAATAAACCCATGTCCTTCTGCTGAAGTCATCTATGAATGTAATAAAATACTCACTCTTGGACAAGGAGGGAGTCTTCATGGGACCACACAAGTCTGAATGTATTAGCTCAAGAGGTGAGCTTGCTCTCCAAGATTTTCCTGAGGGAAAAACATTTCTATGTTGCTTCCCCAATATGCAACCCTCACATACTTTATCTGGTTGTTCAATTGGGGGAAACCCTCTAACCATTTTATTTTTATAAAGAACATGCAATCCACAAAAACTCAAATGCCCATACCTGAGGTGCCAAAGAGTAGATTGATCAATATCTATTGTTTTAAACATTGTTGCTCCCTCACTTTGCATCCTCAAAGGAAACATTCTATTTTGTGTCATCTTCACTGTTGCAATCTTCCTATTACTTCCACTTCTATCATATATAATGCATTCTCCATTTTCAAACCTCACCTTATATCCTTTTTGGACAAGCTTCCCAATACTTAGAAGGTTATACTTCAATCCTGACACATAAAAAACATCTTGAATCTGCCTCTTATCTCCTTACTTGGTGAGAATGGATATGCTTTCTTTTCCCATTACTGGAACCTTGTCATTTGTTCCCATCTTTACTTCAGATTTGATTGCTTCATCTATGTTATTGAACATTTCCTTGTTTCCACACATATGGTTGTTGCATGCACTATCCAAATACCATATTTGTTTGTTTCCTTGCTCAGCTACATTGCAAGTTAGAAACAAAGTTCCACTCTTTTCATTCTTCTCAGGTTCAACTTCTTTTGCATTAGAAAAACTTGCATTATGATTTCTCATATCATACTCTTTCTTTCTACATTCACTAGCATAGTGTCCATACTTTTGCAATAATATAATTGTACATTTGATTTATCATACCTTTGTGTAGAACCACCTCTAGAAGTGTTGTTACTCCTTCCTCTTCCTCTTGCATGTGGCTCTTGATGATTGTGTCTTCCACCTTCTTGTTGGTTGCAAAATCTTCCTCTTCCTCTATTATAGGCTCCTCTCCCCCTGCCTCTCACATTTGTGTTTGTTTTGAAGGCTTGTTCATTGGAGGAGATGGTTTTCCTACTCATCCTTTGTTCATGGGTTTGTAAAGAACCCATTAACTCATCAACTATCATTTGTCTCAAGTCCTTACTCCTCTATTGCAACCACAACTGGATCAAATCTGGTTGGAAGGCTCCTCAATACCTTCTCTATGATCCTATGGTCTTCAACAACATCTCCATTAGTCCTCATTTGATTGACTATGGTCATTTTTCTTGTGAAAAAATCATTTATTGATTCTGATTCTTTCATGAGAAGAGTCTCAAAATATCTCCTCAACATCTGCAATCTGACTATCTTCACCTTGTCACTTCCTTGATAAGCATTTTGCAAGGTATCCCATGCTTGTTTGGAGTTTATAGCTACTTCTATCCTTGGGAAAACTGAATCAGTGACAACATTTTGAATGTAGCTTAAAGCCTTTGCATCCTTTTTTATATTTTCGTTCAAAATATTCTTTTGGCTTGTGTGAGTGCATTGAAAGTAACCTGATTTGGTACCTCTATGTATCCTCCTTCTACTAGTTCCGTTACTGCTAGAAGCCATTAAAGCTTAAACTCACAAAATAAAAAACTCAATAGCTCTCCAACAAATTTGGATCTCTGATACCAAACTGTTGGAAAAATTTAGTGCCAACACAACCAAGACAGGGGAAATAACACAATCAGAACACAAAAAATATATATTATATTTAATTTCAAAAACTTCATACAATTTCAGAGCTGTGGCTCTGTATATTTTTTGTCTCTTCTTGTTCCTTGTCTTCTCTTCTTCTTTCAATTACTTCTACTTCATGTTGTTGCACGTATCTATTTCATTTCTATGTTAAAACCTTGAGTTGTGGCTCTCTATATTCTCCTCTTCTTGCTTAAAATATGTGCTCCTGTAACGCATGACACATATGTATATAGCACCACGTGTGTACATATTAACTTGTGATGTCGTGAGTATACATACATTCATGACCTTCAACATGGGACCCCAAAAGATATATTAAATCCCAGTCAATCTAGATCTTGAGATCTACTAGAGTTCATTGCCTAAAAGTTAGATACACACACACACACACTTCATTGACTTGGATCCGTCAGACGCCTATGTCATCCATAAATTGTATAAGCGAATGCCGCCACATGTTGGTATTTTAATGGTTGTAGGTACATGCCTTATAAAATTTCCATTATCCATTGCGAAGCTTAAACCAATAAGGAAGTTCCATGCATACTTTTCAATTCAAATTTTTATCATCAATCTTGTTAGAGTACAAAGCATAGACCAATAGGAACGTTCCATGCCCCTCTGCTATATGCATTCATTTAGCTTTTTGATAACCACATGACTAACAACCGTGAAACATAGGCCAATAGCCACAAAATCAACACACACCTCACAATGTCACAATGTCAAACTTTACTTTTCAAGCACAATGCCAGAGTATGAAAAATGAGCTAGTGAGAAGGCTCCATTTATGATACATGTTGGTCTCTGGTTGGTTAAAGCTGACGCATCGTAACATTTAACTAGGTAGCTGAGAACGATAGAACTGTTATAATCTGCAGCTTGACCAAAAACTGGACATGTCCACCTGAAATTTATACAACTGTAATTAATTCCGCAAGCTACAAGTCTATCCTCACCCATTGGATCCTTCACAAGTGGATCCTTCTAAACCTATTACGTGTCCTCTGACTTTTCAACCTTGACTGACTATTACACGAACTCGAAAGAATTATAGTTTGTGGCTCATTCTAGAGCCTTGACATCCATCAATCCCAAAAACATTGAGGAGATTCGTAATTTCACCACGTCCCTCTTCCAACGGTCATGGCTATGATGGGTATTTTAAAGTTGATGGTCAAAATCAAAATTAATATTGTCAGCAAAGGTAGATGGAATGACAATGAAAGAAAAAATTGAAATCCTACGCGGGGCTCAAGATTACAAAACAATTAACTTCTACATATTCTTCTTTAATAATCATTGAATTCAATACATTGCAACAAAAAATAAAAAAATTATATTGATGCCCATGAATGAATGAAATAAACCAATGAGATCAAAAAGTACAATTATTAAAAATAACATTCAAAATACCCACTTTAGGTTTTACAATTTTAGATTCACATGTTTGCAAATGCCGTTTTTCTCTAGATATTACAGAATTCAATATATGGTAACCAAAAAGAAATGAGTGTTGTTTATTGTCATGTTGTCTTGCATAGTTGCAATCTTACCTTTGGCTTATGTGATTTTTCTCTTCAATTTACATTCGATAACTGTATCTACAATGGTCGAAGGATTGGATTACCTATTGTCATTGTCATGGAAATATTGATCCTAAGTATTCTCATATTTCATCGTTTTAGCTTTTATCCTTCTAGTTTGTAGGAATGTGTGGGGTTTCAATGTTTAAACAGTTGTATCGAATAGCTTTAAAATCATCTAATTGAAGTTTTTTTGTTATTTCTAATGGTTCCTACTCAATATGTAATCAGATAATATGGTTAAACCGTAAGCATTTGATAGGTAAGGTTATTGTCCTCAATGAACATTGTTTCTTTTACTAGATTGAACTGGAATATGTGTTTTTCTACTTGTAGAAATTTGAATGATTTGAATTTCTTTCTTTGTAATTTGGGATTTTTGATTTGGAGTCATTCCAGCAGCTGGCTCTATCACCTCTAGTAAATCCAAACTATTTGGAGACAAAGTAACAATTTGAGCACTCAAGCACGACAAGTGAATTTTACAGGGCACTGATGTTGTACGAGGTAAAATTTATGGTGGTATGTATATGCTTTCTAGTGATTCTGCAAGGGGAATGTGTGAGATTTTAAATATTTCATACATATCAAATGAAAATTGTTGTGAAATGTTACATCTGTGAATTACAAGCATTTTTAGGACAAATATTCAAATTCACAAAAATAACAAGTCATCAATTCTTGAACCTCACATATCTAGCAAATCTCTACATGAAAGTGTTAAATTTTAGTTTGAGGATATTCCACAATTTTCTCCTCCCCTGATTCTCAAATTTAGTTTTGCAGAAAACCATCGAAAAAACAAAATAGAGAAGACCTATATTCGTGTGTTTTTTAAATCATAATTTTAGAGCAAAAGTGATTATACTGCCAAGAACTTGCATTTTCTGTTCTCTATCTTCTTTGCAGTAAATAATTATTTTATCGATTTAATGAAAAACAAAACGGTCCATATTACATATGTTAAAGGTGAATTTAAATAGCTTCGATCTGCATTTAGTCAGTAGTGTCCTCCTTTTAAGATTCTCACAGCTTGAACCTTATTCAATTTTTTTTGACTAAGTATTGAAATAAAATGGAAGCAATTACTTTTATAATTCATTCTCAGACGAATTAAAATAACATGTTTTAATGCAATCCTCTTGACATTCTGTTAAGAGTAGATAAGGGCATTTTCTCCAAAAATTCATACATTATCTACGTAAATTAATGTCTATTTCAATTTCATTTACAATTACTGGCAATGTAGTTAAAGGAAATTCAATAGCCAGGCTACCTCTGCTTACTACTTTGGGTATATGAATAACTATCTTGTGCTCAAATTATTTGGTTTTATGTTATTTGCCCTTAAAAAGTTTAGAACATTTATAGTAAGTTACATTATTAATTTTTCCTAGTCAGATTTGAGCTACTTGACATAAAAATTATTTTTTTTATTTTTAATCGAAGCATTTTGTGTTCATCTTCATGCTGCAATATATTAAGTGTACTTTGAGTTGTTTTTGTTTAAATTCTAATATTCCTTTTTCATTGAAATTTAGTAAAAGCACCTAAGCATGTACTTTATCATTGTTTTTTTAACTTTTAAGTTGGCTTGGAGATATTTTAGAATAATCAAAAGAAATGGTTTGACATGTGTTAGGATTGTGTAAAGCTTTTTATTTCATAATGTGGACAGTAGTTTGAACTATAGTTGATGAATTCTTAGGTTTTATGCCTGTTTCTAGCCAATAATTGTCTACTATTGCCTAAATGTTTTACCCATCTTATAAAACTAAAATCGTAAAATATGGCCTATAGTGTATCAATTTTTAGGCTAAGTAGAAATGATGGTGTGTGATTTTTTAGTCAATTCTTAATTTGCAGCAACAAATGTGAATAAATTTGGTCACATCATTGAATTTTTGTACACGAGATTGGACATGTACATGTTGCAATTAAAAAAAAGGATGTCAATACCAATGCCTATTGTTGTAAACCATAATCAAATAGTTTACATTATAACTACATTCTTATGCATTTTACATAAATATATATTTGATCACACATAATTACATTTGTGAAAACTTCTAACCTATCTCCATGATACTTTGGTGTATGTAAAATATTCACTTCAAAAACAAAGCAAAGTTCTAAGAAGATTGTTTATGTATTTGTTTCAAAAATTTGCATATACTTCTTCTCCACATCCCGTAAAGCATCACCTTTGGCAGTATTTTCCATATCATGGCCTTGTTTGTTTTTTTACTTTTACAACCACAACCTGGATTCTCGGCTTAAATAACTATCTTTGAAAATAAGGTGGGCATCTCTTTGCAAGTCTTAAGAGCATTGAATTTAAAGGAAGACAAAAATATTTCTAAATCTTCAAAGGAACGTCAATGGGACCAATATACAATATACGAAACAATCTCTAATCAAAAGTTTTAAGAAAAAATATGCATACAAGATTACAAGTGTATATGCATATGTATATGTATATGTAAATGTAATGGTTGATTAAATAGAGTTATATTACTTGAATCAAGTTTAATTTGAAATATCAAGTTGGAATATAGATAGTTGGTTGTTGGAATTTTTTTCGAGTCTTTATCATGTTTTTGGTTGTGTATGATGTCACTATATTTACCAAGGAATTAAGTGTTTGCAATCCAATCCTTCGTTTTTGCCAGATTTTTCTTAATTAATGAGCTCCTCACACAAGAATACATATTGTTAGATGTTACAGGTGTTCTATGAAAAGACAATGGTGTCAAAAAATAATGTTCATAAAATCATTTCCATTGTTTTACGAGGTAGTGTTTTAGGAAAATCCTCCTAATATTATTTTGTTAGTTCTAAAGTTTGATAATGTGTGTTACTAGCTTGAAAACCATACTCTTATAACAAATTTTATTTGTAGTATCCCCTCAAAGTTTATGTTCAAAAGTAGAGTTTAGTCTATCAAGAAATAATATAGCATGAAGCTTGAACTGATGTAAACTTGACCAAATTAGGTTTCTCAAACCCTGACCATAGTGCGATTTTTCTTAAGAATGGACTGTGGTTTGATAAAAGTAATCTTCTAATTTTCTCTATATAATCGAGACATTATATTATTTTTTAGAAATTTAAGGTTAAGGTTTCTTGGTGACCACTTCCCCTATAATGGTTTATTGATAAAATTTCCAATCCCTTGGATCAATTTTTCTACTTTGAGTTGAATAGACTATATACAATCTAACCTCAAGAAAGAGTTTGTATTGAATATGATATTTCATAAGATCTCAAGGAAACAATAAATTCTATATTGGTGGCCAACACATTACATATCAGAGCTTGCAAGACACTTTGTTTTGTGCTCACTTAGCTAATCATAAAATAATAGATTTCCCTTTTAATATTTTTGCTAACCCCACAATTAAACCATCGAATAAGAATGAAAAATTACAAGAAGGTACAAAATATTTCTTGAATGTCATTGGAAAAAATAAAAATAAAACAATAAGAGTAATAAAAATCCCAACTAGAACCCTCACCTAATTATTACAGTTACTGCCATAAACTATTTCTAGTTACATCAACCACACAAATCAACCCAATGTCATTAGATACAAACACTCCATAAGTAATGAACATCATCATAAACTAATAAGATTATTTTAATATTTTATCTCTCATTAATAGAATTATTCACTCCTTGTTAGCTTCACACCCACAAAAAATCCATCTATGTTCTCCACGCCAACATTCTACTTATAGTTCATGGAGCCCTTCCTCAAAAACAAAGGATGAAGAATATGTGCAAGAATTACGACACTCATTGCAGCTTAAGTCAACAACAAATTTTTATACCAATAGTTATACAACAATAACATACCCTAATGGGGAGGATATGAACCTTCATAATCATACATGAATCTACATTCTTGGAATTTTTTTGGGTTGATAAACTCAACCCATAATTATATGGTTATGGTTCTTTGATATGCATGTTTTCTTCCTATAAGAAGTTAAGATCTCCAACTTGCCTAAATGGAAATGGTAGTGAAGAAAATAAGGCCTTACACCACCTGTCACATGCTTTACTATGAAGCAAGTCATGTCGATGTCATCACTTTAATATACCCATTATATATCTTGTTTGTCATGGAATAGGAGACAAACCATGTAGATTCAATATTGTTTGAATTCAAAGGGTGGTCCCTTAGTATGGTCAACCTCTATGCCTTCAAAAACGTTGTGTAATAAGTGGTGCTCTAATGGTGTCGTGTAGAGGAGATATCTACTGTAAACTAGGTTTTTTATAGAGACTTTAATATGGTGGAACCCTTAGTGGATAAAGAATGGTTTCTCCTGATGTATTGGTGTGTTGATGAAAGAAAAATATTGTTTTATGAATATTATCTAATGGATTCCATCTTTATTTTGATTCCAACGTGATTTTTTAATTTTAAACTCCAATTGGGGTGATGATGACATCATCATGTATTTTCCTTTTGTAAGGTACATCATGATTCATAGTTAAATTTCTTTCTTACATCACATATTTTCCTACAATTTTATACTACATTCATGGGCTTTACACCATCCCTAGTGCAACTCAATACATTGATTTCCTCATGTGTTCCCTTATCCCATAGTTACCTTACATACACATATCGTTTATCACTCCCTTGTATTCATTTTTTCCTACATTTTTTAGAATGGTTCCACTAGTCACAAAATATCAAACCAGTCTCATTCATATTAAATATTATATTTAATTAGTTTATTTATAGAAAGAGATACTAACCTTTTCCATTGTTAAAATATTTCATACTACAGAAACATAACCTCTTTTCACCCCACACTAAAATATCATGCTCGGTCCCGCGATACGTCCAAAATGACTCGAAGGATATTACTTTGAGTTTGTATAATTAAAGGTAACTTAAAGATCTAATTATACAAGTTACATTACCAACACCTCTGGAAGGGTGTACTGTTTAATGTTGAACAACCCATATTGAGATAGACATAAAATTTACAAATGCCAAGGTTTTACTAGAACATTTCTAATTCCATACTAGTGATTGCAAATTCATGTAGAAAAGTGCTTATTGAAAAACATAACTACTTTAATAAAACCTAAAGTATGAAACTCTACTACTAGACTTCTACATAGTACTTTTTTCTCAATAGTTCTGGCATATGTCTTACTACATTACACCAACTTATTAAGGATGATGGGGCTTCACCCAAATACCATTAAAATGACCCTTTAACATATCTCCACTCAAAGTCTACAACTTACATGAAATTCAGGGGAAACTATCATGAACCTTATAAGGTCCTAACCAAATTTTCCAAAAGATGGTGTTCGACTTAGAATTTGGAAGACACTAAATATAATATATGGCTTGTTATATTCATAAACTATATGTTTTCCCCCCTCATTTGAAATAAATTGAATTAATTTTAAGAGTAATCCATATAAAACCTAGAGATGCCTCCTAAATTCAAACCCATACAATAAATATATAATTTATTATTATTACTATTTACTAGTTATTGCATGTGATCGGTGAAATGGAGATGCCAAAGGGTATTCCTTGAGGAAACTCAAAATGAAGGAGTGATACATTAGAGCAGGAAGAGGGTGGTGAAGAAGGGGATTGAGTGAGCATAAATAAAGGAGAAGGAAATAACTTGGAGGAATGTCTAAAAATGTGTTGCAAGATAAGTACATAAATAGGAACATGTTGAGGGGACTCAACATCCCATGACGACACATTATACAAAGTAGCAAGATGGAAGGGGATTTATTTTCATTAGGAGTACAAGTACTCCTTTTATAATATTTGAGCCATTTGGAGTCAATCTATCAGATATGGAACCTAAAATTATATTGAGGTATTTTTTGATATAGGACTTAAAATTGTATGGAGTTTTTAGTTTGATGTTAGACCTCAAATCATATGACTATTTTTCTAGTTTTTCATTGACGTATGACATCAATATGTCTGTTGATCAGTATTTCCCTTCCTTTCATGTTGAATTTCTCCAATTCCTTCATGCATAGGTGGGACCAAAACAACATAAACTCTGATGGATATATTTATTCAATATTATTCACCCCCACTTACATATATGTAAATCCTATAATTCCTTGCCACATACACTAGTATGATCCTTCAACACTTCTTCCAACTCATCTTGAAATTTGGGTGGTGTTTCCTCCTTAAAAATAAATGTTATCCATTTCCCCCTAGGAAAAATGGACAACGGGGACCTAATAGGACCTAAGCATTGGACAAGGTCCTTAGGGGTGAGTTTAAGTTTGCAGGGAGTTCCGAGGTTTAATGGAGAACATTCAGTGAATTTGGGAGTGAAAATAATATTGAAGACTTTTTCCTTTTTTGGGTTTCGAGTAACCCATTGCATGCTTACAAGTTAAACCGGAACATGGCGGGCCCACAACAGGCAAGGACAAGAAAAAATGGTCCATTTTTCAAAATTAAGTTTTCAGGAATTTCAATGGGTCTCCACAGTCTCCAACACTAGGAAAATTCAAAGAAATCCCCGAAAAAACACAGAAATTGGTTAAAATGCCAAAACAGGCCTCCAAGGAAACCGAGTAAAAAAAGGGGCTCGCCGAGTTGATGTGAAAGGGAAGCTTGATACATCGAGCTATGCATGGCAGATCAACGTGGGGTGAATTGTATGGGCTTGGTAACTCAGGTGAACGATGAAGCCAATGCCTCACCATAGGAATGTATAGTTCGGGGCTCATTAGAGGTCCGCAATGCATGGCTCATCAGGTGGCCAAAGGAAGCGAGTCAACCCCGTAGATCAAACAATGCAAAGGGATGGGATCGGGGATGAAGAAAAAGCTAGGATCGAGGGCAAACCATTTGGTAATGTGTCAGCTGAAGCATTAGGTGGAGAACTCAGTGTAGTAACATGCAACAGAGAGGTCGACACAACTCGACATTGAGATCACAGAGTTCAAACGAGCCAGTGGGTGGCTGGATCGACACCACAAGGAGAAAACACAGGTATCAAGTTCGTAAAAGGACGAGCTCTCAATGAGTTGAATGATGCACATTGAATTAGAGGGTCAAAGCATGAAGAAACGTGATAAACTCAACATGGAGTCGGCTTCATTGGAAACACGGGGGAGCTCAGTCGGGACTTCGGAGATCATAGCTTCAGAGGTTGGGGAGTTTCTTATACGGGTGAGCGAGTTAAAAAACCTCAAAACCTGAAGTCCAAATTTTGGACTTTGGGGTTTCAGAGGTTTGGGGAACTTCATGGGCCGAATGAATAGTGCCAGGTGGAAGCAGGTGAAAAGTATGAAACCTGAAGTCTGAATTTCAAAATTCAGGATTTCAAGAGTTCAGAGAAGTAATGGGTCTGAATGGATGAATAATGTCAATGGCTCGGCTAAGCAAAAGCCCAAATTTCCGAATAAGGGATATCCAAAATGCCCAAATCAACTTGGGTGGGTTCGGCATTCGAGCCATTCAATGTGATAGGTTGCCGCGTAGCAAAGGATATGTTCGCCATGTGGAAGCCGGGGAAATTCCGAGGATCTCGCGGATCAACCGAGTTATTTTCGAGGTTGTTTGGTGATGCAAGTCCGAGCCCATGAGGAACTCGCCAAACAAAAAATGAGGGAGTTACCAAGGGTAGCCGAACCAATGGCATGCAAAGCGGGGCAAAGCAAGGGGATAATTTTTTGGGGTTGAGCAAGCTATCCTTATATCTTGTTATAGGTAAGAAATACAATAGACACGGGAGAACTCATAGAGCTCACCAATGCAACGCCATGCAAATGCCGACAATGAACTAAAAACTCTCTCCATTCAAAATTCCATAACTTGGAAACTAGTTGTCCATTTTTTGAAAACTTGTAGCCAATAGAGAGGTTAGAAGAGGGATACATAATCAAAACAAGGAAAATGGATTTTTTGGAGGTTTTGAAACCCCAAAATTACAGAGCTCCCATAAACTTGAAATGCCATATCTAGAGCCCCAGATGTCCGTTTTGCACAAAAAACCAGTCGCTGGAATCATGGAGAGATAATCTACAAATTGAAAAAATGAAAAGTGGAATTTCAAAGGTTCTAGACCTCCTAAATTCATGAATAATGTACAATGTTGTGGTAGGTGGGAGTCATCAATGAAGGTATGAGCTTGTTTTCTTCTTCAACAAGGCAAGGTACATGAGCATATGGTATTTGCAAAATTTCCCATCACTCTTACAGGTATCATGATGGATTTTGTAGGTGGTTGGAAGGTATTTTAGGTTTCCTCTCTCTATCTCCTTTAATATTTCTTCTATAAAATGTAAAGGGGTTTCACAAAACAAGGGGTTGGTCATTTTCTCCTCCCATGCACCCCTGTTCTTTTGGGGCTCTAAGCCTTCCTTCAAATCACTGTAGTGGCTTCATGCCTTCCCCTATATGACAATGTATTGTGTAAATTGTGATGGAGCAATAAAATCATGAGTTTGTTAATTCTCTAGCCTTTCATGGTTTGTTGTTTCTTATTACCACTCATTGTTTAAAATGTGGTTGTGTATATCTCTTGTTCATTGCAGATTTGGGTGTGTTGTGCTCATTTGGGTATGGTGAATGTGTGTGTTTTAGTCTGTGGTGCATGACCACCCTCTCCAAGTTCATTTCTTTCATTGTTTTTCAAGCTAGAGAAGTGACTAGAACTCCTTTTCCTGGTGTATCACTGCTTTTAGTGTAGATTTTACTTTCCATGCATATTTCTCCCTATCCCCTTAGAAGCTTTAGATTAGGTTTAGTTAGTAGTTTTCCTTGCATTAGGAGTAGCTTGTGGCAGGTAGTGTAACATCCCCATTTTAAGATACTAGAACAAGGGAATTTTTTTTTATACAACGTTCCCTGTTATGAATTATATAATTCAAACACACGTTCAAGTTTTAATAATTGTTCTCTGTCCAATTGATGCAGTTTGGATCACACAATTTCCTTTTAAAACTAATGTTCTCTGTTCACATATTTGCAATATGGAACACACATTCAGTGCCATTCAATCATATAACAGATACCATATGCTGCTGTAAATGACTCGCAGAACTACCGATCTCCCATTTTATGGCTCGGAGTTTCAGCGATCTCTCATTTCATGACTCGGTGACTTACCGATCCTTCATGTTAATTCATGCATAGTATAATAAATATACAAGGTTCTCTTACCATTTCCGGTTATCGAAGTGATCCATTTAAGAAGCCTATCTGAATATCTGTTACTGATATTCATCTGACATCCTGCATCTTAAACTAGGTGATTAGGACAACGCAACCAGCACTTGCGATACTTTGGCCAAATATTTTCACATGCTTTGCATGATCATATTCCTAGATGTGATACACATCATTGGAATACGTCCTTCACCTCACTTCATCTGTTATCTAGAATGGTCTTTCCTGGTCTCTACCAGTCCTTCCATTTAAGGTCAAGCTCTAACCCCAACTAGCAATATGAACGAGTATAGGAAGTTACTCATGGTAACTAAAGATACGCAGACATACGGTGTCGTCCCTAGATGACTCCGTGTGTCTAGTTACCTTTAGTCCTCCGGAGTCACTCGTATACGTGATCACATTCCTATCCCCAGCCAAGAACTTAGTATCCAGCTTATGTAAACTTGATGATTTAATTCGGGAGGGCATTGTAATATGTCAGCTATAACATTGTGTCGTCATGAAGGCCCCGCCTTCATGAAGACACCATATTGTAGCTGGCGTATGTCAATGCACTACGGAATCCTCTCATCGAGAGTACACATCCAGCTCAAGTGTGATTTGGTTATAATCTTAATATTTAAGATCAACTTTCAGCAGCCATGCTGATCCTTTATCCTCGTTCTTGTTACAGTTGTATGTAGCTAAGAGAGACTTAATCTGTCTTCTAGCTTAATACGCATCTCTTCCTTCATACCGAAGGGTTGCATATTCTCTTCTTGGTTCCTTTCTTAATCTTCGGGCTAATCAGCCCATTATCGATAAACTTAATAAGTTTAACCTATTAAACTTAACCAAGTTTTCCACAACTGTAAACAAATTCAGAATTCCATCTTATTAGACGTCATTTAAATGAGGTCTAATTCTAAATGAATTTATTCATTTATCCTCCTTAACCTTACTTAGTTAAGGTCTGTTAACAATAGATATGTTTTCCCATATCTTTATTTTCTGAATTTAAACATTCGAGGCTATTAACGGAGTCTGAATACAAGGTTCGACTGTTCTCAAGTTATTTGATATTCCTTAGCTTTCAAGCTAATCCCGAATACCTTTCAATTAAGAGATCATGTTTACCTAAATCCTTTTTGATGTCAATTTAAAATTCATCTTAACCCAAGTATGAACTAATTGCACATTTCAACGTAAAAGTTGCATTTAGGTAAAGAATAGATGTTATTCCCTTTTAAATCCATCCATTAACATTTGAATAATTCCAAATCAAGGAATAATGTTATATTCTCAAACTTATTCAACAATATCAAACTGATACAGTCATTAAAAATATCACACTCGTACTTGTATTCATCCATCGGCTTTACAATCTATACATTTGCCAGTCCAAATGACTGGACTTTGTTTATATTAAACAACATTACAACTCATAAGATAGAAGAATGTAATTTCTTCTTTTCTCATTTCCTCGTAGAGGAGTAATAGTTATCAATTACAATCCATCTTCAGTCAATCAAAAGAAGTATCAGAAAACAACCATGTCTTCGTTTATACTCAAGTTCCATCTGCAAAATTACTTGCACGGGTCAGTTCATTGAACTGAGCATATTAAGCACTTGTCATTAAAATGAAGTGCTTTTAATTAACTGTCTCAATAAAAGAACCCTGCTTTTATGAAACGTTAATATGAACATCATTCAAGAATTAAGTATCAAAAAGGATGACCAGCATAACAACTCAATCATCTAATTACCCTCCCAATCAGAAAAGATAGGATTACTGCCCTCTTTCCCAATAATTACTACAAGAAGTAATTTCCTTCAAACAGTTCCAGATTACAAACATCTGTAAGAACTAATAACACAATTATGCATACTGTTGTTCTAACATAAATGCTATCAATTCCATTCCCTTACATTAGTTATAATTTCAAAAGATAAAATTGACTGAAAATATAAACCGAATTACTTTCCTTTCCATTCATGCGACCCATTTGATTTCAAGCAATCAAACACTGATGAGAAAAGTAAACAACAATAAAATGCAGATGCTTAAACCAAAGCAATACAAAATTCGTTCCATAACGATTACAGATTTCCAACTGTATGAGAGAAGAAATGAACATTAATTCAAATTATCCATCCACACTCCCTTTCCTTTCCTCATGACTGTACTGAGAATTTAATCCAACGTGATATCAATCAATGATAACAGTCCAAAGAGAAGTAAATAAAATCAATAATCGAATAATAGAAAGAAGAATCATATTACTTCTTCTCACTGTCTAACCAAATATCCACTATTTAGAACAGACATAATCCAATAGTATTTGATTAACATTTCTGATTAGTATACTTCAGTATCCCAAAAACCTCTAAGCACAGTCATTTCCTTTTAAATATTTCACTCTACAGACATTCACGTCTAGGTATAAACAAGCAAGAATGTACAGCTAGTTTTATCAGCAACGTTTCATCAAAAACAAGCATTTCAGCTAGACCTGAACAACAAGAATGTACAGCTAGCTACGAAATCATGAGTTTCACCATATTGGTAAAAAGATTCATTTTCAAACATTCAAGGTAAGAATCCCACTTCAGTTCGGTCTTGATGAAACAACAAGAAGTCTAGAATGCAGTTTACACATACACACACATATATATATATACATAATTTCATCATCGAGTCTAAAAGAGACTGAAATAGTAAACTCTATTCCATCCGGCAGATACCCAGATACTCAGTTCTAGAATTAGGTAAATAGTTCCTAAAACAAATTCTTTCACTGATTTCAAACCAAATACGGAGGCATTTAATCGTTTTAAATTGCGTAAGAGTAAAACGATGAAACAAGCCCACTGTCCCAAAGAATTTGTATTCTATGCGCTGTAATACAACCAGAGAAAATAACTCACGCACAGTTCCATCAAGCATTCTCACGTTTTTTTTTTAAAACCATTCACGCACAGAACTCAGAAAACAATCTACATATCACTATCACTTCCATCAAACCGAACCCATAATGCACAATGAAACCCAATTACCATTACTTTCAGAATTTAAAACAGCAGAAAGAGAAAACTTGTTTCCTTAATAATTTCAGTAAAGAAACACTCATTTTCTTCAAAATACACAAGAATACCCAAGTCGAGTTCATTTTATAATGACAGCTCAAACCAGAGGTCATATCGAATCCTTTTATCCTTCCATTTTTACAAGAATGCACGGAACTCAGAAAACAATACTCACATCTATTGGTACATTCACCAACTCGAATCCATAATGGGTAATAGAAACGATTACACAATACTATCAATGCAGACTCATACAGCAAGAACAGATTCATTTCATTTACCCATTTTGCAAAGAAATATTCAAGTCGCATACAGCAAAGAAAATGACTCAACCCAAAATCACTTCAACATAACAGCAAAATCGAATAACCAAACCCCCCCCTTCATAAGAGCAGGGTTGTTTTAATGAGACGATTAAGCAAAAGCAAACGGTTTAAGGAGAAGGGCTTAACATGCCTGTAATTTTTCTTGAAGCTCGAAGAAAACCGCGCCCACAGGAGCTATTCTTCTCCACGGCGACAATAGTAAAGATTTCCAAACAGTCACCTACTTCCACAGGCTTAAAAATAGCCTAGCTTCTCCAAGAACAGAATCAATAACCAAAAATTACAGCAGGTTCGACAGAACCATGGAGGAACAAAATGCAGAGCAACTAAAATCCAAATGCGCACAACAACAAACAAACTTCCCTCACAATCCTCTTTCCAAGGCGAGCTGGTCGCTAAGACCAAGACAATTAATGCATTGAATGCATTCCTTTTTCCTTTTTCCTCACGCAACCGCCGACTCAAGTTGGCGAGTTACTAATTTCAAATTTTTGCATGCAATCATGGTTTAGTTTCACAACTAGTTGGATGCCTCCAACTTTCCCTATGTTCCCGCCAAACTTGGCGCTGCAACCAGTAAGGATGCCATTCATTGTCCTAATTAATTTCCAACCTTCCCTCCTTATCCTTTCCATCCACATGGGTCTATGCGTCCCCTTCCTTAGGTTAGGATTAGTTTAGGATTTTAATAGTCCATATCTAGGTCATTCGCCTAGTTCATAGGTTAGTAGGATTTACATCTATTTTCACCCTTATAAAATCTAAAATCCATATAGGATAGTAGTTAGGATATTAGATAAAACTTAGGGGTAGGTTAGGGTTTAATCCCCTATTATTTAATTAATTAGTTTCCAATCAAGTCCTTCCGACTGACATTCATATTCAACACTATGCAGGACGTTTCGTCCCATGTTCCACATACCTGAGCCACCCGCATCCAGGCCTTTATCACCTTACGTGGTCTAGCGTTACAATGGTGTGTGGTTCGAGAATCAAACCTTTTTCATTGGCATCTACGTACCAGATATTTATACCTGAAATCAGGTGCTGCAACATTTATATCAACCTTCAGTCTGGTTTAAAAGTAAATCGACAAAGCGATCACAAGAAGGTCACAGCATACCTTGGATCAATGGAATTGATTCAAGGTGTGTTGTCAATCAGCGAATAGAGTTCATCAAGCATACGACAAATCTGTTGTCACATCAGCAATCATACAAGCAATAATAACTTCTATCCCAAGTAACAAATTACAGCAAACAAGGGTCCAGATTAACAACACATTCCTTTAAGATCAAAGATATATCTTAACATGTTTATCTTCATTTCTGCAGTTACAACATTATGAAAAGTAATCACCATGATAACTTACAAAAATCAAGGTGTTACATTCCTCCCTTCTTAAAGAATCATCGTCCCGATGATCAAATTAACCAATTCAAGGAGTTTCTAGGACAAAATTCAGTTATTGTCCTTCCATTCATAAGTTCATACCAAAAACAGATTCACTCTTTAAAACAGTGTTTTAAGATAACTGTAAAATAGACCAATAATTGTCTAAATTTGGTAGAATTATCATTTTTTTTTGAATTTCAATTTCGATCAAACAAGTATGGAAAAGCAGATCTCATTTCTTCGAGATTTTCCCAAGTTGCACTTTCTTCGCTAAACTGGTCCCACTGGACCTTACATTGATTCACTTCGTGATTTCTTAAGTACAACTGGCGAGTTCCCAGCACTCGAATGGGCTTAACCACGATTATTCCTGGGTCTTGGACCTGCAAGGAATTCCAATTCAGCACATGTGATAAATCTGTTACGTATTTCTTAAGCAAAGAAATATGAAAAACATCATGCATTTGTGATAAAGCAGGAGGTAATGCTAGACGATAAGCTACAGGGTTGATTATTTCAACAATTTCAAAAGGTCCCACGTAACGTGGTGACAACTTGGCAGCCTTGCCAAAAGTTATTGAGCTCTTTTTCGGCTTAACCCAAAGAAATACCTTCTCACCAAGTTTATAATTCCTATCAACCCGCTTTAAGTTTGCATAACTCTTCTGCCTATTGGCAGCCTCCTTTAGATGTTCCCGAATCATTTTGATTTGTTGTTCCATTTCCTTGAGGATTTCTGGCCCAATTACCTCTCTGTCCTCTACGCTGTCCCAGCTAACAGGGGTTCTGCATTTTCTTCCATACAATGCTTCAAAGGGTGCCATTTTTAAAGAGGCGTGTATGTATTATTGTAGGAAAATTCAACCAGCGGAAGGTATTCCTCCCATTTATACTGCTGGTCCATGCAATACATTCTTAACATGTCCTCTAAAACTTGATTGACTCTCTCGGTCTATCCATCCGTCTCCGGATGATATGCAGAGCTGAAGTTTAATTTAGTTCCCAAGGCCGCATTAAGCGTTTGCCAAAACCTTGATGTCATCCTCGGATCTCTGTCCGATATGATCAATTCGGGTATTCCATGCAATCTAAAAATTTCATGTACAAATCTTCTTGCTAACACTGGTGCATCGTCTTTCAAATTACCAGCAATGAAGTGTGCCACTTTGGTTAATTTGTCGACGACAACCAGGATGATATCATGCTTATTCCTTGACATAGGCAATCCTTGAACGAAATCCATCGTTATCACTTGCCATTTGTACTGTGGAATGCTGTGGGGATACAATAATCCAGCGGGATGCATATGTTCCGCCTTAACACGCTGACATTCCAAGCAGTGTGTTACAAATTCCACCACATCCTTTTTCATTCCCTTCCAAAAGTATTGCTGCTTAAGATCAGCAAGCATTTTCGTAATGCCAGGGTGTCCAGAAAAAGGTGAATTATGAAATTCAGTTAACAATTTCCTTCTTAAATCATTTGCCAAGGGTATATATACCCTGTTTTCGAACCTCAGAATTCCTTCATTATCAAAAGTGAAATCCTTTATACCTTCACATCCTTTGGATCTGCAGCAAGTGTTGTTTTAACTTGCTGGAAATAAGGATCTGATTCCAAGGCATCTTTCACCTCATCCTTAAACTGAGTTCTTAACGTGATAAGAGCAGAGATATGCTTCCTTCGACTCAGAGCATCTGCCACTCTATTTTCCTTGCCTTTGATGTAGCTTATATCAAAATCATACTGAGACAGAAATTCTAACCATCTTTGCTGTCTTGCATTCAGATTTGGTTGAGTAAAAATATACTTCAACCCCAGATGGTCAGTTTTTAACTCAAAAGGTTTTCTTAAAAGGTAATGCCTCCACATTTGAAGTGCATGTACAATGGCAGCGAGCTCTAGGTCATGTGGAGCATAATTCTGTTCATGTAACTTAATCTTTCTACTTTCATAAGCTATGACATGGTTATTCTGTAACAGAATACCTCCAAGGCCTTCTCCTGATGCATCCGTTACAACCATAAAATTTCCATTTGGATCTGGTACAGTTAAAATAGGTGCTGTAGTTAACTGTTCCTTTAAATTTTTAAAGGCAGATTCACATTTGTCAGTCCAGACAAATTTCTTATCCTTCTTTTGCAGTGAAGTGATTGGGGCAGCAATTTTTGAAAAATCCTTAACGAACTTTCTATAATATCCTGCCAAGCCCATGAAGCTTCTTACTTCATGCACGTTCTTAGGCGCAGGCCACTCAGTTATAGCTGCGATCTTTGAAGGGTCTACAGCTATTCCGTTCTTGCTTATAACGTGTCCCAAATAATGCACCTCTGCATCATAAAAGGAACATTTAGACAGTTTACCATACAACTTCCTCTTTCTTAAAACTTCCAGCACTATCCTTAAATGTTCTTGGTGCTCTTCGACATTTTTAGAGTATATAAGAATGTCGTCTAAGAATACAAGCACAAACTTGTCTAGGTATTCTTGAAAAATATTGTTCATCAGATTCATGAAGGCGGCAGGTGCATTTGTCAACCCAAAAGGTAACACCGTGAATTCATAATGCCCGTACCTTGTTCTAAAAGTTGTTTTATGAATATCTTCTTCCTTTATTCTCAGCTGATGATACCCAGATCGAAGATCTATTTTTGAATAGACTGATGCTCCATGCATCTGGTCGAACAGATCATCAATCCTAGGAAGTGGGTATCGATTCTTAATAGTTGCCTTGTTCAACATTCTATAATCAATGCACAGTCTCAATGTGCCATCCTTTTTCTTTACAAAAATTACCGGCGCTCCCCATGGTGAGACGCTCGGTCTTATCAGCCCCTTAGTCAAAAGTTCCTGTAATTGAGCCTTTAGCTCTACCAACTCGAGGGTGGTCATTCTATAAGGTGCCTTAGATATGGGTTCAGTTCCTGGCTTGATTTCTATTGCAAAGTCAAACTCTCGTTTGGGTGGAAGACCTGGTAATTCCTCCGGAAATACATCACTGAAATCCCTTAATAATGGATATCTTTCCATGAAATCATTATCTTCCTCAGCATTTTCTATCATTTTTACTGCATACAAGGTGCAACCTCTATTTTTAGCCCTTTTTAGTTGCATAGCTGTTAGTTTCCTAACTGCAACTTCACGCTTTACACCTTGAATGACTGCTGCTTTTTGCAGGTCGTCAAAACAACAAATTTGTTTTTCATAACAGTCGACCTTTGCCTTATGTTCTGCCAACCAGTTAACTCCAATAATGATGTCATATGATCCTAAAGGAGTGACATACAGGTCAACTTCGGTGGAGAAACTGGGCAAGTCAAGAATTGCCCCAAAAAGGCACATTTCGACTGTATGGACAACATTATTCCCATAATGCACTGTCCATGTCTTATCCATTCGTTCAGCCTTTCTTTTTAATTTCATTGCAAGTTTAGTAGAAATAAAGCATTCAGTAGCTCCAGTATCAAAAAGTATGACTACAGGTGTACCGAATAACTTACCCGGAACTTCTATAGGTGTAACTTGCTTTTCAGCTTGTCTGTTAGCCACCGCAGCGTGTATCCTATGCTGCTGATCGCGATCATCCTTTTTCAGAGGACAGTGACTCGCGTAATGGTCCTTTCCACAGTTGAAGCATCCTCCAACTGGCCCTTTCCTAGGCTCAAATTTGTTACCAGCTTTGAAGTTATCATTCTGGCTTCCATAGGACTTTTGTCCATTGCCACTAACTTTTGCGAAGCTGTTCCACACACTATTTACAGGTTTGTTCATTACAGATTTCTTGTTGTTATCTACAACAATTTTGTTTTTCACACCAAACCTTTTCCAAGGCCCCCTTTTGGGTGCAAGAGATGAAGAAGAGTTGGGAATCTTCTTCCTTATCTCTTCCCTATGAGCAGAAATTGCTCTCAATTTCTGTTCCTGTCTTATTGCCTTTTCGACAACTCCTTCCATGGTGGTTGGACCGTGGACATCCACTTCGCCACCAATGATGGGATTCAGTCCCATTATGAACTTTCATATTCTGAACTTCTCGTCAGCTTGGTACTGCGGCACATACTTAAGGAGTTTAGTAAACCCTTCCCAGTATTCTGTCACCGTCAGCCTTCCTTGCGACCAGTTCTGAAATTCAGTCATTTTCCTATCAAAATAGAGTTGAGGCAGCCACCGTTGCCTAAAGTAACCCTTAAATTGATCCCAAGTTATGTCTGATTCGACAATATTCAACTCAACCTTACGGTTGTCCCACCATGATGATGCTTCATGAGAAAGCTGATATGCTCCCCATATCGCTTTGGTCTCCTCGGAGAAGTTTCTTATTGCAAAGTACTTCTCCATTTCACTGAGCCAATTCTCAGCTCCGTCCCCAAGGGTTGTTCCATCAAACTTTGGAGGACTTATTCTCTTTATGTCATTTGTAAGTTCAGCTGCTAATCTTGCCCTTTTATTTTCAGGATGATTAGGAGCATTCACATTACTATTATCAACACCCGGATTCCCTCCATTGGTGTTGTCCACAGGAGGTGGCTGATCATTTATATCAGCTTCTTCTTCCTCCTCTTCATTGCCCATTGACTGCTGTTCCAAAACAGTCAAACGATCTCTCGTATCTAGTAGGGCAGCAAGGATTTCATCCAGCTTTTGAGCAGTAGCTGCTTCTCCACCCGGTAACGGGTTGTTCGCAGCATTTCCTCTTGTTCTGACCATTTTCTGTTCAATAAGAAAATGTAAACCTTATTAAATTGTGGACTCATTAGGTCCAAGAGCTGCAACCTTCAGCTCTGATACCAAGATGTAACATCCCCATTTTAAGATACTAGAACAAGGGAAATTTTTTTTTTTATACAACGTTCCCTGTTATGAATTATATAATTCAAACACACGTTCAAGTTTTAATAATTGTTCTCTGTCCAATTAATGCAATTTGGATCACACAATTTCCTTTTAAAACCAATGTTCTCTGTTCACATATTTGCAATATGGAACACACATTCAGTGCCATTCAATCATATAACAGATACCATATGCTACTGTAAATGACTCGAAGAACTACCGATCTCCCATTTTATGGCTCGGAGTTTCAGCGATCTCTCATTTCATGACTCGGTGACTTACCGATCCTTCATGTTAATTCATGCATAGTATAATAAATATACAAGGTTCTCTTACCGTTTCCGGTTATCGAAGTGATCCATTTAAGAAGCCTATCTGAATATCTGTTACTGATATTCATCTGACATCCTGCATCTTAAACTAGGTGATTAGGACAACGCAACCAGCACTTGCGATACTTTGGCCAAATATTTTCACATGCTTTGCATGATCATATTCCTAGATGTGATACACATCAATGGAATACGTCCTTCACCTCACTTCGTCTGTTATCTAGAATGGTCTTTCCTGGTCTCTACCAGTCCTTCCATTTAAGGTCAAGCTCTAACCCCAACTAGCAATATGAACGAGTATAGGAAGTTACTCATGGTAACTAAAGATACGCAGACATACGGTGTCGTCCCTAGATGACTCTGTGTGTCTAGTTACCTTTAGTCCTCCGGAGTCACTTCGTATACGTGATCACATTCCTATCCCCATCTAAGAACTTAGTATCCAGCTTATGTAAACTTGATGATTTAATTCGGGAGGGCATTGTAATATGTCAGCTATAACATTGTGTCGTCATGAAGGCCCCGCCTTCATGAAGACACCATATTGTAGCTGGCGTATGTCAATGTCCTACGGAATCCTCTCATTGAGAGTACACATCCAGCTCAAGTGTGATTTGGTTATAATCTTAATATTTAAGATCAACTTTCAGCAGCCATGCTGATCCTTTATCCTCGTTCTTGTTACAGTTGTATGTAGCTAAGAGAGACTTAATTTGTCTTCTAGCTTAATACGCATCTCCTCCTTCATACCGAAGGGTTGCATATTCTCTTCTTGGTTCCTTTCTTAATCTTTGGACTAATCAGTCCATTATCGATAAACTTAATAAGTTTAACCTATTAAACTTAACCAAGTTTTTCCACAACTGTAAACAAATTCAGAATTCCATCTTATTAGACGTCATTTAAACGAGGTCTAATTCTAAATGAATTTATTCATTTATCCTCCTTAACCTTACTTAGTTAAGGTCTGTTAACAATAGATATGATTTCCCATATCCTTATTTTCTGAATTTAAACATTCGAGGCTATTAACGGAGTCCGAATACAAGGTTCGGCTGCTCCTAAGTTATTTGATATTCCTTAGCTTTCAAGATAATCCCGAATACCTTTCAATTAAGAGATCATGTTTACCTAAATCCTTTTTAATGTCAATTTAAAATTCATCTTAACCCAAGTATGAACTAATTGCACATTTCAACGTAAAAGTTGCATTTAGGTAAAGAATAGATGTTATTTCCTTTTAAATCCATCCATTAACATTTGAATAATTCCAAATCAAGGAATAATGTTATATTCTCAAACTTATTCAACAATATCAAACTGATACAGTCATTAAAAATATCACACTTTTACTTGTATTCGTCCATCGATTTTACAATCTATACATTTGCCAGTCCAAATGACTGGACTTTGTTTATATCAAACAACATTACAACTCATAAAGATAGAAGAATGTAATTTCTTCCTTTCTCATTTCCTCGTAGAGGAGTAATAGCTATCAATACAATCCATCTTCAGTTAATCAAAAGAAGTATCAGAAAACAACCATGTCTTCGTTTATACTCAAGTTCCATCTGCAAAATTACTTGCATGGGTCAGTTCATTGAACTGAGCATATTAAGCACTTGTCATTAAAATGAGGTGCTTTTAATTAACTGTCTCAATAAAAGAACCTTGCTTTTATGAAACGTTAATATGAACATCATTCAAGAATTAAGTATCAAAAAGGATGACCAGCATAACAACTCAATCATCTAATTACCCTCCCAATCAGAAAAGATAGGATTACTGCCCTCTTTCCCAATAATTACTACAAGAAGTAATTTCCTTCAAACAGTTCCAGATTACAAACATATGTAAGAACTAATAACACAATTATGCATACTGTTGTTCTAACATAAATGCTATCAATTCCATTCCCTTACATTAGTTATAATTTCAAAAGATAAAATTGACTGAAAATATAAACCGAATTACTTTCCTTTCCATTCATGCAACCCATTTGATTTCAAGCAATCAAACACTGATGAGAAAAGTAAACAGCAATAAAATGCAGATGCTTAAACCAAAGCAATACAAAAGTTCCATAACGATTACAGATTTCCAACTGTATGAGAGAAGAAATGAACATTAATTCAAATTATCCATCCACACTCCCTTTCCTTTCCTCATGACTGTACTGAGAATTTAATCCAACGTGATATCAATCAATGATAACAGTCCAAAGAGAAGTAAATAAAATCAATAATTGAATAATAGAAAGAAGAATCATATTACTTCTTCTCATTGTCTAACCAAATATCCACTATTTAGAACAGACATAATCCAATACTATGATTCATTCTGATTAGTATACTTCAGTATCCCAAAAACTACTATTTCTTTCCAAGGAGTTGACCAGAGTTCATTGCAACTGGTCTGTAAGCATAGTACCAAAAGAACCTCTAAGCAAGTCATTTCCTTTTAAATATTTCACTCTACAGACATTCATCTAGGTATAAACAAGCAAGAATGTACAGCTAGTTTTATCAGCAACGTTTCATCAAAAACAAGCATTTCAGCTAGACCTGAACAGCAAGAATGTACAGCTAGCTACGAAATCATGAGTTTCACCATATTGGTAAAAAGATTCATTTTCAAACATTCAAGGTAAGAATCCCACTTCAGTTCGGTCTTGATGAAACAACAAGAAGTCTAGAATGCAGTTTGTATAAACAAGCATTTCAGCTAGACCTGAACAATAAGAATGTACAACTAGCTATGAAATCATATACATACATAATATATATATGCAAATAATTTCATCATCCAATCTAAAAGAAGACTGAAATAGTAAACTCTATTCCATCCGGTAAATACCCAGATACTCAGTTCCAGAATTAGGTAAATAATTCTTTTTTTAAAACAAATCTTTCACTGATTTCAAACCAAATACGGAGGCATTTAATTGTTTTAAAACGGACCAGTAAGAGTAAAACGATGAAACAAGCCCACTGTTCCCAAAGAATTTGTATTCTATGCACTGTAATACAACCAGAGAAAATAACTCACGCACAGTTCCATCTAGCATTCTCACGTTTTTCTTCAAAAACCATTCATGCACAGAACTCAGAAAACAATCTCCATATCACTATCACTTCCATCAAACCGAATCCATAATGCACAATGAAATCCACTTACCATTACCTTCAGATTTAAAACAGCAGAAAGAGAAAACTTAATTCCTTAATAATTTCAGTAAGAAACACTCATTTTCTTCAAAATACACAAGAATACCCAAGTCGAGTTCATCCTTATAATGACAGTTCAACCAGAGGTCATATCAAAATCATCTCATCCTTCCATTTTCACAAGAATGCACAAGAACTCAGAATTGAACACGCACTAGCTAATGTACATTCATTAGCAACTCAACTCATAATGGGTAATAGAAATGATTACCCAACACTGATCAATGCAACTCACACAGCAAGGAAAGATTTATTTCATTTACCCATTTTGCAAAGAAATATTCAAGTCGTATACAACAAAGAAAATGACTCAACCCAAAATCACTTCAACATAATAGCAAAAATGAATAACCAAAACCCCCCCCTTCATAAGAGCAGGGTTGTTTTAATGAGACGATTAAGCAAAAGCAAACGGTTTAAGGAGAAGGGCTTAACATGCCTGTTAATATTTCTTGAAGCTCGAAGAAAACCACACCCACAGGAGCTATTCTTCTCCACGGTGACAGTAGTAAAGCTTTCCAAACAGTCACCTACTTCCACAGGCTTAAAAATAGCCCTGGCTTCTCCAAGACAGAATCAATAACCAAAAATTATAGCAGGTTCGACAGAACCATGGAAGAACAAAATGCAGAGCAACTAAAATCCAAATGCACACAAGCAACAAACAAACTTTCCTCACAATCCTCTTTCCAAGGCGAGCTGGTCGCTAAGACCAAGGACAATTAATGCATTGAATGCATTCCTTTTTCCTTTTTCCTCACGCAACCGCCGACTCAGGGTTGGCGAGTTACTAATTTCAAATTTTTGCATGCAATCACGGTTTAGTTTCACAGCTAGTTGGATGCCTCCAACTTTTTCTATGTTCCCGCCAAACTTGGTGCTGCAACCAGTAAGGATGCCATTCATTATCCTATTAAATTTCCTACCTTCCCTCCTTATCCTTTCCATCTACATGGGTCTATGCGTCCCCTTCCTTAGGTTAGGATTAGTTTAGGATTTTAATAGTCCATATCTAGGTCATTCACCTAGTTCATAGGTTAATAGGAATTTACATCTATTTTCACCCTTATAAAATCTAAAATCCATATAGGATAGTAGTTGGGATATTAGATAAAACTTAGGGGTAGGTTAGGGTTTAATCCCCTATTATTTAATTAATTAGTTTCCAATCAAGTCCTTCCAACTGACATTCATATTCAACACTATGTAGGACGTTTCATCCCATGTTCCACCCGCATCCAGGCCTTTATCGCCTTATGTGGTCTAGCATTACAACGGTGTGCGGTTCGAGAATCGAACCTTTTTCATTGGCATCTACGTACCAGATATTTATACCTGAAATCAGGTGCTGCAACATTTATATCAACCTTCAGTCTGGTTTAAAAGTAAATCGACAAAGCGATCACAAGAAGGTCACAACATACCTTGGATCAATGGAATTGATTCAAGGTGTGCTGTCAATCAGCGAATAGAGTTCATCAAGCATACGAAAAATCTGTTGTCACATCATCAATCATACAAGCAATAATAACTTCTATCCCAAGTAACAAATTACAGCAAACAAGGGTCCAGATTAACAACACATTCCTTTAAGATCAAAGATATATCTTAACATGTTTATCTTCATTTCTGCAGTTACAACATTATGAAAAGTAATCACCATGATAACTTACAAAAATCAAGGCGTTACAACCACATACAAGTCAATAATGTCGAACTATTTATGTGTCATTTTTTCCCCTTACTTTTCTTTTAATGATGTCTCTCTATAGCCATTGCCATTATATTCTTTCCTACTTTAAATTTTCCAAAACATGACAAATCATCCAAAGTTGTTACCATTTATAGAAAGAGTATAATAGTTAAAAATATTTTCAATGTGAAAATACACTATCAATTTTTTCTTTTTGTTTCTTTTTTAGTTTTATGCCAAAAAAATTTCCGAATGAGATTTTTTGATAACTTAAAAGATTAGAAAACTTAATGATTTGTATTCATGTGGATGTAGAAATAAATACAAGCGTAAGATGGTTCCAAGGAGGATAGGTCAGTTACAGCTAAAAAGATATAATAGGTATATCAGCCATCCACAACAATGTAATATGTACACTAACTAACTAAGCTAACATTGCCCCCTTATTACATTGTTTCTACAAATGTACCCCCGAAACAGTTCAAAATTCACATTTCCAAGAGATGTGATGAGTATATCAGTAACCCGAGAATCTGTTGGGAAGTAGTAGAGCTGGATGTGGTGGTTCAAGTCTTGCTCTTGAATGTAATGACATTCAAACTCAATGTGTTTCATTCTTTGATGGAAAACTAGATTATTCACAAGCTTCAACACACTCTAATTGTTGCAATGAATGATAGGTTACTTCTCTTCAAGAATTTTAATATTATTTGTAATGTGACGTAACCAAATTAATTCACAAAAAAATCCTTATGTGGTGTGATACTTTTCATTAGTGGATGAAATAGAAACAATAATTTTCTTCTTGTTAATCCACGAGATTAAACATATTTTGTAGTTGATTTCCTATCATCAATAGATCTAACATAGTCCAAGTCGGTATATCCATCCAATAATAACTAAGTGTTCTTATGATATTCCATAGCATATTTTTCTATACCTCAGACATGTCTCAAAACATGCTTCATTGCTAACTAGTTATGTTTTTTTGGGTACTGCGTGAATTTGAATAGATAGTTGAAAAAAAACATAGGTATGGTCTGGTATACGTCAAGTAAATGAGACTCCCAACAAGATTATTGTAGTGAGAAACATCTACTTAAGGTGAATCATGGAATATATAAATTTG
Organism: Taxus chinensis; assembly: GCA_019776745.2. Classification (NCBI taxonomy): domain Eukaryota; kingdom Viridiplantae; phylum Streptophyta; class Pinopsida; order Cupressales; family Taxaceae; genus Taxus; species Taxus chinensis. Next base: position 162,498,915 of record CM034157.1, read on the forward strand.
TAAACCTTTCTCCATTTGAGTGGACATAAGTTTATAATCGGACATCCCATACTTTTCCACTAATGTCGTGGCATATTTCATCTTGGAGATAAATTCTTGATGTTTCTTTTGTCATATCTATAATCCGATACATTAGTGAAGTATCCTTGAATATTTCATGTAAAAGGATTTATTCAAATCATTATTAACATCTATGATGAGATTTTCTGAGCTCGCTGTGATCACAAGATCATCCACATACAATACAAGAATGGCAATTTTTGCTCCTATTTTCTTAATACATTTATTTGAATATGAGGGGATATAATTGAATCCATGATGTAATAGGTGATCATCATTTTTATGTACCATTCCTTGGGTGATTTTTTAAACCCATAAAGAGACTTGATTGGATGAAATACCTTATTAGGATATTTCTCATCAACAAATCCATCAGGATGGGTCATGTATACATATTCTTTGATATCACCATTAAAGAAAGTACTTTTTATGTCTATCTGCTAAATTTTCCATCCTTTTCATGTTGCCATTACATAGACAACTCTGATGGTTTTGATATTTGTAATGGGTGCCAATATTCTCTTAATCAATTCCTTCTTACTGAGCATGTTCCTTTGTAGCTATCGATACTTTTTACTTGTTGATAGATCCATCTTCCTTGTGTTTTGTTTTGAAAATGCAATTGCAGCTAATGGATCTATTTCTTGTAGGAAAATCAATAAGCTCACATGTTTTATTTTAAATCATGGATTCATATTCAACATCTGCAATCTTCTTCCACTCTAGTTGACTGAGTTCCTCTTGAACTATATCAGGTTTGGTGTTTTCAACCACTGAACTTATGAGTCTGAGAGTTGCCTCATTTCTCATACATATTTTCATTTTGACTCTTGATGAAGCATCTAGGAGAGACTTCAGGTGGGAGTCCTTAGAAGTTATTTGGACCCACTTCAAATGATGATGCACCTGATGATGTGAAGAATTATTTTAAAAATGAAAAAGATCCATGAACAATTCTCCATATAACTCATTTTCATTGTGTGAAGATTCTTCTTGGTCATCATCTGATTCTGAGAGAAATCTGTGAGAGGAGCTTAGCACATAATTTTCTTTATGTGTGAATGAGTCACTTGATGAATCATTACAAACCACATCTCAAATCTCATATATATTCTATGTCTCAGGATCTATGAGACGATATCCCTTTAAGGTAGTACTGTACCCCAAAAATATACAATGGAGTGTCTTTGGATCGATCTTATTCTTATTATTTTCTAGGACATGCATATATATTGTACAACCAAACACTCTGATATGGGAGATTGAAGGCTTGTGATTACTCCATACCACTTCTAGTGTCTTTTCTTGAGCCAAAAGAGAAAAAAATAGATCTGCTATGTTTTGTACATTTTTATATATTTCTCCTTTTACATTGAATAAAACATGAAAGACTTATGCATTTGTCTTTTGCATCATTATTTCAAACCATCAAAACTGCTAAACACACCACTCTAATACCAATGACGCAAAAGGCTAATGCCAAATCCTTGATGTTTATCACTCTAAGAATTTCCGACAAGGTTCAACCGCACGTTTGGGATGCATCGAAATCAAAGGTATCATGGTATGCTCTCTCCACCATCTATAATTTAAAGAACCCGATGAAGATCTTCCATCTCCAGTCAAATCTTCATACACTCAATATGAAAGACAACAAGAAAGTTGAGGAATTATTACGTCGTGTGGTAGAAATACTAGCAGTGGTTGTAGCATTCTGAGAGAAGGTGGATGACAAGTTGCTAGTCCTTATCACTCTTCGAGCTCTTCCTTCCGAGTTCGAGATGTTTGTCACAATAATGTAATATGTAAGCTAACATTCCCTCTTACTACATTGTTTATGGTTAGTAACTAACCTTTTGGTTACTCCCTTTAACCGAATACTAATAATTTGCACTTGTATATATTTCACCTTTTGCATTGAATAAAACATCAAACACTTTTGCATTTGTTTTTTTATAAATTTTGTTCTTTATGACTGAAACGGATCAAGGAAACAAACAGTGAAAAAGGATTCATTAGAAATATAATCCAATGTGCAAATTATCAAGCATTTTACCATTTAATTTGTAGGGAATACAATACTATAGACTTAATACACATTATTTATCCACTTAAACATACACGAGTAACAAATTTCACATAGAAAAAACTCATCTAATGGCATAACATGAATTTAATATTCACAATTTTCAGTTTTTTAGTGATTTAGTTCACTCATGAGTAGAATTTATAAGTGATGAATGTGAGGTGGCCAAGAGACATTGACACCAAGAAATATGAATTCATGGAATATGTTGAATTGATGTATATCACTCAAGGACATTTGGAAGAGATGTTAGTAAATATGTCAATGTATGGAGGGACGTGTTAGCTGTAATATTTAGCCATTTGGATATTCAACCAATGTAATTTTTAACAACCGCATGCAAAGTCAAACAATGTGCGATTAGAGGGAAGGGTAAGTGCAGGAAGTTGATGGACAAATATAGGGTCATCCGTGGACATCATATTGCAAATAACAACATAATATCAACTTGTAGGGATTATTAGCAATACATACACTCAAAATTAGACAAAATTATATGAATATGAATTGTAGCATCCAGAATCTAGTTTCTAAAATACTAATTTTTGTAAAAAATGGACAAGATTATCTATATTAAACACTCAAAATTCAATGACTTGGTATTTTTTTTTAAAAACGCCGATAATATTATAGTCCGTTTGCCCACAATTTGGATGACCAAAAATTGATATATATTTTTTTCCTTTGGTGAGAAGTTATATGCCACTATCTATCTTGGGATGGATTTTATTTTGTATTTTTTTGAGTAATATTTTATTTTTTATGTTTTTTCCGTGAAAGTGGTACAAAAGCATAAAGAAAACAAAGCACTTTCCGTTTGCCCGCCATAACTTCATCAAAACATATTGAAATAAAATAAAATTTTTTGAACATGTATATAATTTCACCACGGTTGGGATGGCATAAGTTTTATCACATTCTGATAAGTGAAACAAATTTTGCAGTCTTAAACGTAGACATAAACATTCACAGGAAAAAGTGTCTTAAAGACCTATTATTAGTAAAAAATTATAAAATGATATTTATCCTATTCTATTCACTTTAAAATCAGTATTTATACAAAGCTAATAGTCTCCCCTACACAATGGTACCATTTTTATGACATATTTTTTAATTTTCGGCATGGTTCAAGTCTACGGAAGACTAAATTTGATGTTTTGCTGTTTTTAATGTAAAATTCAGGATTTGATGTCCACTTAATTGTCCCCCAACTTGGTGCACTTACCCGGAAGATGCAAATTCAGGTGATTACATCATTGGTGTGAGAAGATTTGAAATACGTGTACTTCCATCATTGGTGTAGAATTTATGATCTCGTGTGTTGTTTGTAATTGGCACCATGACATTGTGAAACATGAATTAGAATATTTAGTTTTTTTTAGCACGTCGTCATCCCAGGCTAGAAGTGGTATATTTACGCATCTCAATTATTAGAAAACGGGAGCCCATTAGAATTGAAGTGTAAAGCACATGAGTATGATCATTGAGTATAAGTTGAATGTACCGACTTACTTACATTTCCTATGTTAGTAAAAATAATAATAAATTTTCCGTTGTGGAAAGATCCTTGTAACTCTTTATGCCCAATTGTATGTTGTCAAAACCTTTGATTGGACAAATCATTGCTAAGACATGAAAAGGATAATTTAACATGTAGGTAAAAGAACATGAATAATCAAAAACATAAAAAGATGGATGTTGATTTTGCACAAAACTTGTATACCTTGTAATTAGATTGTTGAATCTAAAATGGTCAAATGAATGGACCAACTAATTTTTATTGACAACGATGTATTAAAAGGAACCCTCACCCTCCACTGTAATGATTTATGTCAAATGTAATGAATTGAAGTGAATGGCTCAATGGATATGTCAAATGGGATGCAATGAAGAAGTTAAACTTGAGGGAGAGAAACACTATTTGTAATGCCCACTAAAACGAACACACAAGACAACATAGAAAAATCCAGGATAATTTTTTTATGACTTGCACAGAGTTTACATGACTACTCAAGTGACCAAAAAAGGCTACTACCAACTCCCAATAAGCTAGACACGACATAGGCCAGCAAGGAAGCATACAACACCCATCCCGAACAAATCACTTTTCTCTTCGACAAGGCACAATGAATAATAGACCAACCACAATAAATAGTTACAGTTAAGGACATCCCACGGTGAAAAGTCTTTTTTGATTATGAACTTACTAAAACGTCTTTCAAGACCTAAATTAACGATTTAGAAGAGTTCGTAATATGAGCAACATATAGTCCTTTTCCTTTTTCCATATTCCCATCATATAGATTAACATTCGACTTATGGTGTAACTCATTGAATAACGATTACCAGCTTTATTTCAATTACTCGTTTGATTTGCTCGTTCGTTAAAAGGGATCTTTAATTACACACAAGACCATTAGGTATTATCTCTAAGATCCACTCTTGAGGGAAAGCATCTATAAAAGTTACTATGGTGAGCTCCAACAATAAATTAAGGATTCAAGAGCACTTAACAAGGCAACATACTACCCTATTTGTTTCCAGCTTAGATTACTTGAGAATCACTTTACAACCAACAAAGATGGTTCTTCCTTAACTAGGTTTATATGCCTTTGGCAATAATTAGAACACCTATTAGAAAAAAGGGCATTTGCATCACCATGACACTACTAGTCCCTAACATAGGGGAAAATGAATCAAAGGATATGACCACAAGTTCACATCATACAACCATAACATAATAGGAGAAGTGGGAGAGCAACAGGGAGTAGTCCATCGTTTAAAGAGTTAAGGTTTGCATTAAATTTTACATAATTTGGATCCCATTTTCTCACCACAAGATAGTTTTAACAAATATAAAAATGGTCTAAAAAAAACAAATTTCACCTTTCTCAAGCACAACACCACATAGTTACATTTTCACAACTAATTGTTCACTAAAAAGTGGTTTAGTTTCACCATTAACTCGTAGCAATGCACCAAGGCTCCAACATAGGCCTTTACATACTTAACTAGAAGGTACAATAGAGAGAAAGGACTTAAGGTCATCCTAAGATTTTAGTTCTTAAAGGTAACAAATCACACAGGAAAGGCACTTGTGCACAAATCTTAAACCAAGGTTGATTGTTGATTGGATTGACTTTCTATGTTATCAAAGAATTTAACACAACACATAAAAGATTGTGTCATCATACCCACCCTAAATGGACAATGTAAGATGTCGATCTCCAATACATTTAACATATATATAAATTAATGTGTGAGTCCTCCTAATTACAACTATATGCAATTTTAAGTTGTTTTTAACAAAAAACTACAATGCTACAACTGACTCAAATTAACACACACTGATTATAAGAAGCCTTTTACTCATTTCTTTTAAACAAGGTAAATATATTTGTCGAAATACGGTGTAAGTCTCACAATTTTGCTTTTTGGAAAAATACACATTTAACTAGGTGGATTGGCCCTCATTAATCAAACAATACAATCATACTTAATTTGTTAACGAATACAACAAGTAATACAATTCATATTTCTTCAGTCAATAGAATAAATGCAACATCTTAAGCTTCGTCTTCCTTTCATACTTCAAGTAATCCATCAGCAAGAAGTGTTGGCAACTGTCAATTCATACGAACTGGCATGGAAATACACTTCCCGGTCTAACTAATTCAATACAAGATAATTAAATATTAATTGATTTACTTAAAGAAAACAACTCATGAGCAAGAATTCAACCAACGATAAAGGATTTTTTTTTGGAATTCTCTTCAATGCCTATAAAATCTCAAACTTCCACGTTAAAAACAAACAAACATTAATCAAGGGTATGAACTTTATCACCCCACCTACTTTTAAAGTAACCTCTCTCATTACTATCTCACATAAAATTGTATTAGGAATTGAGGGTAATTCATAATAACATTTTCCTACAAGTTTAAAAGAAAGCTCAAGGGTATGTTTCGATTTGGACAAGGCTAAAGCTATCAACCAAATTAAGATATTCTCAACCTACCCAGTAAGAAAATTATTGAAGATAACAAAGATATTTATACCCCTCAAAGAGGTACGAGCATCAGAAATACATGACTCAAGATAATGCCATTTTAAGCTACAATCTAGGGTGATCAGTATTAGCACTGTAATCGTTAACATTGAACGTACATCTGAGTCTGTAGATTTAAAAATCAGAGTGTCCTTTGTAAAAGAAACAAAACACAAACAACCTACTAGACTTATGCTGTTGATCAGGCCTAGAAGTTTAAAAGCTCTAGTTTCCCCTTCTTCTACCATAATATACTAATGCTACACGTGTAACGATATATGTAATAGAACTTGTCCCTAAGAAAATTGTTATATTTATAAGAGATTACTTATTCTATGAAATTTAAACTTCAATCAATCACAATGTAATCCAATCATTATATTACCTAAGTTAACCATCAAAAGGTTCATCCCCTGCTCTCCGCCCGATATATATCCATATCCATACATATATAATTCAAAGCTATGAAATTTTAGCCCTACTTGAATAACCCAAGTCATAAGCTTAGTCACCAAGTAACAAAATGATATAATACAATTAACTTATATCCCTACAACCATTCTCGATAAGTAAGATCCACTAAGGTGACTGCTATCATGGCTTAAGATTGGTAAGACTCCATTTAGAGTACATCCCTATTACTACCTTGTTTTCAGTAGGAACCGTATATTTATTACAAAATAATCTCTCCTCATAATCCTCGAGGTCAATGAGCCGGATTGAATTATCATTACTCATTACAAAGTATTATCTCTATCATATAAACATTTGAATACTCACTATGTCATAACAGATCTGGTATGGCCGTAATATCACCCAGTGGAAACGATACTAACAACTAGGTATAACAAGGATTAACGAAGATATTCATGGCTATCTACAACCACCACCAAGGAATCATAACAAGTGTAAGACAATAACGTAAACCCCACATAAATTCCATTAGTACAGCAGTGATTTGAGCCTTAACTACACACCACCAATCGACAGTTAAGCAATTGTGGTCCTGTGCTCAAGTAAATTTTATCCAAAAAATCAAATACCGCTAAAAACAACAAGGCATTACTAGCTTACTCAACAACCAAATAGTAAGGGTCTACTATTCTAAGCCAAAACAAAGCTTAACATGGATTATCAGAGATACCAATGAAGTCTACTCATCGAATGAGAAGGGGTTATACAGAACCTAACCTTGTTTTCACATCCAACTTTTAGAATGATAATGTATCCACATCAGAATAACGGATTCGGTTCAATATTTAATTAAGAACAGCCCAGATATTGGGTTTTTATTAATACACCATAGCTTTATTAGAACGTTTGTATTTATAGAATATATTTGTAAGAACGACACCACACAAATATAGACTACAAAGTATCCTTCCATTTTGTACCCAGATACGAATAGAAAAAGATCCAATAATAACCAGAAAGATATAACCACGTCAAAAGAGTGCAAGCTAACACTAATGAACTAGATTAAATAAAAATATTTATTCATGCCAATAATATATAGATCAAGGTATTAGGGAAGCAAATGGATCATATCATGTGCTAACCTAACAAGAATGGATCCATAACATATAACATGCATAATATAATCCTTCGGGCCATACACCTCTACTCACCTTAAATACCAATTTAATATTTATTTATTTTATAGAGAAAGATTTAGAAAAGGAAGAGATATTTCCATGCCTACAATAACTGGAACGCTTTAGCAGAAATCCTATCCACGCAGGTCAGAGCACCACATAAGAAGCAAGAGATCCTTGGCTCCTCTTCAACCATCTTCAGGTACTGATCCTCCTCACAGCCTGCGTCTGAAAAGGGATGAAAGGTAGGAAAAGGGAATTCATCAAAGAACTAAGAGGATGTTTGCAGATCTGTAACAAGAACCAGAACAAGGTAACAAGGAGATGACCAGTACCAACACTATGCATGCAAGCCACTGACCAAAATCTAGGGAAAACATAACAAAAAAAAGGAAATGAACCAGGCGCCCAACAACATTTGTAGTTTTAACATCCTTTCAGTAACCTCCAACTGTAGATCCTTCGCTGGAGAAGCCCACGTGGCCAGGCAGAAACATTTTCAACCACCAAACAGACCAGAGCATGACTGCAATAAAAAAACAAGTTACAAAACATGTGCCTAAACTCTCTAATTAGGTTTCTCCTTCTCCTTAGGCATAAGCTAAATCATGGCATGAAAAGGGGCAATAAAAAAATAGTGCGGGCCATTAAAGATAGCAGGTCAGACAAGATTTGAAAGACAACTTGGAAACAGGTGGCCACCTCCCACTTGGCATTCAAACCAAAGCAAATACTAATATGCTTAGAATTAAATAAGAAATGATGGAATGGCAGGCATTCCACCTCCAAATACAAATCACAATGATTAGGTCTTTTCAACCAAATAAAAAATAGAAAAAAATAAAATTAAACAAGTGCATACGGCTAGCATGGATGAATAAAATGTGGGGGTGGGTGGATGCCTCTACATAAAGAAAGAAAAATAACACTTTATCAACAAAGAGTTATATTTACAAAGCATGTAAGGGCACCTAGACAGCCGAGGATAAAACATTAAACACTAGCAATCGCACATGAGGTGTGCGATGATAACGCCGAAAGAGAGGTTGGGGAATAATTTGAAGGAAGTGGAGAAGAAGAACGCATTTGATGGAAAGGTCAAAAGAAATGAAAAAGGAGTATAAAAAATCCATTAGTTATATTAGATTGGCTAGAAGTAGTGCGCAGCAAGAAACTTTGGATGTCTTTGTAAACAAACATAGATCTATTATGGAGTTTAATTTAGTTGCAGATAATACAAAACCGAGTGAAAAGCGGTTATTGATACAAAATACATGTGAAATCTACATGCATGATTTTTATAAAGAAGGTTTGGCAGCAACACTGCATGGGTCCAAATGATACCCCATAGACTATGTCGATGATAGAACTAGTAGCGTCGTTGAAAAGACCTTTCTCAACCCACAAGTTTGCGGAAAGAATTACTTTCTGGTTGATGCAGAGAAGAACTGTGGGCTTCAACTGGTCATCTTCGGTATCGCCAGATGTAGAACATCTAGTTTTTTTGGCAATTGATCTGGCTATAGGAGAGTTAAGGGACTTCAACATAATAAGGTTGTGCGAGTGCACAAGGTCATTCTGAGCGAAAAGATGAGGGCCATTTTTAAAATCAATGCTTTCTTATTCGGTAAGGGAGGAATCAGATCTTGACATAAGAGCTTCCTAGTCCTGGATCAAATGGATGGCATTACGAATGTTAAGCAGCAAGTTCTGGAATGATGCCTGTGCTGGATCAGAGCCTTGTTGTCGGAAGATTGAATGTAGGGAGATAGATATGTTGAATTCTCACCAAAGGGTAGCTTCGTAAGACTTGCTGGCATAAAGCGGGATGTCCTTAACCGGAGGAAGTTGATAGAGGTATCCAACAAGGATCATAGATCTACCTCCAAATGTTGAATTTTTGAAGTGCGGGAAAGCCTCCCTAAGACGGTAGTCGATTGTGGAAAGAAAATTTGATCCGATGAAACTCATTTCATCAATTAAAATGTATTCAATGTGCTTGATGGAGTCTTGAAGAGATGATAAAGCTTGGCCCTCTAAGGGTTTGAGTTCTTTAATGGGAATCTAGAGGCTTGCGTGTATTTTCGAAGATGAAATGTTGAAAGTAGTAAAACCTGTTGGGGTGAGCAAAAGGAGAGGTGAAAGGCAAATGAAGACTTTATAATGTTAATGAGGAATTATTTTCCAGTGCCTGCAGTCCCTTGTATAATAAGTCTCAGTGGAGGAAGGCTGGATCTGTGCATGAAGTGTTGAATAATTATGTTGAAAGTTTGTTGTTGTTCTGGAGATAAACCTGTAGCTGGAGGGTCGAATCTATCCACAAAGGAAGCTGAAATATGTTCTGCCTTATTCTCACCAGTATATGGTGATTGAGATTAGGTTTGTCTCTAATACATCAAATAACCACTTCCCCTAGCCCCCCACTAATATGTTTGGCCCCATCTTATCTACATATCACTATCACCTTAACTCACTCAACGATCTTGATGCTTTTTCAAGTGCCATCATGTAGGTCGAGTGTTATTTTCTTCTTATGTAATGGATTTAACTTCATAATGCTTTTAATTGGTGTCGAGTGTAATCTCTCCAAGCTTATTGCCTTTGCTCAGGTAGCTCCTTCACAACCCTAGGTCACCTCAAATCCCTTTTCATATTGACCTCCTAAATTTAACATCATGCAAAAAAGATGACACATTTGAAATGAGTGATGTAAAAAAATAACATGTTCTAACTTAATCATTTTTTCCATGTCTTTTACTTCCATAGTCACACCTATCAAACCTTTATCATGGTTCACCAACCATGCCAAGGACACTAACATGGATAGCGAAACTTCTTCGCTAGGTATCATCATCATGATCAAAATGTGTTTCTTGCATCAGTTGTAACATCTTGTCCTCAACCATGCTTTTCATTACATGGTTCACTTTGAGCCTCTCCAATATTATTTGGACTCGATCTCATTTCATTCATTCACTTCCCATTGTCTCATCCATCTAAGGCAACTCAGATCATCACCTTTACCATTCACAAGCTAAATTTCTCTCCAATGCAACTCACTTTGTTTGCAATGTAGTGCCACCAATGTTTTGCCATTATCAACTCATATTAGATCAACAATCTTTCCCCACCGCAAATAGTTACCTGGCCTGAATTCCTTCATACTACACACTTATCTCATGAGCTTTTGTTGGTTACGAAAAAAAATATCCTTGCTTGTGGCAATGTGAGAAGATTCATCCACTTCCAACTTGTTATCTCCAAAGCGATGTAGTTTGATTTGTTTGGTGATGTAATGTGTGTCAATTTCATCCACATGGATCCCACAAACTTGAGTATATACAACAAAGCAACCCACCTACGATTGTAACTGTGTTGTTCACGTGCCCATCTACTTGGAAATGATTTGTCTTTTTATACCATATCACACTATGTTGACTTCCTTTGTCTTCACATTTGATGTACATTACAACTGTAGAAACTTTAATATCTATTCAAATTTGGTAATTTTTTTGGTTTCCCCACAAGAAAAAAATACACCGCCCATTACTTTTCATGCCCTTGCAAGCCTCCTCCCCATCATCCTATTCACTAGCCCTATTCCTCCTTCACCACTTAAATCCTCAACTTTAACATCTTATATGCATCCCCTTCGACATCTCCATCGCACCGTTTGCGTGTGATTGCTAGTTAGTAAATACCATGGCCTTGATTCCACTATACTCACCTAATAAGATCAGGAATGGAGCCTCATCCAGTACAATGACAAGGAAAGGCTCTTATGGCCCTAGATGACCAGGGTGCAAGTCCCGTCCAATGAAATTTCCTCGCCATGGATGACAAAGCGTGGATCGACTCTTGCGTGCTATTTAAAATTCTGGATTCCATGTTCGAAAACGAGTAAATTAGAAGTAAAAAGTATGGGTGTGTTGGAATGCCCCAGGGATTCCATGGTAGAATACGTAGCATCAATCATGGTGTCAAACAGGATCCTGTAAATCTAATGTCCGTCCTTCATGATGGGTGCCGTAGGTTTCAACAAGACATAATCTAAGCTATACGACTCCCTGTTGTTGTTGTAGATGAAAACTGGTAAGACATTGGCCAAGAAAAGGTGTTGTCTATCTATTCCCTCAAGTTGCCAGAAAGAACTCCCTACATTTCTTCTGTTAATTCAATCACCAAAAGAGTTCCCATTTCCCATAGCCATTTAGTACACCTACTGATGGCATTGCATCATTGCTGTATTTTCTTTGAATCGGCACCTGCCAATGTTACTTCCACAAGCCAAGCGGGCTCCTCGAATCCAGCCCCCTCAAAAGTTTACATCAGATCCTCTGCGTATCCGGGACAAAGTGTTCCATAAAAACTCATGTAGGTATTCCACCACATTTCTATCACAAGAAATGACAGTTTATGCTGCTAAGGTAGGTAGCAGCAATGAAGCATTTATTCAGTTTATAATTTGTAGGTGCTAACATGCTAAGTGATTGAATATCAATGAATTTTTGATCCTTTCTCAGGTGCAGAAAAGGATCTGTGCAAGCCATCCTTTGAATCTAAAAACCAAGATGAAATGGTGAGTCTCTCCAAATTTGACCTTTCCCATGCCAAAAACAAAACCGGTCCAGCACGATGCCTGTGCAGGTAGGGGGACGAGTGATGATGGCATGGCAAGATGAGGGAGTCGAGGTGGAAAAAGCTGACATGGAAGGGATGGCAGGTCGACGTGGCCAGAGAGAACCGTTAGCAGTTTCAAACTCACACGTGTAAGGCAGATGAAACTCTGTACATTTTTGACCAAAATATCACATACATTGATATGTTTTCGGTTGTCAGAAGGGGTCGGGCTTTCTAAAATAGTACATGCCTTTCGGCGTAAAAATAACCAATATTATATTTGATCTTTTAAAAAACACCCTTCTAAACCTCTTTTCTCCAAACATGATAAATTTTTCAAAGGGAGCAGATCATAGATGGATTCATGGTTATTCATGCGATTCTACATTCCATAAAACTAGATTATTTATTACATTGTTGCATTGTTTTTTAAACATAGATTATTCGTGTACAGCGTTTCTAAAAATAGCTTTTCCAAAAATACAATTTCATTACAAGCGTGTAAACTTCAAAATGGTTTTGTGTGTATTTGGTGATTCTTGGTTACAGCTGAAAATAGACGGGGAAGTGATTTGGGAAATCATTTTCTGAATGTATGGTAGAAGAGATTCTGATATGGCTACCATTGAAGGACAGTTTCTATTTTCACAGCGTATGCAAAGAATGGAAGGATTTGTTGTCTGGTTCCACATTCTTCACTCACTGGATTCAAGCGTGCAACCACTATCCACAGCTGCTGCTGCACAATACATTCAACAACAATGTGTACAGGTTTTGCACATTGTTAGGTATTTGGAACAAAATAAATCCCTCTCCCTCTCCCTCTTTGATAGATGATTTTGATCGAGGATTAGCTGCAGGTGTAGGGATAGTTTTAGTACAGAAGCCCTATACAAGGATCACATGTGTAAGGCAGACAACACTCCGTACATCGTCGATAAAAAGATCACAGACGTTGATGTCTTTTCGGTCGTCAGAGCCCCTCCGCCTTTCTAACATAGAACACGCCTTTCGGCGTAATCACCAATTATAAACACAGCTCATTTTAATGCCAGCAAAGAAATCATAAAACCCTATAGTCCCGTTTCAAAAATTTATCAGGAATTCGCCCCATTTTTATTTTATTTTTTGGTAGATTTGGGGATTAAAGATCCATTTCTAAATCCCAAAAAGGAATTCACTCCCAATTTTTTTTGATGGGTTTGCATGGATTTATTTTAAATATTTATGAATCTTTACAAAATGTAAGACCTATTTTTAAAAATCCATCACAAATTAGCCCCCAAAAATTTAATGGTTGGAATGCATGAGAATCGTGTGAGCTCCATTCCACAGTCGGCTTCAAGCACAACCTCCTGCGTCATTTTTTCGCAAGTTCCAATCCAGTCTCCTCCTGTATAATTACATGGATGATCTTCTGGGCTTGACCTGAACTCCATCAATTGCGTTGGATTGACATCGATTCATCCATGTTTATCTCCAATGGGTTCATCTCGAGTTTTCCATGTAAATCTTACTCCCTCTACAACTCATGAATATCTCATATCACGCTGGTTGGCAACTTTATCACCATCTAAACCCATCAAATTTCTCCACATATCCACCACCGACATTGCATTAACTTCCAGCTCAGATTTTTGGCTTACCTCAGATCTACAAACACCCTACTCGGTTCTGGCAAACAACTCTGCACTGGATTCTCTGTGTGTCAACAACTTGGCTGTGGATTATGGGATAGAACCTTCAATAAACAAGAGCTCCCTCTCCAAAGTTGAAGCCCTGTTTCAATGGTGAATTTGGATGAATATTCACTCAATGGTGGTGACACACAAAACCAATACGAACCGACAATACAAATTGCGTCTGCCCTAAACCTAATCGCATGCCTGCATGTTGTCAATCACCACTTCTGTCACCTGTACGCCAAAATTTACCATCGTTTAGATGGTCGTTGATGCAGAGATTATGGACTGCTAGATGTTGTCAGAGGGGCAGGCTGATTCCAACTGTGCAATACGAACCGAAAAAATAGCTTAGAACACGTGTAAGGCAGATGACACTCTGTACATAGTCGACCAAACAATCACAGACGTTGATGTATTTTTGGTCGTCAGAGCCCTTCTACCTTTCTAACATAGAACACGCCTTTCGACATAATTAAACATGAACATCACGTCTTAAACAAAGGTGCCACCAACAACAAGCTCCTCTTGAACGAATCGAGGCTCGGACACGAGAGTGAACAATAATGAAATAAAATCGCATAAAAGATAATTAATAATATTCATGAAAATCGATGCTAGAATAAAATAATCGTTAATCGACAATTAAATAATAATATGATTATTATCATTATCATTATTATTTTTACAACTTAAAGAAAAATTATTAATCATATTAATAATGACCAACATGTAAGCTCGACAAAACCAGAACATGATTTTCATTTAACAGGGTAATCGAATAGGGCGCTGCAGAGGCCCTCCCCAAGAAGCACCAACAAGGACACATGAAGATAAGACGGGGAGTAAGGATGTTAATCCTTCCCTATGACAAGGTCGCAACCAACTAACGACCATCGGAAACTCACACAAACGTTCGATGCCTAGAACAGGGTCACCAAAGCGGGAACTGAAGTAACCGTTGAACGAGGCATTACACTATTGGACAAAAATGAGAAATGAAGAAGGGGTGTGAGAGAGGAGAATCACAGTGGTGGGGAAATGTTGGGATAACTTATGTGAAACTTTTATTTCTTACAACTAGGTGCATATCTACCACATGCCATTTTTCCAAATATTTGAAGTACAAAGGGGTGATGACACATAAATAATCAAGGCAACGCACTTTAGAGATATCCCAAAACATAAAGACACACCAATAAATATTACTAATGGAAATAATTATTTTTGCAATGTCATCCCTTGTGATTTGTTTTTAGTTAGAAGACATGCAAATTTAAGTGGAATTCACTTGCACATTTTGAGACACTTTTGAGATAGGGATATGTGGAGTGGACACAACATCCCATGTCATATCAATGTAATCATGTAATTTGATAACCACAAAGCATGGTTGGATGGGTGGTTCTAGGACATCTTTATAAATCAAATTCTTTGGCTTGTTAGGAATATTAACTGAGAATCCTGTTTGTAAATGCCTATCACCATAATTATTTTTTGATGCATTGGAAAACTAGAGATTTTTTTTGTTTTCTCTTGTGCCCTCCGTCAATGTTGTACCTAATCAAATTCTTTAAATAAGGAACAATTTAGTTTAAAGATTATATTTCCTTTGATGGGTTTGCATATTATAATTTAATTTATCAATTTGAAGATTATAATTTGGTAGATTGGTTTGAAGATTAGAATTCAATATATTTACCAAGGTGACTTGTAGTTGTTTAAAATGTATTAGTGTGATCATGGTGGTGTGGGTTTTGAATTTTTGAGGGGGAGATGTTATGTCAATATATCCATTACCCAATCAATATAAAAAGTGTAAAATCTCTTATTACATTTGAGAGGATGAAGTATGCAGTAGTATTGTCAGTGCTTTGTTGCATAGAATATGAGTTAGAGAATCATGTTATAGCCAAAATATTTTAAACATGATAAAAATATAAAATACTTTAAAACAAAAATATATGGTATAATAAGAATATATGTTGACACATATTGTAATGGTTGTTTCATATTTAATTAACTTTGAATTATGAATAAAATATAGGTCACATACATCATATTGTAGGGGAAAAACTCTTGACACATTATATTATATGTCTTTATTGCTACCAACCTAGAAAATTTGTATTTTTAATGGATTTGTAACATTTTTTGATTACTATCATTACACCACTATGTTTTCAAATAATAAATGTTTTGAACTAATACAACTAATTTTTTTTTTAATTTAATGAAAATAGAAAATAGCTTAAAAACAAACAAATGGTATAGAAAGAATAATTTAGACACACAATGTAAATGTCACTACAAATTTGATAACTTTAATTATTATTAGTAGAATATGAGTCTCATAAATCTGAATGTAGGGAACTTATGTTCACCTCCCCAAGAACTTATATGGGTATTATTTTAGAGAAAGTATTATTGGACTGACAAAACTGTAAAGAACTAAAATAGTGTTATAGTGGAAATTCATGAAAAAAACATTGACGATAGTCAAATCTACCATCAATTCATGATGAAAATGAAATCCATAAAAAATTCAAGATAGTAATCCATTTCACAGTTCTATGTGTGTTTCCAGTCTGGAAAGTCAACACAAAACTATAAGGAATATTTATGTGGGAGTTACAGTGTGCCCAGAAAGCTACTAGAGATTATTGGTCATGATGAAAAATTATTGTCTGAGCTAACCCTGGAGAGCCCCTACTTGTCAATACCATTTTTGAATAAACATCGTGTGGAGATGATATTCACATCCTCCTTTAGGTCTCTTCTAGTTATAAGATTTTTAGGGACTATTTGATGAATGTTGGATGGAGGTACCACAACCCTAGATTTGTTGTTTACATGGAAGGATATTGATGTTTAGAAAAAGGAGTTGCTAGTCAACGGTTGATGGCACAGATGTGACTAGATGAAAATGAACACCACTACATAATCCCATCGCTCCATTGTGGTTGAGTGCATCAATATTAGCCAATGTTGTTCCCATAGGTAAATGCCTTTAAAAATGAATAATAATCACATAAAATGAAAGGTAGTAATCGTAAATATAAGTTTACACATTCAATAATTTATACCCCTGATATATAGACTTACCCTGAACAAATTATTCAACTACTTTGCAATTTGTAGGGCTTGACAACTTTAGTAGTTGGTATGGATAGGTTCTATAAATATTATCAATTTGTCACCACTCTTACTATGTGACCATTTTATCATATTCATATATTAGCACAAATTTATATTTTGTTTTGTTAAAAATAAACTTACACACTTTTATTTTGTTGAAACCTATGTGGTTTTTGTATTTAATGAAAAACATTGTTTAAGGATCTTGAGGTGGACAAGGTTCCAATGTGATGTTTCGAGGGAAGGCCCCCGTACATGGCAAAAAAAGTCTATATGCACACTTGATGGCGCCCTATGACAACAAATGTGCAATATCCTAGTAGTACTTACAGTTGCAGAAGCTCACGAAAGGTTAGAGAGGGGCATCAACAAACATGCCAAAATAGTACAATATTTATGTTTGATAAAAAAAATTAAACAAAGCACATACTTCCACCTCACTTTTACTATTCATTTGTTAATTATAGGATTTAAAATTATTTGTTTAAACATGTAGGGAATTCCAATTGCATGTGCATGAACAACTAATTTTATCCCTCTAACATCATCTTGGGTAGCCTTCCACAACTACGAGCTTTAACTCACATGTGGGTGAAAGTGTATGTAAAGTAGAATCCAATGCAACTATGACATTTTTCACATTCTATGATTGAGTCAAGGAGCATGAAATCTTAGGAGTTAGAAAAAATACAATGGCCTCATTTATGAAACCATGTGTTAATTCAAATGGAAACTACGCAATGTCAAGGCCTTCCAGCGATGAAATTTCCTAAGAAATCCACATTAGATATGAGAAGTAGAGAGGTATGTGAAATAAAATACTAATTTGTCACTGATACTCATACGGTACTGGCTAAATTTTTCAGAATTAACCACCTTCGATTAGTATATGTAGTTTGGAACGCCTTGGGTGTAAACATTTAGATTTTTCATTTTTTTATTGTAGGGTAACTAATTTGCTATGACTTTGTTTTAATATTAATTAAATATTTCTATTTCAATAAATATATCGATTTAAATCAATTTATTTACTTGAAATTTTTAGAGGTAATAAATTTGAGTTTTTTAATATTATCGTGATGTTATATATTTATTTTATGTTAATATATGTTGGGTAGTGGGAAGTTATTGTAATGCCCACTTTCCTTTGACACCTTTTGATACTAATCATGATACTACTTATTATATTATGGACATTGATTATTATAGTATGATGATAGATGTTAGATCATGGATTATTGTTGACTTGATTCAGTTATGATGCATGATGATTATTAGAGACATTTTGGATGTTGATGATGATATACTGTTTGACATGGTTATATTATGGATGTTGTTCAGACATGTGATATTTGGATATTGTGAGTAGACCTAGAAATGGAAATTATTGGATGATGATATAGTTGCTGATAAAACTGTAAATGATATTGTTAGATTGCTTTGATGTTGTTGTGATTCATATATCTAGATGATTTCGGGAATTATATTTATATTATTTTGGATGTTCTGATATGGCCATGAGGCCGAAGGAGGTATTTGTGTTTTCAGGTTAAAATATCACAACAAACATCGGGGGATTGGAGACCAACCACATTGGAATTCTAGATGAATTCAACAAGGTCACCATGGCAACTTGTTTTGTTTGTGTGTGGTTGTTTTGTTAGGGGTACCCATGGGGGGGAACCACCTTTAAATGTGACCAAGGGGTTATGTGTATTTATTTATTTGACCCTTTTGTTTTATGTTGCATGTGTTTATTTTGTGATGCTTTTACCCCTTTCATTAATTATTAAATGGTGTGTAAATTTTGTGAGTAATCATATTGTTAAAATAAATAAATCAAATATGTCATAAGAAGGTAATTAATGAGAGTTGTTGGCCATGATTTAAAGTGATATAAGTATGTGTAAGAGATGTGTAAGTTAACTTTTGAGTGAGAAACACTCCACCTTCTTGGAAATTCGAATTTGTCCTTGGAGGCTGATTTTGGAGGCTTGTGGGACAAGTTAAACTTGTCCCATACCTCTTAAATTTATTTACCAACCATACCTATGGTTGGAGAGTTGAAATGTTGACTTTTATAATGCTTTTTGATAATAAAATTTGTAGGTTTTAATTGCACTTTTCTTACATGTTTTAATTTCAGTCCTTTGGGGTGTGGGTTTGTTTTGGAGTATGTAAGTAAATTGTCATATTATTCACCCACCTATTTATTGTGCATTGGAGAATGAAGTTGACCTTGTGTTGGGGTTGAGGATGTGTGATGTGGCATCCTACATGGATCCACCTCATCCTCTTCCCTTCCCTCTTCTATAAAATTTGATTTGCTTGCCTTATTTGGGGTTGCTTCACTTTGGAGACTTGCTTCTTGGGTGAATTATTTTGTTGTTCTTGGGAGCTCTTGCTTTTGGAGAAGTTGGAAGATTGTGGAATACTTGTGCTTGGTTGATTTTTGGATTGTTTGCTTGGAAACAACTGTTATTTGGAACTTGGGAAACTCCATCATGGAGAGGTAGGAACTTGGCTCTTGAAATGCTCTTCTTGTATGAATGTAAATGTTAATGTATGAATGTTTTGGTATGTTGTGGGTTGTTGGGTAGATGGCCTAGGAATGGTGTAGGAGAAGACTATGGGGTTTAATTTGTGGGAGGCACAAGTGTGTTTTAGGGAGGTATAAGTGTGGAGGGAGTTGGGATTTGGGTTCCACCTTGCAAAGAAATAGCTTGCATTTCTTTACTCGTTATGGGGTGCCATAAGAGGTTGGGGAGGCATAAGGAAATGTGAGGAATAAGGGGTACTTTGGGGAGGCATAAGGAATGTCAGGGCTGTGATATACTATATTTTGGTGGTTTGTAATTCAGGTGGTGATACTCATTTCCCCTTTTGGGAGGCATAAGAAGCATCCCCCATAGTTTCTTGCTCCTTTGGCTTGCTTGATGAAGCCTTAGTATTGTTTGTCATGTTTTAATGTAGTTGTAAACTACATTCAGTTTTTGGAACTGTGTTTTATTGTGAAAGTGTTGCTTGCATGTTTTGTGGAAGCCTGTTGTTGCCATGAGTTGGATCACATCTTTTATTGCATTGTGGTTGGGGCTCGGGGGCCAATGAAGAAGGATGGCTTCTCCTCTTCATTGGATGTCTTGGTTGGGTGGAGAGCATTTCCTTTCCCCTACTCTTGTTGTGATTACAACGTGGGAGAATGAGATATATGCACTTGTTGTTCTGGAGATGAGAAAAAGACAGTTTGACAAGTCCCTTACTGAGATAAAGTTTATTGTAACCTTTCCCACTTGCAGTTGAGGAACTTGTAAATTTTTTGTAATAGAAAGATGTGGTATTGTTTATGAAAGTTGTGAAGTGAAATGTAAAAGAAATAAACTTTGTTTCAGTCTTTGAAAGAATGTGAAAGAATTGTATTCTGTATGATGAACTCGAAGAATGAAAGAAAGGTTGTAAAGTTGTATTTTGGAATCAATAAAGGATTGCATTACCTTCTCAATTTGTGTTGTTGTTTTAAGATTGAACATCTAAATGTGAATTGAAATCTCTGTTTGAAAGAAGTAAATGCGTATGAAGGAAAATGCAGAACTCTGTCTTTTGAAATGTGTAAAGTTGAAAATCATGAAATTGTATTTTGTTTTTCTTTTTGAATGGTTGGAATTGAATCAACTAAATGTATTAGATTTGAATTGGAGCACATTATAATACTTGGAAGAAGAAAATGGCAATTAAACCCTTTTAAATTTGATCTCTGCTATGTATTTTCAAAATGGCAATTACTTTACCTAAAATGCACAGTTCAAACCTGCAACAATGAAATAATAGATTAAACAATTAAAATGAAGTAATTTTCCCTAAACGAATCCAACTAGACAAAAATACTTTAAAGAAATCTTTCAAAACCTGGCAAAACCGAGTTCAAAGCTTTCACTGTCGTTTTGCTGTCAAAATTGTAAACTTTCGAATTGGAACTCTATCAAATAGACCTACCTCACAAAATTAACCTAAATCCACCTAAGAACAATTCTCCATGTCTATTTGACATGTTGAGAGAGGAACAAGAACAAATTGAACAAAATTTATAAATTAAAATTTACCAATTCGAACTGTAAAAGCCTGCAGATCATTTTCACAAAATTGACCCCTTAAACTCTATCAAAATTTAAAACTAATGAAACTTGTGAAAAGAGGACATCGAGAGATTTCCAAAAAGTCCTCATTTTCCCAAAACCGAGCTCTCTATCAAAAGTTATGGCCTTCTGAAGTTTTTCTTCACTTGGTGTCAAAAAAAAAATTTGGGAAAAATTTCCTTGGCGGGCCTGTGGCCTGAATTTTTCCCTTGAAGCTTTGGAAAATTTTGGGAAAATTTTTCCAATTTTTTGCAAGGCAAAATTTTCCAAAGGTGTCAGCGGAGGGGCGGATCTCTTTTAAACTAGCGCTCCCGGAAAATTTTGGGAAAATTTTCTCATTTTCTCCACCGGCCCGCAGCCAATCAGAGGCTGCCACGTGGCACAACATGAGGCATCGACAGAGGAGCAGGCCCTTTTTTCTCTTTGAGCTTTAGAAATTTTTTGGGAAAATTTTCAAAGTTTTCCCTGCTGACCCGCAGCCAATCAGAGGCTGCCACATGGCATCACGAGGCATCAGTGGAGGCACGGGTGAATTTATCCCTTTTTTCCTTCGGGGCACAAAACCTTATTTCTCCATGTTGCTTCGTTTTACCCGCGTTGGCTTAGAAGGTGCCACGTGTCCCTTGTGGACTCGCGGGGGCGCGGGTGCAAAGTTAGTTTTTCGCCCCGCGCGGGAAACTTTTCCAAAAGTCTCCCGCAACCCGCCGACCCACCCTTGGGCAAAAATTTTCACCCCTAGGCCCGCAAGCCCGCTCTTGGGGAAAATTTTCACCCCAAGGCCCGCCGGCCCATAACTTGAAAAATATGAGGAGTTAGGAGGACTTCTTTATATCATTGGAAAGGTGAGGAAATTTCCTATCCAATGGGAATAATTTAGGAAATTTTTGAATGCATTAAGTTTGAGAAAAATCAAGTTGAACCTTTAATCCTGTTAGAGAGTGGGTATGGTGAGGAATTACCCTCTGAACCTTATTGAACCTTCTAACCCTAAATTTGGACCTTATGACCTCTAATAATTGTTAATAAAGGAAAAGTATGTTCTAGTGAATTAGAATTGTTCTGGAACTTGTTAGTGACAGTTGTTGCCTTGTAACCTGGTTGTAGACTCTTTTAAACAAAAAAAAATTATTCCATAATTTTCCTAACTAATCCTAGGTTGTTCTTGGGTCTCAAGTGGGTTGTTTTTAGCGGGCATCACACTTGGTATCAGAGTAGTGGTTCAAAATCTTGGGCCATTGGGCACACTAGAAAACTTGAGACATGAACCTTAAACCTAGCACACTTGTAAATCTAGAAAACAACTTAGTTAGAAATTACATATTTTAGTAAACATGGAAACTAAATGAAACTTAGAAGGATGAACTAACTCTCATCTTGCTCTGTGCAGGAGGCGCAAATAAGATGAGGAGCCTTTTCACATAGACCTAGGCATACCACCACCAGATCATGTTGTAGCAGCCATCCTACCCCAGATTTTGCAGACTCTTCAGGATGTTAATGCCGCTCTACGTGGAGGATCAGTAGGAGGACATGCAGCCAGACATGATAGAGTCACTTCCATTGAGGGTCATGTATCACCTCAACCCAGTGAGGAACATGGAGGAGAGAATTCCCATGCAGAGTCAGCCAGAGTAAAGTCACCACAGAGGGGACAGGGTGACCGAGTTTCAGGGCATAGAGAGAGGTCTCGGAGCCCTAGGCTTAGGGATGAGCATACAGAGAGACCTAGAGGCCGTCAGACCATAGCTGCAGATCACATCAGGGAGATCCTGAAGCTTTGGCCATCACATTATTCTGGTGACATAGGTGGATTTCAGGCAGAGGCCTGGTTGGTGAGCTTGAGTGGATGCTTCAAGCTCTGTCCTTGTTCTAGCAACATGAAAGCTCATGTTTCGATCCATCTACTGAGGGATGGAGCTGGTGTCTGGTGGTGGACAGAGGAGCAGAAGCTCCATGTTGATTCTGAGACAGTTACCTGGGAGCTCTTTGAGGAGCGTTTCAAGAGTAGATATTTGTCACGGAGGTTCATACAGCAACAGATAGATGAGTTCCATGACCTCTGACAGGCATCTCTTACAGTGGCTTGAGTATGAGAGTAGATTTCTAGATCTACTCCAGTATGTTGATTACATGTAGGATGAGTAGGTGCGGATCCATAGGTTCATCTGGGGCCTGAATCTAGATATTGGAGGTGCAGTGCAGATCCATTATCCACAAACATTAGCTGAGGCCATCGAGAAGGCCTATATAGCAGAGGAGACTCAGGGAAAGACCCAGCAGGCTAGAGACTGAGTCCAGAGCCGCATATAGTAGATGCAGGACAACAGATCGAGGGGGTCAGTACCTCTCCCTTGAGGTGGATAGGGTTCAACACAGTCATCTTTTAGACCACAGCAGTAGCAGCAGCAGTCCCGCCCACCTTATAGACCTCCACAGAGATTTGATGCACAGAGAGGTCAGAGTATGGGGCCTCCTCCTAGGGGTCCCATTAGGACACAAGGTGCCCAGAGAGCTCACTCAGCAGGAGCTCACCAGCAGAGACCTCAGTAGACCATATCTGGATCATCAGGATCCACACCATAGACCTCCAGAGTACCGGTCAGACCTGCTACACAGGGGAGAGGATCAGGAAGTTGTTTTGGTTGTGGTGTTACTGGAAATTTTTGGAGAGACTTACCCATAGAACCCTAATAACAAGGGTAAGACACAGATCTCAGAGCCTACTATTGGTGATATGGGGTGCAGTCATAGGATGTATGCAGCAGTCAAGAACCGCTAGGCAGAGCACTAGAGTATAGTTATTGAGACCACAGGTAGCATTGGTGGTATTCCTACCTCCATTTTGTTTGATTCTGGTTCTTCTGATTCTTTTATTGCACCATCTTTAGTAGAGCGATGCAAGCTGGTGGTAGTTAGGTAGGGTCATAGTTGGGATGTTGAGATGGCTTCTGGAGCCAAGATCTCTGTAGACTCCTTAGTTAAGGAGTGTGTGGTGGATTTGGGACCTTTCACCACTACCTCGGATCTTTGTATCCTTCCTTTGGGCTCTTATGGAGTCATCTTGGGTATGGATTGGTTGTCTGCACATAGGGCCAGGATGGATTGTTACCACAAGATCATATCTTGTGAAGATGATTTGGGAGTTGAGTCGGTGATTTCAGGGGTCAGGAGACCCGTTTCTATTCACACCATCTCTGCTATGTAGCTTAAGCGGTGTGTGCGATGGGGTTGTCAGATGTATGCTGTGACAGTCAGTGATAGATCAGAGGATGGGTCTAGTGGACCATCGCTAGATGATCATCCCATTTTGAGAGAGTTTGCAGATGTCTTTCCAGGGGAGCTACCAGGGTTACCACCCCCACATGAGATTGATTTTCATATAGATCTGGTTCCGGGAGCAGAGCCTATCTCACGAGCACCTTATAGGATGACTACCCCAGAGCTCTGTGAGCTCAAGTTGCAGCTTGAGGGCCTTCTGGAGAAGGGCCTAATTCATCCTAGTGTATCCCCTTGGGGTGCACTGGTGATCTTTGTAAAGAAGAAGGATGGATCCTTGTGGTTGTGTATTGATTACCACCAGCTGAACAAAGTAATGATCAAGAATCATTATCCCCTTCCACGCATTGATGATTTGTTTGATCAGATGAAGGGAGCCACAATTTTCTCTAAGATAGACCTTAAGTCAGGCTATCATCAGCTGAGGATTTCGGAGGTGGACATTCATAAGACCGCCTTTTGTATGAGATATGGCCACTATGAGTTCACAGTGGTACCCTTTGGCTTGACTAATGCCCCCGTAGTGTTTATGAGTTTGATGAATGGGGTATTTAGGACCTTCTTAGATCGTTTCGTGCTCATCTTCCTTGATGACATTTTGATTTACTCACGTACGCGTGAGGAGCACGAGGGGCACCTTCGCCAGGTTCTTCAGTGTCTTCGGGAGCAGCAACTTTACGGGAACTTGGAGAAGTGTGCATTCTTTCAGACGGAGGTGCAGTATTTGGGTCATATCATTTCTGGGGAAGGTATCACCATCGATCCTTCCAAGATTAGAGCTATTATGGATTGGCCAACACCCACTACTGTGACTGAGGTGTGTAGCTTCATGGGACTAGTAGGATACTACCAGAGATTTGTTCAGGACTTCTCTCAGATTGCACACCCCATCACTTCCCTTCAGAGGAAAGGGAAGAAGTTTGTTTGGTCAGACAGGTGCGAGTAGGCCTTCAGTACACTGAAGGAATGTCTCACTACAACACCTATTCTTGCAGTGCCGGATCCACAGGGTGAGTTTTTCATTTGCACGGATGCTTCTTTAGCAGGGCTTGGTGGTGTGTTGATGCAGGAGGGTAGAGTAGTGGCTTTTGAGTCTCGCAAACTCAAAGATTACGAGCTTAATTATCTGACTCATGATCTTGAGCTTACGGTAGTTGTGCATGCTTTGGTTTGATGGAGGCACTTTCTTCTTGGTCAGAGATTCACACTCAGGAAGATCACTTGAGTCTTCGCCACCTCTTCACGTAGCCCAATCTCAACGCTCGTCAGCGGCATTGGATGGAGTTGCTTTGTGAGTATGATATGGAGATAGAGCATGTGAAGGGGAAGGAGAATGTGGTGGTAGACACTCTCAGTAGATGGAGACATGTGGTTATGGCTACTTCAGTGGGCACAGATTTACGGAGCAGGATCCTTCAGCAGCTTCCTCTTGACAGCTTCTACATTGCAGTTCGAGCAGAGATCGAGTCTCAGAGACCCCTCGAGGGGAAGTTTGATGGTTTCTCACTAGAGGCAGATGGCCTTCTCAGGCACAGAGGTTAGATTTATGTTCCCAGAGAGGGAGGCTTGAGGCAGGACATCTTGGCAGAGGCACATCATGCACCCTATTCAGCCCATCCTGGGGTGAAGAAGATGCACGCTACTTTGAGACAGTTGTATCACTGGAGAGGACTTCACAGAGATGTGGCTCAGTTTGTGTCATGATGTTTAGAGTGCCAGAAAGTGAAGGCCGAGCATCAGCATCCAGCTGGCCTTCTCTTTCCTCATGCTATACCGGAATGGAAGTGGGACACCATTTCCATGGACTTCATTGTTGGGCTACCGATGTCGAGATATCACCACGACGCCATCATGGTCACAGTTGATAAATTGACAAAAGTTGCTCACTTTTCTCTAGTGAAGACCACTTATACAGCTAGTGCAGTGGCACGGGTATATTTGGATGAGATTGTCAGGTTGCATAGGATTCCATGGAAGATCATTAGTGACTGTGATCCTTTGTATACTTCCCATTTCTGGACTACCATGCAGCACGCCCTCGGGATGAGAATCAACTTCAGCACAACATATCACCCTGAGATAGATGGACAGACTGAGCGGGTGAATCAGATTTTAGAGGACATGCTCAGGATGTATGTGATGGATCAATAGTCTAGATGGGAGGAGTACCTGTACTTGGTGGAGTTTTCCTACAATAATAGTTTTCAGAGTTCTATAGGCATGGCTCCTTTTCAGGCTTTGTATGGTAGAGAGTGCAGGACACCTCTTAGTTGGGACAGGTTAGAGGACAGGGTTTCTCTTGGACCAGCTTTGTTACAGGACATGGAGCAGTAGGTGGTTTTGATCAGACAGAGATTGCAGGAGGCACAAGACAGGTAGAAGAAGTATACAGATCAGCATAGGATGGACCGTAGTTTTGATGTGGGCATGAAGGTGTTCCTTCGTGTCAGGCCACACAAGAGCCCTATCCGTTATGGAAAAGGTTCTAAGTTAGCTCCTAGATTCGTGGGTCCTTTTGAGATCTTGGAGTGTATCGGCCCTTTGGCCTACCATCTAGCATTGCCACCCAGCTTGTCTCACGTACATGATGTGTTTCATGTTTCAGTTCTTAGGAGATATGTTGCAGATCCTTCTCATGTGTTAGATTGGACATCATTGCAGGTGCAGGATCAGGGGCAGGTGATGGTGGAGCCCATTCACATCATAGATCGCAGGACCCTGGGCCTTCAAGGTAGAGAGGTTGATCAGGTCCAGGTGCAGTGGGACAGATATGATGAGACTGCAGCTACATGGGAGGATGCTACTTTGCTACGAGTTCAGTTTCCACATTTGTTCCAGTGACTTCCAGGAGGAAGTTGAGTCTAAGGGGAGGGGGATGTAGTGCCCACTTCCCTTTGACACCTTTTGATACTAATCATGATACTGCTGATTATATTATGGAGTTGATTATGGACCTTATTATAGTATGATGATAGATGTTAGATCATGGATTATTGTTGACTTGATTCAGTTATGATGCATGATGATTATTAGAGGCATTTTGGATATTGATGATGATATACTGTTTGACATGGTTATGTTATGGATGTTGTTTAGACATGTGATATTTGGATATTGTGAGTAGACCTAGAAATGGAAATTATTGGATGATGATATAGTTGCTGATAAAACTGTAAATGATATTGTTAGATTGCTTTGATGTTGTTGTGATTCATATATCTAGATGATTTCAGGAATTATATTTATATTATTTTGGATGTTCTGATATGGCCATGAGGCCGAAGGAGGTATTTGTGTTTTGCAGGTTAAAATATCACAACAAACATCGGGGGATTGGAGACCAACCACATTGGAATTCTAGATGAATTCAACAAGGTCACCATGGCAACTTGTTTTGTTTGTGTGTGGTTGTTTTGTTAGGGGTACCCATGGGGGGAACCACCTTTAAATGTGACCAAGGGGTTATGTGTATTTATTTATTTGACCCTTTTGTTTTATGTTGCATGTGTTTATTTTGTGATGCTTTTACCCCTTTCTTTAATTATTAAATGGTGTGTAAATTTTGTGAGTAATCATATTGATAAAATAAGTAAATCAAATATGTCATAAGAAGGTAATTAATGAGAGTTGTTGGCCATGATTTAAAGTGATATAAGTATGTGTAAGAGATATGTAAGTGATGTGTAAGTTAACTTTTGAGTGTGAAACACTCCACCTTCTTGGAAATTCGAAATTGTCCTTGGAGGCTGATTTTGGAGGCTTGTGGGACAAGTTAAACTTGTCCCATACCTCTTAAATTTATTTACCAACCATACCTATGGTTGGAGAGTTGAAATTTGACTTTTATACTGCTTTTTGAGAAGGCAATTTGTAGGTTTTAATTGCACTTTTCTTACATGTTGTAATTTCAGTCCTTTGGGGTGTGGGTTTGTTTTGGAGTATGTAAGTAAACTGTCATATTATTCACCCACCTATTTATTGTGCATTGGAGAATGAAGTTGACCTTGTGTTGGGGTTGAGGATGTGTGATGTGGCATCCTACATGGATCCACCTCATCCTCTTCCCTTCCCTCTTCTATAAAATTTGATTTGCTTGCCTTATTTGGGGTTGCTTCACTTTGGAGACTTGCTTCTTGGGTGAATTATTTTGTTGTTCTTGGGAGCTCTTGCTTTTGAAGAAGTTGGAAGATTGTGGAATACTTGTGCTTGGTTGATTTTTGGATTGTTTGCTTGGAAACAAATTGTTGTTTGGAACTTGGGAAACTCCATCATGGAGAGGTAGGAACTTGGCTCTTGAAATGCTCTTCTTGTATGAATGTAAATGTTAATGTATGAATGTTTTGGTATGTTGTGGGTTGTTGGGTAGATGGCCTAGGAATGGTGTAGGAGAAGACTATGGGGTTTAATTTGTGGGAGGCACAAGTGTGTTTTAGGGAGGTATAAGTGTGGAGGGAGTTGGGATTTGGGTTCCACCTTACAAAGAAATAGCTTGCATTTCTTTACTCGTTATGGGGTGCCATAAGAGGTTGGGGAGGCATAAGGAAATGTGAGGAATAAGGGGTACTTTGGGGAGGCATAAGGAATGTCAGGGCTGTGATATACTATATTTTGGCAGTTTGTAATTCAGGTGGTGATACCCATTTCCCCTTTTGGGAGGCATAAGAAGCATCCCCCATAGTTTCTTGCTCCTTTGGCTTGCTTGATGAAGCCTTAGTATTGTTTGTCATGTTTTAATGTAGTTGTAAACTACATTTAGTTTTTGGAACTGTGTTTTATTGTGAAAGTGTTGCTTGTGTGTTTTGTGGAAGCCTGTTGTTGCCATGAGTTGGATCACATCTTTTATTGCATTGTGGTTGGGGCTCGGGGGCCAATGAAGAAGGATGACTTCTCCTCTTCATTGGATGTCTTGGTTGGGTGGAGAGCATTTCCTTTCCCCTACTCTTGTTGTGATTACAACGTGGGAGAATGAGATATATGCACTTGTTGTTCTGGAGCTGAGAAAAAGATAGTTTGACAGTCCCTTGCTGAGATAAAGTTTATTGTAACCTTTCCCACTTGCAGTGGAGGAACTTGTAAATGTTTTGTAATAGAAATATGTGGTATTGTTTATGAAAGTTGTGAAGTGAAATGTAAAAGAAATAAACTCTGTGTTTAGTCTTTGAAAGAATGTGAAAGAATTGTATTCTGTATGATGAACTCGAAGAATGAAAGAAAGGTTGTAAAGTTGTATTTTGGAATCAATAAAGGATTGCATTACCTTCTCAATTTTTTTTTCTATTTTAAGATTGAACATCTAAATGTGAATTGAAATCTCTGTTTGAAAGAAGTAAATGTGTATGAAGGAAAATGCAGAACTCTGTCTTTTGAAATGTGTAAAGTTGAAAATCAGAATTGTATTTTCTTTTTCTTTTTGAATGGTTGGAATTGAATCAACTAAATGTATTAGATTTGAATTGGAGCACATTATAATACTTGGAAGAAGAAAATGGAAATTAAACCCTTTTAAATTTGATCTCTGCTATGTATTTTCAAAATGGCAATTACTTTACCTAAAATGCACAGTTCAAACCTGCAACAATGAAATAATAGATTAAACGATTAAAATGAAGTAGTTTTCCCTAAACGAATCTAACTACACAAAAATATTTAAAAGAAATCTTTCAAAACCTGGAAAAAATGAGTTCAAAGCTTTCACTATCGTTTTGCTGTCAAAATTGTAAACTTTTGAATTGGAACTCTATCAAATAGACCTACCTCACAAAATTAACCTAAATCCACCTAAGAACAATTCTCCATGTCTATTTGACATGTTGAGAGAGGAACAAGAACAAATTGAACAAAATTTTATAAATTAAAATTTACCAATTCGGACTGTAAAAGCCTACAGATCATTTTCACAAAATTGACCCCTTAAACTCTATCAAAATTTAAAACTAATGAACCCTGTGCAAAGAGGACGTTGAGATATTTCCAGAAAGTCCTCGTTTTCCCAAAACTGAGCTCTCTATCAAAAGTTATGGCCTTCTGAAGTTTTTCTTCACTTGGCGTCAAAAAAAAAAAATTGGGAAAAATTTCCTTGGTGGGCCCGCGGGCCTGAATTTTTCCCTTAGAGCTTTGGAAAATTTTGGGAAAATTTTCCAATTTTTCCCCACTACCCCGCTAGCCTGCAGCCAATCAGAGGCTGCCACGTGGCACCATGAGGTGTCAGCAGAGGGGTGGATCTCTTTTAAACTTAGCGCTCCCAGAAAATTTTGGGAAAATTTTCCAAATTTTCTCCGCCGGCCCGCAGCCAATCAGAGGCTGCCACGTGGCACAACGAGGCATCGGCGGAGGAGTGGGCCCCTTTTTCCCTTTGAGCTTCAGATTTTTTTTGGAAATTTTTCCAAGTTTTCCCCGCCCGACCGCGTAGCCAATCAGAGGCTGCCACATGGCATCACGAGGCATCGGTAGAGGCACAGGTGAATTTATCCCTTTTTGCCTTCGGGGCACGAAACCTTATTTCTCCCTGCCGCTCCATTTTACCCGCATTGGCTTAGAAGGTGCCACGTGTCCCTGGCGGACTCGCGGGGGCGTGGGTGCAAAGTTAGTTTTTCACCCCACGCGGGAAACTTTCCAAAAGTCTCCCCGTGGCCCGCCGACCCGCCCTTGGGGAAAATTTTCACCCCTGGGCCCGCAAGGCCTGCTCTTGGGGAAAATTTTCACCCCAAGGCCCACCGGCCCATAACTTGAAAAATATGAGGAGTTAGGAGGACTTCTTTATATCATTGGAAAGGTGAGGAAATTTCCTATCCAATGGGAATAATTTAGGAAATTTTTGAATGCGTTAAGTTTGAGAAAAATCAAGTTGAACCTTTAAGCACCCTATTAAAGAGTGGGTATGGTGAGCAATTACCCTCTGAACCTTATTGAACCTTCTAACCCTAAATTTTGGACCTTATGACCTCTAATAATTGTTAATAAAGGAAAAGTATGTTCTAGTGAATTAGAATTGTTCTGGAACTTGTTAGTGACAGTTGTTGCCTTGTAACCTGGTTGTAGACTCTTTTAAACAAAAAAAATTATTCCATAATTTTCCTAACTAATCCTAGGTTGTTCTTGGGTCTCAAGTGGGTTGTTTTTAGCGGGCATCACAGTTATAATATTCATGAACAAATTAGGATTTTTTCTTGTATTTAATATGTTGTTAAAACAAAAATGAAGGGTTTTATGTTGTTAATTAATAAAGAAAATTTAAATATGTATTTATAAATCAAAGTGGTAATACTGATAATGATGTTAATAATTATTTTTATTATTCCATGTTCTTTTTGGTCACATAGTTGGCATACACGCAGGGGCGTGTCTTACCCTAGGCAACCTAGGCAGTTGCCTAGGGCACACAAAAAGGAGGGCGTCACATTTTCTAAAAAAAAATCCAGGTGGCAGGTCGGCTAGGCACGGAGGCAGTCAGCTAAGGACCTTTGCTTAAAATTTTACAAAAAAAACAATTGATATAAAAAGAGGGCGCCGTTGTTAGCCTGTTTCAAATTCATTTTTTGAATTGTTCAGTTCTCCTATAATCGATTCCCGAATCTCCTGGCCCTGCCCCTGCTGCTGCAAATTTTGGAGTGACTGTTAGTGTTCTTCAGTAGAACTGTGAACCAGAACACCGTAACACATCCTGTAGGCTGTGGGTTGTATCTTGTTGTTGTTCTTAACTTTGGAGCGACTGTTCTTAAATTTAGAGCGACTGTTCTTAAGTTTATCTTAAAATCTCTCTCTGCAGACTTTATTCGTTTAATTTCATGACAACTGTCAAAATTAACAACCTGTCAACCACTACCAGTCTACCGGAGCAGACTGCAATTTGAATTCTTGTGTACCAAGGCCGAGATCTCTTGGAGGAGGGCAAGGCTCGTTGGGATACCTGTTTGGATCAGGATCACCATTACCCATCTCAGATAACAAGCCAACCAGTTCAAATAACTATTATCGGGCAGATAGCCAAAATTGTGGGAATTTCATTACTGTAAGTTGTTGTTTTGCTTTTCTTTTTATCAGAATTTTCATGGAAGTTGTGGGTATTTTCTGAGATTCATAATGTGATTTTAGGAGAAGCCATCAACGAAAGTGCAGCAAGCACCTGGAGGAGACTCTTCTCTTGGCTATCTCTTTGGACCCCAGAAATCATAATATCTTGCATGCCTTATCATTATCATATTATTTCTACTTTGTATTGTATATTAAATAAATGTCTAGCAGCCAATCATGGCATCCAAAGCAGGAATTTTCATGCTCGTCTCTCAATATGAGAAGAGATTTGTTGTATACTTTTTATCTTCTATTGTGGGTTACATAACATAATAATGACCCAAACAATTAATTTATTCTTCAATAATATTGGTTGAGTGATATCTATTTTGAATTTGCATTGAAATATGCCTGTGATCACAATTTCATTAACTAGATGGATTTTTTTTTAATTCTCAAATTATTTATTTCTATATATATGTGTTATACTGTGAACTTGAGGAGAATGTGACACCATTTTTTAACTTATTGCAAACTTTTAAACTGAAATTTTGTTTTAACATTTTATTTTTACACTTATTTTTAAAGATAATTATCATAGAATGTGCGGACTCGTGCATATATGGTTCCTCCTTCGTATCATCGTAAGTTTACGATATGGATTTGTTTATTTTCCACCAATCATATCAATGCCCTGGTGATATGATTGATGTTTTCCACCAATCATATCAATGCCTTGGTGAATTCTTGTGTGCCCCGGTGGTCTGTGGAGTCTAGACAGCCCGAGTCGGTGTTTGGTGTTTCTTAGTCAATGTTTGTGTTTCTCACTGTCTTAGACTCGGTCATTCTTGGCATTTGAAAATATTTTGACATGTTATAGCCTATGCAAAAGTGGAAACAAACCTTAACCTGTGCAAGTTGCAACTAACGAATAACAAATAGGCTTAGCATACAAAGCTTGAAAGCATTGAGCAAGAGACATTGTTGAACATTTCATGGAAGAAAACCTCTGAATTCTGAACTCATTTATCTTATATTGTAATTTGTATCAGTTTGAAAATCAAATAGCGCTGAAAAATAAGATGCTAGGGAACTTTGTGAAGGCTATCTACTACATGCATATAGTAAGGCTATTTGCTTTAATAAAATGTGTCAAGAGTTATACTAAGTCTATAATTATTTAAAAAACATTCACATATAGGTGGATTGTTGGTATCGGGTGGTGTTATCCAAAATTTTCTCCTCAAGATAATTCTGATAACATACATCAAATTATTTAGTCCCGAGAAAGTAGATTTATTCAAGGCCCGAAATCGTGTTTTTGGGCCCCCCTCGACTTCTCTCTAACTCTCCCATCCAAGAAGAAATCCCAACGAGTTAGAAAAAATGGAAAAAATGCAAAAAATAAGGTTAATTTTTAATGAGGCTAGATATATTTAAATAAAAGAAACATATTCAGCTCCAGTCAGTTAATGCTCATTCCCGTCAAATGACAGAAAACGCCTGTCAGACCCAAAATAGCTGCCCACACTCAGAAGGCCATAACTTTTGCATTTCTCAATGAAATCACGTAAAATTGGCACTGTTGGAATTGTGGCTCCAAGACCGATGCACAAAAATCAAGAAATTCTAGATTTGATGAGATGTTGATGGATATTTTTTATAAAACGTGGCCGGGTTCATAATAGTGTTTTATTTAGCAGTTGGGAATGCAATTAAGAGGCATGGTCATCATTCTTTCTCTGCTACAACAC
Source organism: Taxus chinensis (assembly GCA_019776745.2). Taxonomy (NCBI): domain Eukaryota; kingdom Viridiplantae; phylum Streptophyta; class Pinopsida; order Cupressales; family Taxaceae; genus Taxus; species Taxus chinensis. Next base: position 162,533,314 of record CM034157.1, read on the forward strand.
CTGGGACAGTACAAGGATCCTTTTGCAAGTAATATACAATCATTTTACTCCATTTAATGCCTCTTACAAGTGGTTGAAGGACAGATTTCAGGATTTCCATTTTCCCTTCTCTCTTTCTTCTCATTTTTTCTATAAATGGGAGTGTTGTGCTCATTGTAAGGGGGAGCTTTTCCAGATAGAAAATATTCTTTCAAAATTGAGCTTTGTGAAGCCAATGTGCTGTAGGCACTTGTAGTGGATGCCTTGCATGGTGATCCAAGCCCTTATCTTGTAATAGATTGAACTGTGCATATCATGAGGCAATAAAATATAAGTTTGTGGATGTATCTTCCCTTGCTGTGTTTTCTTGCATTCTTCTTGCCCCTCCAATCTTGATTACAAGAATACTATGTCTAATTTGTGTTCATGTAGGGATCCACTATCATTGGGTATGTTTGAAATGTGGTTGTAAAAATGCATTTTTGTTGGATCGTGGGGAACTGTCATCACTCCCTCTAGTGTGCATTTTGCTTCTTTATCTCACACATTGGAAGGATACTCTCACACACCCTCCTTTTCTGGTGTATCACCGCTTTAGTGTAGGCTTTCATTTTATGCACTCTCTCTCCTTGGTCCCTTGGAAAGCTAGATTAGAACAATTAGTTTACCCTACATTAGAGTAGATTGTGGCAGGTAGTTTAGGAGCAAGGACCAGCTTTCTCTGGAGGTCTATCTCAAGTAGCAAGTCCCACAACTTGGAGATAGTACCCATGTTATCCAATCACACCGTGAGTTCAAGTATATGCACTTGTCGAAACATAAGTGTGTTATGATTTGGTGATAATAGGTGGGAGGGGGGGTGTACACTCTAAGTACTGCCTAGGGCGCTCGGAAACCTTAATTCAGCCTTACATACACAAGTAAGAGTTGGATTAGATATAGCTCCCGCTCTTCCTTCTTTAACTCAGATGATGCCATTGAAGGCAACAATGACATACATGATTGGTTATGCTAGCTCAATGCATTTTTAAATTGTTTTTATGACTCTTAAAATATGCATTGAATCAAATATCATTCCCGCCTTGGTTGGTTGGTCTAGTCAGTAGTAATATATTGCGATCATCATGGTAATAAGGAAAAGTTTATAAAATATGTGCCCCTCTCGCTAACATAATGGTCAATTGGTTACAGGATTCATATGTTTCTTGTCTTGTTACTCATGTCAGATATTCCTTTTTTAGTACATGTTAGAATTGTTTCTATGGATTTAGAAACCTCACCTGGCTTACTACCTAATAGACCATAGATACCTCTTTAATGCATCTTGAATTTGTTTTAATGACTCCATAAATCTATGTAATTTATTATTGGTATGACATTGCACCTCCTTGTCATACAAGTGAAATTTGTAATAGGGAGAAAGATTTAAGTGTTGTTGAATTAAATCCATAACTCAATTTTCTACAAATGTTTGTTGTCATCGCTAAGTCATTAGAGTTTATTTGAAAGTGCAGAGTATTCGTCGAAAATGGAAGTCATACACAATATTATGTGTATTGAGTTCGAATTCGATAATCTAATCACTTTGAGACTCAGGCCATCCTCACCATCAAGGATGCGATTTGACGGGAAGGGGTTCCCATCAATGGAATTTTTCTAGAAGGGGAAAAGATATTTGCTCCCTATCCTCTTATAAATTCATGTATTAAAACTTATGCTCATTCAATTAATTTTCTGAATAGATCTAAAATATATTTTATTACTATTGAATAACTACTTAAGAATGTACACTTCATAATAAATTTAACGATTTTAATAGATTAATTCTTGTCAACAAATGACGGGTATAAACAAACACAAACTCTCAAATACATCCAAACCACCCAAAAACGAGTGGGACGTGTGTCAAATCTTATCCCTAGTCACCATTATAAAATGTTCACATTTTTCACATCACCTTCTAATTTTGCTCCATGACGTGCACGCATGTGTGGAGAAAATTCTAGAAGAGTAACACCATTTTCTTGACTTTTTGGGCTATGTAAGAAATATACATGGTTTAAGACTCGTCTTTAAGAATGCAAAATTTTATTGGATCTGATGAAGCAATACAAAGTAACTTTTCAAGGCATTCAACATTGGGTAGTGACAAAATTTTCAACCTAGGGTGAGATAATTCACTCCTTACATTATATCTCCAATGAAGCCTCACAAGTGCAATATAAGGCACACATAGTTATAGGATTCGTAAGATATCCCATAAATGAAGCTAGGGGAGCTAGTCTCACAATTAAGTAATTATTGTAGCATCATCTTACTTGTATTAGCCAACAACCAAAAACATCCAATTTTGTCGCAAATGTATATTGCATTTCTTTCCTCAAACTTGCTAAACTACTCTCTTCACATGGCCTCATAATCAACATCATTACCACTGGAGTAAGATTGCCCCCAAATTGCAATCCCTCAGTGTCTAATTCGATATTCAATTTGTAGTTCTCTCTCCCATACATAGATGGCCTCACTACCACTAGCAAAATCATACATGCAGTCTTTCCATGGTGGAAAGCTTTCTGTTATTTTTTTCTTCGGAAAAACTTTTTGTGTTGATGGAAGAATGGCTTTGGTAGATTAGAGAAGGGAGTTCACTAGAATCCATGTCCATCATAACCAACATCTTCTTGTGTTGGGTAGCAGATTCAACTTCTCGGTTTGGGACCTTCCCCCCAAGATTTTTCCAGCCCATGAATGACTCCTCCCACAATCCCTATCTACGTCGTCTCTTTTCCCCTACAATGTTTCCTTTCTTCAAATTCAAGTCCTTAAATTCATCGCTATCAATGTCCACACATCACAAGTCATATGCGACTGCTAATTTACTATCAACATAACGTTACACCTCATTTTCATGCAAGTGATAGTGATAATGGTGAAAGCGAACTACGTGTGGTTGAATGAATTCCAAAACTCATTCCAACGTGTATCGAAATTTGATCTCACAATCTAATCACGTTGATAGTGAGGCCATCCTCGCCATTATAATATGTTCACATTTTCCACGTGACCGTGTAATTTGGAACTACAGGACGTGCACATATTTGTAGAGAAACTTATAGGGTTCGGAAGATTTTCAGTTGCCGAAAGCATAAGCATCTAGTTTTACATCAAGTGAAATGGACGTGTTTTAGGCATTCTGAGTTGCATTTATCTGCCAACTTTGCTTCTCCCCTCCAGACTGAGATTTGTATAAATACTTCGGAAAAACTCGAGATTTTTATTCAAATCAACTCGAAATGGGCAACGTACTGCGATGAGTATTTAAGAGTGAACGGATAAAAATCACGAAAATCGACGGATCTGTGATCAAACTGTCGACTCCTGTTAATGTTAAGGAAACTGTGGGAAATCATTCTGATCATGGGGTGTTCGAAGCAGATGCAGTTCGTCGACTGGGAATTCTCAGTCGACCATTTCCGGAAAGCGCAGAGCTTCAACGTGGTCGACTCTATTTTCTCATTCCTCTTCCTCAACAAACAAAGGGTTTTAATAAACGTCTGACTGCGTCTTCTAGACTCCGTCGGTTGCAATTTTATCGAAGTTCTTTCTCCATTGCAGATTTAACGACACCAGAGTTTGATAAGGACCTGAGAAGTATTTCCTCGCCCGACGAGGGACCGAACAGGCGTTTAAAGCTTCGCCTTCGCAAAGACGAGCTCGCTATGTTGATGTCTGATAACAGGAATTTTAGGGTGGAAAATCTTGTCGATCCCAAGTTTGAGCAGGCTATTGACAAAAAATATGAGGATCTGATGTCGCGAGCACCGAAGCCATGCTTGGATGGCATCGCTGAGTTCATAAGCACAACTCCAGTATGTACTCACTGTTTTTTTTCAATATAATTATAGTTTTGATAACTTTTTGTTATGGATCTAATTCTGTCATTCTCGATGCAGGATGGTTATGTGCACTCCTGATTACTGAGCGATTCGTGTTTCCCTTAAGAAGGCATACCCAAGTTTGAATCAATTCCATGCTAAAGGTTCGCCAAGCATGCATTGCATGTTACCATTCCGTCTAGTCTTATCTAAAATTAGGAGGAATTCGAGTATTACGACGTGATATGATTGGAGTCTATGGAGAGGATGGGTAATTGTTTTATTAAAACATAAATGTAAAAAATAACATTGTTCAAAGGAGTTAAAATATTATATAGTATTTTTTTTTTTCTTTGTTGAGCATTTGGCATTTTTTTTCCATGCAAAAAGGCAAGAACTTTCTTCAATTCAATTATTAAGTTTTAATCTTTTTTGGAGTATAGTTTTATAAAAAGAAACACATTATACATTTTATACGAAATTAGTTATAGACTTTTTCTTTCTACTAAATTTTTTATTTTCATAAATTTCTAAAAAAAATGGCTACAATTCAAAAGTACAAGTTACTTAATCTTAACGATTTTATTTGTGAGAGAATAATATCTCTTAAGAATAATTATTGTTCAATATTATATAATTAACCTCTTTACTTCAATAATGATTAAGGTATAATATGAAAATCATACTAGGACAAATAAACAACCCAACCCAATGATAACACTTGTAAGAGACATAATAGTCATGGATTTGGAAGAGGTAAACCATGTTCATATCATAGAAATAAAAAGTTCCAAATACTAAGATATTTGGGATGAAGTCTTACTAGGATTCTAAGGGTTGTAAGATTTAACAAAATAAATAATAACATAATAAGACATCAACATAATCAACCATTCAATTTCAAAGAAAGAGTTTAAGATTGGAGATACTTACTTTCGATGACATTGTCAACCCCTTCTTGGGTTCGGGATACCTAAGAACACTACCATGTTCCATAAGAATAGAGGCGGAGATAGCAATGAAGGTCATGGTTGCTCAACCATATTTTGCATAGATGCAAGAACATAGTATGAAAGCAAATGGAATCGATTCTGGATAGATTTTCGAAAAGAAGACGGATGCTCAAAACAAGGGAAATGTACCGAAGCAACTAAAATATGACACCCAACCTCCCTCAACTAATTTTATGACCTTCAATGGTACAATCATGCTCTCTTTTCCCATCATTTACTATTATGGTTGTGGGTTTAGGAATAGAAAATGCCCTAGTTCAACTAATAGCTTGAACGTGTTATGTACCCTTTGTCTTTCTGGGTGAAGAGATATTAGAAAAGGAACCTTATTTCAGAAGGATTGGTCTAATTTGTAGATTCAACAATCTTTGGACCGAATTTGTTGCTTTACATTCTATAATATTTGAGCATTAGAAGCCTTTAATGGGTGGTATTGTGGATATTTATACCTATGCTAGTTTTTTTTTTTTTTTTTTTTTCGTTTGATTTGGGATAGAGACACTATCTTTGAAAATATTTGGGTCCATAAGTATCATCACTTAGTATTGAAACTCAACATTTAACCTTTAGTCCCACTACTAAGGCATTTCAATCAAGTTGGTTGGGGTAAGATTACCACATCTTCCACTATAATTTTGAAGAAAATTTGATATTATATCCATCAACAACGCTTTGGGTATATTTTTGGTGATATACTCTGAGACTGATCTAGTACCACATCCTCTCTATAGTCACATTTTAGTTGATTTATACACTTTGATGGACCTCCCGACTCATATTGAGCTCAATTTTCAAGATTGATCTTAGTACCGAACTCTCGATTTTAGGATCTTTCCCTTTAGATATTGGAATTTTTTTGAGTTAGGTCACTTGGCTTACGATTTCCAATTCCTAAATTAAAAAAAGAATGAGAGAGGTTCATAGTAGAAGGATGCCCTACCTCATTATCTATATGTGAAAGATAAAGTAGATATCACTTCTAATTCATTTTCATAATTGACAGATTATGAGGAATGCCCTCTAGTCCGTGAAGAGGATGCAAATACCATTTTTCCAATAATCCATGTAAGTATCTTGTAGGGAAGTTTCTTGAGTAGAAAAATACCATGACACAAGAACCATTGGCGGATACCTCTGGGGCTAATACTTAGAACTAGTTTATGGCCGAACTAGTTAATAATTTGGAAGAAGGATTACATTCATAAAAGTTTCAAAAGATTGACTGCTTGGATGTTTTTATTTTGGTGAACTTGATATTGAAAATTTCCATGAGGAATACATAGGAGTTGAAAATGCAAATAGGTAGTCCAAGAAAATGTGTTTGACAGATGCAAGATTAGTTGTAATTCCGTTGATTGTGGTTTGTTATGTTTCAGATGGTTTCATTGAGCTTTAGTTTCTTTATTTTGGTATCTCTTTGTGTCAAAATGCTTATATCTTTAAGTTTTCTGTAAAATGAATGGGTTCCTTTCAAAATATCTCATGTTTACCCTTTTAGAAAAAAATAAATAATGAACACAAACTCAACTAAATAGAACATACTTACCTTCCTATGAAGCTAAAATCATGCTAAAATCTATGTCTAAACATGTTTCATTCAGATTATTTAAGTTCATAGAATTTTTTAGAAACATTATATGAAAATGTCCAAAAATTCCTTATCATACCATAGTCATGATGTTTCTTAGATAATATGTGCTTAATATTTGTGATTGTAAATATTTTCAAATTTATTGAAATTTGATTGTAATTTTTTGAAAGTTTTAAGTTTTGATTCACATTCTATAAATAATAGGAGGCCAACTTATATATTTCTCACTTTGTTATCAAAGAGAAATTTCAAAAACATATAACTTATAAAAGTCCCAAAAAGTCATGAATTACATTTCAAAAGGATGGGGCACATATATGACATTACGAAAAAACATATTTACTACAAATGAATGAGATTAAACTTAGATTGTAATATTTTTAAATTTAGTAATTAATGTTTTTACCAATTTCAAACCAATTTGATCAAATAATTAATAATATTTAATAATAACATATTATTATTTTTTAAAATAACAAAAAAATAATATAATACAATTTTAATAGTTAAGAATTAAATATTATTATTAATTGTATGTTTTTAAAATAATTTTCTAAATATAATAATATTTCAACGATTATAAATATTAATATAATAAGCCACAAACATTGCATAATGAAATAATATTTTTGGATAGAAACAAAAAATTGTATTCACTCAAATTCAATTTTTTAGTAAGTAGTGTTCTATCATCTCTTCACATTATGCATTTCTTCTACAAAAATAAGGTTGGTTCAAAGTAAGTAGTGTTCTATCACTTGCATGTATATTTCTTCACAACATAGATTTTTTGTAATACCTACTTTGAAACATGGGTGCTTCACAAATAAAAAATATATACTATCACTCTCATTCATAAAAGGTGTTTTAATATTTCCTAAATTTCGGCCAATATAATGGCATGTAATAAGGGGTTGTCGAGGTTTAACTACAATATGTTTTACAAAAATAAAGGCGCTAGCATATGTGGTAAGGGGAGAAGGGAGGAGGAAGAGTAAAAAACTAACATGGAGATGACCTTTTATATAACTTTAATACTCATCTAAAACATGTGTTTTTCTTGACCAATGACCAAGGATTCTCCTTGAAAATTTCACCTCTCTTGCAATCTCTAACATGCATTCTTTATCGACTTACTTGTTCACCACATAGTCTAAAAATTAAAAAATTTAACTTTTTTTTCGTACTCTTGGTCCATAAATTTCACTTGGAGTGAATGGGTGTTATCGTGGATGGCAAGGTTTTAAATCCTTGGGCTCAATAAAATTTTCCTTGTCTATTGGATTTAAATTTGCATCTTATATCTCTGAAATTGTTGTTTGCATTGTTTTAGATTCTGATTTCTATAGCTGCATAGGCCACCAATCGTGGACACTTTTAATCCATCATGTCATCACATTCCACAAAATGTTGGTCTCTTTAACTCCTCAATCCCCTATTTATGACATATGGCAAAGACTAGTTTACTTGTTAATATTGGGATTTTACACTTTGGGTTTTGAAATCTCCACAGAGTTCTAACGTAAGGCATGTGTCTTTAATCAATAATCTACAGTCTTTCATAATTTTGATACTCTTAACCTTTTACCAAGTTATCTCCAAAAAAACATTTTTCGATACTTGTCTTGAATCGGTGAAACATCAAATAGCCATAGAGTTTGTTTGTTATGTTAAATTTTACACCTATAATTCAAATAGATAATAAAGAGGTGACCACCAAGTGGGTGTATTAAAGCCATCTTCCTCTAGGAACCCAGGATTAAGTATCTTATTTTTCATCTTGTTCCTACCAGGCACGCATGTCTTAAGACATTCAATATTGAAGAGATACAAATAATAAGGGTTATCAAAAAAGTCAAAAAAATTATATGCGAATCATATCAGTGGTAATATAAGTTTATTTAGCAATGGTAATGAACATTATATTCCACAAGTTTACCTAGTGAATCCCCCATACTTTGCATGAAACTAGACAAAATCATCAATTTGTGTGTTTGAATGGTTAACTAATTTGGGCCACAAATAAGCTGATATAGAGATAATTCAATAACAATTTCAATCAATTGATCCCCCAGAGTGATAGTTTCCATGTGTATGGGAATTTGTTAACTTCCAAAATCATCCAAGACTTGGTATCAATGACACTTATGCTGAGATATGTAAAGTAGTCATAGCAAAGCTTCACAATTTCACTGCTCCATCACAAATATAAAATATTTTATTTAATACATGACCACTTAAAAACCCTGACCATGTGCTCCAAATAATAATGAAGGGGTCTAATAATAATGGGATATGATTCATTGTTTTGGATCATCCACATATATATTTTCAGATACCTTCTATGAATAATTACAGTGAGGGTTTTGGAACACGTCATAAGACAATTATTCAGTTCTTTTTTAAAGATCTTCACAAATCCTAATATGGGAGATTTTAGGAATCCTAATCATACATTAAATTTAAATCACTTGAAACCCAAACATGAAATAAAATTCCATTATTGATTCTTCCATGGGTTTGATATTTTTCTTTAGGCCCTGAGGAAGGATAGGAAGAAGCGTAAGGAGATTAAAATAAGAATTGAAAGTTTTTTCAATGATATACCGAAGATAATGTTTTGTAATATATATCAATTTTTAAAATCCATTGTAAGTCCATAATTTTTTTTATTAGGTAAAAAATGTTGGTTTTGAAGGGCACCCAAAACACCACATTTACAAATGGAGAAAATATATAACAGTGAGTATCAAAAGGAGGAGCCTCTACCAGTGGCCAAGAGAGACAACCAAAGCACAGACACTAACAAAACAACTAATATTTGATTTTGAATGGATCCAAAAACCCTTTACGCCAAGAGAACCAAGGGAAAAAACCCGAAAAATCCAAGCCAAAGGATGCGACTCCGAAAACCAGGTCAAAGAAACATGAGCCAACAACGGACCAAAACATCAAGATGCATTGTAAGTCCATAATTGATCTAGGTATGAAATGTAAGATTTAATTTTTCTTCGTCTATCTTGAGGCCATTTTTTTTTATTCGTATTATATCTTTAATACTTCAGTACAGATATTCATGAAATTTTATAGAAATAAAAATTATAAACGTGTATTGTCAAGAAATAAGGGATAAAATAGGCGGAAAAATCCCACACATAATCGCAATAGCAGAAACTAATATACAGATAAATATTACAGATATGAAATAAAAGTGTAGAAAATAAAATAACATAATATAGAGACAACATTTAACGTGGTTCACCCAATTTGGGTTACGTCCACAAAGAATCACTTTCTCAGATTTTATTACAAACCACCTATCTCTCTCTCAATACAATACCCAAATCTATTTGTTGGTATCCAAATTGATTCTCCCTTGGAAGCTGAGCAACATCACAGATTTAACAAGATACTCAGAGACAGACAAATCATAAGTCATTTTGTAGCCGGGGAAGGGATTCAGCTGGCTCTTTGTCACTCAGGTGTTGGAGAAATGGATAACACCATATAAAAGGATTTGATCTATCCTCACTACTTTAGGTCGTGCCTTTCGACCAGGGTGAGAGGACCCATTTTGTAACCTCTGTTGGTGAAGGACATGAAGAGATCCTTCTTTGCACAATTTTCAAGGGAACCTTGAGAAAATATGATCAATACACCACAATTTAACTCTCACGAGTTGTCACTTCTAAAGAATGGAGATATTTTCTGAACAAGGTTCAGGTTACTAAAGACACTTAAAACCTGCTTGCTTCTGTATATTTTGGTAGTAGAATTTGTTCATTTGTGGATACACAGCACAAACAGGGGTACTTCAGGTAGGATTCATGGTTATTTGAAATTTTTGGTGGGGATTAAGCAAGATGAAGTTGATTTCACCAGATCTTTGAGAACCTTTACAACAATTGGAAAACTAACAGACAAAATGCTTCAGAATAGCCAAAATATTCCTTCAACCAGAAGGTGTGCATCAATGGAGCCCCAGATCTGCATGGTTTCACACAATCTTTGAGAATTCAACATGAAGGCTCGAGCTAAAGACTCAATTAAACATTAACAACCCCTGGTTCCTCATGCCTAAGATACACTCAAAGGCTTACAAACAATCTTTATCAACAAAATGACAGTAAAGTGATTTTAAATTGTTTATTTCATTACAGGATGAAGGCTCTTCTCATAATGAAATTGCAAATGCCACTAAACTATCATAGGGATGAGATCCTGTGTGATTCAGAGGGATTTTAACATAAGATTGCAACAGGAACATCAAAACCATTTGAAAACATTCTGAAATAAAAGAAGACACAATTTTTCCCAAGATCAACACAGATTAATTTGAGATCTATTAGATTTATCAGCAGGGGAAAGTTTCTTGAACAGTCTCAGAGCTTGTCAATGGTTGTACACTTGCAACCATCTTGACGTGATCAAATCTAAAACACAAGAGATTAACAGGTTTCTCAGATGGTCTCTCAGGAAGATGGGATTTCTCAAATTTTCTCATAAGAATTAAACCCCGACCATTTGCAAGAGTATCCTCATTGCATTTATACAATTCACTCACTCACTCATCCCAAATTTCCCCCCAAAAAGAAGAATATTCGAGGAATCCTTTGCTTGTTACAATTTGTCTCAGAAAGTGATGTTTAACAAATTTACACCCAAAGCTGCCAGGTGGACAAATCATGAACTGATCACATTTCTCAGACCCTCAACCATGACTGGGATGCCATGCCATAAATTTTTGACAGTCCTTCTAATCATTCTTTTATTCTGTCATGTGAGAAATCCCCTTTTTAATCATTTTCAGGTGGCTCCATATAGCTGGATCTGACAAGCAATCCTTTTCACCCTCAAGAATACACCTTGAGAAATGAGTTCCCTCGCATGGATGCCTACATTCATGTGCCTCTCAGAAATGAGTGTCCTCACATGGATTATACCACATACCTGCGCTGCGAGTCTGAGTTGGCCAAGTGCAAAGAGGAGCCAATCGGAAACCTCCACGTGTTTCCTTGGTGCAATGCAAAGGTGAAGTCTAGAGGTAGGTTCCCAAATGAGTGTGGGCCTTCCATGTGTTCATGACCCTAGAGAATTGCACCAGTTGTGAAAAAGAGTATGGGAAGGCCCAGTGGAAGCTTCCATGTGTTTTTTGGTGCAACTTCAAAGATAAAGTTTAGAGACAGGACCTCAAATGAGCGCAGGCTCTCCACGTGCCCTGGGCCCAAGAAAATTTCCTTGGCCTTTGAAAAAGTCTTAGTATAAAGAGGAGCCAGTGGAAGCCTCCACGTGTCTCTTTGGTGCACTTTTGATATGGTGCCCAAAAGTGGAGACCCTAAACAAGTGTGGGCTCACCACGTGTCTCATCCTGGAAAAGTTGTTGAAAGAGTTTAAGGACCAGTGGAAGGTGCCACGTGCCTAGGGTCTGAGAAAGTTTCTTCGGCCGTTGAAAAGTCTAAGTATGGGAAGATCCAGTGGAAACCTCCACGTGTCTTCCTGGTGCTTCTTCAAAAGTAAAGTACAGGGGTAGTTCCCAAATAGGCGTGGGTCCCCAAATAGGCATGGGCCCTCCACGTGTCCCAGGCCTTAGAAAGTTGCTTGAAAAGTTTAAGTATAGAGAGGAGCCAGTGGAAGCCTCCACGTGTCTCCTTGGTGCAACTGCTAAGGTAGGACCCAGAGGTGGATCCTCAAATGAGCGCTAACCCTCCACGTGGACAAGATTTGAGTTGAAGTGGGCCTTAGAGTTTCAAAATTCCCCAGTGACCTACCTCTCCACTTCTAAATTTTGATGTGCCTCCAGCGGAGTTGTGGGATTATTTCATAACTTTTCTCCCTCGTACAAAAAGGCTTAAAAAATTCAAAATGTTCTGCCTGACCCACCTCCCTGGACTTGTAACTTGAAAAAATTCAAAATGCCACGTGTCCTTCTTTGGGGTCAAAGTAAGACTTTTTCCCTGCCGCTTCATATTTGTTGAATAACCAATTAGATACTATCAGGGCCGTGGGGCCAATTTGGTATTTTTTACAAATGTGACAAAAGTGACAAGTTTCACCAAAAAGACCCATCGGGCCACATCCAATCAGAAAGGACCATGTTTCCATGGATGTTGGGACAAAAATTGACAGGGAAAACATGACTGTGGAAAAATAGAAGGAAGGGGAAACCCCGAATTCATGCCCAAATTACAAATTCTTTCTCATGGACAGAGAAATGGAAAACAATATCTGGACTTAATGTGATCCTCGACCAAAGGAAAGGACTGACCATGGCAACCAAATGAAGGAAAAATCTTTCACGCATCAATATAGGGAGACAGAGAAAACTTCAAACCATGCAGACTGAGATGTTTTGAACAAACAGGGTGAGATTAAATTGAGCACCAACATCGGCTCCGACTCGGGGATGGGCACTCCCTGCGAGTGCCACAAGAACAAAAGAAGACCATGTGCCAAAAATCCATTGGGAAATGGAGTCAAGAACAAGCTTGCAGAGTAGAAAGACAATAACCAAATCCCCCAAGATGAACTGAGAAACCAACAAAAACTGGTCACCAGGGACCAGGAAAAACCAAAATAGAAAAACATGAAAGCAGAATGAAACCAAAAGACTATACACTATACAATGATGTGCACCCTGATTCAGAGAAAACAATCAAGGAAAATTTTCAAGTGCCTTCGATTCTGGATATGACCATGCTAAGCAGTTCTGATACGTCTTTAACAACTGGTCATATGATTGTTTCTCTTTTCCATCCAAGTTGCTATCTGACCACATTTTTTAGGCTTATCCTTTGTGCCTAGGTCAAGTTTTTCAACATCTCTTGAGGCTGCATCAAACATCAAAGTCCCAGGAAAATCAACCTGCTCAGGATATCTGCATTGATCAATTTCATACTCCTTGAAAACAACATAGCTCACAGAGTTATCAACATCAATGTCTGTGTGCAATACTTCATAAGAAGCATTGTTGGGGTCCTCAATGAGATATAACATTTTCTTTTCACCATATAACTTCACAAGGCTTCCCTCAATTGGTATGGTGGCATAAGACATGTCCATTTGCACACTTCCACCCACACTAGCTGCCCACTTTCTGGATAATAACATCTCCCATTTAGCAGGACAATCCACAATTACTACATTCAAAGGTTAAGTACTTGCCTGGATATGCTGCCAATTGCACTACTAAACCCTTGACACATCCAACTACTGGCACCTCTCTTGAATCCATGGCAGTACATTTCCCATAAGTTGTTGTTACTTTGATATTTAACTCATTCATGACCTCAAGAGGCATTACATTACATGAGGCTCCTGAATCAAACATGCAGTTATGTAACAACCTATCCTTAATAATCAAAGTAGTAAAAAATGGATCCACATTCAGCTGAGACTCAACCAGAGAAGTTCCCAAATAAACCTCAGGTGGTTCACCCAATTCCTCCAATGCTTGTGGTTTTTCTAATTCTGCAATGGCAGGAGGAACCTCTACATTGTTTACATTTTTACCCTGGGTGACCTTTTCTTCCTTAAGCCCCAAATACTCAAATGCCCTCTTCTTATGCTCAGGGATTCTAAGCAATTCAACAATAGGAACAATAATCTTGATCTGACTCAAGATTTGGGCTATGTCACAAGGAACATATTTGGGTAAGGCAGTATTAGGAGGAAGGTTTACAAATTCATCTGATGGCATGGGATTTTTCACAGTCTGAGCATGGGGAGGAACACAAGTTTTATTTGGGGTGACAAAGCCTTTTCCAGATGCATCTTTTTTAGGGGTTTCCTTAGGGATACTGGTAAGAACTGGAATTTTTGGTTTGGCCTGAGGCCCTACCCCTTTGACAACCTTACTCTTGGTATTATATTCTTTTTCTTGGGCAACTACTGCATTCATTAACAATTTTATGTCCTCTTCTAAAGGAATTCCTCCATCATACTTTTTAATCATTAATGCCCTTAAGTACTCAAAATCATTATTAGGTAACTCAAAAGCTTGTACCATATCAATTTAAAAAGTATGAGTGGGAGGAAGAGGTATTACCCGGTAAATGCAATCCCAGAATTTTTCAACAGTTCTGGCACTTATCAGCTCAGTTGAGGTCACTCCCTACTGTGAACTTGTAGAGCAATCCATCATGCATGCATCATCATCTGTCTCATCATCATCAGCTTCCTCAACTTCTTTTCTTCATCACATGGGGAATGGGGCAAGAAACATCTATCACACCACTCCATATCATGGACCTCTTCCACAGTAGCAACTCTGGCAGCTAAAGGATCAGGCACCAATCTATTTTCCTGGGGTTGGGGCTGTCTATTTCCTGATCCCATGGGCCCTTTAACCCTGTCATCTGATCTATGATCACCTCTGGGATGATTTGCAAATATTTCTTGACCTTGTGGCTTGTGCTGACCTTGGGAACCTTGTCCAATCCCCTTCTCTGCTCTCTGGCCAGTTTATAGGATATTTCCTTAACAGCTCCGACCAATGTTTTTACAACCTCTTCTAGATCCACAGACTTACTTGACTGAGGCTTCTCTGGATTGATCAGCTTGATACCTTCCCTCTTAGGAGGCTTACCAACTACTTTGATATTATTTTCAATCTGCAAAGCCATGGTGAAGGCCTGCCTCAAAGTTCCTGGGTTTTATCCCTTAAATAATAGGCAACCTTTTTGTCAAAAGCATCAGAATATTTTATCAAACAAGAAACATCACTTGGCCTTAGGATTACAGGTAGCCTATTCAAGGTCTTATTGAACCGAGTATTGAAGTCATGAACAGATTCATTAGGATTCTTCTTAATATTTTCAAATTCAGAGAAAAGAAACCTGGGATTTGTCTTATCCCCATATTGCAATCTAAAAGCATTTTTCATTTTTGTCCATGAATCTATTGAGTTATCTGGAAAAGACTTATACCAGTCACGTGCATCCTCCTCAAGAGTATGAATAAACAATTTTATATACACATCCTCAAATTCAATCTCAAATTCTTCCATCATATT
Organism: Taxus chinensis; assembly: GCA_019776745.2. Lineage (NCBI taxonomy): Eukaryota > Viridiplantae > Streptophyta > Pinopsida > Cupressales > Taxaceae > Taxus > Taxus chinensis. Next base: position 162,548,782 of record CM034157.1, read on the forward strand.
GAAAAAAAGTTTTAAATGTTGATCACCAGTGATAGCATTATTCCCTTGAAATTTAGGCAATCTATTTCTAACATCTTGTGGCACTACATTTGGATATCCAGCCATACCTCTAAAATCTATAGGACCAAAAGTATTCACAACAAAAGGAGGTCTGGGTGGGGGTTGGGCCATATTGTTTTGAGGAGGTGATCTTACAGGAGAAACAAAATGATGAGGGACAAGGGGTCTTTGGAACACAGGAGTATAATTTTCAAAATGAATGTCCTCTAAAGACTCTGTTTCATGGAAAACCCTATCAACTTTGGAAAATACAGGGACAGACTGAGAAGCACACTTATCAGACACAAATGAAGGCCCCTCTCAGTTGGAGAATTCAGATCTATATGAAAATTACCTGATTCAGAATCACTTGAAGAAGAATGGTAATCCTCAACCACAGGTTGATCACTTTTCACAATGGATAACTCTTTTCTTGATTCCTGATCTCCAACTATTTTCCAGACTCTTTTTCCTTCTGAATTTGTCTTTCCCAGTTCTGGAAACAACTTTCTGGTAGGGTCTTTAGTGAAGAAATATCTTCTTCCTTCCATCTTTGCAAAGATTAGTGACAGATTTCACTTAATACAGGTTAAGGCACTGGTATTTATCAAAATTTAAATCAACACGGAGTCGCCACTAAGGATTTTCACCTTAGTTGTGCAAATGCACTATAAATGACCAGTAAAATGTCTATCAACACTTAATTACTGCAAAGCTTAGCAGATCTGACCTTCCTTTACCAGTATTTATCACTGATGATATAAATTTAGTGCAATAACCACTAGAAACTGGAAATATTGCACACAGAACTTGTAACTTCACACAATTCTTACAAATCTCAACAAAGGATGATGTTTAAACAATGTATTTGCACTTAGATCATGTAAGAAACATTACCAGGGTCAAATATAAGAATGCCTTTGAATATCCCTGACAACGGTGCCAAAAATGTGTTGTTTCCACACAAATAGGTCCTGATGTTTAAATAATCCCCAGCAATGGCACCAAAATGGTGTTGTTGCCACACAAATAGGTCCCGGTGTTCAAATAATCCCTGGAAAACGACACCAAAATGGTGTTGTTGCCACACAAATAGGTCCTGGTGTTCAAATAATCCCCGATAACGGTGCCAAAATGGTGTTGTTGCCACACAAATAGGTCCCGGTGTTCAAATAATCCCCTGGCTAAAATGTTACACCACGTTGAATAGATCCCAAAGGTCAAACACTCCTTAAAAAACCAAAACAACACCAAAATGGTGTTGGTATCCAAATTGATTCTCCCTTGGAAGCCTGAGCAACATCACATATTTAACAAGATACTTAGAGACAGAAAAATCATAAGTCATTTTGTAGCTGGGGAAGGGATTCAGCTGGCTCTTTGTCACTCAGGCGTTGGAGAAATGGATAACACCATATAAAAGGATTTGATCTATCCTCATTACTTTAGGTCGTGCCTTTCGACCAGGGTGAGAGGACCCGTTTTTTAACCTTTGTTGGTGAAGGACATGAAGAGATCCTTCTTTGCACAATTTTCAGGGGAACCTTGAGAAAATATGATCAATACACCACAATTTAACTCTCACGAGTTGTCACTTCTAAAGAATGGAGATATTTTCTGAACAAGGTTCAGGTTACTAAAGACACTTAAAACCTACTTGCTTCTGTATATTTTGGCATTAGAATTTGTTCATTTGTGGATACACAACACAAACAGGGGTACTTCAGGTAGGATTCATGGTTATTTGAAAATTTTGGTGGGGATTAAGCAAGATGAAGTTGATTTCACCAGATCTTTGAGAACCTTTACAACAATTGGAAAACTAACAGACAAGAATGCTTCAGAATAGCCAAAATATTCCTTCAACCAGAAGGTGTGCATCAATGGAGCCCAGATCTACATGGTTTCACACAATCTTTAAGAATTCAACATGAAGGCTCGAGCTAAAGACTCAATTAAACATTAACAACCCCTGGTTCCTCATGCCTAAGATACACTCAAAGGCTTACAAACAATCTTTATCAACAAAATGACAGTAAAGTGATTTTAAATTGTTTATTTCATTACAGGATGAAGGCTCTTCTCATAATGAAATTGCAAATGCCACTAAACTATCACAGGGATGAGATCTTGTGTGATTCAGAGGGATTTTAACATAAGATTGCAACAGGAACATCAAAACCATTTGAAAACATTCTGAAATAAAAGCAGACACAATTTTTCCCAAGATCAACACAGATTAATTCGAGATCTATTAGATTTATCAGCAGGGGAAAGTTTCTTGAACAATCTCAGAGCTTGTCAATGGTTGTACACTTGCAACCATCTTGACGTGATCAAATCTAAAACACAAGAGATTAACAGGTTTCTCAGATGGTCTCTCAGGAAGATGGGATTTCTCAAATTTTCTCGTAAGAATTAAACCCCCGACCATTTGCAAGAGTATCCTCATTGCATTTATACAATTCACTCACTCACTCATCCCAAATTTTCCCCCCAAAAAGAAGAATATTCGAGGAATCCTTTACTTGTTACAATTTGTCTCAGAAAGTGATGTTTAACAAATTTACACCCAAAGCTGCCAGGTGGAAAAATCATGAAGTGATCACATTTCTCAGACCCTCAACCATGAATGGGATGACATGCCATAATTTTTGACAGTCCTTCTAATCATTATTTTATTCTTTCATGTGAGAAATCCCCTTTTTAATCATTTGCAGGTGGCTCTGTATAGCTGGATCTGACAAGCAATCCTTTTCACCCTCGAGAATACACCTTGAGAAATGAGTGCCCCCTACCTACATGCCTCTCAGAAATGAGTGTCCTGCATTTATACCACTCTGTGTTGTGTCTGAGTGTCCAAGTGCAAAGAGGATTATAGAAACCTCCACGTGTTTCCTTGGCACAACTGCAAAGGTGAAGTCCAGAGGAGTTCCCAAATGAGCCGGGCCTTCCACGTGTTCAGGACCCTAGAGAATTGCAGGGTTGCTGAAAAGTCAGAGTAGCCTCCATGGTGTTTCCTTGGTGTTTGTTTAGCACAACTTCAAAGATGAAGTTTAGAGGTGGGACCTCAAATGAGCGCAGGCTCTCCACGTGCCCTGGGCCCAAGAAAATTTACATTGGCCTTTGAAAAAGTCTTAGTATAAAGAGGAGCCAGTGGAAGCCTCCACGTGTCTCTTCAGCACACTTTTGATATGGTGCCCAAAAGTGGAGACCCTAAACAAGTGCGGGCTCACCACGTGTCTCAGCCTGGAAAAGTTGTTGAAAGAGTTTAAGGACCAGTGGAAGGTGCCACGTGCCTAGGGTCTGAGAAAGTTTCTTCGGCCATTGAAAAGTCTAAGTATGGGAAGATCCAGCAGAAACCTCCACGTGTCCCTTCGGTGCTTCTTTCAAAAGTAAAGTACAGGGGTAGGTCCCAAATAGTGTGGGCCCTCCACGTGTCCCAGGCCTTAGAAAGTTGCTTGAAAAGTTTAAGTATAGAGAGGAGCCAGTGGAAGCCTCCACGTGTCTCCTTGGTGCAACTGCTAAGGTAGGACCCAGAGGTGGATCCTCAAATGAGCGCTGACCCTCCATGTGGACAAGATTTGAGTTGAAGTGGGCCTTAGAGTTTCAAAATGCCCCGTGATTTGACCCACCTCTCACTTCTAACTTTTGATGTGGGCCCCAACAAAGTTGTGGATTATTTCATAACTTTTCTCCCTCGTACAAAAAGTAAAAAAACTACAAAATGCTTCGGTGACCCGCCTCCCCACTTGTAACTTGAAAAAATGCCACGTGTCCTTCTTCGGGGTCAAAGTAAGACTTTTTCCCTACCGCTTCATATTTTTTGAATAACCAATTAGATACTATCGGGGCCGCGGGGCCAATTTGGTATTTTTTACAAATGTGACAAAAGTGACAAATTTCACCAAAAAGACCCATCGGGCCACATCCAATCAGAAAGGACCATGTTTCCATGGATGTTGGGACAAAAATTGATAGGGAAAACATGACTGTGGAAAAATAGAAGGAAGGGGAAACCTAGAATTCATGCCCAAATTACAAATTCTTTCTCATGGACAGAGAAATGGAAAAACAATATCTGGACTCAATGTGATCCTTGACCAAAGGAAAGGACTGACCATGACAACCAAATGAAGGAAGAATATTTCACACATCAATACAATGAGACAGAGAAAACTTCAAACCATGTGGACTGAGACATTTTTGAACAAACAGGGCGATATTAAATTGAGCACACCCAATCCCCTAAAATGTTCCTCATGGATAGAGAAACTGCAAATAAAAAGGCTCAATGTGATCCACGACCCAAAGAAAGGACCTAACAATGGAAACCAAATGAAAAGAAAGTGTTGACGCAAATGAAAGGGAGATAGAGAAAACTAACCATGTGGATCCTGAGAAATTTTGAGCAAACAAGGTGAGATTAAATTGAGCACCAAAGGTTGTAAGAATTAAATAACATTCTTCTATGATTTTATTAATCAACCATCTAATCTCTTTCTGTTAGAGTAGGTATTTACCTTAGGTCATGTTCACCTAGGTACTTTATTTACCTTTATTGTATTTATCCTCACCCACTTATGTGTGTGGATATTTGAGGCTTTTATCTTATTTATATATTACAGATATTATCTAGTTTTTAGATCTATGTGTATAGTTCTTTCTTTGATCTATGGTACTGACTAGATCTTTGATGTCTAGTTCAAGGCTCCTTCATCTATGGTATGGATCTTTAATGACTAGTTCTTTTCTAAATCCATGGTCTTAACTAGTTTTTCCTTAACAATTTATGGCTTGATCTATGGCCTTGACTTCTTAATTGTGGGAATTCCTTGCCTATATAAGCAAGGTTCCATTCTCATTGTATTCGCATATGAGAGTTCCATAATAATATATGATATTGCTGCTCATTTGTTTGTAAAGCTTTTATGTAAAGTTATTCTAGAGAAATTATTTTATCTTAGTGATCGTGATGTTTGATTAGCATCTGTTTTCTTGGCTTGGTACGATTTGGTTATCATTCCTTTTATGGTATCAGAGTAGGAGATTAATGTTGACATCCCTCTGTAAGTTTCATTTGCAAATAGATTCTTTATATATTCAAATATTCAAGATTTTCATTGTATTTTGGTTGATGCATTTTTATGCAAAAATATCTTCCATTGGTTAGAAGGTGTAAAACTCCTAAGATCAATTGTAAACTTAAGGCATATGATTTCATTGGTTTTTTTGTTGTGAATCATTTTTACTTGGTACGAGCTTGTGAAGACCTCTTGAGTGATCCTTGAAGAAGAATATTATTAAATAGAAAAGGAAATCAAGAATTAAGGGTTTTTCCATAATTGCAAGACTGATCTGGTTTCTTTCTTTGTTAAGAGGTGTGGTTACACACAGGATGTTTTAAAGGACGTTTCTTTCCTTTTTGGCGATGTCTGCTATCATATATTCCATGTTTGTAAATACAATGATTTAGATGGTCTTGAAGAAAAGTGTTGGCAAGTCTTTCTGAAAAACTAAGTCGCACACACCCATTGAAATAAGTTTATCTTAAAATAGCTCTGGTCATCATATGAGGGCTTAAAGGCATTCCTACTAGTAGGTGCTTAACTCCAGCCCCCTTTCATTTTGGTTTAGTGTGGTGAGGAAAGAATTTTATTTCTATTTTATGGCAACTAAAATAAATAGTAGAGTGTAATATTGAAAATCTTGTATATTTTGATCGGTAACTCGGATTTGAGTGCCATTTTTTGAAAAGTTCTTGTTTTTTCATGCTCTTTCCATTGGAAATATTTATTTTGAGATTGCAATATAATTATAAAGTTCCATATTGTAACATGCACTTATTATAAAGTGCCAAAATCTTGGGAGGTCTTGCTTGCATTCTTGGTCTTCCATTTCTTTTGGTGATTTTTTAGAATGCAATTTGTATCTACTTCTACATTAGATCATGTTGAGCCATTAACAACACATAATTACCACATATGGAAACCAGGAATGGAAAACAATCATTAAGCAGAAAGGATTATGGGCTTTAGTTTTTTCAGAACAACCAATGTTCACTAGAGAATATGAGAAATTTCAGTACCATTGCAAATTTGATGAGTGTATGGGTTTGATGTTATGTAAGTGACAGTCTTTTGTTTCATTTGGAAAAGTGTGACTCTTCTTTCAAAATATGGGAGAAATTCAGAAGGATTTATTTTGTAAGGTGGATCATATGAGAGACATGTAACTTGAAATTGAGATCACCTATCTTAATCTTGAAGATTATCCAACAATTATAGACTATCTTACCAGGTTCAAGCATTTGTTGACACAGTTGAAGGGGAGTCAAAGAGATAAGAAAGTTGAAGAGTGTGTTTACTTGATTCTATCCAAGTTGAGAGGACCATTCCAAATATTTTCTTCTACCTTTTTCTCTATAGCATGGATGCCTTAGGTGACACATTCCAAATGCCTAACTTAGAAACATTTTGTGAAAGATGTACTAGGTAAGAATCCAAATTATCTCACCTTGAGTCTTCTACCTCTCTAAAGGAATTAGTTGCATCTAATCCTTAGGGCAAGGGAAAACCAAAAATTAAAACCAAATCCACCACTTAAATCCATCTCAAAGTGCTCCTAAACCCAAAGAAAACAACTCTAAACCCAAGGAGTCTTCTAAATCCAAGAATAAGTTTATAATTTCATGCTCTTTTTGTGCGGGTATTGGTCATGATTGGAACATAGGTGTTATAAGAGAATGCAAGCCTTAGAGGATGTAGTCAAGAAACATAAAATTTCTATCTCCACTCCACCTCCTTCTAATCAGCATGAAAAAGCACTTAATGTTGTTAGAAGATCTCAGTCACCACTTGTAGACAATTGGGTTATAGATTCTGGTGCTTCTCATCACATGACTTCTTTCAAGGAGTCTTTTGTTTCTCTAGGTTTGAGTTCTACTTCCAAAATTGAGGTTGGAGATTCTTCCTTTCTTTCTGTTAAAGGAAAAGGATTATATACAACTTGATGGTGGAAATATCCAAGATGCACTATATGTTCCTAACATCACTACAAATTTGCTTTCTGTATATCAAATTTTTCATTCTGGTCAAGGTAAAAACAGTGAATTTTACACCACATGGGGCAGAAGTAAGAACTTTTTTGGAGCCTCATTCACTTGTTTCTCAAGGGTATTGTTGATCATATTTCTAGACTATATCATTTTGAGGGTTTTGATGACACTTCTTCTATAGGGAAGGATTGGTTTCTCATGTAAGATTCAGAGAGTAAGATTTGGCATGAAATATTTGGACATCTGAATTATAGATATTTGAAGGAGTTGAGCACTCATGGTATGGTAGATGGTCTTCCTAAAGTTTCTTGTCTTGAGAGAGTTTTCATGGTTGTGCATTAGGGAAACAACACCAAGATCCATTTCCTAAGAATTTGTCTAAGAGAGCTTCTTCACCACTTGAGCTTGTGCATAGTGACTTGATGGTTTTTCCTACCCCATCTTTCAATGGAGCTAAGTATGCACTTACATTTATTGATAATTTCTCGAGGCATACTTGGGTTTATTTTCTCAAGTACAAAAGTGATGTTTTTTCACACTTCAAAGTCTTCAAGGCTTTGGTCGAGAAACAATATTCTAGTTGCATAAAGAACCTTCACACTGATAATGGGGGGAGTACTTCAACAATGAGTTTTCTGAATTTTTGGAAACTCAAGGCATTATTCACTAACATTTTTTCCCTCATACTCCACAACATAATGACTTAACAAAATGGAAGAATATAACTTTGAAGGAAATGGCTAACTGTATGATGCATTGTAGAGATATACCTCCTATCTATTGGGAAGAAGCAGTTAATTGTGCTAACTATATTTAGAATCACACACCACATAGAGAACTTGAGCATTTGACTCCAGAGGAAGCTTGGTCCAACACTAAGCCAGATGTCTCATTTTTTGAGTCTTTGGGAGCCATGCTTGGGCCTTTGTGCCAAAGAAGAAAAGGAAAGCTTTGGATAAGAAGAGATAAACCCTTGATCTTTGTAGGGTATTGTGAGGACATGAGAGCTTATCATCTTTTAGATACTGATACACATGATGTTATTTTTCAAACACATGTTCAGTTTGATGAGCATTTCACTCCTCATGATTCTTCATCTTCTTCCATTCCTTCTTCTTCTTCATCTCATCTTGAGGATCCTTTCTTTGAGGAGATTGATGAGGAGGTTATAGATGCCATTGAGGATCCTATTCCCATTGATGTTGTCACTATGCCTAAGTGGGATCGTACTACAATTTTTGAGGTATCACCTTTCATACATGATCTTCCACCCACTAGGCATCATCACGCACATTCTACAGGTTTTGGACTTTAGTTGTCATGTAGTTTCTGAGGATCCAAAATATTTTTCAAAGGCTCATGGGAGACATGAGTGGGATGATGCGATGACAATTGATTATTATTCTTTGATGAAGAATCATACTTGGGATTTGGTATCTCTTCCTAAAGGAAAGAAAATGGTTAGGTGTAAGTGGGTATACCAAACTGAATAAAATGTTGATGGGTCCATTGACAAGTATAAGGCAGGAGTCTTGTTGCAAAGGGTTTTTCACAAGTTGAAGGTATTGATTACTCTGAGAATTTTGCACCCGTTGCCAAGATGGATTTTGTATGCCTTGTACTTGCTATTACTGCATCACAGGGGTGGCCCGTATACCAGATGGATGTGAAGAGTGCCTTCTTACATGGAGATCTACAAGAGGAAATATATATGGAGCAGTCCAAGAATGGATTTGTTTAGGATTATTCTCTTGTTTGTCCACTCTGAAGGTCTCTCTATGGTCTCAAACAAGCCCCTCGAGCTTGGTATGAAAAGATGGATTCTTTTCTAACTATCTACTGGTTTGAGTTGTTGCCACTATGATCATACAGTGTATCTCTAGCATGTTGGTGACTTCTTGGGATATTGTGATACTTGTCTTGTATGTTGATGATCTATTACTTACTGACACTCTTCTTCCCACATTCAGAGTATTCAGAGGGCTCTTTCTACACAGTTTGACATGACAGATCTTTAGTTATTGCATTATTTCCTTGGTTTCAAGATTTCTAAGAAAGATTCAAGGATTCATTTGAGTCAGCAAAAGTACACCCATGTTCTTCTTAGGTGCTTTGATATGGCTGATTGCAAGCCAAGTCCATCTCCTTTTCAGGTCTGGGGTTACTCTTAGTTCCACATGTACCACACCACTTTGTGATCCTACATTATATAGGCAGTTGGTTGGAAGTGTCATTTACTTGACCCATACTCGCCCTAATATTTCATTTCTAGTAAAGGGCTTGTATCTTGGTTTGCACATTCTCCTCATAGTAGTCACTACAGGTTTTCTAAAAGGATTTTGCTACTATTTGCATGGCACTTCCCACTTTGGCCTACACTACACTAGGGGTTCTACTGTAATAGCTTGGATTTAATCTCCTTCAAAGGCCAAACAACATCATGGATTTTACAAGACGCTTAGAGGTAGATAGATGATCATGTATGTCATTTTGTAGCCGGGGAAGCAATCTATCTTGACTTTTTGGCACTCAGGCTTTGAACAGGAGTGGGTAGCACCTTAAGAGGATTTGATCTATCCTCACTATTTTAGGTTGTGCCTTTCAACCAAGGTAAGAGAACCCTTTTGTAGCCTGTTGTTTATGGAGGAGATGGAGATATCCTTCCTAATGAAGTTGTTAAGGAGACCTTGAAGAAAATATGATCAATGCAACAAAATCTAACTCTCACGAGTTGTCACTCTAGATAGTGGAGATATTCTCTAGGCAAGGTTCAGGCTACTAAAGACATTTGGAATCCTGATTGTTTCTGCATGTTTTGGTAGTAAAATTTATGCATTTGTATACACACATGACAAACAGGGGTAGTATGGGTAGGATTAGTTGTTTTTAAATAAATTTTGGTGGGAGGTGAGGCAGAATGAACTTGATTTTGCCAAATCTCTGAGAACTCTTACAAAATGGAAAGTCTAGACAACAAAATACTTCAGAATAGCTAAAATGTTCCTTTAACCAGAATATGTACTTCAATGGAGGCCCAGATTAGTACTTTTCACACAATCTATGAGATTTTAACATGAAGGATCGAGTTAGAAAACCCAATAAAACATCAAAATCTAAGATCAATCATGCCTGAGGTACACCCAGAGGCTTACAAACAATATTTTTCAACAAATGAAAGAAAAGTGATTTTAAATCATTTATTTCACTCCCAGATGAAAGCTCTTCTGAGAAATGAGATTGCAGATGCCACTAAACTATCACAAGGATTGAGACCTGTGTGATTAAGACAGATTTTGATACAAGATTGCAATAGGAACAAGAAAAACTATTTGCAGACATTCAAAAATGAAACAAACACATTTTTCTCAAGATCAACCAAGAATAACTCGAGTTTGATTAAATTTATCAGCAGGGGAAAGTTTCTAGAACAATCTCAGAGCTTGTCAATGGCTGTACACTTGCAACCACCTTGACATGATCAAACTTAATACAAAAGAGATATACAGGCTTCTCAGATGGCTTCTCAAAAGACAGGCTTTGTCAAATTTTCCTCTTGGGAATTTTCTTCGACCTCTAACACTCCAACCATTTGCATGAAAAATTTGTGCCATTTATAACATTTACAATAGAGCCCCTTTTTCCCCAAAAGACAAAAACATTTAATGTACCAGTGCTCGCCATGATCTCGATCGTGATTCCCAGAATCAGATCTGTAAAAAGTTGTCAGGTGCTCATGGGGTAGATCTCTTCGAAAATCTCAGCATTCAACTCCTTCATCTGGTAGAACACTCCTCCTTCAACTCGCCAACCACTTCCACCCCTAATCTGTCAAATCTGGTTCCTTGCGTGCTCGGGAGAAGAAAAATGGAAAATCAGATCGAGCCCGATAGTCAGACCATTTTAATGGTGAAAGACGTCTCCAGATCTCTCCCACCAAACTTAGATATCAAAATTAACTCCCCTCTCTATTTGGCATGTAGAGAATACCAAGAAATCATGAAGACTCACACTTCCAGGTGTGTTTCAGTAAAAATGGGGGGAAAATCAGATTCAGACTCACAACTGTCCATTGATCTTTACTTTGAATTTGGGCCATCCACGTGGAAGATTCAATTTTAAAAATAGGCTTGGGGGTTTCCTTTGACTTTTTACAACCTTTTGAAAAAATGGAAAAAAAATTCCATTTTTCTCCACACCTCCGCCCTTGAGAAATGAGCCTGACACGTGTCCTAAGGTGGGTCCCAATGGAACTGTGGCCAAATTCTACCATTTCACCTCATTTTTGGAAAAGGGAAAATTTTCCAAGTTTTCCCCGCAGCTCCGCCCTTGAAAAATGGGCCTGACACGTGTCCCAATGTGGGTCCCAGTGGAACCATGCTTCCTTTTTCACTTTTAACTCTTTTCTCCCAAAAGGAAATTTTTCCAAATTTCCCCCGAGAGTCCGCACCTCCGCCGTTGACTGGAGCAAGCTTTGACATTTCCTTTATCGGGCTTGTGGGCCATTTTGATGATTTTAGTCATTTGAATATCAAGGGGAAAAAAATCCAAAAAATGGTCTGCCTCCCCACCCCTTTTGACTTTCAAACTTTGGTCCTTTTGTCGGGCTTGTGGGCCATTTTGAGATTTTAATCCTTTTGAGACAAGAGGCAAAAAATCCAAGTTTCCTCCGATGGTCCTTCCCCGCCCCTTTGAATTTTCAAACCACGTGTCACAATGGTGCATCTTGAGATGGATCCCCAAAAGTTGAGACCTTGAAATGAGCATGGGCTCGCCACGTGTCATTATGGTGCAACTTCAAAAACCTTAAGGATTAAAAATGATTTGGTGGGGGTGCGCTTCCATTTTAGAATTTTACTCCATTTTTCCAAAAGGGAAAAATCCAACTTACCTCTGAAGGCCCACATCTCTGCCATTAGCTTTGCCATGTGTCCTCCTACGGGGTCAAAGTAAGACTTTTTCCCTGCCACTTAAAATTTGCTTTAATCAGAGCCTGGCGGGGCCGCGGGGTGGGTTCAATTTTTTTTCCAAAGTATCCAAAAAGAACAAGTTCAAAAAACAAACCCGCCATGCTCCATCCAATTAGAAGAAGCCACGTAAGCACCAAAAGAACCAATCAGATTTGAGCGGAGCTACGGGACCAAATTTTCCTTTTTGCCAAAAAAGCAAAAAGTGATAAGTTAAAGCATTTTCCCACCATCCCCTGACCAACCAAAAGAAGCCACGTGACCACTGAATGCTGAGGAATAAATTTGATAGGAAAAAGACACCCGTCAGACCGTCAAAATATAGAAAATCACCATTCATGCCCAGAACCTGATTTTTCGCTAAGGATGAAAATTTTTTGAAACAAAAACAAGTGAATCATGATTCTGAGCATCTTTTCGACCATGGATTTGGATTTTCAAAGGCATAAAATATAAATCAACCATTCTCGAGCTTCCATGGTCTGAGGAAAAATAGGAAAAATGGCAAAGCCCATGGATTTTGAAGAAATTAGGGAAAAAATAGGGAAAACTCAGAGACTTCTTCAAGGAGGGACATGACAATGGATTCTACAAACAACTCAAGGCATTTCAAATGGAGGTAAAGCTTTCAGAACACCCACATCAAGAGATAAAACATTTCACAACATGCAGATCAGAGGAAAATAATGGCAAATGGGGCGAGACAAATCTGAGCACCAACATCGGCTCCGACTCGGGGATGGGCACTCCCTGTGAGTGCCACAAGAACAAAGGTAGACCAAGTGCCAAAATATCCATTGGGCAAAGGAGTCAGCTTGCAGAGCAGAGAAATAGAGCCATCTCCAAAAACAAATAGAGAAACCAGCAAAAATAGGTCACCAAGGACCAGAACGAGTGAAACACAAAAACAAGAAACAAAACAAAAAATTATACACTTTACAAAAGATTTTCACCTTGATTATGGGGACTCAATCCAAGAAATGCTTCAAATGCCTGCCATTAGCAAGAAATTTGAGCAATTCACCATCCAAATCCTTCAAGAAGAAGGTATGTTCACCAATCTAATATCAATGGAGTAAGGGCCCATCCATAATGAGTCAAATTTTCCATGCTTGCCCTTATCTTCATGCCTACTATCCCATAGTAGCACAAGATCTCCAACATTGAAAGCTCTGGGAGTGACCTTCTTGTCAAATAACTTCTTCAGCTTTTCTCTGAAACTTTACATGCCTCTGGTGGGATGCCCTCCTTTCTTCATCAAGCTCAACAATCTGGTTAATGCGAGCATCATAAGGACTTACTTCTTGATCCTCCAGTTGTTGAATGAACTGATATGAGGATAATTGCATATGCAGGGGCAGCAGGGCCTGAGTTCCATACACCAACTCAAATGGACTCTTTCCAGTGGCTCTTTTAACAGTGATTCTATCAGCCCAAACAACAAACTTCAACTGTTCACCCCATTTTCTCTTGTTCAGCTCCAAGGTTCTTCTGATAATCTTCAGCAGGTTTTTATTACTGGACTCAGCTTGTCCATTTCCTTGGGGGTTGTAATTAGATGCATATGTCAAGTTGATCCCATATTCTTTACACATTGCCACCAAAGGTTTAGCTCTAAAGCTCATGGCATTATCAGCTACAATCTTGACTGGCACCCCAAACCTGCAGATGATGTGGTTTAGCACAAAGTCCATGACAATTTGGTGTGTTGCCTTCTTGGTGGGGATTGCCTCCACCCATTTAGTAAAGTAATCAGTGGCTACAAGAATCCACTTATGGCCAGCACTTGAAGGGTCTGAAATCTCACCAATGAAATCCATTCCCCATTGCTTGAATGGGGCTTCAATTGATACATGTTGCAAAGGAAGGGAGCCTGAAGCTTTCAGTCTTCCAGAGAAGTGCTGGAAACTCTCACATCTTCTAACCAACAAGGTTGTATCCTTGAAGAGAGTTGGCCACCAATAACCAGCCCTCAGGATCTTGTGTGTTGTGACTCTTGTAGCAAAATTCCCCCCACAAACTCCTCCATGGAGATCAACAATTATCTTGGGGGCTTCTTCTTCAGTAATGCACCTTAAGAGGACTCCCTCTGGGTTCTTCCAAGCTAACCCATAATCAGTAATGACATATTTCTGGGAAGCCAACTTAAGGGCTCTTTTCTGGTTCTTACTTAAATACTCAGGGAAGTTCAGATGTCTGAGATAAAAAATTACATCTTTGTACCACTCAGAACTCATCAATTTTTGAAAAACATCTACCCTACCTTCTTCTACCTCATTTACCTCAATAGTTTGCAAGTTTCTCTCAGCCATAAGCTTAGCCAAGCCCAAACCTCTCACCAGCTTCGTGGTTTGGATATCCATGTCATATTCTTGCAACTTGTTCACCCACCTGCACCTTTTGCTTGAGACTTCCATCTCTGATAAGATGTCCTTGACCATGGTGTGGGGAACATAAGCAACAATTTTAGAACTTAGAATATAAGGCGTGAAAACCTTTGTTGCTTTTACTAAGGAAAATGCTTGCTTATCCATAATAGTGTACTTCAACTTAGCCCCCTACAATGCCTTACTGAAAAATGAAATTGGCCTCTCAGCCCCTTCATCATCCTTCTGCAGCAGGACAGAAGCAATAGTGTTCTCTGAAGCAAAAGAGAACAGTTGAAAGGGCTTCTTATAATCTGGAGCTGCTAGAACAGGTGCATGCTTTAGTGCCTCTTTAATCCCATTGAAATCTTGGATGGACAGCCTCCTCCCATTTGATGACCTGGTCATTCTTTAGCATGGAAGTGATTGGTATGGTCAAATCAACAAAGTTTGATATGAATCTCCTGATGAAGTTTATCTACCCAAAGAAAGACTGAATCCCTTTCTTGGTCCTTGGAATTGGGACTTTGCTGATGGCCTCTACCCTTTCTGGATCAATCATCACCCCTTCTTGTGACACAATGTGGCCAAGAAATTTTTCCTTCTGCACTCCAAAATGGCACTTCTTTGGATTGAGTGAGATGCCATATTCTCTACATCTTATCAGCATCTTCTCCAAGTGCAGCAGGTGATCACTTCTCTTCCTGGAAAATACAGTTACATCATCTTGATAAACAACAATAAACTCATTGATGTAACCAGCAAAAGCAACATCCATTTCTCTTTGAAAGGTAGCTCCAACATTCATCAAACCAAAGGGCATCCTGACATATACATAGGTTCCCCAAGGAGTAGTAAAGGTTGTCTTGATCCTTTCTGATTCCTTCACCACAACTTGGTTATAACCAGAGAAACCATCTAGGGTGGAGAGTAATTCAGAACCAGTCACTAACTGCAACATGTTTTCCATATTTGGTAAAGGATAATTATCCTTCATAGATGCTCTATTTAGATTCCTGAAATCTACACACAGCCTGATGTCACCATTCTTCTTTCTTACTGGTACTAGGTTTGCAACCCAAGAAGAATACCTTGTGGGCTGAATAATCCCTCCATCTCTTAGCTTCTTCAGTTCCTCTTGCATTTTAAGAGATAAGAGTGGATTGATTGGCCTTTGTTTCTACCTGAATGGCTTTGCATTAGACTCTAAGGGAATCTCATGTTGAAACAGGTCCTCTATGTATGCTTTTAGTTCAGAATAGGTCCAAGCCATGCAATCCTGATATTTTTCAACAATTGGATGTATGACTGCTTCTCCTCCTTGCTGAGATTGCTGCCTAACCAAATTTTCCTTGGCTTCTCCTTTGTGCCAAGGTCATGCTCCTCAATATCCCTTGAGGCTGCCATGCATCTGTTAATAATGCAATCAACATTATCAAAATTGGACTCAAGAGCAACCAGCCCTCTAGGAATGGTATTAGTCTTTAGCTGGATGATGCCCTTGCCAAACAAGGTTTCCTTCCCCTCTGTGGCACATACCATTGGCTCCAAATCAATGCATTGATCAGAAAACTCTCCCTTGTTCTACAGAAATCTTCTGATCTGAGCATCATCATCAAATACCTGCCAGTGTTTAATGTTGTCAGGGATAGAGGGTCTTGTCAATACTTCCACATCATATTCACAATATGGGGACACTGCACAATTGTCAAAATGAGACCCCAACACTGCAAGTTTTTCTGCCAAGTCATTGAACTTCCTATCATGATGCACAATGTTGAATGAATCAAACATCTCAATGAAATCCCAAACTGCATGCTTGTATTGTTTCATTCACTGATTCTTTGTGGCATACAGTTTTCTGACTTGTTTTACAATTAATTCTGAGTCTCCTTTGACAATGATGTCCTTGACACCATATTTCCAAGAAATTCTTAAACCCAACAACAGTGCCTCATACTCAGCAATGTTGTTAGTGCACTCAAAGTTGAGTTTGAAGGAAAAAACAAATTTTTCCTGACCTGGAGAAAGCAGAACAACACCAACACCATTCCCAAACTTGGAGCAAGCTCCATCAAATAATAGAGTTCAAGGAGAGACCGTTTGTTCAAGACATTTGCATTCTTCAATCTTGTGCTCCTTTCCATCAGCAAATCCTACAAAGTTATCAGCATCAACACTTGTGTACAATACTTCATAGGATGCATTGTTGGGATCTTCAATAAGGTGCAACATCTTCTTTTCCCCATACAACCTGACAAGGCTGCCCTCAATTGGGATGGTGGCATAGGACATGTCCATTTGGACACTCCCACCAACACTTGCAGCCCATTTTCTAGACAATAGCATGCCCCACTTGGCTGGGCAGTCAACAATGACAACATCAAGTTTTAAATTTTTACCTGGGTAAGCTGCAAGCTGCACCACCAAACCCTTCACACACCCTACCACTGGCACCTCTCTGGAGTCCATAGCAGTACACTTCCCATATGCTGTTGTTACTTTGATATTCAACTCATTCATGACTTCCAAAGGCATGACATTGCATGATGCCCCTGAGTCAAACATGCAGTTGTGCAATAATTTGTCCTTAATGATTAGAGTGGTGAAGAATGGATCCACATTTAGCTGAGAGTCCACCAAGGATGTCCCCAAATAGACCTCAGGTGGTTCACCTAATTCTTCCAATGCTGGTGGTGTTTCTAACTCTTCAATGATTGGAGGAGTCTCCACAATGTTTACATTTCTACCTAGGGCAGTCTTCTCTTCTTTCAATCCCAAGTATTCAAATGCTCTCTTTTTGTGCTCAGGAATCCTAAGCAACTCAACAATTGGAACAGAGACTTTGATTTGACTTAAAACTTGGGCAATGTCATATGGGACATTCTTTGGCAAGGCAGTATTGGAAGGAAAGCTAACACACTCATTAGGTGGTACAAGATTTTTGACAACTTGGGCATGAGGAGGGATATGATTTTTGTTTGGAACTGCAGGGATTTTGGCAGATGCATCTTTCTTAGGAGCCTCTTTAGGAATGTTTGAAAGTAAGGAGCTTTTGGCTTGGCTTGAGGCCCTATCCCTTTGACAACCTTACTTCTTGTGTTATATTCCTTCTCTTGAGCAACAACAACATTCATCAGTAACTGTCTATCTTCCTCAGATGGGATTCCTCCATCATACTTCTTTATCATTAAAGCCCTTAAATATTCAAAGTCATTATTGGGAAATTCAAAATCTTGTACAGTATCTACTTCTAAAGTATGAGAGGGAGGAAGAATAGGTACCCTATGAATGCAGTCCCAAAAAGTGGCAGCAGTCTGGGCACTTATCACCTCAGTTGAAGTTGCCCCTTGTTGTGAGCTCATGGAACAACCCATCATGCAGACATCATCATCATTATTATCAAGCTTCTTCTTCTTCTTGTTGATCTTCTTCACAAGGAGCATGGGGCATGAAACATCTGTCACACCAATCAATGACATCTGTCTCCTCCACAACAACAACTCTGGCAGCCAAAGGATCAGGCACCATTCTGTTTTCCCTACCTTGGGAGTGCCTATTTCCAAATCCAATAGGTCCCTTGCCTCTGTCATCAGATCTTTGGTGATTTGTGAACCTGTCTTGGCCTTGTTGCTTGTGTTGACCTTGTGAGCTCTACCCAATTCCTTTCTCAGCCTGGGCTAGTTTGTAGGAAATTTCTTTGACAGCCCCTGCCAAAGTCTTCACAACTTCTTCCAAATCTGCAGCCTTGCTTGTTTGGGGTTTTTCTGGGTTAACCAGCTTCACACCATCCCTCTTAGGAGGTTTTCCAATTGCCTTGATATTGTTTTCAATTTGCAAAGCCATAGTGAAGGCCTGCCTCAAATTAGTAGGGTTTTTGTCCCTCAAGTAGTAAGCAGCCTTTTTATCAAATGCATCTGAATATTTGATCAAACATGATTCATCACATGGCCTTATCCTAACAGGAAATCTCCTCAAGGTCTTATTAAACCTTGTGTTGAAATCATGTACTGACTCATTAGGATTCTTTTTGATGTTTTCAAATTCTGTCAAAAGAAACCTAGGGTCAGTTCTATCACCATACTGCAATCTAAATGCATTGCTCATCTCTGTCCAAGAATCAATAGAATTATCTGGAAAAGCTTTATACCAGTCCCTTGCATCCTCTTCCAGAGTATGGATAAACAACTTGATATACACATCTTCATGTTCAATCTCAAAGTCTTCCATCATATTGATAAAAAGCTTTAAATGTTGATCACCAGTTATAGCATTGTTTCCTTGGAACTTTGGCAGTCTGTTCCTTACTTCTTGAGGAACTACATTTGGATAACCAGCCATCCCTACAAAATTTATAGGTCCAAAGGTATTTACAACAAATGGAGGTCTGGGTGGGGGCAAGGCCATGTTGTTTTGAGGAGGTGACCCTGGAGGGGTGACAAATTGATGAGGGGCAGAGGGTCTTTGAAACACAGGGGTATAAATTTCAAAATGGATATCCCCTAAAGGCCTTGTTTCTTGGAAATCCCTATCAACTTCTGAAAAGATAGGGGCAGAATGAGAAGAAAACTTTTCAAAATCAAATGAAGGCCCCTCCCCAATTGGATAATTCAATTCCACAAAGAGGCTACCTGATTCAGAAGCACTTGAATTACAGTCTTCAATAATAGGCCGATCACTTTCATCAATGGAGATCCCCTTTCTTGTCTACTGATTTCCAACAGCTCTCCAGGATTTTCTTCCTTCTGATTTTGCTTTTCCTAGCTCTGGAAATAATGTCCTAGCAGGATCCCTAGCAAAGAAAGACCTTCTTCCTTCTAGCTTTGCAAAGGTTAGTAACAAATCTCACTTGACAGAGGTTAAGACACTGGTATTCATTAAGAATCAGATCAACAGGGAGTCACCACTAAGGATTTCCACCTTAGTTGTGCAAATGCACTAAATATGATCTGTCAAATGTCTGTCAACACTAGAAACTGGAAATGGAAAGACTCTGACTTTTCTTTACCCAGATTTATCAATGAAAGCTAGTGCACTAGGTGTAGAAACTGAAAGAGTTGCACACAACACTTGGAGTATATAAGAAGTGTTTTACCAGGGTCTGAATATAAACTGTAAGCAAGTGTTTTACTAAAGGGTCTGAATATGAACTGTAGTCTCACTATGTTCCCCAGCAAATGCGTGCAGAACTTAGGTGTTGGTACCCAAATTAATCTCCTTCAAAGGCTGAGGAGCATCATAGATTTAAAAAGACACTCAGAGACAGATAGATGATCATGTATGTCGTTTTGTAGCCGGGGAAGCAATCGATTTGACTTTTTGGCGCTCAAGATTTGAGAAGGAGTGGGTAGCACCTTAAGAGGATTTGATCTATCCTCACTATTCTAGGTTATGCTTTTCAACCAAGGTAAGAGAACCCTTTTGTAGTCTATTTTTAATGGAGGAGATGGATATATCCTTCCTAATGAAGTTGTTAAGGAGACCTTGAAGAAAATATGATCAATGCAACAAAATCTAACTCTCACGAGTTGTCACTCTAGATAGTGGAGATATTCTCTAGGCAAGGTTCAGGCTACTAAAGACATTTGGAATCCTTGTTGTTTCTGCATGTTTTGGTAGTAAAATTTATGCATTTGTATACACACATGACAAACAGGGGTAGTATGGGTAGGATTAGTTGTTTTTAAATAAATTTTGGTGGGAGGTGAGGCAGAATGAACTTGATTTACCAAATCTCTGAGAACTCTTACAAAATGGAAAGTCTAGACAACAGAATACTTCAGAATAGCTAAAATGTTCCTTTAACCAGAATATGTGCTTCAATGGAGGCCCAGATTAGCACTTTTTCACACAATCTATGAGATTTTAACATGAAGGCTTGAGTTAGAAGACCCAATAAAACATCAAAATCTAAGATCAATCATGCCTGAGGTACACCCAGAGGCTTACAAACAATCTCTGTCAACAAATGAAAGAAAAGTGATTTTAAATCATTTATTTCACTCCCAGATGAAAGCTCTTCTGAGAAATGAGATTGCAAATGCAACTAAAATATCACAAGGATTGAGACCTATGTGATTCAGACAGATTTTGATACAATATTGCAACAGGAACAAGAAAAACTATTTGCAGACATTCAGAAATGAAACAAACACATTTTGCTCAAGATCAACACAGAATAACTCGAGTTTGATTAAATTTATCAGCAGGGGAAAGTTTCTAGAACAATCTCAGAGCTTGTCAATGGTTGTACACTTGCAACCACCTTGACATGATCAAACTTAATACAAAAGAGATATACAGGCTTCTCAGATGGCTTCTCAAAAGACAGGCTTTGTCAAATTTTCCTCTTGGGAATTTTCTTCGACCTCTAACACTCCAACCATTTGCATGAAAAATTTGTGCCATTTATAACATTTACAACAGAGCCCCTTTTTCCCCAAAAGACAAAAACATTTAATGTACCAGTGCTTGCCATGATCTCGATCATGATTCCCAGAATCAGATCTGTAAAAAGTTGTCAGGTGCTCATGGGGCAGATCTCTTCGAAAATCTCAGCATTCAACTCCTTCATCTGGTAGAACACTCCTCCTTCAACTCGCCAACCACTTCCACCCCTAATCTGTCAAATCTGGTTCCTTGCGTGCTCAGGAGAAGAAAAATGGAAAATCAGATCGAGCCCGATAGTCAGACCATTTTAATGGTGAAAGATGTCTCCAGATCTCTCCCACCAAACTTAGATATCAAAATTAACTCCCCTCTCTGTTTGGCATGTAGGAAATACCAAGAAATCATGAAGACTCACACTTCCAGGCATGTTTCAGTAAAAATGGGGGGAAAATAAGATTCAGACTCATAGTTTTCGTTGATCTTTACTTTGAATTTGGGCCGTCCACGTGGAAGATTCAATTTTAAAACAGGCCTGGGGGTTTCCTTTGAATTTTTACAACCTTTTGAAAAAATGGAAAAATTTCCATTTTGCTCCGCACCTCCTGCCCTTGAGAAATGAGCCTGACATGTGTCCTAAGGTGGGTCCCAAAGGAACCATGGCCAAATTCTGCCATTTCACCTCCTTTTTGGAAAAGGGAAAATTTTCCAAGTTTTCCCCACAGCTCCGCCCTTGAAAAATGGGCCTGACACGTGTCCCAATGTGGGTCCCAGAACCATGCTTCCTTTTTCACTTTTAACTCTTTTCTCCCAAAAGGAAATTTTTCCAAATTTCCCCTGAGAGTCTGCACCTCTGCCGTTGACTGGAGCAAGCTTTGACTTTCCTTTATCGGGCTTGTGGGCCATTTTGATGATTTTAATCATTTGAATATCAAGGGGCAAAAAATCCAAGTTGCCCCGATGGTCCGCCTCCCCCCCTTTGACATTTTCAACACAAACTTTGACCTCCTTCTTGTCGGGCTTGTGGGCCATTTTGAGATTTTAATCCTTTTGATGACAAGAGGGAAAAAATCCAAGTTGCCTCCGATGGTCCGCTTCCTTGCCCCTTTGACTTTTCAAACTGCTACGTGTCACAATGGCGCATCTTGAGATGTTCCCCAAAATTTGAGACCTTGAATGAGCGTGGGCTCACCACGTGTCTCCTTTAAGAAATTGCTGAAAATTCTGGAAGACACCTCCATGTGTCGTTATGGCGCAACTTCAAAAACCTTAAGGCTTCAAAATGATTTGGCAGGGGTGCGCTTCCATTTTAGAATTTTACTCCATTTTTCCAAAAGGGAAAAACATCCAACTTACCTCTGAAGGCCCGCATCTCCGCCATTAGCTTTGCCACGTGTCCTCCTGCGGGGTCAAAGTAAGACTTTTTCCCTGCCACTTAAAATTTTCTTTAATCAAAGCCTGGCGGGGCTGCGGGGTGAGTTCAAACCTTTTTCCAAAGTAGCCAAAAATAAAAATTTCAAAAACAAACCCACCATGCCCCATCCAATTAGAAGAAGCCACGTAAGCACCAAAAGAACCAATCAGATTTGAGTGGAGCTACGGGACCAAATTTTCCTTTTTGCCAAAAAAGCAAAAAGTGATAAGTTAAAGCATTTTCCACCATCCCCTGACCAACCAAAAGAAGCCACGTGACCACTGAATGCTGAGGAATAACTTTGACAGGAAAAAGACACCCGTCAGACTGTCAAAAATATAGAAAATCACCATTCACGCCCAGAACCTGATTTTTTGCTAAGGATGAAAATTTTTGAAACAAAAACAAGTGAATCATGGTTCTGAGCATCTTTTCGACCATGGATTTGGATTTTCAAAGGCATACAAATATAAATCAACCATTCTCGAGCTTCCATGGTTGAGGAAAAATAGGAAAAATGGCAGAGCCCGTGGATTTTGAAGAAATTAGGGCAAAAACAGGGCAAACTCAGAGACTTCTTCAAGGAGGGACATGACAATGGATTCTGCAAGCAGTCTTGTTTCGTCTCCAGTTTGACACCTCATTAAATGGCACCATAATTTTTGACTAACTTTGGGCATGAGGAGAGAGGGGTCCTATTTTGTTAGGACAACTGGGATTTTAGAAGATCTTTTCTTAAGGGATCCTCTTTAGGAATTTTTTGAAAGTAAGGTGATTTTTGCTTGCTTGAAGCCTGCCCCTTGACAATCCTTACTTTCTTGTGCCTATGTTCTTCTCTTAAGCAACAACCACAGTCATCAGTACACTGTCTATATTCCTCGGATGGGATGCCCCTCATACTTCTTTATTCATTAAAGCCCTTAAATATTCAAATTCATTATTGGGGTATTCAAAAAAGCTTGTACAATATCTACTTTTAATAAAGTATGAGAGGGAGGAAGAATAGGTCCCCCCCTATGAATGCAGTCCCAAAAAGAAGTGGGCAGTAGTTCTGGGAACTTATCACCCTCAATTGAAGTTTCCCCATGGGTGAGTTGCGCAACAACACCCCATCATGCATACAGCTTATCATTGTCATTCACTAGCTTCTTTTTTCTTCTTGTTGATCTTCCTTTCTTCCAGGAGCATGGGCATGAAATGAAACTCTGTCACACCAATCAATTGCATTTGTCTCCTCCATACATAACTCTGACAGTCAAAGGATTAGGGAACCATTTTGTTTTCCCTACATTGGGATGTCCTATTTTTTCCAAAGTCCAACAAGTCCTTGGCCTTTTGTCATCAGACCTTTGGTGATTTGTGAACGTGTCTTGGCCCTGCTACTTGTGTTGACGACCTTGTGAATTCTTCCCCATTCCTTTTCAGCCATAAAAGCTGTTTGTAGGAAATTTTCTTTGACAAACCCCTGCAAGTCTTCACAACTTCCTTCCAAATCTTGCAAGCCTGCTTTTTTGGGGGTTTTTTTCTTGTTAAAACCAGCTTTACACTTCACTTTTTTTGGAGGCTTTTCAATTGCCTTGAATGTTATTCGTATTCTACATTCATTCGTCTCAATTTACAGGACCCGGTTGGTGATTCCTGCCTCAAATTAGTGGGGGTTTTTTAATATCGCTTAAGTTAGTACATCCTTTTTTTAATCAATGCATCTAAAATATGATCAGCATGACTCATCACATGGCCTTATCCTAACAGTAATCCTCCGCAAGTTCTTATTAAAACTTGTTTTAAAAAAATCATGTACTGCTTCATTAGGATTCTTCTTGATGTTTTCAAATTCTGACAGAAGAAATCTAGGGTTAGTTCTGTCACCATAGTGCAATCTAAATGCATTATTCATCTATATCCTAGAATCAATAGAATTAAATGGAAAATATTTATACTAGTCCCTTGCATCCTCTTCCATAGTATGGATAAACAACTTGATATACACATATTCATGTTCAATCTCAAAGTATTCTATTCCATCATAATTGATAAAATATTAAATGGTGGAGCACTAGTTATAAAAGTTCATTGTGTTCCTTGGAACTTTGGCAGTTTATTCCTACTTTTTGAGGAACTGTCATTTGGATAAACCCATCCCATCCCTATAAAATTACAAATTTAATGGGACCAAAGGTGGTTTCACAACAAAGGGGGTCTAGTGTGGGAGATGGCCATGTTGTTTTGAGGGGGTGACCCTAAAGGGGAGAAAAATTGATGAGGGGTAGAGGGGCTTTGTAACACAGGGGTATAACTTTCAAACTGGATATCCCCTAAAGGCCTATTTTCTTGGAAATCCTTATTAACTTCTGAAAAGACAGGGGCAGAATGAAGAAGAAAAACTTTTCAAAATAAATGAAGGCCCCTCTCACATGTTGGAGAATTCCAATTCCACAAAGAGCTACCTAATTCATAAGCACTTGATTGTAGTCTCAATAATATGCCTGTCACTTTTATAATCAATGGAGATCCCCTTTCTTGTCTGCTGATTTCCCACAGCTCTCCAAGATTTTATTCCTTCTGATTTTTCTTTTCCTAGTTCTAGAAATAATGTCCTAACAGGATCCCTAGCAAAGAAATATCTTCTTCCTTCCATCTTTGTAAAGGTTATTAAAAAATCTCACTTTGCCAAGGAATAACACTGGTATTTCATTGAAGGTCAGAATCAACAGGGAGTCCAACCACCAAGGATTTTCACCTTAGTTGTGTAGAGACCTAATAATGATCTCCTCATAAATGTGTCAACCTAGAACTATAAATGGAAAGACTCTGCTTTTCTTTACCCCGATTTATCAATGAACTAGTTGCATGGATGGGAAAAAATGGAGACTAGGTGTAGAAACTAAAGATTACACATGACCCTTGTAACTTTGAAAAATTCTTCAGGCTTAAACATAGGATTTGAAAACTATCCTTGAGGCATACAATAAGTCGTTTACCCAGGTCTGAATATGTGACTGCAACTACAATCTCCCTAGCAAGAGCCCAAGAAAAGAACGCCAGAAGCATGTTGGTATCCAACACTTATCTCCTTCCCAGGCCACGCAACCATCATGGATTTGACCATATGCTCAAGGTAAGATAGAAATTAAGCATGAATTCCATTTTGTACCGGGGGGAAGCAATCTATCTGACTTTTTGCCTCAGGATTTGAAATAGGATGGGTAGCACCTTAAGAGGATTTGATCTATCTCACTATTTTAGGTTTGCCTTTCAACCAAGGTAGAGCACTTTTGTATCCTTGTTGATGGAGGAGAGGGAAATATCCTTCCTAAGTAAGTTGTTAAAGGGACCGTTGAAGAAAATATGATCAACCACCAAATCTAGCTCTCACGAGTTGTCACTCTAAACAGTAGAGATATTCTCTAGGCAAGGTTCAGGCTACTAAAGACATTTGGAATCCTGATTGTTTCGGCATGTTTTGGTAGTAAAATTTTATGCATTTGTATACACACATGAAAAACAGGGGTAGTATGGGTAGGATTGGTTGTTTTTAAATAAATTTTGGTGGGAAGTGAGGCAGAATGAACTTGATTTGCCAAATCTCTAAGAATTCTTACAAAATGAAAATTCTAGAATAGCTAAAATGTTCCTTTAACCAGAATATGTACTTCAATGGAGGCCCAGATTAGATTTTTTCTCACAATCTATGAGATTTTAACATGAAGGCTCGAGTTAGTAGACCCAATAAAACATCAAAATATAGATCAATCACGACTGAGGTACACCCAAAGGCTTTACAACTATATCCTCTATCAACAAATGAAAGAAAAGTGATTTTAAATTGTTTATATTTCCACTCCCAGATGAAAGCTTTCTAAGAAATGAGATTTCGGCAGATGCCACTAAACTATCAACAAGGATATGAGCACATGTGTGATTAAGATAGATTTTGATACAATATTGCAATATGGAATAAGAAAAACTATTTTGCAGACATTCAGGAAATGAAACAAACACATTTTTCTCAAGATCAACCCAGAATAACTCGAGTTTGAATTAAATTTATCAGCAGGGGAAAGTTTCTAGAACAATCTCAGACGCTTTCAATGGTTGCACACTTTTGCAACCAACTTAAACATGATCAACATTAATACAAAAAGAGATATACAAGCTTCTCAGATGGCTTCTCAAATGACAAGCTTTGTCAAATTTTCCTCTTGGGAATTTTCTTCGACCTCTAATACTCCAACCATTTGCACAAAAAAAATTGTACCATTTATAACAGAGCCCCTTTTTCCCCCAAAAGACAAAAACATTTAAAGTACTAGTGCTTGCCATGATCTTGATCACGATTCCTAGAATTAGATCTGTAAAAAAAATTTAGGTACTCATGGCGCATATCTCTCCAAAAATCTTATCATTCAGCTCCTTCATCTGGTATAACACTCCTCCTTCAACTCGCCAACCACTTCCACCCCTAATCTATCAAATCTTGTTCCTTGTGTGCTTGGGAGAAGAAAAATAGAAAATCATATCGAGCCCAAGAGTTAGACCATTTTAATGGTGAAAGACGTCTCCAGATCTCCTCCATAAAACTAAGATATCAAAATTAAGTATCCTCTCTATTTGGCATGTAGGAAACACCAAGAAATCATGAAGACTCGCACTTCCAAGAGTGTTTCAGTAAAAATGGGGGGAAAATCAGATTCAGACACACAGTTGTTGTTGATCTTCACTTTGAATTTGGGCCGTCCACGTGGAAGATTCAATTTTAAAAACAGGCTTGGGGGTTTCCTTTGAATTTTTACAACCTTTTGAAAAAATGGAAAAAAATTCTATTTTGCTTTGCACCTCCTCCCTTGAGAAATGAGCTTGACACGTGTCCTAAGGTGGGTCCCAATAGAAACCACAGCCAAATTCTGCTATTTCACCTCATTTTTGGAAAAGGGAAAATTTTCCAAGTTTTCCTTGGAGCTCAACCCTTGAAAAATGGGCCTGACACATGTCCCAATTTGGGTCCCAGTGGAACCGCACTTCCTTTTTAACTTTGAATTCTTTTCTCCCAAAAGGAAATTTTTCCAAATTTCCCCCGAGAGTCCGCACCTCTGCCGTTGACAGGAGCAAGCTTTGACTTTTCCCTATTGGTCCTGTGGGTCATTTTGATGATTTTAGTTATTTGAATATTAAGGGGAAAAATTTCCAAGTTGCCCCGCCTCCCCACCTTTTGACATTTTCAATGCCAACTTTGAACTCCTTGTCGGGCTACAAATAAGGGTAGAAGTAACAGAGAAAAGTAGAGGGAGAGGACGCCAGAGGCAGACTGAGAGAATAAAAAAAGGAGAGGGAGAGGAAGCAAGGGGGAGAATGAAAAAGCACAGAGAACAGGAAGACAGGAGGGAGACAAAGATTGTAGAGAAACTTCGAGAAGAAAAAAGAACGATACTTCTTCGTTCCCTTTTTGAGTATTTTATTCCTTTTGATGACAAGAGGAAAAAAATCCAAGTTGCCTTTGATGGTTCACTTCCCCACCCCTTTGACTTTTCAAACTACTATGTGTCACAATGGCATATCTTGAGATGTACCCCAAAAGTTGAGACCTTGGATGAGCGCAGGCTTGCCACGTGTCATTGCGATGCAACTTCAAAATACCTTAAGGCTTCAAAAATGATTTGGCAGGGGTGCGCTTCCACTTTATAATTTTAATCCCATTTTTTCCCCAACGGGAAAAACACCAACTTACCTCCAAAGGCCCGCATCTCTACCATTATTCTTTGCCACGTGTCCTCCTACGGGGTCAAAGTAAAACTTTTTCCCTGCCACTTAAAATCTGCTTTAATCAAAGCCTGGTGGGGCTGTGGGGCGGATTCAATTTTTTTTCCAAAGTATCAAAAAAGATCAAGTTGAGAAAAACAACCCTTTGTGCCCCATTCAATTAGAATAAGCCACATAAGCACCAAAAGAACCAATCAGATTTGAGCAGAGCTACAGGACCAAATTTTCCCTTTTACCAAAAAATCAAAAAGCGATAAGTTAAAGCATTTGTCCGCCATCCCCCGACCAACAAAAAGAAGCCACGTAACCGCCAAATGCTGAGGAATAACTTTGATAGGAAAAATAAACTTGTCAAACCATCAAAAATATAGAAAATCTCCATTCACGCCCAGAACCCAATTTTTCGCTAAGGATGAAAATTTTCTGAAACAAAAAACAAGTGAATCATGATTCCGAGCATCTTTTCGACCATGGATTTGTATTTTCAAAGGCATACAAATATAAATAAACCATTCTCAAGCTTCCATGGCTAAGGAAAAATAGGAAAAATGGCAGAGCCCGTGGATTTTGAAGAAATTAGGGAAAAAACAAGGCAAACTCGAAGATTTCTTCAAGGAGGGACATGACAATGGATTCTGCAAACAACTTGAAGAATTTCAAATGGAGGTAGAAGCTTTCAGAACACCCACATCGAGAGACAATATTTTTTAGACACGCAGATATAGGAAAAATAATGGCAAATGGGGCAAGAAAAATATGAGCACCAACAGGTATACAGATTCAGATTGGGTAGGTTCTATTGATGACATGCGTTCCACTTATGGCTATATCATTTTTGTCTTGGTTCTTCTCTAGTTACTTGGGCATGAAAAAAGTAACATGCTATTGCACTTTTATCTTTAGAGGCAGAGTACATAGCATCAGTTATAGTGAGTTACAAGATTCTTTGGCTTTGATAGTTATTGACAGAGTTTGGATTTCCATAGGATTCACTAAATGTACTTTGGTGTGACAACCAAAATGCAATTCACATTTCTCGCAACCTAGTTGAGCACCAACGGACCAAGCATATTGAGATACACATCCACTTCATTCGTCAGCACATTCAAGATGGAGTTCTTTGCTTGGAGTACCTTCCGACTCAGCATCAGGGTTGCAAACATCTTTACGAAGCCTTTTGCATCACCTCGCTACCTTGAGTTGCATGGAATGCTTGGGGTTTCAGAAGTTGTTCTTGGGGGGTGTTCGTGAGAACATCTTCCTTCTTTTGGTTCGAGATTTCTTCATGGATATATTGTACATGAGTACCTCATCAGGCCTAGTTGTTGGGACTCATACTGTGGACATGCCACTTCTATTTTGGCCCTTAGATTCACTTGATGGGGGGTGTTAGAGTAGGTATTTACCTTAGCTCATGTTCACCTAGGTACTTTATTTACCTTTATTGTATTTATCCTCACCCACTTATGTGTGTGGATATTTCTTTTTATTTATTTAGATATTAGGAGATATTATCTAGTTGTTAGGTATAGTTCTTTCCTTGATCTATGGTATTGACTAGTTCTTTCCTTGATCTATGGTATTGACTAGATCCTTGATGTCTAGTTCTCTTTCTAAATCTATGGACTTGACTAGTTCTTTGATGACTAGTTCTTTCCTTGATTTATGGCTTGATCTACGACCTTGACTGGTTCTTAGATTGTTATTCCTTGCCTATATAAGCAAGGCCCATTCTCATTGTATTTCATTGAGTTCCATAATAATATATGATGTTGCTTGCTCATTTATTTGCAAAGGTTTTATGTAAAGTTATTCTGGCGAATTGCTTTCATCTTATTGATCATGGTGTTTGATTAGCATCTGTGTTCGTGGCTTGGTACGATCTGGTTATCATTCCTTTTAGTTCTTGAACAATAATATTATCTCTTGGAGGTCAATAGAATAAAATGCAAGAAATGTAGGAAAGGCATTTGGGAGCCCACCAAACAGGAATAAACAACTAGGGACAATCTATTTCAGGATAAAATGATTCTTGTATTTTGAGTGGAAAGTCTAAAATTATGAGGAAACCAATATGTTTTGGGCCAATCAATGATGCAAAGCAATGGAACCCAATACAAGGAGGTAGGAGCAACACGGGAAGTGGTTAAAACCAAGCACTCAGCGATAGGACAAATAATCATGGATCTTACATTAATCAAAGTGAAAGTTCAGGAATTGAAATATTGAATTAAATCTTAGAATAACTAGCAAATGAGAAATCCTGAATCAAAGCTTGCTTAGAAATGATTTGGCAAGAAACTTCACCCAAAGGCAATTTACAACATTTAATAGAGGCCTAAAATTCCACCAAATTAAAATAATTGCATAAATTTTTCTCTACCACTCATACCTTGAAAATCTCATGAGAATTACAGTCTTCTCATAAAAGGTGTTTCAGAGATGTCTACAATATAGGAAATATCAAAAATTGTAAAACAATTTTTGGAAGGTCTATTTTTTCCCCAGAATCATAAAGATGTAATCCAACTATGAGTCATTGCCAAGGTAGGGTAAGGGGAAGCCATTAATGAAATGGGCACCAATTTTTTCACCATGGAAGAGTAAAAAAGTAAGTAGGTTGATCAATCAAAGATTTGAATTGGTATAAACTTTGATGTAATCCAACAATTGGTCCCCATAACTGTTCCATAGAAATGATGAATTTTTCCTATCAATTAGAATGCAAATTTGATTCTATAAATGTAAAGGGGAGCATTATTGTAAGGGCTTCACATTATTGAAATCAGAAGGTTAGCTGAACAATTTCAGAGAACAATGCTAGACTGTTGTGCATTTTGGAGCTTCAAACCTTCAACTTTGAATAATAATGGAAAGTCACGCAACTTCCCTCTCCAAACATATGATGACTGTACTTCATGAAGAATTTTATGTTTGTGTTAATGTTCTGAAGCTTAAATGAGTCTATTGTTTCCTCTTGCATCTCATCATTAATAGGTGTTTTGTGAATATCACATGTTTGGGCCATTACATGGTTTCAAGTTTTGGAGTATAATTTTTGGATCACTGAATTGTATGTAATATGCAAAGCATGTTGTAGATGGTACATTTCCAACTCTCTAAGTTCATCCTTCTCCATTGGCAGGATGGGAATTTGTCTAAAAACCCCTTTCTTGGTGCTATCACATCTTTAATGTAGTATTTTAAATTATTTATATAAATCTCTCATTATCCATGTACTTGGAAACATTAGGGTAGGATTAGCAATTAATTTACTTGCACCTAAGTATGTTAGGATTGGATTGATTAAAGGAAGTCTCCTTCCAAACATGGAGCTCACATTTCAAGCCTAGTCCCAGGCAGCTTTGTTAAGAAATGGTACCCATGTTAAATCATACTGAATACCTCATTCAAAAGCTACGGTAAAATTCAGGAAAGGATGCAGTATGATTTAAGCCACAAAAACATGAACCTTTGACTAAATGATAGCCTTTAGGAAAAGAATAGAAAAGTATTGGGTCTCTTTGTTCATATCATTTGATTTTACCAATGCCCTTTCCATTTCTAGGTTTTCATGAGTTAATATAATCACCATTCCTTCATAATTTTCATCTTGTTTATAATTAATATATTCCATTATGAAAAATGAAAATGATGCATATGTAGACTTCATTTCAAAACTTTGTTCAAGCATAAAATTCAAACATTGATATCTTATTGGCCATGTGTCAAGTACTTCTAAGAGATTTTTGGGTTTGCACTAGTGGAGTACCTTGTCTAAATCTACTGATCTCAAAATATTGTTATGAGTTGCCTAATTGTCATACTACTTCCACTGCTCAACTTGGTCATTACCAAATTTAATTTGAAGCCTCTATGGCCAATATTTCTCACAATACCTATGGGAAAATTCTTTAAAAGTTGATAGTGATGCTTACAAAGTTGAATCCTCTCAACGAAAAACATGAGGAAACATGTCTTTACCAATGAAATCAAACAATTGTGCAATCTTATCAGGTTCCATATTTTTATCCTTGCCATTACTTTATTGCAAGATATTCAATTTCTTTATGAAAGTGTTATATTGTAACACTTTGTGCAGTCCAATAGAAAAAGGTTCATTCACATCCCATTTCTTTACTAGAAAGTCCATTTTAGATGTAATTTTGATATGTCCCACCTTTTAAAAAAAATATGGCCAATCATATTGCATTCAATATTAGAATTTTTACTTGATAGGGCATTTTGTCATCCAAAATAGATTTCAATAGTCTATCTACTTCTTATCACATTTTTTATCATCCCCAAGATCAATAGAAATGAATCATCCAAATTGATGATAGCTACACTAATGATCCCCATCTAATTATAAGTGATAAGGGGAAAAATGTGACATCCTCGGAAATATCTATTATATGTAGATCATAAAGTTATTGTTTTCCCTTGAATTTCCCAATTATGAATGGAAAACACTTGAAAAATGATATTTAATTTAGAACATAATATAATCAAATGTTGTCAAAAATAGAAAACACAAAAAACTATGATAATTTTTTGATGAATTGGCATATTTCATCTACCCAAATAGAGCTTGTTTTTCTGTTAGTAAATCATCTAGCTTAAATATATCTTTCATTTAACCCAAAAAACGATGATCTAATAAACAAAAATTATATATTTTTTTATTTTATATTTTCCAACTGAAAATAAGCAAAAACATAGTTGACCATTGGGAAACTTACTATAGCAAACGAATGCTCCAATTGGTTGTAAATTTTGTAGTTAAATTGCATAGATCATGACTTGGTGCAAACCCTCACACTAATTGCAACCATATTGCAACTGTATTTTTGATCGAAATGGGGTAACAATTCTACAACCTATCCTCATATAATGTTCTTTGATATACCTCTAGAATGCTCCAAACATTCTCACCATTTTCAACCCATCATGAAGTCCCAACTGATTGTGAATTTCACTAGCTAACAAATAACTCTGAAAATGCAAACCTTTGTTAAGTTGTACCAAAGCAGTCAAATTAATGACTTATCCCTAAAATGTATCTCTAGATTTAATGATTCCCTTATTACAAATCATTATCCTTGAGGTGAAGGAATTTTATAAATTTCCACCCTGAATTCTATAAGGAAGAGTCACCTGACATTAAATAATTTTGAGTGTATGCAATCATCCTCAATCGTTCATACTAGGTTAAGAGGATTTTTTTCCTTGAGAACAGTTACCTTTTGCTTGTGGAGGGTTTCCATTCTTTATACAGGCCTGAAGAATGTTCTCAATAAATTTACTCCTATTTAGGGATCCATTCATATAGGAGGGTAGTGTCATGTTCACCTAAAATTTCATTAGGTATATATTTTTTTATTGAGGTATTGAAAGGTAGCCATTGTTGAAAAGGATATCCCATATAAACCTAGGTGAACTCATATAATCCAGGGTAGTAATACTAGTAACTTATACTTTACTGAAGTACCAGCGGTTATATCAAGTACTACGTGAACTTGGAAGGGCAACCCATTATTAGTTGGTTGTGGAGAGGTTGTTGAACAATAAATTTCAAGTTTGATGATAACTAAGACATATGAGGTTGTTGACGAGTGAAATTATGTTAACTAACACGCAAATAGTAGGCTTAACTAGACACAACACAAGAGGGAAGATTCTGCAGTATCTATGCAAAACAAGTTTAATTTGCGAATAAGTGTTGAGTGTGGAGCTAAATTAGCTTCACAATTAGTCATGATTTAACAAACTTGCTAGATTTACACAGTAACTGACATCGTTGTTGTACCGTTGCATCAACCAGGGGAAAGTATCGGTCAGGCGAAAGGAGGAATCGACATTGGTTGGGTAACCGACATCGGTTACCTGGTTGCGTGAAAGTTTTTATTTAACTCGTGGGAATTAGATCTGAATCTTTAGTTATAAAGGTGATCTAATGGTTGTAATTGCATAGCTAAAGTGCCCTATTTGTATACGACTATTTAAAGCATAAATTAGGGTTTAGAAAAGTGAGAATTCAAGATAATTTGTAAGAATAATTTTCCTTGTGAGAGAGGTCTCTTAGAAATATTGAAGTGATGGAAAGTAAGTACATCCATGAGAAGGTGTGGAAGATTGCAAATATTCATTGTATTTCCTATGATCAAAGTAATAATAATATTGGTTATTTCTTGGTGGACGTAGCCCACACTGGGTGAACCACGTTAAATCTGGTGTTACTCTTTATTCTCTTGTTTTGTTTATTTCTGGTAAATATGATTTATTGATGTATGCTTAGATCTGATATATATATGTACAACCTAATGTGATCTAACCCCAATAACTGGTATCAGAGATTTGTTTGAGGGTTTTGTGTGTTGACAGATTTACTCACATAGGGTTTTTTGATTGAGTGGGAGCACAACAATGATAGAAGATAAAAAATATAGAGTAGAAAAATTTGACGATTGTAATTATCAATTATGGAAGATGTAGGTGGAGGATTATCTTTATTAGAGAGATTTATATTTACCGTTGGATGAGAAGGAAAGGCCTGCAAAGATGACTGGTGAAGAATGGAAGATTCTTGAAAGAAAGGCTCTGGGATCTATAAGATTGATCTTGACAGCATCGATGTAGCTTCAAATATTACTGAAACAACCATGGTAGAGTTAATGAAAGCTTGAGCTAACTTATATGAAAAACCAAGTGCTTTGAATAAATTTTATTTGATGAAGAAATTATTTGATTCTAAAATGCAAGAAGGTGGATCTGTATCAAATCATCTGAATAATTTCTGTTCTATTGTAAATCAATTAAAATCGGTTAATATTCTGTTTGATGATGAAGTGAAAGCACTTTTATTCTTATTTTCTTTTCCAAATAGTTGGTATAACTCAGTAATGGTTGTTAGTAATACAAAATTTGCTAATAATATTTTGAAGTTTGATGATGTGGTTAGTATAATCCTGAATGAAGAAATACGTAGGAAAAGTACAGGAGAATCATCATCTAGAAATGCTTTGAATGTAGAAAGCAGGGGAAGGAAGAAGGAGAGATCCAAGAGAAATAATAATGGGAAATCAAAGTCAAGGGATGGACAGATCTAAATCCAAAGTAGGGAATATACTTGTTGGAATTGTGGAAAGAAAGGACATGCAAAGAAGGATTGTTGGTCAAGGAAAATAAAGAGAATCAACTAGACAAAGGTAAAGAGGTGAAATTTTTCTGCAACTGAGGTAATGCAAGATGCCCTTATTCTCTCCTTGGATAGTAAATTGAATCATGGGTTTTAGATTCAAGATCTTCTTTCCATGCTACCCCTAATAAGGGTTATTTCAAAAATTATGTCCAGGGTAATTTTGGGCATGTTTATTTAGAAGATGATGAACCATGCATGATTACTGGTAAAGGTGAAGTTCATCTAAAATTGTAGAATGTAAATACATGGGTATTGAAATATGTGAGGCATGTGCCAAGCCTCAAAAGAAATCTAATTTCTGCAGGACAATTAGGTGAATCTGGTTGCATGGTTACATTCACAGCTGACTCTTGGAAATTCACCAAGGGAGCTCTTGTTGTGGCAAGAGGAAGAAGGTAGGAACATTGTATTTATCTACCTATATTACTAATTCCTTTTCTATTATCTACTTCAGATTCAGATGCAAGCATGTGGCATAATCGGTTAGGCCATATGAGTGAAAAAGAGAATTCAAATCTTAAAGGCAAAGGGTAAGTTATTAGATTTGAAAGATGTAGATCTTGATTTATGTGAGCATTGTATATTTGGAAAGTAAAAGAGTGATATTTCTCAAAGTTGGGGTAACTAAAAAGGAGCATAAATTGGAGCTTGTACACTCAGATGTGTGGGGACCAGCTCAGGTAGCTTCTCATGGAGGATCCCAATATTATGTGACTTTCATTGATGATGCCACAAGAAAGGTATGGGTTTATTGTATTAAACATAAATATGATGTTTTTGAAACTTTTAAAAGATGGAAAGCCCTTGTGGAAAATGAATCAAATTCAAAGTTAAAATGCCTTAGATCTGACAATGGTGGTGAGTATTACAGCAAGGATTTCAATGATTATTGTTCAGTAAATGGAATACGTAGAGAAAGAATGGTTCCTAAGAACACCACAGGAGAATGGTGTTGCAGAGAGAATGAACAAGACAATCATGGAACGTGCTAGAAGCATGAGGATACATTCTAGATTGCCCTTACAGTTTTGGACAGAAGTAGTAGATACGACGGTTTATTTGATTAACCGTGGACCTTCAAGTGCACTGGATGGTGGAATACCAGAAGAAGCATTGGACTGGAAAAGAGGTAGATCTTTCTTTTCTTAAAGTTTTTGGTTCAGAAGCTTTTGTGCATATTGATAAGGAAAATAGAAAAAAGTTGGATGCAAAATCTAAGAGATGCACTTTCATTGGTTATGGATCTAGTGATTTTAGATTTTGTTTTTAGAATTTAGAGAATTCTAAAATTATTAGGAGTCGTGATGTTGAATGGAATGAAAAGAGAATGTACAAGGATCAGATGTTATGGTACCCAAGAATGAACCGGAGTATGATGTATACATTTTATTGAGAAATATGCATTCTCAAATTTAAAAGGCACCTTCAGAGGATTACTGAGGTCAATATATAGTGTACACAACCTCAAAATCATATTATATGATATTAGTGAACAATAGACGACCAATGTCCTTAAACCAAGTCTTTCACTCAGATGATTTTTAAACAAATATATCCACACAAAAATGAGCAAAGAAGATGTTATCCAATTTTTCCCCTCGGGAAACATTTGATCAAACACGACCTTGCACAGTAGAGAAATCAGAAGGGTTGGTTCAGTCATGCAAGCTCACATTCCAATTCCAAAAATGAAGTTGAAGGGTCGGCTCGAGGCCAATGGTGAAAGACGATTAGGTCAGCAAGAAATTGATGAAGCCAAGGGAAGTGTTCAAAAGGAGATCAAAGCTCAAGTGGAAGAATGAAATGGAGAAAGGCTCAAAGTTTTCAGGACTCTTCACGTATGAGTGCACAAACTTGATACCCCAAACATGCACATGGTCCTCATAGTGGGATACCAGTATGACAGCTCGACATTTTTTAAAAAAGTTGAATTGGGAAAGAGAAAACGATACCAATGGAAGCCTCCAATGCATGTCTCATAGGTGCAACTCCAATGGCATGACCCATAATTTCGGACAATCCCCAAACATGAGCGATAGCTTTCCACATTTCAAGAGCTTGATGAAAGAAGATAGTTCACTTAAGGCCCTGAATCAGCCAAGTATAAAAGGTTTAGCAGAAGACGCCACATGTCTCATCAGTGAAACTTTTAGTTATCAACTCCAAAGATAGGTTACCCAAACTTTCACGCAGCCCTTCACGTGGTCAGAGATCCAAAAAAGGTAGATGAGCCATTTACCATGGAAAATTATCAAAGAACCAGCTGAAATCCTTCAAGTGTCTCTTCTAGCGCAAGGATTCAAAGGTAAGAATCAACAACAGGTCCCCAAACATTGTGTGGGCTCACCACGCGGTCTAGGATTTTCAAGGATGGGCGAAAAAGGTAGAAAGGTCCATTGAAAATCGCCTAAGATATTGGAGAGTCATCAGAAATCTCCACATGTTTGTCTCATTCGACACTCTTTCAGGCAAAAAAATCTAAAAGGCAAAGGTCCCAAACATTGTGCGTTGAAATCTCCACGTCCCTCATTGGGTCAGACATAGTGGACAGCTGCCAAATAGAAGTTTGGACTCAGCCCAAATGACAAAGGAAGTAGAGTATCGCGGAGTGTGCCAAGTGTCTAGAAATTCCCGGGACATCTGAAAGTCCAAAATCTTAAGAATGCGTTAAGGCTTTCACGTGGTTTTCATGGATGAGGCTCTGAAAATTCAAAAGTGTGGAAAATGAAGGCAGTAGCCATCAGAGTTCAATGTAGGATGTCAAATGCAGGCCAGGTGGGTTGGTGGAGCAATTTGAAATTTTGAATGATATTTTGGACTACGAAAAAGAAAGATCAACAATTTGTAATTTTTTGCAGTCATAACACCCCGACCTTCACTTATGGCCATAAATTTTGTGCTCATAGATCGGATTTGCAAAAGATATGGACTTATTGGCCAAAATCTCAAGTGTCTCTACTCAAGTGGAACACAAGTTAATACAAAATTAATAAATGCAATCTGACTATTTTAAATGGTGGTCCCAGGCTTCCTCAACCTATAACCATAATAAAGGTATGGGCTTCCTTGCTTTACCAAATAAGGAACATTACGATGGAGGCATAGTTTTTTGCCAGGCATGTCCATCACTTGTGGCAGGTGAAGTTCAATGCATTTTCTTCGGTGGTTGGATCAAGAATTTCATAATTATTTGTATCTCCTTTCTCTCATTCTTTCTATATATTGTAAGGAGGGGCATTTTTCTAAAAGGTTGGAATAATTTGGCTTTGTACATCCTCCCTTCTTCTCTTGTCTGCAAGTGAATTTTTGTGTATCTTCAAACCTCCCATTCTAGTTATAATACAAATTTTTACCTCTTGGCCTACATGTAATGATAACTGGGTATCAACTTTTGGAGCAATAAAATCAAGTCTTTGGATGATATCAACCCCTCTCTTGTGTTCATTGTTCCTTCTTCTGATCTCTCATTACAATCTTGGTTATCTTGTGCATGGTGGTTGTATTACATTTTTATGGTTTGATGTTTAATTGAAAAAACAGGTGTTCAAAATTCCTTTGGTGCATCACCCTTGTTAGTATTAGGTTTTATTTTCTTGCATCTCTTTAACCCTGTCTCCTTGGAAAGATAGAGTAGATTTTTAGATGTAGGTCCTCTTGCAATTTGAATGTGTGCACCTGAACAGAGGAATAGGAACCAACCTTCATCTGGAGAGCTCTCCCGATTCACAAAGCCCCACACTTTGGGAGAAGATCCATGTTATGCAATCACACTGAGAGTCTCAATCCATAGAGTTGCATACATTCAAGGGTGTTGTGATTTCACATCACATAAAGGTTATTAAATCCTGGGTAATTCAGATTCCATAAAGCAATTTATGCACTATTCATGTTTATTTAGAGTTATGT
Organism: Taxus chinensis; assembly: GCA_019776745.2. NCBI lineage: Eukaryota > Viridiplantae > Streptophyta > Pinopsida > Cupressales > Taxaceae > Taxus > Taxus chinensis. The sequence continues at coordinate 162,587,873 of CM034157.1, forward strand.
GAATGAATATATTTTATATTCATCACACTATCATCTTGTAAAGCAAACAATAGAGGGGCCTGGATACTCCACGTTGCTAGGTGAGCACTCATGATCTTGTAGATGGAATCCTTAGCCATAATCAGACATGGGTTTTCTCAATTTTAGGCTACAACATGTCTTCTTATTGAGGAAATTGCATTTCAAGTAGGTATACAAGATCAAGGATGAAGAGGGTGGAAAGAAGAGATACAAAGCAAGGATTCTTGGAATAAAAGGATTTAGACAGAAGAGTAGTGCATTCCACTTTGGTTCAGAAATATTTTCTCATGTTGTTAAAATGACTTCCATCCCTACTATTCTTATTTTGGTTGTAGCAGAAGATTTACATTTATAACAACTTGATGTTAAGATGACTTTCCTTCATGGTGATTTGGAGGAAGAGATCTATATGAATCAAACATTTGGTTATGAAGTTCAAGGAATAAGCACAAACTTGTGTTTAGATTGTAAACGATCTTAATGGGCTCAAGCAAGCTCCTAGGAAATGCCTTGATATGAGGTTTGATAGACATTACATGCATGATCAGTATGGTTCCCATGGTTAATATGGTGAATCTAACATTGTGATTTATTTAAAGAAGCTTTGAAAATGGGAGCTATATTATTTTGTTACTATATGTGGAATATGCTTATTGTATGACATCTCTCTATGTCAAGACATTGGTGACCTTAAAGAAAATTTATCTCACACATTTTGTAGTGCCCACTTCTCTTCTACACTTATCATATTTTTATTTTGATTACTATGGACTATAGACATGGACTTTACTATGTTATTTTGGTTTAGCATGATGATAGATGGCAGAGATATTCCAACTATTGATATGTTTTGATTCATATTATGTTTGTATGGATTCTTAGAGGCATTTATAGACATTTTACATTGATGGTGATGATGTGTTGATTAGCTTACATATATATATATATATATATATATATATGTATATATACTGACATTCTAAATTTCTGTTGTATGGACTATGTTTTGGTGTTTGAACCACTTTTTTGATCTCATTGATATTGATGAAATGGTAGAATTGAGATGTTTTGAAATGATATCATTTCTTAGCTTTGATGATGCATTTGTGATAAATAATGAACATTATGAAGGCATGGATGTCATGTATTTTATTATTGATGTATTCGATGTGGTCATGAGGCCAAAGGAGGTATTGTTTGAGTTTTACAGGTGATTATATCACAACAAACAAAAGGGGGATAAGAGACCAACCAAAGTGGAGTATTGGATAGATTCAACGAAGGTCACCATGACATCTTTATGTTCAGTTTTATTGTTGTGTGTTATTATATTGTTAGGAGGTTCTCATGGGGGGATGACCTCAAATTGTTACCATGCACTATGTGTGTTTTTTCTCTTTCCTTTTTATTATTTATGGAGTATCTGACTTATTTTGTAATGTAATTCACTTCATTATTGTTGACTAATGTACTCTTATTTAAGTTGATTAATCATGTTTATTAAGTTAATATGGGATGTGACCAAGGGGTATTTAATTTTGGTAGATTTTCCTTGATTTTATTTTAGATTTGAAAGGATTTTTATTGGTCTAAGTGTTGTGTATCAACCTTGCATAGATAAAATTCGAATTTGGGCTTTCCTTAAGGACCTTCTATATTCTTGAGGCTTGTGGGACAGGAGTTAAGCTTTCCCCACACCTCTTAAATTCATCTCAATCCCTATACAGAGGGTTAAGGAAGTTACAAAATGTACCCCATTTTTCAATGTGATTTTTAAGGAAAAGGTGATATTTATTGCACTTTCATCACATTCTCAGTTTCCAAGTGAAGAGTCATTTAGAGGTCCCTTCACAAGAGTTTTTGTAGAAAGGGTTTTTCATTTCAGGATCAACCACCAATTTATTAACATTGGGTTTGATAAGGCACAAACTTCGTGATGTGGAGTTTAGGCATCTAGAACTGGAGTGTGAATCCATTACAAGGAGCCACCTCACGGCTCCTCCTTAGATTTATAAATATGCAAGTTAATTTCATGGTTTGAGGGTTACTTCATTTGTTGTTTTGCATTGTGATTTTGGTTGAGGACCAGTTTTAGTTTCTTTTTGGAAGTCTTGCCAGCCATCGCTTCATCCATTTGGGCTTGAGATTTGGAAGGAGCTTAGATTTGTGATTTTAGATCAAGTTTCTTTCAATGGCAAGGTACCAAAATTCACCCATGTAATTCCTATTTATATAATGTGTGTGTGTGTAAAGAAAATGAATCAGTAATGTATGTGCATATTTTTGGGCAGAAGGTGCGTATGGCCTTAAGTATGGTTAGGAGATGATTTATGGGGATATTTAAGAGGGTGGCATAAGAGTATCGTTGCACATTTTGGGAGAGAGTTGTGGTTGACGTTCCCTCTCACCTTGTAGATCACTAACCAAAAGACCCATGCTTCCTTATTTTACATGTTTTATTTAAGGGAAGCATCAAAGATAAGGAAGGCATAAGAGTCTTGTTTTGGGTTTATTTTGTGTGTTTGCAGGCTTCAAGGTGGGAATCAAAAGTCCCAGTGGGGTGGCAGCCAAGTTATTTACCCATATTTCCTTAATCCAGTGGCTTAGTAGATTTCAAAGCCTTGTCTAGAAGTATGGGAAATAGCAGAAATTCTATGATCTTGTTATTTTTTGTGCTTGTGTGTAGTAGGAAATATTGTTCATCTAGCAGGTAGTGTGTTGTCATTGTGGAAGCATTTGTTCGGTGCACCATCCATTGGTTGTCTCCATTTCTTATTGCTCTATGGTTGGGGTTCTGTCGACACTAAAATTTTCCTCCGTAATTTCTATTTCATTAATGTATGTATTAGGAATAGGATGTTGTTAAGTATAATTAGTAGTAGCATAACGGCGCCGAGCAGTACGGTGCCGCCAATAATGTGGAGTACGGTAACAATCAAAGTACAATAGGAATGTTGTAAAAAGTAAATATTTGTCGTAAGTGGTCTGGTAATGTTAAAATGTCAAAGTTTGGGTAATTAGAGAAGTAGGGTCTACATGATTAGGAATTAGAAATATTATATTAGTAATAAGGACAAGGAGTGAGGTCATAAATATTTTGTGTATTTTATTTGTAAAAAGTCTAAAAATGTGGAACCCATGTAAAATGATAAGGTTTATCTTATCTTAAAAGATAAGCTTACATGTACAGATAAGAGTTAAGGTATGGAATATGATTCGTCAGAGTGGATTTCTTATCCTATCTTAGAGATAAGATGGATAAGCCTGGAAGTTCTATAAATAGAGAGGCAACCCCCCTCATTTAGCATAGAAAGAAGTAGTGAGAAATATTGTAGGAAGTGTGCGAAGGAAGCCATCAGTTAAAGGTGTGTTGAAGAAGCCATTAAGAGGTGTAATTGTAAAGTTTATCCCATAGTCTTAGTGAAAGGCAAGTGAGGTCAATAACACTTGAAGTACCTCATGGGTGAGATTGTAACAATTTCATGTTAATATTATAATTTACTTTGATATTTCAGATTTGTCATCATTCCGTCTTATCATAGTCGATGGTATTCTTGTGTTATGTTGTTGTTGTGTTTCCAGATTACATCCACCAAACTAAAGGTTGTGCATTAGTAAATAATCATAGCACGAGGAGTTCCCGGTGAAGAATTATCATAGTGCCGGATTGGTGATGACATTTTGGTTCCGTTGCCGGGACCATTCCTCGTTGGTGGATTTTCTGGAGAGATATTCCCACTTAGTCAAAAATCAATTGGAGGGTAACCTTGTTTTTACTGTGCATAATAGTTACCATGGTAAAGTCATTTTTACCAGTGAATAGTAGTTACCATGATAAAGTCATTTTTGCTGTGAATAGTATTTATCACAGTAAAGTCACTTTTTACCGTGAATAATATTTACCGCAGTAACTTCACTTTTTACCGTGAATAGTGTTTACCACAGTAAATTCAGTTTTTACCGCAATAAGTCAAGTTTTACCATAGTTTACCGTGGTCATTTCTATTTTACTCTCGAAAGGTGTAAAGTCACTTTCTAGTATAGTGATTCAATTATTTGTGCACATAAGTCTTGTTGATTATACTTGTGGGTTGGTATTTCACGGTGGTTACTTTTGAAAATGGGAAAGATTCCTGTTTTTTCAGCTCAATCTAATGAAGATGCTTCTTCTTTCATTCAAGAGTTTAAACGATCTTGTATTTGTAATGGCCTCATAAGAAGGGAACAATGGACTGAATTTTTTCCTACCTTTTTGGATGGTTCAGCACTTAGGTGGTTTGAAACACTAGGTGATAATGTGAAAAATTCATGGGATTTATTAACTGAAAGTTTTCTTGAAGAATTTGGTGAACAACAGAAATATGCAGATCTCATGATCGAGATCACAAAGCTATCCCAAGGAGAGAAGGAGAAGATAAGGGATTATCATGCTCGTGTTCTAGAGCTAAGGAGGAAGCTCGATGCCCAGATCCGGAAGGAAGGATTAGCGGATGGGTTGATGAATGGCGTGGATAATCTCCTCTGTAAGCACTTCATTCTTGGGATGAAGCCAGAGATCAGACAACGAGTGAAGTATGACCGCCCAGCTACCATTGAACAAGCAAAGGAGATTGCAAGAAGGCAAGAAGAAAGCATGGAAGAGGAGCCCAAAGAAATTGTTGCTAAAGTAGAGCCTACACCAGCACCTTTGGTCCAGAATCCACAACCACTCCCGGTGAGCACAAATATTTCTCCTAGTACATCTACTGAGTATGAAGATCTGCTCAAAAAGATGGGTCAGTTAACTATTAATCTTCTTCAAGGAAAATAATTTAGTTCTCAGGGAGGAGATAGAGGTCCAAAAAGAAATATTTCTGAAGTTGTATGTTATGGTTGTTATAAAAAGGGTCATTATAAGTATAATTGTCCAGATAGAGCTTCTACATCTGTTACAAGGAGATAATGATAAAGGAAAAGCACCTGTGAATTCTTTTGATGTAGTAGATAAGAGCAGAAATAATGAAGTAGATGTGTTTGTAACAAAAAGAAAGAAAGAAAAAGATAATCAAGATGGAAATGATCCTAAGAAGATGAAAGGAGAAACTAGTAAGAAACATAGGAGAAGAAAGTTGGGTGTGCAGGATTTTCTGATTTCACAGGGGCAAGGACCATACTCCATCTTGGAAGATCTGTCCAAAAGGCCTGCAAATATTACATATGGTCAACTCTTGGCTATGTCTTCTGAGAAGAGGCGGGAGCTGCGAAGTGGACTCAATGCTCAACGAAGGAAGGAGGTTGAGGTCCCTGTTTTGGAGGCAGAGGCAGATCCCTATGCTCCACAAGCTGAGGTATTATGTAATGGTATTTCAATTCATGATGTCTTAGTTGATGGAGGTGCTGCAGTTAATGTAATGACCGATTCTGTAATGAATATGTTGGGTTTAAAAATTGATCGCCCTTCAACACTTATGTTAAGGTCATTAAATAAAGGAAAAACTAAACCAGAAGGTGTAGTTTCAAATGTGGCAATATCTGTTATGGGTGTTGTATGTGTGGTAGACTTTCAGGTGATGAAAAATGGTACTGTTGCGTACCCAATGTTGCTGGGAAGACCATGGCTAAGGAGAGTTCATGCAAGAAACTACTGGAATGAAGGTTTCATGACACTTGGACGTGGTAGAGAGAGGGTGAAGATAAATGTGATCCCTCGGCATCATAAGGCAGAACCTGTGGATTCAAGTGATGAAACTGATGATTGGACATCCTCTGATTACTCTAGTACCAGTGAAGTGGACACTGAAGATGAAGAAAGTGAGGTTGATGTTTCAGTCATGGATATCCTTCCAGTCACACCAACTCATGACCCCATAAAATTATCTGAAGAATAAGTTGATGATCATCTCCAACAAATAAAGATTGGTGATGCTGTGATGGAGAGTGAGAAGGAATCCTACCTCCAGCTCTTTCGAAGGTACATACACCTATTCACTTTTGATTACAAGGAACTCCGTCAAGTAAGTTGGGTAGAACATTCTATTGAGCTGGTAGATGGTGCTAAGCCCATAAAGCAAATGCCATATAGAATGAATCCTAATTTTTCCAAGACTGTAAAAGAAGAAATAGATAAGTTGCTTGATGCAGGATTCATATTTGCTGTGGAGAATTCAGAATGGGTTTCTCCCATTGTGATCTCAATAAAAAATAATGGGAAGCTACGCATTTGTGTTGATTACAGGAAGCTCAATAAGGCAACAAAGAAGGATCATTACCCTCTTCCATTTTCAGATCAGATCTTGGACGAAGTAGCTAGCAAGGAGTGCTATAGTTTTGCTGATGGATATAATGGCTACAACCAAGTTCGTATAGCAGAGAAAGATCAGCTGAAGACCACGTTCACCACTCCTTGGGGAACGTTTGCTTATAGAGTTATGCCTTTTGGGTTGTGTAATGCTCTAGCAACATTCCAGTGCTTGATGAATAGGGTGTTCGAACCCTACATTGGGACCTTCATCAGAGTATTTCTGGATGATTTTTACATCTATGGGAGCAAGTTGGACCACCTGCACCAAATGGAGACAGCATTTCAAAGGTTAGATGAAGCACAAGCCTCACTAAACCCTACAAAGTGTGTCTTTGGATATTCTAAAGGCGTTTTGTTAGGGCATGTTGTATCCAGAGATGGTATTGGTACTGATCCTGATAAAGTTTCAAAAATCAAATATTTACCATTTCCTATGAATAGAAGTAAGTTGAGATCATTTTTAGGCCATGTGGGTTACTATAGAAGGTTCATCAAGAATTTCTCAAAGATTGCACAACCACTAACCCAGTTCTTGAAGAAGGATGTTACTTATGAACCAGGAAATAAGGCGCATGAAGCTTTTGGACAACTGAAGGAAGCCCTGGTGTCTTCACCTGTTTTAAAGAATCCAGACTGGAGCAAGCCATTCATTGTGTACACTGATGCCTCAGATGTAGCACTAGGAAGTACTTTGAGCCAAAAGGATGAAAATGGGAATGAACATCCAATTTACTTTGGGAGCAGACAAATGAGCAGTGCTGAGGTAAATTATACTGTAACTGAAAAAGAGGCTCTTGCTATCATTTTTGCTGTAAATAAGTTTAGAAATTACTTGCTAGGGAAAAAATTTCTAGTTGTAACAGATCATCAGGCTCTAAAATATATTGTAAATAAGCCTAACCCATTAGGGAGGATAGCAAGATGGATAATTTTGCTACAAGAATTTGAATTTGATATTATAGATAGGCCAGGAAAGAAGCATGTCAATGCAGATGCACTCTCTTGAGCCTATGATGGTTTAGGATCATCTTGTGATGATGATGATTTCCCCGATGCAGCATTGTTATCCCTTGACACAATCCCTAGTGAATACATAGATATTTGGAATTATCTGAATGAATTCAAGTTTCCTAATGGTGCCAATGCAAAGACTAAGAGAAAGATTATTCAAGCCAGTCGTCCATATTCTATTCTGCATGGAGTATTATTTCGAATAGGACCTGATGGACAGTACAAGAGGGTAGTTAGACGTGATCAAGGGAAGGAACTGCTAGAAGAATTCCACAATGGTACATGTGGAGGGACACTTCTCTGGACAACTTACAGCAAGAAGGATCTTGGATGCAGGTTATCACTGGCCTACTCTTTTTAAAGATTGTTATAATTATTGTAAGACATGTGATATTTTTCAAACACATGGTAACTGTAAGACTTCATCAGCTCCATTATGTCCTATTCTTCCACTTGGTCCCTTTGAAAAGTGGGGAATAGACATTGTAGGTCCACTTCCAACTACCCCATGCCAAAATAAGTATATTGTAGTAGCCACAGATTATTTAACCAAGTGGGTTGAAGCTAGGCCATTGAAATCAGCTTCCATGGATGAAGTGGCAAGGTTCATATATGAACGCATTGTCACCAGATTTGGTTGTCCATTAGAAATTGTAACAGATCAAGGAAGCCACTTCATTAATGAGGTGGTAGAAGCCCTAGTCAATAAATTTTCTATTAAGCACAGGAAGGCAACAACATACAAGCCAAGCACAAATGGACAGGTGGAAGGAACAAATTTTGTGTTGTGTCAAATTCTAGAAAAAGATGCAGCCTTGCAGGTACATAAGTGGGATAAAAGGATTCATGCAACATTGTGGGCGTATAGGGCAACATCAAAGTCAGCAACAGGATACTCCCCATTTCAGTTAGCCTATGGCATTGATCCAGTTCTTCCTATTGAGTTTGATATTCCCACTGTGAGAGTTATGAAAAATGAAAGGATGGATGAAAGTGATTCAGTAAAAGAAAGGTTGGTACATCTTCATTTGCTAGAGGAAATGAGGGAAATAGCAAAGGATACAAGTCATAAGAATAAAATGAAGCAGAAGGAATACTTTGATCAAAATATCCGTTGGTCTCCATTTCATGTGAATGACTTGGTTCTAGTATATGATTCCAGATACAAAAAAAGAAGATAGAGAAAATTTCTTCCAAAATGGATGGGGCCCTACAAAATAGCAGCTGTGCATGAAAATGGTACGTACCGACTGGAGGAATTGGATGGAACTCCCATTACGAAATGGGTCAACCACGACAAGTTGAAGATTTTCCAAGCACCAGAATAGTCTACTCCGAGGACGGAGTAGAAGCTAGGAAGGGGGAAGATGTCGACACTAAAATTTTCCTCCGTAATTTCTATTTCATTAATGTATGTATTAGGAATAGGATGTTATTAAGTATAATTAGTAGTAGCATAACGGCGCCGGTAGTACGGTGCCACCAATAATGTGGAGTACGGTAATAGTCAAAGTACAATAGGAATGTTGTAAAAAGTAAATATTTGTCGTAAGTGGTCTGGTAATGTTAAAATGTCAAAGTTTGGGTAATTAGAGAAGTAGGGTCTACATGATTAGGAATTAGAAATATTATATTAGTAATAAGGACAAGGAGTGAGGTCATAAATATTTTGTGTATTTTATTTGTAAAAAGTATAAAAATGTGGAACCCATGTAAAATGATAAGGTTTATCTTATCTTAAAAGATAAGCTTACATGTACAGATAAGAGTTAAGGTATGGAATATGATTCGTCAGAGTGGATTTCTTATCCTATCTTAGAGATAAGATGGATAAGCCTAGAAGTTCTATAAATAGAGAGGCCACCCCCCCTCATTTAGCATAGAAGGAAGTAGTGAGAAATATTGTAGGAAGTGTGCGAAGGAAGCCATCAGTTAAAGGTGTGTTGAAGAAGCCATTAAGAGGTGTAATTGTAAATTTTCTCCCATAGTCTTGGTGAAAGGCAAGTGAGGTCAATAACACTTGAAGTACCTCATGGGTGAGATTGTAACAATTTCATGTTAATATTATAATTTACTTTGATATTTCAGATTTGTCATCATTTTGTCTTATCATAGTCTCTAGTATTCTTGTGTTATGTTTGTTGTTGTGTTTCCAGATTACATCCACCAAACTAAAGGCTATGCATTAGTAAATAATCATAGCACGAGGAGTTCCCGGTGAAGATTTATCATAGTGCCGGATTGGTGATGACAGTTCGAGGGCCAATGAGGAGAATAGATTATTCTCCTCATAGGATTATTGGTTGGGTGGAGAGCGTTGTCTAATCTCCTTTCTTTGTTGTTTTGCTTGAAGAGAAGAAAATGGTGGAGCTCAAGTTGAATATTTGGACTTAGAGTATTTTGTAGAAGAAAAAAAGAAATCCTACATTGTCAAATTTTTCCATGTTGTTTCCACTTAGAGTGGAAGGCTTGTAATCCTACATTTTAAAAGAAAGTATTGTAAATTTTATTTAGATAAGTTGTAATGTTGTAGTGCAAATTAATAATCTTAAGTTGTATTTTTGGCTGGAAATGAAACTCTCCAAATTCTGGATTTTATTCAAGTTGTAATATGTATTATTTGGAAAGGAATGATGTTTTATAAAGAAAGTATTGTTGAGTTCTTTGGGTTGTATTTTTGCAATTCCTTGAAATGGAAAAAAGAGTTATATTAAGTGTGTTGTATCTTTTTTTGTTCTCCAAATAGTATATGTGAAAATAATGAATTGAAGTTGATATTATACTCAAACTTCAATATTTTATTGCAAGGTAAAAATGTTACAAATTTAGTGTTTTTAATCAAGAAATGAATTGAATTCTTTTCATAGTTGTTTTGATTTAAAATAGTTTACTTTGTAAAACTATATATTGATAATATATATATATATATATACATATATATATATATATATATCACTTGGTATATATATTCATTATATATATCCATAATATTTAATTCTAATCTCCATAGTGATCGATACTAGTATGCTTAATGAAGAATAATATTGTAAGACATAAGTAAATGTATATTACAGTTTTAATTCAAATTTCAACCCTTTAAACAAAACACTATACAAATCTGTAATTTCCTATTACTTATTTAATCTATTTAATGTGGTTTCAACGTCAATATTTTTTAATTACACTTAAAAATAACTCGTGAATTCAATGCTTACCCTGTGCACACTTGGAAATATACTTCAATAATCTTCACGTAACCTGTCACACTAATGTAACACATCGGACATTGTGATAACCAATCACTAGAAACTTAGTATAAAGTCACAACAAAACTTCTAAATGATGAAAAACTTACTTAGCATGTTAAATCAGAGAATTCACCCCTGAATAAAATTAAAATACAGGTATTAGTGAATATATCTAAGGATATATTCATTTGGTATACACTATATTGTATAACATTTCTAGATTTCCCCAAGGTGTGGGACCTTGCATAATGGAATAGTGTCTAGATTAGCTTGGTATACCTTATTCCTTGCAAGGTGCATACAATAGAAACTTCCATAGAAAGGATCTGTTTTAAAATGTAAGATTTTACCAAACCAGGGATTTAATGAAACAAAAATTGAACAAATCTAGACTACTAGATGATGCATCGAAACAAGCATATATACACTTATTTTGCTAATAGACACTCATGTATGTGTTGTGTGTGTACATATGTATGCAAATATGTATACATGTGATCAGTGATATATAATGGGTTTTCCCTAAATGTAACTCAAAAAACAAGAACCATCTAACAACTTCAATCACATTTGTGGTTATGAATCTCTTCCAATATTAATGAATTATAACTACACTCTATAAGATCTATTACAAAACGTAATAGTGAGCCAAATGGAAAAGAACTTTCCTTCCAATTGCAATACTAAAACCTAGAGGGAAATTCCTCCAAATAATTCTCCATACCCTTTACATGGCTATCCTCTCCTCCGTATTTATAAACAAAGAAAAGAAGAAAAAATGAGGAACTAGGGCAAGAAGAAGGTTAAGTTGAACCATCATAAGGATGATTAGGGTTAAAATTCTTCCCCTAAGATCTAATCTAAAATGAATCAATCCTAAGGGTAGGGAATCAATCCTGAAGATGAAGAGGAAACGGAAAAATAGATCAAATTAGGTGATATGGTATTAAGGCCCAAGAAGAAATTAGAAATGTAAGTGTTTCCTGACATGGGGGATTTCTTAGGGCCTAAGTGTTTTAAATTAAATTTGTAACCCTCCATTATGGTTTAGTAAATAATCTAAATGGCAAGTATCAACTATAGTAACTAAATAATGGTATTCTGATGGACATTAAAGCTAATGCCCCTTTAGGGATTAATTTAACCAAGGTAAATGTTATAAGGGTGGAGTATGCCAATTAAAATTAAATTTGATTAAAAGGAAGTGTAAACTTAGACTAAACAAAAAATTAATGGATGCATTGCTACGAAGATTATAACTAGAATTTATCTTAGAAATAAATGCCCATTTATTTAATTATTAATCTAGGCTTTGATCTAAGGTAATGTAGAAAACTTATTGGTCCTTAATTAAATGTACTCTAGGTCATTTTAACACCCTTTTACCCCTTGAGATAACATTTGCTAAAAAATTTCCTAACCTTTTGTAATGGTAATTTCCCCTGGGACATAAAAAATTCTGGCATTACATTTAGACCTTTTCTGGTATTCAACCCCTGTAAACAACACCATGGGTGACACTTGGAAACACTTACAAATAGTAACTTAGTGTAAACTCTGAGGCCCTTTTTAGAACACATGACATTATGATAACTTAAACGTAGAAACTTTGAAAATATTTGAAACAAAACCTGAAATGATGATGAACTAACTCTCACCTTGGTCTTTACAGGATGCGTGGACTAGATGATGAGTTCTTGCACGTCGAGTTATATATACCACCTCCAGAGTAGGTTGTTGTAGCTATACTACTGCATATTTTATAGACCTTACAAGATGTCAATGTAGCTATACAAGGTGGAGCTGTAGGGTCTGGGCAAGACCTAGTCAGCATGATAGGGAGCCATCACATGAAGGCTCAACACCCTCCACAACACAGTGAGGAGCATAGAGAAGATAACTCCCATGTGGAGTCAGCTAGATAGGGTTCACCTCAGAGGGGACATGGAGATAGGGCTACAGGACATATAGAGAGATCTAGGAGCCCTAGACAAAGAGATGACCATGATGAGAGACCTAGAGGTAGACAGTCTACAGTGGAAGATCATATCAGGGAGATCCTGAAGCTACGCCCATCTCATTTTTCTTGAGACACTGAGGGATTTTAGGAAGAGGCATGGTTGGTTAGCTTGAGTGGATGCTTCAAGCTATGTTCCTTGTACCAGTAACATGAAGGCTCATGTTTCCATCCACCTTCTGAGAGATGGAGCCAAGGTTTGGTGGAGGACTGAGGAGTAGAAGCTCCATGTGGATTCAGAGACAGTTACATGGGAGCTCTTTGAGGAGCATTTCAAGAGTTGATACTTGTCTAGATGATTTATACAGCAGAGGATCGATGAGTTTCATGATCTGTGACAGGCTAGCATGATAGTGGCAGAGTATGAGAGTCAGTTTTTGGATTTTCTTTAGTATGTTGACTACATGTAGGATGAGTAGGTCAGGATCCATAGGTTCATCAGGGGCCTGAACCTAGATTTGGGAGGGGCAGTGTGCATTCATTGTCCGTAGACTTTAGCTGAGGTTGTAGAGAAGGCCTACATTGCAAAGGAGACCAAGGAGAAGGCACAACAAGCCAGAGATAGAGTGAGAATCCGTATTCAGTAGATCCAGGAGTCGGTCGAGGGGGTCAGCTCCTCCTCATGGTGGGACATGGTTCAACACAAGTCTTCTTTTCAGACCACCACATAGCCACAAGTAAAACAAAGTAGACTTGTCCACCATATAGACCTCCATAGAGAGTTGATGCAAAGAGGGGATGGAGTATGGGGCCTCCTCCTAGGGGACCCGTCAGGACTCAGGAACCACTGAGAGCTCAGTCTGCTAGAGCTTGACAACAGTGGCCACAACATTCCATGCCACGATCATCGGGATCCATGACACAGACCACAAGAGTACCTTCATGAGCCACATCTCATTAGAGGGGACTAGGTAGTTGTTACATATGTGGTGTATATGGGCATCATTGGAGAGAATGTCCGTAGAAAACTAATAACAAGGGTAAGGGACCTATTTCAGAGTCTACATTGGGTGATATGGCTAGGAGCCACAAGATTTATGTTGTGGTTGAGAACCACAGGCTGAGCACCAAGGACAATTATTGAGACTTTAGGTAGCATTGGTGGTATTTCTACCTCTATCTTATTTGATTCAGGCTCCTTAGATTCTTTTATTTCTCCTTCATTAGTAGAGTGATGCAGGCTGGTGGTAGTTAGGTAGGGCCTTAGTTGGGATGTTGAGATGGCTTCTGGAGCCAAGCTCTCAGTGGACTCCTTAGTCAAGGAGTGTGTAGTTGACCTAGGACCCTTTACCATGACTTTGGATCTTTGTATCCTTCCCTTGGGTTTGTATGGAGTTATCTTGGGCATGGACTGGTTATCTGCCCACAGAGCTAGAGTAGATTATTACAACAAGGTTATATCTTGTGTTGATGATTTGGGAGTTGAGTCAGTGATTACTGGAGTTAGGAGACATGTATCCATTCACACCATATCTGCTATGCAGCTTAAGCAGTGTGCACGATGAGGTTTCCAGTTGTATGCTATCATTTTTAGTTATAGGTCAGAGGATGAGTCTAGTGGGCCATCACTTGATGATCACCCTATTTTGAGGGAGTTTTTTTGATGTTTTTCCCAGGGATTTTTTATGTCTACCTCCCCCACGTGAGATAGAATTTCATATTGATTTGGTTCCTGGAGCGGAGCCTATCTCACACGTGCCATATAGGATGACTACCCCTGAGCTTTGTGAGCTCAAGTTGTAGCTGGAGGGCCTTCTTGAGAAAGGCCTAATTCATCCTAGTGTATCTCCTTGGGGTGCACCAGTGATTTTTGTGAAGAAGCATGGATCCTTGAGATTGTGTATTGATTACCACCAGCTGAACAAAGTAACGATCAAGAATCGTTACCTGCTTCCACGCATTGATGATTTGTTTGATTAGATGAAGGGGGCCACAATATTTTCCAAGATAGATCTTAAGTCTGGTTACCATCAGCTGAGGATCATGGAGGTAGATATTCATAAGACAACCTTCCGTACGAGATATGGCCACTATGAGTTCACAGTTATGCCATTCAGTCTGATGAATGCCCCCATAGTGTTCATGAGTTTGATGAATGGGGTATTTAGAAATTTTTAGATCACTTCATGCTCATATTCCTTGATGACATATTGATATACTCATGCACGCGTGAGGAGCATGAGGATCACCTTCGACAGGTTCTATAGTGTCTTTGTGAGAACAACTTTATGGGAACCTGGAGAAGTGTGCATTCTTTCAGTATGAGGTTCAGTATCTTGGCCACATTATTTCTGGGGAAGGTATCCTAGTCAATCCTTCCAAGATTAGAGCTATTATGGATTGGCCAGTACTGACTAGTGTGACCAAGGTGCATGGCTTCATGGGATTGGTAGGTTATTACAGGAGATTTATTTAGGATTTCACGTGTATTGTGCATCCCATCACTTCCCTTCAGAGGAAAGGGAAGAAGTTTGTTTGGTCAGAAAAATGTGAGCAGGCCTTCAGGACACTGAAGGAATGCCTAACAACACCTATTCTAGCAGTGCCAAATCCACAGAGGGATTTCTTGTATGTACAGATGCTTCGTTGGTAGGATTTGGTGGTGTTTTGATACAAGAAGGCCATGTAGTTTCCTTTGAGTCTTTAAAACTCAAGGATTATGAGCTCAATTATCTAACTCTTGACCTTGAGCTTGTACAATAGTGGTACATGCTTTGGTGCGTTGGTGACATTTCCTATTAGGTAGGAGATTCATTCTCAGGACTGATCACTTGAGCCTATGACATCTCTTCACATAGCCCAATCTCAATGCCCATCAATGACATTGGATGGAGCTTCTTTGTGAGTATGACATGGAGATTGAGCATGTGAAGGGGAAGGAGAATGTGGTTGTAGATGCTTTGAGTCATCAGAGGCATTTGGTTATGGCTACTTCAGTGGACACGTATTTATGGAGAAGGATATTGCAACAGCTTCCTCATGAAAGCTTCTACCTTTCAACTAGAGTGGAGATTGAGTCTCAGAGACCCCTTGAGGGGAAGTTTGATGGATTTACATTAGAGTTACATGTACTTCTCAGACACAGAGGCCAGATCTATGTACCTAGGGATGGAGGTTTGAGACAGGATATATTGACAGAGGCTCATCATGCACCTTATTCAGCCCATCCAGGGGTGAAGAAGATGCACGCCACTTTGAGATAGTTATACCATTGGAGAGGACTTTGGAGAGATGTAGCTCATTTTGTGTCTCTTTGTTTGGAGTAACAGAGGGTGAAGGCTAAGCATCAACATCTAGTTGGCCTTCTATATCCTCATGCCATACCAGAGTGGAAATGGGATACCATTTCCATGGATTTTATAGTAGGGCTACCTATGTCGAGATACCACCATGATGCCATCATGGTCATGGTGGATAGATTGATGAAAGTGGCTCATTTTTCTCTGGTAAAGACCACATATATAGCTAGTGTAGTGGCTAGAGTGTACTTGGATGAGATTTTCAGATTGCATGGGATTCCAAGGAAGATCATTTGTGACCGTGATCCCTTATATACATCACACTTCTGGACTACCATGTAGTATGCCCTTGGGATGAGCATCAACTTCAACACAGCCTATCACCCAGAGACAGATGGATAGACTGAGTGGGTGAACCAGATTTTAGAGGACATGCTTTGGATGTACGTCATGGATCATCAGTCAAGATGGGAGGAGTATTTGTACTTGGTTGAGTTTGCATACAACAACAACTTGTAGAGTTCTATTGGTATGGCTCCATTTCAGGTGTTATATGGTAGGGAGTGCAGGACACCTTTGAGTTGGGACAGACTAGAGGAAATAGTATCTCTTGGGCCAGCTATGTTACAGGACATGGAGCAACAGGTTGTTTTGATCTGACAGAGATTGCAGGAGGCACATGATAGACAGAAGAAGTATGCAGATTAGAGGAGAGTTGACCATAGTTATGAGGTGGGCATGAAGGTGTTTCTTCATGTCAGACCTCATAAGATCCCTATCCATTATGGAAAAGGATCTAAGCTAGCTCCTAGATTTGTGGGTCCATTTGAGATCTTGGAGCGGATCGGTCCTTTAGCCTACCATCTAGCCTTGCCACCCAGCTTGTCTCACATGCATGATGTGTTCCATGTTTATGTTCTTAGGAGATACATTCCAGATCCTTCTCATGTATTAGATTGGACCACATTGTAGGTGCAGGAGTAGGGGCAGGTGATGGTGGAGCCCATGTGCATCATAGAGCATAGGACCCTGGGCCTTTGAGGCCGTGAGATTGATCAGGTGCGAGTCCAGTGGGATAGGTATGATGAGACTGTAACTACATGGGAGGATGCTACTTTGTTACGGGCCCAATTTCCACACCTATTTCAGTGACTTCTAGGAGGAAGTCAAGTCTAAGGGGAGGGGGATGTAGTGCCCACTCCTCTTTGACACTTATCATATTTTGATTTTGATTACTATGGACTATAGACATGGACTTTACTATGTTATTTTGGTTTAGCATGATGATAGATGGTAGAGATATTCTGACTATTGATATGTTGTGATTCATATTATGGTTGTATGGATTCTTAGAGGCATGGATAGACATTCTGCATTGATGATGATGATGTGTTGATTAGTATTATATATATACTGACATTTTGAATTTTTGTCATATTGACTATGTTTTGGTGTTTGAACTAATCTTGTGATCTCACTGATATTGATGAAATGGTAGAATTGAGATGTTTTTGAAATGATAAACAAATGATAGCATTTCTTAGCTTTGATGATGACTTCGTGATATGATGATGTTTATTGATGGATGTGCATGTATTTTATTATTGATGTATTTGATGCGGCCATGAGGCCGAAGGAGGTATTGTTTGATTTTTTAGGTGATTATATCACAACAAACAAAAGGGGGATAGGAGACCAACCATAGTGGAATATTGGATGGATACAATGAAGGTCACCATGGCATCTTTATGTTCAGTTTTATTGTTGTGTGTTGTTAGATTGTTAGGAGGTCCCCATGGGGGGATGACCTCAAATTGTGACCATGGGCTATGTGTGTTTTCCCCTTTCCTTTTTATTATTTGTGGAGTATGTGATTTATTTTGTAATGTAATTCACTTTATTATTGTTGAGTAATGTACTCTTATTTAAGTTGATTAATCATGTTAATTAAGTTAATTTGAGATGTGACCAAGGGGTATTTAATTTTGGTAGATTTTCCTTGATTTTATTTTGGATTTGAAAGGATTTTTATTGGTTTAAGTGTTGTGTACTCAACCTTGCATGTCAAATTCGGATTTGGGCTTAAGGGCCATTTTTTGAGGCTTGTGGGACAAGTTAAGCTTGTCCCACACCTCTTAAATTCATCTACCAACTATACATATGGGTTATGGGGTCAAAAATAGAACCCATTATGTTATTTTTAAGTTACAAGGTGATATTTATTGCACTTTCTTACATGAGTTTTTAATTGTGTCATTTAGAGGTATGGGTAAGAGTTTTTGTGTAAGAGGATCCTCATTTTCTCAACCACCAATTTATTGACCTTGGGTTTGATGTTTGACTTGGTGATGTGGAGTTGAGGAGAAGTGATGTGGCATCCTACATGGAGCCACCTCACCCTCCTCTCCTCTTTTTCTATATATGCAAGTTAATTTGATGGTTTTGGGGTTACTTCATTTTGTTGTGCATGGTTATTTTGGAGTTTTAGCTTGAGTTGCTTGCTTGGGAGTCTTGGAGCTTGCTTGGATTTGGGCTTGAGCTTGGAAGGAGCTTAGAGTTGTGATTTTGGATCAAGTTTCTTGCAATGGCAAGGTAGGAACTTCACCCATGCAATTTATTTTTATATATGTGTGTGTATGTAAATAAATGAATGTTGTGTGTGCATATTTTTGGGCTTGGGTAGTATGGCCTTAAGTATGGTGTAGGAGAAGGTTTATGGGGATATTTTGGAGGGAGGCATAAGAGTATTGTTGCACATTTTGGGAGGGAGTTGGGTTGGGTGCCCCACCTTTTAGATAAGAAAAATGCTTACTTATCTTATATGTTTTATTTGAGGGAGGCATAAGAGATTGTGGGAGGCATAAGAGATTTGAGGGAGGAGGGAGGCATAAGAGTCTTGTATGGGTTTTTTTTGTGTTTTGGAGGCTTCAAGGTGGGCACCTAATCCCATTGGGAGGCATAAGTGATTTCCCCATAGTTCCTTGCTCCATTGGCTTAGAGATTTCAAGCCTTGTTTGGAAAAGTTGCATTCTTTGATATTGTTATTTTTGTGCTTGTGTGTGTGTTGAAATATTGTTGGCATGTGTGTTGTATTGTGGAAGCATTTGTGAAAGTTTCCATTGGTTGTATCCATTTCTTATTGCTCTATGGTTGGGGCTCGGGGGCCAATGAGGAGAATAGATTCTTCTCCTCATTGGATTATTGGTTGGGTGGAGAGTGTTGCCTACTCCCCCTTCTTTGTTGTTGTGCTTGAAGAGAAGAAAATGGTGGAGCTCAAGTTGAATATTTGGATAGAGTATTTTGTATAAGACAAAAAAGAAGGTAATCGTACATTTGTAAAATTTATCCATGTTGTTTCCACTTAGAGTGGAAGGCTTGTAATTCTTGCATTTTAAAATAAAGCCTTGTAAATTCTATTTATCAAGTTACAATGTTGTAGTTGAAAGGAATAAGCTTAAGTTGTATTTTTGGTTGGAAATGAAACTCTCCAAATTCTGGATTTTATTCAAGTTGTAATATGTATTCTTTGGAAAGGAATGATGTTGTTGTAAAGAAAGTGTTGTTGAGTTCTTTGGGTTGTATTGTTGCAAGCTTGAAATAGAAAAAGGAGTTATTTAAGTGTGGTGTATCTTATTTTGGTCTCCAAATAGTATATGTGAAAAGAATGGTTTGGATTTGATATTATACTCAAGTTTTATACCTTTTATTGCAAGGAAAAATGTTACAAATTTAGTGTTTTAATCAAGAAATGAATTTGGTTGCTTTTCATAGTTGTTTTCTATCTTAAAATATTTATAAAACTTTTTCTATATATATATATATATATATATATATATATATATATCACTTGATATATATATATATATATATATATCCATTTTTATAACATTCTACCTCCCACAGTGACTGATACCGGTAGGCTTAACAGGCATCGGTAGACCCTGTACCGACATCGGTTACTGTATGGTGTTACAGTTTTAGGATAAAATTTAAATTTCAACTTAAGTTATACAATTTTATGCTTAGAAAACATGGCACAACAACTGTGGAAACCTTACTTATCTATTAAAGATTCATCTAAATGAATATAATGGAAAATATATAAATTCCCTTATACTCATGTTATTTTGAAAATATAAATATCTCAGTAACTCGACGTCGACTACTGTATCAGCATCGACATCCTCTGACCGGCACCGGTCACTGGAAACTATACATAAATCTCACTTTCAACTTTAAACTTAGAAACTCTTACTTTCTGTGCAAATCAGAGAATTCATAGACTGTGATAAACTGTAAAATGACACAGGAATGTATCCAGGTGAATATATCTGATGATATATTCACTTGTATACACTATTTTATAAAATTTACTAGATTTTCCAGAACCTAGCACCGGTAGTGGAACCGGTGTTGGTAGCCAGTGCGTACGTAGCCGGTCAAGTGACTGCTACATGTCACCTGTGCATAGAATCAATTTGTTAAAAAATGTGATTTTTGGCCAAACCGGGGGTTTTAAAGAAATAAAACTTGAACAGAATGTAGATCTAATGATCTACAAGCATATATATGTGTATATACATATATACACTCATGTATATATGTATATAAATGTGTATACACTTAGATCCTTGAAATGGGTTTTCCCCAAATGTAACTCAAGAAAATGAGAACCATTAAACAACTTCAACCAGATTTGTGGATGAATCCTTCCAATAAAATGAATGAAAATAACTACACTCTACAAGATCTATGCAAACAAATAAGTGAGCCAAATGG
Organism: Taxus chinensis; assembly: GCA_019776745.2. Classification (NCBI taxonomy): domain Eukaryota; kingdom Viridiplantae; phylum Streptophyta; class Pinopsida; order Cupressales; family Taxaceae; genus Taxus; species Taxus chinensis. Next base: position 162,608,468 of record CM034157.1, read on the forward strand.
GGAAAGATCTTTCCTTCCATTTGCTATACTAAAACCTAGAGGAAATTCCTCCATGGTTTCTCCCATACTTTCTCGGCTTCCTCTCCTCCAACCTGAAAAAACAAAGAAAAGAAAAGAGAACAAATGAGGAAACTAGGGCAAACAAAAGGTTAAAAGGAATTTATAAGGATGATTAGGGTTAGAATGAAAACCTAAGATCTAAGGTCTTAAAATGAATCAATCTGAGGGTAGGGAATCAATCCTACAACTTTTAGGTGAGGGTATTTTATGGGAATATATGTTTTAATTAAATGTATGTGTAATTTGTGAATGGGGCCACTTAGGGCCTTAGTGTTTTAAGTTAAAATGTAACCCTCTTATTATGGTTTAGTAAATAATTAAATGGAAGTAAAACTATAGTAACTAAATAATGGTATGTGGATGGACATTAAAGCTAATGACTTAATGGGATTAATTTAACCAAGGATAAATGTTATAAGTGTGGAGTATGGATATTATTGATTAAAGGAAATAAACTTAAACTAAGCAAGGAATTTATGAATGCATTGTTAGAAGATTATAACCAGAAATAACTTTAGAAATAGATTAATAATATTTAATTATTAATCTAGGCTGGATCAACCTAATGTAATGTAGAAAATTATTGGTAGGAGTTAATTAAATGTACTCTAGGGTTTAACACCCTTGCAACCCTTTAAACAAAAAGAAACTGTAATTTCCTAAGTAATTATTTAAGAGTAAATTTATGGCCAATCCAAGTAAAGAGCATTGGAAACCAATCCAATGGATACTCAAGTATTTGAGAGGGACATCCAGTATGCATTTATGTTATGGAGGGTCAGATACTTCTTTATGTGGCTATGGTTATTTAGATATGGCCGGAGATTTGGATGGTAGGAGAAGCACCAAAAGATATGTATTCACAGTAGGCAGGACGAAAATTAGCTAGATTTCGAGATTGTAGAAGGTTGTGGCCTTATCTACTACAAAGGCCAAGTATGTTTGCTAAGTTACATCAGGCTAGTTTAAAGAGATGACTATGGATGAGTAAACCCATGGAAGAGTTAGGAAAGTAGAAATAGGATTTTGTAGGTTGTACTAGTTGATAAATCAAAGTGTGATTCATCTGGTAAAGAACTGAAAATTTCATTCAAGAATGAAACACATTCATTTGAGATATCACTTCATACGGAAGGTGTTGGAGGATGGGAAGCTAAAGTTGGAGAAATATCATACAAATGAGACCCCTGTTCATATGCTAATGAAGCCATTGGCAAAGGAGAAGTTGAAGATTCACTCCACTTATGTTGGTATTTGAGTTTGAGACATGAAGAGGGAGAAACGGTCAAGGAAAAGGATTAAAGGATAGAGTTGTACATGCAGTGCAACAATTTATCTCTAAGTGGGAGATTGTTGAGTTGTGGAGATTAATTGCTTCACATTAGCATGTTTTAAGACCTTTTTGGAATACACACTAACTGATGTCAGTCACTTGGGGACCGATATCAATCAAGGCAAGGAGGATTCGACATCGGTTAGGGTAACTAGTGTCGGTAGCTTGTGCGTCAATGTTTATATTTAACTCACGGGAATTGGATCTAATATCTATTGTAAATTTGATCTAACGGTTGTAAACACATAGCTAAGGTGCCCTAAGTTGGTATATATATAAAGGCATGATAATTAGGGTTTAGAATGTGGTGGATTGAATTTTTTGAAAGTCTGTTTCCTTGGAGAGAAAGAAAGAGTAGCTGGTGAGGAGAAATCATTGTACATCTTATGAGGTGTGGAATATCATATATCTACATTGTATTTCCTCTGTCAAGCACTAAATAATAATATTGGTCATTGCTCAGTGGACATAGCCCACACTGGGTGAACCACGTTATATCTAGTGTTTTCTTTCTCTTGTTTATTTTATCTTCTGGTTAAATTCCATGTTTATTGTTGGTATGATTTAATTTATTATAGATCTATACAACATCGGTTTATGGTTTAACCCCAACAACTGGTATCAGAGCTTTATTTGAAGGTTTTGTGTGTTGACAAGATTTACTCTTAGAGGGTTTTCTGATTGAGTAGGAGCACAACAATGACAGAAGATAGCAAATATATAGGAGAGAAATTTGACGTGTGAATAGTGTTATTTTCTAACGCATGACAAAGGTTTTTCTGTTGACACAAGACAAGGAGATTTTGATGACATGTGATAAGGGTAAGACTGTTGAAATAAAACACATCTATTGTTGACACACAACACTATTATTGTTGATGCACAACACAATATTGATGACACATGACAGAGTTTCAATGACGCATGAAAAAGGTTTTTTTGTTGACGCGCGACAAGGTTATTCCACTGAGGCATGATAAGGGATAGGCTGTTAATACACAATAGTGTTGTTATTGACACATGACACTCTTTTTTCTATGCATGACATAGTACTGTTGACGCGTGACAGAGTGTTTAGTGACTTATGAAAAAGGTTTAACTTAGTTGTTCAAAATAATGGAAGGTGCTAGTGTTCAGAAGACCAAAAAAGTAACAGAAAATATTATAAGTCTGTGTTCAAGTATTTTGGAAACTTTTCTATTATAGATACCAAAACCACCAGCACCCATACAGTTTCCACTGGGATCAATCAGAGTATAGACTATGTGGTAGGTGTTATTGAATTGGACATGCATTCTACACGGTATCAACCAAATGACACCTTTGATGATACCATGCCGGAGCTTAAAGATATTCATGTTGAGGTACAACCAGGAGTCCATCAAGATATCTCAAATACAAATACTCAACAAAATGGAACAAAAAAATCAAATGTAAATTATAGTTCACAAAAGACAAAACCAGATGATTGTGATAATGCTCAAAATTCTACTCATAAAATTAAAACATTGAAAATGAAAAAGAATATGTTGACACTTGGGAGGACATACATGTTTGAGTGGGTTGCCAAATTTCCTTTCATCGAACCTGTACAGCCAGCTAATTCAGAAGATATCACATCTAAATATACAGGTGCAATATGTACATGGAAATTGGGAAAGCAACAAAAATGCAACTGAAGCTAGACATAATTGAAAAACATCGTGGAAAAAAATATTTGACTGTAACGGGAGAGGATGGCTAGAAAATGAAAACACACAGGTAGAAAACTGAAAAAGAATGAATGCATGTTAAATATGCAGCAGAGTATGAAGCATAGAAGAAAAGACACAAACATCTTGTGGAAAATGAAGGAACGATCGCATCGTAAATTGGTAATATGAATCAATCAAATTTTCATGTTAAACTCATATAGTTCTCTATTTTATTCCACATCCTTAACAAAGGAAGACTGATTTCATGTTTCCTTGATTTCAAATTTTTGTATCAATATAATGGAATGTACAATGTTCCTCAGTATCATTGGTTAGATAGCAATGCATGGGAAATGGCCAAATTCCCTGCAATGATAGAGAAAAAAGATTTGAAACATAGTGTAAAAAATAAAAAGTTTATCTCTCTATCAATTGATGAAGTGAAAACAGTTGAAAACAACGCATGGGTATGTATCCACAATTATACCTTATAAAATCATATAAGGACAACGCATCTTTGGGTGTTATGAAAATGGTTGAAATTTGCAATACCAAAAACCTACATAAAACACTTGTTTCTCATTTGAAAGATATTGTTGGCATGACTAATTATGTAATTGCTACGAAGTTGGTATGCTTTAGAGTAGATGGTGCATCAATCATTAGGGTCACTAAACTAGGTTGTGAGTTTGATTGCAAACAAAAATGGCTACTTATATGTTAACAATTCATTGTATGGCTCATAGAATGAATTTAGCATATATAAAATGGTTAACTATGAAAATGTTGCTAAAGTAGAAGACCTTATAAGAGAACTGCATGCCTATATGGTAAGTAGCCCAAAGTGATTTCTTGAGTTTCAAAATATTTCAATTGGATTTATAGATGGAAAAAAACTTCAGAAGGATGTTGAGACAAGGTGGATATCTTTGTATGAGCCTACATGTAGAGTTTGTGAGGATTATCCTTCATTGGTTGGTTTCATACACAAATATCATCATGATGTTGACAGGGTGAGGGACTTGTTGTTTTGTTTAACTGATTTGGATACATTGTTATCCAATTTTTCCTCTCAGGAAAAATGGACAAACATGAACTTGCACATTGTGAATATGGAAGGATTGATTCAGTCATAGGAGCTTGTATTTCGAAATTGGCCAGATATGTTGTAGGCAGGCTCGGGAATGGAAATAATGTCGGAGGTAAGAAATTGAAGGAACCTTAGGGTTGAGCTAGTCGAAAATGGGGGCCCCAAAGTTTGGATTTTTCAGATTTTAGAGGTTTTACAGTTCAGAGTTTCGGTGGAGAAGCAGGTAAAAAGTAAGAAAAGGGCCCAAAAACTTGAAATCTCGAAGTGGGATTTTTAGGGTCAACTCCCCTTTTGGGGTCAACGGAGCTAGAAATTTTGGGGACAATAGGGTTTGAATTCTGAATTTTGAACTTTAGAGGATTGGAGTCTTCGTTGAACAAAACAGAAAAAAGTAACTAACTACCTGTAATCCCAAAAGTCTGAAGTCTAAAAGGGTTTAGATTTCAGGGGTCAAACTTGGTTTCGGGGTCAACGCGGCAGGGATTTTTAGATTTTTGGAGGTCCCAATTTTAAAATTTTGGAGGTCGGGGTTTCATAGGTTTGGGGTTTGGAGTTTCTAAGGTCTCAGTGGGATTATCGGATGAACAGTGTTAAATGTCTAAAAGGCGCAAGGTTCGAAACCCAAAGTCTGAATTTCAGACTTCAGGGTTTTAGAGGTTTGGGGTTCACAGTTTTGGAACTCTCAAGTGGATTTAGCTGATGAACAGTAACCCGATATCCAAAATGGAAAGGTCCGAAGTTTCAAAATTTTGGATTTCAGATGTTACAAGTGATTTCAGACTCTGAAAGGAGAAGGTCAACCACTCACATTAATGCAGTATGGCACCCCAACCTTCAGATGGCCAAAACTTTTGACTGGGAGCTCAGATTTGCATAAGAAAGGACTTTTTGGAAATATCTCAATCTCCTCTACACAACTACAACTAGTTATCTTAATTTAAATGATACTAAGTTATTTTAAAATGAATAAATACATTCCACCATTTTAGAGGATGTTTCAGGTTTCTCACCTACCACAATGATGAAGTATGGACTTCATTTTTTTCCCAACAAGGAAAAGTACATAGAGGTATGGGTTTTGTAGTGGCACCCATCATTATTTTAGGAAACTTCAATGCATTTTTTGGTGGTTGGAGAAATATTTCAGATTATTCTCTCCCCCTTTCTCTCATTCTTCAAATACATTGTCAAGAGGGTCATTGTTTTAATGTTGGATAATTTTTATTTGCACCCTCCCTTCTTCTCTTATTTGTAAGTGAATTTATGGAGTTCAAACCTCTCATTCAAGATGTAATGCAATTTTTTTTCCTCTTGGCCATTGTAAAGTATTGTATCAAATTTGTGGAGCAATAATATAAGTATGTGGATGATCTTAACCCTCTCTTGTGTTCATTGCATTCTCTTAATCTCTCATTGCAATCTTGGTTAATATGTGCATGGTGGCTATATTACATGTTTTGATGGTTTGTGTTTAATGGTGAATTGATTCTTGATAAAAAATGATTTGTGTTGATGTTCATCCTCTTCAACCTTGTTCACTTTAATTTCCATGCAAGGATAATTATTCAACATTCCTTTTGGTGCATCACCTCTGTAGATTAGGTTTAATTTCTTGTAGTTTTCTTACCCTTGTCTCCTTGGCAAGTTAGATTAGATTTTAGAGTAGATCCTCTACAATCTAGATGTGTGCATCGAAATAGAGGAATAAGAACCAACCTTCATTCGGAGAGCTTTCCCTATTGCAAAGTCCCACACTTTGGTAAAATCTCCATGTTATGCAATCACACTAACAGTTTCAATCTATCGAATTGCAAAAACCAGGGGTGTTGTGATTACACATCAGCATACATTTCTTACATTGGTTGGCATCCTTCCAATGTTGAATGAGATCAATACATTGATGAAGCATTCACAGGAGAGATTAATCTATATTGTTGATTTTATACGGATGAGAAAAATGGTATGTCAAAATCTTGATGTCTTGTACACTTCCCAAAATAGTTTTGATACGTCTATTTTCAATAACTGGAAACTTTTATTAGATGTTAAGAATCCCAGTAATTATTTGAGATTTAATATCCATGACAACCTCTATATCAATGTTAATGGGAGAGAGATACCACTTCACATTTTACAAAAACATCAAGATATTACAGGATTAGAAAGAGAAGAAGTTTATGTGACACGTAATCTTTTTTATTCTATTACAGTTGAAACAAGAGTAAAAAATTGTAGAATCCTTATAATCAGAAATTAGAGAACGTTTCAGCAAAGATAAAATTGTTGAAGCAATGGCTATGATGAATCCTAATTTTTGGAATACTAAAGGTGCTCGTGCAGATTTTGTAAGTAAGCTTTTCCATAAATCCATGGGTACAATAATGGATCATTTCACCAAGATGTTAGAGCTCATTGGTATTGAAATCAAAGGTATATTGAATATTGATTTAATAAAGTCTCAGTCAACAAATTTTGTAATGACAATAAGGACCCAATATAAATTATTAGACTAACCTTCTGAGAATGGTGCTATTACAAGGCTTTGGCGAGGAAATTATCAAATCATTGTGTTACAGGAAGATATCAGTGAATATTTTTTAATATATGAGTTTTTTCAAACAATGATTTTGGGATATGTGGAGGAAAAAAAGGTTTTTCAGTGCTTTATCTTTTATAAAATCAAAACTAAGAAACAGGTTCGATAAAAATCTCGAAATTTACATGAGGTGTTATGTTTCTCATTACTCCTTAGAAACCTTTTCCTTTTGACATAGAAATTACACATTGGAATTCCCTTTCCGAAAGAAGAGGTGTAAATAATACAGCTACAAGTACAAATGTTCTCAACGATGATATTGGAGTTGGTGCATCGTCAAACTCTGTAGAAGTGAATATCGACTATGAAGAAGCTATTAATAATGGATAGTTTCATCTTTAAATAAGTATCACCTTGACCTTACTTTTATTGTTTGTCACCTTGCATTTCAATTTTTTTTATTTATTCAATTTCATATTAATAGATTCAAACATAAAATTTTATAGTTAGACGTAACACAATTGTTACTCTACATATGCAAATATTGACTATGAGGAGGATTTTTAACATATTTTGTTTCAGCTCTAGTTATCATTGAAGATGTTACAGGTATATATATTTACATTTATTTATAAAAAAAATTAGTTTTATTTAATTGTTATTTTGGATTTTTCAAACTACTTTGATGTTGTGTTTGTGACATGAATTTGTCGAATACTAATTTGTAAGGCCTTTAAATTTCAGATCTGCATATTCTATCACTTTTAGTCTCTTCCAAACTTCCAGACTTCCACTGTCCAAACATGCAAAAGTTCTCATTTGCTTTAATTTTCTTTAATATTTTAGTTTCTTCCTTCATCTGCTCAATCAATATTTCATCCTTTCTTTATCAAAAAAGTGATTTGACATCCAGCTGAGGAAGCTCTTACTTCTTAGGACTGACATTGTCAGGTAACTCACCAATCTATATACTAATCCATTTTTCATTTTGATTTCTTTGGAATCGAAGGTCGTCTAGCTCGCTGCGAAGGATGATTTCTCATTTTCCTTCCATATGCTTTTTCACCCATCTAGAAGACAAGAGGTACCTTAAATCTTATCATAGCTAGATTTTTTACAATCATGTTTAATTTATTTTGGTATTTGTAAAATTCTTTGATGTAGTGTTTGAAATTTGTGGCATGAATATCAAATTACATGTAAAAATTGATATTCCCAAAAAACCTTGCATTTACAAGTAGAGAGAAAAAGATTTTGAGAAGGCTTGAATGTGAAGAAACCTGATACAGAGTTCGAATTTTACAAGTAGAGAGAAAAAGATTTTATTGTATTAATATGTCTCTATCATACCACATTCTAAATTTTCTCAAAACATAATCATTTAAATCCACTATCATCATCCATGATCATGTTAGAAACTACATCTATGTCCAAATATAATTCATAATCATCCATATCTATTCTAATGTCATCATCATTACAAGCAGAGAGAAGAAGATTTTGAGAAGGTTTAAATGTGAAGAAACCTAATACAGAGTTTGAATTTTACAAGTAGAGAGAAGAGTATTTTACTGTATTAAGATTTCTTTGTCATACCACATTCCAAATTTTCTTGAAACATTATCATTTAAATCCATAATCATCATCCATGATCGTACTAGAAACTACATCTATCTCCAAATACAATTCATCATCATCCATATCTATTATAATGTTACCATCCACATCTAATTTCATCATCATTACAAGTAGAGGGAAGAAGATTTTGAGAAGGTTTAAATGTGAAGAAACCTGATACAAATTTCAAATTTTACAAGTAGCGAGAAGAAGATTTTACTGTATTAAGATGTCTCTATCATACCACATTCTAAATTTTCTTAAAATATAATTTTTTAAATCCATTATCATCATCCATGATTGTGCTTGAAGATACATCTATGTCAAAATACAATTCATCATCATCCATATCTATTCTATTGTCATCATCCACATCTAATGTCATCATCATTACAAGTAGAGATATGAAGATTTTGTTGTATTAACTGGAAGAGAAATAATAATGTCTTATGTTTAAATCCATTATTATCATCCATGAATCATCATTATCATCTATCACTATTATATTCATAACCATCACATCCATATCAAACATAAACACCATACACAATCTAGAATTTCTATATATAAATATAACAAGATATAAAAATCCATATTGCAACATAATACGTGTAAAAAAAATGAAATTACATGAAAATTAAAAACATTGCATCAATGCATCGTATATTCAACTCCAAACAATCTTCAAATTAAATAAATATTCAAGTTTCATTCTTCAAAATATAAAATATTTCAAGTTCAACTTTTCAAGTTCCCCACACCCACTAGACTAGTCACTATTTGCTCAATCATTAACATTTTCCCCAGACCCACTGGCACTTTCCTTTTGAGTTTCTGTAGCATCTTTTGTGATGCTTTCCCCAATGGATTTCCCTCCTATATTATTTGTTTGAATAATCCCATAACTAATAAGATCCTCCACAACAATGTCTAGATTCTTTGTGATTTTCCTTCTTCTTCCTTTATAGCATCTCCATGGGATGCCAAAGAAGGATCTGCATCTGCCTTTGCCTTGAAAAAAATCTCAGGGTTGAAGCCATTCTCTTTAATTATCTTATTAAGTGTATTTTTTTGTTTTTTAACCAAAAAAATATTTTCCTTCTTCTTTATTGTTGTGGATAAACTGTTCTTAGTAGTTTCCAAGTGAACTTGGAACACCTTTGCTTGGATCTTTAAATTTTCATATTTTAGCTACAACAAAAATAGTGAGCTCAATTAAATATAATACTAAAATAATAAATTTTCAAATTAATAAAAAATATTGTTTCAAATTGATAATACTTACAATAACTCTATCTCTTTCGGCATTTGCAATTGCCACCAAATCTTTGTCCTTCGACCATTTGTTGAAATAGGCCTGGGCTTCAACACTAATATTTTCCAATTTATTCAAAACTTTATCTAAAATATTTTCGTTATAACTATTGTTATATGTGATAGTCCCACCTTTTGCTTGGAAGAGTAAGGCATCCATCTTGGTAGGTTGATTTTGGATTGTCGTATATAAATTTTCCCTTTTCTAATGGTTATCATAATGAATTCTTATCACGTTGATTAATACTTTCGCCATTCACTCCCATTGTATGAGATGACTGATATGAGGCATAATAAACTCTTTGACATGGGCTTCACAATAATAACCAATCAAGCTCTCCAAAGGAAATGATGACAACTGTTCACTACTGTATCCGAAGAGGATGATGTCGATGGAGAGGTATGGGGGCTTTCGAGTTGAGAAATGTCTGCTGCCTCTTTTTTCCTTTGGGTGTCCTGATCCTATTTGCGATAAAATAAATTAATATTAAAATTTAAATTGAAATGTATCAAATTTAAATAAAGTACATCGAAATGGAAATATACATGTTGGCCTTGAATCATATCACGTGTGTTGAAAAAACTTGTTAGGTCATTGCTATCAATGCCCAAATAATCTTCATCTAAATTTATATTATTTAAAATGGATTGGCCTATTATGTTGGGCCAACCACTGAGAGAAAGGGTCGAAATTGGAAATGAAGAGGCAATGTTCAGTGTCCCACTAGGGGCCGGAATCAGTTTCATGTGTTTACTAATGGTCTTTTTACCTAAACCTTTTATGGGCATTTTGAATCGTAATGATGTTGTTGGTGGATAAAATGGTGGTGGCACTGTTTGAATAGATGGAGAAGGATTTTTATGTACTGTAAATTCAAAGAACAAAATCATTACTAAATTATAACTACACAAAATCAATAAAATTATACCTTGTTGAGAGGCAACCTACCGCTATACCAGAGGTGACCTTTTCGGAGTTTGAATTAATTGTGTTGGAGTTGTGGGTGACATGTATGGCAGAGCAGGGTGTTGCAATCGGTTTGGTTGAGAATCAAAAATTTCACATGATTAGACTGAGTGAGTTGGTAATGCCTGTTGAGAAGCACACGGATAATCCAAAGTCCATGCAAGTGCAACAATTGCAGTGGTAAATGGTAAATACTAAATGGTAAGTGTAAAAAACCCTTTATTGAATGTTAATGGTATTACGTCTCTGTCATTTAACTAATGAAAACTCTTGGGGGTTAGGTGATGAGTGAGCTTCCATTTCAGATTGGGAATCTCCCAACGCCTCAGCGTTTGGCCTCTTATTTTTTATGCTACTTTTTTTTGTGGAAGGGCCTCCAAAAATATTCTCTGCATATGGTAAATATTCAATCAAGAAGTACATAATGTTAGTAGCGAGAAGAATATTTTTCACACAAGTGAAAAATCAAGACAATAACCTTACTAGCGTTGAAATAAAAACTATTAACCTGTTGTTCTTCAAATGGAATTGAAAAATTATTCATTGTGTCGTTCATGCAAGTGGGAGTTGGTTCATCTTTTAAATTAAAATATGTCTCATAATAAAGACCAAGGAGATATTTAGTGGAATGAATAACTGGTTTTTCAATAAGTCTTGTATTTGTAATGTCAACTTTTATATTATTAGATAAAAATGTGCACCAATCAAATTTTTACTTTGCGATCAATGCAAGAATGTATGCAATAGCCCAGTTTGGAATATCAATTTTTTGACCCTGCAGAACAATTTTGGCTTGAAAAAAAGAAAACATGGTAGAAAAAAAGTGGTCTGCAATTCCTTTGGTATCCACACCTCATCTTGACTTGTTGACATGAGCTATAAAAAATTCATTGGAATTAATATCAAAATAAAAATATTTCAAATGAAAGCAAGTTACATGTACAATCAACATGGAAGCCGAAACAAGATTCGAGGTAAATCTTATCATCTTCAGTGAGGGTTTCTTTTGTTGTTACTATGGGTGAATTTTTAAATGGAAGGCCTGTCAATCGATGGATATCAGCTGGATCAACACTGAACCTGAATGTATGACCATCTTCCAAAATAATAGTAAAATGACCGTCATCTATATTAAAAGATGAGAGAAGGTAGTTAAGAATGTCATGATCTATCTAAAACTGGGGCATGTTAACAAGCCCTACGAATTCACATGCTTCTACAGAATCCTTATATTTTTCATTCATTTACAAAAAATTATAAATGTGTTGGCACGTCAAGCTCCTGTATTGAATCTTTCCCTTGGGTAGGACTTGGGGGGTTGTCAATGCCTGGTTAGTTTGATTTTCTGTTGGATCTTGAGCTTGAGCAGCCATGAGTACTTGAGCTTGATTGGAGTCTGGAGACGTGGAGTTTGTTTTGTGTTTGGTTGGTGTGTTGACGTATGGTACCTGTAGCAGTTAACACTGGGAGAACAGAGAAAAAAATTGCTATCCGGGAAGTGTGAACATGAAAATGAGGTTCAGAGGGGTATTTATAAGGAAAAATTAGGGTTTTTCAAGCTGCAGATGCATGACAACAAGCCTTTTATGTCGTGCGTCAACAATTCTCATTGACGCGAGACAACATGAACTATTTATGCATGTCAACAAGAATTTTTTACGTGTGACAATAGGTTTTATTGACGCGTGTCAATAATTCTTGTTTTTGTGCATCAACGATAATTGTAGATGCACGACAACAAGGCTTGTTGATGCGTGTCAGCAACCCTTGTTATCGTGCAACAGTAAAAGGTTGTTGACACATGTCAAAAAGCCTTATTGTCGTATGACAGTAAGGGTTGTTGACGTGTGTAAACATCCCTTGTTGTTGTGTGACAACTATGCATAAAAAAAACCTTGTTTTCTATGTCTGCTTAAATAAAACTTGTCTCTGGACCCTGGCTCTCCCTTAAAAATATTAGACAAAATTTCATTTTGAAACCTAGGAAAATTCACCTTTTCGGTGAAAGGTTTTCCAGGTATATTCACCAGGGATTTTCCACCTCCAATTTACCAGAGGTTTCTTAAAATGAACCCTGAGAAGATCTATTACTCCTTCATGGGACTACCCTCTACCTTGCACAATCAAGACACAAGAACAATCTTGCATGGAAAAGTATAACTTTCTTTATCAAACCTCAACACTCATCCATCAAATTAGATGCTTGTTTTAAACTTAACCTCACAATTTTAAATCCATGAAAGTGTCTCAAACCTTGGACACCACATAAACACTCATCAACAACTTTTAAACTTGAAACCAAAGTTTTATTACCTTCTTACACACTGTCAACACCTTTATCTCTGATAATGTGATTCTTGATGCTTGATAGGACTTGTTTCACATTTTTCACATACCATACAAAACTGCACAAATCTTAATTAGTGAAATATCACTTAATATTCAATTATAGATTCCATTCAAACACAATGTGATACATGCATTTCATAAAATAGTGAATTTACTCAAGAAAACTTCTTTTTCATTAAAGGTTCCTGATTTACATAGCTCCCTGAGCTTCTTTGGTCTCCTGCAAAGCCCTCTTCTCCTTCTCAAGCTTTCAATCTCTCATACCATCTCTTGCATTTGAATACATCTCTTGCACTCATAAGGAATATGAGTTGGTTAGGGTTCTAACTCTTTCTCTAAGCCATGGAATAACCACTCATGTTGAGTTAAGACTTAGGTAGGTTGATGAAATCATGTTAGGATAGGAATTAGGTCTCTAGACCCTACTAACATTATATACCATATTTTTCTAACCTCTAGGCCTAAAAACTACTAACAAGGATATTTGAAATTCAAATATGAGGTTTTTAGAGGGAAACCTCTTATTACACACAAGAAGAGTCCAAATGAACTCTTGACACGCCTAGAAGCTAATACAAATCAAAATTGACTATCTACAATGATGTTCCTGCATCAAAAATGCCCATGGTTTTGGCAATGGCTAGGAAAACATCCAGTTCCTGAAACACATTACTAGTAATAAGTATTTTTTGTATCTAATTTTATTGTAATGATAATGTGTGCATTATACATATTATTATATCATGAAGTGAAAAATAGTAATAATATAGTTTTTGGGATTTATAATTTAATATGTTTGGTTATATTATATCGAATTTTATTTTACTATTTTCAGCATATAAATTGATTCAAGAAAATAGATTTCTTGTAGATGTTGTTTAATACACAATATTGAACCAAAACAAAAATGATACATTTGGTTTATATAGGTTTAATGTGTTTTAATCTACTTGGACATTTTTAGCATTTGTTATTTGATTATAAAATTTTTATATGAAAATCAAGATGTTGGATAATATATAATTGTTGCCAAAATAAGTACCCTGCTTATTTTAGGACACTAGTTGTGGAAAACAAAGAGCTGATAGCCTTGATCAATGTTTTTCATTTACTTTTGCCCCTTGACATCTTTTTTTTTTTCATGATTTCTTACATTGATCTGATCCACATTCGTCATTTTATGCATTAAGGTTCCCAAACGAAAAATTTAACCAAAGGAAAAATATGCAGCAAAGGAAAATTCGACACAAAAAGAAAAATATGCACCAAAGGAAAATTTCACTCCCAAGGAAAAATCCACACCAAAGAAAATATCTACACCTAACAAAAAAAATACTGAAAATATTTTGAGTTAGGTTCCAATATTTTGTTCATAATTTATTTCATAGTGTGAATAGAGCATAATAAAATTATAGTATACACAAAAAGAATGTAACTTCTATAATAATCTATATTGATGACACGTTATGAATAAACTACCACATTTCAGGTGGCACTTCAAAGCCGTGAAATTTTCTATTGAATTTTTTTTTTAGTAACTAAACTATACTATTTAACTAAAAGCCACTAGATGTATCAAATAACCTTAACAATTCAAAACGAAACAATGATCCTTTTACATGACATTTTTCAAAACACATGGCATGAAAACTACCATAAATCATCTTCACGCTGTGATGAATCCTAATTTTTTAATCATCTTAATATTAATTAATCAGTTTATTCAAAAGCTTGTGGCAATGATAGTGGAATTATCTAACACGCTTTCCTAACATGTTACATAATCAACTTCCCATTTGATTAAATATTAAATACTATGTATAATGTAATATCCGAAGGGTATATGTTATTCGATTTAGAGGGGGTAATTATTATTTTATAATTAATATTGATAAGAAAACATCTTATCCAACTGGTGTATTTTAATTTTTGGTAACGTGTTTTTGCGGGTTCTACGAAAATGGTCAACACATTTCTGTCAAGCTCGTGTTTTCTTCTGTTAACGTTTTTGTGGTCAACACATTCCCATCAGGCTCGTGTTTTATTCTATTAACGTTATCTCTTATTGAACGTTGCCGTTGTGGAAAGATGGACCGTATTCTTATTTTTTAATCATCTTCAGGCTGTGATGAATCCTAATTTTTGGAATACTAAAGGTGCTCGTACAAATTTTGAAAGTAATCTTTTCCATAAATCCATGGGTACAATAATGGATCATTTCACCAAGACGCCAGAGCTCATTGGTATTGAAATCAAAGGTATATTGAATATTGATTTAATAAAGTCTCAATCAACAAATTTTGTAATGACAATGAGGACCCAATATAAATTATTAGACTAACCTTCTGAGAGTGGTGCTATTACAAGGCTCTGGCGAGGAATCTATCAAATCATTGTGTTACAGGAAGACATCAGTGAATATTTTTTATTATATGAGTTGTTCCAAACAATGATTTTGCGATATATAGAGGACAAAAAGGTTTTCAGTGCTTTATCTTTTATAAAATCAAAACTAAGAAACAGGTTCGATAAAAATATCAAAAGTTGCATGAGGTGTTATGTTTCTCGTTACTCCTTAGAAAACTTTTCCTTTCGATAGAGAAACTACACATTGGAATTCCCTTTCTGAAAGAAGAGGTGTAAATAATACAGCTACAAGTACAAATGTTCTCAACGATGATACTGGAATTGGTGCGTCGTCAAACTCTGTAGAAGCGAATATCGACTATGAAGAAGCTATTAATAATGGATAGTTTCAACTTTAAATAAGTATTTTCTTGACCTTACTTTTATTGTTTGTCACCTTGCATTTCAATTTTATTTATTTATTCAATTTCATATTAATAAAGTCAAACATAAAATTTTATAGTTAGACGTAACACAATTGTAACTCTACATATGCAAATATTGACTATAAGGAGGCTTTTTAACATATTTTGTTTCAGCTCTAGTTATCATTGAAGATGTTACAGGTATATATATTTACATTTATTTAAATACAATTATTTATAAAAAAATTAGTTTTATTTAATTGTTATTTTGGATTTTTCAAACTACTTTGATGTTGTGTTTGTGACATGAATTTGTCGAATACTAATTTGTAAGGCCTTTAAATTTTAGATCTGCATATTCTGGCACTCTTAGTCTCTTCTAGACTTCCAGACTTCCATTGTCCAGAGATGCACAGGTTCTCATTTGCTTTAATTTTCTTTAATCTTTTAGTTTCTTCCTTCATATGCATGATCAATATTTCATCCTTTCTTTATCAAAAAAGTGTTATGACATCCATCTGAGGAAGCTCTTACTTCTCAGGACTGACATTGTCAGGAAACTCACCAATCTATTATACTAATCCATTTTTTGTTTTGAGTTCTCTAGAATCAAAGGTCCTCTAGCTCGCTGCAAAGGATGATGTCTAATTTTACAAGAAAAATATAGATTATTCACCCATCTAGAATATATGAGGTACCTTTGACGACTATCATAACTGGATTTGTTTACAATCATGTTTACAGGAATATTTGACGAATAATTTTTCTAAAATTCTTTGATGTAGTGTAAGAAATTTGAGGCACGCAGATAGTGCTAAATTACAGAACTGTCATACAGATTCATATTCCAAACAAATGAAGTCTCCCCACCTCACCAGTAGAGAGAAAATATGGCGGTCTGAGAAGACCTGCCAGATGTACGAATGAAAACAACATGACACAAAGAGGGCACTAAATGATGTGAGGGAAAGAAATGTGAAGTGAGAGGCTAGAACTAGTAAAATGAGTTGTGAAAGCGAGCCATGTCTAAATTTGCTTGGCAATCATAATCGTTTCAATGGACAGGCTATCCATCCTCCATGATTGAGCTTGGCCGGATCACAACAATGACGCAGCTGAGGATTAAGCATCATCCGAAATCTGCGTCGTACATGCTCTAAACGACTCCAATCAACAAGTAGCGAGAGAAGAAGGTGCTGAGAAGGTTTAAATCGCCGAAGAAACCTGGCACCAATCTGTTGATGTAATTCCAGGTAATCCAGTTGAGAGCGGAGGTATTTGTACATTCATCTAAGCTTAATGCTTCATGGATTATACCAGCACTATACCAAATCGGTTCTTGACACGATTATCATCCAGAGACAGCCCTTACATCAGCCGGGAAAACAACGTTGCCCAAATATCCACGAGGTGTGTAGAGTTGTCTTCGCCCGTCTACAGGCGTGTGTAATATGACTTCCTGGGTTTTCGAGAAACCACGGGCAATGCAATAGCATTTCCAAACATGAGCGCTGAGGCTAACGAAGGTTGTGTAGATGCGCTTAATTGGGTTATCTGTGGCAATGGCTTTCAAGGAAATGAGTTGCTCTTTACTTACCCTGAACATAACAAATGATACATCTCCTCCTTCCCTCTCTAGTTTGTGAATCAGGATACATCTAAGTCAAAATACAATTCATCATCATCCATATCTATTCTATTGTCATCATCCACATCTAATGTCATCATCATTACAAGTAGAGAGAAGAAGATTTTGTTGTATTAACTAGAAGAGAAATAATAATGTCTAATGTTTAAATCCATTATCATCATCCATGAATCATCATTATCATCATTATCATCTACCACTATTATATTCATAACCATCACATCCATATCAAACATAAACACCATATACAATCTAGAATTTCTATATATAAATATAACAAGATATAAAAATCCAAAGTGCAACATAATACGTGTAAAAAATGAAATTACATGAAAATTAAAAACATTGCATCAATGCATCGTATATTCAACTCCAAAAAATATTCAAATTAAATAAATATTCAAGTTTCATTCTTAAAAATATAAAATATTTCAAGTTTCAACTTTTCAAGTTCCCCACACCCACTAGACTAGTCACTATTTTCTCAATCATTAACATTTTCCCCAGACCCACTGACACTTTCCTTTTGAGTTTCTGTAGCATATTTTATGCCACTTTCCCCAATGGATTTCCCTCTTATATTATTTGTTTGAATAATCCCATAACTAATATATCCTCCACAACAATGTCTAGATTCTTTGTGATTCCTTCTTCTTCTTTTGTAGCATCTCCATGGGATGCCAAAGAAGGATCTGCATCTGCCTTTGCCTTGAACAAAATCTCAGGGTCAAAGCCATTCTCTTTAATTATCTTCTTAAGTGTATTGTTTTTTTTTTTTTTAACCAAAAAAATATTTTCTTTCTTCTTTATTTTTGTGGATAAACCATTCTTAGTAGTTTCCAAGTGAACTTGGAACACCTTTGCTTGGATCTTTAAATTTTCATATTTCAGCTACAACAAAAATAGTGAGCTCAATTAAACATATTACTAAAATAATAAATTTTCAAATTAATAAAAAAATAGAGTTTCAAATTGATAATACTTACAACAACTCTATCTCTTTCGGCATTTGCAATTGCCACCAAATTTATGTCCTTCGACCATTTGTTGTAATAGGCATGGGCTTCAACACTAATATTTTCTAATTTATTCAAAACTTTATCTAAAATATTTTCGTTATAACTATTGTTATATGTGACAGTCCCAGCTTTTTCTTGGATGAGTAATGCATCCATCTTGGTAGGTTGATTTTGGACTGTCGTATATAAATTTTCCCTTTTCCAATGGTTATCATAATGAATTCTTATCTCATTGATTAATACTTTCGCCATTTACTCCCATTGTATGAGATGACTAATATGAGGCATAATAAACTCTTTGACATGGGCTTCACAATCATAACCAATCAATCTCTCCAAAGGAAATGATGACAACTGTTCACTATCTGTATCCGAAGAGGATGATGCCGATGGAGAGGTATGGGGGCTTTCGAGTTGAGAAACGTCTGGTGCCTCTTTTTTCCTTTGGGTGCCCTGATCCTATTTGCAATAAAATAAATTAATATAATGCCCTGTTCTACGTTACACCTGTTCATCCTTCGGCGATCGAGTGCTAAGCATGGAACATCATTGTGCCTTCGTCGATCATTGGTGGGACTTCGCCTTGGTCACAGGGAATACTCAATCATCTCCCTCTTCATCGTGTTTGCTGGTGTCGTGTTGTTGTTGTCGTTACTGGCCCTTGCAATGCCTGTTACAATTTCCTTGTTAAAGGAAAATCATGTTCTCTATTTACCGTGCATTGTGCTTCCCTTGCTAAATGAGTTCTTAATTTAGTTTAATAATTATTGTTAAGTTATAAGGAATAATAATATTAGAAATATAACAATATTAGCTTAGTTTAATTAATCGAAGGATAAGATTACCATTATTATTTATTTTATCAAAGACATTATGGTTAATTCTTTTTGGTAGTGGTTGAACCATTTACTTTTTTATCAGCCTAGGGTAGTTGGTCAGCTTAGGATGGACCATGAGCTATGACCTTGCGCAACCTAGTAGGGTCTCCTGTTTTGTGAGCCAGTGGGAGTCAGTGATTAGTCATTTTGATTTTCCTGATCTCGTTTTTGACTTCTACTTTCATGTTTCCTAGTGGTTGACCAGGGTTGCTTGGTACTTTTCTATTTTGTGCCCTTTGGCCGCAAAGGTGTTTCTTGTTTTCCTGGCCTTTAATTTGTGTGAAGTAGAAGGCACCAAGCTCTTCTCCTGATGTCTTGTTCAAGGTGGGTGTGGTTTTTTATTTCTCCTAGTGGAGCGTATGCCTTAAAATTTTGATGGCATTTTGGACACGTTTGTTATTTGCCTATACCTGTTCCTTCTGCTGGCCGCACAAGCTACCAGCGAAGTGCAGTAGGAGAGTTAATGACTTTGATTTGGGTGCTTTGAGGTGTGTTTAGGTTGAATCTGAGCACAACCTTTCCTTTCTTTCTTGTGGCAAATGTGTCAGTAATGGGTTTTGCAAGCGACACCCTTTTATTTAAGCACTTGCTGGGTATTGGAATAGCCTGTCCATCTGGTGAACTTTTGCATGAAAAATTAGTTCCTGCCTAGCTATCTTGAGTGCACTAGGTTGTTGCAGTGGGTGGAAGGACCTGCAATAGTCCCTTCAAGATAGTGGGTGTTGGGGACAGTCTGGTTGTCATGGTGGTTGTGAAGCTACAAGCTAGTGTAGCATTCTGTCCAGCTATGTATTGAATGCTGTTCAGTAGAATGCATCCTCAAATTCGGGATCTCCTTCAAGATATTTTTATCAAAATCGACTATGTGACAGTGAGAGTGTTACCAGGAGACCTGATGAAATTTATTGCAAAGATTCTCTTTGAGACCTTACTTGTTTTACGATGTAACTCATGGAAGAGAATCTCATTAGACTCATGGATCTGTTTCATATCAGAATATTCATGAAGCACTGGGATTTGCTTTGCTAAATTATATGAGCTTCTTCAGGAGTCACTGAAGTTGGCAGGCATAAAGGTTTTCTGTTGGAATTATCACACCTTACAAGCTACAGCTCTCTAATGTTTGCACCGAGAGTTTGATCATCTTCCTCAAATCTGATGGAAGGAAAAGGTTCTATTTATCATTACGGTAGATGCCTTTCAGAGCCAGGAGGTGATGTAATCATTATGCAGTCTTGTCCTTGAGCTTCTCAAATGGACTCTAGAACAACTGAGCCAGAGATGGCTGTCTTTTGAAAATTCTTTGAGGTACTGGCCTAATACAAGCTACATGTGACCCCAACTTGTGTCCTTAATGTGGGAAAGGATATTGACTTAAATGATGCAGAGCAGTGCGATCTAAGATTCATGCAGCAGTAAAAGAGATAGTCAAAAGAGAGGATTGAAGCTGTTAGCAAACAGAATATATTTGAGGAGTCTCTGAGCAGGAAAGAAAGATGGCAATGCCATGTGGTAAAGCCATGTTTGCACCATGTCACCAGCAATCAGTTTCTCCTCTCATTAAAATTGTCTGGGCTTCCACCAAAACGCGTCAATTTATCAAAGTACAAAGGTGGCCAAGCATTGCCAAAGTTGAATCCAGAATTTTTGCACTTGATCTGATACAGCCTTGATGAGACTATCACAGGTGGATAATTGAGTTCATTCCTGTCTCTAGTAGAAATCCCTGCAATGAAGTTTTGTGAGCATCTTCATTTGGTTTGGTCATACAAAAAATCGGTCTCTTTGGATATGTGACAGTTTTTGATACATAGATGCTGATATTGATGCATGCAAATGTGGGAGCTTGCAGAAGAGCATGTGAACAAAGTTTGACTCAATGCCTCATTGAAATATGGCCAAAGTGACAGTAGTGGTTCACTTAAGGATTGCGCTGATATGTTTTGAATGGAACAATGGATGCTAGGGGTTAAAGTGTGGAAACTACAATATGCATAACTTGTGAGACTTGTAAATCCATCTCCTCCAGCCTTGTGTAGATCACTTGTGCATTTGCACTTAGCACGTATAGGGTACTGTGAGTTGGTTTCGAATCCCATAAGAAGTAAAAGTCAAGGAAAGCAATAGTTGAGCACAAGGGCATGGAGTCACTTCGAATACAACAATGAATTTCTGTCCCAATGCTCATCCAGTTTCAATTGCATGGTCTCCGGATTGAATGTGGACCGCTTAGAACTGGATGCACCCGGATTGTACCTACAGTTCTTATGCTGACCCGTGCGGAGTCTGTACGACCTGTTGAAGCTGGAGAAACAGGCAAGATATTTCTACACCTTTCTACTGCTATTATATTTACAATTATTGCGAAATCGAACCGCTTTTTCCTTGCATTGATTTGTCAGTTGGATGTCATGATGGGAGATTTCCCCTTTCTGCTTGTTTCTCCTTGTTTTAGCTTTTATCGTTGATCAGTATGTTGGTCGAAAGGATGCGTGTGCCCTCTCCTCTGAATGTTATGTTTCTCTTACTCGAATGATAGACCTTCGTCTGTTTGTTTATGTATTAATTCTTCTCTGCGATTGAGTTGCAAGTTATTATGTTGATCAACTAGTATTTTCGATATTATGGAAGTAAGTTACGATAACTATGAAGCTCCTCCCTAGCACCCAAGTTGTCTTTTGACGTTTTTTTGTTAGCCCCTTCGCAAGTCCCTTTGATAACCTTTTGGCATCGAGAAAGAAAGGTTGTAGGATTGTGTGAGCAATGCGTGGGCTAGCCAGCTTAGAGTTTTGGTATTAAAACTGGTAGAATGAAAAGGTTTGTGTGCAATGTGTTTTCCGTCTCACGTGTTTAGACTCTTATACTATCTTTCATCTTGTTTCTAGGCTTTTAAGGCCATCCTCAAGAAGTACCTTGACCATCCCTATCAACTTGAACCATAACTAGCTTTTCGGATCAACTAAGCTGGAGGTTTCATTGTGCGAATCCAGTACCTCGTTGACACTAGAATAGTTTGGTCTAATCCCCCTCTCAGAATTATTGCTGATGGCGCTCTTCTATTTTTCCTAACTTGCATTATTTTCTCCCTTGTAATGTTAACGCTATTAATTAATATTGGTCGGTTTTTATGCACGTAATTACCGTAATAGTTTGTGATGGAAATTTCCTTAAATGTGATTAATCTTCGGGAAAAAACTCAGCTTTCATTTGATAATCTTATGGATTCATAGCGGAAGGTTTTGTTTTGATAATGTCACTTAGAAATTATGTTTGTATCTATTTGTGCGACGGTTGACTGTGTTACCAAGGGTTGCCGTAAAATATGGTTGTTTTGGGATATGGGTAATTTATTTTAAATTAACCAAACATTAGTATTGTAGTGGAGGTTTGCAAATCTTTAGTGTTATAAAAATTTGTTGATGACATTATTGTATACTCTTGTTGGACGGAACCCCCTTCTTCTCTCGCGTGTTTGCTACTAGCCTGTAAGACTTTGACCCTTCTTGGATGATTGGAAAATCTTTGTAGTTAATGGTCAAAACTAATATACTTTGCTTTCGCCTCGAAACTTATGTTGTGTGTATACTTTATTTGATTTCCGGTTTGAAACTCGATTATACATGGCTTTTTGTGTTAATTTTTGAAACCCGTGGTTCCCCTTTCTTGGGCCGATCAACTCTTGTTCTTTTAGAAATATATTAATTTAGTCTATGCGTTTGGTACCTTTGATAAATTTCTAGATGGTTGGTGTATATATCAAATCTTAATCTTGTAATTATGGTTTAATTACTTACTTGATGGGAATTCTGTTTTTTTGCTAGATTATTTGTTTTCTCCTTATAGGGCCAAGGGCCATTCTCTTACGATTGCTATACTTTCGTTGCTTTTACTCCTAACTGAAGTACAAGGTCTTCTCCTTCTTTGATTGGCATGATGAAGACTTTATTATAACTTGATGTGTTGATAGTGTTTAGAGGTTTGAACCAATTCTTGTAATAAAGTGCTTCCTTTTCGTGGTATTGTTAGATAATAGTTATGGTGGTTTTGTGTAGCCTTATCTTGCTCAGTTCTCGTGAACTGACTCTTGTAGAAAATTTGCTGCAGATGGATTTTGCGTGTAGATGAGGGATAGATTTGTAGACTTTTGTCATCAACCTCAGTTGAGAAGATCCTTTGCTCGAAACCTTTTTATGTTGTTCAACTATTGTTAACGTCCAGTGGAAAGTTTAAAAGAGGATTAATGTCTTAGTATAAAGTATTGTGGACTTTGTCATCTGAACTTTGGAAACCTTGTATTGTTTGACCATCATTGAAATTATAAGAAAATTTGGTTATTGTTGTTGAGTGACTTTGTTGGAGTATCAGTATTTTAAGAATTGATGTAATCTTGTTTTGTTCTTGTAAATGAGTGTTGCTACAACTTTGCCTTGAGAATAAATTTTGAGTTAAACCTTGACATGACTTAGTAATAAAGTGTCATAAGTAAACTAACATGGGATTGTTTAATACTTCTGGAAGTTAAATTAAAAGTTGTATTCAAATAAAGTAACGTAGGGGTCACCAACTTGAGAGCAAGAAATTCTTTAAGTAAACAAGGGCAAGACTATCATTGCAAGTAAACTTTATAACATGATAACCCTAGCTCCTCTAGTGAACATTATTCCTTTTATGGTGAAATTTGTAAAATGACCCTAAGGTGAAATGAACTGTTAGTTGTTTGAAGATGATAAGATTTAATAAGCCAGAGAAAACAAATTGGAGACCTCACCATCTTTCTCACCGCCATTTGGAAAGTAAATTTTTACTCCTTGTTAATACTTTTAGCGAAGCCTAAGTAAAGTTGTTGATAATTCTGGTTAAGAGCCCTAGCTTCAATTAAATACTGGCAATAACTAATGAGGTCCTAAAGATGTTTCATCTCGACCTTCTCCCTCTAACCCTTTTCCAAGGCACCTTGTATCTCTTCTCTTAAGTGTGTTGAACTTAAAACCATGTTGTCTTGTGGGCAAGAACGAATCTTAGTAGCGTTAGTGGTGAGCAGATGGCCTTGTGGAATTTAAATACTCCTTTTTCTTGATAAACGAATTAAGCAAATAAATGTCATAATAGAGAAGATTTAAAGATAATTACTCAGTGTCAAAGGAATAAACTTAGCTTGGTAAGATGAATTGTACGAATCATATCTTGAGCCTCCTTGAAAACGTAAGCTAAGAATTGCAAGATGTCCTTTTAAAATAAATAACCCTCAAGAATATCTCATTGTGGTTGGCCCTAACTGTAAGTGTGTTCTGTGATTGGACTTCTATGTTGTCTTGTCAAAAAGAAAAGTAAATTGTCCTTGATAGGTGTGAACGTTTCCGTGCTGCCTTTATGGCCATCCTTGTATCAAGTTGTTCACAGTGTTAGTTGTATCCTTGGTGACGACATGTTGCGTCATGTTATGTGTCAAGCAAGTAAAAAAAAAAAAAAAAAGTTATCCTGTATTTCACTGTGTTGTTCGTGTGTGGATTTTTGGGTGCCACTTTACCGCTATACCACAGGTGACCATCTGTAAGGATTCACGAGATTACCATGTATGATTGGAGTTTTCAATAGACTATTTTTATGGCAGAGCATGGATGTTGCAACCCATTTGGTTGAGAATCAATGAATTCATCTACATGATTAGACTGTGGTGAGTCATGAGAAAATAATGAAAAATTGAGAAGCACACGGATTAATCTTTAGTCCATGCACCTTGCAGTTTTTTCAGTGGTAAATCGCCCTAAAGATTCTTATCTTCCCTAGGGTGTACCTAAACCATATATATTTGAATGTTACCAATTTTGTATCTACGTCTCTTTCATTTAACTAATGAAAACTCTTGAAGGTGAAAAATTGCTAAGTGAGCTTCCTAATGCTTCAGATCTGGGTGTAAATTTTCTAGGGCAAACGAAAATCAGCACTTGAGATATCTCTTGTGATGCTTAATGAAACTAGAGTAATGTTTGATGGAAGATGTCACTGCAAAACCATTCTCTGCATATGGTAAATATTCAATCAAGATGAACATTTTGTGTAGTTTGTTTCGAGAAGAACATAATTCACGTCAAGTGAGTTATTCCTATAGTGAATAACCTTTCTGAACGTTGAAATTAATACTATTCATTCCATGCTTGTTCTTCAAATGGAACTGAAACATCTATTCATTGTGTAATAACATGCATTTGTGATGTTGGTTCATCTTATAAATTAAAATATGCCTTTCGATAATTCTGACTCAAGGAGATACCTAGTAGAATGCATAACTGGTTTCTCATTTAGTCATATAATTGTCATCCTCCTCTCATTTAAAATATGAGCATAAAAATGTGCACCATATTTGAAAAATTATTACTTTGCGATCAATGACATTGAATGTATGCTTTCCAGCTCCATGATTCTGGAATCAGTCAAGTTTTTGACCATTCAGAACAATTTTGGCTATGGGACATTAGTATAAGATGGTAGAAACCACACAAGTGGTACTGCAATTCCTTTGGTATCGAGCACTCAGTAAATGTTTTACTTGTTAACATGATTTCTATCCATTTCTAAAAATTCATAAATGTTTTTTTTTTCTGCAAGCCAATTTTGTTGAGGTTTCATACCTTGTCGTAAATTGCTTGTTTATCCCATGAATCAAACAAAAATGGAAGCCGAAACAAGATTTGAAATTACTCTCCTCTATCTCATCTTCAGATGAAAATTTATATAGTAACCACTCTACTCCTAGAACTATGTCCTTAAAATCTTGGAATTGCCTATCAATTTTTTTGATATTACGATGGATTAAGGAATAAACTTGAATGTATGTCCATTTATTGAAAACATCTAGTAAAATTCACAAGTACACACTTCCTCCATATTAAATGGTGCTTTCATAGGTCCACGTTAAGATCTGTCATGGATCAATCTCAAGAATTGGGGCATGTTAACAAGCTCTACGAATTGACATGCTTCCAATAGGGAATCCTTATTAATTTTTTTTAAAAATCAATTGCCAAAAAGAATACAGATTGAAGGTGGTCACTTTCTAATATAATTTCTTGGATCTTTTTTTATTTGTATGATCCCATAAGGCAGGTTGTCAATGCCTGGTTAGTTTTTCTTTTCTGGTAAAAAGTGTTTTTTAGGTGGAAGAAGGTTATTTTTATCTATGAGCTTGATTTTAGGTGTAGTTAATGTTAAAGATGGAGTATTCATTTTTAAATTTGGTATCATTCTAGTTGCCATATGGTACTTTATAGTCAGTTAGCACTGGGAGCAATTCTTTCAGAAATAATCATTATATGCGATTTTAGAATCTTGAGAATTTGACAATGAGGATCGAATGAATTATGTATAAGAAATGTATAAAATTAGGATTATGAATTCAAGCTGTGGAAAACATTACAACGAGCATGTACATGTCGTGCGTCAACAATTCTCATTGACGCATGACAACATGAACTGTTTATGCATGTCAACAAGAATGTAGGTTGAATGCAATGCGACAACAAGTTAAGTTGACTCATGTCAATAATATAGATTAAAATATTAAAATTGTTATCGTCAAAGAAAATAATAGATGACACAATCTTCAAGGCATGTTGACGTGCCTCCAGCAACCCTTGTTGTCGTACAAAAGTCATAAAACTTGCATGACACATGTCAAACAAGCCTTGGCTAAGTTCTATAAAGAATTGTCAAGGATTAAGTTGACGTACAATGTTAACATATCACTTGTTATAATGTGACAACTATGCAATACAAAATAAACCTACGAAAATATCATATGTTCATACTATGAAATAAATAATTCAGAAAATCTGTACCTTGAGCTCATAGCTTATAAATATTAGAGTTTCACTTAAATATTTTATTTTAGAAACTCTCGAGAGGAAGAATTCACCTTTTCGGTGAAAGGTTTTCCAGGTATACTCTCAAAAGTGATTGTTAGAAATCCAATTTATTGCAGAAACTATGGTCGGCATATGAGCTTGTTGTGAATTGGCAATGTGATAAATCCAATTCATGGTGGACTACCCTCTAAGTATGCACAATCAGGGGTTATTGTAGAGCAATTTTCCATGGACAAGATGATAAATTTCTTGTTTCAAGTAGAGTAAACAGTGGTCCATCAAATTAGATGATTGTGTGTGAACTTAACCTCACAATTTTAAATACACTGATAAGTATCTCAAACACGTGGATACCACATAATACAATCATCAAGAATTTTTTTTATTTCTTGATTAACCATGTGGATTTCTAGTTTCTTTCTTACACACTGTCAACAAGTGATTTTCCTCAAACAACTACTCTATTCTTGATGCTTGACATGACATTGATGGATTCACAGTTATCACATACCATACAAAGGTGCACAAATCTTAATTAGTGAAATGGCTCCCCTTGCAATATGTCAATAAAAGACTACCATTCAAATACAATGTGAGACATGCATTTCATAAAATAGTAAAATTTCATTCAAGAAAACTTCTTTTTCTATTAAAGGTGCCTCATTCAAAAAATGCAAACTTGAGCATCCATTAATAGAATCTCCTGCAAAGTAGTTTGAGTTGTTATTGCTAAAATCTGTTCTAGCAGTGTCTCAGTACTAGCTATTTCATTTGAATACACCTCTTGCACTCATAAGGAATATGAGTTGGTTAGGGTTCTAATTCTCTCTCTAACCCATGGAATAACCACTCATGTTGAGTTAAGACTTGGGTAGGTTGATGAAATCATGTTAGGATAGGAATTAGGTCTCTAGACCCTACTAACATTATATACCATATTTTTCTAACCTCTAGGCCTAAAAACTACTAACAAGGATATTTGAAATTCAAATATGAGGTTTTTAGAGGGAAACCTCTTATTACACACAAGATGAGTCCAAATGGACTAAGTACAATACAAAATCCTTCAAATGAACTCTTGACACACCTAGAAGCTAATGCAAACCAAAATTGATTATCTACAATGATGTTCCTACATCAAAACTGCCCATGGTTTTGGCAATGGCTAGGAAAACATCTAGTTCTTTAAACACATTATTAGTAATAAGTATTTTTTGTATCTAATTTTATTGTAATGATAATGTGTGCATTATACACATTATTATATCATGAAGTGAAAAATAGTAATAATATAGTTTTTAGGAGTTATAATTTAATATGTTTGGTTATATTATATCGAATTTTATTTTATTATTTTCAGCATATAAATTGATTCAAGAAAATAGATTTCTTGTAGATGTTGTTTAATACACTATATTGAACCAAAACAAAAATGATACATTTGGTTTATATAGGTTTAATGTGTTTTAATCTACTTGCACCTTTTTAGCATTTGTTATTTGATTATAAAATTTTTATATGAAAATCAAGATGTTGGATAATATATAATTGTTGCCAAAATAAGTACCCTGCTTATTTTAGGACACTAGTTGTGGAAAACAAAGCGCTAATAGCCTTGATCAATGTTATTCATTTACTTTTACCCCTTGACATCTAATTTTTTTCATGATTTCTTACATTGATCTGATCCAAGTTCGTCATTTTGTGCATTGAGGTGACCAAACGAAAATTTACCCAAAGGAAAAATATGCAGCAAAGGAAAATTCTACACAAAAAGAAAAATATGCACCCAAGGGAAAATTTCACTCCCAAGGAAAAATCCACACCAAGAAAAAATCTACACCTAACAAGAAAAAATACGCAAAATACTTCCAATATTTTGTTCATAATTTATTTCATAGTGTGAATAGAGCATAATAAAATTATAGTATACACAAAAAGAATGTAACTTCTATAATAATCTATATTGATGACACGTTATGAATAAACCACCACATTTCAAGTGGCACCTCAAAGCCGTGAAATTTCCTATTGAATATTTTTTTTTAGTAACTAAACTATACTATTTAACTAAAAGCCACTAGATGTATCAAATAACCTTAACAATTCAAAACGAAACAATGATCCTTTTACATGACATTTTACAAAACACATGGCATGAAAACTACCATACACATCTTTTACACCAATTTAAAAAGATAGAACATTACATAAAACTAGGTACTTTGACCCTGAATATCAAGGCTTAGAGATTGGCTAAATATTTTTTCAATAGTGACCATTAATGTATGTTAGATCAATGTCCACAAGATTAATTTTTGACACAACATAACTGAGGTTCGGTGCACATGAAGATAAAAAGTGTTCTTTAACATAACTAAATGTTGACGTGAGAGGGAATTTGCCCCTATTTTCTATACACGCGCATTTTGGGAAAAAAAAAAAACCACGCTTCTTGTACTATAATGTAACATGACAACAAATTATTGGTTTATTTATGTTGAAAAGTATAGTTTTTGACATAAATATCAAAAAGTGCATAGGGGCCCTCGGATGCACCAATATAGGGTACATCAAAGCTATGTATGGGTAAGCATTGGAGGGATTGAAGTGTAATGTGTACTTTGGCCCTCTATGTGTGCAACCCATGAGGTACAAAGCTACATATGTATACGAAGATCTTTGAAATGAAGAAAGAAAAATGTTCACGTGAAGATAATGAATGTTGA
Source organism: Taxus chinensis (assembly GCA_019776745.2). Taxonomy (NCBI): domain Eukaryota; kingdom Viridiplantae; phylum Streptophyta; class Pinopsida; order Cupressales; family Taxaceae; genus Taxus; species Taxus chinensis. Next base: position 162,638,335 of record CM034157.1, read on the forward strand.
GGAATCCGAGAGTGCATAATACTACTCTCTACACATGAACAATATTCAAAATATTTATATGAGCACACTTGCATGACATTGATGATAATTTTTTATAGTTTCACGAATCTAATTGTTTGAAATGACCTCGTGAAGGGTTAATTATCTATGTACTAGTATTTTATACTGAACTCAAAGAATATGTCGCAGTTTATTAACATTCAAAACATCAAATCACATCTAATTGGTGTAGGAGCTTTTGATGAGCTTTGGGAGAGTGAATCCCTAATGCTAGAGGTTCCCTTCAACATGTATTTTGCATCTCCTTTTTCTATACATGTGGGCAGTACTTTCACAATTATAAACAATATTGTGAAAGCTTTGAAGGTAGAACTCAGTTGCACATAATTGATAGAGAATGTCGTACATTTGTCTTTTCTTTATCAAACTAGGCCCACTCACATGTGGCAAAAATTCCCACTCAGAGTACGTTCAAGATACTCTATACCTACTTTTGAATACAATGCCTTCGATATGAAAGCTCTTAACAATCACCTTTGATAGTTCCACCATTTCATACAAACCACGGTATGTCTATATCTAATAATGCATTAAAAATGGCATGTATTTATCTTGACATTTAAATATAGGAAAAAGTATGAAGATATAGAGTGTCGTGAATTGTTATTTGACTCTAATGTGCGTATGATGGGGTAAAATTTCCTCTCACATGCCTCTATCAAATTCTCATTTGTGCAAGCTATAAAGAATGAGATTTAAACATATTAAAAAATATATGTACACACACACCACACACACATAAGTGTGTATATATACAATTCTCGACTTCGCTATCCATGTAACTCTGGCATCTTCGAATGTAATTTGCTGGTATGGTAAATGGTTAAATTAAATGGTTGCAGATGTTTGTCGTAATGCATGGGAAATTGACTTGTTAGAACTTTCCGAGCGCGGAGCACCTGTGTGAAAGAGCACACCACAGCTGTACAATATTGCTGAGGTGTATCGATACCATGTCAAGAATCACGCCGTTGTAACAAGTTTACATTTCCAAGTCACCGTCTAATTTGTAAACTTACATACGTCTCGTTTTGAATCAAGTGAAATGGACGTGCTCTGGGGGGTTACAATTTCCATTCTACCCTTTTGTATACGCCTATTTGAATTCCTGCTCGTCAAAATAACTGGGGTTTACCGACTGCAGACTGCATGAATCATCTTCCAATATAAGGGTCGGTTGGGCCATGTCCAGGTAAATCAAAATATAATACAGACGTGAATTTATCTTTCCCAACCGACTGAGTTTTGTATAAATCCCTGCCTCGTCACTGTGCCTGTATTAAAAATCGAAATGGGTAACGTACTGCGAGGAGTATTGAAGAGTGAACGCCGTCGACGGATAACAATCATGAAATTCGACGGAACGGTGATCAAACTGTCGACTCCTGTTAATGTTAAGGAAATTGTGGGAGATCAATCTGATCATGGGGTTTTCGAAGCAGACGCAGTTCGTCTACTGGGTGTTCTCACTCGACCTCTTACGGAAAGTGCAGATCTTCAACGCGGTCGACTCTATTTTCTCATTCCTCTTCCTAACCAACCGGGGCTTTTTTCACGACCCTGTTCGGACAAGCTTTTGACACTGGCTTCTAGTATCCGTCAGTTGCGATTTTCTGGCAGAGATTTTTCGGATAGACATTTAACCAAACAGCGATTTGATAGCCGGGTTCAGATTGTTCCTTCCACCGACGACGGATCGAGCCTGCGTGTGAAATTTCGCCTTCGGAAAGACGAGCTTGCTAAGCTTCTGCCTATAGACGGGAATTATCTGTTGGAAGACCTTGTGGTGCCCATGATTCAACAAGCTGTAGATAACAAGGCCGAGGATTTGATCTCGCGACCTCCCAGTTTAAGGTGGAAACCAAGTTTGGATAGCATCGCTGAGCTCAAAACCCCAATTCCAGTATGTTCCTCAAATAATTTAGCTTTGTGGTTGAGACGTAATACAGATACAGACACTGTTTTTCTCAATTCATTTATAGTTTTAATGAAAACTTGTAACATATCTGATTCTGTCATTTGTGTTGCAGGATCGTGATTACTGAGCGTTTGGTGTTTTTGTGATAAGGAAGGGATGTCCAAATTTGAATCCATTACAAATACGATGTATTTCGTTTACGGGAAATGAAATGCAGATGAATTCGACAATGAATTGTACCGAATTTGTATTTGTCCGTTTCGTCATTACCGTTGCCATGTCTCTTGGAAAATATGTGCGAATCATATTCGATCAGTTCTCGAAAATAATAGTGCAGGATTTTGCAAGGCTTTAAAACGTTTTTAATCATTCTAGATGTTAAAATAAAACCAAAAAATGAAGTCGTAATTGACAGGCAAATATTTAATTTCAATTTTATATATAAAAAGAACACTATACACTATGAATTTGTGAGATTTATGACAAATATAATATAAATGAAAACAAAAAGTTTGGAATGTAATATCATATTAATGAAATATAAACATCTTCATATTTTATTGATAAAATAAAAACATTTATTAATTTTGATGTTTAATTAGTTTTGTTTGATTTCTTATTTAGCTTTATTTTATTGATTTTGATTTGTAATTGATTTTTCTTTTTTTAATCATTTCATTTCTTACAAATAAAGATTGGATAGAGAACTAGACGCATTCTATTTGGGGTTTTGCAAGAAAGGTGAATTCTGAAATTGAACTTGCAAGCTTAGAAGTTGGAAACTGGAACTCATTTTCTGCCAAATTGCAAGTTTGTATCAGTGATTCTAAGTGAGTCATTTCTATCATTTTTTGAATTATTATATTTTTTAAATTGTAATTTGAAATTTTGTTATAATATTCTCATAAACTTTAATGATGTTTATGGATCTTCAAATTAATTAGTGCAACATTAATTTTATGGAAAGATAATTAATTTGTAAAAAAATATAAAATTGATTAGTCCAACCTATTATCCAAAATTAAATAAAAGTCACACAACTATGGAATAATATTACCCAAACAAAAAATTAAAAAAAAATCCATATTAAATTTAGCTCAATTTATGTATATTGTAATATCTATTACAAGAACTTGACATGCATATTAAAAGTTGTGTTAGATTAAATACACTAACACAGCCGGTTATACCGACCGGGTAGTTTCTCACAGCAGGTGGCAAGTTCTCCTTGAACTGTTCCTCGTTGGAACCGGTTTTCCATATGCAATGGGGGATTAAGCCCTAGGCAGACTAGGCAACTACCTAGGGTGCCAACAGTTAGGGGGCGCCTAAATCTAAAAAATTTCATTATTTTTTGTTATTATTAAAACTTAACATTACTATTATTTACCTTAATTTTATTGATATTATTATAAAGTAGCATAAATTTCATGCATACACATAAAAAGGTATTATAATATTTTTGCAAGTAAAAATAAATATGTATATTTTTAAGCTTATACAATTTTTTTGGTATTTTTACTCTTTCTCTAATATAGCTCTAGATAATTCAAGTGTGAATTTTTTCTTAGAAAAGGTTCACGCATTTTTTATAATGTTATTGGTGTAGCTAGTAGATGCAAGTATAGTTGCAAGAATGAATGATTTAATTCTTCGTTCTTAATGTTTTGAGGGAAATTTCTATTTTTTATGGAGGCATTTGTAGGTTTGGTCCAAATACCACTCTTCACAAAACCATGGGAGCCTCCAAAAAATATTTACTAATTTGCAAATAAATGATGCTTTGTTCAATTTTGAGTCTCATCACCTACTTGACATCAGTAAATAAGATGAGTAATAAGCCTTGTATAAAAAAAGTTATTTGTTGCATTCTGAGCACCTCCTATGATTGATTCTCTCAAGCTATCGATTATTAATTTTTATTTATATGAAAATTTTTACAGAATATATATTTTTTATTTTGTATACCAATTTGTCTAAATTAGTGATTTATTATTATCCTTATACAACTTTTTAAATAAAATAAGGTACATAGTTTCTATTTATTTATTTGATGGAAAAAATTACCAACTAAATACGCAAGAAGGGCATCCACTTTAGTTACTGCCTAGGGTGCTCCTAACCTTTAATTCGGCCCTTTCCATATGTATATATTTTTGTGCTTACTTTGTTTTTTTCAATCAATAAAATGCATCTACTCTTTCAAATCAACATTCGTATCAGAGCAAGGCATTCAACGTGTGGAGTGCATTTGCTATCTTTTTGCAGTTTTCAATTGGTGTGAGATCTGTCTTTATTGACCTATTTTTTCTCGACCTGCTACAAAGACCTGTCCTTAGTGTGTAGTTGTTGCGTATTAGCATTTGTTATCTGAAGGTTGGCATGTAGTTTTTTCATAATATCATCTGCAATCTGAAGGACGAGTTTTTTTACGTGAAGGAAATGGTGAAAGAAACGTGGTTGTGTGGTTTCTATTTGGCGTGTTGCTTCCACTATGATTGATGTTTGGTGTCTTGCTTCAGAAGTGTCTGGTTTCTATTTGGTGGCACTTGAGAGTTTGTTTTTTTGTTTTCTTTAGCATCAGATCAACCAATCAGTTCCTTGACATTTGTTTTTTTTTTGTTATTTATTGGCTACATGAGTACTTGTGTAATAAATTTGTGTAGTGACCAACGTAGGGAGATTTGAACTTCTTGGAATATGGAACATTAGTGTGTGAAATATTCCCAAGGAGAGAACATGGAAAATACAGCCAATAAATCAACTAACATCTATAACAAGAATCACTTTCCTGCAGAACCTGTGTGGAGACCTACTCTCTTGGCGTGAAAACAACCTGAAAACAAACCTACTATTTAAAGTTTCTATTGACCAGTCTTTGGTAGCATGGAGACATGTAGCCCCTTTCTATTAAAGCATTTCGGAGATTAATTTTCCAGCAAGATGTACAAAGACAAAAAGTAATTTCTTCTCCCATGATATTGTTGTCTGATGCTCAACTCTTGAAAGGGCCTAATTATACCACCTGGGAGACAAAGATGCACACCATTCTCCTAATTGAAGATCTCCAAGATCTCTTCACTTGAAAATCCTCTTGTCCCGCCAATCCAGATGAGAAAATGAAGTATAATAAGGCTAATGCAAAATCCTTGATGTTGATCACTCTCAGCATTTCTGATGAAGTGCAAAAACACATACGGGATGCAACGACATCAAAGGAGGCATGGGATACCCTCTCCATCATCTACGAAGCGAAGAACTTGACAAAGATCCTCCATCTCCAGTCAAATCTTCATATATTGAGTATGAAAGAAGGAGAGAAAGTACATGAATTATTTCATCGTTTGGTAGAACTACGAGTAGATATTGTAGTGCTTAGAGAAAATGTGGAAGATAAGTTGTTTGTCCCTCTCACACTATGAACTCTTCCTTCCCAGTTTAGTAAATTCGTCACCACATTGACCATAACAAAAAAAGTGACTTTTTCCAAACTGGTGAACTTTCTATAGCAGGAAAAGGCCATCCAAACAGTGCATAAGGAGTTTGAAGAAAAAACACTTATCTCCCGGTAACATAAAACTTAGAAGCCTCATAAGTGACGATAAGAGAAGCACTCATAGAAGCAACTCCAGAAATAACAATAGAAGTAGAAGTCTCAAAAATCAAATCAATTGTGTCATATCTTCACCACAAATACTCGTGCGACAATATGAACTATTTATATAATGGCCTCACGTAACGCCATTCTAAAGAAGAGATCACATCTAGCCCTAGTGATTTACAGAAATCCAAGTGGTGACATCACCAAAAGAAGTAGAAAGGAGATGTCGCGGCCTAGCCAGATGATGAATTTAATGAGGAAGTACGAGAATTGGTAAATTGTGGCACACACAAAGATGTTTTTGTTTTAGTCTCCCAAACATCGAAACCATCACAAAATGTTTGGTTGATTGACTATGACGCCAACAAGAACATGATGGGTGATAGGAAGTTGTTTTATTCATTGAATGATCGACCCACTGGAGATCAAGTTCAAATTTTAGACAACAAGGAGCATATTGCAAAAGGAATAGGCAATGTCACCATTTCTCTCGAGAAGAGAAATTTTACTCTCACAAAGGTGCTCTATGTTCCCAGCTTGACCACAAATATCGTGTTTATCTCTCATCTATTGAATCACAAGATCAAGGTGGATTTCATGCTTTAGAAAGACATCAAATCATGTTTTATCTCATGATAAGGTATGATACTTGTTAGATTATTTTTCAAGGATTTTTTATTTGCATTAGATGTAGTTTCATCCTCTATAATATACCTCAATGGTGGAGTCCAATGCAATCTAGAATTATCAATATAGGCACCTTTCTATCATCTCAATTCTAAGCAGATGTGTAATGTCTCCTTTCCTACGCCTAAGGCCTAAGGGCCAAATCGAGTCCAAGCCCTTGTCATAGCTAAGGGGTTTTGGAAGCTGGGAGCTATTAGGTATGAATATCTAGTCCATTTTGTTATAATTCTTCATTGACATAAGCAAAAAGGTGTTTTGGAGGGACTAGATGTTATGTTTTGTTGTTAGGAAGGGGCCACATGGTACTAATGTTCTAATTTTGCGTTGGGGGGTTACTTTTGGACCATGGCGACTTAAAAAGGGAAAATTAACTTAAGTTACTTTTATTTTATTGGCCCTTCCAAGGGAAAAATGTGACTAGGTTTTATTGGGGCTCTTTTTCCTTGGAGAAGTTATATAAGTTGGGGGAAAAAGGAAGGGAAAATTTTTGCATACATAATTATTTTCCTTCATGTGCAACTGTTGTTTGCAAAGCTATAGCTTATGGAGTGAAATCCCACAGGAACCCTAGCTTCGGTGGTGAGAGATCCATCCCTAGCTAGCAGGGCATTCTTCAGTAGTGAGAGATCTACCCTAGCTTGTCATTTTGGAGCTGCTTTCAGGGTTGTTTTACAGAGATATTTTCAGAGGTTTCAGAGGAAGGGTTTTGAGGGTTTTGGGGGCATTTGGGGAAGATAATCAGAGGGTTTTCATATTAGATTTATGACAGCCATTTGGGCAGGGTTTAGCATCACTTTGAAGGCATATTCATCAATTTCAAACCCTTTTCCAAGCTAGGTGACTTGTTTTGGAATATTGCAGCCTTTATTTGGAGGGTTTCCAGTTGGCCATTTTTAGATCTGAAGGTTGAAATATCATCTCCTATATTTGTAAATGTTATTTCCAAAGTCTCATAATTTTTGCACTTGTATTTGGAGAGTTACGAATTTTAGAAGTTTTCCAGCTGTCTAGGGCACGCTGTAATTTTCTGGCAGCATTTTATTATCTGAAAAATTCCAAAAATAGTTTTCTTATGTTCTTTATAATATTAGCAAGCTCTCTTTAAATTTTCAAGTAATTTGGGTGGATATTTTGGGAGTTATTAATTTTCTTTAGTTCACTGCCCTAACTGTAAAAATCTGCAAAAATCAGTATTTTATTTGGCTGCAAATTTTCAATATTTTGTGCATTTTTAAGTGGTATCCCACAAGGGATATTTCAGTGGTATTAGAGTTGTTGTTCCTCCAGCCTGTGTGGGTTAAATATGGTAGTTTGGAAAGATCTCAATGTGGGTTTTATGAAGGAAATGTTCACCAACATGGTGAAACAACAGGAAGCCACTAACCTTTATTTGAGCCAGCTCACTCAGAATTTGAATCAAAGAAATCTTGGGACAATAAGGAAAATGGTGAGAACAGTGATAAAGGGCAACCAATAGAGGTGATTGATGAGGATTCTTGTTGGAGGAAATACCAATCTTTGAGTAAGGGTTTCAGAGATAATATGTCATTTCCAGATTATTGCATGATGAAGATTGGTAGCAAGCCCAAGCGAGGTCATCATATGCCGGTACCTGAATTACAAAAGAACTCATTTGAACAACCAATAACAACACCACATGAGGTAATTTCAGATGATGGAGAAGAAATTTGTATATAATGTTTGGATCCAAAGATGATTGAAGACCAAGTGAAAGAAGAAGAAGCTTCTAGTGAAAAATATATTTCAATCCAAAAGGTACCTATCAATCCTCTAAAGAATAAGTCATTATCATATGGGATGGATTTACCAAACAGTAATGAGCATAAATTTGTGAAAGGTGTTGATTCTTGTTCCACTTATTCTCCATCTAAAATCATGAATCACAATAGGGATGGTGTGTTTTGGAGGTTTCTAAATCAGCAATAGAAGGTGAACCTTTTGATGATATTCTTTATAAGGAGGTTAGTAGTAGCATGGATTTATTTCATCATCTTCATCCTATATCATTACAGCAGTTTTATCATGATGGTATTCAACCTATTGTCGATAAGAATGCTAAGAATTTGGTACATCAAAGTCAAGTCATCATGAAGACAAAGAGTGATGATCTTCTTTATGAGGAGATACAAGAGAAGCAAAGATGGAAGACCTTACATGATACAAGGGTTCATGGGCATTATAAGGTATGGGATCCTGGTAATATGTTGCAATTATCCAAAACTATCAATTCTGATTTTGAAAACTTTGTGACTGATTTCATAAGCAAAAGAAGGAATTCAAATGTGTCTTTTGGGATTACAAGTGTTGGAAAGCATGATTTCTTCATTGGAGACTCCGGTGCAAGAAGGGAGAGTACCTCTCAAGGTACTAGCATTGGTTTTCTGATTGCTAAAAAGGGTAAGAGAATATTTTTTAATCATCTTCAGCCTGCTGGACTGTGTATAACAATAGTCATAAAGAGAGGAGAAAATGCTTTATTAATAGATCCCATGACTGATTTTTATACCAGCTACATGGTGGAACCCTTGGAAGGGTTAGTGGGGCATTTGGTCCTCAAAGTGCTCAAAGAATCAAGGTGCAATTTGTTGTTAAAAAAGAAGAGTTGAATTCAAGGTGCATTCATGACTTTAGCATCCTAAGGTATGAGAATGGTTACCATTTTCCTAGCTTGTTGAGTTCTCCTATGTTGTTGCCATGTTTCTATTATTTGGGACAACATTTACATGCTTGGATGATTGAGGAAGACTATTTCATAATCACGTCTTAAGGTATGCTAGATGGGATAAACACATCCTCCATTCACATTGCTCTTGATTCAGCTAATAAGCATATGTTGGCAAATAAAATAATACAAGAGCCCATGATATTGAAAGGACATGAGGTATGTGGTATATTTATTGTGGTTGAATTTTCTAGAGGTAAGAATGTTTTTGGGATGCAATGGTTGCATGATGTTAAGGAAGACGATGATGCATGGGTTGAAAAATCAAAGGAGAATGAAGATGTTGATCCTATATCATAAATTTTTAGTTGTAAAGCTATGATGAACAACCCCAATTATGCTATTTCACATGTGTTGTCTTCTCTCATGAAAAGAATCAATGGGTACAAAAAAAAGGTATGAAGTTCCTTATGATAAAGTTTATGGATGCATGAGTTCTAATGTTGATTTCCCTTTCTCTTGCATTTACAATGAAATGAAAATATGGGGAAAGAGAATAAAGTATGATGAGGAAGTAGCCATGTGTATTCCCAACATAGAAGGAATTGATGAGTTATGTCCATGGAAAGATATGTATTGCACAAAGAAGGTAACTCATTTCTTTATTGTCATTAAGAGATGTGAAGTACTTGAATGTGTTTGTACATTTGGGTTACTTGAAGTTGGAATCATTCATTGGACATATTGGCTTCCATCTTTTGGGAAATTTGCATTCATCCCTCATGTGGATAAATTGAAATTTTTCAAGGAAAATAAAGAAATCAGATTTCATGGTATACAAGGGCAGATTGCAAAAGATGTGATTGGTGAAGAAAGAAGCATGTCATTGCAACGGTTGAATTGTGAAGGAACTCAGCCTCTTGTGGATCATGGTGACATCACAAGGTATGAGACAAGTGGGATATTTGATGACTCCTATTCTGACAAATTGTTTGTTGTAGACACAAAGCACACCATGATGACTTATGTGGAGAGTGAGTTGGATGATGTTGAATTGGGGAGTGAGTTAGATATGATGGAGACTTTGACTCTAGATGGGGTGAGTGGAGTCATGGATGTGGGTGTAACCAGTAGTGTTGCACATGAGACAGTTACAGAGATTGGGATTACAGGTTCAGATCATCCAAGTTTATCATTATGTTGGTTATCTGAGGTTTCGGTAGACTGGAGATCTCATTTGCTTGTTGAGTACTCCAAGAACCGACACACTTGTGAGATTCTGGATGGTCACATACAGGATGACAACTACAGATTGGAGGATGAGATGATCTTCTATCAGGGAAGATTGTACCTTGTGTCAAATTCATGGTTGAGGATGGAGATATTGCGACATGTGCATTGTTCTTCTGTGACTGGGCACTTGAGCTTGATGAGACCTACATGTTCATGTCAGAGAGGTTCATATGGCATAGGTTGAGGGAGGATATCCTCAAATTTATACAGGTATGCATGGTTTGTCACTATGACAAATCAGAGCTTACGGGTTCATCATTTTTTGAGTCGACATGGGATAGCACTCCTATGTATTTTACTGCTTCTATGCTCGGTGAGCACTTGTGTTAGTCAGTGGAGAGATGAAATTGACTCATGGTTATTCAGTAGGTTCAATTCAGCATCATAGGAGTGGACTATGTGGACTGATATTGCCAGTTGACTATCTACTGGAGTCTTGGGACTTTTCCTCCACGAGACACATTGAGATACATTATGAGGAGCCTTTCTCTCACATGAGTGCAGGTCATGTGGGAGAGTTAGCACCATTTGTGCATATACATGTTGTTTCACAGGTTGATTCAAGGGATTCTATAGGATTTAGAGTGGACTTTCGTACCCAGGAGTTGATTGGAGAGGCAGTGAGTGATCACATGATGATAGCCTTGCATTGGCAGGGATTGGACAGATTGGCAATCTCGGTGTGGGTACCAGTGGAGAGTCGGTTTGGGTATCATTCTACTTCACGAGACAACATTGCACTCAATACAACATGGAGAACATGATGACTACATGGGGTTTCTTGGTTACTTCGGATTACACCGATCTTTGGTTGACGGCAGGGTGAGGTGGAGAAACTTACTTTGTGGTATTCAACTTCTGCAGCATGACAGGATAATGCTTGGGGTCAAGCATTTCTCGGGAAGGGAGGATTGTAATGTCCCCTTTCCTATGCCTAAGGCCTAAGGGCCAATTCAAGTCCAAGCCTTGGTCATACCCAAGGGGCTTTGGACGCTGGGAGCTATTGGGTATGAATATCTAGTCCATTTTGTTATAATTCTTCATTGACATAAGCAAAAAAGGTGTTTTGGAGGGACTAGATGTTATGTTTTGTCGTTAGGAAGGGGCCACATGGTACTAATGTTCTAATTTTGTGTTGGGGGGTTACTTTTGGACCATGGAGACTTAAAAAGGGAAAATTAACTTAAGTTACTTTTATTTTATTGGCCCTTCCAAGGGAAAAATGCGACTAGGGTTTATTGGGGATCTTTTGCCTTGGAGAAGTTATATAAGGAGTTGGGGGAAAAAGGAAAAGGAATTTTTGCATACATAATTATTTTCCTTCACGTGCAACTGTTGTTTGCAAATCTATAGCTTGTGGAGTGAAATCCCACAGGAACCCTAGCTTCGGTGGTGAGAGATCCATCCCTAGCTAGCAGGGCATTCTTCGGTAGTGAGAGATCTACCCTAGCTTGTCATTTTGGAGTTGCTTTCAGGGTTGTTTTACAGAGATATTTTCAAAGGTTTTAGAGGAAGGGTTTTGAGGGTTTTGGGGGAATTTGGGGAAGATAATCAGAGGGTTTTCAGATCAGATTTATGGCAGCCATTTGGGAAGGGCTTAGCATCACTTTGAAGGCATCTTCATCAATTTCCAACCCTTTTCCAAGCTAGGCGACTTGTTTGGAATATTGCAGCCTTTATTTGGAGGGTTTCCAGTTGGCCATTTTCAGATCTGAAGGTTGAAATATCATTTCCTATATTTTTAAATGTTATTTCCAAAGTCTCATAATTTTTGCACTTGTATTTGGAGAGTTATGAATTTTAGAAGTTTTCCAGCTGTCTAGGGCACGCTGTAATTTTCTGGCAGCATTTTATTATCTAAAAAATTCAAAAAAAAGTTTTCTTATGTTCTTTATAATATTAGCAAGCTCTCTTTAAATTTTCAAGTATTTGAGTGGATATTTTGGGAGTTATTAATTTTCTTTAGTTCGCTGCCCTAACTGTAAAAATCTGCAAAAATCAGTATTTTATTTGGCTGCAAATTTTCAATATTTTGTGTTTTTAAGTGGTATCCCACAAGGGATATTTCTACCTTCCATGAAAAGAACCATCTCGAGGTCATGCATATTGATATTTGCGGAACCTTTCCTTATTCATTTCAATTATTTCATTACTTCTTGTTATAAATTGATGACTATTCCCACAAGACATGGGTGTTCTTTATCTAAAAGAAGAGTGGAGCATTTACCAATTTTCAGATTTTCTATAAGCGATTTGTTCAGCAAATCGGTTAACCCCTTCTTGTCCCCTACTCAAATCGAGGGTGAAATTCATGCCAAATAAATTATTGGAATTCTGTAAGGAGCATGTCATCACACCAATTGAATTCCCCGTATACTCCCTAACAAAATGGAATTGCAGAACATCACAATTAGATTGTCATGGAGATGGATCATTACATATTTTCCACTGTGAATTTGGATAATAGATTTTGGGCAGAAGCAATCCAGACATTTGTACATCTTCTGAACTAGGAACCTATAAATACCTTGCAGGAAAAGACATCGGAAGAGGTATGGAGTAATCATAAGCCTTCGATTTATCATTTGAGATTATTTGGTTGTACATCATATATGAATGTCTTAAATAAGAAGAGTTATAATATCAATAAAAAGACACTCCATTGCATATTTTTGGGGTATAACACTACCTCAAATTCATATTTTCTTATGGATCTTGAGACAAAGAAGATATATGAGAGTAGAGATGTGGTTTGTGACGAGTCATCATTTGACTCATTTCCACAGTAAGAAGAGTCAGTACTAACTGATTTAACAAAAATAGAATTATGTTAAACCCAAATATTGCAAAGTAACAGATGTAAACTATGATAAATAACTTTTAGATACAAGGTGACTTAAGAAAATAAGTTATCGAATAATAAACCCTAGGTGCAATAGAGAGGGTAAAGGACAATGCACTTCTAGTCCTGAAATTCTCTTGTAGAAGGCCTATTACTCTTGCTAGGAGGGTAATGATGTCTAACAATTGTTCTATGAAATCACTCCTATATAGGTTTTTAGGTAACTTTAAAGGTCCTTTCTTCTTTGTTTTCAACTAGGACTTTGCAACAATGGTTTGATACTTACGGGAGTTAAGTCAAGTTCCCTTTGAGCTTTGTCTATAGTTAAAATCTTAGCATTATCTACAGTGGGAGTACCAAGGGCCAATTTAATGTGATGTGCATGTAGTTGGGTAATAAGTTGACCTTGAGGAGCTCTTAACTCCTTGGCTTCATAATTGAAGCAGAAATTATAGGCCAAAATTGTGTCACTGCACTGGACTGAAGTAGGAAACCCTCCATAATGAGCCAAGCCACTATTTATAATTTTTTGTGATAATGGAGTTGGGTTTAATCTTTCATTATTTCCTAAAACTCTGCCAAATCCATGTGTTTTATGTCAGTGTCACCAATTTCTCGTAAAAAATTATATAGGGAAGAGATTGGCTCATAACCCACTTACTGGAACTTCATTTTGATTAAATTAGGAACACTGGTAGGGGAAACACTATCCTCTTACAAGAGAATTTGGAGAAAACCAAGGTAGATAAGCACCACAACAAGAAAGAAAGAAAAAACAAGGGAAAACTATAGTGAAATTTCTTACTTGGATGAAAATGAAGGTGTTTTCTCCATGATCCCAATGCAACTAATTTTTTTGAAAATGATGGAAAAATAGTGGAGATCAGACATGAAAACAATTATGAGAGGCATGCCAGCAACAAGGAAGAGCTCAAACATGATTTGCAAGATGAATGTGCAAGATCAACTTGCCTTATTTATATGTATACATTTGAAATGCCCTTTTATTTCCATTAAATCAACCATTCAGAGATTGGAACAAATGAAGGAACTATTCTAAAACTTCCATCCAAGATCATTTTCTCCAATTAAAGGATATTAAGTTAGTGAAATTGGCCATTCAAGTATTGAGAGGAATGAGGGAGAGGTTCCAATAGTGCATGATTTGTCCAATTTACCTGACCAAAGCAACTTGTTGGCTAGTGTGGGGATACAGAGAAACAATTTTTTAGTAAGATGAACAAGGGAACAGTTCTGAAGGCTCCCGTGGGGCCCGACATGTTTGATCCAATACTTTTATAAAGCGATTGGTTAAGTTGGTGATATAGAGAACACAAAGAACTCAAGAACTGTTCTAGTGATGCATGAAATGTCTAATTTATCCGACTAAAAAGTCTTGATCGGCCAAATCGGCTATGCGGGGAATAAAGGGAACTTAGGAATTATCCCACTTGTTCCATAGAAAGCTAATTTGGCCGAAAAAATTCATTTATCAAGAAAAATGGTTAAGTCTTTTTTAAATGGTTTACCAAAGGGGGAAGATAACCGAAACATTTAGATTTTTTCCCATGATTTAGTAAAATTTTGAAATTTTACTAGTAAGTGACAACAATGAGTGATTTTGTTTCGAGTACGTGAATATTTAAAAGATTGTAAACGTTCATCAACTTTTAAATCTAATCACTATTAAGTGGTTATGAAAGACATTATTAACTCTCTTTTTCTACAATGGAATTTTAATTTGTGATTTGTTATGAAGCATTTTTTTTTGTATGCATTTTTTTTTGTAATTTTTTACTATGTGAAATTGTACTTTATGGTTAAAATATTATATTTATATTGTATAATATATGTTTGAAAGATAAATTTGTTGAGTAAGAATTGGTGGAGTTTTTTACAACTAAATGATATTGTGTAAATTAGAACTAATTGTAGAACAAAACATTAGAATTTTTGTGCACATAGGCAAAAGAAATGAAGGTCGCTAGAAAGAGACACCAAGTATCACATGCACACACATAGAAGGCTAAAGGTCGTAAATATAAGATAAGAAAGTAAATGTGTGATGATGGAAAATGGGTAGTAGCCAATAGGCATATAGATCCGGATATACTAGTCCTACATTGTGCACATGTATCGGTCCCAGAAAATTTGAATAGGTAGCATAGAGAATAATGAGAATTTTTAATAACGATATGTAATTAATAAATATCACATGATAATGTAATAGATGCCCCTAGATGGTGCATGATCAATGGGTAAGAGGAAAGATACAACATATACAATTGGATAGATATCGTACTACTATTGCTAGGACAAGAATGGTTTCAGTTAGATTGTGTGTGAATGTGGCTCCAAGAAAAAAATTACCATCTTCTATCCACCTTTTCTCGGCTCACGATGAGGTGGAATAAGAGCTTGAGTATGAATACTCCCCTTTCTTTTGTGGGAAATGCATGGTAGCAGGTCATGGGGCAGTTTCTTATAAAGGAACTTCCCATGAATAGATATTGAAGTCTCCAGATCTAGATCCTAGTGCGGCCAGTGCTACTATGGATTTGCTTGACCCCAACCCTGTTTTAGTTCCTTCGTAACCTTCTTCCTTCTCCTTTGGACCTAAGGCTAACATTTCCATGTTGTGTGTTTAGGTTTGTATGGTTTTGCAGACCCGGGGACTATTGGACACGACGTGAGTAGATTTGGTTGAGGTTTCACTTGGCATGGATTCACATACACTACATGCTCTTGCATTTGTTGCTCCAACAAAGGACTAGCTCTTAACTTCAGATGAGCTAGAAAGAAATAATTATGACTTTGGCAAAAATAGTGAGGAGGAAAAAAATGAGGACTCAAGTGAAGAAGTGTGTGAGGAGGAATCTTCATCTAATAATGAATTAAAATAATTGAACCCTGAGGATGTTACAATAGTGGTGTCCCCTGTAATATTGGAAAGACTAACTAGGATGGTTAATTCATTTGAGGAGGAGAGATGGAAATTTTATGAGGAGAAAATTAGGGCTTCAAAAATCCAGCGTAGATCCTCACTGATCGATTCCACGGTATTGAAACATGGAAAGGTCTCGGACCTAAATGTTTCTCAGTTGGAGACCATAAGCTCATACCAAGGTATGGTTGAAAAATGGCACCCTATGGGAAAATTTGAGGTGGTTCTAGGGAATACCATAGAGAAAGTCACTATGAAGCCATCACATAGGGTGTTTCACTCCCAATTTGATCCAAACTCCCTCAAGGTACTCGAACTCTAGGAGGGAGAGAAATATAGAGATTATACCAAATCAACATTTGGGGGTGAAGTAGCTGAAGACTCAGATAGTGGGTGGAAAATTATGAAGTCCATAAGAGATAAACACAAGCATTTGGTTCTGCAGTGTGAAAGAATCATGAGGTGAAGACCTACAAATACTATCTATAACTAGTGATCCCTTGATTCTCTTGTGTTCTTGGCTTCCTCTTTTCGTTTGAGTGGTGGGCTATAATTCTGTGGCTATTTTGTTGTAGTTTTGTTGTTATGGTGTTGCTGGTTTACTGACTTTTCATCTTGTTCTATTTTGGTTTCTTGTTTGGTCTTCTCTTTGTTATATCTGGGTGGTTAGACCCCTCTTTTGGTTGTACCAGGGTAAGATCCATACCAAAAAACCTTTATCCTTAATAAAAAAATACCACTCATTAGGGATTTTAGTGCCTAGGCACTACTATCCATGTTGGGAGCTTATGTTCTTTCCACTCCTTTTCTCAAATTTAAAATGCTACATCACTTGTTATCTAATGTATACATGATTCTAAGAAAGAAAACTAGTGGTTGACAACTCCTTTTATATTTTTGGTCAAGATTTATCTCTTGCACTTTACTTTTTCTAAGCTTATATCCTTTTGGTTTTACACATCTTATAGTTCTATGGAACTTGACTTGATTTACCTTTTGATGGCCTTAGACACTAGCGCCTAGTTAGGATAGAAAGTGCCATAGCACTCCTGTCCCTCCTAGGTGCTCATGTCCCTCTCTTTCTTCTTCTTACTCCTTTTGGGTCCTTTTCACTTCTTGGTCACCTTTTAATACTTTGGGTTGGCCTTTCAATTGTCAATTATGAAATTCAAACAAGGGAATCATATATATACTTAGTTACTTCTTCTAAATAAGGGGCCAAACACTATAAGCATTATCTATCACCACCTAAGCTTGCACAAAGGCACAAGAGCACTACAAAACATACATCTAGCACATTCATACAAGGGAAAAGGGTTGCATTGATCTGCATACACTACATAGGAGGGGAGTTCATTCTATTCCATCATACACATTTTGCATATTCAGGACAACCTAGATCCAGCCCGCTATCATTGTGTAACTTGTATAAGGGAAACCTAGGGCATGAGACATAGATACACACACACATGAAGAACTACATGGAGTATGAGATGTAGTATAGCACTCAGTTGTAAGTTCACTCTTTGGGTGACCACTGGGGTCAGTTTGAATCCACATTTTGCATCTTTTTTATTAGATTTGATGTGGTTTGTGGGCATGTGCAGGTAGTCATTTGTTTTGCAGGTTACATAGGTGTGATCAGAATGATCTAACAACATTTTGAAAGTCAGAGTGACAAATAGTGAATAATAATGAAGACCTTTGACCCAGAAAAGATCAGATTCTAAGCATCTAAGTAGACACAAGGCACCCAAATCAGTCATTAGTGCCTGGGCATGCTCCTGTCCTCCTGTGGGACACTTCTGTCCTATACATTCTAGGGTTTTGAACCCTCATCGAGCCTTTTGATGTTGTTTCCCAGACCTATTCCAGCAGATACATAGTCCCAATCACTCCCAGGTTGATGTGCACAAATCAGCTAGGTCATCATCTCTCTCTCATTTCCTTAGGGTTTTACATTATTGAATGCTTATTGCTTGCACATTATTGTACTTAATTACCTGAATATCATTTGTTACAGTAAGTTACTCTAAAATAAGATTTAATTCAAATTAGATTAAATCATTTGGTGAACCCCAACTCATGATCAACCACTCAGATCCTTATTCGAACACTAGATCTTAGTCTTGCATATTACCTCCATCTTTCTTGTCACCCTAGATACCCTTGGATCCTTCCATTTTCACCAACATGAGTGTCTCTCTCCCACTTTCTTACTAATAAAATCCCAAATGTGAGTGCAAAATACATATTTTTTGTCTAACACTTACATTCATCCTAACACTTCTCCCAAATATGTTTATCATAGATTCACTACAACATTATATTTTAACAAAGAACATATTACCTTTACATCTGCTGAAATTTCTTCTCAATCTATTTTAGATAATGATCCACCCCTTTATATTCAAGTTCACATCCATAATATAGGGGTTAAATGAGATTTAGTTGATAATGGATATGGTCTTAACATTTGTAATCTATCATTCCTTCAGCAAATTGGCCCTTCTAAAGCCTCCTTAACTCCCTCATCTATTTGTATTCATGGCTTTGATAATATTCCTAAAAGGGTCTTAGGTACAATCACACTTCCCATTACTATTGGGCCATGCACTTTTCCCATCCCATGCCATGTAATGCCTAATAATCTTAATTATAATATTCTTCTCGGATGACCTTGGATCCATGCCATGCATGCGGTCCCTTCAACCCTTCATGCATGTCTTAAATTCCTATACTAGGATGTGGTCTATGAGGCCTTAGCAGATCCCTCCCCATTTTCCTTTTACAACACTATTGATCATTCACCTGAAGCCCCTACTTCTGCCACATCTCCTCCTAATTTCACAAAGTATGGTCCTGGGTATCAGTATATGCTTCGTTATGGTTTCACTAGCACCAGATTAGGAAAATATGGAAAGGGAGTCACAGAGCCTCTTTCCATTCCCACACAATCCACCAAACTTGGCATTGGATATCTCCCTCCGCCTGCTCCTTTTATTCCCGCCACATCTTCTCCTGAGGTTTACACTACTTCACATACTCATAATCTTCCTCTACTATACCCTGAGCTTATTGGTGATCCCACTTCTCCCACTTGCCTGAATTGGATACATTCCTTACTGATGATGCTCTATTAGAATACAAGGGAACCTATGACCATTTCCCCCTTACCATCACAAAATGTATTTTCCATTTGTTCTCTTACTTTGGAAAATATGATCCTCCTAACACCAATATCGATACTTTTGATACATTTCCACATCCACCACCATGGCATGGTCTCTCTCCCATCATCGGATAGATCTCCATCACTTGCACACTTGGGGGCATCAAACTTCCCCCCATAGTCACATGTTCTAATCAACAATTTCCTATCCATACTACTCACATACACACCTATACCTTACTTTTTCTTTGCACTTCAAGTCAATCTTTCTAGTAACACTTTCTCTTATCTACACTATGAGCACACCTTGCTACATCTATCTATGCTTATGGCTTCCCTTTCCACTCCTATGCCACTCCATACACAATTTTCTCCTCATGCTTACTTATGGATCCTTCTATTCATGATACACATACTACTTTATATATATGGTATACATCCTTTCATTCACTATACATACTCTGGCTATTCTTTCTCACAATGATCACATCTATTTTCCAGCATCTCCTGATATACACACTTGGGGGGCATCATACTTCCCCCCTCCTCACTTGCTTCTTATACCATTACTTCTTCCTATCTATACAACACAATGTTGCTACTACATACTCTACCTCACTACCCGATGATGCACTCTTGTTCTATGGTTCATACTTGACTGTTGAGGGCGTAATTCCTAAATGAACCTCATGTCACACACATCCACTAGGGGGAAACATGCTCCCTCTCATCTGCACATCTTGCATATTCTATGGTTCACACCATCACTTTCACACAACATCTACACATATCTTGGTTGTATTTACTCTTGTTAGCTTATACTACTTACATGTTGCACTTTGTTTCCTATGCTAGTTGGATACTTAGTATGTCATTATCTTTTTCTATACACACATATGCATGTTCACATGGTATCTTGAGGTGAATGCATGACTTTTATAGATTCTTACATGATGCATGATGCTCAACACTTCTCTTTACCAGTCCCGCCGAGGCTCATGGGGGCATCTACCTTTGCTACTCTCATACTACACACTCACAGGTCCTATTGTTACAATATTTACTACTTCTTACTATCACTTACTTTTCACTGATCTATACATGCTTTGACATACTATTTATCTTTCTAACATGATAACGGGTGCTTCATGTGTAGCATTTTCCTTGCAGGATACTATATACAACCATGGTTATCTGTTACTTCTTGTTTGCTATTGTTTTCCACTATTTATGGGCTATGCCCTATGTATTGCTTGATCATTATTTTCTTATGGCCACTTTGGCCCTGATTGTCTTGTGACATTGTGAGTGATGTCCCATGTATGCAACCCACTTTTCACAGTCCCTCTTGTCTTCATAGTTTCTTGTTACACTGTATTCTATTGCATCCTAGCTCTTTTACACTAACACTTGTTTCTAGCCTATATTGTTTGCATGTGCCTTGGTTTCTACCATGCACATCCCCTACCCCCTGCAGGTATCCAATATACATGATATGCATATCATTTTTAGGTCCTCTCATTTGGGCTACCTCCTCCTACATTTGTCACATGCACCCCAAATGAGGGGGAAACTATTGGGTGAAAAAATCACCCTTCCAAAGCACAGAGCTCTAGAACAGAACAACACAATACAAAATTGGAAAAGGCACATAGTTACAGAGTGGTCAAAATCAAGACTTGGATCACAAACACAGAGCAGAAACTAGCACCCAATATCAGACAAGAACAATGGGCACTTGTGTCCCACCTATGCACTTGTGTCCTGGGGAAAAATCAAGATAGTTTCTCAGTTCAACACAATTTCCAATAGTTACAGTATATGGATCTATAGTATCATACACTTACCTTCAGTTACAAAATGCATTCAATTTACTACAATTCAGTTAAACTAGTTACAATTTGGTTACAAATTCAGTTACAAATCAGGGATGTGCCAATCTGTAGTGGCACTTATCATTTGAGAAGCATCATGGAAGGAGAGAAAAACATACCTCTCTCCCCAACACTCTTCTCTTGGTGTGAGATCACCCAAAAAACTCATCCTTGGCGTGAGATCACCCAAAAAACTCATCCTTGGAGTGAGATTGCCCAAAAAAACTCATCCTTGGCGTGAGATCACTCAAAAACCTCACTCTTGGTGTGAGATCACCCAAAAATCTCATCCTTGGTGGTAGGACACTCAAATCCATGGCTCAATGCTTTCTTGGTTGGGAATTGATCACTCCAACCCCATCCTGACAACATCTCCAAAGAAAACAGGACAATTTTCTATCCTATACTCTCTCATACATCATGTGCACTCTTTCCTTAGCTACTACTTTCTACACACTTTTTACTTACTTATACATATGTTACTCTGATTTTTCACATATGGGACTTTGAATACTCTCTTGCTCTTATTTTATAGGTCCATCCTTACAAGTAACAAGAAGCAACTCACATCAACAAGCACAAGCTCCAACAACAGGTTACTACACATATAATTCACCCCTAGGGTCTACCTCATTTTCCTTGCTGTTCACACTTCACATTGCGATCACTTCACACTTCACATGGCTATTTGTCCACTCAACATGCTATCGGCTACACTCCTCTCTGGATTAACAAGGTACAGTATATTCTATCTACTTTATGCTATCAAGTATTCACTCAACAACATAAAGTAGGGGAAAATGTAGACACAAAATCTATGCACTTGGGTACATTTCTAGGTCCTAAAGCATACTAATGTATACATGATTCCTAAGAAAGAAAACTAGTGGTTGAAAACTCCTTTTGGCCTTTTGGTTGCTTTATCTCTTGCACTTTATATCCGAGCTTGACTGAGCATCCTTTACACATCTTACAGTTTAGTCGTACTTGACTGATTTATCTTTTGATGGGCTTGAACACTAGTGCCCAGTTAGGACAGAAGCACCCAGAACTCATATCCCTCTAGGTGCGCTCTTGTCCCTCTCTTTCTTCTTCTTACCCTTTTGGGTCCTTTTTTCTTCTTGGTCACCTTTTAACACTTTGGGTTGGCCTTTCAGTTGTCAATTATGAAATTCAAACAAGGGAATCATATATATACTTAGTTACTTCTTTTAAACAAGGGCCAAACACTATAAGCATTATCTATCACCACCTAAGCTTGCACAAAGGCACAAGAGCACTAAAAAGTACATATCTAGCACATTCATACAAGGGACAAGGGTTGCATTGGTCTGCATACACTACATAGGAGGGGATTTTATTCTATTCCATCACACACATTTTACATATTTGGGACAATCTAGATCTATCCCGCTATCATTGTGCAACTTGCACAAGGGAAACCTAGGGCATGAGACACATATACACACACATAGAGAACTACATGGAGTATGAGATGTAGTGTATGACTTGGTCATAAGTTCACTCTTTGGGTGACCACTAGGGTCAGTCTAACTCCACATTCTACATATTTTTTATTATATTTGATGTGGTTTGTGGGCATGTATAAGTAGTAATTTGTGTTCACAGGTTAGAAGTGTGATTGAAAATCTAACAATAAAACTAGAGAAACAAAGAATAAGTAATGAATGAATATCTTATGACCCATAAAAGACCTAGATTCTGAGCATTTTAGTAGACACAGCTGGCACCCAGATCAGTCATTAGTGCCTGGGGCACTCCTTTCCTCCTATGGGAACTTTTGTCCCCTTGTACATTCCTAGGTTTTTGAACCCTCGACAAGCCATTTGTGACACTGTTTCATATCTCATTCAAAGTAGATACATAGTCCCAATCACTCCCAGGTTTCATAGAATCAGATAAGTCATCATCCCTCTCTCATTTTCTTAGGGATTTTTACATCCGTTGAATGCTTAGTTCTTACACATTACTATATTTAATTATCTGAATATCATTTGTTACAGTAAGTTACTCTAAAATAAGATTTAATTCAAATTATATGTAAATGTAGTCATGAAATCACACACTTTATACTTACATCAACGCCTCTAGGTATGTCGTTATATCACACACACACACACACACACACACACACACACACACACACACACACACACACACACACACACACACACACACACACACACACACACACACACACACACACACACACACACACACACACACACACAAGAACTACATAGAGTCTGAAATGTAATGCAACACTCGGTGACAATCACATTGGGGTGACCGTCGAGGTTAGTGTGATAAAGAATATGCATTATTTATTTAATTTAATGTTTGTTTGAGCTTTATTCAAGTAGCTAGGGTTTGTTTGGTAAGTGCATGTTTAACACATGAACCCCTACAATGAAGTGGAGGTGACAAAGAGTAAAAGGAAGAATGCAAGTTTTGAAAAGACTAGAAGCATATTTGTTTCCAAGACACTAGTTCCCAACTCAGAAATTAGTGCTCAGGTGGTCCTATATAAAGAGGTTTCATATTCCAAATTTATCATACAGAGCATACACAATTCAGATCCAACCTTCTCATCTTGTTTCACATCCTAGAATCAACCTAGATCTATGAATACAAGATAATTCATTATTATCTCACTAATTCTTACACTTGTTTGTTTCTTGCATAATAGATCTTGCTTATTATTATTATATTCATTTGATCTCAATCCTATGATAAAGATTTAAATTTCTTTAAATCATGTTAACATCATGGTTATTCATTGAGAAAAATAATTTATAGCAGAGAATATATGTGAACATGTTTTTTCATTAATCTTATATATACGCATATATACACATACACGCATATGCATACATACATATATACATATGTATATATGTATGCATATGTGTGGGTATATATATACATACACACATACATACATTAAAACACATACATACATGTATACATATATACATATATTAGAATCATGAATTCAAACAAAAATAAATGACATCTTGTTGATCAAATATGTAATTATAGCCATATAAATATCATTTACGTTACAAAGATCAAGTGCAAAACTTTATGACACTTGAGGTACAACCACTTATCAATAGAGGAATAAAAAAAATTAATTAATTTCATACCCCACCTTGGTCAATAACCATACAAGGTTATACTTTTGTATAGTCCTCGATTAGGAAAGACTCTATCTACCATCCTCTCCACAATCCCACTACCCTCATTTCACCTTTCCATGCAAATGTAACTATCAAACCATCTCTTCCAAAGTGTGATGATCATTTTATAAATTATTGTTCAACCCTTTATAGGTCACTTGAGTAGTTGACAACCAACACAACCATTTAAAACAATATATTTTATTACACTCCCATTAATGAGTGTTTCAAGGATTCATAATCCACCTCTATTTTAATAAGGGTCATTTAGATTGTACTCCATCACATAAGTTTCATTGGTTATTTACACTCAACTTTAACTTGGTAATAAGGGTCATTTAGATTGTACTCCATTAATAAGGTTCATTGGTTATTTACACTCTTTTTTAACTTAGGTCAACAAGATATTTCTTATCTTTAGTGAATTATTCACAATGGGGATTTTGTCACATAACAATAATGATAGTCCAACTCATAAATTTTTCATGTGGTAGGTTTTTATTGGATATGAAAAAAAAAAAATCACTAATTAAAAACAAGGATGTATATTTAGGTATTTGTTTTATCCATTAGAATGCAAGATAAATAACATTTAAAAAATAAAGTCTATTTTCAACCAAACTATAAGCCAAACTTTAAATTTGGTAGATGACTCAACATGATTGGATCATGAAAATAAACTAGTAACAAAGTTAAAATATATATTATAGGACTTCGACAAGATAACACATTCACTGCTCATATGTGATTGGATTTATGTGAAAAACACATGGTTTGGGAGAACATTGAATCCTTATAATGTTTTCCCCCGCCCTTTTGATACTCTGGGACTACCAAAACTGTCGCAACGTGGACGATAAATCCTACATGTAGATAAAAAATAAAAAAATTAACTTCCTTTTCTAGAGAGAACACTATTGCAGATAATGGTAACTCGAATACAATTATAAGTATCCGATTCTGCTTTTTGTTTTCTACATAGAGAGATTAGGATGTAGGGAGACTTATAGGATAAAACCAATGATTCATGGCAGAAATATTTATGTCATACAAGTAGATGTAGAGTTATAACTTCCTTTGCTCTAAGGATGAGGACTTTGGAGGTGGTGAAGGCTTCTCATGAAAGTGCTGGTCTTATTTGTAGTAATTAGTGGTTACAATGGGAGACTCACATTAGAAATGGAAACAATTAGAAAAAATTCAATGGGATACCCAATAGGAGAAGCGAATCCTACGGAAAAAATCAGATCTAGAGTTATGAGATTCTACTAGCTAAAATATTTATGAGGACCTTGTTTAGGGCTTCATCACATGGTGGTACTCGTATGCGTTGTGGTGGCTTAAAGTGGGACAAAACTACATGGACGACTCATATGGAAATGGCCGGCCTATGTCCACCTGAATCGAAGAATTAAGGACCTAAGGATAACTATGGATGCAACAAAAATCCCCTAGAATTCAACATATTTCGAAAAGGCACATGAGCTTCTAACTATGCTAGAGTCCTTGGTAATTTTCTTATAGAGGCCTTCAAAAATGTTTAAACGTGCTATGTAAGACTTAAAAAAGATCAAGGACTATACGAACAAAGTACGTTTAGGTCCATATGTACATAATTAAATGATTTAAGGATCATGGATGCTAAGATGGATGAGAAAAATAGCGAAACATGAGAGTCCTTAAACACCATGAAATAATGATAAAAAAATCATGGTAACTATACAAAGATTAGTCAAAGAAATAAATTATATCATCTAATCCCAAATTTGATAGTTCAGTGGAAGGTAAAATGTTAGTTCAACAGAGTAGCTTACATCATCTTAGATGTAAAACCTAAATCAAGTAAACAATGCCTAAAGAAGACTAAGAAAAGAGACTATGTCTATTTTGTAGGTTGGAGGTGGGGAGACATAATGTCCACTTCATCATGGAGTGATCCAAAATATAGTGACATTCAAATTGAAAATATAACATCCTAAAAGTAAATAATTTAGATGTGATTGTTTGAAGAGATGGGTTTTGAAAAAGCAACATTTTTTATATCAATATTCCTTATAGAATATCTGACATAAAAAAAGAGTGGATACTTAGGGTAGGGTTCTTGTGAAGGTACCATAACCTTGATACAAATTCAAACTATCATGTGCTTATATAAAAACATAAGTAAAATAACAAACAATTATTTCTTGTCATAGACCAGTTGAACCTTCCTATATGTGCACACAAAACTACCCTAATTTTTCTTTCATAGACCATTTGGCCTTGGACTTTATTAAAATATTTCATTTATTCACTAAATTTTTGAAGAGACTAGACTTAAAAAAATATTATTTTTAATCAAGATTTATAGAAGATCCAACATCAGTGAAAATGGAATGAATATTTCACTAGCTTTGTGGGGTAGCCCATGTTTTTAGTGGTTATCCTCACATAACACTACCATGTTATTACATTTGCTCTCATGGACTACTTGTTCTGAGTGAACATAAAATGGTTTTGATTACAGGGCCACAAGACCCAACAATTTATGAGACCACCATATCTACACTAAATGGTTCCTTCATCAAAGATTCCCAAGGTTAGCGATATCCTTTACAACATTTCTCTTTCTGCTAATTTGAGTTAATGATGCCCCAAACTCTTATATTATTTTTCATATAGTAACTTAAGACTCATTCGTTTATTTTTCCATCGTCTTTTTAATTTTCAAACACATATGTGAAGGCTAATTAATAAAAATTGAAATAAAGACTATTCCATATTGATGTCACTCTTGTGAATGATCAAATAAACATATTTAATTATGTCTGTATGTCCACTATTGAGGACATTTTTATACTCACATACATGGGATATCTTTGAATCATAGATCCCCATCTTGTAAATTAAGATTTTTGGTCTTGTAGACATTAAAATCCTTGTTCACGGTGGACATTATTAAAATATTTCATCCATTCATGCTTGAGGGTTAGTTCCAATGGTAGTGGCTTTGAATGCATTCTACCAACCACCTATCCCGGGTTTGAGGTCATGTTCTGAATCCTTGCATGCCCCATCCATGTTACCCAATGATGAAAAGATTTAGAAAAATGTTATTAAAATTATTTCATTCAGTTTTTAACAATTTCTAATGACACAACCATCTAAATAATTTATATTAATTGGCCAATAGGTCTTTCTAAAGTGTGTTGTCTTTTGTAACTACCCTTTTCATCATTGTTGTCTTCTTTACTATTTTATTTCTATTCTAGTTTTGTAAATGTATATATTAATCTAAATACATTTTCTATAGGAATTAAATATTTTGTAAAGGACTATAATAATTAGGACAAAATCATTTTATATGCAATGGTTTCAGAATGATCTTACTAAAAATTTATAAATATGTCATGATTACAAGAAAAAATAGAAATCAAATCAGATGCATATAATTGTAAGATTGTGTGATAGAAAAATGAATGGTACCTTTAGCTAAATCTTGAAGAAGAACAGTCACTAGACCATTAAATAATAACAAACATGAGGCATTCTTTCCAGTGTTCACCTTCATCATGTTTGTATTTATTTATATTCATGATCTTTACTCTGTACCATGTTGGCACACAAGTGGCCTTCTATTTCATTCCCTCGACCTTTGTATGACCTTTATACATGTTCGTATATACTAAATTACTAAGGAAATAGCTTAAGAAACTCAAACAATGATTATAAGAATTACTCTTCATTATTAGCTACATAAAATATGGAATATATTGTTACCAAATGGTCATATGTTGACATTGTTATCTATAATATTGAAATTATTGGCTAATGCGCCTTACATTGTTAATAATTTGATCTAAATTGTTCATGATTATAAAATTATATAATAATGGAATTTTGACATTACTTACATTAAGAACCATAAATGTTCATGTGCAAAATAATGTACTTTTGGAAAATGATTGAAAGATAGGTAATAAATATAGCTTGCAACATTATTATAACCCCAAGTTATCGATATCTAAATAAAGAGTTTTCGGTAAAATGACATAGTAGTGAAGAAATAACCTTCCACTTTTATTGTGTCTTATTAATGCCGAACATGAAATCTAATGAGGATATAAGTTTTTGGATTGTGTTTTTCATGCCCAAAATAATATTGCTCTCAAACATGAGTACCTTAGGAATCAAACAACTCATTTTCTTATAATTAGCATATTCACTATAAATTATATTATTATGTCACAATATTATAATATTATATATAATCAATATTATATTATATTAATATTAATTTATACTAATTTTTATTAATACTAATTTTTATTAATGAAAATTATTAATTATTAATATTATATTCTTACTAGAATTTTATGAGCAATGATAGTGGCATCATCATCATCAACATCATTGTTATCATCTTAATCATCACTATCATCCTCGTTGTTGTCCTTGTCATCATAATCGCAATTATCTTCGTCAAGCATCTTCTTCATCATTTTCATTTTCACCGTCATCATAGTCATCATCATGATATAATCATCGATATAATCATCATGATCATGATCAGTGATTCTCATCATCATAGTCATGGTCATTCTTCATCTTCCATCATCATCATTATCCTCACCCTCGTTATCATACATATTTATGGTTTAAGGTTTACAAATTGTGGCATAGTTATCATCTTTTTCATCATCATCACCATCATTATCATTATCATCATTATCCTCATCATCATTATCACCACCATCAACACCACCACCATCAACATCTTCGCCATCATCATCATCATGAATATTAATCTTATTAGTATTATTGATATTATTATGTGAATTTGTAAATAAATTAAATATTATAATCATCATCAGATTGTGATCAATTGTCACAGATCATGGTCATTTGTCATTTTGATCATCATCATCATTATCATCACCATTGTTATCATACATGTTTAGGATTTTAAAGGTTCATCAAAATTGTGGTGATTGTACAAATCATTGTATGTTGTTTAGGATTAGTGATCATATTGTGAATGTCACATTCATGGTTGTTAGGGATCCAATGATCATTATTAACCGTTTGCATATTATCATTTATGGTGTATCATTTTCATTGTTCTCATTTTTTTTCATCATCATCACTTTGACTGTCATCATTATCATGTTAATTGTCACCATCATTCTCATTGTTTTCCTTGTCGTCATCATCACAATGGTCTACGTTAGCGTCTTCTTCATCATTTTTTCATTTTCACCATCATCATATTTGATCATCATTGATATAATCATCATCTGTCCGTGATCATGATTTTCATCTTCACACGCATGGTCATTGGCATCTTCCATCATTATCATTATCATCACCATCATTATCGTAAATCATTAGGGCTATGTTAACATCCAATCTTTGGATATAAGGTCTTATAAATGGAGCTTTAGGATATATTCTAAGCATAATATACACACCTGGTAGTGGTCCACCAAAGCCACCAATAATATGTTAATGGTTGATATGTTTGATAATTACTTTGGAATACCATTTGAAGATAAAACTTCACGTACCATCCCAATTACACTAATACAAAGGGGAAGCACACACCAATTACCCATACGGTTGGCATGGGAATTGACAATACATAAATCGCAAAGTTTGACTCTTTCCAAGGCTACAGTTGATATTGAACAAAGGGAAACAATAGGGTTAATGTTTGTGGCTATCTCTCGAGTAAATTCATTACAACTTGTCTAAGAATATTTCTATCATTTACATATGACCGCTATGAAAATATGAACAAGGGAAAAATACTTTCGAAAAAGAAGGCATAGGAAGAAAGACTGAAGTCCTTGGAATATAAATAATGTCCCCTATGTAATACACATTTCATTCTTTTCATTTTTCATTTCATGTGATGTACATTTCACATTTTGATTCATATGAAATAATGCTTTATTTTTTGAACATGATAATATCGTTACTAATAAAATCCATAAGAAATTTGTGTATTATAGACCTAGAATTTTTATTACCCATACTTATTCTCTTAAGAGAGATCATTCCCTCTTTAAATTCATGTATGATGTCACTTGTAAGATATTTGAGTCTAAAAGGATTAATTGTTAACATTTTCTCATTTTAGTTGATGTTGATGACATTTTGATCCAAATGAATATTATAAAATATTTTTCTTTCCATGAAAATTTCAATCTATTATATTGGAAGATGTTAGTTTTGATTTATATAAAATATACCTTAGAGTAGTTCAATCAAATTCATTAGGAATTCTTATGACTCAAGGACATATTAAATATATAGGGGTCGAATGCTCTCTTTGGTTCTCATTCTTATATAGAAAGAATAGTTGGTTTCACCAATGAACTACATGGGCGGGGATCCATATTATTAATAATATGAGTCTTAAGTCACCAATTGGAGAGGTTCTCATGGAGGCCATTCATGCATGAACTAAATGCCCACCTTCTTTTCCTGACTTTATTTTTGGTATCATCTTAAATGTATAATGCAACTCCCGCAGATACTACTAATATACCTATCTTATATTAATATATGTAAAATATGTCGAGAGGTATATTTTTCAAGGCACCTATTCCACTTATGTCACACATCTAAAATAGGAACCTCATGAACTACACCTCTGGCATATTTTACATACATATATTTATATAAGCATAAATCAAAACATGGTATGTATGTAAAATATGTCGAGAGGTGTAGTTCATGAGGTTACAATTTTAGATGTGTGAAAAAAGTGTAATAGGTGCCTTGAAAAATATACCTCTCGCAATATTTTACATATATTAATATAAGATATGTATACTAGTAATTAGGATGTCTCCATTATGTATGTTACATCTATTGCATAAAAGTGAAAAACCAATATCGATTAAGACATCAAGTCTCCTCTTATATATATCACAATCAAATCAATAAAAATATATTTTTTTATTAAGGGTAAAGGTATTTTACTAGGATCCTACCCACGTAAAACGAAGGCCTGAAAGCCCAACTGAAACATTGACACTCCAAAAAAATAAGACAACTACCCAACAACGTAAGAGAAACTAGGTAGGAGAAGCATTCTTCTTGTGAAGAGATTTTTTCTTATTTTTCATTGTTTTACAACCATCTGAAAGCTCTTCAACAGGAAGGATAACCTCAAGATCATCAATTGGAAAGTATGAGCTATTTTCTAAAGGATAGATAGGAGGAATATTTTCCTTTTCCGCTTTACATGAATTTGATTCAACATTTTTCTTCGGTTGATTTTTATCATTTAATTTCCCCTTGTTTCCATCATCACAAATTTCACTAAGAGGGGTTTATAGAGCCGATTCAGTCACATATTCCAAATCAACATTTGAATATAAGTCTTCCTTTACGTAAAATGTTTTGGGAGATCGTTTTTCCACCAATTGGATCTCTCATTTTTGCGTTTTCCATCCCACAAGCAGCAGCAGTATGACCTACTTTGAATTATATTTTGCATCTGAAAGGTAGATCCTCATAGTCTAATGGTTGTTTACAAGTTTGGTTTTGAAATTTAATCTCAATGTTCACAGGAAGGTTCTTAGAGGTGTCCAACTCGACTAGGATTTTGGCATAGGTTGTGTCGGTAAAATCATAGGTATGTGAGTCAATGTATAAAATGTTTCCCAACTTTAAAATATATATATATATATATATATATATATATATATATATATATATATATATATATATATATATATATATATATAAATTATTATTACATTAAGATATTTTCTATACTTGCAATTTCCTCCAAGGTGCAAAGCATGTTGGGATGGATGTGAATATATATTTTAAATCGATATGAAATGTGTGTGAATAAAACCCCTTTATATAGTCTAAAACATCTTAATGGAATTTATGGAAGATTTTTTTTTTTAATTGTTAAGGGATCTTCTACTCAACATTTTGAAATACCCATCCATCTATATATCTATCTATCACCCTTTCACAAAAGGGATAAGAAACTGTAACTTTTAATCCTTCAATTAGAAGTATAAAAGATATTCTTGGGTTTCGGTTTTTGAATTTTTTTCTTTTAATTTGAATTTAAAGGTATTTGAATATTTTTTCAAGGGTTGGGGATTTAAAAATTTTTGTTTTGAGGATCTCAATTTATTCACATCTTTTATGTTTTTCAGGTTTTAAATTTATAATATAGGTTACTTTTTGGAGAATTTATTTTAATGTACTTTTTTTCTATTTTGATTATGAGATTTCATTATTTAGGTTTTATGAGTTATGGGTTTTGGATTCTTCAGTGTTTTCAAGTTCCAATATTCTTGGATTTGTGTTTCGTGATTTTGATCATTGGATTATAAGTGTTTAACTTTAATACTTTATGTATTAAATTTCATTTTTTGTAATTTTAATAAGATAGTCAAAATAGATATCAATGTACTTTTTGTCTTCTCATTGTGTTTTGTATAAGATTTTTAGGATTTAGGATTAGGGTTTTATAAGGGTTCATATGTCCTAGTTTATGAGGTTTTCATGTTTTTGTATAAGGATTTTACATAATATAAGATTTCAAGGTTTACAATTCTTATAAGTTTTAGAGATTTTGAGTTTCAAATTTGGAGGTTTTCATTCTTTCAAGGTTTACAAGGTCATAGATTTTGGGTGTTAGGTTTTATGTTTTATGAGTATTCTATATCAATATAATATTTATGTTTCTAAAGTTTTTTGGTGCAGTGTTTTAAGGTTCGGGTTTCTAGATTTCAAGGCTATGGATTTCAAGTTTCAAAATTTAAAAGGTTATATGGTTTAAAGATATTTTTAGGATTCAATTTTTGGGATTCTTGAGTTTCATATTTTGAGTGTTTGGTTTTAGGTTTCAAGATTTATATACTTAGTTATGATGTTTTTGGTCTCAAGCACAAAATTTGTTTTTATTTTTAGGTTACAGAGTTTTAGGGCCTAGTGTCTCAACATTTTTTGGTTTGATGGTTTAATTTTCTAGTTTCATATAAGATAGTCACATTGTATATCATGTATTTTTTATTTGTTTAAAGGTTTTTTGGCTCAAGCATTATGATATTGAAAACAATAAAGTGTATTTCATTTTTGTATACGGATTTTATAAAATGGTTGTGCATATGTCAACTCTATGAACTAGAAGGGGTTATTTGAATTTAGAATTATGTTGAACATTTTAGAGGTTTTTGGGTACAAATTTTTTAGGATTTAATTTTTAAACATGGCAATCACATTTTATATCAAATTAGTGTTTTTTGTAGTCTTGATGTTTTTGGATTTTGGGTATGTAAGGACAGATTTATAGGTTTTTAACTTTCAAAAGAGACATTATATGAATGTATCTTATGTGTTTCCAAAGTTATATGGGTTATAAATTTCAGACAATTTAAATTTCAAGATTTAAATTTTATGTTCTGAGATATTTAATCTGAAAAATAAATAAATTATTAGTTTCAAGTTTCGTTGTTTTACTCTCACATATTACAATGAAAACATACACCACAAATATATAATTTAGAACTTGTGAAATCGGTACACCGTAGGGTGATATTGCTAATGTAAAACACATCTTCAATGTTTACACATTGCATATCTATTGTTGATTTATTTAAATTCTCCCAAAAGTTACATGGTAGTCTTAAGAGTCGAAAATATTGGCACCTTTTTTTAAAATATCACATATATGTTCTTGTTTCTAAAATTCCCACTGAATTGATTGTTTACAAGTTTTTTTTTTAATAAATGATTTAAACAATATATAAGTGATACAGATTTCAAATAATCTAAAACAAATACAAATTGAAAAGCTAATGTATGTGTATATATTGATATTTATACCACGAAAGTTCACGACATCAAACCCTCACCCTGCTCGATGATGGGCACCAAAAAATTCCCATCGTTAGATAAGTACTTATCGAAGATGAATATTCACATGTAGAGTCGATCCGTTATAACCCGAAGAAACAATCTCAACACCCTTATCAGTTTTTTCTTTTGTTAAATTTGTACCAAAGAAAAATTTGTGATAAAGTTACAATCAGACGAAGAGGAATGACAAAATAGAGTCCACCACATTGAATCTCTACAGTTTCCGGAAGAGGGCGAATTAGGACCCCGTGTCAACAAACTATGTCTGCTTCAAAAATCCCATGATCTGGAAATAGCCGACCTTTTATATACATTTAATATGAGTATAGATGTAAAAATATAAATATATAACAAGCTGAATATAAAAATCTAATTTATATTTTTTTTACTAACTATTGGCGAGTTACAAGTAGTTTGTAATAATCAACCCAAATTCTATTCTCATTAAGTCTATTAGAAACATTCATAAGTGGTCATGAGGACACCATGAGGTAGGGGTAAAAATTCTCTATGTGGACCAAGTGAAACACTTTGGGGCACTCTGAATGTGGATCAATCAATGGATATTAAGGACTAAATCTCACCGCCATGTTCCACTTTGAGAAAGTGCTCCTCCACCACTCTAATTCATAATTTGGGTATAATAAAAATATTTATCATCTAATTTTTTACGCTAAGGGCTCGGTGTATACTGTTTCAAATGAATTTTATTAATGACACGTACTAGATATTCAATCCATTAATTTATAGATCGTTAGGTAAGAAGACACAATATTACATCTTTTTTGTCAAAATTTTAAATCAAGGCGCTATTTTTATTTTCCTCTATCAAAGGATTGTAATAAAATGATACAATTAAATAATGTAAAATAGAAAAAAAAAAAAAAAAAACAACTTTGAAGAACCTCGTGTAAGTGAAATAAAAGATAAAATAATTTATACAACCGCAAATATTGAATTGGATTTTCCATTATGCTAACTTAATCCATTATTATTTGTACATGTACATTTTAAGAATATGTTTATTTTAATGCATAACTTGTTTGATGGATTCCATATTTTCTTCCTCATCTCTATCGCTGACTAAGAAATAAAAAAGAGTTTACTCATCAAAATATTAATTGTAGTTCTCGGCTATACATCTTTAATTTACCTTTCACTTTCACTTGATAGTGTATGCCAAGGGATTTGTTTTGTGAGAGATTTACCCTATGATTTTTTTATCTAGATGAGTTCTCAGAGAAATACTAATCCATGTCAGCAATTAGAGAAGAGTTTATAAATATTCTATTTTTAGAAAATCCTGAAATCTATTTTTAGCATGTTTTGAAAATTTTGGTATTTTACATTTTTAAGGGGCTTCAAATAATTCATGGGATTTAGATTATATGATGATACCATAGTCTATCTTCATAAATTATATTTTCAACTTTACTCTCTTATCTTTCTAATGGATCCAATGGTTAGCCAATCGAGTCAACGAGCTAGAAGATATGACCCCAACAAGGAGCACTTAAAAATAATAATATGATATTTGGATTTTGTCAACTTTTCCCATTCAAATTCATTCCAAATGTGGATGGATAAAATATATGTGAATGACTCCCTTGAACCTTTCATATGTCAATTTACTGAACCCTTCATTTGGATGACCTTTCAACTTCCATTTGGAACCCTTCATCTTCAACATTGTTTCACTATAAATAAGATGGTTTCGAATGAAGACACAAATTTGAAATTGGAAAGGTTTAATATACAAAATTTGTAAGTTACAAGTTTTCAAGTTTGGAGGTGTAAATCTCTCATATACAAAGGTTTTCCATTTGTTTACATATCATTTGCATAGAATTACAAGGTATGCATCTCTCCTATAGATTTTTTCCATTCTACATTGTTGTCCACTCAAAATTCCCTGCTCTGATGAAAGTAAAAATTTCAAAATTTTGAGTTTAAGTCTTTTTCTCTGAAGTGCCTAAGTCGTGAAATTGAGAAAATCTGTAATTTTGGGTCATTTTGTGTGTTTTTCGGGCCTGTCGGACACTTTTTGTCCCAACTGTCCCAAGTCCCGAAAGTGCGATCTGTTCCCCGATCGGCCGAAATCCCCGAAGTTGTTCCATTTTCGGGCCCGTCGGAACTTTTTGTCCCAAGTGTCCCAAATGTTAATTATGCAAGTTGTTCCATTTTCGGCCGAAACACCCGAACCGCGTACTTCGCACTTTCATGTTCCAAATGTCCCAAGTCAAATTGTGCAAGCTGTTCCATTTTCGGCCGATTTGCCCGAAACGCGTACTTCGCGCATTTTCGTCCCAAATGTCCCATTCTCAATAAGTGCAACTTTTCATTTTCGCCCGAACCGGCCAAAGTCGCGTACTCCGGAACTTTTTGTCTCGAATGTCCCAAGTTCAAACGGGCCTGTTCCAATTTCGGCCGAAACACCCGAACCACGTACTTCACGCGTTTTTGTCCCAATCATGTCCCAAAAGCATTTGTGCATCTTCTCCCTGCTTCACCCGAATCGGCCGAGCCGCGTGTTTCGCGCATTCGCGTCTCACATGTCCCAAGCGTACCAAGTGTCATTCGTGCTTAGTTTTTCCCGCTCTACCCGAATATCATGCTTATTTAAATTGGTGGGTATATATGTATTAAATGCGCATTAAATGACCTTTCTCTCTCCTAAACGGCTATATAACGAGCATTTCCCCTTTGCATTTTTCGCATTGCTTCCATGCTATCTTTTGCTCGAACCCTTGCAATTGGAAAACCTGCGCGTGTATCCCCTCCCTCTGTAATTCCTTCCCGAGTCTAGGTTGCAGCTCTGTCCTCCTAGCTACTATCAATATGAAGATCAAGTTTCAGGGACAGGAACAAATTTCTCCACTTGAGTCTGCCGTTCAGCAATATTGGGGACAGCGAAGCTCGTCATCTTGACTTCGGTGATTTTTGGGCAAGAATGGCAGATGTAAACCCTACACCAATGGCACAAACGATTCATGATAGCGGTTTGGCGTTTACCGGTGGTTTCCCAATCTCAGTACAGTGTGCTGATACTGTGCTTTCATGCGGAGCTCACTTCGACCCCCGCTTCGAGCGAATTGACAAATGTACATGGGGAACTCATTACCAAGCTGGACGCTGCCGCCATTAGCGCTGCTCTGAGGATTCCGGAGATGGACAATGCCATAGTCGTCTCCCGAGATCAAGCACAGACCCTATTCGATCAAGACAGTGACAAATATAAGGCGCGAGTGGTGAAGTCTTGGTTGAAGAACCCTAAGAAAGGTGCTTCTCGCCTAACCAAAACCCTCTTCCGAGCATATTTCAATGAAGAATTGTCAGACTTCATAATCCTGCTGGCTCGGGTTATGGGTTTGCCCTCCATCAATGAGTTTCATTTCTGGATGTGCCCGCTCATCAGCATGGTGTGCGAGGGAACAAAAAACATCAACTGGGCAGAGATCATCAGTATGAATTTGGCGGAGCAGTTATCCAATGTTCAGCAAACAAAGAAGTTCTATATGACTTCATACCTGATGTATACCCTAGCAGCATCAAGGCAGTGGTTTGGTTTCTCCTATATAGATGCACACAAAGATGATCCAGTGTATGCCTATTACCCGCAGTTCACCCTGGAGACAAGCAATCGAAATTTCAGAAGGGTCAATGATGCTTTCACCATGTACGTGGTCAGATTGCTCGAAGGTGATACTGCTAGAAGGTTTTCAGATGAAGCCATGAACTTGATATCGCAGTATGGAGCCTATTTCATCCAATTCAGGAAATTTTCCTATATCAGGCTTGCTGGCTATGAGAGTACTCCTCTACGGCTTCCCATGTTCTGCAATGATAAAATGGCCTTGATAGAAATATGCAGGCAACTAGACAAGTTATACAGAACTTGCAGAGACAAGAAGATTTCTGGCTTGCACTTTCCCATCTCTCTAGGAAACTACACATGCAAAACAGCTCTGGATGCTCAGAACATAGAAAGAGCCCTGGTCCCTATCACTGTTCATTTCTTCAAGCCAAGAACCTGCTTTGACTTGAAGAAGTTTATTGAACAGAACATCAAGATAATCTATCATCATAGGGCAGATACAGAAGACTATTGGGCTGACTGTGCCGATGATTTTGAAGCCAGGAGAAGGCATTGTGGCAGGTTCTCCCTGCAATTGATTCAAGAACTTGGTCTATACCAAGTTCCTGAAGGTCTCCAGGATGACAATTCTGATCTATACTCGTATGAGTATGAAAATGTGATTAAGCACACCCCTCTGGAGGACCTGGATTGGAACAGGAAAGAGAGGGATGATCTGGCTGAGATTCTTGCTCCAGTCTTAGTCAGGACTAAGGTCTAGTTCAGTAAGAAGATCCGAGAATTCAAGAGGCACTCAGGGGAATCCTCCTCCAAGGACGATTCGACACCAATAAGAGAGGCATCAGTTCCAAGGTTTGAAACACCAATGCAAACCCCTCCTACCTCATCAACACAAGGACCTACTGAATCTACTCCCTCTTCATCTACCCAGGTATATAAGAAGAAACTCAAAGAGGTAAAGAAGGAGCCTGCAGAGAATGACCCTCCAAGAAAACAGGTAGAGTTGCCTATAGGGCCAGAGAACATCATTGTTCTCAGTGAAAGTGAAGAAAGTGAGATGCCAACTCCTACAAATGTTCCTGAAGATCCAGCAGATAAGGACAAGGAGGTCCAGAGCACTGAACTTCCAGGTGCTACTGATTCTTCTACCGCCATTTCCTCCAGTGCTCTACTCACATCTCAGCTTGAGTCAACAACTGCGCAGACCCTGAGTGTCATGAGCTCCCTGTCTTTGGGTCCCCTTGCTTCTCCTGCAGATTCTTCTTCCTCTTTTGCATAGGTGCAACCTTTGGTTGACAAAAGGAAGAGAAAATCCTCCTCTCAAAGCTTGGGACCAAATTTTGATGCTGTAGCAGCCTTATTGGGCACCACTCCTTCTCGTCCCAAGAAAGCCAGAACCACCTCCAGAATAGTGTCTGATACTCAAGGTCAGCAATTCCTGGAGATTGCCAAGCCTACAACGGATAAATCAGAGCAGGACTTGCAGGTATTTGACTTGGAGCTCTTGAGAATCCCAATGGGAGAGTCTACCCCTGAAGGTGAGATTCATAACCTCCAGGAAACAGTCACAAGAGTCATTGGGAGGGTAGAAAAAGGGCAGCAAACTATTGAACAGCTGGAAGAGCAAGCCCAAGTTATCACAGGTTTTATCAAGTCACTTTTGTCTAAGGACAAAGTTTTGGACCCTACCCCCTTGACTACTCTACCTCCTCCTGTAATTCTAAGCCAAGATGAAGTGCAAAGTATTAAAGATATGCACAAGTATTTTGTCTATGGCAGAGATATCGAAGCCATGGTGGATGACATGCTTGTTCCTAGGTTAAACTTCATCGATGAAGCTTTCAAACTCCATGAAAAGGTGAGTAATGTGCAACTAAAGCTCTCCTCTACTATCAAAACCATGGATAAAGAGCTCAAACTCTGGAGCAGTTGCATTGTAGACCTTCGCCTTATGGGACAGACAGATGAGAACATATTATTGGAAAATAAGGTTTTCGATGATGCCAAAGACAACCTATCAAAATCTTGGGTCTACAGCGTGGAGTGGAAAATCAAAGTCCTGGAGGAAGCTTTGGGAGAAATGAAGAACAGCTGGTAGAAGGGAGAGGCTTTCAAGGCACTTGTCGTCTCTTCTTTCAAGGATATACACTGTCATCTTCAGGATGAAAATTCTGGTGTTTCTCTTTCCTTGCAAGAAATTAAAGCTCAGTTCAGAGCTTTTGTCAAAGATAACCTATTCAAGGAAAGCTCCATCTCTAAAGAAAAAATGAAGGAAATATGTTCTCTTCAATCTGCCATTAAAGAAGCAAACAAAGATTATCACACTCACGTCGAGTTTGATAAAGAGATGGAGAAATGTCTGGGATTTTGGACTCAGTCTACAGCCAACACGTCAGTCCCTTGTGGCAGAGATATAGTTGAGTCATTGAAAAGATTCAGACAACGGATTTTGAAGACAGTGGGTCCCTCCCAGTAGCTGGCCACCTGTCTCCTTCTCCTTTCTTTTCTCTTCTTCCCATTCTTTTCATATTCTTTGTAATTAGTTAAGGTATTGCAATTGGCGGTCCTTAACTATTCTTTAGTTAAAAGAAATGGTTACGAAGAGTAACTGACTTGTAAGCTATATAATGGCCTTTCCACGCTATTTTACGGAAGAGGAAGAACTTGGATATTTGCTGAAAGTGTAAATAGATCTTAAAGAAATCAATACAAAAGGGCTTTCCATTCTTTGTCTATCTAATTCTTGTTATCTCTATGTTTTCCTTTAATATTGTGAAGATCATTTTGTTTCTGATTCGTTAGTCTCTCTGATTGCATACTGCCCAGTTTTGCACAGCGACCCCTGGACGCACATCAGGCTTCTAGGTTGATGTTCAGGCATCCAGTGTGATTGCACAACATGGAAACCTCTCTCCAAGCGTGGGACTTGTAAAACCGAGAGAGGAATCTCCAGAGAAGGCTGGTTCCTGCTCCTAAACTACCTGCCACAAGCTATTCCAGTGCAGGCAAGCTAATCTAATCCTAATCTAACCATGCCAAGGAGACAGAGAGAGAGA
Source organism: Taxus chinensis (assembly GCA_019776745.2). Lineage (NCBI taxonomy): Eukaryota > Viridiplantae > Streptophyta > Pinopsida > Cupressales > Taxaceae > Taxus > Taxus chinensis. The sequence continues at coordinate 162,679,142 of CM034157.1, forward strand.
GAGAGGGGAAAACAGCAAAATCCTACACTAAAACGGTGATACACCAGAGAAGGAGAATGTTGAACATCTATCAAAACTGCCATGGGACAAAGAGAGGTGAGCCATTGGGAAGGATGGACAGAAGCATCACAACCCCAAGGATAGATTTCACACAGAAAATGTCCCAAAACTCCATGAACACAGCTCCAGACCTGCAATGAACATTCAAACATGCACAAATACCTGCAATGAAGAGAGGCAAGAAGAGAACAAGCAAAAACGAGCAAGGATGGACAGATGCATCACAGAACACGTTTTGTTGCTCCAGAGGTTTGCACAGAACATCATTCCATTAATGGTAAAAGGCAAACGCCATTACAGAGAAAGGGAGGAGGTTCGAACTCCATTTTCAACCCTAGAGAAGAAAAGAAGGGAGGGCCGAGCAGAAAGAATGAACAACTTTTTTTTATATTTTGCCACTCCTTACAATATATAGGAAGAATGAGAGAAGGAAGAAAGAGGAAAGTCAGATCTCCTCCAACCACCTCCAGGTCGTATTTTAAATCATTTCATCATGGTAGAAGTGACGGATCCTGGCAAAACGGCGGGCTGTCTGCTGCATTAAAACTGGTCGCTGAAATGTCACTTCTGTCATTACCACGCGTCAGAGCCGTTTCTCGATTTTCTCTCTCTAGACTGCACCAAAACTCGAGATTAGCCCCAGAATCATGTAGAGGATTTCACTAGCTTTCCGTTGATATAAGGAACATGCAAATCCGAGCTCTGGATCAAAAGATATGACGATTTGAGGATTTAGGGCACGGAACAGGCGAAAACAGATTTTTAAAATATTTTCCCGCGCATTGCCACCTGGATGACACGTGGCAGACTCTGATTGGATGAGAAAGGTCTTCAGCCCATCGGGTTCGGGATTCTCCTCTCCATTTGCATCGGGTTTGGGAGGTGGCTCAACATATGTTTTCGCCCCATGCTTTTCCGACTTGTTTCCCCGACTATGAAACCCGATTTTCTTTGTGCGTCGGGCTTTCCAACCCCTCCGACACATTTCTTAGGTGTCGGGTTTTTCAACCCTTCCGACATGTTCTTGCGCCATGTTTTCCCGACTATGAAACCCAATTTCCTTTGTGCGTCGGGTTTGGACGACCCGACGACATATCCCTTTGTGTGGGGTTTTCGCTTGGATACGTGGCAGCTTCTCATTGGTTCGGATCAGCGCTCGAAAACTCGCCCTTTGACTTTTTGACCTTTTCCCTTGTGAGGACACGTGGCAGCTTCTGATTGGCTCTCGGCTCCTTCGCGTACTTGCCTCCATTTGTCCCGGATGTCCCATTTGATTTTGGCCCCTTTGTGCTCATTTCGGCCGATTCGGCCGGTTCGGGCATTTTTGGCCCGCTTGTCCCACTTTGCTTCGGACTGACTTGACCCTTTTCGGCCGGTTCGGCCGGTTCGCGCCCTATTGTCCCACGCGTCCCAATTGCTTTTGGGCTCCTTGTGATGATTTCGCGTGATTCGGCCGGTTCGGGCATTTCGCGTCCATTTGTTCCATTCGTCCCGAACTGCCCCTTTGAAAGCTTATTTCGGCCGATTTCTCTCTCGGTCAAACCGGCATTTCGCGCCCGCCGCGTACTTTAGTCCCACTTGTCCCAAATGCTTAGTGGGCCGCCTGGACTCATTTCGGGCGGTTCGGGTGGTTCGCGTACTTTTGTCCCATTTGATCCAACTTGTGCTGGACTGGGACTTAGCCGATTTTCACAAATTTTCCTGGCCCGAACTACTTGCTTTCTGCAACCTTCTCCGCACTTTCTCAGAGCTTGTTCCTTTTTTCCTCGGCCAGGGGAGTTAGAAAATTACCTGAAGGGACCCTGCAAGCCTGATTTTTGCTCTGAATCAATCAATTTTCTTGGGATTTGGATATTCTGATGCATGTTATCAAAATTACCCTGGGGGGGAATTTTGGATAACAATTTGGCGACTCAACGGGGGCATCTGCCTGCTAGATGAAAAGACCAGTAGCCTGAAGCAATCCATTGGGCATGGAGTCATAAGTAATAGCCTGAAAACTGATCTGAACTTTGAAAATCTCTCCTCTGAGCCACTTGGAAACCCATTGGGCATGGAGTTGTTCTCACCAAAAACCACTGAAACGAACTGTGCAAGAGCAAAACCAGCAACACCAAAAACTATGTACAAAACTGAAAATCATACATGCCCCAAATGGAACATGCAGAGTGTGCACAAGCACTTCTTCTGCTGAAAGCAAACCTAGCTACTCTACTCTAACTGGAAGCAAAGGCAAGCTAAACAAACCCTGCAACTGGTTGTGAGAAATAGCTTCCTTTCTTCAAAATTGGCAGCCATGCAATTGATTTGGCACTGATCATGGCTGTTTGGATGGATGGAAAATCAACAAGAAGCTGGTCTTCTATCCAAATCATCAAGGTATCAACTGAAAAAATCCAATACCTCTTTTAGTTGCTCTGCATTTGGATTGAAGAGGTATGGCAGCTGATCCTTGGTACTTTGTAGCTCATCCTCATGCTCAGAAGCAAGCATGACTGGTTGTGGCTTCTCCTTTGGCTCCAATGAAGCCAAATACCTGATTGGGCAAGGTCTGATCCGTTTGATATGCCCATAGCTCTGATTTTCAACTCCAAGAATGGAGTTTCTTGTAGACCCTCTTGAATGGATGATGTGGAAGAAATGGTAGGATCCTTCTGTCCTTTCTCTTCCTCCAATGAAGAACATGGAAGATTAGAATCTTCCAATTTTGGTTCCAAAGGGCTGCTATAAGATGCAGGCTGCTGCAAATGAATGCTCTCCTTCATGACAGCAGACTCTTGTGTTTGGAATGTGGATGATGAAAGAGAGAATGGTGAAAACTCAACCGGCTCTTCTCCATCAAAACAGTCCTCCAAATCTGACAGGTAAACTGCCTCATTGCTGTCCTGCTGCTCGTGTTCAACTTCCTCCATGGTGTCCTCTTGATCTGCAACTTGACCACCATGGTTTCCTTCACTCTCCAATATTGAGTTTGAGAGATCAAACTCCTTTTCAGTGCTAGAACTTGAGAGAGATGAAGTGGAAAGAAGAACTGAAGGTTCTTCTGTAACCTGCTTTGTGCTCAAAGCCCTTGGATCTGCGTTTTTCTCCTCCATAGCTAGATTGTGCTCCTCTTCTTTTGGATTTGGAGCAGCTTCTCCTTCCTCCAATGTTTGAAGGCAATCTTGCTCTTGATTGAACTCCTTCTCCAGCATGAAGTTTGTCAAGTCAAACTCTTCAATCTGCTGCTCTAGAGGACAAGTTGGGGCTGCAAGATCTTCTTCTTCTGCTGCAACAAAATCAGTCCTGACCACCATTTGTTCTCCAACCCTAGCTTCTTCTGTAGGCTTGACCATCAAGGGGATCCTTGTCATCCCAAATTTGGCAGCCCAAACCTTCAAGCTGTCTGTCATTTCTTTTCTGTTTGGCTCTTCCTCCTGCTGTCCTTGATGACTGATTTTTACAATTTCTTCTTTCCCACATGGAATTGGGAATGCAAAAGGAGGGATAGGTTGAAACTCCACTGATTTGACAATTTTTTGTGGTGGTGGAGGAGGTGAAACCTCTTGTTTCTTTGGAGGAGGGGGTGTTTCTGTTAGCTCTTGTGGAGGGGATGACTGTTTGGAAGGAAAAAGGAAAGAAGAATCGAGGTGTGGTGGAAGACTGAGAGGTGGAGAAATGGATTCAACATTTGGGACAGCAGATGGAGAGTTTGAAACTTGACACTGCTGAACTGAAACAGATTGGGAAAGAGGAAAAGAAAAGGCATGAGATGGTGTGTTTACCTGTTGACAAGGTTGCTGAATACTTCTCTCATACACTTCTATTTCTTCAATCCACTTTGCAAGCAAAGGCAGCGTTGCAATCATGAAGTCAAGCTTCTCCTGAGGGCTGTAATGACTTGGAAAAGGTCCCACCCATGGACAGGGTGCTTCACAACCGATTCCAAATGCTCTCATCTGTGCCTGAGCCCTGGACTGCACCATCCCCTCCTCCATCTTTTGGATTTTCTCCAACAGACCAGCATCTTGGATCTGATGGTCTTCATTGTATGCACACCCTTGCTCTTGGAAAGCTCCATAGCCAAACTGACTTTGGCACTGCTGTTCATATGAGTATGCATGCTGATCTGGAGGATTTGTAAAACGTGTTGGAGGTGGAATATACTGCTGTTGTTGATGTGAAATCCATGATGGAAATGAAGTCATGATTGCACAACTTCATGGAATGGAAAAGAATGAAAGGGATGGAAAGAAAGATGGATGAAAATGTATGGAAACGGGTCTGCAAGCTCAGAGAAATGGGTTGCTGATCAGATGGAGTCGCCAGATGTGTTTGCAAGTGCCTCCAAAGGCTGAAATCTTCACAGGAACACATCAACCTGCAAAAGATGAAGTGAAAGACCTCTAAGGTCCCACCGGGCGTGCCAAAACTGTTAGTGCAAAATCACAGCACCCCTGGATGCACATCAGGCTTCTAGGTTGATGTTCAGGCATCCAGTGTGATTGCACAACATGGAAACCTCTCTCCAAGCGTGGGACTTGTAAAACCGAGAGAGGAATCTCCAGAGAAGGCTGGTTCCTGCTCCTAAACTACCTGCCACAAGCTATTCCAGTGCAGGCAAGCTAATCTAATCCTAATCTAACCATGCCAAGGAGACAGAGAGAGAGAGAGAAGGGAAAAACAGCAAAAGCCTACACTAAAACGGTGATACACCAGAGAAGGAGAATGTTGAACATCTATCAAAACTGCCATGGGACAAAGAGAGGTGAGCAATGGGAAGGATGGACAGATGCATCACAGGCCCAAGGATAGATTTCACACAGAAAGTGTCCCAAAACTCCATGAACACAGCTCCAGATCTGCAGTGAACATTCAAACATGCACAAATACCTGCAATGAAGAGAGGCAAGAAGAAAACAAGCAAAAACGAGAAAGGATGGACAGATGCATCACAAAACACGTTTTGTTGCTTCAGAAGTTTGCACAGAACATCATTCCATTAGTAAAAGGCAGGAACGCCATTACAGAGAAAGGGAGGAGGTTCGAACTCCATTTTCAACCCTAGAGAAGAAAAGAAGGGAGGGCCGAGCAGAAAGAATGAACAACTCTTTTTTATATTTTGCCACTCCTTACAATATATAGGAAGAATGAGAGAAGGAAGAAAGAGGAAAGTCAGATCTCCTCCAACCACCTCCAGGTCGTATTTTAAATCATTTCATCATGGTAGAAGTGACGGATCCTGGCAAAACGGCGGGCTGTCTGCTGCATTAAAACTGGTCGCTGAAATGTCACTTCTGTCATTACCACGCGTCAGAGCCGTTTCTCGATTTTCTCTCTCTAGACTACACCAAAACTCGAGATTAGCCCCAGAATCATGTAGAGGATTTCACTAGCTTTCCGTTGATATAAGGAACATGCAAATCCGAGCTCTGGATCAAAAGATATGACGATTTGAGGATTTAGGGCACGGAACAGGCGAAAACAGATTTTTAAAATATTTTCCCGCGCATTGCCACCTGGATGACACGTGGCAGACTCTGATTGGATGAGAAAGGTCTTCAGCCCGTCGGGTTCGGGATTCTCCTCTCCATTTGCATCGGGTTTGGGAGGTGGCTCAACATATGTTTTCGCCCCATGCTTTTCCGACTTGTTTCCCCGACTATGAAACCCGATTTTCTTTGTGCGTCGGGCTTTCCAACCCCTCCGACACATTTCTTAGGTGTCGGGTTTTTCAACCCTTCCGACATGTTCTTGCGCCATGTTTCTCCGTCGTGTTTTCCCGACTATGAAACCTGATTTCCTTTGTGCGTCGGGTTTGGACGACCCGACGACATATCCCTTTGTGTGGGGTTTTCGCTTGGATACGTGGCAGCTTCTCATTGGTTCGGATCAGCGCTCGAAAACTCGCCCTTTGACTTTTTGACCTTTTCCCTTGTGAGGACACGTGGCAGCTTCTGATTGGCTCTCGGCTCCTTCGCGTACTTCGCCTCCATTTGTCCCGGATGTCCCATTTGATTTTGGCCCCTTTGTGCTCATTTCGGCCGATTCGGCCGGTTCGGGCATTTTTGGCCCGCTTGTCCCACTTTGCTTCGGACTGACTTGACCCTTTTCGGCCGGTTCGGCCGGTTCGCGCCCTATTGTCCCGCGCGTCCCAATTGCTTTTGGGCTCCTTGTGATGATTTCGCGCGATTCGGCCGGTTCGGGCATTTCGCGTCCATTTGTTCCATTCGTCCCGAACTGCCCCTTTGTGCTTATTTCGGCCGATTCTCTCTCTCGGTCAAACCGGCATTTCGCGCCCGCCGCGTACTTTAGTCCCACTTGTCCCAAATGCTTAGTGGGCCGCCTGGACTCATTTCGGGCGGTTCGGGTGGTTCGCGTACTTTTGTCCCATTTGATCCAACTTGTGCTGGACTGGGACTTAGCCGATTTTCACAAATTTTCCTGGCCCGAACTACTTGCTTTCTGCAACCTTCTCCGCACTTTCTCAGAGCTTGTTCCTTTTTTCCTCGGCCAGGGGAGTTAGAAAATTACCTGAAGGGACCCTGCAAGCCTGATTTTTGCTCTGAATCAATCAATTTTCTTGGGATTTGGATATTCTGATGCATGTTATCAAAATTACCCTGGGGGGGGGAATTTTGGATGAAACTTTGTGTTCTAAGCAGATATTATTTACAGAACTTTGTGTCTTTAAATTTCATCTTATTTATTCGATACAAATGATCTTGCTTCAATTCACTGTGACTTTCGCATACATAAAGAATTACTCTGATATCTATAATTCTGTATGTTTCCTTTCTGCTCTTTCCCGTACTCTCATTTCCTCAGTTCTTTTGTAATTGATGATCTTCATAGAAAACACTTTCGTGATATCCAAGTTTAACCAACAAATCATGTCGTGTACATTTGTAAATAAGTTCGTTTCTGAATAAGGGAACCTCTCCCATTAAAGAGGAGGGACTTCTTGTCCCCTGACTGTTGCTCTTCGTAAAGTCCTATCTGACGACCAACATACATCCATTCTCATTTGCAAAGAGATTCGGCATATATCTCTCATAAAGAGTTTTGCCAAATTTTATACATATTTAATAAAGTTATTTTACTTTTATAGTTACGGTTTTATTTTTACAATACAATTCAACGCTTTTATAATTTCAGCTATTTTATTATTAATGTGTTTCCATAACACATTAAATGCTATCATTTATGTGTTTTCCATAGAATTCCAAAAAAATCATATCAGTGGTATCAGAGAGTGGAAACAAACTTTTCAAAATTTTGCAAGTTTTAAAAATGATGGGAAAATCCAATAAGAAAATACAAGAAAGGGGCATAATTCAAGATGTGGGTTCTTTTCTAGCATAACATAATGAGTATGAGTCAATTCTTGAATATTTGTTTTTATAGGGAAGAGAACCAATGGTTGCAAAACAATTTGAGCACAATCACAAAGAAGATGAAAATGTACAAAAATATTTCACATTTAGGAAGCCCCATTATGGAAGGATTGCTCCAAGAAGAGGTAAGATGTAACAAATTTATACATATTTTTTCAAAATCCAGCTTAAAGGAAAAGGAATTATTTTTATGAGGAAATTCAACAAGACCTTTAGCCATCCTACAAGAGTGAGTTCAGAAATGTTTGGAAGAAAATAAGAACAAGTGTTGCAGATACATCGTACACATTGGTCACAATGGACTAACGTTTGGTCTCTATTTTTCTATGTTTAGCACATTTTGATAATTCCCCATAAGTGATTGGTAGTTTTGAAAAACACAAAAAAAAAAAAAAATGTACACGTGGTTTCAAGTTGAACTATTATAAAATTGGGTATGTAATGGACATGGACCTTGTGAAAATTTGGAAAAGGAATTAGAAAACCTATCAAAGCAAGAAATGAGACCCAAGAATTTTGGTCTAAAGTATTAGATTTATGACCCAACCCACCATGGGTCCCACATTCATTAAGAAAATCATGCAGCCAAAACATTTTCTCAAAATTGGTGCGAACCTCGTATTCATGTTTATGGAAGGTATTTGATTCATCACGTCATTTCTAGTAATTGTGGTATGAAAAGGTCATGATTTGCTCATTGTTGGAATCTCCATACTTGTGATATTTGTAGGAAGTGCAACCATGATATTGACTAGATGTTGTTTTGACTCCAATATGGTCCTACACATAGGTCTCTTCAGAAGATCATAAATATAAATATTGTGATTGGCCACCCCCACTCAAGTGGTGAAGGAGATCACTTCAATCACTCAAAACTTCAGTATGTACATCACAGGTCAATCCTATAAGTAATGGAGGTAACCCATTGCTTCTCAAGGAAGGGAGAATGATCCAATAATGAGATCTCAAATAAATATTGATCCATGTCATTATTTAGTTAAGAAGTGGTTTATGGAAAAGGTTATATTTTTAGAAAGTCGTTAAATGTATTTTTAGACAGGGTTTTGAAGACTATGGCATTTTTCATTTTGTTGGGAATTCATGGCACTCATATTATATGATGATATCATAGTATATTTTCATAAATTATATTTTCAAGTTCACTCTTCTTATCCTTTCCAATGGATCTAAAGGTTCAGCAATCAGCTCAACAGGGCTAGAAGATATGAACCCAACAAGGAGCACTTATAAAAAATAATGATATACTGTTCAAATTTTATCATCTTTTTCCCATTCAAATTCGCCTCAAACATGAGATGGATGGCATCTCCATGAAACATATGACCTTTATATTCCATTTGGAACCCTTCATTTGATGACCTTTTGGCTTCTATTTGGAATTTCATTTGGGAACCTTTCAGTTTCCATCTTCATTTAATATTCCTACAATTATCTTCACTCCAACTATAAATAGATGGTTTCGAAATGATGGTACAAAAACTCCTTGAAAGTGGAATTTTTTTATATACATAACGATTGTAGGCTACTAGGTTTACAAGTTTGGAGTCGCACATCTATCATATCCACTAAGAGTTTCTTATTTTTATACATCTTCATTTGTAGATAATTGCAAGGCATACATCTCCTAAATAGTTTTATTAGTTTCACATCCATTTTTTATTGCAAAGATATTCGGCATACATCTCTCCTCTAGAATTTCAATCACTTTATTACATGTGTATTTAATAAAGTTATGTGTACTTTTATAATTACAATTTTATTTTTGCAATACAGTTCATTGTTTCTACAATTTCAAACTATTGTATTATGAATGTATTGGCATAACATATTAAATGTACACCATTAATGTGTTGTCCACCAAATTCCAAAAAAAATCGGATGCAAGCATGGCAATCGTGTATGTATATTTTATATGGTCTAGCTAGAAACATCTTGATCTAAATAATCCAAATTGTGTTTCAATTGTTATACCACCTCTAAAAATTCATGTGCGCCTATCATTTATGACATGTTGCGATGCCCATTATATCAATGTATTTTAATAAAGGAGGATAAAAGAGGATATTGTTGCTAAAACATTGTGTTTGCTAGAGAAACTTCAACAATAGTGTCACATATGTATTTAAAATTTCTTTATATTTTAAGACAAGTTCACCATGTGATAAAATAGGATATGGAAAAAATGTCTTGATGATGATATCATCTATTTAAATAACATTTTCTATAATATTTAGTCTGAAGAGAGTCAAAACCAGTCATATTTCCTATTATCATGTTCATAGATAATTCCTAATTATGTCAACAATGGCTCTTTTTTGCATAATGTTCTTACTGATGCTCTTGTATCCATGAATATAAGTGATTGAATGATTTTGTTCTGAATCTTAACTCATACATAGAAAGGAGGAATGTAACCAGGCGCTGAATTAGAATGATTCAACACTTGATACTTAGAATTATCATCATCACTATAAGATTCATCTTATTGTATAACCATTTAAAAGTGATTTGATTTAGGTATGTTTCTTATGAGCAACTTCTAATTTTTAAATAATTTACCAAGTAAACCGAGGCTTTCAAAAATATTCAAGCTACTTATATATATTTTTCATGTTAGCCACAATATCATATCCAAAAGGGACATATTGATGACTTTACAAATGGTCTACCTTTTATAAGGCTGGTATTGAGAATTTTTCAATCCAGGATGGAGCTTCATTAGAAGTGGGCTTAGTTGATTTATCCATTGGTTTTGTCTTATGATTAAGATCCAATTTCTATTTTCCTTTGGATTCATCCATAGTTTTGTTTTTTTGATTTTCATTTTTGGAATAGTCTTTAAACTAGGCCTAGACTACATTCACATTAGAATCAATAAAAGTAAAAATATTTGAAATATTCTTACATTTTATAAATTTTCTAACTTTTTTAGAAAATTTACATGTTTTGGGATCACGATCCAATTCACACACCCCAAAAAACATGTCCTTAGGCCCATTTTTAACTTTTCAAAATTTAGTTTTAACTACCTGATCCAGCAGAAGTAATTTTTGAGGATGATGGTTTATCATTTAATTGTCTTTTCACAATGACCAACTCATTACCTAGATTCCAAATGGAATTTAAAGATTTCTCTATTCTTTTCAAAAGCATTAGATGATTTTCTATATTGGAAACTAATTTTCTTTAAATTCTTTTCATATCCTAAACGAGGAAAAATTAATAATATTCTCAAAATATAAGTTTCCTTATCTTCTAGTAATAACCTATACTTAGATAGAAAAGCATTACAATAATACAATCATGCAATATTATTAGGATGTATGACTTTTGCAGGTATCTTTTGCTTTTATTGTGTGAAATGAATAGTAAAATGATAAATGGTTTCACTAGGGTCCATGTTCATATCTAGAAAGTTCATTTACCAATTCAAATTCAGCCTTGTATTTTCCAAAGAAACTCCTCTAACCAAAATTCTATGTCAGACCATTTACATAATAGATTTATAAGGTAGACTAGTAAAAATCCTTATAGGCTATCCCTTCAAGTGTTTGTGAAAAAATAAGGAATCCCTTTCATTGGAAAATCACCCCCTATCGTAGAACATACTTAAATTTAAAATAATCAAGATGGTCTTCTCATGAAGAACCATATTCATGATCAGAAACTTTAGGAAGTTGAATATCCCTATAACTTTTAGGCCAATGGGATGAATCGCTTTGGAGGATTTCTCCAATTGTCAATAAGATTGTTTTCAAGCCAAGGACTAAAGGTTTTCGAAATTCATCGTCTATCATATGACTTATCATTTGTCACATTATACTCTATTACGTTCAAATCTAGGGATTATGTTGGGAAAGTTATGATTAAGACTAGGATTTATTTCTCATTCCTCTTAATTATGCCTTTCTTCTATTTCACCTTCAACATAGACCATATTGGAAAATCAAAAACTCAAAGATAACAATAAACAAGGGAGATTTAGTCTAACACAAGTGTTTAAGAATGATTTTTATCATTATCAATATTTAAAGGTAATACTGAAAAATATATATTCCGCCATATTTCAAATTTACTTATTTTTCAATTTTTAACTCAATTATAATTTTCAACAATGTCTTGTTGAGTTTGAATATTAAACATTGAGATCCTTTTAATATTTAGATCTCTCTTCTACATTGACGCTACCCAAGAATTTCACTGGAAGCTTGTGTAAACTATGAAAAAAGAATAGTAGAATCCCAAAGACTCAATTCAAATATCATAATTTGATGTCTAACTAGGTATTTACAATAAGCAATTTCAACTTGGATCAATAGTATCGAAACCCCTAATAGTCATTTGAAACATGATAAAGATTAGATAGAATGAGAATATACTCTTGTGGAATGAAATAGAAATGAAGAAGTAATGGATAGTTAGTTGAAATCCACTCACATAGAAGACATAGAATTTTTTCCCCAATGAGAGTTCACCAAATTTGTTGTCGGTTAAAATTATACCGACAACCAATCAACCCTTTCACCTAATGCAAAAGGATGTCAAGTTGGATTCACACCATTTTAGTCGTGAAGAAACTTAAAGCTAGCTTAAGCATGGGTATTTAAGTTAAGTATAGAGTAGATAATCATAGACAAACCTAAGATAAATGGGATAATTTATTTCTTCTAAGTAAACAATTTTGATATATACAATAACAACAACAATTGAAACAGGAAAAAAGGTACTAAAATAAAAAGACACGACAAGAAGATTTATTATTAAATCAGATGCTTTGTGAAATTGAGATCAGTATTATGGTACAACATGATAATTTATCATCAAAGTTCATATGAAATAATAAATCGCTTATTAATGAGGATCGAGGATTTTTTTATGCCAAGAAATCTATTATCTAACCTTTAGTCTGACATAACAGTGAAATCTATTAATTAGACAACCTCTTAAAAATCTTGAATTAAATAAGTGATCGATATTTTATTCATGATTCTCATAGTGAAATTATTAGTCATGTAATGCAATTATATCTGGAATGAATAATCTCCTACAAAACCCATACAGAAAGCATCAAACCATAAAAAATACAAAGATAAACACATGAATGGGTCAAAAGATATGACACATTTGCCAAATTTATGGACTTAAAATGAAGCATTGCACTACATCTCAGAGAAATGTATTCTATGTAATTGTGAAATGTGTAATGATGTTCCTAGATAACCCTAGCGCAAGAATCATGGTCACATAAAGATAGTGGGAAATGACTAGATCTAATGTCAAAATGGTGGATGTAATAGAATAGACTTCCCATTCCTATGTAAAGTGTGATATGAATGATGCAAAAATGCAATCCCTTTCCTAGAGTAGATAGAATATAAAATTAGTATAATAGTCCAACATAAGATAAAACTATGTTATGTTTATATAGGGATTTCTTACTCAAATTTCAAAACTAATGTGACATCATGACTAGTACCTAGGGGAATGAGATCTCATAAAAAATTCACATAGAAAATATTGACCTTAAAAATCTAAATTTCAAAAAGTGCTTATAGGACCTGAGGGAACCTAAAATAAGGGCCAGGGCACTCCAAGTCCCTAATCTACCCTTTCCCTAGTTTTGAGATGAAAATGGTCAAAAATTGACACTTAAGATCCTTGAGAGACTATCATTAAATTTATAATATAACATTACACTTCGTAAGACAAATGATGATGACGACTTATTATACTGATTTTAAATATGAATAGGGGAGGGTCATTAGTGAATACTTTTCTTAATGCGAAATAAAATATGAATTTAAAACACATAGGAATGCAATAAGAAAGTGCGTGAGGGGACCACCTAACATTAAATATACAACATTACCATTTTAGCATTGAAAATTCATCTAAACCATAAATAGGATCCATCATATCAATAATGATCATCAATAAGTGTAATCCATCACATAACCAAACGGCTGAAATAAAACAAAAGCCAAGGATATAATAAAGTTCATAAAACCAAGCTGGATCAACGCATATCATCAAGTATAAAATCTGTGATAACTTGTTAATCACTGAAAAGCATATTATAAAATACATGTCCAAATCTGTGAAATCAGCTGAATATCATATCACGATAGAAGTAATAATCATGCCTAGTAAGGTGTGCGAATGAACATAGGTGTCCCAATTTCATTGCATCAATTTTATATACTCATATGGACCAGCACCCAAAATTTTACAAAAGTCCCCAATGATGATTCATGTCCTTTCAAGAAGGTGTTCGAGCTCCAAAACCCATATGCAGTGAATATTTGTAGCCTAGACATCTTTACTTAGCCTTTCCAAGCTTTCTTCCAGCTTCTCATCTCTTTCTGTGCATGTTTTGGCCTTTAGTGCCAGGACCACCACCCTGCCTAGGTGGCGGTTCTGAAACCACCACCCAAAATAGGGTGGTGGTCCTGAAACCACCCCTACCTGTGTAGGGTGGCGGTCCTACCCACTTTTTCCATAATTCTTCATGTGCATTTTTAACATGTGACAGTTCACTTAACTTCACTTTTAGGGCATGCATTTGTGAGCCAAATTGTCTAAAATTAGCTTTGATTGCTTGGTTCTCCTTCCTCCTTCTATTTTTAAATGGATTTAATTGGTTGGAACTGCTTCTTCTTTCCTTGTGCATGAAGGCACCTCCCATCCTCCATTCCTATATATTCCATGCTTGTACTCAAGCAAAAAGGGGGCCTGAGAATTTTGTGTATCTTGCATTGTATTGCTACCACAATCTTGCTAGGAATTGCATAGCCAAGCTCAGATCTCTTGTGTTATCTCTCTTCTACTTGCATTGCATCCAGACTTCCTTCAAGCTGCCATTGCTCAAGCACCATCCTCCTGCTGTTGTTCTTGCATTCCCAATCCCTTGGACTCATATGAACACTCAGAGAAAGAAAGGACAAACTGAGGGGAAAAATTACTACACAACTGGATTTACCTCTGTTCTGTGAATTCCAGGTTGGATTTGTTGTTTGATTTCCTTCATTCTTACAATTTATCATTGTTACATCATATCAAATAGAGTAGAAATCAATTTCCTTTCATTTGCAAGTAATTAGTTAATTTCCAAGAGGGTTTGAATCTTTCATAGCAACCCCCGGTGATGGATCCTCTTCTTCCCATCCCTGTGGATCTGAAGGAGAGAATATCTGTAGGAGGTTGTCTACATATCATAGATCATTTGGAAAATTTCTTGTTTTAAGTTAGTTTAGTTTCAATACACTCAGCACAGGTGAATAACCACACCGGGTTATCTCGCTTGTTTAGTTTTAGTGTAGAAATATTTTAATTATTTAGAATAGAAGCAAATTGTTGTTTGTGATTGTAATATTTCAGTTTTGTGATTTGTTTAGATTAGTTTCCTTTCAGCAGTAGCATATATTGTTAATTTCATTTAGTTTACATGGACACTTCAAACTAGATCAACACTTAGATCCAAGTTAGGAAAACAAACCATAGGGAATTTACGCTACCCGTTCATAGCCTCTAAATCTCCCCTTTGCCAACTCAGCTACCAGGAGATCACACTACCAGATCTTAGTCACTGATCCTCCTATAGTTAGCCACACACATTCAACATCGGCTGCTCTGGCATGACCTTGGGGGGTCGAGTGCGGTTGAAGGTTGCATGTCAATTTTCATCCGTACAAATTGGTGAACCCGACGTGAAGGATTAATTCCTTCTTGTTTCTTTTCTTTCATTGCTATTACATCACCTCTCCATTTCTTCCCCTATTTTGGTAGGTATTTTATACTTTCTAAAATATGTCTGGAAGAGAGTTTGGTGGGCCATTTGGCTCTGATAGATATTACACCAACGTTCAACCACAACAATCCCCTTCTCTTTCAAGGTGGGGTGACAATTACACAAGCAACGTCCAAACCTCCCCTAGTTACACTTCAAACCCCATTAGCTATGTAAGGATGGAGGAGGTTGATCAACCGTTAAACATGCAATATGGTCAACCCAATGCAAACCACATTGTTATCACAAATGGAACAGGTTCTTACCATAGAGTCTTGTCAAGACCTCACATTTCCATGCAATCAACAGAGGATGATCTATTTACATGAATAGCTAATCCTCTTTGTCAGATAGATGAGTCTTTGGATAGAATGAAGGCTTCAACCTCTGAGATTTTGAATACCTATCCTAAGATTCTTACTTCTGAGGAAGACAAGAATTATAACACTGAACAATTCATGACAGGGTATCATGAGCCTGCTCAATCAAACCCTATGCCACAGGCACCCCAACAAGGGACTCAATCCTCTCCCAATGATCTCATTTCTACTTTAGTAGGGAGGATTAGAGAACTAGAAAGTTCCCAGACTTCACAACCAACACATGCAGTAGGGCATAACATGGGGTATCCAGTTGACAACAAAGGATACATCCCTTCCAATGAGCAACCAACACAATATCATGTACAACAAGGTTATCTGGTTCATTCAAATCCAGGTGATCTTCTCACAGGGTTAGACACACTAGGGATGGGTCCTCATCCTTCTCAAGCTTATCCTATGCAAGGGCTGGCTGGAAGTGCGTTCTTGAATGCCACCACAATAGGCAATGTGACGTTCCCTGGTTTTATGCCCGCTAGTCCATATCCTGGTACTATCCCACCTTACATGCATATGTATTCAAAAACTCCCCAGATGGACCCATATACCATTCCTGCTCCCTACATGCCATATCAAGGGACCCCATACATTCCCGTCAATGCTTATAATGCAGCTTATCCAACTCCTCCTCCTCCACCTCCTCATCAAGGATCTTCAATGGTGGAATCTTACGCAATGGGTACATACGCTGAGTACTTAAAGGAGCCTCTTGACTTCACCATATGTGGTGTCATGCTTCCATGCCCATTTCTGGATCTTCCAAAATTTAAGGGAGAAGGAGACCCGAATGCTCATATCAAGGCCTACGCTACTGCTATCAGGGAATTGCTTCCTTGGGATGTTGTAGTGGCTAAGATATTTCCAAAGACTCTCGAAGGAATCACATTGGATTGGTATTACTGTATTCCAGAAGCTTCTATACATTCCTTTAAACAACTTGTTTCTGAGTTCATCAAAGCATTTGACATGAACAAGTTGTTGCGTACAGGGATTAGGGAGTTCCTGCATATTAGACAGGAGAAAAATGAATCTGTCACCCATTTCATCCAGAGATGGTGCCAAGTTCTCTATTCCTCTGCAAGTGCACCCAACATGGACCAGATGGAACTTTGTGATCTTTTCCTTCACTCGCTCAATCGAGAGACTAAGGAAGAGGTCCAAAAGTTTCCTTTCCATAGTTATGAGGAAGTATTGGAAGGTGTGCTTCGGATTGACCAAGCTGCTATAGATAGTGGGCGTAAGATCTATGGTCCCAATGGGAAATTCATATCCCCAAATCAAAATAATGCAAATTATCAAAACAATGGTGCCAACAACCAAGGACCTAAGGGTGTGAATCACAATCATGGTGCTACCATGAATAGTGCTACTGATCAAGCCAAGAATGTTGGTTTTCCAAACAATGGCAACACTAACAATAACAACAACTCAGGAAATCAAAGAGGCCCTAACACTGTGTCTTCTGTCAACATGGTTGATGTAAATCATCCACCACAAAAATAAAATCAAACCCAAGGCCCAAACCAGTATCAAAACTCTGGCCAAGGGGCAATGAATCATGGTTATAACAACCAATTTCAAAACTACAACCGAGGTTATAATCAACAACAACAAGATGCTTATCAAAGGCCAAGAGATTATGACCCTAACCTATCCTGTGGTTTCCATAAAGTTTGAGGTCATGATGATAGGAATTTTCGTGATTGCAAGAAGTTTCTACAAAGACTACCCAAAAACCAAATGCAACTCTTTGTAGACATGTTCCTAGCAAATCCTGAAACAAACTCACAATCTACTATACAGGACTGTAGCTCCTCAGAATGCTAATGTGAGCATATTTTGAGATCCACTCCCTACACATCCTAAATTCCCAAGTGAATTCACAAAACATAAAAAAGGCATTCCTATAGGAAACAATGACCATGAAGCCTCAACTTCCAATAACTCTCGGGTTGCTCCTAACCTTGGTTCAAATGATAATACAAAAATCTTGGGATTAGTTGAGCTAGAGGTTGAGCGTGAAATTAATGCAACAACTCAGATGAAGGAGTATGTTTCACAACCCCTACCCACTCTTTCCTTCCCACAGGATGATGTTCCTACAATCACAAAACCAGTAGGAGCCTATGATTTAATATCGGATTTGAACAAGACCTTTTCTCACATTTCATTTCTAGATTTGCTGAAGAATTCACCTGCGCATCATTCTGCGTTGCTCAATGCACTAGGTCTTGGTCATCTAATCCATGTTACGCCACCTCATAGTGCTCAAATAAATCATATTGACTTTGACATACATCCTCTAGGACAGAATGATAGGGATACTGGGTTTGTTTTGATATAGACAAGATGCCATCTGACGCTGAAATTTCCTGAAGAGGTGATCCTGCCTTATTTTTACAAGTCTGGGTTTATAAAAATTGCATTAAGAGAGCCATGATTGATGATGGGGCTGCTGTAAATGTGGTTCCCTTCTCTTTCTTGTAGAAGTTGGGATATGGAGAGACAAATTGTTCCTCTACAAGAAACACGTTACGGGGGTACGACAGTCTTAAAGTGACCTCGATTGGAACCATAGTTCTTCCAGTCACGCTTGGTCCAAAAACCATCTTGATGGAGTTTTACATTATCGACAGGGAAACAAGTTATAACATGATCCTTGGGAGACCCTGGATTCATCGAATGAAGGCTATCCCTTCTACCCTGTTCCAGGAGATTAGATTCCTCCATTTGGGGAAAGTCTTCATCACTCAAGGGGATCCTAAGCCCTTCGATATACACTTAGAAAACCTCAAGAAGAAGAAAGGAGTCTATACAGAGTATGAACTTCTGAAGAATCAATGGAACAAACCACCTCCATCAAAAGAGTTAGTCCCGATCACCCTGGACATTCCAAAGGTTGAAGTCATTGACCCAAAAACATTTGAGGTGGAAAAAATAGATAAGGGTAAATCAATATCTATGGAAACAGTGTCCACTAAAACCACAACAGAAATTATGAAACTCTTAGAGAGTGATGATCTGATCTTCCTCCCATTTGAACCACAGGGGATGGGTAGTCTTCTCGGTTTAGCATCTCTTCCCTCCGATGACCTAGGTCTAGGTGTAAACATGATAGAATTAACAAATGAAGAAGGGAAATTTGAGATTGAAATGATGCCCATCAAAACCATCTCTGAGGGTTGTTCTATTCTAAACCCTAGTTTCAACCCATGTGCATCTGAAACTAAGCTTTCCATATCCATGGGGCAAGGCCTCATCATTCAACAAGTGTCACAAGTAAACACAATGCTCTACATAGGAAACAAGGCTGAGCAACATAGTCATGCTCACCCACACACCATGTCTCAAGAATGTGACAAAGAGGTGCATGAATGCTTCTTTCAGAACAAATGATTTTAATGATTGGACATATACACTTCTGGGCAAGGGTTGTAAGTTTAAACCCAGAATGGTAGGCCCTTGTCAAGAGAATGGAAATTTTGAGGATAATGGTTCTCCACTGTGTACTTTTAGGGGTGAAGAATTTGATATTCATCAACTTTCTTCACCTTAACATCATGACATGTAGTTTCACCTGCATTTCCATATGTACATTACTGCATCTGCATTGCATTTTCTTCTTCCAGCTCATTTTGTAAAATTTGTGATCAAGGGACTTATTCTTCTAGAAATTCCTAAAAACTTTTGAAAATATTGGCCAAACATTCAAATCATGTCTCTTCAAATCTTCATGGTATCATCAATTGTTTCTGAATCATTTCATCAATCCAAACAAGATAAGACAAAGTTTTGACAGTAACCATACAAAGGCCTGCATACTTGGTTCTACTTATAGTCTCTTTCTAGGTTAGGTGTCTTTGCCTATAGTCTATTCTAGAAGCTTCATGGTGTCACATCTATCGCATAAACATCTCTTTGGAAATAAGAACATTCTAGACATTTTTCCTAGATAAATAAGTCAAATGCAAATCCACAAATTTTTTTATTTTTCACATTTATTTCCCCTACCAACCTTTGGTGTTGAGCCTGCATCTCTTACTAGTGATGTAGGTTGGGAAAGGAGAGAAATGCCCTTACTCACCTATGCCTTGTCCCATGGTGATGAGCCCATACTTCCTACTGGTAGCATGGGGCAAGGTGTAGGGGGTCTCTTTGACAAACTTGAAAGTTAGAAATAGTTCATTCAAATGTTGTGAAATCATAAATCAAAACAAAGTGAGTTAGATGTCCAAAATTCCAAAAGATTTTAAAACCTCAAAACCAGATTTTGTCAACCAAGTGGCCATCTATGGATCTAAGTCTAGATAAACTGGAAAGCAATTCACATTTTAAACTATGAAGAAAACTTGAGTAGAGTGAGGTTGTAGTGTCTCAATTTGGTTTTGCCAAATCCTTGTCTTTCTCTCATCATTACCATTCAACAAATTTCTATAACTTGTGCCCCTTCTGGCTCTTGGTGTTGAGCCCTCGCATCTTACTGGTTGTGTGGAGTTAGGAGTGGGGAAAGTTCATTCACTTATCATATCACTCTTTCATCATGTTTTTCCAAAACATTAGAAGTACCAAAATTTTCTTAGAGAAACTAAAGTTCAACATCACAATGTGATTGCATTATCATATATCAGCATTACAAAAAAAAAAAAAATCATTCTGTTAGCATTAGCATTCATGTCCACTGCATGCATTTTGAAAAGCAGAAAATCAATAAAAAAAAATTCTAAACATCTAAGAGTCTACAACAAGTAAAACACATGTGAATCAAATCATCAATGCATAAGAAATTCTAAACATCTAAGAGTACACACATGAATCAAATCGTCACTGTAAGCCAAATCTATGCAAGGAATAACTGAGCCAAAAAGAGATATATGCACATATCATGGTGTCTCATAGTTTTGTACAATGTCATTACACACTAGGTATGGTCAAAACGCTCACAATGAGCACAAAAAAAACAAAACATCATATATGCCTCACAAAATGGAGACTAAGCAATAAAGGCACTCTGCCTATCCACCTCTTTGAGGCCCCTTATGACCACTCTAGTTACGAATTTCTTAGGAGTTCTTCTCAAAAGTATTCAAACAACAAAGGGCCAAGCCTAATGCAAAATACCATTCCCAAATCCATTCCAATTCAACCATACTCAAAAACGAAAAACGGTCACCGTGGGCCCAGAGCTCAAAAATCACCAAGTCGATATGCACAAATGAATTGAAAATGAGTTTGTTTTTATATATATATATATGTTTTTATAACTTTGTTTTGAGTGTATGTGTTCACAGGGTTGGAGTGTTGGCGTAGGTATATTTCTATATCCCCACACAAATGGTAAGTCCTCTTGTCATTTTAATTTAGTGTTTATTTTTTGATATTTTATCTATCTGCACTTGAGTCTTCTTTTCATTCTTACAGGTAGCGGGAGTTTGGACGGTGACATTTTGACACACGGGCATGTCAGGTATAGCTTCTAACTCCCCATTTTGGGAATGCCATACTCAGACTCTATGTTTTATGCCTTTTCATGGCTAAGATGCTTCTCCGAGGGGGAAATATGTACGCACCCAAAATTACATGTGCTACATTGTCAGAAAATGGTTACAAAAGTCCCCAATGATGATTCATGTCCTTAAGAAGGTGTTCGAGCTCCAAAACCCATTCGCAGTGTATATTTGTAGCCTAGACATCCTTACTTAGCTTTTCCATGCTTTCTTCCAGCTTCCCTGCCTCTTTCTGTGCATGTTTTGGCCTTTAGTGCCAGGACCACCTCCATGTCTGGGTGGCGGTCCTAAAACCACCACCCAAGGCTTGGGTGGTGGTCCTGAAACCACCACCCTGTAGGGGGCGGTCCTACCCACTTTTTCCAGAATTCGTCATGTGTGTTTTTAACATGCGACGCTTCACTTAACTTTCACTTTTTGCATGCATTTGTGAGCCAAATTGTCTAAAATTAGTCTTTGATTGCTTGGTTCTCCTTCCCTCTTCTATTTTTAAATAGATTTAATTAGTTGGAACTACCTCTTCTTGCCTTGTGCATGAAGGCACCTCCCATCCTCCAATTCCTATATATTCCATGCTTGTATTCAAGAAAAAGGGCCTGAGAATTTTGTGTATCTTGCATTGTATTGCTGCCACAATCTTGCTAGGAATTACATAGCCAAGCTCAGATATCTTGTGTTATCTCTCTTCTACTTGCATTGCATCCAGACTGCCTTCAAGCTGCCATTGCTCAAGTGCCATCCTCCTGTTGTTGTTCTTGCATTCCCAATCCCTTGGACTCATATGAACACTCAGAGAAAGAAAGGACAAACTGAGGGGACAAATTACTACACAACTGGATTTACCTCTGTTCTGTGAATTCCAGGTTGGATTTGTTGTTTGATTTCCTTCATTCTTACAATTTATCACTGTTAAATCATATCAAATAGAGTAGAAATCAATTTCCTTTCATTTGCAAGTAATTAGTTAATTTCCAAGAGGGTTTGAATCTTTCATAGCAACCCCCGGTGATGGATCCTCTTCTTCCCATCCCTGTGGATCTGAAGGAGAGAATATCTGTAGGAGGTTGTCTACATATCATAGATCATTTGGAAAAGTTCTTGTTTTAAGTTAGTTTAGTTTCAATACACTCAGCACAGGTGAATAACCACACCGGGTTATCTCGCTTGTTTAGTTTTAGTGTAGAAATATTTTAATTATTTAGAATAGAAGCAAATTGTTGTTTGTGATTGTAATATTTCAGTTTTGTGATTTGTTTAGATTAGTTTCCTTTCAGCAGTAGCATAGATTGTTAATTTCATTTAGTTTAATTTGGACACTTCAAACTAGATCAACACTTAGATCCAAGTTAGGAAAACAAACCATAGGGAATTTACGCTACCCGTTCATAGCCTCTAAATCTCCCCTTTGCCAACTCAGCTACCAGGAGATCACACTACCAGATCTTAGTCACTGATCCTCCTATAGTTAGCCACACACATTCAACATCGGCATGGCCAATTGAAAGAATTATCCAAGGTTTGTGTCTCTTAAGCATGGAAAGAATGAAAGTCTATTGATGTGATCGTAAGCTTTCTCGAAATGGTTATCTTGAGGAAGAGATTTTGTGAAGAAACCCGCAGCCCATTCTATTCAATCCTATACCACGATAAGATTATCCAGGATGTATCAGTTTTTTACAAAACTAGTCTTCTCAAGTCGAAAATAATTTTTGCATAGAAGATATGCACCAAAGATCCAACGCCTAATGGAAGGAATCTTGTAAGAAACAGAAACAGGGTGTCAATTAATAATTATTCAATTTCAGGATTGCCTATCTTTGAGGAATGAACTTTATGTTTCCAATTGAATGAAAATCCTCCACTACAGTTTGCATTGACCTTCATTATAGACCCAATTTAGATCATAGTCGTATTGCACAAAATCACTAGGTTGTGTTGTAAAACTTGCTGCCTGGAAACCATCCAGATCAAAAAATTGTCATCCACAATTCTAACATTGTTGACCGCTTACATGGAGCTCCTCCAACATTCATATTCTTTGAGATGTCACAACACTTGCACTATGTTGAATCTTGGGTGATGTATTTTATTAGGAACCAGAATCAATACATTTTATGTAAAGAAGTAGCATACTCAATTGAATCCTCCTGAGCTTTTTTTTAAATGGTAGTGCTTGAAAAAAGCATTCAGTGATCTCTGGGAGTTTCTCAGTAAGCATCTAGATTGTTGAGAATGTAGTAAATAGTGTTTGATCTTTTGATGGGTAAGTATGCTTCAATTCCTGAAGGGATTTGAAAAATCATTTTAAGGCTTTATTCCCAGTCATAAGGCATTTATGAATTAGTGAGTACAGATTTGTACACCACAGGCTAAGTTTTAGGATTCAATAAGTTTGTATTGTGCTGTATTAGTAATCCTAAAACTGAAGGTAATAGTCAAAAGGATTGACATGAGAAGCAGAGAGATCCATCTGAATTCTTTATGTAAATCAAAATCATCCCATCTTGAATCGGGCCACCTTTTTACTGAACTTGTGAGGAACCTATATGGTGTCAGTGAATTGTCACATCCCACCATGAAATCTTTTTTTTTAAAAAGGTGGATCGTGGCACCATATTCCAAATCATTGGCAAATTTGAGTGGATCACTCCAGGATGACTGTCATTGTAGAAAATTAAGAAATAATTATTTTTGGGCACCTTGGGAGGGCCCCTGCGGAAAATAACCTTAAATTTCATCATTGGATGGGGGGGAGACAAAATACTTCTGACCAAACCTGTGATAATGGAGGATCCATGTGTAAAATCAAAATAAGGTTGTTGGAAAGAAGTGCAATGAGGAAGGATTTTAATCAATGACATATCCTTCTCAAAGATTGGTCCAAGTGAACAATGCTTGTTGTCTTTAAATTCCTTTTAGTTGTCTGTTTACTTTCTGGAAATAAGAATCAGATTTTAAAATCATACATGTTCAACTGTTGTCCAATAAGTGATATCCTATAGTGGGTGATATTTCCATATTTATCATCTTGATGTCCACCATTTAAAGATCAGAAGCACCAACTAATAAGAAAATGGTCTTGAAAAGTTTTCATCCTAAAAACCACATGAGGTATTGTTGATTTCTTGACCATCATTAGGTTTGTGGATAAACATATTAAAATACCAAAGTAGAGATCATTTCTTTTGATCAAGGTCATGAGCCTAAGTTGGGCATGCCACATGAGTGAGCATTATTGTAGATAAATGTGTGAATGTAACATCACCTTTACCGTTCATACATTAGGGGAGTGTAATATTGAGGAATTAATAATGTTGAACAATAGGGGAGTGAATGTTACAAATATATTGTGACATTATTAAATAAATTGTAATATTATTAATAATGAGTTTATAGAACTCATATTAATAATATAATTGTATAGTAAGTATTAGTATTTGGGTGAGTTGTGAGAACAACTCACGTAGCTATTTTGGTGTGTGAGATAATAAAGGGAATGAGGGATTGAAAATGAAGTTTGACTCCACCTTTGTAGGAGATCGAATCAGGATTATAAAATGTATTCTCCATCTATTTCAATACATCCCGAATGAATTGAATTTTCTATATTATTATTATTCGGTGTTATATTATTGTGTAATTTTTATCAATGGTATCAAAGAAGGATAAGGTTTGGAGAGCATAGAGTTTTGATGATTTTCTAGGCACAAATCGATTATGCTTCTATGATGATGTACTGAATATGTGGGGGTAGGCATACACATTGTTCCCCAGTGATGGCATAATATTTTTGGAGCTTGATTTATTAAGTTATTGTTTCCTCAAATATTTGTAAAGGGTATTTTAGTGTGTGGTAGATCCAAATGGACTAGAAATCTTTGGGTGAGAACAATGGAATTTTGGAAAATTCTTCAATTTTGGAGACCATAGAAGAGATGTTTATAATTCTTGTGTTATCTATTTGTGACTAATCTCTCATGTGTTACAACTAATCGGTTTGAAGACCATCCACCAGCACTAGAAATACATTGAGTTTCTGTCTATAACTCAATCACTGACTTTTGCAAATATTTTCCAATGTTTAAAGTGTAGATCATTACAGTCAATCTTTTCTAAACACAGACCTGGGCATCTAATCACCTCCTCAATTGAAGGCATGATCATATTTTTGCTTACTGCACATGAATAGATTTTCATAGACTCTTCATTGATCAACAATAGAATTGGAATATCTGAAATGTCAAAACCCCAAAGTCCAAAATTTGGACTTCAGGTTTCAGACCTTTTTCTTTTCGGGGGTTTGGGTTTCAGGGTTTCGTGGTTTCAGGAGTTCATGTTTTGAGGTTTCGGGGTTTCGATAGTTTTTCATCTGCTTAGCACATGAAACCTCTGAAATCCTGAAATCCCAAAGTCCAAATTTTAGACTTCTTTTCCTCCCTGCATGGCACTTTTCACCGCTCAACCCTGCTACTAAATCTAAACTCTCAAATGTCTGAAGTCTGAATTTCAGACTTCAGATTTTGATGTCCTTTAGACCTTTTGAGCCCACTGATTCAAAAAAATTTCCCACCAAATCTGAATGCTTCCACATCACTTCAACTCACTCGGCTTGAGCCTGAAATGTGAGCTCTCAGGGTCAAATCGATCCTTCTATTTTGTCTGTGTGAGTCCAATTTTTCCTAAGGGAAAAAAATTAGATAACAACACCACTCTTGGCTCATCCCTGGATGGCAGAGGGGAAGAAGATGGATGTGTAAATTTAACATAAGGTTTCATTCCCAAGCTCTTCTTAGAACCAACCACTATCCAACCACTAGCTGAAGGGTCAACTTTAGAATTTGAAATAATGGGTTCTGTTGGTGCTGGCTTGGAGCAGGCCAAAAGAAGACAGCCCCAAATGTGATGGTTTGGGGCCTAACAGAAAAATCACGTGTTGGGGAGGTTAAAATAAAGCACCTTTTGAGAGATACGTAGGGATCCAACTTGAATGTCCATATGGTCCCGCAGATCTTTCGTAAGGTCCACTTTGACACACACACACTTATTGGGATGAGAAAAGAAATAACGCGCATGTTCATGGCAAATCACCCTGCCAACGGGTTTCATAATCTCTTGTAAAAAGGACCAAAGATGAACAGGAAGGCCAATCTGATTTTGATCCAAACAGGGATTTTGAGTGAGACTTGGCTAGTCGGATTGAAATGTTGGGTCCATGGAGATAACACAATCAGGGTATTGCCTAAGTACCAACAAGCATCGTTAAGAAAGATGGCTTGAAGATGAGAAGGCTCATGAAAGGAAAATAGATAAAACCCCTTAGTGAGGTTATTGGACACCTGAAACTAGGATACCATTAGACTCCTAATGGTTTTTCATCCAGTTCTGTAGGGAGGTTTCATAAGAGAATCCGGCCACAGAAATAGGTAATAAGGCAATGTTTTTATACCACTTGATAACAGGATCCAAACATTCATCAAAAATTATAACATCCATAGAGGATTCATAATCCATACCTCGTCATAGACTTTCATCACAAACTTCCTCGTGCGCTTGGGAGCCATTTCCACCAGTTGTAAAGAATGAAAAAACGTAGTAGAGCCGAGGCTGAAACTGAGGGATTTTAGAACTAATCTGTTGTTTGTGTTTTTGAGGTTTTCAAGTTTAAAATTTAGGTTTTAATTTATTAGAGAATTTATGTTAATGTGCTTTATTTTTTTGGTTAGGGGATTTTAGGTTTTATGTTTAGTGAGTTATGAGTTTTGGAGTCTTCACAATTTTTATGTTTTGATCTTCTGGGATTTTTGTTTAGTGATTTTGAATTGTTGGTGTTTATAACTGTCAAAATAATGTACACATGTATAGCCTCATCAAATTTACCTAAATATGATTATCATTATGTCAATGATTTCATGACTTCAAGGAAATAATCATATATATATATATATATATATATATATATATATATATATATATATATATATATATATATATATATAATGTCGTATCTAATGGACTGATATTTCAATATGATACCTAAAAAAATTTACTCGTACCCCATCAAAACATTTACATAAAGTATGTCTTTCCCAGAAATACATCCAATCGCTTACACTATCTCAAGATTACATGTAATTCAAGGTTTTTTCTCCTATGCTTTATCGTATTCCATAGTTATCCTTTGTGTTTACAAACTCCTTTCCTATTGTGTATCTAGTTGATTTTCATTCACGATTGTATATAATTAATGTACATACTATTTAAAACTATTGTCTTGATTATATGAATTTAAAATACTTTATTTTCATTGGTTAGAAAAAAATTTATATTAAATTCCTTAACAATAAAAATGTAATATGTGATTATTATATTTAATGTATACTACTACAAATATCTAAAATACATCTATTTGAAATATGCTGAGAGATATCAATCTCAAGGTTCGTATGTTGGATTTCTCACATACCACATTTTTTTATTGAAAATGCACTTTTATTAATATATATAAATAGTACAACACCAATCATACAAAAAATTAGGTAGTAAAGGTAATACCCCAGAATACAAACAAATCAAACTAGATAGGCCTCAAGAGAGATGCAAATCTACCTCATCATGACATCAATGTAGTAAGTTATATAATAAAAGTGAGATTAATAATTCAAAAAGGATCAAAAAAAGAAAATACAAAACTAAGCCGTCGCCATGAACATGGAAGTCGAAGCGGGCGGAGGGCTATGTAACCCCATCCACTAGTGTAAGAGGGGTGAGTTGTATTTGGGATGAGATCCCACCCATCCTGTTGATGGTGTTTTTTCTCTTCAACTTCATCAATTTTACAATGCTAATGAAGAGGAGAAATGGCGAGGGAAATCATTGGTAATTTCCCATACCGAGGGGTGTCCCAACCAAAGCTAAGAGATAAAAAAAATCCACCAATTTTTATATCAGCCTTTTAAGCATATCAACTAGCTCTAAGTTTACAAACACCATACATGATTTCCCTAGGACAATTCACAAAGCTACATATTACACAACAAAGATTATTTTTTAGTGTTGGAGGTGTTATTAGGATCTTCATCACCAAACACATTGTGATATATACCTTCTACACATACATCAGGTTGGGAACTATAAGGGTGTGATGAATCTTTAGAGTATTTATACATAGGTATAATGGGGCCACTAAATCTAATTAGACAAACCTTTTTAGGTCTCCAAGATAGAATAAGAAGAATCTAAATTAGATACACAATTATGATCTTGGAATTTCAAACATAGAAGAAGAAGATAAAGAACAAGGAAAATTTTAGTGACAAATCTTCATGAATCCAAGAGTTTTAGGTTTTTTAAATTTAGATTTGGATAATATTGAGAAGATAACTCACTATTATCTCACCTAAATATTCTGGTTATGTAAGTTAATTTTAAAGTTAATGTGTCTGACATTTACACTAATAATTGATTGTTTACATTCAAACCGGCTTTACCGCGAAAGAGAAATTTTCCATATTCACCTTCATATGTATATTATAAACTAATTATGCTACTGACCGGAAACATTATGCTACTGGATGATAACATTATGATATCAACCTATAACATTATGTTACCAACCGACTACATTATGGTACTGGCCAATAACATTATGCTACCAATCGACAGTTGCTACTAGCAGACAACATTTTCAAATAATTCACCAACCATGTGAAACCCATTTCCTTTTGATTGATCATGATTTTGAAATTCATTTTCACACATTCACCAAGTAATATCTATTTTTTTAGGAGGTCTTAAAATTTACCTTGATAAAGACATAGATGAATATATTGTTATAAGTGAGATCCAATCAAAGTTATTAGAGGAGAAATGCATCCATCTTGGAAATAAATTCTTAGGTGAATTTGTTTGTAACATTAAAATTTTTACTTCACTTAAATCACATTCCTATATTTTTAATACAACTTGAGGGTGCTTTGTACATCCTACTTGCACACTCTCAGATCAAAGTCACTCTATCTCAATATGAAATTGATGCATATTCTCTAACCCAAATTTTTACTTTCCTTATTTAGCTTACCTATTATATTGGAAATTTTCATTTTTATTAGGACGTGATTTAGGATTTATATGATTACTATAATTTATTGTATTTTTTCTTAATTTTTCATCTTTAAACATTTTTTAATGATTTAATTAGATAAACGCTAAATTTACCATAATATTTTAGTGAACCCGCTTATTATAACCACATGCAATCATAGGGATTTGTACTTGACCCATAGTGGTTTATATTTCTTCAAATATTATTGGTTTTATATTTCTTTTATGGTTTCTTCAAACCCTATTTTTATTCTAGATCCTCTATAATACTACAATGACTAAAATCTATGCAATGACAAAAAAATATATTTTATCTAAAAACCATAAACTCAATCTTGGATTAAAAATACTCTTCCTCTTTGATCCTAACAATATGCCACATGATTATAATTTGTCTTTGATTTGCCATATTTCTGATATAAATTTTGCATTCTAATATGGTCCTATAATTATACATCTAATACTTTCTATTCCTAAACATGTGACATGCTCTTTAAGGAAATTCCATTTCTTAAAAATAGCCGCATGATTTAATCTAAAAACAATCCTCACATATAATTTTAATTAGTTACCAACACCTACCCAGGTTGACATGAGCATCAGATCCCTCTATGTCTAATGAGCATTAGATCCCCTTATGTCTAATGAGCATCATGCCATAATTATTAATGTTCCTCCTCCAATAAATCAAGATCCTCCTATCCAACCCATTCCAACTAAGCAACCATCTCTAAAAATCCATCCTTCATCCCCTCCTATCAAGTATTCTACAACGTTACCAATTCAAAGTAAGCAACCACTTATCAAAATCCATCCTCCTTCCCCTCCTCCTATCAATTTTTCTACAGCGTTACCAATTCCAAATAAGAAACTACTCACTAAGCTAGACCAAAAAACTCTAAATGATCTCTTTAAGCTTCTTCATGTCAACCCAACACCCAACATTGGTCCTACTCTTGCTCCTACCTACCATTGTGATGACCATGTGCTTTCTAATGAGCCATTGTGTTCTACTTCTCACCCCATCACATAGTTCTCTATTCCTCACACGCTTGGGGGCATCGTACATTCTCCTCCCCTCTTCTAAAATTATCAATTGTACCTCGTGTCTATTACTACATTACACGCTCTATGCTTCATGTCTAGTCTTTCTAAGTTCTCTCACCTTTTTGGTGCACACATTGTATTTTCATTACCCTATGACGAACTCTTGTACTACGGTTCACACTTGAATTTTGAGCATACACTACATCCTTGAATTTCACATTCCAAACTTTATGTTCTCTTCTTCACAACATATCTTTCTAGCATCTACTCACACACGAAAAACCCATTTCCCAATGATGCACTCTTGTTCTATGGTTCATTCTTGACTGTTGAGGGGGAATTTATAAATGAACCTCATTTCATGCACATCCGTTAGGGGGAAACGCAACTCCTTCCATCTTCATATTTTTCATATCACACCATCACATTCACACAACATTTTCATATCTTGGTAGCATTTACACTTTCTTTCTTATCCTACTTACATGTTGCATTTTGTTTATTATTCTAGTTAAATACTCAATATGTCATTATCTATTTTCTATATACACATGCACATTCACTTGGTCTTTGGAAGTGAATGTAGATCTCTTATAAATACATACATGATACATGATGCTCGGAAATGAATCCCTTGTTAGTCCCACCGAGGATCCTGTGGGCATCTACTTTTACTATTCTCACATCCTATACATTACAAGTTATATTGCTATATTATTCACTCATTCTCATTACACTTACTTTACTTTTCATTGATATATACACGCTTTGACATAATATTTATCTTTCTAACATGCTAGTGGGTGCTTCGTGTGTAGCATTTTCCTTGCAAGACTATCTACAACCACGGTTATCTGATACATTTTTCTTTATCTTGTTTGTTATTTTATGCTATTGTTTGGGGGATATGCCCTATGTCTTGTATGATCATTGTATGTTTTTGGCAGCTTAGGCCCTGATTTTCTTGTGACATTGTGAGTGATGTCCCATGTTTGAAACCAGCTTATTGTAGTCCATATTTTTCACACTTGATTACTGCATTTTTTTCCTATTTCATGCTAGTTACTTTTAATACTAACACTTTCTAATAGCCTAATTTGTTTGTATGTGCCTTGGTTTCTACCATGCACATCCCCTACCCCATGCAGGTATCCACTTTAGATCAGCATCAGGTCCTCTCATTTGGGTTGCATTCTCCTATAGTTTTGGTATGCACACCAAATGAGGGGGGCATACATTGGGTGAACAAATCGCCCCTACAATAGCTCAAAGCCACAGTTCATATCATTATAGTATGGAAATAGAATAAGAATACAATCATGGAACAATCCATAATTAGACTTTTACTTCATACACAGTACAAACACTAGCGCCCAGATCCAGAAACTAGCGTTTTGGTTCTCTTATCCTCCCCTGGGTGCTAATGTCTTAGGGGAAGAAACATGCAGTTTTCTCAGTTCAACATAATATTCAGTGATTTATAGCACAATTCTCCAGTAGAATGAACTTACCTCTAAATACATAATGCATTTTATCTCCTATAATCAGTTACAATACGGAACAATGTGAAATAACAAAGGATGTACCATCTGCAGTAGTGCTCATTTGGGAAACAATCATAGAAGGAGAGTAAAACTAGACCTCTCTCTCCAACACTCTTCTCTTGTGGTGTGAGATTGCCTAAAAAATTTCATTTGGCATGAGATCACCCAATAAACTCACTCTTGGCATGAGATCACCAAAAAAAATCACTCTTGGCATGATATCGCCCAAAAAAATCACCCTTCACAGCATTTTAGGACATCTTTCTATCCTTTATACTCTTATACATTAGGTGCACACTTTCCTTTTACATTATTTAACACTTTTACATACTTGTAAATGCTTTACTCATATTTTTCATATATAGGACTTTGACTACTCTTTCTCTCTTCTTTTGCAGGTTCATCCTTGATACACAACAAGAAGAAACCTACATCAGCAAATACAAGCTTACAAAAACATGTACAAGTCACATATGCTTCACCCCTAGGGTCAACTTCCCTTTTCCTAGTCTTCACACTTCACTTGTCCACTCGGCACATTACTCACCAAACTCTCTACAGGATCATAAGGTACACATATTCTATCTAATTTATGTTATCAAGTATTCACTCGATAGCATAAAGTGAGGGGAAAATGCAGAAAAAAATCTATGCTTTTGGGTATATTTCTAGCTCCTAAAATCAAGCTAGCATTTACATGGTTTGTAAGCAAGAAAACTAGTAATTGACAACTCCCTTTAGCCTTTTTCTTTTTCTTCTGTACTTTTATTGGTTTTATACATCTTACACTCTTTCCAACATTCAATTTTTTTATCTTTCTATAGGCTTGGAAACTAGCTTCCAATCAAGACACTAGCGCCAGGTGCTCCTGTCCTCCTGGGCACTTTTGTCCCTCTTTACATCTTTCTTACCCTTTTGTACCCCTTTCTCTTATTAATTCATTTTTACTACTTTGGGTCGACCTTTCTATTTTCAATTACAAAAATTCATACAAGGGAATCATATAAATAAATAGTTATGGTTTTAAAATAAGGGACCAAGCGTTAAGCATTACATACTACCATCTAAGCTTACATTAAAAAGGCACAAGACCATCAAAGGAATCCATCAGCATCCATTCAAGGGAAAGGCTGCATACACAACATAGGAAGGGGAATTTTATTCTATTCCATCCACACATAATACATTCTCTACATTCTAGATCTAGCTCGTTATCATTTGTGCAACTTACATAAGGGCATTCTAGGGCATAATTTCTACACACACACACAAGAAATACATAGATTCTAAGATGTAGTGTAGTGGTCGGTTGTAATTTCACTCTTCGGGTGACCTTCGAGGTCAGTACGACTCCCCATTATGAATTTTTAATTTTAGGTTTGATGTTGTTTATGGGTATGTGTTGGTGAACTTCTTTCTTGCATGTTGTAGGTACAGTCGCATATCAGATGACAAATCCAGAGTGATAAACAGGGACTAGCAGTGAAGTTTATCTAGCACTGAAAGATCCAAATCAACAACATCTACCTAGACACCAGTGCCCAAATATAGACTCTAGTTCATAAGGCATTCCTACTATCTCCTACGGGTAGCTTACGTGTTGAGCCTCAGTTTTAGAGTTCAAAACCTCCAGTGAGCCTTTGTGACAATCTTCTCAATCTATTCCAATATTTCACCATCCCAAATCACTTCATGCTCACTCAGAAATCAACTAAGTCTTCCTATATCTCCTTCTTTCTTAGGGTTTCATACTATGTATGCGTTATTTCTTGTGTCACATTGTATAGTAACATGTTTACATCATTTGGAACAATAGTTACTCTGAAAATAAGATTTAATTAATTCATTTTACATAAAATCACATGAGACAAATGAGTGTCCCACTGGGCATGTCATATGTATGCATGCTAAAATTTAAACAAAGCTTATTGAAATAACCTAACACCAAGTATATCCTAACTAATTTAAATGTAAACAAATACATCATGATAAAGCTAAAATGGAAGTTAGTTAGATCACAAAATATGAATCTATACTAATTACAAACCTTTTTGATATTTTTGATGTGCTTTAGATGTAGATACTTGCTTATTAATCCAAATGGATACCACACATGATCAAGGATTTTTTCAAGAAAGAAGAAGATATATCATCAAGTATGGCTTAATTTCCATTCTTTATTCTTCTCTTGATACTCTTTAGCAAGTAGAAATAGGGGAGAGATTTAACAAGCCTTCCAATAACATGAATTTCTCTTCTCAAGTATAATGTATTTCAAGGACATGGTGTAAAGTGTGACATGGTGTACTACGCTTCTCATACAGCTTTCCATTTTGGGTGAAGCTTCAACCTAGTGAATGTGGGATAAATTGAATGTAGGATTATAAACAGTTAAGTATTATTAGAAGAGATTAATCAGAAATTAACAACTCATGGGAGTTTTGAAAGATTTAATTAATCAAATAGGATTAATTAATAGTCCACATTAATGTTATCGAATCCATTTAGAGATGATTCAAATGGAAATTTGTAGAATTTGAGGAGTTTGAGAGGGAGATTTAATGAATAAGAGGGTTTATTGATTAAATATGAGATTGAAATATTAATTAACTAATAGTGGTTCATTAATTAAATAAAATGGGATTTTAACTAACAAAGCAATGTTAATTGGCATTCAGGATGAGGGAGGAGGCTAGTTAATTAACGAAGTATCATTAAATGACCGAGACAAAGAGGAATGTTAGCTAATTAGTGGAGAATCACTAATCATAACGAACTGACAGTAAAGAAGACAATTAGTGCAATTTAAGTATTAAAATTGTGCGGTCAAAATTAGGTGTCTACAATGCCAAAGTATGATGTTAGAATGTGTTTTACTTCTCTTAAATGTTCATCAGTAAGGTACATCTTTCCACCAACTAATGAAATGTTAGTAATGAGGACAAGATGTAATTTCCTATCATTTTTTGACATTGCATCTAAATGATTTGAGTTCAATCGAAGGATTTCAAATCTATTAAATGGAAATATCTACCTAATTTGAATGCAGTTTAACATCCACTTACTATTGTATCCATCATTTGAAATCTAATATTGAAAATTGGTTTCACAGGTGCATCCATCAATGATGCCATTATAAATATTAAAAAAGTTTCAAATATCAACCATGGTAGTCAAAGATTTTACTATATCATTAACACCTATCAAATAATATATAATGGTTTTCTAAAACTCTAATATTTTTTCAATACAACATATTTGATAATTTCATATTATTTTTTATTCGACATTCTTATATGATTATATTATGTTCCATTGTCTGTTATAAATAGATGTTTTACAATTTGAAATGTTTATTTTCATTTCTTTGCACTATTAATTTTTGGAAATGAATATATGCATGTATTTCATATGTTTCTTTTAAAACTATTCGGTGTCTTATTTGGGATGATGATGCAACAAAATAATTTATGTTTTTAAAAATATTTTTGTGAGAATTATGTATATCATCCCAAATTACATTAATGGTGTAGAAGAACTTGTAGACACTAAATCACACACTTTAGGTACAAATTATAGGTCTTAATCACATACTTACATTCATATGATTCCTAAGAGAGAAAAATACTAATTTACCATTGTCTTTGGCCTTTTTTCTTTCTTTTTTGTTTCCTTCTTGGCCTTACACACCCTATTTCCCAGTCTGGACTTTGATACTTCAGCTTTTCTGAGTTTGGACACCAGGACAACCAGCGCTCAAGCACCCCTGTCCCCTCTGGGCGCCCCCGACCTCTTTGTATCTTACTCACCTCTTTTGGGCCTCTTCTAGCCATTGGGAATCTTTTTTTCTTATGGGTCAGGCCTTTTAGTGGTTAATTACAAAATTCAAACAAGGGAATCATATAAATATAAAGTTATGTGACCATAATAAAGGACCAATCTCTAAGCATCTATTATCATCACCGAAGGTTGCATCCAAAGGTATTTCTAAGAGCATCAAAGCATCCATCTATCATCCATTCAAGGGACAAGGGATTGCATTCTTCTGCATACACTTCATAGGAGGGGAAGTTCATTTTTCCATCCACACATCTATCTACATCTAGCTATTTCTCACTATTCAAGTGCATCTTGCACAAGAGCCACCTAGGGCACGATTCTACACACACACAGAGAACTACATGGAGTCTGAAATGTAGTGCAGCACTCAGATCGTAAGTTCACTCAATCAGGTGACCACTAGGGTCAGTCTGACTCCCCATTTACATCTTTTTTATTTTTAGGATTTGATGTGTTTTGGGGTTTTACAGGTGCTTTTGTCTTTGCAGGTTACATGTGAACTCAATGATCATCCAACGACATACAATGATCAAAAGGTTGAAGATAGCAACATCTTAGTGACCCTATCAAAAATCAGTTTTCTAAGGTTCGTAGTCACAGGCACCCAGAAGGGTCTACAGTGCCCAGGTACCCCTGACCCAATCAGGTCCCTAGTCCATCCTATTCCAACACTTCTACATTTTTTTGGGGTTCGTTGCAACACTTTCCTACTCCTGTTTCATCATTTTTCCATCTCTACACAACTTCAGGATTATTGTGAAATCAGCTAAGTCTTTTTCCTCTCTCTTGCACTTAGGGTTTCATTTTTATCTTACTTATTTCTTAGGTCAAATTTGTACTTTATTGTTTATTATTTCATTATGACTATGTAATTAGGGTTTAGCATAATTTAGATTTTTGTTAAATTATTTGGTGAACCATGTCTAATACCAACCTTCTTTCTAGGTTTTATTCTTATACTCTTCATTCATATAGTTATAATTTTGGGTCTTACTGATCATTGGGGAGATTCATATCCATCTTCTCTAAGATTTTTTCTAAATTAATGGCTAAAATTAATAATCCATTCCCTTCAAAAAGTACCACTCAATCTTGTTGAAGCATCTAAATTTAAACACTCATATGATGAAGACACAATTATCTCAATCAATGGTAATTAGCTTTACAACTTTTTTTCACTTTTAGTGATAATCCTACCAAGATACATTCTTTAAATCTTTTGGACATCAA
Source organism: Taxus chinensis (assembly GCA_019776745.2). NCBI lineage: Eukaryota > Viridiplantae > Streptophyta > Pinopsida > Cupressales > Taxaceae > Taxus > Taxus chinensis. The sequence continues at coordinate 162,716,030 of CM034157.1, forward strand.
ATCTTATGCTTACCATTAATTGCTAGTCAAAAACATCATGATTTTTTTCCCCTTGGACTTGAACCATGCACTGAAAATCAAAAACTATGTCATAAAAATTGGTACCATTCGTAGGGGAGACTATTCTTTGTAGGTCTTCTACTGGATTTTCTTAATGAATAGAACCTCCTAAATTTAATCATTTTATAAGATTACCTAATAGTATCAATTTAATATCCACTTAATGAATTTATTTATTCAACCCATTCAGACTAAAATTTTTTCATTTGGGACACCTCAGAATGTGATAAAACTTATACCATCCCAACTCAATGGAGAAATTATATACATGTTCAAAAAAAAATTATGATTTTCATGCATCAAAGTCCATTTTTGATGTTTAAAATCCTATGGCGGTATCACACTTTGCTCTGCAATTTTCTTTTAATCATACCACTTTCAAATCCATCATAAAAAATACAAATATTCTCATAAAAATTTGGCCATCCCAAGATAGATGTGGCAATTTTTCACTCAAAGGTCTAAGATATATATCATGTGACAATTTATAAGGTCATCCAAATTTGTGGGAACCGGACTACAATCAAGGCGTTTTTAGCAAAAATTATCAAGTTTCATTGAATTTTGATGTTTAATATAGCTAATCTTGTCCATTTTATTACAAAAATATAGTATTTTAGAAACTTATTCTAGATCTCCATCATTCATCATTAATATCATCTACAAAGATTTTGAGTGTACGTGTAAAGCTAATAAATACAAGTTGATATTATGTTGTTATTTGCAATATGATGTCCACACAATGCATGATTTTTTAACATCAACTTTCAAGACATCCACTATACGAAACAAAATCATTTGAAGATAAAACCTCCCAGTTATTGTCACCAAATTCATACAATGAGTCTAAGTGAAAAAGCTTGGTGATAGGTGACCACTTAGGATACAATTTAAGCCCATCTATAAGATCCACATCTTCTTTCATGGATTATTTCAAGGAAACTCATAAAATTAATCAACAAATTATAACTAAAATTTCCATCATCATTCAAAACTTAAATACATAGAGTGGAAACATGTCATACTGATTATTGAACTTCAATTTTAATAGATGATCCAAATAAATTGTCAATTATGCAATTATGAATCAAGATCTACTATAATCCCTTGGGCAATTTGAGAAAACCTTTTGTCACTCATACATCAATCTTTCAAATGAAGTCACAATAATGAATCTTAATTTTTTCATGGAGAGCTAAGGATTGATTATTTTCAATGGTCAAGGTCCCCTTCAAGAACATATTGAATTTCCATGTTGCATTTCTAGATTATGTGGATATCATACTTTATCACAAACCCTCTTTCCTAACACATTATTCTTGAGAAAATTATGCAATGTGTTGGTTCTGGATGATCTACATTTATCTGAAATACCTCGCATAACATATTTTATGCATTTAATGATTTTTTTCTATTCTCATTTTATTACAATTTTACATCTAAGATATCTTGCTCAACTGCCTAAATTTCACAAGGATAAATTATCTAGTGGACTATGTCTTACGATATAAGTCAACTTAGCTATGATTTCTAATGTACTCGTGGACTCTAAAAGGTAGATCTATTTTCTAGCTTAGAGTCTTCTTAATTGAACTCATAACTATGAGAGTGACTTATCATCTTTAAACATCTCCATCATTTGATTTCTATGCCAGTCATACTCTTAAATTATGTGAAGGAATAATGTTCTATCCATGAGTTCTTAAGTATCATGATGTAGGCTTCATCTTTATGGTTTCATTAAATCAACTTTCAAGCCAAGACTAAGCCATTTAAAGAAAAGTAAATATGTTAATGTTTCATTACTTAAAAATCTTCAATGGAAGTTACCTAAAGCTACATTTACAATTAGCTTCCTTTCAACATATTCTATTACCACAACTGTTGAGATTTAATCTTATTACACTTGAAATATTTAATTCTGGATCCATCATAACCTAAAGTCTAGAATTGCAATACCAATGAAAATTTTAGATGAATTTATCATCAATACATTGGGTTCAAGATTGATGCTGAAAACTTCAACTTATCTACATTCAAGATCATCTCACCAAATATGCAATATGATAGTCCATGAGCCTTATGATCTTGTGTCAATTGAAAATAAAAAGCTCAAAATCTTTAACATGATCCTCTTCCTAAGCATGACAAGAAATTTGATCTTCAGCTTAATCATACATATCGATGCATGGTTATGCCTCCTCCTTCATTGGGGACTCTTGGATAAACCTAGGGTCATAAGACATTTTGATAAATCTCCACCTTCATCACATTCTCTGATCATGACTATCATGTCCATGATCTCTTTTTTTCATATACATGAATCAAATTTATTATATCAATTCTTCTTATCAGGCCTCATGTAAAGGAAATAATACAATGATTGATTAATCAAATTCATATGTGTGTCTCTATTTCATCTTCTTGTTATTATCAACTATCCATAGCCCCAATATATTTCATATCCAATCTAAATGTTGATGGTTATGTCAAGCTTCCAATCACATGTTGGTCCATCATTTTCCATGCTTGTCCATTTCTTGTGGCACCTTCAATCAAAGGGTGTGACATGCTCTTAGGTCTTCTTTGGCTTCAAGTATTACTCAGGCTATCATTTCCATGAATCACTTATGTCTAAATTTCATTCACAACAACAAGTCATTACTATTCAAAGGTGTTCCACCATCTACACCATGGCCACAACCTCCTCTTGAGGTTCATTCCATTGCACTCGTTAGAGCATCTAGGTCCCTATGACCTCTCAAATCTAAAGCAATCAATCTTCTCCTAGCTTCATATTCGCATACAACCTATTGGTCTCATTGGTCTCTAGTCACATCTCATCAGTCTAGGTCCACCACTCATGATAATCCTTCACATAGGTATACATCACATAATCAGTTATCCTTCACATAGGTTTGCATCACCTAGTGACTTCTCCATAGGTATTTCACATATCAACACATAATTCATCACCTCCTGCAGTCTCCTTCATATAGGTTTTCATCACCTCATAGATCTCATGCACATTGATCTCACTCACCGCTACATCATTGTCTCATACATCACCAATCTCAGAGCATGGTCACACGCCTTTATCTCCACAAGCATCGAGTGGAGGACACTTTCCCTTCACTTTCATCGTATACATTATTATTACATCATACACTTAGGGGGCATATGCTTACTATTCCCCCCTTCTAGACATTGTTCACTATGTCTTGGCACATCTACAGACTTGAACCTCATCATCTTCTACACACTTCATTATTGATGACACACTCTTACATTTCACTACATTCATGAAATCACACTTACACATCACTTGCATTCATGACACATCTTTCTAGGAAACTTTCATCACAACACATTTCCCAATGACACACTCTAGTTCCATGGTTCATTCTCGACTACTGTGGGTCTAAATCTGAAATGAACCTCGCCACACTCACTCACTTTCTACGCTCTACGCTTCATTGATCATATCTGTCTAGCACACAATTCAAACCATTTCCTGATGACGCACTCTTGTTCTATGGTTCATTCTTGACTATTGAGGGGTCTTTTATAAATGATCCTCATTTCACTCATGCTCATTCACATCCACTCAGGGGGAACGTTTCTCCTATCACATTCACTTTGCATTCATTCCATTCTCACTCATTCAACATACTACATATCTTGGTTGTACTTATTCTTGCTTACTTATGCTCACATGTACACTTTGTTTTACATGTTAGACAAATATTTTGTATGTCATTATCTTTTCTATATACACATGCACATTCACACTTTCCTTCTAGTTGTGAATGCATAATTTACATAGATAATAACACGCAACATGGATGTTTGGCACTATACCTCTTACCAGTCCCACAGTGGCTCCTGGGGGCATCTACTTTTATACACACTACAGGTGTTATTGTTTCATTTTATACTATTTCCTATTCATACTAGCACACTATTATATCATATCATATATGCTTTGACATACTTTCTATCTTTCTAACATGCTAATGGGTGCTTCATGTGCAACATTTTTTTGCAAGAACTATTTTCCACCATGGTTGTCTGATACACTTGTTACTTTTTTCCATTGTTTTCATTGTATGCCATTGTTTGGGATTTTCCCTTTGTCTTGTGTGCACTTGTATGCTTTTGGCCACTTTGGCCCTGATTGTCTTGTGACATTGTGAGTGATGTCCCATGTTTGAAACCCACTTTTTGTGGTCTACATTGTCTTCTTGCTTGCTTAGATTACACATTTGTCTTCTATATGCATATTTGTCTTGTTTGCACTAACACATGTTTCTAGCCACTTTGTTTGCATGTGCCTTGGTTTTTACCAAGCACATTCCCTCCCCCATACAGGGCATCAGTTTTAGATCAATGTCTGGTCCTCCTTTGGGCCGCATCCTCCTAGTGACATCACATGCACCCCAAATGAGGGGGGCATACATTGGGTGAATCAGTCACCCCATTCAGTAGTTCACAGTCACAGTACAACACTTGATTCAGTACATATAACATCAGTAATAGTTCAGTATCAGAAACGGCCCAGAATTTGACTTGGGTCTTCAACACACACACACACCATGCACCCAGATACAGACATGAGCACCTAGGCACCCCTGACCCTTCCTGGTGAACCTATGACTAGGGGTAGTTACAATTTTTCTCATATCAGCATGGTTCACAATAGTCTACACAATAGTTTTTTCAGTACAGGCACAATCCTCCAGCAATCAAACATGCATTTATCTCCTTTTTCTATTTTCTGGATCAAACTGGATCAAAATGGATCAAACTTGAACAAAACAGGATCACACCATCTGCAGTGGTGTATAAATCATCGGGAAGCAGTCAAAGGATGGAGAATAACACTAGACCTTTCTCCCTACACTTCTTCTATCATGGCGTGAGATCGCCCAAAAAACTTACACTTGGCGTGAGATCCCAAAAAACTCATTCTTGGCATGAGATCACCCAAAAAAATCATTCTTCTACAACATTTTCAGGATCCTTTCTATCTCTTTTCACTCATCATGGATCAGGTGCACATGTTCCTTTTCACATTTTTACATATTTTTTACACACTTTTTTACATATTTGGATCAAATTTTTCATATACATACTTTGACTACTCTTTTTCTCTTCTCTTTTGCAGGTCCATCCTTATGGGAAGCAGCAAAGTCACATCATCAACACATCAAGCAACATCGACAACAGGTACAACATGACATAACACATACGCTTTCACCCCTAGGGTCACTTCCTCTTCTCTAGCTTCCACGCTTCATTTTTATCGCTCCACACTTTTTCTTGTCTCCTTGGAATGCTTTTCGCCATCGATCTACATGGTTATCAGGTATGCATCTCTTATCTACTTTATGTTATCAAGTATTCACTCAACAACATAAAGTGGGGGAAAATGTAGACACTAAATCACACACTTTGGGTACATTTCTAGGTCCTAATCACATACTTACATTCATATGATTCCTAAGTGAGAAAAGTAGTAATTGACCACTATCTTTGGCCTCTTTTCTTTCTTTCTAGTTTCTTTCTTGGTCTTACACACCCTATTTCCTAGTCTAATGATTTTGATACTTTAGATTTTTTGAGTCTAGACACCAGTGCCCAGCCAAGACACCAGCGCCAGGTGCCCTCATCCCCTCTGGGCACCCCCGAACTCTTTGTATCTTACTCACCTTTTGGGCCTCTTTCTATCTTTTGGGCATCTTGTTTTCTTATGGTTGGCCTTTTAGTGGTTAATTACAAAATTCAAACAAGGGAATCATATAAATACAAAGCTATGTGACCATAATAAAGGACCAAGCTCTAAGCATCTACTATCATCACCTAAGGTTGCATCCAAAGGCATTCTAAGAGCATCAAAGCATCCATCTAGCCATCATTCAAGGGACAAGGGACTGTTATTTCTGCATACACTTCATAGGAGGGGAAGTTCATTTTTCCATCCACACATCTATTTACATTGCTACATCTAGCTATTACTCGTTATTCAAGTGCATCTTGCACAAGAGCCACCTAGGGCATGATTCTTACACACACACAGAACTACATGGAGTCTGAAATGTAGTGCAATGCTCGATTGTAAGTTCACTCTGTTGGGTGACCGTTGGGGTCAGTCTGACTCCCCATTTGCATCTTTTTATTTTTAGGATTTGATGTGTTTTGGGGTTTTGCAGGTGCTATTTCTCTTTGTAGGTTAAGTGAGAAATCAATGGATCATCTAATGACATACAGGTGATTAAAGTGAAGATATCAATGAACTCTGTGTGACACAAAAAAATCAATTTCTGAGTTTTTTTAGTCACAGGCACCCAACAGTGGTCTATAATGCACTAGGTGCCCCTAACCTGATCCTAGGCGCCCTAGTCCAGCCATTTTTGTAGTTCTACAAATTTTTGGTCAGCCTTGATGACAGTCTTCCTTCTATGTTCATCATTTTTTTAGCTCAATACACTTCCAAATTATTGTGAAATCAGCTAAGTTTTATCCTCTCTCTTGCACCTAGGGTTTCATTTTTATCTTACTTATTTCTTAGGTCAAATTTGTACTTTATTGTTTATTATTTCATTATGACTATGTAATTAGGGTTTAGCATAAATATTTAATTTTTATTAAATCATTTGGTAAGAACATACCAACATTTTATGATCAATATGATTTTAGATCAATTAAAGTGACCTTCATAATAAGCATAGAGTTCTAAATTATGTGAAGTCAATTATGCAATTTCAATGAAGGAATTTTTAGCTTTGAATAAAATCCCTTCAATAATTTTATTGAGAGATAAGGATAGATGTATATGGATTTTCTGGGTCTTTAAAGCTCATTACATTTAAAACAATGGCATCTAGACAACTATAATCTCTTAGAGGACACATGTTTAATTATCTATGAAGCTTTCATTGGTACACTTCATAACATGTTAATGTGAAAACATATTATCTCCATGACACATGATAAATCAAGTATCACTGAGTCACAATTACCATAACTACTATATTTCCTTTATTTTCCATGAATTACAAGAAATACATCTTTAGGATTATACAATGTCGAAAACAAATAGAACAATGGATATACTTCTATTTTGACTTATACCTTTTTGATATAAAAATGAATAACTTGATGGAATCTGATTTCCTAGTCAATAGTAGTCTTTTCATCTAGGAATAATAAACAATCTATAACTTGTATTATATTTCTTGAACTGTCAACCTCAGTGAAACATTTCTAAAATCCAATGATGTACCAAAAAATGTTTCATTGTGATAATTAATATATTCATCCCTGGTCAAAAATTTAAGTCATTTTCCAATTGTTTATAGGTAACATATTAGATAGAAACATTTAAGTCATTCACATGGATATCCCAATCAATGTATATTTCATCTATGTGTAAAAAGTTTGAAGTTATTACACATGAAAATACACTATCACCAAGACATAGATTAGCAACATGTTGATTTTTGATAATGATGAAATGGATTAATTCCTTAATTGTTTTAGCAGTAAATTAATCCTTTTCAGCCACACCTCCACAATGAGTCTTGACCATTCTCATATGGTTAGATCAAGTAGTTGTAATCATTAAAGAATAATCATAAACATGTGGAAATGTAGTATCACATGGTTATCCTTTATGGGAATACATATGGTCATTTTGCAGCACTCCCTAATAACAATGTCAAGAACAGAACATTGGTCATGCAATGCAATCATACAACCAATTCCATTAGGATAAGTATGTATTGAGTTCCAAAACTAATAAACTTAAATATTTTCTCCAATGAAGTACATTGTATCCAATGGAATTCCTTAGCAAATGGAATAAACATAGAGGATAAGTACATTTTGGTACATTACCTCCAATACATCCTTAGATTTGAAGCCCAAATTCTTAGAATCCAGAATGTTTGATACTAAATGAACATATGTATTTTATTTATCTAGTGAAAAAGATATTCCTATTGAGTAAATCAAATCATAAATTTTTTGGATTAGGTTTTAATGATAATTCTAGGTGTAACCATATGTGGATTTTCATTTTGATGTATTTAATATTTAAAATTTCATTAACATGCGAACATCCATGAAAATGTGATTACCTTACTTATGACTCATTTTTTAAACACAATTAAAATTGAGAATACTTCACTTTCAATGCAAGGAGAATGTAAACCATATTTCAGAAATCTTGAAAATTACAATTGAAACCAAGAGAAGCGAACCAAAGTTAATATTATGAACCCAAAGTCTTTACTACAACATAAATTGGATAGAGCCTTGTACTAAAATGTCTCATTCTTTAAGACAAATGACTCCTTAGATGATCATTTCAACATACTTTTCAAAACAACCACAATTCTAAATTTTGCACAATCAACAATGGATCATTCACATAAACCATTTGATATCAATTACACAACTATGTGAATTACATTATATTGTGTTCATAAAATTTAACCGCTAGATAAGTTATTTAATTCAATATAAAAAAGAAATCTCAAACTTGGAATTTGAGGGAAATGTAAAATGCCTTAACATACTTCACATCTTATTTGCTCCTTTCACCAAGAAACTTCAGACCAAAATTATGTATGAAATCTAAGTTCAATATTGTATTTTTTCCACATACCATAGAATGAATGTTACATGAACATGAACCTTGTAAAAATTATGCTCTACTCAGAAACCCTTAGATGAAAAGTAAAATTCACTTTTATATCTTCTTCGATAACATACACATCTTACATGTTGTTAACATATTGAAATATCATTATTGTCTACTAAAACATTAAAAATCACATTAGGTGCAAATAACCATTAATCCGAATCAAACACATCTGAAAATTGTCACAAGTAAGGAAGCTGTAACACAAAATTAACACTTTGAGTCATTATTTACATCTATGGATTCCATAATATATTCACATGATTCCTAAGCAAGAAGAGTATTAATTAACCCATGTCTTTGGCCATCTTTATTGTTGCTTTATCATGTTGCATACTTTCGGTCTTACACTTTATTGACCCTAGTCTGCCTTTTCATACTTCAAGTTTCACCTTTTCTGGACTAGAGCACCTAGTTAGGGAATAAACCAATGCCCTTTCCCCTTAGGTGCCCTGATCCTCTTTACACTTTACTCTCACATTTTGGGTCGCTTTCTAGTCATTTGAGCATCTTATATTTTTGGTATTCAGCCTTTTCGGGGTTAATTACAAAATTCAAGCAAGGGAATCATATAAATATAAAGTTATGTGATCATAATAAGGGACCAAGCACTAAGCATTAGCTATCACCACCTAAGGTTGCATCCATCAAAGGCATCTATATCTACATTTGCATCCATCTAGCTCCATCACAAGGCACAAAGGTTGGTTCATTTGCATCACACTTCATAGGAGGGGAGTGTATTGTTTCCATGCACACACACATTTATTACACTACATCTAGTTACTTGCTCGCTATTCACAAAGTGTGATTGGCACAAGAGCAACCTAGGGAGATGATCACACACACACACACACCTAGAATTACATTGGGTCTGAGATGTAGTGCAGTGCTCGGTGATAAGTCCATCAATTTGGTAGCTAAGGACAGTTTGAAACCCCTTCATATGCATCTTTCATTTTTTTAGGGTTTTGATGCTTCACTTGGGGTTTTGTAGGTGATTTATTTTCATTCAAGATTATCAGTGACATCAACAAAGCTTTAAAAATGACATTCAGTGCAACAAGAAAGTGAAGAAGTGTAGACACATAACAACCATTCAGAAGTAGTTTCTAACACAATTCCTGTAGAATAGGGCACCTAGAACTTAGACCAGGGCACCCACGGGTGCACACTATCCTTCTTTAGGTGCCCCATTCTAGTACCAAATCACTGCTAGATCTACATTTTCTTAGAGCTCATGTGTGACAGATTCCTGGAAAATCTCATTCAGGGTCTCCACTATGCAAAATAGTCTATCCAACATCTTCGAATCAACTAAGGCACTTCCTAACCCTGGATTTTGCACATTAGGTTTTCATATTTTTTATTGCTTAGCTTGCTTGGATGTATTTTAGTTATTTCATTGCTTATTTATTACTAAAAAACTTTCATTAGATTAGGCTAGGATAATTACATTTTATTTTAATCATTTCATCTGAACCATAGTTGCGATTCCTCCTTACGGGCGATTGTTGCTTCATCATCATGAGTATCTCAATCAATGAATTTTTTCTTGTAGAAATCCTGATTTAAGATAGAATAGAATACTAACATCCCCTTGTATACTACTGTGCATTACTGCTAATATGCATCCATAATTTTGTGTATAACACATTCATCGATGCTTTTTTCTCAACTTATTTCTTTTCCATAATAATCCCACCATTGATCTTGTTTTCTTCGATAATGATCCACCCTTGCATATCATAATTATTCACATCTATAATGTACAATGTCAAGCGCACTCATAATTGATAATTGATATGAACTTAAGCTTTTCCCTATGTCATTCCTTGAAAAGCTTGGTTTTTCTACTTCTAATGTTTTCCATCATCTCTTTCCCTTCAGTACATATGATAATTCGGTTCTATCCATGCATAGGTCACATTGTTTCTACCTATCACTGTAGGGAAAAAAACCCTCAACATAGTCTCCTTTGTCATTGAATTTATAATTTTGGATATAACTATTTACTTGGTAGGCCATGGCTTCATGCCATGCAAAAGCCGTTTCCTCTACAGTACAAATCATTGTGTCAAATTTCTACATGAGAATGTCGAGTATACTATTATTCATGACCTAAGTTCATCCATAAAATATTGTAACCATGACCCAAACACTACATCTACCTATTCCACAAACTAACATTACTGTTGGTACAACCCATAGATGAGACAGTTCATTTTTCCACCACTTGAAGGTGCCATTTGCATGATAGATTAATGCTATACCAAGCTATCACCTAAGGGACTCCCCCTACTTATACTACTTCCATGATTATTTATAAGGGGCTTGTTCCTACCACTATTGGACATCACTTTATAAGCTCCTCCACCTTCTCATGTGTCACCTCCACCAGTAATAACATCCTTTCACATGCACAATTTTCATGAAAGATTCTTATTGGGATTGAATTCCAATTTGTATCCTACTTGTGATGACATGGTATGTACACAGAGTGATGTCTTGACTCATCTCAATTTTTATTTTAGAATATCTATTTTCCACCCACATTTCTTCTCATCTTTATCAATGGATTTTTTTTACATACATTACTACCATTCAAAGTATGGTCTATGTGTCTTTCATCTCACAGTTTTCCTCTAGTACGAAATCCTCTCTCTTCACCACTTACATTAGGGAAATCTTCCTATCTTGATTACATTAGGGGTACGATAGATATTGAATCATAGTGACATCTCTTTCCCCATACCCTTTGGTCTTGTATATTTACAATAGTTTTTTTCTTAGCTAATTTGTACTGTAGAATCTCACTTTCTAGTATGCAGATGGAAACTTAATGACCTTTATTAATGAGGAATATTCTGTGGGTATGTATAATCTTACGTAGGAATGGATCATTACTTGATTCAACCTGACTACCATTGCTCACCAGGTCTCCAATACTTGTTCATTTGGATTTTACCATGACAACGATGACATCCTAGGATGACATTATGTGATTGATCTCCATAATTCTTACACACTTGGGGGAATTACATCTATCTCCCCCTAGATTTGACACCAATGTCTTAACTCAATACATATTGATACACATATACATTGACTCATTACCCTATGACACACTCTTGTGCTTTGGTTCACACTTGACTGTTGAGGTCATCCTATAAAATGAACCTCACACACTGCACATTAGACACTACACATCACACATCTTCACACATATTACATATGTACATCATCCATCCTACATCATACATCATACACATTACATGACATCATACATCATACATCATACATCATACATCATACATCATACATCATACATCATACATCATACAGCTAAGGCATTACATGACCTATAAGATCTACACATTAGTAACAAGTTCTCATCAGTAAAAGTTATTACAGCATGTGAAGATGTCAACTACGATTATTATCAATGTATTGACTAAATTATATAAATATGCAGCTCAAGCTCACAAGTGCTGCTCCAAGATATACATGATGACATCACTCCCAATGTCACAAACACAATCCAGGTGCTTACAACTCTACAACAGTCAATACAAATCAAAGCTCAAAATAGGGCACTACATATGCAATCCATCTAAACCTTTTCTAATAAGAAATTCCTAAGATAGTGAATACGCCATAGATACATCATGTATTGATCATGTAAGTGAAATACTACATTTCAAGCACATATCCGGGGATCTTGATTTCATAGTATAAATAGTATGTCAAAGAGTGTATAAATCAGTGACAACCAATAATGATATTGAATTTAAATCACGATAAGTCATGCTAAATTATAGAACATCTGATCACTGTACAGTATGATAGCGTCTCTAGTTGGATGAGCCAATCCCTATCAGTGGGACTTGTAAATTTTATCTATCCTAGCTTCATGAACATGTTTTCTATTCCACTTCTTGTCGATATTCGCTCTCCGTTGTCAAAAATGGTCATATGCAATGGATAAATTCATATGGGATTAGGTTAGGCTTCACAGTTATATATCGAAAAATATCCTCTCACCATGATTAAGAATCCCTATAACATTGTAGATGAAAATGCAACAAGTAAAGTAGAATAAGCTAACATGAGTATTATGCATCCAATATAATTGCTAATGTTATCGGACTCTGCGAATCACAGCACCCCTGTGCATATACTTGAACTCACAGTGTGATTGGATAACATGGGTACTATCTCCAAGTTGTGGGACTTGCTACTTGAGATAGACCTCCAGAGAAAGCTGGTTCTTGCTCCTAAACTACCTGCCACAATCTACTCTAATGCAGGATAAGCTAACTATTCTAATCTAAATTTCCAAGGGACCAGGGAGAGAGAATGCATAAAATGAAAGCCTACAATAAAGCGGTGATACACCAGAAAAGGAGGGTGTGAGAGTAGTCTCCAAATGTGTGAAATACAGAGGCAAAGTGCACACTAGAAGGGGTGATGACAGTTCACCATAATCTAGCAAAATGCATTCACAACAATATTCCAAGCATACACAATGATAATGGATCCCTGTAAGAACATAAAAATAGACACAATATTCTTGTAAAAGATTAAAGGGGCAAGAAGAATGCAAGAAAACACAGCAGGGGAAGATACATCCACAAACTTGTATTTTATTGCTTCATGATATGCACAGTTCAATCTATTACAAGATAAGGGCCTGGATCACCATGCAAGGAGTCCACTACAAGGGCCTGCAACACATTGGCTTCACAAGGCAATTTTGACAGAGCTTTGCTACCCAAAAACTACTCTCCCTTTACAATGAGCCCAACACTCCAATTTATAGAAAAAATGAGAAGAGAGAGAGAAGGGAAAATGGAAATCCCGAAATCTGTCCTTCAACCACTTGTAAGAGGCATTAAATGGAGTGAAATTATTGGTATACATTACTTGCAAAAGGCTCCCCATACTGTCCCATGTGCTGCAGCAGAGAAATAATGATGACCATGCCTCTTAATTGCACTCCCAACTACTAAATAAAACACTGTTCTGAACCCGGCCACGTTTTATGAAAAATCTCAATCAATTTCTCATCAAATCTGGAATTTATTGATTTTTGTGCATTGGGCTCGGAGCCACAATTCCAACGGTACCAATTTTGTGTGATTTCGTTGAGAAATGCAAAAGTTATGGCCTTCTGAGTGCGGGCAGCTATTTTGGGTCTGGCAGGCGTTTTCTGTCATTTGACGGGAATGAGCATTAACTGACTGGAGCTGAATATGTTTCTTTTATTTAAATATATCTACCCTCATTAAAATTAAGAAATATAGTTTTTGTGGCGTAGAGGACATCTTGCTCATTCCAGAAAGTTTAATTTTGTGAAAAATCGGAGCTCGGAATCAAAAGTTATGGCCATTTGAAGTTCAACGGGTCAAACGTTGACTTTTCCCTTTGCCTTCGGCCATTTCGGCTTTTCGCGTCCTTCGCGTCCGTGTGTCCCAACTGTCCCAGACACATTCTTGTGCAAAATTTTCCTTGTCCCTTTTTTCACATGGACGATTTTTCCGCCTTTGCGGTCCCATTTTGTACTTTCATCCCGTACTTGTTGATGAAGATCTCTACACCGTCCCATAATTGACTGACTTGGAAAATCCGGGCTGATTCGCGTCCCAGCGGCCGGACATCGCCCTTTTGTCCCATGGACTGTCCTGGGACAAATGTCTAACTTAGCTTATTTCGCCCATTTTCGGCCGAACTTTTATGACGTACTTCGATACGACCTAAAACTGGCGTCCCGGACTTTTTCAGGCTGCCTTAAAACTCCTTTCGACCTGATTTTTTGCGGCCGGTTCGCGTACTTTTGTCCTAGCTTGTCCCAGACGACCCTTTTAACAGTTAGTCAATGGGGACAGTTTTTGAAGCTGAAGGGATTTCCGCGCCCTTTCGCGTATTTGTCCCTTTGTCCCTACTTGCGTCGGGACTGAAGAATTTTCCTGCATGTTATCAAAACTACTTTGAGGCCGGTTCGCGTGGATAACAGGAACTTATGTCCCAAACTGTCCCAAGATTTGCCTGGATCTAGGATTAGCCATTTTTCATGATTTTTCCTGGTAAAGGAGTTTGATTTTTTGCAATTTTTTCTAACCTTTTTCAGAACTTGCTCTCTTCTTCTTGGACAGGGGAGTTAGATGAAATATGAGGGGATTCTTAGAAACATGATTTTTTGCCCTTGAATCAATATTTTGCTTGGGACTAAAGAATTTGATGCATGTTATCAAAATTTACCTTGAGGGGTGAATTTTGGATCAAAACAGTATTCCTAACTTTAACCAAATAATGAAAATACACACTCTACACATCTTTGAATCCAAGGCTCTGAAACCCTAAAACATCCTAGGAGTTTCATATTTCAAATCTTAATTAGGTATTTAGATTTATTAAATGATCTAATTACTTAGCAAATTGGATTAACTACCAAAATTTGGATCAAATTGGACATCTTTAGATAATCAATCTTGGAAGAAATCTGACTCAATCTAAACATTATTCCATGTTCGTTCTTCAGCAATGGCTTTAGGGATCATGAGTCATCTCAATTAATGATTATTATTTCATCAATTTTAATAGAAGACATAGAGTCTAACATCTCCTTATACTTGACATTCCACAACATGATATGCATATTTTTATTAACAATAAACAATTCCTCTACATTTATCATACCATGAAAAATTCTGAAACCATTTTAATATCACTAATCTAAAATTACGATTTATCTTGTTTCCTTAAATACAATGATCTTCATAGAGCTCACCTTGAAGTAATGATAATCTACATAACACTCTAATTGATAATGGATTAGAAATAACCTTTTATGTCATTAAGATGTAATGGTTAGTGGCCCTTTCGTTCATATAATGTTAGTCAAAAATCAAAGTATCTTTATAAAATCACCATGTATGTTCAAATTTGTCCATTTAGAACATAAAATATCTTCCCTTCACTATAGGGTCTGTAAAATTTCATAAGCATAGTCCCAATCCATTGAATTTCCAAGTTTTGTATAATTGTTTACTTGGTAGGACATTCTCCATACATGAACCAAGTAGAATATTTAATCATTACATATTTTCAAATTTCAATCCACTGATAATGAATTCAAGTTACTATTTTCCATGAGTAAGATCATCCATGAACAAAGGAATTAATGATTCATTATTATCTCAAATATACACTTCCCTAAAAGGAGACAAATTGACATTATTTTGAGTTTTTGCAAAGATGAAACAAATTTTCAATGGAAGGGAAATGATGGTTCCATGTTGGTAAGATCAAAAATGTAAACAGACCTAAACCTCCTATTATTCTGGATATCATGGTACAACAAACCAATAATTATGTAATAAAAAATATATCATTAAGATAACTAATTTCCCACATTATTACATTTTTTACAAAAGAACCCCCGAAAAAGATTCAAATTTCACCTTCCAACTGACCAGTGAGTATATATGTTAAATGAGAATATTTGGGTCAGTACTAGAGCTGGATGTGGTGATTCTCCATGAATTTTTCTAAAGTAAGTGACATTCGAATTAATGTGCTTTGTTTTACCTGGATGAAAAAGTTGGAACATTCACAAGATTCAACACACTTGATAACGTAATGAATGTTGGGTGGATTTTCTTTAGGAATACCCATATCATCCAAAATATGATGTAGCCAAATCACTTCACACACATCTCCTCATGTGGCACAATACTCTACCTTAGTGGATGAGAGAGAAAAAATAGTTTGCTTCTTGCTAATACATCAGATAGGTCCAGACCCGAGATGAAAAATATAACCTGTAATTGATTTCTTGTCATCAATAGATCCAGCATAGTCCAAGTCTATATATATCCAATAATAACAAGAAATATTTCAACTCCAAACTCTCCAATTTACCATGATAAATATACCTCAACACATATTTCAAAACTACTTTCAATACCCATTGATATGTTTAGGATATCCTACATGAATTGGAAAGATAGATGATAAAAAAGAAAAGGATTTTATTTGGTATAGGTCAACTAATTGATGACTCCCAATAACTAGTTTTTATAGTGAGTACCATCTACTTGAGGTGAATCCAATGAAATCTAGATAGTTACAAAATTTTTCTATTTTAGTGGACATAGGTTTTAATACTGGATATCCCATACTTTTCTATAGAGTGGTCTTGGCGTATTTCATCTATGGAGATAAAAAATGTGATTATTATTCAAAGTCCATATATCTAACTAATATAATAGTAACAATATCCCAAAATATGTCATGTCAAAGGAAAAGACGAATCATTCTTAACATATTTGACAAGATTGTATGAACTCCCTAATCACAAGATCATCCACATAAAAAAACCAAAATGAAAATATTTGTGGCTATATTTTTTATATAAATATTTGATTCAAAGGGTTTATGATTGAATCCATGCTGCAATAGGTGATCATCTTTTTTAATATAGCATGCCCTAGGTGCTTGTTTGATTCCATAAAGAGACTTAATTAAACAACATACCTTATGAGGATGTTGTTCATCGACAAATCCTTCTGTATGGGGCATGTGTACTTAATCTTTGAGATTGTCATTCAAGAAAGCACTTTTTATGTCCATCGTTTTAATTTTCCATCCTTTTTGTGTTGTCAATATATAGACAACTATAATGGTTTTGATCTTCATAGTGGGTGCAAAGGTATCCTCATAATCAATTCATTCCTATTGAGCATATCCCTTTACAACTGGCCATGATCTATACTTGTCAATAGATCCATTTGCCTTGTCTTTTTTTAAAAAAATACACTTACATCTAATGATAAAAATATGATTATTCTTCAGTCATATCTCTAAGCTAATATAATAGTAAAGTAGCCCAAAATATGTCATGTCGAAAGATTTTTTCAAATCATTCTTAACATATTCGACAAGATTCTATGAACTCCCTAATCACAAGATCATCCACATAAAAAACCAAAATGACAATATTTTTGGCTATATTTTTTATATAAATATTTGATTCATAGGGTTTATGAGTGAATCCATGCTGCAATAGGTGATCGTTTATTTGGAAATAACATTCCCTAGGTGCTTGTTTAAGTCCATAAAGAGACTTAATTAAACAACATACCTTATGAGAATATTGTTCATCGACAAATCCTTATGTATGGATCATGTATACTTATTCTTTGAGATCGCCATTCAAGAAAGCACTTTTTATGTCCATCTTCTGAAGTTTCCATCCTTTTTGAATGTCATCAGTGATCTTAGACATTTCTATAATGGTTTTGATCTTCATAGTGGGTGCAAAGGTATCCTCATATTCAATTCATTCCTACTTAGCATATCCCTTTACAACTAGCCATGATTTGTACTTGTCAATAGATCCATCTGCCATGTATTTGGTTTTAAAAATCCACTTGCATCTAATGAAATTATTTCCTACATGTATATCAACAAGTTCCCATATACTATTCTAAATCAAGGAGTCATATTCTACATCCATGGCCTTCTTCCACCATGGCTGATTGAGTACCTCATGAATTGTATCAAGTTTGATGATATCAACTATTAAACTCATGAGTGTTATATTAACCATTAAAATTACCACTTGGGTACATTTCTAGGTCTTAAAAGCAATTTCCATTCATATGCTTTCTAAGAGAGAAAACTAGTCATTGATAGCTATTTTTGGCCTCTTTTCTTTGTTTCTTGTCTTCTTTATTGCCTTTTGCACCATATAACCCAGTCAATAATTCACTTTCTTATCTTTTATGACTTTGGACACCAGTGCCTAGCTAGGACACCAGTGTTCATGCGCCCTCATCCCCTTTGGGTGCCCCTAACCTATTTCCACTCTACTCATTATTTTTGGGTCTCTTTCATATTTTGGGAATCTTATTTTCTTATGGGACGGCATTCCAGTTGTAAATTATGAAATTCAACCAAATGAATCATATAAATACAAAGCATTATGACCAAAATAAAGGACCCAACTCTAAGCATCTATTATCATCACCTAAGGTTATATCTAAAGGCATTCTAGAGCATTAAAGGCATCCATCTAGAAATCATTCAAAGGACAAGGGGCTGCATTTTCTACATACAATCATAGGAAGGGAAGTTCATTTTTCCATCCACGCATCTATTTACATTAGTACATCTAGCTATTTCCCGCTATCTAGTGCACTTGTACAAGGGCTTCCTAGGGAATGATTATACCACACAACCACAACAACTACATGGAGTCTGAGATGTAGTGCAATGCTCAGTCATAAGTTCACTCATTTGGGTGACCGCTGAGGCCAATCTAACTCCCCATATTGCATTTTTTCTTTTTGATATTTGATGTAGTTTCAGGGTTTTACATGTCATCGTCTCTTTCCAGGTTACAAGTGAATTTTGTGATCATAGTGCAACATACAGGTGACCAAAAATGACTATCAACAATAACCTTGTGACACTAGAAGATTTAGGTTCCGGACATTTTTGCGGTCATAGGTGCCCAATAGCAAACTCCAGCACCCCTGACCCATTCCAGGTGCCCCATTCCAAGCATATAAGACATCTCCAGAATTTTTCGGGCACAATTGTGTTAGTCTTCCCTTCTTGTTTATTAGTTTCTCTATTCTGTACAGTCCCAACATTAGGCATAAATTAGCTAAGTCTTTTACCCTCTCCCTTGCACTTGGGGTTTCTTATTTGTTAGCTTATTTGGTTGTGTCATCTTGTATCTAACAACTATTTATCATATTTTACATTTTTTACTCTGCAATATTATGGTTTAGCATAATTATATTTTTATTAAATCATTTGGTGAACCCATCCATTCAAACCCAACCTTGCCTCTAGACATTTTTGCATTTTTTTATGATGGCTCAATCTTATGAACCCTTTACTGAAGACCACCTTCAAGAGATCAATACTCATCTTGCTAAACATCCACAATATCTAGATCTTATCTTATTCATTTCTCATGAGGAGGCCACTAATCTTGTCAAGCTTAATGTTCCTACATCCACTACTACTTCTATTCCTATTTCTACTCTGTTGGTGAGGGAATTTTTTCGGGTGGACAAATTTGTGAATTCCTTGCCAACGCTCTGGGAATCTAAGTCCCTCTACTTAACCGGTGCAGCTGTCGTGTATGCATGTGTGAGAAAGTGTGGATTTCTGTGGTGGCCTTTCGGCCGGGGATCCAACAGGGGCACTCCACTGACCCTGCGGAAAATGCTTGCAGTTATCTGCAAGGGGGGAATTTTCTATGAAGGTGGGAAAGGGAGTGAGAAAAGAGGTAGGAGAACTAATGTTGCAGGTAGAAAATCAGATTCCTGCACACACTAGTTAGAAACTTCAACACATGCATTTATGAGAAGAAACAACCCTGCAAATGGCAACAAGATGAGATAAGATTGTGAACTCAAAGTTTCTAAAATCTCCTCATCAAAGAGGCTACAAAATCCTTCTTCTTGTATTTATGCTTAGACAAAAGTTGTACATAATGTGGGAATGGAAGAAATTTGAGAATGGAGGGAACTAGAAGAAAATGGCTATCTCCTTTGCTTTCTCTAAGTACAATGCACTCGTGAGTTTACAAGATCAATTGCCAACCCGTACAATGGCGTGAAGAAGCCATTAAATATCTTGCAAGAAATGGTTACAACTTCTTCTTTGTTAGCAAGAAATGGTTTACAATCTTTTCAATCATTCGCGTCCATTCAGATTCTTGATTCGTGAAGAAATGCCAATGGCAGAAAAAACCAGACTTTTCATAATGCAGCCGTTACACTTGTTTTGTAACTTTGAATTTGAACCGTTCATCTTGCCTTTGAAACTTTAAACCAGAGTCATCCACGTGGGAGAAATTTACTGGAGCGGGTGGAGGATGCCTTTTGCATTTTGTGACTTTATAGAGATTTGGCATTTTGGAACATTTTGGTCCCCCTCACCACTTTTGATATGGTCTTGACACGTGGCTTCACTTGAGTGGAGACAGAGTCGCGGGTCACTTTTATAATTTTACCTTTTTTCAATGCGGGCTCAAAAACACAAATTGCTCTGCCGGCCCGCCTCCCCGCTTTGACCTTCGATGTGGGCTTAATATTTGAATTTTTCCCTTATAACATGATCAGGGTTGTGGGTCACTTTATGCCTTTTAGCCCTTTTTACAAAAAGGCTCAAAACCTCAAATCTCTCCGAACGGACCCGCTTCCCCGCTTTGACTTTCCTGCGGGCCCAATATTTGACTTTTTCCTTTGTGATGGGGCTAATGCAGGTCACTTTTTAACTTTAAGCCATTTTAATGAAAAAGGCTCAAATTCTCAAATCTCCCCGATGATCCACCTCCCCACTTTGACTCTTTTGATGCGGGCTCAACATTTGACTTTTTCCTTTGTGCATGATCGGGGTTGCGGGTCACTTTATGACTTTTAGCCTTTTTTCAAAAGAGGCTTGAAAACATTTCAAATTTCTGACCACCTGCTTCCAATTAGATATGTCCATGTACCCATGGATAATGGAGCCAAAATTTGATGGGGAAGAAAATGCCCATCATTCACGACTGTGGAAAAATGCAGAGAAGAAGAAAACTCCACCATTTCGCGCCTGATTTTCAAATTTCTTTCGCGAACCAAGGAATTGAAAACAATACAAGGTTTGATGATCCATGGCCATAGAAAAGATGAAAATTTCATTCAAATGAGGACAACAATAAAATTTTCATGCGTCTAGACAGGAAAATGGAAAATTTATCAAAACGTGCAGACTGGAGAGTTTAAACAACTTCAAAGCATGAATTTCTCTATCTTTTCAGACTTCCAACTTTACTTGAACACTTCTAGAGGGCGTGAGCTCAAAATTTTTGAATTTGACTTAGAAAATGAGGGGGGGATTTTGAGGGTGACAACAACTGGCTCTAGCTTGGGGACATGACATGGACTGAGCATAGTGAAGACATGACATGGGAATCTAGAATCTCAATCTCTAGACCCTGTAATTTGTTGACCAGTGCCTTATCCATTGGGCCTTGCAGATTCATGTACAACTTGAGAAAGAAATATCAGAAGAAGGAAACACACAACACACAAAAAGGAAACACATGACACGCAACAAACAAAACACACAACACACAACAAGGAAAGGGAAACACATGGAAAGGGAAATCACCTATGGTACAAGGTGGGGGACAACCCACTTTCACTAATGATACAATTTCAAGTATTTCCCACTCTGAGGTAATTCCAGTGGTGTTCCATCCAAATATGAGAGAAGAAAAGCATTCTCACCACAAGCTTCATGAATCTGGAATGGGCCGAGCCATAATGAATCAAACTTTCCATGGCTTCCTTTTGGTTCTCTTCTCTTGTCCCATAGCAGGATGAAGTCTCCAAATTTGAATTCTCTTGCCTTGGCCTTCTTATCAAAAATATTCTTTACTTTCAATTGGTGCTCCTTAATGTGATCCACCACTTGGAGTCTATTTTCTTCCAGCTTCTCAAGAAAGAGGATCCTCTTGTCAATGGAATCCTTGTACTGACCATCTTCTATTGCCTGTAGCAGCTTGAGAGCTGGCATCTCGATCGTGAGAGGAATTTTTGCTTCGACTCCATACAGTAGTTGGAATGGTGACATACCTATTGCCTTCTTGGGAGTGATCCTATCCACCCACAATGCGTCGTACAACCTTTTGTGCCAATTCCTTTGATTCTCATTTACAAGCTTGTGGAAAATGGTCACAATGTTCTTGTTGCTTGATTTGGCCTATCCATTTCCTTGTGGATAGTAGTCAAAAGAATGAGATAGGGAGATTCTGTAGCTATAGAAAAACTCGGTCAGCTCTCTCTTGAAGAGAAATAGGTAGCATTATCTGCTACAATCTTCTGTGGCACTCCGAAATGGACTATGATATTCTCCTTGATGAAGTTGCATACTATTTCAGTGTTGGCTTGTTTGGCCGGAATGGCTTCCACCCATTTGGTGAAGTAGTCTGTTGTTGTGAGTACATAGGTGTGCCCTGCACTTGAGTGAGGGTTCAGAACACCAATGAAGTCCAGCCCCCACTGTTGAAATGGTTCTTCAATAACCACAGGCCTGAGTGGTAATGCAGCGAGTTGTGGTCTTCCAACAAACTGTTGGCATGCTTTGCATTTAGAAACCCAATCTTGAGTGTCCGCAAAGATGGTGGGCCAATAATACCTTCCTCAGAGGATCTTGTGTGCAGTGACCATTGCTGAAAAATGTCCACCACATGCTTGGTCATGGTATGCTTTAAGAAACTTTTCTTGTTGCTCTTTATCTACGCACCTGAGGAAACAACCATCCAGGCCTCTTTTGTAAAGTGCATGATTCCAGATTACAAATTTAGCTTCCTTCAGCTTGAGTGTTCTCCTTTTCTTGTAATCAAGATGGGGAGGGAATTCTCCATAAGTCAGGTAATAGGCAATATCAACATACCACTCATCAGTAGTGGTGACAAAGAGAACCTGTGGGTTGTCTTCTGAACAAGTTGAGCAAGCACAGTTTTCTTCGCCATGTTGAACTTTGAGTGTTTCATCTTCAGCAATCAACTTGCACAAGCCATTTCCCCTTACCAGATTGGAGGGTTGAATCTCCAAGTCATATTCTTGAGTCTTTGCAATCCAATTTCCTCTTTTAGCTCTGGGATCCTACTGTGTCAAGATGGACTTGATTGCACTGTCGGGGACCATCACCACCGTATGGGAATTGAGGATGTAAAACCTGAAGTTTTTTATAGCCTTGACCACTGCATAGGCATGCTTCTCCAATTGGTTGTATTTTAGCTCATGCTTTTTCAAAGGACAACTCATGAAAGCAATAGGTGCTTCCATGCCTTCATCATTTTTCTGAACGAGAATGACAGAGAGTGTATGTTCTGATGCATAACAATACATGATGAATTCTTTGTTAAAATCTGGAGATACAAGAGTCGGAGCCTTGGCAATGGATTTCTTGATCTCTTCGAATGTTTCCTTCCCTTCATTGTTCCATTTGAATTTTTCTTGTGGTTTCATCATGGAAGTGATGTGCTTCGTCAACTCAGCAAACTCAGGCACAAAATGATGAAGAAAGTTCACCTTTCTGAAGAATGAATGAACTCCTTTCTTGCTTGTGGGTAGGGCTAATGCTTGAATGGATCTAATCCTCTCAGGATCAATGTGTGCTCCATGTTTTTTCACAATGTGCCCCAATAACTTGCCTTCTGTGACTCCAAAAATGCACTTTTTTGGATTTAGTGATATGCCATGTTTCCTACACCTTGCAAGTACCTGTTCCAAGTGATAGATATGATCTCCCCTCTTCTTTGAAAATACTGTGAGATCATCAAGATATATGAAAATGCAATGCTTCAGATCTTTGAAGGCCAAATCCATCACCCTTTGGAATGTAGCTCCTGCATTGATTAGGCCAAAAGGCATTCTGTTGTAGGAAAAAGTGCCCCAAGGTGTTGTAAAGGTTGTCTTGGTGCGGTCCTCCTCTGCCACTTTGATTTGATTATATCCTAAGAATCCATCAAGTAATGAAAGCATTTCAGATCCAGTGACTACTTGCAGGATATGGTCCATGATAGGAAGAGGATAATTGTCCTTTAGTGATGCCTGGTTCAGGTTGCGAAAATCTACACATATCCTTATTTCACCATTCTTCTTCCGCATTGGCACAATGTTAGCCACCCACGTTGAATGGTGGATGGGAAAGATGATCCTTGCATTAAGCATCTTCATTACCTCCTCCTTGATGGTATCAACAATCCTTGGGTTGTACGGCCTTTGTTTCTACCTGCAGGGCTTAACACCCTGCTTCAAAGGAATTGAGTGATGCATTTCCTTTGGCTGGAAGGATTTGAGTTCATCATAAGAGTAGGCCAAGACATCTGAGTATTTCTTGAGTAATGCAACAAACCTTCTTTTTTCTTCAGGAGAGCAACATTTTCCAATATTGACCATCCTTGGCTCCTCTGGGGTACCAATGTTTTCTTTATCAAAATCAGTTGGGCACCGAGAAGATTGCTTTTCTTTCTCTTGAATGAATCTGTCATGTTTGTCAAAGAGGTCTTCTAAAGAGACTAGGCCTTTGGGAATTTTGTTCCCTTTCAATTTGATTACTCCCTCATCATCAATCCCTTCAATTCCTTCTTTCTCTTCTTTGGGGACTACTTCTCGGTGTGGATTTTCACCTCCTTCGAAGAAGAGATTATTGAAATTATCCCTTTGCTCTAAAAAGGCTAGAATTTGGTTATCATCATTGAAGACTTGCCAATGATTTGCATTGTCTGGTACACTAGGCCTGAATACCATTTCAATGGTCACTTTGTCTTTACCAAAAGAAGGATGAGGTGTCACTAGGGAAGCTGACACTGCAAGAGAATCAGCCTTTTCATTTTGTTCCCTTGGAATAGCTTCAATGGAAAATGCATCAAAAGATTCAATGCAGTCCCACACTCTATTTCTGTAATGCCAGAGTCTTGGATTCTTCACCTGATATTGTTGGTGGACCTACTTTACTACAACCTCTGCATCACCTCAGCATCTCAGTTTCTTGATTCCCATGTCCTC
Source organism: Taxus chinensis (assembly GCA_019776745.2). NCBI lineage: Eukaryota > Viridiplantae > Streptophyta > Pinopsida > Cupressales > Taxaceae > Taxus > Taxus chinensis. Next base: position 162,741,383 of record CM034157.1, read on the forward strand.
TTCTGCACTCATGCCTAAGAGTAGTGCTTCATACTCTGCAGTGTTATTTGTATTATCAAATTGCAGCTTGTAGGAAAATGGGTACAACTCATTGGAAGGAGAGTACAATACTACACCAGCTCCCAAGCCCACACTGGAATGACTACCATCAAATTCCATTGTCCAAATTTGATCTTCCTCTTCCTCCATGAGAAGTGGCAAGTTCTCCTCTTTTTCTGATGTGAGGAAGTAGTTTCCTAGCCCACAATCTTGAAAGAGAATGTTTGCTTTCGGATCATCAGACTTTCGTACTGTGAACTTCATCTTTCTTACTGGTAGCAACTTCTTCATCTCACCTTTTACTGGGATAGTTGCAGATGACCAATCCATTTTTATCTCTCCACCCAGGTCTCTGCAGAAACTCCTACTCAATAGCATACCAAAGGATGTTGGGATGTCTGCTACCAGTATGGTTAGGAGCACCTTCTTGTCTGGAAAATCAGCTAGTGCTACCTGTGCATCTTTGATTCTTCCTACCAATGGCACTTGTTTGGATTCCATTGAGTAGTAGGTGCCATTTACCTGGGTCAAGGTGAGGCCTAGAGAATTTGCAACTTTGGCTGGCATCACATTGTCTGAGGCTCCAGAATCTATGATACAATTATTTAGCTGGAAGCCTTTAATGAGGAGTGACAGGTAGAAAGGTTCAACCCTGTTGGTTTTGGAGGCACTGAGGGCTAGCATGTTTTGGGAAGGTGGTGTGGATGGTGTGGGTAGTAAGCCTTTAGAATTAGGACTCGAGGATACAGGGTTACCACCACGAACTGTATTAATGAACCTGTCAAACTGGGCAGGGTGTGTTTGTAGGTATTCTATTTCTGAGAGCTGGACTTTGGTTTTGCTTGCATGTTCCACAAAGTCAAATGGGGTTATGGTGAGTGAGGAAGAGGTTCCAGAAATGGAGGAAGATTTACATGGTAGAGGATTTGCTACTTTGGGTGTTGAATTCTCCTTTTCGGGTGTAGCAATTGGCTTGGAAGGGGGTGAGGGTGTAGCTTTTGATTGAACCTTAGATGTTTTTGCAGGAACAACATTTAAAGGAGAATTGTTCGTAGCAACTTTTAAGCTGGGAGAAGAATTAGATGACTTACTTGGCATAGTAGCATGATCCCTGACAACCAGTGAGTCTGGTTTTTCTTTGGCCGACTCCATAGAAGGTGGTAATGGTGATCCTCTGTTGATCATTTTATTTTGTGTGACCTCTGGAGGAGAATCTTCTTTATTCTTCTTATCCTTTACCACAACCATTGAGGATGAAGCACCTTTCCTGGATTGTGCATGAGTGAAAACAACACATGAGAAACTTGGAGCTTCTTCATCATCCTCATCTTCATCATCAACGTACTCAATTAGGCCATTATGCATATCAACTTCCTCGACCTCAAGATAGTTTTCATAGTCTTCCATATTTTCTTCTTCAGTTTCATCAATTTCTGCTTCCTCCTCCAGCTCTTTGGTGTCACAGATGGCATTGACTGGTGGTGCTTCAAGAGCAAGCTGATGAGGAGGTGGAGCAATCCTTGGCCTATCTGGAGGGTTTGGTTCCTTGAAGCATTCTGCATTGTGATCTGAGATAGTTACTTCTTCAAGGCAACCAAGTCATTTGCCATTTTTTGGAACATCGGATCTGTGGTGACAGAGTTTGAATTCTGACCCTTTTGCTTTCCATTGGGGCCTTTCACCTTTCTGGAAAGGATTAGATCATCATCGGTTTCTATTGCATAGTCCTTGGCTTCCCTCAATGTTCTTGGTTGGGCTCTTCTAAGGAAGAAACCTACTTCTGATGGCAAAGCACTGATGAAAAACCTCTTCAAATTATTTTTAGGAGGCACCACATCTTCAGGGATCCTTCTTATCACTCTATCATATCTTGCTATGAAGTCTCTCATTGACTCAGAGGTTTCTTTCTTCATTTGTACCAATTGGACCAAAAGATCCTGACAATCTTCTGTGCTCTTGAACCTGTGTTCGAATGCACTTCTTATATCCTCCCAACAGGTGATGGACCTCGGTGGTAGCATGTAGAACCATTCGGCAGCTTTCTCTTGAAGTGACTCCACAAAGAGTCAGACTGACACATCTTCATCCTCAACACCCAACACACCGCAAGCAGTGATAAATGCTGCTACATGCTCTTCAGGGAGTTGAGAACCATCCCCTCTGAATTTTGGGAAGTTTTTTCTCGAGCCTCTCGGTAGCTCATGGAGTGGTTGAGCAAGAGCCAGTGGACCAGTGTTTCCTCCCCATGGTACATTAGGCCTACGGGCCTCACGATCATGTTCATGCTCATGATCATGATCCCCCATTCTATTTCTATTTCTAGCTTCCAACCTTGCTAAGGTTGCGGCTTCTGTTGCTGCTCTTTCATCTGCCTCGGCTTGAAGTCTCTCGATTTCTTTGAGTTGAGCTCTTATTTCTTTGTCGGCTCTCACCTCTCTTTCTCTAGCTTCTTCTTCGGTCTTCACATCAGTGAAGTCTACAAGGTTCTCGTTGATGTATGGAAATTCACCATCCAAAGGATTGGCAACACTCAGGTTCCCAACGTGACCGGTTGCTTGAAAAGGAAGCCTCTGGATTCTGAGTAGCTCTTGTCTCCTTTGAAGTTCCTCAAAAATGGGATCAGTTTGTCCTCCTTGTCTCTGTTGTTGGGTGAATCTTCTATCCGCTAGCTTGAAAATCTATGCTCTTCTTTGTGGTGCTGGAATTTGTCTTTGCCTCTCCAATTCAGCAGCACATTCTTCTTCAAGGTCCAGAATTCTCGTGGCAATGAAGTAGTGATTGGCACTTTGTCTATTATGCCAGATAGCTTCCCTCAAATCTGAAGCAATGTCTTCTTGGATGTGGAAGAGAAATTTGGGTCTTTCAACAGGAGGGTTTCCCAGAATAGCCATGATTTGAATCCATGTGGCTCATATAGCCATTCAAATTCTAGAAATTTTTCTCTTTTTTGAATTTTGAATTTTCTGACCTTGCGGTCACATTCAGGTGCAGATGCTGCTAAATCTGCCCCATGGTGGGCGCCAAAAACTGTTGGCGAGGAAATTTTTCAGGTGGACAAATTTGTGAATTCCTTTCCAATGCTCTGGGAATCTAAGTCCCTCTACTTAACTGGTGCAGCTACCATGTATGCATGCGTGAGAAAGTGTGGATTTCTTGTGGTGGCCTTTCGGTCGGGGATCCAACAGGGGCACTCCACTGACCCTGTGGAAAATGCTTGCAGTTATCTGCAAGGGGGGAATTTTCTATGAAGGTGGGAAAGGGAGTGAGAAAAGAGGTAGGAGAACTAATGTTGCAGGTAGAAAATCATATTCCTGCACACACTAGTTAGAAACTTCAACACATGCATTTATGAGAAGAAACAACCCTGCAAATGGCAACAAGATGAGATAAGATTGTGAACTCAAAGTTTCTAAAATCTCCTCATCAAAGAGGCTACAAAATCCTTCTTCTTGTATTGATGCTTAAACAGAAGTTGTACATAATGTGGGAATGGAAGAAATTTGAGAATGGAGGGAAGTAGAAGAAAATGGCTATCTCCTTTGCTTTCTCTAAGTACAATGCACTCTTGAGTTTACAAGATCAATTGCCAACCCTTACAATGGCGTGAAGAAGCCATTAAATATCTTGCAAGAAATGGTTACAACTTCTTCTTTGTTAGCAAGAAATGGTTTACAATCTTTTCAATCATTCGTGTCCATTCAGATTCTTGATTCGCGAAGAAATGCCAATGGCGAGAAAAAACTAGACTTTTCATAATGCAGCCGTTACACTTGTTTTGTAACTTTGAATTTGAACCGTTCATCTTGCCTTTGAAACTTTAAACCAGAGTCATCCACGTGGGAGAAATTTACTGGAGCGGGCGTGGAGGATGCCTTTTGCATTTTGTGACTTTATAGAGATTTGGCATTTTGGAACATTTTGGCCTGCTCACCCACTTTTGATATGGTCTTGACACATGGCCTCACTTGAGTGGAGACAGAGTCGCGGGTCACTTTTATAATTTTACCTTTTTTCAATGCGGGCTCAAAAACACAAATTGCTCCACCGGCCCACCTTTGACCTTCAATGCTTTGACCTTCGATGCGGGCTTAATAACTTTTGACTTTCTCCCTTATAGCATGATCGGGGCTGTGGGGCTATGGGTCACTTTATGCCTTTTAGCCCTTTTTACAAAAAGGCTCAAAACCTCAAATTCTCCACCGACCCGCTTCCCCGCTTTGACTCTTTTGATGTGGGCTCAAGATTTGACTTTTTCCTTAGCATGTGGGGCTGCGGGTCACTTTTTAACTTTAAGCCCCTTTTTACAAAAGGCTCAAATTCTCAAATTTCTCCCCGACAATCCGCCTCCCCGCTTTGACTTTCCAATGGCTCAACATTTGACTTTTTCCCTCTTCGCATGATTGGGGCTGCGGGTCACTTTATGACTTTTAGCCTTTTTTACAAAGAGGCTCAAAACCTCAAAGTTCTCCACCGACCCGCTTCCAATTAGATATGTCCACGTACCCATGGATAATGGAGCCAAAATTTGATGGGGAAGAAAATGCCCATCATTCACGACTGTGGAAAAATGCAGAGAAGAAGAAAACTCCACCATTTCGTGCCCGATTTTCAAATTTCTTTTATGAACCAAGGAATTGAAAACAATACAAGGTTTGATGATCCATGGCCATAGAAAGATTGAGAATTTCATTCAAATGAGGACAACAATAAAATTTTCATGCGTTTAGACAGAAAAATAGAAAATTTATCAAAACGTGCAGACTGGATAGTTTAAACAACTTCAAAGCATGAATTTCTCTATCTTTTCGGACTTCCAACTTTACTTGAACACTTCTAGAGGGTGTGAGCTCAAAAATTTTGAATTTGACTTACAAAATGAGGGGGGATGGACACTTATCCTCTCTCTATAAGGACCTCCAAGTTCAAATCCGTCAACCTTAGTAGGCTACTTCTTGTGCATCTCCATCTCTTGATTCCACCATACTTCTTCATACTCCTTTCGCACCCACCATTTCTACTTATGCACTTCCTCCAAAAAAATTCACCCCTAATTTTCCCACCTTCAACAGCCATGGTAACCCTCAAGAGCATCTCTGAACTTTTCATGTGCCATGTCTAGATTATACTGATGATCATACTTTACTAGTAAATCTCTTTCCTAGAATCCTCCAAGATTATGTTATACATTGGTTTTACGATCTACCTGTCTATTCGGTAACATCATTCATGCATTTATCTATTACATTTCTTGCACATTTTTCAATTAAATACGGTTCAAAAATATCTTACGCTTGACTTGCATAAATTAAACAAGGATTTGATGATCATCTAGCAGACTGTATATTACGATATAAGAACAACCTAGCTAAGATTTATAATGTACTATCGGATTTTGAATTGTAAGATCTATTTGTCCAAAGTCTTTTATCTTTATTACAAGAGATATTCATCTTTGAAACATGTCTTTTATTTGATCATCTATGTCATACTCTTAAATGACGTGAATTAAAACTTATCTCTATGAGAAAAATCAAGTACCATGATCAAGCTTCATCATCTTATAATCAATTTCAACGAAAATCTAGTTTCAAGCCATCTCCTAAGCCAATTGAAGAAAAATCTACTGTTAACACTATTATTACTCCTAAAAATCTTAAATTCCAACCTCCAAAGCGTGCATTTACTAAATTACCTTGTGCTCCACACCTTAAATTTTTGTAACTTCTTGAGAGCAATCTTATTACGCTTCCACCATCCTTACAATGAATCTTCCCATCCGTCTTGCCCTAAGGGCCGCAACTATAACAAAAATGATATATGTGACTATCATCAATGTTTTGGGCATTACACTAATCGATGTTTCAAACGTAGGCATCTCATTCAAGATCTTATCAACAATAATGCAATTGATATCCCTGAGCCTTCGACATCCAATCCGGTCAATGACAAAAAAAATCTCAAAATATTCAATGATCCATTGCCCAAACATGACAAGAAAGTTGTTGATTCTTCAGCTAATCAAGCATATCGTGCAATGCCTCCTCCTTCATTGGGGGCTCTTAATTTTCTAGCTTCTCATACCGATGCATCTCGACCAATCATCACTTTCTCTAATCACAATTATCAAGTTGCATTTTTTTCTAATAAATTACATATCAATACTTCTATTAGACCTCATTCTATCAATAACACTATGAATAATTCATCGGATCCTATTTGTGTGTTTTCTCTTGCAATCCTCGTCATTATCAAGTATCCACTCTCTCAAATTTCATATCCAATTCCCAAATTTTATGGTTACATCAAGCTCCCAATCACATTTGGGCCTCTCGTCATGCTTGTGTCATTTGTTGTGGCACCTTCAATCTAAGGTTGTGACATGCTCTTAAGTCTTCTTTGGCTCTATTCCATGAAGGTTGTCTTTTCCATGACCTACTTATGTCTCAGATTCACTCACAATAAGTAATTTGATAATATCAAATGTGTTTCACCATCTACACCGGATCCTCTTCCTCCTCTTGAGGTTTTCCTCTCACTAACTACAGCATCTAGGTCCCTTAAGCCTCTCAAATATAAGGCATCTTCTGCACCTATTCACACACAACCTACTCACGTCCGCATATCATTCTACCAGTCCATATTTTCAGCCTAAGTTGCATGCTCGAGAAGGCCCTTCACATATGAGTTTGTCACCTTCTTCACATCCTCGGTCTACTTCTCATAAGTTCTCATCACCTCCTCGATCGACTTCTCATAGGTTCGCATCACCTCCTTTGTATCCTTCCCATAGGTGCTCATCACCTCATCATTCTCTTCCAAATAGGTGATCATCACCTCCTAGGTCCACTTCATATGGGTGTTCACCGTCTCTTTCAACACATAGGTCTCACTCACTAATAGGTTATCACTCTTATGCATATCCAATCTCAAAGTATGGTCACACGCCTTTATCTCCTCACACATTGGATGGAGGAACCTTTTCATTCACCTTTTTTGGATAGCTTGATCATCATCATACACTTGGGGTGCATCATGTTTATTTCTCTCCCCCTCCTAGCATTATCAAGTGTCTCTTATTTATAATATTATGCTATGTGATTTGTAATTATTATTTCTAAGCATGCATCTTACACAACTTGATACACGTGTCGTATTGTCACTACCCTATGACACACTCTAGTTCCAAGGCTCATGCTCAACTGTTGAGGGTATAAATATGAAGTTAACCTCACATCAGTCATCCACTCTTCATGTTATATGCTTCATTGATCTAGCTATCTAGCACACACGTTCAAACCATTTCCCGATGACACACTCTTGTTCCATGGTTCATTCTTGATTGTTGAGGATTATTTCATAAATAATCCTCATATCATACTCATACACATTCGTTGGGGGGCACACTTCTCCTATCACATTCACATTGCATACCATTCCATCTCACTCACTCACAGCATATTGCATATCTTGGTTGCACTTATTCTTGTTTTCCTATACTCACATGTTACACTTTGTTTACTATGTTAGTTGGGTATCTAGTATGTCATTATCTTTTCTATATACACATGTGTGTTCACTTTTTCTCTAATTGTGAATGTGGAATTTCTACAAATATTTACGCACATCAAATATTCTCTACATGGTACCTCTTATCAGTCCCACCGAGGCTCCTGGGGGAATCTACATTTCTACTCTTACACATCACAGGTGTTATTGTTTCATTATTTATTACTTCCTATTCTTCTTAGCACACTATTTTTAATGGATTTATACATTATTTGACATACTCTTTATCTTTCTAACATGCTAACGGGTGCTTCACGTGCAACATTTTTCTTGCAAGAAATATTTTCCACCTTGGTTGTCTAATAATTTTCTTTTTAGTGTTTTCCACTGTATGTTATTTTTTTTGGTCTATGACCTTTGTCTTATATGCACATTGTATGCTTTTGGCTGCTTCGTCCTTTATTGCCTTGTGACATTGTGAGTAAAGTCCCATGTATGAAGCCCACTTTTCGCAGTCTCTCTTTTGTATGCACATTTTCTTGTTTCATTGATTTTCTATGACATGCTTGCTTCTTTTTTACTAACACATATATCTAGCCACTTTTTTTGCATGTTCCTTGGTTTCTACCATGCATGTTCCCTCCCCTATAATATATCCACTTTAGTTCAGTAGTAGGTCCTCTCTTTAGGCCACATTCTCCTAGCAACATCGCACGCACCCAAAATGAGGGGGGTATACATTGGATGAATCAGTCACCCCATATAACAGTACAACATAGTTTAGCATAGGAATAGAACAGGCTATAGTTACATAAATGGCCCAGAATATGACTTGGGTCCTCAGTTCAGCACAAACACTAGCGCCCACATATAGACACTAGCCCCTGGGCGCTCCTGACATTTCCTGGGTGCCTATGACTAGGGGAAGTTACAGTTACTTTTTCATATCAGCACAGTTTCCAGTAGTTCACAGAGAAATTTCATAGGATAAAGTGTTTCCCTTAGAATACAAAATGCATGCAATCTCCTACTATCTCCTTTTCAACATGGAATAATATGGAACAATACAGAACTAAACATGGGACATACCATCTGCAGTGGTGCCTATTTAGGAAGTACTCATGGAAGGAGAGTAATACTAGACCTCTCTCCCCAACACTCTTCTATCGTGGCATGATATTTCCTAAAAAAACTCGCACTTTGTGTGAGATCGCCCAAAAAAACTCATTCTTAGCATGAGATCGCCCAAAAAACTCACTCTTGGCATGAGATCACCTAAAAAACTCACTCTTCTACAACATGATCAAGATATTTTCAATCCCTTTTACACTTTTTCACATCAAGTACACACTTTCCTTACTACTACTTTTATATACTTTTACAAACTTTTGCATACTTGGATCAAATGTTTCATATACATGACTTTGACTACTCTTTTGTTCTTCTTTTGCATGTTTTGTCCTTGATATGCAACAATAAGCAGCCCTACATCAAGCACAATGACAAGTAAAATATGGTACAACACAATACACTTCACTTCCTCTTTCTTAGCTTCCACGCTTCATTTTTATCACTTCACTCTTTCACTTTTTTCCTTAACGCGCTATCACCATCACATTCTATGTGGTTATAAGGTACACATTTCTTATCTACTTTATGTTATTGAGTATTCACTCAAAAACATAAAGTGGGGGAAAATGTAGATACAAAATCATGCACTTGGGTATATTTTTAGGTCCTAAAATCATTCTTGTATTCATATGATTCCTAAGCGAGAAAACTAGTAATTGACAACTATCTTTGGCATCTTTGCTTTATTTCTTGTCTTCTTTATGGCCTTTTATAGACTACAATCCAGTCGGTATTTCACTTTCTTATCTTTTATGACTCTGGACACTAATGCCCAACCAAGACACCAACGCTCAAGCACCCTCGTCCCCTCTAGGTACCCTCGACCTCATTCCACTTTACTCGCTCTTTTTGGGCCTCTTTCATTTTTTGGGAATCTTATTTATGGATCATCCTTTCAGTTGTCTATTACGATTGGGTGTATGTAAATTTTTAATCACACAAAGACAGTGTAATGGATACCCTGATAGGGGAGGAAATGAAGCCAACAAAGAAGTGGAAGGGGACGAAGAAATAGATAAGGACAAGGAGAAAATATTTGGAGGAGATATAAGTGCAATTTATTTGGTGGATGAACTTTGAAGGCACTGTAACTACTCTTCTTCCTTTATTTGTAAATAAAAAATGATTCAGAGAAATTTTCATGAACCACTACAATGAGAGTGGTGGATCAAAACAAGGTGGTGGAGGCACCACACTATAGAGACAATTGTAAAATTTAGGCCTCGTCGTTTGATTCTCTGAATGTCAATAATTTCTTTCAAATAATGAAGGGGTGAAAACTTGCAAATAAACATGATTTTACTCTGACAAGGGATGAAGATAAAAATCAAGGCATAATTGGTTGTGATAATATAGGTTCCCAACATGTGAAAAATTAGTGAATACATACACATTTCTTGTTAAATAAATTTGACAGCATATCAAATGCAAATAAAGGAAAAAATAATATAAGATAGTAATATTGAAAATTCAAATTAACAGAGCCCAACTACATATTTTAGACACTTTTTCTTTGGAAACACCTATTGCGGAGTATCTTTACTTATGAAAATGACTTCACTATGGAACAATAATGAAAGCATATTTATCATAATCGTTAACAAATGAAAAATTGATTCATATTCACAATGTTATAAAGCAACATAAAATATTTCCAACACTTGCATGGTAAGCACAATTAGAGTAAACAATAGAAGGTCTAGGTTTGCACAACCCTGTCAATACGTTAAAAATAGGGGAAAAAATTCAAATATGAACATGGTTTGAAGAAGTGTTATATTTTCCCTATTCAGGTTAGTAATCATGTATATATCTTATTTAGGTTAGTAATAAACCTCAAAGAATCAATATATATGTTAAGGAATAGTATTATACTAAGACAAGAATGTTGAATTTGAGTATTAGCTACAAGATATGTGTATCAAATTACGATGTTCTTGATATTATCATAATATCATAAAAAACAAGTAAAATTTCCCAAGACATTTTTGAGCATAACGGATATAAACTTGTAGTTAACTCGATGAACCTAAAATGATTTCTTATGAGAAATCACACATATTTGAAATTTTAAACTCAATAAACTTGAAATTATTTCTTATAAAAAATCACACATGTATTTGAAATTTTAACAACATGAACAAAAATTTACACATTATTTTTAATAATAGTGACAAACCTTAAATGACATTTATACCCTTCTCTTATCTTTATGTCTTGATCAAATTATTATTTTAAAATTATTTTTCAAAACCAATTATTTCTTGTACATATAGTGATGAATAGTTAAATGGATTTTCTATGATTGATGACCATCGAAGAAATTTAAGGCATCTATTCTTCTCTAGATTTGGTATATATTATTGTCAAAATCATAATTGTTTTAAGACACTTTCATATTTTTTGCGGTGATTTAGATGCAAATATCAATACAGTTATTGCGGCAGCATCATGAAAGTCTTGTTTAATATATCATTTGATTTCTAGTTAAATTTGATATAACAACACATAATAAATTTAAATTGATACACCTTATCCTTTTGAATAATTAACACTCTCGACAAAAGTTGATCTTAAATGAGATCAAAAGTTGGATTGGGCGAATATGACTGTAAATAAGAAGTTAATGACAATACTCCATATTATGACATATACGTTTATGTCAACGAAGCACTCAATCAGTATATGGAGAATAATTTAAATTTGACGCTTGTTTACATTTTTTTCTTTTATAACCATAAAAAAAAATTGTAGATTTTTTAAACCATAATATCCTATCTACATATTTACAATATATACATTACATATCTAAATATAAAATTATATATAATATGAATATTAATATTTGTTAAAATAAACAAAACAAAAATTATTTTATTCATTTTTTAATCAATATTGGATTAGTAATATTGTTTTGTTTAATGGGCATAAGTGGATGTCAAATTTAAAGCTTCGGGGGTAAAATCAGATAATTTATGTTAATTGCAAATCTAGCGCTTCAGACTATATGTGATTGGGTGAATGCTTACAAACTTATAAATAAATGAGTATTATGTGTTTCTGTAGTCAATATTAATATTTGACTCTTAATATTTACGAAAATGTGAGATCTGAGACTACCTAACAACCGTTAAAAAATTCTATAGAAAGAAAAAAAAAATATTTGCAAGAGTTTTCTCTCAACAAAATTTTAACTGACATGTGCATCTAAGTTGAAATTCCAAGACAGCTTTGAAGAATATCAATACCAAGCGTTGTTATATTTATGGAAGTTCTATCTCATAAGACAAGTGTAGATGATTGTATGCCCATAGAAATGATACAAATCTCTTCCAAATCGATGGGTTCCCAAGAATTCTCCTTAGCTCACAACATTGATGAAAATTTGCAACTAACATTCATCAGCCTTATCACATCAGTCAACCATTACAACATAAGATTCGATTGAATATCTACTCCAATAGAGAGAAATTTTGGGATAGAAAAATCCAAAAAATCCACCAAATACTAAAACCCAAACACCCTCATTTCAATTTCAAAAACCCTAAAAAAACACAATTTCAAGAAAACCAGTAACACATTGTGTAGAGGGGTGATCTATACCTTGCAATTTAATGATGTGTTGTATGTATGCTTTTTCAATTAAAACATTATAAAATTGTAGACAAAAGGCAAGAGCCCAACACATATTCAAATGGAAGGAAAGCTAACAGGTAGTAGAACATGGAACTATGTCGAAGAAAAAGAAAATGACCACATAAGTTTTTTTATAGGAAAAGCCAATAGGGTAACTAAAATGCCTATTATATACATATCAATATCTTACCATTTGCAAGGGCTAGACAGGATGTGCTTCCCTTCTTAGCCAAGGTCGTATGCATCATTCATCATATTTCATTATTTGTATATGTCCTATGTCCTCACTCAATCTTATTGTTCTTTTTACTCCCTATTCATGAAAAATGAGTCTAATACCCATTGCAATTTGACTATAACGAACTAAATGGAACAGTAAAAATGATAGAAAAAATCAATTTTGATATAAAAAATATTCAATGAGTAGTAACTAAGGGAAAACAAAATTTTCATTTAATTCAAAAAGACGAATAAGGCCATCTAATATGAGAAGTATTTCGCCCTAAGGAAATAAAATGGAGTATTATAAAAGTTATTTGAAATAAAATTTGTTGTGGAAATATGAAATAAATAATAAGGGAATTAAAAATAATATTTTCATTTACCTCTGAAAGAAAGTAAAAGGAGATTAGTACCTAAAATAAGACAAAGTCGGTAAAAAGGTTACATCAACTAAAACATCATATTGAAAAATGTTCAAAATAGAATAATGAAAGGAGAGAGTTTGATATATTCTTGATTAAATTCCAAATGAAGCACATATGTCCTATACCGAAGCTTTTATGAAACTACAACGGCACAATGCAATGTTCAGATAACTAAAACAGAGTAGCACCAAGGTTAAATATAGTAGAAATTCATACATGAAAAATATGATCAAGAGAAATACGAAAAAAGAATGGATCCAGGGGAATGTACAAAAAATTATAAAACTTATATCTTAAGCAACACATTAACCAATAATAACAACCATATATTTCATTTATAAACACCAAAAAAAAAACCATGTAATAAACTCAAACTATACGCGCACTGCATGATCAGTTCTCTAAGGTTGGGTCCCTTTAAAACCAAGTTCTTTCAATTTTTCAGGAACCAAATGTTTTTTAAGTGGCAGAATCAACCAGTACAATTTTTTTATCGCATGAATCATTGTCATTTCCTAATATGTTCACATCCATTTTCTTTCCTCTGCTTATTCCTAAGTATGTATGAAGCAATCAAGTGAAGTCAAATATCATAGAAGGAATTCATTTAATTAAGAAAACCATGGATTGGATAAACTATAAGTTGGCACTTTAACATTGTAAGTATCAGACCTACAGTGATAAGAAAGTCCCTTAGGCCTAAACAATTGACGCACATAGAACCTGTGAACCAGAAAAAGTTATCCGCTTTCATGGTTTGGAATTTTTAATAAAAGAAAGACAAGTGTGAGAGCAATGATCTCTTGACACAAGCCCACTGTCATATTCACAAGCTTTTCATATTCTCACTCTGACATCACCTTGCATGCGCCCTCCCATAGAGGGTGAATGCACATGGCGTAAAATAATTTCTCTCATTTGTAAGTTCCGGAGAGGATGTGCTTCTCTTTTTAGCAAAGGTCACCTGCACACTCAAATAGCAAGGCATTTCATTTAGGGTCATGGCCGCCTAAAGACACAAACTAAAAACCACATAAATTATGGATATAGAGGATCTAAGAGAGAGGAGCTAGTAGTTTTGCACCCTAAGTTGAGGGGTGTACAACACAAATAGAAATACATCAAATTTTGGAAAAAAAAAATAGCCTTTAATAGATTTTTTTATTTTTAATCTAAATAATTATTTTTAGTATTTTTTATTCTATGGAAAGTGGTTTTTAAAGGGATTTAAATCAAGAAGTTTTCCATACAAAGGAAAAAAAAGGGTGGACCATTAGTAGAGCATTATGTCATGCACTTTTTTCCACTTATGTGGCATCATGTGATTGGTGATTCTTTGATGTGATTTGATGTGACACATTTTATTGGCTACTTTTTTTTCAAATGTTGAATGACACATGTACTAGTCACTTTACATATACCCTCACCATTATTGGTCCATGCTCCACTATTGGCTCCTCTCCCTTAACACTCTGGGAAAATTTTTTGCTCTAGAGAAAACCAAACACAGACACATTGATTTGACAAGTGAAAACATATGATAGGCTTTCATTGTACTCCACACCAACAAAGCACCGCCTTGGGTTAAATTGCAACACACCATCTAAAATACTTTAAAGCTACAAAACTAGTCGCATATCGATTTTAGCAATCACGGTGTGGTTACAAAAATATAAGTTGATTTCAAAGATCGAGAACATACCATGGATGAGGGGAGAGCATGGCAGCCAAATAAATGGCCAAAATCTATTTGATCAACGTCTTTTTACTAAACGCAAACCACAATCGTTCAAATTTGTAACATGTGTTAGATTTCGGGGAGTTCATCCCACTTAGAAATGCCTTTTGGTATAAATATATGGATTGGAACTCGAAATATTTAACACAACGCATTGTAAACAAACTGCTTTAAGATGGAATGGAACCCAGGACCTAAATTATCTAATTTGAGGCTTTAAAAACGTAAAATTTGATTAAAAGGAGAAAATGAAACTAATGGGCAGAGATAAAGCGATGTTAACCTCCCATCAACAAACTAATTGAACATTATAATTAAAAGATAAAGTTAAACGACAGTGTGTAGAAGTAAATGTATAATGAAAATCATAAACATAACTACTCGGATGCTCAATTTCTTAGCTTTCGTGCAGGTTCTTTCTGATGTCATCTGGAATGACTTCGCCAAAACTTGGTTGGGAATGGCGGGATTGGACATGGAAGTAGCCAAATGAATTATAGAGTTTCCAGAGCTTGACTGCTAAGAGAAGCTATCACAGAAGCAGGCATGTTTCCTATGTTGTGAACAAAGTGAATGATACCCCTGGGAAACACGAACACATCCCTTGTTTTGATCTCCGTAGAGAAAATCTTGTTGGTAGTGTCAAAAAATCCAACGTTGAGATTCACTTGCAAGATGACAATTATTTCAGAGGCTCTTGGGTGGGTATGCAGAGGAAGCACTACTCCAACCGTCATATCCACACGAGTCATTATTAATCCCAATGTGTTAATGTCAGGGACGAACTATGTTTTTGTGGCTATCTAACTCGCTGCGAATCGATTCTCTGATGTATTTCCTAGACTATTCAGTATATATGTTGTGAACCTGCCATGAACCTTCCATGGACGATGGGAGGGCATGTCAAACAAATAAACGGCCAAGATCTATTTGATCAACTTTTATGTACCAAATGCAAATCACAACCATTCAAATTTGTTATGTGTCTCATAATTTGATGGGTTTTTCTTGCTTAGAAACGCCTATCGGCGTAAAAAAGATACTGGAGCATATATAGCGATCAAAATCACCATCAAAATATTTACAGAATTGTCTACAGTTTTTCTCTAATCTCCTATTACTCTAAATGAATACACCAGTTGCATCGTTGTCTCTTGTCCCACATGTTCTCACTAAGCCGCTCTCATTGGAAAGGAAATTTTAAGTTTTCTCTAAAGTTCTTGTTATCACCCATGTTTATTACTCATCATGTTGGAATCCTTCACAAATTGATTTAATCTAAATTGAATTAAACCTTTATTTCAGAGTAACTTACTGTAACTAATGATATACATATGATAATATACAATAATGGAAAAGCAATAAGTATGCAACAATATGAAACCCTAAGAAAATGAGAGAGGGAAGGTGATGTAGTTGATTCTATGCAATCAAGGAGTGATCTAGACTGAGAAATACTCGAACAGGAAGGAAATAATGTCATCAAGTCTCACCGAGGGTTATGGAACTCAGAACTGCATGTGAAAAAAGCATCGACAGGAGGACAAGAGTGCCTAGGCGCTAATGACTTATATGGGCACTAGTGTCCACTCAGATGCTCAAGGTCTAGCATTTTCTAGACTAAATAAGCTTCGCTATTGATTTTCGTTTGTTTCTCTGGTTTCGCTCCAATTTCGTCATTCATACCTATAACCTGCAAAATAGATAACTAGCTTGCACATGCCCACAAACCACATCAAACCTAATAAAAAAGATGTATAATGGGGAGTCAGACTAACCCGACGGTCACCTGAAGAGTGATCTTATGACTGAGTGTTGCACTACATCTCAGACTCCATGTAGTTCTTTGCATATGTGTGTGTAATGATGCCCTAGGTTTCCCTTGTGCAAGTTGCACTATGATAGCAGGCTAGATCTAGATTTCTCCAAGTATGTAAATGTGTGAGATGGAATAAATGAACTTCCCCTCCTATGTTGTGTATGTAGAGTGATGCAACCCTTGTCCCTTGTATGGATGTGCTAGATGAATGCCTTTGAAATGCTCTTTGTGTCTTTGGATGCAAGCTTAGGTGATAGTAGATAATGCTTAGTGCTTGGCCCCTTATTTGAGAGCAATAACTAAGTATATATATGATTCCCTTGTTTGAATTTGTAATTGACAACTGAAAGGCCAACCCAAAGTTTTAAAAGGTGACCAAGAAGTAAAAGAGACCCAAAAGAGTAAGAAAATGATAAAGAGGGTCAGGAGTGCCCAGGAGGGACAAGAGCACCTAGGTGCTTCTATCCTAACTTAGTGCTAGTGTCTGAGGCCATAAAAGATAAATCAGTCAAGTATTGACAAAGCTGTAAGATGTGTAAGGCCAATAAATAAGCAAAAGATAAAGTAAAATGCCAAAATAAGATGTCAACCACTAGTTTTCTTGCTTAGGAATCATGTATACATTAGTATGCTTTAGGACCTAGAAATGTACCCAAGTGCATAGATTTTGTGTCTACATTTTCCCCCACTTTATGTTGTTGAGTGAATACTTGATAGCATAAAGTAGATAGAAGATGTGTACCTTGTAATCATGTAGAGAATAGTGTTTATGATAGTGTGCCAAGTGGACAAGTGAAGTGTGAAGTGATCATAATGTGAAGCATGGAAACTAGGAAAGGGGAGGTAGACCCTAGGGGTGAAGTGTATGTAGTAGTGTACTGTTGGAGATTTTGCTTGCTGATGTGAGTTGCTTTTGGTTGCGTATTAAGGAAAGACCTGCAAAAAAGAGTGAGAAAGTTGTCAAAGTCTTGTATATGAAAAATCAGAGTAATGTATGCATAAGTAAGTGAAAATGTGTAAAGGAAAGAGTGTGCACCTGATGTATGAGAGAGTAAAGGATAGAAATTTGTCCTATTTGCTTGGAGATGTTGATTTGAGTGTCTTGTTGTTGATGGTGAGTTTTTTGGGTGATCTCACACCAAGAGTGAGTTTTTTTGGTGATCTCATGCCAAGAGTGAGTTTTTTTTTTGGGTGATCTCACGCCAAGAGAAGAGTGTTGGGGAGAGAGGTCTTTTTTTCTCTCCTTCCATGACACTTCCCAAATAAGCACCACTACAGATGGCACATCCCTGATTTGTAACCTTATTGTAACCTTTTGTAACTAAATTGTAACTGATTGAATATATTCTGTAACTGGAGGAAAGTGCCTGCTACTGGAGAATTGTACTGTAAACTGCTAGAAATTGTGTTGAACTGAGAAATTGACTATTTTTTCCCCCAGGACACAAGTTCCCAGGGGGGACACAAGCACCCACCACTACTATCTAGGACTGGGTGCTAGTGTCTGCTCTGTGTTTTGTGCCCAAGTCTGATTCTGGACCAATCTGTAACTATGTGCCTATGTGCCAATTTTGTATTATGTTGATTTGTTCTGAGAGCTCTGAGCTATTGTAGGGTGATTTGTTTAGCCAATAGATGCCCCCCTCATTTGGGGTGCATGTGAACGAATGTAGGAGGAATGGCCCAAAGGAGAGGACCTGAACTGATATGCATATCTGAGAGTGGATACCTGTAGGGGGTAGGGGATGTGCATGGTAGAAACCAAGGCACATGCAAACAAGATAGGCTAGAAACAAGTGTTAGTGTAAAAGAGCTAGCATGCAATAGAAGACAATGTAACAAGAAACTAGGAAGATAAGATGGACCGCGAAAAGTGGGTTTCATACATGGGACATCACTCATAATTTCACAAGACAATCAGGGCTGAAGCATCCATAAAAAACAATGATCAACAAAATAGACAAGAATATACCATAATAAGGGACATAACATAAATGGTTGTATAAACAATGCAAGGAAAATGCTACACATAAAGCAAACATGTTAAAAGATAACCATGGTATATCATAGATGACTAGTGAAGTGCCAAAATAGTAAATACAATGAAATAATAGAACACTTGATGTGTAGAGTATGAGTAGAAAGGTAGATGTCAGGAGCCTATAGATGGGACTGGTAAAGAGTCAGTGTCAAGCATCATGCATAGTGTAAGTATGTGAAAGTATGTATTCACCTCAAGATACCAAGTGAACATGCATGTGTATATAGAAAAATATAATGACATACTAAGGTATCCAACTAGCATAGAAACAAAGTGTAACATGTAAAATATAAGCTAATAAGAGTAAATACAACCAAGATGTGAAAATATTGTGTGAAAGTGATGGTGTGTTATGATATGTAAAAATTGTAGATGATAGGAGCCACGTTTCCCCCCAAGGAGTGCATGAGATGAGGTTCATTTAGGAATTCTCCCTAAAGTCAAGTATGAACCATAGAACAAGAGTGTGTCATCGAGCATGGTAACATGTGTGAGATGTGAATCTTGAAAATATTGCATTGAACCTCAAGAAGCGATACCAATGCTAACCAGAAGATGATGTGAGTGTTCATAGAAACCCTCAATATAATATGAACCATGGAACTAGAGTGTGTCATCTAAACATGTGAAACAAAGTTATAATGTAAGTAGAATGCCCCCTAACAACAATCAAGATATGAAAAGTCAATGTGAAATGTAGTAGAGTGGTGTAATGATGGTACAATGTGTGTGAAGATGTAAAATTCTTGAAACATGTTTATCCCCAAGTGGATGTGATGAATGTGAGGTTCATTTAGAAGGTTTCCCTCAATAGTCAAGTATGAACCATAAAACAAGAGTGTGTCATCGGGTAATGATGTGTAGTATGTGATTGAGATGTAGATGCTTAAAAGATGTATCATGAAGCACTGAGCATGAAATGTGGATGATGTGAGGTTCATTTAAGAATCAGACCCTCAATAGTCGAGTATGAACCATGGAACTAGAGTGTGTCATCAGGTAACAAATGTGTTTATGCATAATATCGCTTAAGGTGCATCACATTAAGTGGGTTCTTGAGTGGTTTACTGAGGAGAATGTAAAGACGATAGACTCCATCCTCAAGCTTGGCAGTAATGACATAGGGCCTGAGCCAATTAGGCTTAAATTTTCCTTTTACTTGAGCCTCAACATTAGTGTTCTTTTGATTTTATTTCAAAACAAGATCACCGATATGAAATTCGTGTGGGTGTACTTTGTTATTATAAGCTTGTGTAATGCATGTCTGATATACATGGAGATGTTCCAAGGCTTGTACACGGTGAGAGTCAAGCATTTCAAGCTCATGCAATCAATTTTCATGATATTCATTATCCTTCATAATGCCTTTGAGTGACACACGTAATGAAGGTATTTCAAGTTCTAAGGGAATGACAACCTCAGTGGGATAGACTAGTGAAAAAGGTGTAGCATTGGTGGGAGTGTGGATGATTGTGCGGTAAGCCCAAAGAGCGTATAAAATTTGATTATGCCAATCACTTCCACTAGTATCAATCAGTTTTGTGCAATATCTTGACAATGGTTTTATTAGTGGCTTCTGCTTGACCATTTCCTTGTGGATAATAAGGAGTAGAAAAGGTTTGCTTGATTTTGAACTTTGCACAAAGCCTTTTGACATCCTTGGTTTTTGAAAGAAGATCCATTATCAGTGACAATGGACAAGGGAATGCTGAAGTGTGTGATAATGTGGGTAGTAATAAAATGACAGATGTCAGGACCAGTAGTGGTTTGCAAAGGTGCAAATTCAACCCATTTAGTGAAATATTCAGTAGCAGTAATAATGAATTTATGGCCATTAGCCGATTCAGGATTGATTTTACCAACGAGGTCAAAACCCCATAGGGAAAATGGCCATGATGAGGTGATAGGATGGAGTTCATATGCAGGTGCGTGATGGAGGTTACTATGCTTTTGACATTTTTCACAATGTGTGGCATATTCCAAGCAATCTTGTTCCATAGTAGGCCAATAATAACCTTGTCGTAGGAGTTTATGAGACATAGCTTTTCCAGAAAAGTTCACCACACATGCTATCATGGACTTGAGATATAACCATAGGGATGTCATTGATGCCTAAACATCATGACAAATGGCCATCAAATGACCTTTTGAATAATAAGGATCCAATAATTACATACTGTGTGGCTTCCCATCATAGATGATAGGCTTCGTGGGGTTAAAGGTCATCAAGAATGGCTTATCGATATAAGAAATTATAGATTTGTGTGAACCATTCCGGAATGATCATTTTACTGTGTAACAACAAAAGCTTCCAAAAATTGGACTATCAGTGGATGGCTGTTGTAAGTGATGAATGATAAAGGTGGCCTACTCATTAGTAATGTCCTAGGGATGAGGGATGTGGCACTAGCCATGACATCAACATGATGATTAACTTTATGAAGGATCACAGTGATATAATGGGATTCGAATGTAGCCAGTATGGGTTTTACAAGGTTGTTATAGGGGATGAGATGCTCTTCTTTGGTCTGATATGTGTCATTGAATTGATTGAAAATGAGTTGAGAGTCACCATGAATATGAATATTTCTAATAAGTATCTTATGGATGACAGTGAGGCCAAGAATGAGAGTTTCATACTTGGCAATGTTGTTTGTACAAGAGAAACCTAAGCGATATGCAAGGGGAGATGATTGCCATATGGGGTGATGAAGAAAATCCCAACCCCAGTGCCCAAGAGACAACGAGATTTGTCAAAATAAATATTCCAAGTGTCAGTATCGATTGTGTAAGTAATGAAGTCATCGCAAAAAGTATCACAAATCGGGGAAAGGTCAGAAAGAGGGGCATCAACTAGCTGATCGGTGATGACTTGGCCCTTGATGGATTTTTGTGGGATGAATTTGAAATCAAATTCTGTGAGTAACATAACCCATCAAGAAAGGCATATAGAGAGGTGTGTGCGGGATAAGAGGTATAATAAAGGATCTACTTTAGTAATAATATGAATCTTGATATTGAGAAGATAGTGTCACAACTTATTCACAACAAAGATGAGGCCAAGGCATAATTTTTCAATATATCTATAATTGCACTCGTAGGAAAGTAATGTACAACTGATGTAATAAACAACTCGTTCAAGTTGAGTATCATCATGTTGTGTGAGAAGGTCTCCTAAGGCATGGAATGTTATAGAGATGTACAATAAGAAGGGTCGATACGTTGTTGGAGGTACAAGAATAGGGTGATTTAGAAAATATGTTTTGATAGCCTCAAAATCATGGTGGCAGTGATCATCCCAAATGAACTTAGTATCCTTTTTCATGAGGTGTGTGAAGGCCTGAGTTTTATCGGCTAACTGTGCAATGAAGTGATGAATGGCTTGGATCTTTCCTTGTAATGAATGTAGTTGATGTAAATTTTGTGGAGGAGGCATGTCAACTATGACATGGATATTTTTTGGATCAATCTCAATTCCATGCTGGGAAATAATGTAATCGAGTAGTTTTTTAGTCATAACACCAAAAACACACTTTTTTTGGATTTAGGTGTACGTTGTAATGGCGTAATTGTTCAAAAAGTGTGTGAAGATCTCGAGCATGGGTGGCACAATGTTAGGACTTGGAAAGTATGTCATCAACATAATCCTCAATAATTTTGTGTATATAGTCATGAAATATATGTGTCATAGCACATTGATAAGTTGCTCTAACATTCTTAAGGCCAAAGGGCATAATAGTGTAGCAAAAGGTACCCCATGGTGTAGTGAACGATATCTTTTCTTGATCAGTGTGGTTCATATTAATTTGATTATAACCAATGAATCCATCCATGAAGAAAATAATGTCATATCTAGTATTAGAATCCTAACAATGACATCAATATGTGGTAATTGAAGCTATCTTTGGGGAAAGCCTTATTGAGGTCATTAAATCAGTGCAACAGTGGAATTTTCCATCTAGTTTCATAACATGTACTTGTAGAAACCTAATGCAGTCAATGACACAGACAAATCACAAAACTCGTTGTATTTATTCTGACTGAATAAGGTGACCCTAGGATGTATTTTTTGAATTTCTGTTGTACTTTGGCACATTGAGGACTATAGGTCATAGAAGGATATGAGCATATCACTATAATTTTATACAAAATGTCATAATATCGGAAGGCATAAAGCTTAAGCATTGGGGATTATCAAACCAGGTTGCATCCAAAAACACAGATGCTAATCAAACACCACTGAATAGTTTCCTCATTTAAAGGGTGGATCAGTCTTCTATAGATGGAAAGTATCATTGGTGTTAGGAGGATCAGATTCACCAGAATGTAGCATTTATGGAAAACACTTTTTGCAAACAAATGATGGTCACAATTTCATATATTCTAATAATTTGGAATCCAATTAATGCAAGTGGAATGTTGAAGAATCACCAATTTGCATATTTTTAGTAGAGGAAGTTAGGGGCATGCAAGGTATTATTTTTGGATCATCAAGGGAAGATGTAGTGGGGATTATAGGAGTGACGAAGGGTGATATCTAATGCCAAGTTTGGTCATAACTAGTGGGGGAATGGACAAGCCATTATGTGATTCCTTTTAATCTTGGCCTAGTGCATGCCAGTGAAACTAGTCAAACCATATATAATAGATGAACATAAGACATCAAAGATGAGATGTGGTGAAAATAGCTTCAATTGTTGATAATAGTCATTCAAAAGGCAAAAGGGATATAAGGAATCATAGAAACATACCTAGGGTTTAAACAACTAGATGCATGGTATGGATTCCTAATATCTGAGAATAAGATTATAATTGAAGCCATCCATGAGATGGGAAAGAATGTCATATCCTACAGTAGAATCAATGAAGTGTGATAGTAATGGAAGCTATATTTGGGGAAATCCTTATTAAGGTCACAGAAATAGACGAGGGAGCAAAAGAGGCTTTAAATATCTGGTTTCATAACAAGGAACTATATTAGATACCCATACGGGGTAGTCAATTGTGGATGAAGTCAACATCCAAAATTCTTGTATTTCTTCTTTGACTAATAATGCGACTTTAGGATGCATTTTTCGAATTTTTTGTTGTACTGGTTTAGCACCAGGGTTGAGGATATATTGTGCATCAAACAAAAGGATCTATACATAGGCATATCACTATAATCCCATGCAAATATATCTGAAAATTCATGAAGCACTTGTTCAGGATATTACTTTCGGAAGATGTAAGAGAGGAAGCCAATAAAACCATATGGGGGTTTTATTGGTGTCAATGTTGTATTAAATAGTTTCCTCATTTAAAGGAGTGGATCGGAATTCTATGTATGGATCAATAGGAATGGATTAGGAGTATATATTGGTGTTAGGAGGATCAGATTCACCAAAGTAAGTTTGAGTAACAATGAGAACATATGGAAAACAATTTTTGTGATGGTAAGAGGGGAGATGGTTGTAAGTCCCCATGTATTCTAATAGAGCATCATAGTAAGGAAGGTAAAATTCATGAGCCAAACAATGGAAGAAAAGGGATCACCAATAATCTCACTTGATATAGTAGAGGGAAGTGAGTGAGCTATGTGAAATAGTATAAACCTCAGAGAAGATGTGCATGGGTACAAAGGAGTGGATAGAGGGAGATATATGATGCCAAGTTTGGTACATTTGTGGGAGTGGATAGTGGTTATGTGACTCCTTTTCCATCTTGGCCTAATCCGGTGCCAGTGAAACCATAGTGAAGCATATACTGATAGCCATGACCATATTTTGTGAAATGAGGATGAGATGTGGTAGAAATGGGAGCTTCAGGTGAATGTTCAATAGTGTTGCAAAAGGCAAACGGGGAGGGATCTGTTAAGGCCTCATAGACGACACCTTGATATAGGAATTTAAGATGTGTATGAAGGGTTGAAGGGACCACATGCATGACATGGATCTAAGGTCGCCCAAGAAGACAATTATAATTAAGATTATTAGGTATCACATGACATGGGATGGGCAAAGTGCATGGCCCAATAGTAATGGGAAGTGTGATAGTACGTAAGGAAACGTTTAGGAACATTATCAAATCCACGAATAGAAATAGATGAGGGAGTTAAGAGGCTTCAGAAAGGCCAATTTTCTGAAGAAATGATAAATTACAAATATTAACCTCGGATCCATTATCAACTAAATCTCATTCAACCCCTATTTTATTGATACAAACTTGAATATAAAGGGGGGTCATTATCTAAAACAATTTGAGAAGGAATTTCAACAGATGTAAAAGTAATATGTTCTTCATTAAAAGATAATGTTGTAGTTAATCTATGATACACATATTCAGGAGAAGTATTAGGATGAATGTAAGTGTTAGATAAAAAATATTGTATTTTATTCTTACATTCAGGATTGGCCTGAAAGAACCAGGGAATTAGAGACACTCATGTTGGTGAACATGGGATCCTAGGGAATCTGAGCACATGCAATATGCAAGAGCTAATATGAACAAGTGTAAGAGTTGTTTGAATGAGGGTACGAGTTCACCAAATTGATTTAATCTAAAAGAATTAAATCTTAATTTCAGAGTAACTACTGTAACTAATGATATCAAATGATAAGTATGTCTCTCCTTCTTTATAGTAAGACAAATAAATAAGCACACAACAATATGAAACCCTAAGCAAATGAGAGAGAGAGAAGGTGACTTAGCTTATTCCGAATCAAGTGATCTGGTTGAAAATTAATTTTGGTAGAATGAATATCAACTAGAAAAAGTGTCATCAAGGCTCGATGAGGGTTATAGACTCTAGAACTACACATGACAAAAGCACCACATGGGAGGACAAGAGCACCTGGGTGCTAATGACTGATCTGGGTGCTAGTGTCCACTCAGATGCTCAGGTTTTATCTTTTTTGGATGGAAGAGCTTTCTTGTTGATCTTCTTTTGTCACTCTGGTTTTCCAACCAATGTTCACCGTCATACCTGTAACCTACAAAATAGATAACTACCACATAAACCACATCAAACATAATAAATAAAATGCAAAATGGGGAGTTAGACTAACCCTGATGGTCACCCAAAGATTGATCTTATGACCAAGCGTTACACTACATCTCAAACTCCATGTAATTCTATGTGTATGTGTGTGTAATGATGCCCTAGGTTTCCCTTGTGTAAGTTGCACTATGATAGTGGGATAGATCTAGATTTGCTCCAAGTATGTAAATGTGTGTGATGAAATAGAATGAACTTCCCCTCCTATGTTGTGTATGTAGAGTGATGCAACCATTGTCTCTTGTATGATGTGCTAGATGGATGCCTTTGTAATGCTCTTGTGCCTTTGATACAAGCTTAGGTGGTAATAGATAATGCTATAGTGTTTGGCCCTTATTTAGAATAAGTAACTAAGTATATATATGATTCCTTGTTTGAATTTTGTAATTGACAGTTGAAAGGCCAACCCAAAGTACTAAAAGGTGACCAAGAAGTAAAAGTACCCAAAAGAGTAAGAAAAGATAGAGAGGTTAGGAAGTTCCCAAGAGGGATAGGAGCACTGGGCGCTTCTTTCCTAATAGGTGTTAGTGTCTGAGGCCACAAAAGATAAATCGGTCAAGTTGACAAGTCTGTAAGATGTGTAAGACCAGTAAGAATGCAAGAGATAAAGAAAAAAGGCCAAAAGGAGTTGTCAACCACTATTTTTCTTGCTTAGGAATCATGTATACATTAGTATTCTTTAGGACCTAGAAATGTACCCAAGTGCATAGATTTTGTGTCTACATGATCCTATGGATCATCCAAGTAAGTACAGTGATTTCCACTGATTTAATTACACAAATATGAAATGAACCACTTAGGATCTAAAAAGGATGCTTCATATGTAGATATTATGATCTTCCCAAGACCCTATTCCCTACAACTTGTACCCTAAATAGCGATTAAATACAAAGCATGCTCAAACATCAAACCTTGTAGAGTATTAACACTTCTACTCATTTAAAATAGATCATACACCTCAGATTATAAGCCACCTATAAACCATCAATATGTGTTTCTTGTTAAACCAATAGTTGTCACTTTAATCCCAAAACCTATTCCTAAGAAATCCTAAATCCACAAACCTCTTAAGCATAGAAATCGTTGAAGACCATATCCAAAAGGTTATTTCTTTGGTTCAAATGCAAATACTTGCACAACCTCATTATAAATCAAAATAGCTAGATTTTTTTTTCATGGATTTTCACCTATGGAATGTAACTATATTGAATGAAACACTTTTACTTAAATCAACTTTTAGCACCTCCATCACCCTTGTTTTGGTTCCTAAGACTTTAAACCTGCAGGGAATCTTTTATTCAAAGGTGAGTTCTCAAATAATTGAATTTTCAATAACTTTTGTGTCATCATAAGACCTATTTTAATCCCAGTATTTAACCATTTTAGTCAATTTCCTTGTATATAAAGCATTGTATAACTCATAACAATGATTTGATCAAATGATTTTTTATTGCCAAATGATCTGAAATTGAATTTTAGATTTCCATGAAAATATTATTTTATCATGATAATCCAACCATATAAGAACTAATATCAAATTTTATTTCATTATGAAAATATGTGGAAAGTTAATCTATGAAGGTACCATCTCTTTGACATTCATACATGGACCTTATATTAGAGAATTTTCATCTATGCAATTTTTACATGGAATTGAGTTCAAATATACAACATCCTCCTTTTCTTAGGGTCTATGGAATCATGTCATGCATTATGTATTTCCTTCTACCTAGTCAATTTATTCAAATCAAATCAGTATGTGGGAATAATAAATTTACGAATATAACAAATTATTGAGTGCAGTTATTAAGATCAAAATCACCACAACTTTGGTGGGCCACATTACAAAGACATATTTTTTTATATCATGATTTTATTATGTATCATTTTGGTTATAATTTCTAAATCCCATTTTAATTGTATCAAAACATTTATCACCCAGGTTCATTGATGAGCTATCAACCATCCATTCTTATACATACTACATTTGGTCATTTACTTTTATTCAATCATATCAATCTAATATTCATTCACCTTTAGCTTCATAAATACACCCACATGTGTAATCCCTTGATCTCAATTAAATCAATCCCTAACTGGATTTCCAATTAATATTTTGATGAAATAGCTTGGTTCCTTGACAAAAAATATATTTACAGCACTTTGGCAAGGGTGTCTATATGATGATCCATTTAGTTTCAAGGTTATGAATCATATTAATCCCTAGTAAACCACATGCAATAGCACTTTGAAAATCATGTAGTGATAAAAAAAATTAATGGATTTTTTGAATAATGTTTTGACAACTTCTATATTATTCTAGATAGTAAAATATTAATCGACATGGAAAAATTCTATTGAACCCAGATGATGTTTTGATGATCTAAACTTATGTCTCCAAATTTGGGATCAAATTATCAAAGATATGCATAGGTTCCTCACATATCCTATGACATATTTGAGGCATTACCTCCTAAGTCTATTTTTTTCTCTTTACCCAGTCAATCTAGATAATCTTATTAATATTTAAATTATGCTATCCCTTTTCCATGCATCCTATTTTCAAAACACTACAAAAACATTCAAAACACTAATAATAATGATGCCATTGAAACATATTTCTAAAAATAGGAACTCCTTTCTGATCACAAATAGTTTGCACTATCAATGTGGTCCTAAAGTTACAATACATATATACTGATGGAACTGAGGTAATGTAGTTGACCCCAGTATCATTTAAACTGCTATAAATATATTTTATTGTATAAATGAAAAATAAGCATCTCCACATAGTTGAAATATGAGGCAGGGGATCTGAGAAATGAAAATTCACAAGGCACAAAAATAATGACTGTGCTAAAAGGTGATAGTCCTTACATTCTTCTCTGAGGCACATCCACAGAGAAGGTGTTATTTTTCATTATAGTTCCTTTATAATGTTTTTACATGAACATATATTTTTTACATATTATTTTGAAAAACACACATGTATCCATGTCTGTGTAAAACTATTAACATCAACATTACAACATGTGAAGATGAAATTTGTCAGAATGAACGCCTTTTTCAAGTTTAAGAAATTGTGTCTTAAACCAATTCATAATTGTGTACCATTAGGTGAACATTTTCTCCATGGAATATATGCATATTATAATTTCGATCATAACTACTCTATGGACAACCACCTTGTGGTAAACAATAGATGTAAATTATTGTCAAGTAGAAATTTATGCCAAATATCATCCCAAAGGGTGGTGATGGCATTGAGAAATATTGTAAAATTGGGAACTTCAATATAAACTATTGAGCAGTTGAATTTATGATTTGAATAACTCAAAACATGAATGTAACTTAGGTGTGATATCAAACATCCCTTACATTTGTCCTTTATTAACAAATTAATATGTTATTTTTGTGATTCAATAAATGGAAACTAAAGATGTTTTCATAACACAAACATAGATTGATAAAAGTTTGAAAAACTCGACAACATAATATTTAAATATTTTAAGAATACAAGATAGGTATAATTCAGATAAACCTTAAACTTGAAGATGATTAACATGGGACTAAGCATCCATGGTACCATGGGATCAATGGTTCTTGTCAAAAATTGAGATCAAAAGGTTCCTTTCTGGGCATAAAAAATATAACATATCAAAAGGATAATATGAAAATTCTAGAAAAGAGGACAACATGTACATATGTCATATTATATCTTCTTCAATAATAGTCAAATGACTCAATGAATGCTCACTTTCTATGATAAATCTAGGACCTAGAAATGTACCCTTGTAGATTTTGTGTCTACATAGTCAGGATTAATCCAGATAAAAATGTTGTTCGGTGTAAATAGTCAATAACCTGGGAGAGAATTCACTGTTCTAAAGCCCATGTAGGTATTATGGTTGAATCCTCGAGGAGACATGTCAAATGTTTCAGAGAAGTTACATCCTTCAAAAATGTAGGCAATCTAAAATTGTAAGAGGATAATTGAAGGAAATGTCCAAATCTATATGGTTTGTATCACAATTGTACATATTGTCATCTTTCTCATTTATTGAAAAAGGTTGATGTACTTTTGAGAAACAAAATGTCAGGATGGACCTGCAAAACTAGAAAAATTGTATCAATTCTCATTTGTATGACTGTGATGATCTATCAAATATGCAAAGCCAATACTCATTGAAACTTTTAATGCAAGAAAAAGTGTAACTTGAAACATCATGACTTGAATATTGACATGTACTTTTAGTGAAAAGGATAGAAATTTAAAATTGGTGACTACCCTAGAATTGGTGACAAATTATTAGGGAAATATCATTCCCAACATATATTTTTAAGGAGACATTTAATTTTATGGTCCTTCCTTGAATTCTTCCATTCTAACACCATTTACCTAAATTTGTATATCTGTAGTATAGGATGTTAGATCCAAACTAGAAAAATAAATCCTAGAAGTGTTCAGTCTAATTGTTAGGATTGTGCCATAAAAAATCTTGGAGGGAAATGTGTTGACCAAAGAAACATTTTTATCTACCTCTTGATGCATAACTTTCTACTATTACCAACTGGTCATAGAATACATGCCCAACTCATTTCATTTTATTATGCTACTAGCTGATAGTTGTTGAGTTGTGAAGCTCAATTGCTTCACAAATAGCATGTTTTATTAACTTACTGGAATACATAGTAACCAATGTCGGTTGGGTAACCGTCGTCGGTCACCTGGGGACCGGTATCGGTCAAGCAAGTAGGAACCGGTATCGGTTAGGGTAACCGACATCAGTTACTTGTGCATGATTGTTTTATTTAAGTCACGGGAATTAGATCTAACCTTTGATATAAATTTGATCTAATGGTTGTAATTGCAAAGCTAAAGTGCCCTAAGTTTGTATATGCATATATAAGCTAGAAAGTTAGGGTTAGAACTCATTAATAATTAGAAGAATTGTAAGAAGGAATTCTTGGAGAGAGAAAAAGAGAAAGCTTGTGAGGAAGAAAGTATTTTACATCCAGGAGGTGTGGAAGATTACAAATCTTCATTGTATATCCTCTATGAAGCTTTGAATAATATATTGGTTGTTTCTTGGTGGACGTAGCCCACACTGGGTGAACCACGTTATATCTTGTGTATTGTTTCTTCTGGTTTATTTATGTATTTATTGCTTGTATGCTTAGATATGATATATATTTGTACAACTGGTGTGATTAACCCCAACAACTGGTATCAGAGCTTTTTTGTTTGAGGGTTTTGTGTGTTGACAGATTTACTCACAGAGGGATTTCTGATTGAGTGGGAGCTACAACAATGGCAGAAGATGGAAAATACAAAGTTAAGAAATTTGACAGCCGTAATTATCAATTATGGAAGATGCAGGTGGAAGATTATCTGTATCAAAAGATCTATACTTACCATTGGATGAGAAGGCAAGACCTACAAAGATGACTAATGAAGAATGGAAAATTCTTGACAGAAAGGCTCTGGGATCTATAAGATTGAGCCTGGAAGCATCTGTGTCTTTGAATATTAATGAAGAAGAAACCATGGTAGAGATGATGAAATATTTAGCTAATTTATATGAAAAACCCAGTGCTTGAAAGAGAGTTTATTTGATGAAGAAATTATTTAATTCAAAGATGCAAGAAGGTGAATCTGCATCAAGTCATTTGAATGATTTTTGTTCTATTGTAAATCAATTAAAATCAGTTAATATTCCATTTGATGATGAAGTGAAAGAACTTTTATTCTTATGCTCTTTTCCAGATAGTTGGGATAACTTGGTAATGGTTGTTAGTAATACATGTCTGCTACTAATATTTTAAAGTTTGATGATGTGGTTAGTATAATAATGAATGAAGAAATACACAGGAAAAGTACAGGAGAATCATCATCTGGTAATGCTTTGAATGTAGAAAGTAGGGGAAGGCAGAAGGAGAGATCCAAGAGCAAGAATAATGGGAAATCAAAGTCTAAGAATGGCATATCTAAATCCAGAGGTAAAGGAATAACCTGCTGGAATTGTGGAAAGAAAGGACATGCAAAGAAGGATTGTTGGTTCAAGGAAAACAAAGAGAATGTACCAAAGAAAGGTAAAGAGGAAAATGTTGCATCTTCTGAGGTAATGCAAGATGCCCTTATTCTCTCCTTGGATAATAAAATTGAATCATGGGTTTTAGATTCAGGAGCTTCTTTCCATGCTACCCCTAATAAGGGTTATTTCAGAAATTATGTCCAGGGTAATTTTGGGCATGTTTATTTAGGAGATGATGAACCATGCAATATTATTGGTAAAGGGGAAGTTCATCTAAAATTGTAGAATGGAAATACATGGATATTGAAAGATGTGAGGCATGTGTCAAGCCTCAGGAGAAATCTAATTTCTGCAGGACAACTAGGTGAATCTGGTTGCATGGTTACATTCACATAGCCGAATCTTGGATGGTTACCAAGGGATCTCTTGTTGTAGCAAGAGGAAAGAAGGTAGGAACATTGTATTTTTCTACCTAATATTACTGATTCCTTTTCTATGCTATCTACTTCAGATTCAGATGCAAGCATGTGGCATAATCGGCTAGGCCATATGAGTAAAAAAGGAATGCAGATCTTAAAGGAAAAGGGTAAGTTATCATATTTGAAATATGTAGATCTTGATTTCTGTGAGCATTGTATATTTGGAAAGAAAAAGAGAGTGAGATTTCTCAAAGTTGGGGCAACAAAGAAGGAGCAAAAATTGGAGCTTGTACACTCAGATGTGTGGGGACCAGCCCAGGTAGCTTCTCATGGAGGATCCCAATATTATGTGACTTTCATTGATGATGCCACAAGAAAGGTATGGGTTTATTGTATTAAACATAAATATGATGTTTTTGAGACTTTTAAAAGATGGAAATCCCTTGTGGAAAATGAATCAAATTCAAAGTTAAAATGCCTTAGATCTGACAATGGTGGTGAGTACTACAGCAAGGATTTCAATGATTATTGTTCAGTGAATGGAATACATAGAGAAAGAACGGTTCCTAGAACACCACAGGAGAATGGTGTTGCTGAAAGAATGAACATGACAATCATGGAACGTGCAAGAAGCATGAGGATACATGTTGGATTACCCTTGCAGTTTTGGGCAGAAGCAGTAGACATGGTGGTTTATTTAATTAACCATGGGCCTTCAAGTGCACTAGATGGTGGAATACCAGAAGAAGCTTGGACTGGAAAAGAGGTAGATCTTTCTTTTCTTAGAGTATTTGGTTCAGAAGATTTTGTGCATGTTGATAAAGAAAATAGAAAGAAGTTGGATGCTAAATCCAAGAGATGTACTTTCATTGGTTATGGCTATGGTGATTTCGGATTCCAGTTTTGGGATTTAGAATATTCTAAGATTGTTAGGAGTCGTGACATTGATTGGAATGAAAAGAGAATGTACAGGGATCAAGTTTTGGTACCCAAAGATGAACTGGTTGGAAATTTTGTGGATGAAAATGCATTCTCAGATTTAAAATTGACACCTACAGGTTTACACAGTAACCGGTGTCAGTTTACCCCACCGATGTCAGTATCCTGAACCGATGTCGGTTACAGAAGAGCCAGACTGGCATCGGTTAGTGAACCGGCATCGGCTACAGGTGACCAACATTGGTCATTGTCAGAGGTGGATAAAAATGTAAGACATACAGATTGAGCCTCTGACACCCCAAATCTCAGTGAGAAGGTCACAAAGGGTAAGTAGACCTCCAGAAATATTTACACCTTCCTTATCTTATTTATTATTGACTGATAGTGGTGAACCAAAAAGTTTTGAAGAAGCAATGCAAGATGAAACCCACAAGAAGTGGGAGCATGACATGGATGAGGAGATGGACTCCTTGGAACAAAACCAGACATGGGATTTGGTTAAGTTGCCAGCAGGTAAAAGAACATTGCAGAACAAATGGGTTTACAGGATCAAGGAAGAAGAGGGTGGACAGAAAAGATACAAGGTAAGACTTGTGGTAAAAGGATTTGCACAGAAATCAGGTATTGATTTTGGTGAGATATTTTCTCCTGTAGTAAAAATGACTTCTATTCGTATTGTATTGAGTTTAGTTGCAGTAGAAGATTTACATTTAGAGAAACTTGATGTCAAGATGACTTTCCTTCACGGTGATTTGGAGGAAGAGATTTATATGCAACAACTGCTTGGGTATGAAGTCAAGGGTAAGGAGAAACTTGTGTGCAGGTTGAAAAAGAGCTTGTATGGGCTCAAGCAAGCCCCAAGGCAATGGTATATGAGGTTTGATAGTTTCATGCATGAGCATGGTTATATGAGATGTGAATCTGACCATTGTGTTTATTTCAAGAAGCTTGAAAATGGAAGCTATATTATTTTGTTACTGTATGTGGATGATATGCTTATTGCATAGGATCTAGTATGCAGGACATTGGTGAGCTTAAAGAAAAGTTAGCTCACACATTTGCAATGAAGGATTTGGGAGCTGCAAAGAAAATCCTTGGCATGCAAATTCTTAGAGACAGGAAGAACAAGAAATTGTATTTGTCTCAGGAACATTATATCAATAAGGTGTTGGAAAGGTTTAATATGTAGAATTCAAAACTTGTAAGTACACCTATGGCTGGACACTTCAAATTGAGAAAATATCAGTGTCTTACATCACATGAGGAGGTCGAGTACATGGCATGAGTTCCATATGCTTCAACAGTTGGAAGTCTTATGTATGCTATGGTTTGTACCAGACCAGACATTGCATAGGCAGTGGGAGTTGTGAGTAGATTTATGGCCAATCCAGGTAAAGAGCATTGGAAAGTAGTCCAATGGATTCTCAGGTATTTGAGAGGGACATCCAACATGTAGTTATGCTATGGAGGGTCAGATATT
This sequence comes from Taxus chinensis, assembly GCA_019776745.2. Classification (NCBI taxonomy): domain Eukaryota; kingdom Viridiplantae; phylum Streptophyta; class Pinopsida; order Cupressales; family Taxaceae; genus Taxus; species Taxus chinensis. The sequence goes on from CM034157.1 coordinate 162,775,849, forward strand.
TCTTTATGTGGCTATGTTGATTCAGATATGGTTGGAGATTGGATGGTAGGAGAAGCACCACTGGATATGTATTCACAGTAGGTGGGATGAAAATTAGCTGGATTTTGAGATTGCAAAAGGTTGTGGCCTTGTCTACTATAGAGGATGAGTATGTTGTAGCTACAGAGGCTAGCAAAGAGATGATATGGATGAGCAGGTTCATGGAAGAGTTGGGAAAGGAGAAAGAGGATTTCAGATTGTACAGTGATAGTCAAAGTGTGATTCATCTGGAAAAGAACTCAGTGTTTCATTCAAGAATGAAACACATTCAGTTGAGATATCACTTCATATGGTATAGGTGTTGGAGGATGGGCAGCTGAAATTGGAGAAAATTCATACAAAGGAGAACCCTGCAGATATGCTAACAAATTCATTGGAAAAGGAGAAGTTGGAGCTACACTCCACTTCTATTGGTCTTTGAGTTTGAGACTTGAAGAGGGAGAAACAAGCCAAGGAAAAGATCCAAGAATGGATTTGTACGACATAGTGCATTAATTTATCTCCAAGTGGGAGATTGTTGAGTTGTGGAGCTCAATTCCTTCACAAATAGCATGCTTTATTAACTTGTTGGAATACACAATAACCGGTGTCGGTTGGGTAACCGACGTCAGTCACCTGGGGACCGACATCAGTCAAGCAAGTAGGAACCGATATCGGTTATGGTAACTGACATCGATTACCTGTACGTGATTGTGTTATTTAACTCAAGAGAATTAGATCTAACCTTTGATATAAAGTTGATCTAATGGTTGTAATTGCATAGCTAAAGTGCCCTAAGTTTGTATATGCCTATATAAGCTAAAAGCTAGGGTTAGAAGGGTAGATTTAAAAATTAGAGGAATTGTAAGAAGGAATTCTTGGAGAGCAAAAAAGAGAAGCTTGTGAGGAATGAAAGTATTGTACATCCATTGAAGGTGTGGAAGATTACTAGATGTTCATTGTATATCCTTTGTTAGTATTTGTTTTGTCATTACTTTCGATAAGTAATGAAGCTAAGTGTTTCATAAAAAAATTCTCCTATACAAAACATTTTGAATTATATGTTACGAATAATATATTTTGTGGACACTACATATGGCTTGATCCCTCTTGAGGGCTTGTAGTGTATAACTTGGCTCCGCCATGGATATTCCAACAAATATGATATAATTATAATTAATGAAATCACTAGTGAGCCAAAAGTGTACTGGCATTGATTATAATGACAAGATGTAATAGTAGGACCCTAGAGACCACTAAGATAGATCGTGATTAGTTATTTTATCACTATTTTCAAACTCTTAGTGATTTTTACCCTCATTCCATACAACTTATATGACATTAAATGTTTACAACCTAATAAGACTCAAGCTCTAAATGTGTTAACATACGTTTGAACAATTTGGAATAAATATCTGTAATTAGTATTGTAAATTTAATTTATAGTAACAGTAAGAGATAATAGGCCCTTGTTTTAGTGGTACTAAATAAACATTGTTTAATAATAAAATCTTTTCTCAAATAATTATAACCCACCATGACCTTATAAATAGCACTATTTCCATGAAAAATGGCTATAGTGATGAGGGCCATACTTACGTTGAGGAAAAGTGTAATTTTTCCCATTTGTATTTGATGGCTTGTTGAGGAATTTCCCACTAACCAATGTAGCACTCAATGCACTTTGCATATAAAAGGAAGCAACTAATATTTTTTTAAAAAAAATACAACCGACCTTCGAAAATGGCAACGTGGAAGCTTTGTTGGAGGGACTACCTGGCAAGTGATCCACATGGTAGTGTGCTTGGAGGAGGGCCAGATTAGGTCTTGCTAAGAATACGGAGGTGCCTTGGTTACATGCCCTCAAACTTTTCAAACGAGGGATTCGCAGTGTGCAAGATGTATTTTGTATCCAAACCAGGATGTCACTTTATTGGCCCAAAGTCAAAGCTAAATTCTCATTAGCCAATAATGACTAAGAGTCCTTTCAAGAAATTTTGGATGTTATCCCTAATGAAATGCTCCACAAAATTGGAGTTCATTATTCTTGCCTATGGGGGAAAGAATAGAAATGGTATCCATAAACACCATTTTATAACTATTCATCCAACAAGGGTTATGATTTGCTCACAACAAAGTTTCCCATGGTGAATAAGCTCAAATACTGGTGGCCTCTTCAATCAACATTACATTGTTGGAAGCACATATTTTCTACTATTTTGAATCCAATTATTGAACCCAAGCTTTCTCATTTTGCTTGGTGTCTTATCTATTCAGGTTTTCCCCTTACTTGTAGGCTTAGATCCATATCGGAGTCTTACAACCACAATGTTATTTTATTGGATGCGGTAATACCATTATGCACCATTTTTGGTTTTGCCATAATGCTCACGCTATTTGGTCCTCGATTCATGATTTTTTTCGAACTTTTTAGACCCCTTTTCACTAGAAAAAACATCCTTTTAGGAGATTAGCATACCATCCCCCTGGCATTTACCCATATTTGATATGCTTTCAGAGTGGAACCATTTTTCATTTGGAAAGAGAAGAATTCATTTTTTTACTTGTATATTGTTGTTGATTACAATCTTTTAGCTTATAACAGAGCTATTATTGTTTCCAATGTATTTTTACATATCTAGGTGCAAGCCTAGAAGGTGGATTTGGAGGTTTCCCATCTTCAGACCCTTCTTGATCATTGGGGTAACTCTCCCTATACCGTTGTGTGAGTTCCACTGCCTTCTGCTTCTTGTCGAGAGGCAGGGGATGTCACCACAACAGGTCGTGCCATATTTCTTGTAGACACTCAAGGTGGGGCTCTCTTCCTCGTTGCCACTCTCCACTATTGCATCGACATGGGGTATGGGGTTGACCGTCACTGCGATGCAACATTTGGGCTCTTCCTTCTTTGATCCCTCAGTCGGTCTCAGTCATTTCTCTAGCCTGGGGCCAAGAACAAGGAAATGAAAACACCGTTAAAGCTATTAGAAACATATCCACTGGCTTGGGGCCCATTTTTGAGGGGCCCAACCTTCTAGATGGTGATTGAGGCAAGCCTAATGAAAAAGATCCTCCTCCTACTTTCTTCACAATTGCCAATTAAATAACCATGTGTTTTTGAAGATTGTATTGATATTTTTGTATGTTACTCCGACACTACGGATTAGTCTAACATTTTGTGGTGTGCTTCTATACTGCCAACATTTTGTGAATGGTTGTAGAATTATATTTTTAATAACATAGCTACTATTTCATATAAAAACAATAATAATAATTTGAAATTACCATACACCAACCTATCAACATAAAAATATTTTGATTTTAACACATAAAACTTAAAAGACATACAATAAACAATTAATTACGCTAATTGGCATTTTCCTTATCAAAACAAGGGGCAGCTGTCCCTGCATGCCATATCAACGACGTATCAGACGGCTTCTATCAATTGTTTCAGTGCAAATCAGACGCATACAAATAAAGTTGTATCATTTCCATCTTGCCATCTAGCGACCTCTATCACTTCGCATCAGCCAAATCAGTGTCCTCTTCAACTAGCTTTGTTTGTAAGTGATATTGGGTTTGTAGACTACCCTTGATGCATTAGCAAACAATCATTTTAGTTTTCTGGGAGGCATTGTTCAAGATCATCAACGATATTGGTTGATGTTTGAGCAGCCTTTGCATAGCATATCATGCCGATGGGGGTTATTTTTGCTGCTGTTTAACATATTTTTCAGCGGAGTATCTTTAATATGGGGTATCGGAGTGCCAGGATATGTTGCAGCAGCGCCAGAACTATAGCAATATGTAGGTTACGGTGGTGATATTTTTGTTCATCAGTCAATTCCTCTCCCTAAAAATCCTTTAACAAAACCATATCATCTAATCAGCATATATTGGGGTGAAAAACTTTGGTTCTGCACTTCACTATCGGCGGCTCAGTTGGATAATTTCCTTAATTATATATACACCAACATACGAATTTCAAGGTCATTATTTTGATTTATTCATATATATTATTTTCTTTGACAATTTCTTACTGATTGGTGACAAGTGGTATCAATTTAGCTGTAATGTTTGGGCTTACAAAAAAATTTCTAAGAAAAAAGACACAATCCAAATTCCATTATATGGCCAAAAATATTGTAATTTTTGATTGGCTTCTCTGACCAAAATGAAATAACTTGTGATGGTTAAATGGATATCAAATTTAAAGTTGAAATTACTGTGTTAACGGTTAAATGAATGTCAAATTAAAAGTTGAAATTACCATGTGACGGTCGAATGGCCATCATATTAAAAGTACAATAATAAAAGTAAACTTGCTCATACCACTACATCCCATCCCAACGGCCATTGTAGATCACCTCTCAGCATGACAACACTAATAGTTTTTGTGAGATTTTACTTGTGCATGTTGAAGCCGTCTCAAAATGACTTCCATAATTCTAATGACAATTTTCCTCATTTTTAGTAATGATCACAAGAAAGAGCAGACCTGCTTTTCACACATACACTGCAAACATTTGTTACGAGTGTAGATGAACGACATCCACCGCTTTCCACTTCTCATCTTCTCACCTCTTTCAAAACTTTTAAAGCATGTAATGATTATAATGTCTCTCTTAGGTAAACGCTGCATAAGTCATACATAGATATCATTTTCTATTCAAGTTTGTAAAAAGGTTTAGCTTGCACATTTGTATGTTTTGTTGCCCAATATATGAATGCCAATGACAAACAATTTTGAGTATTTCAATAGGCCATCACCGTGATAAACAGCTTACAATTATTTATGCACAGATCAATTTTAATTTTGAATTCTATTCTGTCACTGTTATGTATGCCAAAAGTCATGAGATTTAGAATCAATTGTTAGTAAGCTATGAGATTTATAATCATTTTGCAGTAAATAAATGAACACATGGAAGGAGGAACTGCCAAATTGATTTATGCTTGCCCATTTGACAGCAAATAAACTTTGAACCCTCAATATTTACTGCCCTTGCACGTATTTTCTGTTCAAACTGAATTTGCAATTTATACAACGGCGAGCTGCACCAAACCAATTGTTTTGAGAGTCAATCACTTGCTTATCAAACGCCCACATGATGCAAAATGTGAAATATAAATCCAGCATTGCAATGCATAGATATCTGATTGAATTTTTGTCATGGATAGATAGGCCACAAACCTTCCTCCTCTTATACAAAGATAAGTGAGACTTCATTAATCTATAGCTGTTGCCAAGAAAGAAGACGTGTTGATGCGCAAAATTAGGAAGCTCGGAAGCATTTCAAATTTCCACTGTATACTGTACATTTTATTCCGGATCTCCCCTAGAAACCTGATTTGTTGTGCAAGTACTGCTCTCCAGGTATTCTAAGTAACAAATAAATTCAATGCAGGATTTACCCTTCACAGAAAATAGCATATTTCAAAATTACTCCAGTTCTACCCTATCTGTAAATAACTGTTTGCAGAGTCGAGAGTATACTGGGCTACGGGAAACTGGCTTGACAAAAAATACAGGTATTTTGGCATTTTTGTGCACCTTTTGCAGTTGTGCTTAATTTTCACTCAGCACGTGTAGATCCTCAACAGGTTTTTCGGCTCTGCAAAAATGGAAAATTCATTGGTTTGTGATTGTACAAGACAAGACTTATGCATGCTACATAAATGGAATCTTGATGCCATACCTTTCTTGCTGACAAAGAGAGTCCAACTGCTCACAGAAGGTTACTTAGATGAATCTCTCTTTTGTAACTCGAAGGTGATAATGTGTCGGGCAAAAAACTCCCTATTCCTACAAATCCTCAATAAAGGTTCTGTGAATGAATTCCTGGAACCGTTTTGAGTACACTTTGGGATCCACTGCAGATATCGAGAGAGAGTCAAACTGAAAGGACTTGTAGGCATGCTCCAGTCTCTTGGTGATATCATAATCTTGAAGGATATCTATGATTCCAAAGTGTAATACCACATCATAAACCTCCCCAAACAAATCTCCTTCTGGATGAGAATCGGACTCGGTGCTTGGCGGTCTTCGTTCAGCCCTGGCAGGCATGTTTATGCCCAACTGTATTCCTAGTTGGCTGTGGCAGAAAACATCCAAATCACCAAACATGCACATTTTATATCCGGTATAATTGTTTAAGCCAATTCAAGCATCAATCTATTCTTGGAACAGTTCTAACTTCTTATAGATCACATTATTAAAATATTCCTTATTCTCACTACATTATACCTGGGTATTTCCTCAAATTCTGGCTCCATGTCTCGTGCTGATTTGAAAGAGTCGCTGAGGTCAAGTGATACCAGTAGATCACCATTTTGGTCAGGTTCTAAAGCAACGAACTCCAAGCATTTAGCAGACTTCCACTTATCCTGTAACGCCAAACCTGCAGACTCAAAAAAGAATAGTTAGGAACTTACGACTGCTAAGCTTGTCATCTCAAAATGGATATTCAAATTTTACATTATAGTTGAGGTAGCAATAAAAACAAAAACTGCCAATGGAAAAGCACAACTCATGAAACTATATATGTAAAATACATTCGGATAGTGTATGCTTGCACTAGATATGATGCACGTGTGACTTTGGCTTGTTTATAGAGGCCGTTGGATGCAATTCAATATTTAAAATTTCTGCCATGCAACCTCTTATCACTAACTCAATACACTTTGGTAAAACACACAAAGTAAAATGTAGCTCCTTCAGAAGAAAGAAAGCACCCTTGTTTTCATCCTTGTCACTAACTAACTAAATGTAGCTCTTATCACTAACTAAATAGGGATTGAGAGCATCCTTGTTTGTTCTGATGGGGTCCTCATGATTACCTCGAGTTACAAAAATCCATTGGGGATTCCTTAGGTATCATGTCAAGCAGATTGACTCGATTATTACTGGTCCAACTTGATTTGCAAAGAACGGAAAATAGACCATGCAATCATTGTTGATGTTATTTTCTTCTTGAATTAAAAAATGAACAAAAGTTCCTTTACAGAAAAGTAGCAAATTTGACGCAGATAATGGAGTGCCCAAGATTATTATCATTTAATTGTTTTCAGGCAGCAATCTCAAAATGTTTCAATGGAGACAATTATCAAGAATCAAGACCGTGTTTGTGAAATTACTGTTGTCTTCCAGCTCACAAGGATTTAGTCTCCATGAACAATTAGCATGACAGACCATCATAAATAGATTGTGGATTTTTATGCTGTTTGAAAATGATGCAACCTTTTGTGCTTCAGATAGCCTGTACTCGGGCATGTGCCTGTTCTTTTAGTGCTCATTTTCCTGTATCCTGCATACTACGAATGCTTCACAAATAGTCGCATTATAGTCAGAGTTACAATAAGAAAGATGTTGTATGCCTATATTGTAATTGGATTCATTGCTCTTAATTCCCAATTATATAAACCATAAGTGGATTCTGACTGCCCTTGTCTCCTTTTATATGCTTAGAAGGATTATTCATTTTCCATCTGTTCTTATTTTTTCCTTCGATCTTGTTATTTCCTATTCAATATTCTAACCAATTTTTTAGTTCTTTCAAAGCACCCCATTTGTTACCCAATAAGTGTTCTAATCATCATAAATCCCCAATTTCTCATAATTTTCCTCTTTCCGGCACCTCTCCCCTCCCCCCATTTCCTCCCAGTATGTTTCCATTGTCATGTTAGCAGTATTCAGTTATAATTTCTGTATTCACTGCTTCAATGCTGCTTTTTCAAGAAACTAACAAAAAGGTGATATTTATCCTTCATATGAAATTACCACATTACATAATAGACCACAACTTACATAAATGTCATATTATTTTTGTATGTGCAAGTGCCATTAACCCTAGAAACAAGTAAACATAAAATTACAACTAACTCATTCCCAGAGTGAGCAAATTGAGTACCATCATGACTTGCCATCGAATCAATAGCACCCTCTGACACAGACTTCTTGAGAGAAACTACTGTCGGATATTGAGGGGCTTGGAAATGAAGACCCAATAAGAGGCTGTAGTCCATGATTCTCTGCGACTCCAAGAACCCACAATCACATTGTATTTGTCTGCAACAGATGCCACCTTCTATTAGTATGGTCATCTTGGATAGAATTCCCCAATGGTGAAATTTAAATGTATAAAAAATTCATTTCTGACCAAATAAAATAATGCTCTCAAAAAGACCAATTAACCTTGAAATTTAAAATCAGTATAACAGGTTTTTAAAAATTAACCAAAGATGAGTTGAAATTGCAAACACTTGCATGTAAGGCAACAAGTTTCACTAGCAGGAGTTGAAAACAACAACCAGGGGGGCACTGCTAACTGAAGCAAAGGAATAAAATATTCTGCATGATAACCACTTGGCAAGATGAAGTAAAAGATTGTAACATATTTTCCGAAAGGTGGTAAATGTTAAATACAAATGGCAGTATGGAAATAGTGCATGGTAGAATACTTCTAAACCATACAGAAACAGTTTTGTGGATTTATATTTCTATAACCAGTGGATTTATGTTAACATAGCAGATAAACCAGATGAAGCCACTCGAGCGCAAAAGTAAAAAATAAGAAGAAAGAAAAGGCATCTTTGTGACAATTTAGAGAAAGGTCAATGTCAACTGGAAGTAGATCATTTGAGCTGAAAGAAAATAATGATCTGTTGAAATTTGCAAATGGATTGCAGTTGCTAGTTATCAATCTACGAGTAAATAAATTGCATTGTAAGCATGTTCTTGTAGGTATGGAAATATCGTTTATGTTTCTCTTGTATTATATATATGTACATAAGCATACACCCTCGAACATTTTCATTTTTAAAGCCTGTTTTACAAATTTTTGTCTCTTTCCAGTTTAACACATCTATTGCTTCCTTTACATGCTAAATGTGATGGAAACAAACTCAGAACGGATTATAGAAACATAAATTACATCCAATCTTGTAGGGCTGCTTAAGAGAGTTCCTATTTTAAATCAATAACAAAACCATGGAACCATAAGTTTTGGGTTTAGACCATCTGCTGTTTGATGGATGAAGCTACATATATACTCAATAGAACAAAAAAAATGTCTAAACTTCCGTCCATCCAACACATTTATCAGAAAATATATTACAGTCACATGTGTGCTCAACTTTTTGGTCATTTGGCATTAAAATAGTTGTTTTTCAATGACATTGTCATTGCACTTTTATTTGCTATCCATTTTTTTACTCAACCTTAGCTTAGAATTTTTATATAATCCAAATAAGGTAAACTATTTTAATATTGTTGCCATCTTTTCTTTAACGTTATAAAGATAGCATAATATTTATGAAAATAAGAATTGCGAGCTTGTTCAGTAGATATGACCTTCGCACCAAGATCATAAGGCAAGATTAATGTTTTAGATACATTATGATTTGTTTAACATACATGTATCGCTATGTTATCATAATTTGTCACGAGTATTAGAACTAAACACTATATTCGGCTCAATTATTGGCTTCAATTCCTCCATCTTCAAACCATGCAAAGCTGTATCAGTGTCAATAAAGGGTATCCATTAGTATTTTAATTTTACTGGAGCAATCTGTTCTTTTCTCATTTTTTAGCAATGTTGAGAATGAGGTCAATTATGTTCATCTAAGATAATATTGATTTAAGAACGAGCTCTATTACTGAGAAAATACACCTAAAAGGCAAAAGCTAAGGAATAGGCAGGTTCTAATCCTGGTCAGCACTTTGATGTCTGCATAGTCCAAGACAATGATGAATGAGGGAAAAGAATAGAAGATGAAGGAATGCTTTACCACTGAAAACCAATATAGTTGTTTTCAATGAAAGTGAAAGACGTGTTATTAAGAGTAGCCGTGTATATGATATAGAAATACACTATACACAATTAACCCTAAGCTAACCTAATGAATGCAATAAATATACAATATACCTAATTACAATGCAAAGAATGAAATGTCTAAGAGAATGGACTAGGTAGCAGCTGGTTTGGTTGATCTTCCACCTTGGAGCTTGCAGGCTTGGAGATGCGTTAGTCTCCCCCTATTGATAAGTATACCTTGGCACAGATATGGAACACTTTGGAGAGCTCAAAAACCAAATTTGAGGGTAATACATCAAGGGAACCTAACCTTGACTTTTGGTAGAGTGTTTGCAGAAATATTACAGCATTCCTAGACAGAACAGCAGACCAAAACCTTCACTTATTATATGCTTTCTCGATTTCTTGCATATGAGTTTTGGATGTGGGATTGCATTGTAATTGGAATTTAAAGCCATATGTTTTTATACACAATTGTCATTACAATTTTGCTTTCAAACTTCTAAGATCAATGATTTTGCTATTGGACCAGTAAAAGTGCCTTGGACAACCATAGCAAAACATGCCATGGTCCATAAGGGCCTAGATGTTGTCAGCATGCCACCCAAAAGGTTGCTTGAAAAAAAAAAAACAAATCCATAAAAAGGAAAACCACAATCAGGTGTGGGAGAGGACTCTACATGGTGGGGTTATTAGGAAAGCTTCATGAATCCATGGGTCGTGGCCCAACCCTGTCTCATCAATAATTTTAATACAGGAGGCAAAAGGCACGAAAAAAGACCTAATTTTGAGATACAAGAAGCATCCACAAAATCCAGCATAGATATGAAAATTTGAATAATCTAGAAAATCTAATTATGTTTAATTGTATGATGAAAGATCATGCTTCCACACATGGTATAAAAGCATTGACATGGTGCAATAAAAATTTTGAAAATGTCATGGAATAGCAACTTTTCCAAATCATTATGGTAGGACATCTAAAATGTATTTTCACATATATTGTATTTTACATCTTGATCAAAAACATTAATAAATTTCAAAGAGAATCTACATATGGTTAATCAATTAAAATCTTAAGTAAAAATAGGAAAAGCAATAGCTATATAAAAATGGAAAATAATCAATAATCAAGAGCCACTTGGTGATCCGTGAATGATAGCATCTTTTTTTTTTAACTCTTTATTTGCAATGAGTTGTGTACAGTGCCAAAACTATCTGGGTTTGGCGTCAAAATTGACCAAAAGAGGTTAGTGGCAAAACTAATCCTCAACACCGAAAATTTTAGAGTTTGGGTCATAGATAAACTTAGCGCCATACAGAAGGTGGTGCGAGAATCTGCCTTAAGCACTGGAAAGATGTTAGCTTCAAATGACTAGTTGGAATTAAAGACCAAGACAAGTTTGCAGTTGGTAAACCCAAAAACCGTCGCAAAATATTGGTGTCACGCCAGGTAGTGTTTTATAAAGCAAAAGTATTTGCATCAGATCAAGTAGCAGTGAAAGGTTAGCACCTGATAAGAAATCAGCAAAACAATGAACACCACCAAGGATGATCTTGAGGACATGAGAGGTAATAAAAGCATCAATTGTGTGGTAAGTTTTGAGAATAGCAGTGCACATATTAACGGAAAAAATCCAGCTTTCTGGATCAGTAGAAGAAATTGATCTAGTGAAGATTAATTCATATAAATATGTGATGTAAACCTGAGAAAGTGATGTTGTTCAATTCTGAACAATTTCTCTTGTTCATTATGGTTTGATTCTTGTCTTAACACCTCCTTGCTAGTAGTCGAGCAAGCAAAAAGACAGATTGTTGTCCTGACCATCATCAATTAAGTATTGAAATTTTCAACCTGGGGCATGTATTCTGCCAGAAGATTTTTCCATATAAGTCTCTGTGTTATCTTTTGGGTGTGATGCAGTTTCTTAGTTGCTTATATTATTTCTATGAAAGCTTATTTTGTTATGAGAAGTTTAATTCCAAAGTAAAAAATATCAAACGAAAAATTACAAAGCTTTAAATGAGAAATGCGTAACACGATAAACACATGATTAGTGTAGGATTTATAGCAGATCCACTAATATACGGATCAATTGGTACAATAATAGAGCTCAGTGTACTTGGTATCGAGTCAAATTGGTATGAGCCTAGAGTTTTTAGTGCATGTGCATGTGTTAAGCCCCTAACATTCTATCTTCATAAGTGTATTGAGGTTATGGAATTACCAACTTGTGGTGTACAACCTTTATCTTTTCATGCATTAGTTATAGATGTTTCTCTAGGCCAGTCTAATTGGGACTGTGGGGTTTTCCCTACCTAATAATGTTCATAAATAAGGATAGATAGGCTCCCCTAAATCATCTAAGTTGTATTATCAAATTCCTTTCATTATTATTTTGAATTCTGGAGGTTCCCCCCTCAAAGTGGCCGCATATCTAACTTAGTCGTGTAGCTTCACTTATCGATTGTGCATCAATCTCTTTGGATCTGTGGTTATTTTCAACATTCATGTGAATCTAATATGTTTGTCTTAGTTTAGTTTGAAGAAATGTCTTAACAAGTGGTACACGAGCTGTGATTTGCGATTTGGGCAAGGTGGTAGAAATTGTTTTGGCAAGTTGTTCAATATTGCATTTTTTGTCAAGATGGCATCTATTTTGCAGAAGCTCCTTCTGCTCACAAAAGTGTCTGATTGAAGTAACTCCTCCATTGTTAGGAAGAAATTTTTTAGAGCTTTCCAACAAAATGGTCACAAATTACAATAAATATTATGAGCAATATCGAAGGATATTTGGTCGTGTAATGTTGACTCTGTGAATCTTCTTTTTAGCAAAAAAAATTGATATGAAATTCAGGCAAAAGTGGTCAACTTCAGAAGCTTCGATCTCCTTGCTAGATTTTCTGTTGCCGACAATTGCTTCACCATTAGAAAGATATTTTTGAGAATTTTCCAGGAAGTGGTTACACACAAAATTCTGGGCAGTATCAAAGAAGTGACCATCCAAAGTTGACTTGTGGAACTGTAAATTTGTCAATTTTTTCAAGGCGCAAGCAGCCCTAGATAAATATTCATCTCTTTCATTCCGGTAAGCAAATCAAGTGTTATTTTTGGCAATTCAAATGAAATAGATAGATCTATTTGTCTACATGTTTTCAACTTTTCATTCTCATATCTAAGGTAAGAAAGGAGATCCATACAAGTTTTCTTGAAGCCATAATTTTCATTCTGAACAATTTTGTGTAAGTCCCTAGTATTGCTCATTTTGGCCGCCAAACCCCAAACTTTTTTGGTCACCACTTGCACTGGATATTTTCCACCCCTACCTGATCACAAATCTAGAGCTAGGGCGCCAACCATGTCATACTCCCAACATAATGAACATGGGAATTCTTCTACAATCAATGATAATGGCAAAGTCCTTTACTGTCCACCACCAAACCTAATGAGAGGCATTCCTTCAGGTTATGAAGAAGTAGTAACAAGGGTTTGGATAGGTTTGAAGTTGAACATGATCTCTTGTATGATCTGTATCAGCTCCCCAAACCCTCACCAAGATAACCATGAGCAGGGATCTTATCAAATACAAACCAATCATACGCAGCCCAAAAACCATGGGGGATACAATATGAATAGGGTAAATCAAGGAATGAGATATCATTCCCAAGGAAATGGATTGCACTTGCCCAAAATACACATCCGCAAGTATGATGATACAGAATCTACAGATGTAACTTCCTGTAAGTCTCGTAGAACAGTATTTGAAACTATACAATGTACCAGATGATACAAAAGTCGACATAGCCTCACTAAATTTAGAATCTGGACCCTATCAGTGGTACCAATGGATGATGGGTGAAAGGCCAAGAAAGTGGCTCCATTGGGATGTCTTTACTCACATATTAGGAGCCCACTATGAGCAAGAATGGAAGGAAAGCTATTTTATCCAATTGACAAATCTGAAATTAACAGGATCTGTAGCAAAATATGATACCATGCATATGAAATTGGTGATCAGAATTCCAAAGGCGACGGCTTATCGAAGACTTTAATTCTGCATCAAACGCCATAATGACTAGATTAAGCATGATGTCCATCTGTTGGAACCCACTACGATTAAGAATGCTATGAAGAAAGCCCTTCACATTTGAGCAAAAAAATTTGGCCACTAGGAGATTCACACAAGGTCAGAATGCAAAACATAGAGACAAAAAATGTGCCAAATACTTCTGACAAAAATGTGAGCGATACATTTAATCCAAGGCAAATTTACTAAGCTCTCTCCCCAACAGGAGATGAAGAAAAAGAAAAATGACTGCATTGCTATTGTGATAGCAAATGGTCTAGATATCATACATGTGCCAATAACGAGAACTCACTAAATGATTACTGAGAATGAGGTTGCGGAGGAGGAATAAGTAGTTGCAAAAGACCAACCTATGGAGGAAGAGTATGAGCACTAAGAAGAGGAAGAAAGTCCAACTATGTTCATGCATGCTTTGAATGGATAAAGCACACCGCAAATGCTCAAAGTGGTTGAGTATATCAAGAAGAGGAAGGTAAAAATGTCAGTTGATACATGTAGTGCACACAAATTCACTAAGAGAAGGTTAGCAAATGAACTCAACCATACTGTTTTCCGGCTTCTAATTCTCAGGTTATGATTGTCAATGGAAAGCAACTCTCTTATGGGACTAAATGATCACATCGAACTCTCGACGGGGGAACTATCAACTAGACTCGTAAATATTTGCCACCATTCCTCTTGGCAGAACAGATGTACTTTTAACTTTTGGGAGTACAATGGCTGAAATAGTTAGCCACCATATCCTTCCATTAGAAAGACATATTAATAGCTTTTAGTGCAAATGGACAATGATACAAGCTTATAGGGATGCAATCACCTACGAGACAAAGAACCATCTCTCATAGGGTGGAGAAGTTCCTATAAGGCATCTAGTGGTATAGTTACACAACAAAATTCACTAGAAACAAAATAGGTGGAAACTCCAACCCAGCACAAGCTTCAATAAATTATTCGACATATCAGCAGTTTTTTTCTAGAACCCAAGGGCATACATCCAGCCAGATATCATGATCATACGACTGAATTAATTCTAGGAAGTATTCCTCCTACCATGGGACCATACCGCTACCCCTATGAATAGAAGTCACAAATTGAAATGTTCATGAAGGAAATGTTGAACTCAGGAACTGTCTGTCCCAGCAAAAATGCCTATTCATCTCCAACGGTCATGGTTAAAAAGAAGGGCAAGTCATGGAGCATGTGCCCAAATCATAGGGAACTCAACAAGTTCACTCTCAAAGATCATTTGTCTTGTCATCAGAGAACTGACAAAAATGGGTCACCAAAATGTTGGGCTATGATTTCAAAATTATTTATGGTAAGGGCAACAAGAATACTGCAACGGATGCCCTCTCTCAACAGGAAGCTGAGGAGGCAACAATATCTGCCATCTCATTGCCAAAATGGGGAGAAGCAACATAGATAGAACAATAGGACATGACAAAAAGGAAGCTCATTCAACAACTTCAGCAAGACGCCTCTTCTTCAAATAAGTGTGCTTGGAAGGGAGATTCCGTATGGTATAAATACAATTTCTTCTACACGAAAAGTCACAATTGAAAACTAACATTTTATCTCAAATGCATGACTTGCCAATAAGAGGATACTCATGGTTATTGAAGACCTATCATCGCACAAAGGATTATTTTGGGGAAGGCCTTAAGGGGTACATATGAGAAAATTTAGCTGGATGCTAGGCATTTCAGCAGCCTAAAGGAGAAACAATCAAAACCCTAGGTCTCTTACAACCATAAGCCATTCCAGCACATCACTGGGAAGGAAATACCAATGGATTTCACTACAAGGTTGCCAAAGTCGGGCAAGTTGGATGTGAAATTGTTTGTAGTGCATAGAATCACTAAGTATGCATAGTTTTATGGACTCTTTCATCCATTTCATGTTAGTACAGTGGCAGACGTCTTCATGGAAAAGGAATTCAAACTTCAAGCATCCCCAAAGTCTTTGTGAGTGATTGCAATCCTATAATCATAGTTACCAGGTCCGGAAATTTGGATCCATTCGTGAGGGGAAAAGAAACCAAAAAATCCTGAACTCTTGAAAAAATTCCGAAAAAATTGATGCAGAATATATACATATTATATATGAGCATAATTTATAAATATGAAAATTTTGACAAATACAGAAAAAATATTGATAATGTAATATAAAATGTTAATAAATTTATTATTAAATAATATTGAAAGGTGTCTTTTTATTGCGAAAAAAAAAGGAAAAAAACAGGGCTGACTTGGACTGAATTTATCTGGGATGCCTGAAAAAAAAGAATCCGAACGGATTTTGTGCAGATCCGGCCGGATCTGGTAACTATGCCTATAATCACTAGCGTACTCTAGAATGACCTATTGGTTGCATGCAGCACAAAGCTAGCAAATAGTTCATCTTATCATTTGCAATCAGATGGAAAAATAGAAATTGTCAATATATGTTTGGAAGGGTAACTACATTGCTTTGCCTAAAAAATAACAAGCACAATGGCCCAAATGGCTTTCCATAGCAAAATAGAGATATAACACTACATTTCACATACAACAAAGATGATGCCATTTGAGGCTCTCTGTGGCTATCTTGAACCCTCCACCACTTCTTACTTACAGAATCATCCCAAAACCCATGCAGTGGAGAATCATATTCAATACTAGCAAGAAATGCTCCACGTCCTCGAAGAGAATTTGGTGGTGGCTCAAAAAATGGTGAAACAACAAGATCAGCATTGAAGTGACAGGCGTTTGACAAAGGAAATTGGGTATTCGTTAGATTGTAATACAAACAAATGTCACAAAAGCAACATAAGAACCACAAGCTAGAACCAAAACTTTGCAGGCCCTATAAAGTTCTCCAGAGGTTCAGTAGTGTAGCTTACAAATTGGAGCTGCCACCTTCTTCAAAAATTCATCCTATATTTCGTGTACACTGGTTGAAGAAAGTCATAAATAACAAGCGTCAAGTACAATCAAAATTGCCAGAGTTAGAAGAAGAAGAAGGGAAGTTTGTCGTGGAACCAAACGCAGTCATCGAGAAAAGAGTGAAGCATTTACACAACCAAGCCTTCCCAAAAGATTTAATCAAGTGGAAGATGCAAAATAGGACAATGGACATTTCATGCAGCAATATCCAAAGCTGCTAAGCGTTGAGGGCTACGCTTTAATGAAGAGGAAGGGCATTTTAAGCCCCTACTATTATATCATGGTAAGTGTATTAAGGTAATAGAATGGCCAACTTGTGGCGTGCATAACCTTCATCTTTTCATACATTAGTTCTAGATGTTTCTTTGGACCGACCTGATTGGAACTATGGAGTTTTCCCTAATTATGTCTAATACATGGGGATCTCCAAAATCATCATAAGCTGTCGTCTCAAATTCATTTCATTATTATTTTGCATTTTGGAGGTTGCCCCCTTGAAGTGACCATATATCTGATTCAGTCATCACTTCACTTATCAATTGTGCATCATTATATTTGGATCTGTGCTTATTTTTCGCATTCAAGTGGATCTATTATTGCCGTTTGGGTTTATTTTGAAGAAATATCCTATCAGCATGACCGAAAGGTTGAAGATCAACCGTTGAAAAAATCTTATTGAAACGAATCGAAAAGCCAAGAACTACAGGAGATGAACTCCCTCAAAGTCTGACGAGGAAGCTTTACAAGAATATATTCTGCAAATGGAATAGAATGTAGTGGTGGTGACTGAGACGCTAACCAAGTTTAAGTTTGTTGTTTTAAAGGCATGGACTGACCCAGAGACATTGAAAAACCCTATAAATCTAATTTTATAAAAAAACACTAAGAAGTTGTCATCGGAAGCCAGACTAGAGATTATGGTATTTGATAGCAGTATTGGAATCCCAAAGGTAGAAACTGTTGCTCATTTTTTGAAGGCCAAAAGATCCAATTAGTAAGAGTAATGATGATAGATTGTGTTGTTGCGGTGGGAAAATTTCTACTAGTTCCAGCGCCAGCACAGCAAACACCCCACACATCATGTGACAAAATTATGGACATAGTTCAAAAGAAATTATACCCATTTGGACATGGGTGCAGTCTTAAGATATGCATAGTTGTCAAGATGGAAGCAATGCAAATCAATTAAATAATACAGCGCGGAACTCCATATATTGTCCATCTTGTTATGTGCCAAGAATGATGAAGACTTGGTGTTAAATATTTTGAAAACTTGCAGAGCTATATTAAAAGGGAGTTAGCATTGTCTGACTTTAAGATCCTAGACGAAGGATGCTTGATGCACAAAGGCCTTGTTCGTAAAGCCAAAGGGGAAGTTGAATTTCTCTAACACCTAAGCCCAGGAGAAGACAAAGCATGTTAACTTGTCACGAAACAAGAATAAGGCAGATAAAGAAAAGGCAAAGAAATTTCATAGTCATTGCAATAAAAATGGCCATGACATTGAGACTTACTGGTAATTGCATTTTGAGATGATTATTATGAATAGAGGAGATAAGAAAAATTGGTACATATTTCTGGATACATCATGTTATTAGCTATCAAATTCTCACTTGCACTATTTCCCATGTTTCGAGTACATTATGTGTACTCGTCTTAAAGGAGGAGATAACAAACTTTCTCACAATTTTTTGATGACAAAGGCATCATAAAAGAAAGAGGATGAAGTCCAAGATTGTAGGCAGTAAAGAGGTAGGTGATATGATGACCTTGACGTTTATGTCAACTTACAAATGTAAACTGAAGCTCGAAGTACAATCCAATCTCAGTCTGAGCCTAGGACCTCTTTCTTATAAAGATCCAAGTGAACAAATTTGCTTTCTAAAGCTTTGGTAAAGAGCTTGGCACTACAGCTCCTAAGCATCTGAATCCTTATCAGTTGCATTGGTTGCATTAGAAAACAAGGCTGCAGGTGACACCCCAGTGCAAGTTTAAGTTTGCAGTTTCAGCCCATTTCATTGATCAAATAGAGTGTGGTGTAGTGCCACTAGACATCTGCAAAGACATCATCGACAGTCAAAGCTTGTTATGTTGACAGGCATTCTATAATGGCAGCCGGGTCTTGGGGGGTGGGGGTGCGAGGTTGTGCGGGAGGGTGGGGAGGGCATGGACTGTACTGTTCACGAGTGTGTTTGCTTTTAGCTCCAACCTTAAATTTGACGATCATTTAACCATCACTAAAGTCAATCAAAAAATCGTAATATCTTGGCCATATGGTGGAGTTTGTCTTCATTGATTGCATAGTTTCCATTCTTTGCAACTAGTCTAACATATCAAACACTAGAGAGCTCAACAATCAACTAACACAAGTATAGTACTTGTTCATAGAACTTTACATTTGCTTGCACTTCTATACAAGCACATTAAATTGCAATTATGGATGGAGTAGCAGCACATTCAATAATGCAAGGGCTTGTATGCAATGGATGTAGCATGTGGAGATTGAATGTGAAGGGTTACACAGTCATTTGCATGCTGTACATGTCAGTCTTAAGGGTTGGGAAACATCTTAAAACAGCATTTCAGGTGTTGACTATGGCAT
Source organism: Taxus chinensis (assembly GCA_019776745.2). Classification (NCBI taxonomy): domain Eukaryota; kingdom Viridiplantae; phylum Streptophyta; class Pinopsida; order Cupressales; family Taxaceae; genus Taxus; species Taxus chinensis. The sequence goes on from CM034157.1 coordinate 162,795,302, forward strand.
AGAACTTGGGGACAACACTTGTATGGAATAAAACCGTGTTTGATGAGTTTGGAGTCAAATATCTACCCATATTATGGATCAGTTGTCAACTGTGTGCAATATTTTGAGATTGCCCATTCAGGGAATTACAGCAGATATCCATTTTGCAGGATTAGTTGCAGAATGCCAGAAACAGATCTAGAACATTACAAGATACATCCAATGAACCTGAGAATAATTATGTTTAGTTCAACTGTTCAAGGAAAGTTCTGTTTTTACTACTCAGTTTTTGTCTTAAAACCGTCTTGATAATAGTTGGGCTATGTTGCCAGGGATTGTCCCCCAGCCCCCCGAACCCTGCCTGATACAGATCCGATACGGATACATCAAGATATGGGTACGGATGCGTAATGGGTACGTCCGGGTTCTTCCCAGGTACGTCCGGGATCTTCCCGGGTACGTCACAAATACGTCCAGACGTACCCGGGAAGAACTTGGACATACCCGCAGCCAATTTCACAGAAATCGCCGAATTTCAGACAAGTTTATTTAAAAGAACTACATAAAATTGTTTAGAAATTATTTCAGATGAGTTTATATAAAACAAAAAACCTAAAATCGGTTAAAAATGATGGGCAAAAGACATTAGGGCTTTGGCAATCGTTTCTGTCCTGTTCGCTGTCACGCAGTCACTGTAAGCTTCATTTGTGAGTTCTTAATTTGCATGGATGCCATATCAATGACCTGCTGATAGTGGCCATGCAGAGCTCTTTCTGTTCCTCATCACCACTCAATATTTTGTATCCGCGATTGAAACAAAGATAAAAAAGAAATAGGCTAAAGTTTTTAACTAGTATTTTCTTTTCACGATTTAGCTTTAGCAAGGTTTTAGGTTTATTAAAAAAGTTTTTTTTTTCACAATTAAGTAAATCATTAAGTTATAGCTTTTTAAAAATAGTTTAGCTTTTTATTTTCTTTTTTCGTTTCCAACTTTAATTTTAATATATGAACTTTACTTATTAGATTTTTTAAATTAATTGTTATTTTCTCGTTAATTTTAATTTAAAAATATTAATGTTTGACAAATATATATAAACCATAGTTACCTAAGTCTCGGGGACGGGGGACGGGGGGGCAAGGTTTCCGGAACGAGTAAAAATTCCCAAATTTTGGGGATAGCAAGGGGACGGCTATTAAAATAATATATAAAATATTAATATTTAAATATTTTAACTTTATTCAATGAAATTTTAGGATTTAAACTCTATTCAGATACTTTCAAGATTATAATTCAATGTTCTTCGTAAAATTAAAAGCTTTTTAAAAGTAAAAACATCAAAAGTTCTCTAAAAGATTTTAAAAAATAAAGGGATGTCCCCTCCAAGTCCCCAAGTCCCCAAAACGTTCGGGACGTCCAAGATGTCACCAAAATCTAGGGGATGCATCCCCACGTAACACTAATATAAACGTATATGTATTTGAAGCTCATAATTTTATTAATAGTTTATAAAATTTTAATAGTCTTTACATTTTTATATAAGTTTATTTAATAATATTATTTATATTTTATAAATTTTTATTATTGTGTGTGTGTGTGTATATAAAAATTGGTTTGCAGATATATCCGCCACATACGAATCCAGGTGAACGTATGGTTAAGACAATGGTTACAACTTAAAAATGACGTGTCCGCATATCGAACCCGCACCCATAACCTGACAACATAGTAGTTTAGTACGTGGAAACTAATCCTACAAGTTGCCATCAATTTTTTTGCAGTTGAAGTGACAGTTTGTAAGCTTATTCTCATGCTCCAACTATTTATAAGGAAGAACAATAAGCAAATCAAACAGATAGGTGTGAGTGATTTACCTTCAGAAGTGATGAATTTCCATTAGGGCAATTTTACGTATTAACCGTTTTCTAAATTATAAAAGTCCAAAGAAAATTGTACATCTATAGAATGGGGCACAAAATCCTCTGCTCCATACCAAAGCAAGAAGCAAACCCTGCAATCTTCTATGATATAATTTCTAATAGCAAAAGCATTTTGAGCATACACTTGACTATGATCAATTGTATTCCATCACACTTAAGCGCGAAATTCCATGTGCACAGGAAACATTTATTTCTAGAACCTTACCAAAAATTGTGCAATCAACCAAATATCCATGCCATGCAGTACCCACAAGCATCATAGGACTGCTAAGGAAATGTACAATGGATCATATACCATTACACTAAATTGCCCTCCGATGGATGGGCCCACAACATAATATCATGGAACAAATAACTAGTAATAAGACAAAACCATCTGAAGTACAAACTTACAGATATACTTCTATGTGACCACAGTTGACCAACAGTGCATGATCATGATATTTGCCCTTTGAGAACTTGTTAGCTAGCTAATCTCATGCTTGCTAAATCACGCCCTGTGAACCATAACCTGACCAGAGCTAACATCATGCTTTAGGGAATTTTCCGTCATCAATAACGACCTATATGTACCAATTAGCAGACCTTACAGAGAATTCAGTGAAAAGGGTCTAGTTTGCAGCATCGAGCATCAAAGCAAAGGATTGCTTTACCATTCATGCCTGACACAATAACTCCTTGTTACATTATTCATATCATCATCCATTAACATAGACTACCGTGGAGTTCTTAGACCTATCAAGGCAATTGCTGAATTGGGTCTACTTTTTTGCATGAGGATTTGCAAGAGTTCAATGAATTGCTTTACCATTCAGCCTCCATACAGTCCCTGATTACTTTAAATTAAGCTCTTTCTAGGGAAGTTCATCATCAGCTATATATTCATGAATGGGCAATTTCTAAACAAGCATGACTTCTAGCCCTTGTTAATGATCAACATTGCCAGAAAAAATTCTCTCCTAGAAAAGCAATCAACTTACCCTAATTTTGTATATCAACAGGCTTCATTTTCATGACCATTATTGCCTGAGAAATATATGCCAAACATTCTGGAGCTTCGTATACAATCTAATTGGTAAGCACCTTCATCCAAATCCCATCTACCTTTAAAGTCTGTTGAGTTGCATAATGAGGATGAGAGGAGACTCATCTGTCGAGCCTTCCAGGTATTAAATTTCAAGACAACTATAGACATTACATTTTGAAATTTTGGCCATGCACAAGGTCTTGGCAACTAAGTGAGAAAGAGCCTCTTTGTACCAAAGATCGAATGTTTAGAAAACATTGCACCCAATGCCTGATTGGGATAATAGGTCGCTCACATTCAGAAACTTCACATCACCAATGATAGCCCTCACTATCCATCTAGAGCTGCCCAGCTTGGAAATGATTTGAGCCCTCATGGTTCACTAATATAGACCCACCTGTTCTTATCCAAATATACAGTAAGGGATATCTTGTAATCTTGCTTTACCCAAAGCTAGTTTTTAAGGATTCCATTTCAACTGCTCTCCCATTTGAATAGTTCTGCATTATGTTGGAGCTGCTTAGCCCAATAAACTAGCTGCAATAAGGTGAAACAAATAATTCAGCATGAAGTTACCTTTAGGCCAATAACATATCACCCCCATTTCTCTAGATGGTGGAGCACATGTTAATTAGAATATTTTGACAATCTCGGGCATTTGGCATATGAACTGATGCAATGTTAAGCTTCCACAATCTAAGCATGTTCCATTTGCGACAGACTTAGTAAACCATTCTCACCGACTAACATTTTCAGTATTAGTTATCACTGAAATCAGGATACCTAAAGCAGCAAAAAAAAACACATCCAATGATGTGGGTTACATAATAGACACTTGCCATTAATTTTTACATGACTGGAAAAACAACTTAGAGCTGCAGTAATTAGCAAAGCGGAGACTATGCAGTTCTATGTAGACCAGTCCAGCATCAAATAGACTGCTTTGATCTAGTTCTACACTCCAGTAGCTTGTACCAAATAAATAAGCACATCAGCAACATGTTTGAAAACTGGAGGGACTAAAGGGCACTCTCGCAAACTTTAGCTAACTGACATAGAGGACAGCTGCCCATATCTTTTAATTTGACATATATCTCTTGTTGAAAAAGATTTTGACATGCAGGATTTATATTTAATGACCAAAAAACTTAACTAAAGTTGCATATCATAGTAAAAAAATCAGGGAGAAAATAAATAATGGTACAACGTATACCAGTGTCTTCAAGGAACTTACTTCAGTAAAGTTTGGTACCAAAGTGGTTCAAGACGAAACACAAAGTCCAAGTCCAGATCCTTGAGAGTGGTTGTTTCATCAATTTCAACTTTGTCCGTTGAACGACCATGAGATGAACCTTTCAAATCATAACGTCTATGAATGCGCAGCTCCGAGCATAACATATTCCCCATTACTACGAAGCGGATCTGTCCACTCATACACATCAATTTAACTAGAAGGAATATTTCAATTTACCAATTTCACAGGAACTAAGCAAACATGTTCTGTGCAAGACTTTTAACAGAGTAGCTTGCCAACAACAAAATAAACAGAATCATTATAAACTCCTCCATAAAGAAGAAATAATTTTAAAATATACAAGCAACTTGAAGTAATTAATCTACCCCCTTGACAACTATGGTTTTTGGCGCCATGGTTGACTTTAAAAACATAAGACTTCATAATAGATCTCAATGAGCCAACCAAACATGTAAAATGAACATTGGTTTCATTACATTAATTACAGAACCAAAGATCATAACATTTATCTTGCAGGACATGGAACAAGGAAAATGGATATAAGAACGAAAAATAGGATAGAGGCTAACATCAAATAAATGAGGCTTATGATACCTTTTGGCCTGCTGCTTTTATGCTGTGTAGGCCAAAGAATTTTGTGATTAAAGTGCTCTCATATGTGCGAACATGCTTATAGTAGTTTGGTAGCATTTCAAGAAGTACCTGCATCATGATGGAAGAAACAAGAAAACAAAAAGTGTTAGCTTCAGACTACTAAAAAACACTAAAAATACAATATGCATAACAATAAGCAACTGGCGAAAAGGGAAGACTGTTTCAAGGTTTTAGCCAGTAAAACATTAAGCACAACATAAAATGAGTGCAGCAAGTCAGAAATGCAATGGATGTTTATTTATGCTGGTGCCACAGACCAAGATTTTTGCCCTGGTCACAGAGTAAATGAGGAAGCAAGCATTCTGACTGAAGGATTTTGGAGAAATATCTTTGTTTCTTTATTATGCTTGATTATACCAGATAAAAATTCTACAGCTTTCTGTCCTTTATCTCAAAACCCCACTCTCTGCCAACATTAACATAACACATAATCTCTGGCCATGTGCAAAACAAGCAGTGCATGCGACACAAACAAGTTCACAAGTCCCTTATTGTAATACCCAGACTAATAACACGGCCAAAACACTGACAAATTTCCACATAACGCACTAAAGTGCAAGTACAATACAATAGGGGTCATAAGATCACCATATGCCTCCAATCCACAACATGAAATTATCACATAATGTATGAATACATATGTACAAAGAACATAGCAATTTAACGTCTCGACATATACACGAATACAATACTACATGATGTCATAACATCACGATGCGACATAATTCACGAGGAAGAACATTTTATCACGCTACACATTGGTGCACATGTACAAGGTCACATAATAATGGAACGTTACAACACATTCACATCTCACAATAACATTGTTTTCACATAACAAGATGATAGCACACGTATAATACACGTTGAATTCACGAGAGAGTACTATCATCACGAAACATGTCAACATCACAACTGGTCCACACTAAGTGGTAAGAACAATAAATACATTCACATGATCACAAGTACACGTCTATCAACATCACAACATAATATAACATTACTCTTCCAACTCCTTCACCATCGTGAATAGTCATCACAACACCAAACTATCACAAAGTGGTTTTCTCGAAACTAAAGGTTGGTTACGATTGTCATGGTGAAACTCTAGAGGGGTATGTGGTGGTAGAATTATGTTTTTCAACACAGATCCCTAAATCGCAAGCCAAAACCAAAATCAATTTCCAACTTTTGGCAGTTGTGCTAAGCTACAAAATAGTTAATTGGGCTCCTAAATGTGTGACGTTAAATGATCAAACAATCATGTGAAGTTGTTCTAAAGGTTGATGTGACATTCCACATCACCAGGGAACATGGTAAAAAAATTGACTTCCCCAATATGGGAATTAGAGAGGTGTTTTACACGTTACTGTAAATCGTGTTTTATTAACTATTTTCAAGGTGTTCAAGTTGTAGTTTTAAATGATTAATTCAAGTTTAGATTCGCTAATCTGGAAGGATTGCCTTTATTGGATTTCATCATCTAAGTTTTCCATTGTTTCATGGGAAATTATCCATGAGTAAGGTCAACACTCAGAACATAGTCATTCTGGTTGTGTAGAAAGTAAGGTAAATTTTAACGTTTTGAGCAACAAAATTATTTTTAATCAACCAAAACATACTATGCATTCGATTTTATTTTTTGGTAAAATCATGAAGGGAAAACTATCAATGCAAAATTTATGTTATAAGTGTTAAAGCCATGTCTGTGAGAAATCGAATGCGGGTTCGATTTGCATGGAAGCTAGTGTGCACGCGCACAAGCTACTAGGTAATTCTACAGAACATTGTCCAGTGAGACTTTACATTTTACTAATTTCATCTTGCTCAAATGGTCCAAAACATTATGATCAACATCTAGCCCATTCATGGTGCATACACAAAAGGTTGCATTAAATTGAGGAATTTTTTCAAACTACTTCACATTTCTCTTTGCAATGTGCTTCAGACCTTTTATACACGTGAACATGTATGGAAACATGAAGATGATAATCCTTAATCCTCAGCCCACATAGATCTATTCATTCAATTATTCATGGAAACACAATGAGCTGCCAATATATTTGATAGGATATCTATAACCTATTGAGACATGCTCTTATCCTAGGTGTTAGTAGTAGTATGCTGAAAAATTTGTTTTACTTGGAAATTGAAACCAAATAAAGGATCCCCTTCCACTATGTAAGCTCATTTTGATGCAATTCACTAGCGATATTTGTAGTCCATCAAGGAAGCATTTATCTTGATATTTCTCCTAAAAAAATCCATACTTCCTTGTATATTCTCTCATGGATGACCATAATCTACTCCAACATGATACCATTTTGACAATGGGAGGCTAGGCTACTCACTCAAGGTTGCTCAAGAATTTGGATTTTCACCTACCAATTTACTTGTTTGAAAGTTTCATAGGGCCTTGTCAATGAAACCATTTATAAATGCTCAGATCATGGAAGGCATGGAAAGTCCGAAACGAGCATCATTTTTTTAAAAATGCCCAAACATTTGCATGTTCCTTCTATATGCTTCCACAGGTTATGGATACATCATTTTTCAAAACCGCCGCATTTAGCAGACTGCAACATCATGACATCCAGTAAACACAACAAATATATGCAAGGTTGGATGAAAGGTCTTGAGAGATTAACACAATAACGGAATCAAGATGATGGATTTTGATGACTATATTGGATAGTGTTTAAACATTTTTCACCGAAGACTACCTTCATTGAAGTCTCATGTTATTCACTACATTATATGACATCAACACTTCTTTCAACGAATGTCTGGATCAATAGTCTTTGACATATGCTTTTGCACCGAAGATTTCTACCTATCTAAAACATCTCATGAAATTCAAAATATCCATTTTCCAAAACGTGATTTGATGGGTGTCCGGATCACCCTACTACAAGGCTGTGGAATCTGAGATTTACATCTTGTCAACACATATTTAGGTGAAAAGTTCCTATGAGAGCACAGTACTCTGATATGAACATTACATAGAATTGGGCAATTCACATGATCCATTTTTGGACTCATGCGATGTCCATAAAACTGCATTCTACTGAGGAATTGTACTTGAAAAAAGTTGTGTATCTTGTGTATGCTTTCCATGGATTTCCCACATGCTGGACCAAGATACCTTACTTCTCTAATCATTACCTTTGAAAGTCCATTACTCATGCTTCACCAATCTCCAAGATTAACATGTCCTCCAACTGCCATCATTATATGATTCCTTACACTCTATTCCAGTCCAACACACTAAACTTCCTATATATTTCCTCGATTTTTTAGTTTCAATCGGATGGGCAATCCTCTAACGACTTGTAGATATATACTTTGGCCTATAACTACATTTTAGCTTAAATTTTACTATATAAAATTCTAGCTCTATCCTTTAAATGTAATAAATCATCCACACGATCCCTATTATACTATTATCGTAGCCCTGCTCAGTTTAGTGACTCACCTCACCTCTCAAATGCCATGACTCAACTCTAACACAAAACACTTCTCTACCTATCCAGACGCCAGGATACAATCCGTATTCAATCCTCTTATGGATGTATCGGATATCCTCATGAGACAATGGCAAACTTTGAAACACATTTACTTGAAAATGGCAAGCACTAACAACACTTATTATCATTATTAATTCACATTCGATAAATCAACATGAAATTTGGTGTCTGCAAGAATAATGGAATAGAGCAATGCCACTTAGATCTTTATGAAAACACGGGATGATGCCCAAATACACAACTAGTGTTAGTGAGGTGTTCATAACCTTGCATATTACTTGAGGGAAACCTCTTAATGAGCTCCAAAACACACATAAACATTGTCTTAAGGTTCTTAGAGATGAGTTTACAACATGCTTCATGTCTCTTGCGCAGGGGTCCACATTTTGCACGCAAATCTACCAAAGCACAACTACAACATTAGACAAAAAATCCCCTCTTCATTCTACTTTGATGGACATCAATACACATCTCACGAGGACTTTGTTCAATTAGTGACATTTCCTTGTCGCAAGTCTAGTTAACACTTTCCATTTCCACGATCTTAACAAGTGACACAATTTTAACAATTGACATAGAATATAGTTTCCATAACTTCAACCACAAATGACCCCTTAAGGGGACTTATGCTTAGTTTATTCAAAAACATAATTGAAGGCCTAAGGATGAATTTATTCCAATATACAAGGTCTACAACCCACTATAGGGACAACACTAGGGAACAACCAAGAATTCTTATCACACAAAAACTTTAGCTCAAACCAATAATATTCCTTGTTGTTTATCAAGATACACACTCTTGACTAAAGGGTTTAGTAAGATCACTTGCATGAGAGACCTGAATACTTGCATGAGAGACCTGATTACTAGACCTGATTACAAAGGGAATTGTTTCAAATTTTTCCCTCATACACCATGGTTGACTGAACTTAGGAAAATGACAGATACGTTAAGAGAACTTGTTTAGTTTTCAATAGTTTAAGTGTTTAAGTTTACTACCATACAATTCTGCAATTGAAGAACTAAAAGTACAATGTAAATCCTCTTCAACACACCAAATCAGGTTCACGACAACACTCCTTAGGGGTCTAAATGGTTTATCCACGGAAGAACATCTACAAAACTACCATTTCAATGTTCACAACCTTCAAATTAAGTTTGTCGGCTAGGTATGACAAAGCAGGGCATTACACTTACCTTGAATGTCAACCATAATATTTGTATTTCCACAATCTATGCCTTCAGAAAATTGTAACTTGAACATTAAAACATAACCAGATTTAGTAAGCCTGTCTAAAAGTTTCGGTGTTCCTAGTCACTATGTTTTCCTATATATTGATCCCTAAACGGCCAAACTATAGGAGAGCAAAGATCGAAAGCACTTATCTTACATTTTGATTATGAGTCATGACTGTTGTATAGCTAAGCAATCAGCATAATAAGAGAGAGTAATAGAAATGTAGTGAAATTATCAATGGGACTGAAATTGCAGCTAGCAAATATAGGAAAAGAAACAGATGCAAAATGAACACGACATAAAACGAAAGAAAAAAGAATTAATTAATTAATTTTATTAATGTCCACAAATGACTGAAGAAGATCAATGGGACTCCAAAGCAGTTACACTAGAAAGGTACTAGGGTAATGAACCCTAGATAATGGAAAATAACTAAGCACTAATAGCTAAAGCAGTGTAAACCTAACATGAGGAGTTAGGCCTAAAGAGGTTAATCTTCAAACAAACATACCCCGGGGATGTGTCCCCTACATTATCAGCTTTGTCCCCTATCAAAAACATTTTGGGAACGCCAGGACAACCCAAAATTGCCCCCCAGCCACCCCAAACTCCAAATTTTATTTGGAAACGTCCCAGGGACATGATGTAATTTCACAAAAAACTACAGGGGACAGCAAGGGACGGCCAACCATCCCCAAGACAGCCAACCATCCCCAAGACAGCCAGGAATGTCTAGACATCCCACGACCTTCCCCAATGCCCCAACTAAAAAAAGCAATTTCTTAAAAAAACACAAAATTGAAGAAAAAAGGATAGGCATAAGGACCCCCACACACCTTAAAACCAACCCTAAACCTAAAATAGCCACAGTAACTACTAAAAACAAAAAAAACTCATTTTGCCATTTTGCATTTCGTGAAGAAAACAAAAAAGGAGACAATTGTGAGAAGAAAAGAGAACAATGAGAAGGTAAGAGAGCGTCATCATAGAGCTACACTAGCTCAAACCGACCCTATTTGATGGTGTGATGGCATGGCATGGCAAGGATGCACCAGAGTTGAGGATGTTTCCACTCACCTCCTTATACAAGTTGTCAATTCCTTTGTTGTAGAGAGAAATTGGTCCACATACAACTTCATCCAGTCAATCGAGAGGAATAGGCTTATCTCTCCACGTGTGGAAAAGCTGGTGGCCATGCATAGTGCCTTGCAACTTCAGAATCTATAGACTCCTAAGTATCGACAGACTCCGACCGCACATTAGGACATTGATCCCAAAGATGCCACACAAGTTGATGAGGAGGCGGCAAAAGAGGAATTGGTTGGGGTTCTAGTGGATGACGCAGCCCTCATGGTGGAAACAACTCAGACTCTGATTTTGATGCAGTGTTCACAGAACTGATTAGGGGCAGCGGCAAATTTTCTATGTTTTTGTAATTTTTTAGTTGAAACTTGCAGCCTTTGGGCATTTTATTGTAATCTTTGTAGTGTATATATATATATATACACACACACACACACACACACATACACACACATTGACAAGGAAAGCATTGATATTTTTAATTTCATTAATTTGTGTGTGGACTGTCATGTGAAATCTCAATTCAGCTCTAATGATAAGTATTAAGGTTCTATAATGTATATGATGAATGCCTTATCAACGTTATCAAATGAATATTTGAAATTTCCTATTTTCAAAAGATTCCCTTACATTTTAATAGCCATCATCTATTATTCCCTAAAAAATGGCCTCCCAAAAAATCCATCCCAGAAACGCATCCCCTTGTCATCCTTGTCCTAGAAACTTGGTGTAGCATAACTTCAAACCATATGGATTACCTGTACAAGTATAAATAGATATGTGAGGGGAGGACCCTCAATGAAACACAGAGCTGATGAAGATCAAAGCAAGAAACTATGATTGAAGACAGCATAGTCACGCATTTGTAATGAGGCTTGGGCCAAAAGAACTAGTGTAATCTAGAAATGCACAAAAGGACCAATGTCCAATTTGATAATATACTTAGGGGACATGTTTGACAATCTATAGGAAGTAGGGTGTTCAGTAGAGCCTTTCCTAACACCCAAGGCCGATGAACCTTTGGCGGAAGAGAAAATCTAGTAATGTGTGCTGCCCCCGTTACCTGGATTGTAGCCAAGCACAAGACCCTGATTGCAGATTCACAATGACAGGGACAAGGCAATGGAGAATAGAAGGCCCTCCACCCCAAAAAGAAGCAGATTCACAATGTTTAGAATGGGAATGATTGAACTCGTGTACCCGAGTAAAAGTCTGCAAGGATGAGCATTGTCTCATTGATTTCTTTCCCTAGGTGTGGCAATCAATAGTATCCAAAGGGTCTTGAATGACTCCAACATCTATAAAACTTGCAACCATGAGAAATTACAAGAATAAATGGCAATAGGAATAGCTATAAGAGAATACCTCAGGATATACAAAGAATAGGATCTGTATTCGCCACCAAAAGTCAATAGAAGACTTGTGCGTACACATTTCCAAGCACAGCTGCATTGAACTTGAATTCTCTGACATTTTGGGCCTCTCTACGGTTCTTATCAAGAAGGATAAAAGATATCGCCCCATGTAAACAAACACCTTGATGATGTGTCTAGTAGAGAGACAAAATGTCAAAGCATTCAAGTTCCATGCAGTTTTAACCCAAATAATTTACACATTGATGCACTACGAACAAACATTCAAAGAATAGAGGATTTTTAGCCAAAAAAGAGTTCACTTGTAGCAAGATTATAAAAGACAACACAAAACTTCTATTAACGCTTGGCTACATCCAAGTCACAAGCCAAACATAGATAATTCATAACTACAAATATTCCACTTTTACCTATCTTGCTCAGTGTTACGCGGGGACGCGTCCCCCTAGATTTTGGTGACATCCCCAATTTTTTTAAATCTTTCAAAAGTTTTTTGATGTTTTTACTTTTAAAAAGTTGTTATTTTTACCAAGAACATTAAATTATAATCTTGAAAGTACCTAAAACATAGTTACCTGAGACAGGGGGACGAGGGGACAGGGGGACGGGGTTTCCGTGATGGCAAAAAAATTCTAAATTTTGGGGATGGCAGGGGGACGGCTAATTAAAAAGTATATAAATATTTAAAATATAAAGATATAGTGATTAAATTATATAAATAAGCTGAAATAAAACCATTTGAGATTTAAATAAGGTGGAACTTGAACTCATAAACATCAAATACATTCCTTAATACTATAATATCAATATGTTAATGTCATAAATTGAAAATTCATAATACATATTTGAATTTTGAATTTGAGACAAGCTGAAATTTCAAATATATTATAAAATATAAAAGTAAAACCATTCTAAATTATGATTGATCAAGTGACAATAGTTGATATTCATATCATTAATCTCATAGCCAAATACACCAACAATGAAATGAAATGAGCCCATAATGTAAATTTATAACATAAAATTGCACTTTTAGGGTTAGGGTTAGGTTAGTAATGTTGTTTTTATATTATAAGTGATTTACAATTTTTAAAAAATAGTTTAAAGTGTTGTTTTTATGTTTTTTTGTTGAAAAAAGCGACAGACCACGTGGGGTAAGTTTGGACGTCCCCCCCCCACATTTCCCCGTCCCCCCCACGTCTCCCTCACGTTTCCCCATCCCCAAGACGTTTCCCAGCATCTTCAAACGTCCCCAAGACGTTTCCCAGCAAAAAACACAATGGGAAACATGGGGGAAACGTTTCCCCCACGTCCCCACATCCCCAAGATGTCCGGGATGTCCCAAACATGTCAAAATTGGTGCGGACGCGTCCCCGCGTAACTATGACCTAAAATAAATTAAAAACAATTTAAATCCCTAAATGTCATTGAAAAAAGTTAAAATATTGAAATATTAATTTTTATGTATTATTTTATTAGCCGTCCCCCTGCCGTCTCCAAAATTTGCAATTTTTTTTGCCATCCCGGAAACCCCATCCCTCTGTACCCCCGTCCCCCCGTCCCCGAGACTTAGGGGACTATGATCTTGCTATTGAAGTTTCAACATGTTTATACACATTACATTTTTTCATTGTTTTACATCCCAAATGGATTCGATAACATAGGTATATCTATCTTCCTCCTTCCTTGCCTTTAGAATTTGTATCATGGGAAAATATAGCAAGTTGGCTTACAGCCTCTTCTAAATTGCAACTCATCCTTGAGGTGATTGTAATAAAATTTGTTCATCCTCAAAAGAAAGGGAAACATCATTTTCAGACATGCAGATAAATTCAAATTTCAATGATTTTCTTCAGCACGAGTTTCTAGTAGACATGGATTTTCATTTGGACATTGGTCCAAGACAGATAGCAGTGTCATGCATTTGTTCATGAATTTAAAAAATATAATTAGCCAATCTGCCATGTAGGTCCCTATTTAGATTTGACAGTATTTGGTTTACATATTTTGAAAAAAAATCCTTTTTTGCTTCAAGAGAGATGGAGGGAAAAAGGAGTTTCCATAAAAGGGTGTCAAAACTATCAAAATAGTTCGTGTGCTTTGCAGGTGATTATAATATTATTTACTCATCCTCAATGGAAAGGAAAGCATCAATTTCAGGTATGCAGCTAAATCCAAATTTCAAATATTTTCTTCAGTACGAGTTTCTAGTAGACATCAGGGATACTTGGATTATTTGCCATCATATCAGTGAAAATATGGATTGCTTTCTTCTCTCTTAGACATTGGTCCAAGCTGGACAGCAGTGTCATGCATATGTTCATGACTTTAAAAAATATAATTAGCAGCTCATTGATTTGCATGTGGGGCTGGACAATCTAGCCTATAGGTCCCTATTTAGATTTGAGAGTTTTTGGTTTATATATATTTTCATTTTTTTTCGCTTTGAGAGAGGAGGGAAAAAGGAAATTCCATAAAAGAGTATCAAATCTATTAAAGTAGTTTGTGTGCTCAACTTGCTAATGCAAAGTTTGAAAGACTGTAATTGGAGTTATTCCAGCAATATTTTTCTTATCTTAAACATACTGACTAGGAACTAGTTGACCATCAACAATTTGCCTGTGTATCAGGGTTAACTCCAATCATTGTAGCCTAATGTTCTAATAGGAAGCAATCAATAAGATACCTTGTAATGGCAGGGTAATTGTGCATCAACAGAACAACTGACAACTCACAGTCATATCAAAGTAAACAGCTAACAATGGCAACACGAGATTGGCACACAACACTTCACTCATTCATTCTTTCAAAATATGGAGACATACCATTCAAAGCATTCTCAAACTCAGCTTTGTGTAACTCGAAAGCTGATTTCCTACATACCAGACTTGCATGCCCTTATGTCCTACTCGATACAAGCTATAAAGTTCTTGCTCTATTGGCTAACTACTCCCAGAACCCAAAACTACAGACTAACTCCACCTTGGACCTGCTTGGTAGAAACTCTTCCGATGGGAACTTTCCAGTCAAACCCTCTCTACTTATGGGAACCCCTAACACAATTTAGCACACCTTATGTTGGCAAGGGTGAGCTACAAGAAACTGCTGGTGTCAGGGAGTCCAGATTGCCACCTAAGCATTGTAGATGGACACATTACAGAACTAGTTTGGAACCAATCAACAACTACTGCAAATCTTGTTGCATGGAACTCAATTCCTACTATTTCTGAAACTCCTGAAACATTCTAATGTTGCAGATCCAACACTCTCAGACGAGCCCTTAGTCAAGATCTTCTTGTTAAGCAACACCTCCAAGAGGTGGTGGATTGACATTACTTCTAATGTTGTCACTTGCCACGTTCTTTTTCCTACCGTTGTCTTTACACAAGACAATGACACTAGCCTTTAGCTTATGCAATGAAATTTTCCACAAGTGTGGCTTACGCAGTGAATTAAGCTTCCAAACATTTCTACTGCATAAGGCAACAGATGGCTGAAAAGTTGTGGAGGATACCTCGGAATGATGAGGACTTGTTATGCAAATGTTGGTTCACCACACCTCACAATTCCTCAATGTCTTCTTGCAAAATATGCATATTCAAAGGCTTTTCACTGCATAAATTTTGAATTTGAACTTCGGGAAGTGGCAAATAGACTTGAAAAGCAAGTTTGGTACTATTTAGGCTTGCAAAGTAGATTCAGTCTTGCGAAACGGAACCAAGCTTGTGAATCTCACACGTGCTGGATTTCTTGTTTGGGTTTGCAAAGCTCACATAATCTTGTAAAGCTCTCCTAGGATTTCAAAACTCACATAGGCTTGCGAAGCTCCAAAATGAACTGTGGAGCTTGTGAAGCTTGAAGTAAGCCTTGCAAAGGGAAAATTCTTGCATCGTCTGCTGTGGTCTTTTCCCAAAAAAACTCCTCGAAAAGATGATCAACTCAACCTCAAATGCAAGATAGCTTGGATATCCAAGGATAGTCCTGCATCACCTTACACAATTTTCACACCAAAAGTTAATGGAAATTGACTTTACCAATCATATGAATTGCAAAAAAACATGATTTTGTCAAGTTTGTAAACCCGTTGATATCAGTCACATCCTAATTATAGTATAAAAAATGATAAAACCCAAATTTTATTACAAAATTCCAAAAAATTGATTTACAGTGGGTCAAAATAAAATAAAATTGTATAGTCAATTCTATACCAAAATAACTAACATTATGCTATGAATATCTTCCTTGTTCATTTTTGCATCATTGCAAAATGATAAAATCTCACAATTGTTTGAAGATTCCAATAAGTTGAAAATCCATTAAAAAAAATATGGATGCTATCACATCATACAAAAAATCACGACATGACACAAATCAGACACCTGGAACATCCATTGCTCATATTTCTCACCCAGTATTTGAAGCATAGAATGCAATGAGCATCTTTATAAATGCCCGTAAACAATGTTAATTTTCTCAATGTGTTATCAAACAATATAGACTTTAATGATAACTACTTTCGATTTGGACTAGAAAGAGCCTTGATAACATCAAAAACTCAAGATAATTACTCCTTTAAAATGTCACCAATATAAAGAATGCAATTTAAGAATGACACAATAGATGCATGCATAGCAAGAAATATCATCTATAACATGATAATCTCAAATTGAAAATAGTTATTGCTTATTGAGACCTTTGATACTTGTAAAATACATAATTTGCAAACTCACCTTGACTTCAGATTTTTTCATCATTTTTACTATAAAACAATCATCATGGGAAAGATTAAATACGCTCCCACTTTTCCATGGGGATGAAAGCTCCCGCAATGCATCATTTCCACATATTGAAAGCATATAGCTTCAGCTTACATACCATAATTCCAACAAAATATATGAAACAAATGCCTACAATCTTAATCACTGAGCAAGTGGGAAAAAATATGGACATGTATCAGCAAGTTGTACCATTTATAATGAGCAATATCAGCCTTCATGATATTGTGAATATTTTCCAATGCATTTAACCTAGGAATTATGCCAGAAGTAATGCCACTATCATGTGCATTTGTTAAAATGACATATGTTAGCTCACTCTAGCTGAGATATTAAAAAGCATAGTCAATACGGGTAAATGTCCTAGCACATTTACAGTCAACAGAAAAAGAGAGGAAGAGGGAGGGGAGGAGAGAGGAAGAATTCTGATACCGTGAAAGATAATCCGAAGGCAATTAATTGGTTGTCCAGTGATTAACATTCAGATGTGTCCAGGGGAACCAATCTGTATGAAAGATATTCCTCGTCTTTCTTAAGAAAGAGCAACACGAAACCATCTCCTACAATTCCACCTCATAAATACTTTCTTATTTAGAGGAAGAGTACCATTTTGGATCAAGTATGATTTGACTCCATTAACAAACTAGGAAGCATAAATTATCTATATCTATTCTATAGAAGTTAAACTAGGAATTCGCAATCAGTAGCATGAAAGGCATCATAAATTTAATCCTTTGGGACTGAATAAATAGCGATGAAAGTGCAATCTGGAGCTTTTGACATGACTATTGAACAGAGTGTTGCAAGACTAACTCAGATTCTGACTATGCAATGAAATCATCTCCTAGGAGGATACATTAATAGGTAATAAAGCACAGTGGATCCTTATTGACATGACTCCGATTGCCATATTTCATACGTGTTTCAAGATCCTCATCCCCAAAACAAATGTCTCGTTATTGAAATACCTCCAATCTAGCTCTGTGCAACTCTGAGGCAAATATCTGATAGAGGCATCACATTATCCTTGAAATGGAGAAAGTCATGAAGTGAAGTGGGTATGATTTCTTACACTTTCGGAAAAATCTTTCATGTTCCATGTTTTATCTATATGATAGTTACTGTGGACTCTTTTGAGGCATGGATACACAATGACAGACTCAGCTTGCACGAATATGCTTGGAGATATCTGATAAAATATTAAAGCTAAAAAAACAGTTTACGGTAAGGCTTCTGTTGCCCATCACAAATGCCATTCAGATATAACTCTTTTGAGAAATTTTGGGAGGCATGATCTGTTGTTTGGTGTCTTAGTAATGAACATAATATTGTGCAGGTTTCAAGTATCAACTTTTTCAAGCCAAAGATGCAACACAATGTTTAAAAAAAGAGTGAACCGTGAAACCATGGAAACCATCAGAATTTGACCTGAGGTATCCTGCATCTTATGCCTAAAATGCAAAGAACATCATCGCTGACGAGCAATATTGCCTACTATATGTCAATGGCCCAGTTCAAAGCTTTCGAAATTAGATATAAGTAATAAGCTAAGACTGTGAACCTACAATGTCTAGGACAAGAATCTATTTCCTTGAACTGCACAGCAATCAATTCTAAAGAATGATGTCATTTTGAATGTAGAAAAATTACATTCTATAGCTATAAGTGTCTATTGCTTGGAATATAGTCCTCTGCTCCAGTGTCTTTGTATGAGGTTCTTTTATTAATCAACAAATATATGTGCCGATGAGAATTTTGATAGAGTTTTCTTCAAGGCAACCCAACCTAGCTGGCAGGGGCTCACTTCATGGATTCCCACAGCTGAGCCTACATAACAGCCTCAAAAAATATTATCTATATTTTAAGGTAACTGACAATGAGGCGGAATGCTTTAGGCAAAAATCCTGAATGTATCAGCAATCATTGTCATTCTGCACCGATGTATAAGATGTTTTTGTTTGTAGAACTTGACTTGCAAAATCATCATTAATGAGAAAGGAATTGAATCTCATATCCTTCAGCATATAATACTTTAGATCCTTATATCAATGAAAAGTATATTTTCATCATAGATTTGCTAGCACTTCACCAGGTTTGACATATGGTGATTTGTCGGCAGAAAATATGCAAATACTCAAGTGCCTAGGAAACATAATGGCCTGGTTTTGGAAAAGCAAAGAGGATTTCAAAACTTGTAGGATTTTCAAATAATCTTTAAAATAAATTTGAAGAATGCAGCTTATACACGCTTAGTGCAGAATCGCTTATCCTCAATTTCATGGATTCAGTGAACTGGAATTCAGGAATCAACTAGTGAGTCAATTATTGCCAACAGTTTGACTTTCACTTTTTATGAGATGTAGCGAGGATTTTTAAAGGACAATTTTTAGTGCCGACATGTACTTCGGCACATAACCACTTCCCATTATTTAGCCAAAAGATACATTCGTGCCTACAGGCTTTCTAAGAAAAAACACCTAATATACCTCCTATGTTAATGCATTGCAAAGACATAATCTCTATTTCTCATCTTGTTATCATCAAATAAAATTGTATTCCTATATGCTAATTATCAAACGGTATGTCCTTCTTCAAGGCAACTATAATAATGGATGACTAGGGAAGGGCTGGGGGCTGGGGACGAAGGACTTTGTCTAATATACTTCAAAATACAAAGAGGGTTTACCCTAGTATCAAATGTGTGTAGTCTTCCCTTCGGAATGAGTTCTTGCTGAAATTGGCATCCGCCACCCCTCTTTTTACACTTTTCAATTTCTTCCAAAAAATCATCTGCCTCTAGATTCTCTCCCCACTCTTTCCAAATTGCAGAACTTATAGGAGGTAGTGTGTCCTACCATTGAGCATTTGAAAGTTTCAGGGGATGCGCAGATGTTTACACCTCAACCCCTCGCACAAGCATTACCAAATTGGCACCCGATTTTGGTTGCATCTTTGAAAGAGTGAATGTTTTAATAGAAACAAGAATTTAGAGGTTCACTTGTAAGTTGCAGAAAAGCAATTGGACTCTTGCCTCAAACATTGCAAGGAATAGAAGGAATTTGCATCCTCGTTGAGGATTATGGTCATGGATGGTTCACTTTTTTAATATTTTTGTCACTAACGTGGATTTTTATGTTAAAACTAGAAAACAATCTCCTCCTTCAAAGCATCAGTCAAATTGTTTGAGGCTAGTTAGTCCGGAAAGGAAGAAAAGGGCCCAAACAAGTGGGAGCCTTCGCGACCATGAAATTGATTCATGAAAGAAAAAAACCCTGTAACATTAAAGACGTGCTTAGTGATCCATCACTAAGAATGTAGCAACTGATGAGGATGGGTATGAGAGACACAATGGCCTTGCAAGGGGAGTTATGTTTTGTCAGCAAAAGATAGCATGCCTAAATTCCTCCTATAGAGGCAAACTTTCTTGATCCCAGCACCAAATTATTTTAAATGAATATGTTCCCCTGTGAAAGAAGGGTGGTAGTGGAGGGAGGATTCATTGAAGTCAAGGTCTTGTTTGTTGTGGTTCAATGGATGTTAGATTTTCACGTGGGTCTAGAAGATCAAACAAGAATGGGTATTCAATCCCCCTCCTTTCCATGTCTATAATATGAAGTGATGTCGAGTGGGTGGAAAATAACCTTTTGGTTATGGTTGTTCTTCTGTGAGGTACAGGTGTGATACTGGATGGGTTTCGTCTTTGATGGTGAGCTACCTATTTTGTGTTTTTTCCGATTGGAGATTGTGTGTACTCTCTCTCCTGTTGACAAAATTGGAACACCTCAAGGCTGTGGGTAACCTATGTCTGAGGTGAACCTCCAGAGAGGGTTGGTTCCCTTGTGAATCACCTAAAAAATGAAAACTTTGACAAGGAAAAGGGAAAAGGAATGCGGGAAAATGGGAAATAGGGGTGATACACCAAAAGTTTGACACTTGCATGTAACTCTGCACACAGAGAATTTAAAGATCCACACACCTGCACAACTCTAGACTATTTTGCATAATAAATTCAAGGGTTTAGGAAAATGTAGAGGGAATGAATTCCACACTAAGGCAAACACAATATCCTATAACAAACACAATGAATAATCTGAAAACAACAATATGAGAGGGCAAAATGAAGCTTTTTTTATTCAAAGGTGCAAGTACAAAGGTTGATCATGTTAGAGCAAATCAGCACTCCAAGTATATCTATTTTACAATAAAAATCAGCCCTATAGACATGAATGATAAGAATAGACTGCCCCAAAATAGACTGCTTTTTTTTTATTTATTTTATTTCTTCATACCCCTGCTTGGCGCCAACATGGGGAACAACAGTTCACTTTTTTTTATTAATATTTCCTTTTTGTCTATCCTTGGCACAACTTCTAGGACATGGAACAATTCCTTTTTTTATTTATTTAATTCCTTTTATCCTTTTGGTTCATTGGAACAGCCAATTTCTTTGCTATTTTATTTATTAATCTTTTTCTTTTGGCGCATGGGGACAAGCCTGCTGTTATTTATTTATTTATTTTTCCTTCCAATTATTAGCAACTTTGCAACATCTTCATTCAACTTTTATTCCATTTTATTTCATGCATCCTATTCATCTTTGCCAAGTCAAATAGGAGTTTGTTTAATATTTTTTATTTATCCCCCTTCCTTCCATCGCAAAGTCTTTAGTTTATTTTTTATTTATTTCCATGCACCTTATCTCCCCTTGGCGCCAACTCTAGAATAAAGCTTTGTTTTATTTATTTTTATTTCCTATTTACCTTCATGCACCTTATCCTTCCTTTGGCGCCAACTTCTTAGAACAGGTTCCATATTTATTTTTTTATTTATTCCATGCACCTCTTATCTTCCTTTGGCGCAAATACCTTGGCTTGGAAATATGGTAACATTTTGGCGACATCACGGGATTGTTTGCCTGCTAAACAAGGAGATCAGTGGTCTTCTGCATCCATTGGGCTATGGAGTCACATACCTCTTGTTTAAGTTTGGAAAACTTGTATCCTCTGAATCAATACAATTGAAATACCCTCTCCAACAAAAGGAAAACATGTGCATGCAAGCACTTATTGAAAAGACAACTAACTAAGAAAACTGAAAAACAATGTGCATGCAAGCACTTATTGAAAGTAAACTATTCTAATGATGTTGAATCCTCAATAGCAAGCTTTGAGGAAAATCCCATTAACTGGGATTGGTAGTTCTTCGCCATTCAATCGAGATAACTGAAAAGCATTGTGAGGCTTGCAAGCTGAAATAACATATGGCCCACTCCAAATAGCATCAAATTTGGTGTGGTTTCCTGGTTTTGCTCTATTTGCATCCCACTTAAGGACAAGATCACCTTCTTGAAAGACTCTTGCAACTGCTTTCTTATCAAAATTCTTCTTTACCTGAGCTTGGTGAGCTTCCATGGTGAGCATGGCTTCATGTCTCAATTCTTCCAACTGCATAAGTTTTGCATACCTTACCTCCATGGGACCTGCTTCCAATAACTCTAACTGATGAATAAGCTCTAAAGCGGGCAGCTCAAGAGAAATTGGGAGTCTTGCTTCCTTGCCATAAACCAACATGTATGGAGAATTACCAATAGACCTTTTGGGAGTGATTCTGTCAGCCCACAAAGGTTTTGAGTTTGGTGTGCCAAGATCTCTGATTTTCATCCAGAACTCTTTTAATAATCTTCAACAAATTTTTGTTAGTAGACTCTGCAAGACCATTACCTTGTGGGTAATAATTTGATGAAGTACTCAAATAAATACCATTCCGGACAGCCCACTCTGTAATTTTAGTACCAACAAAAGCAAGACCATTATCTGAAATAATAGTAGCAGGAACTCCAAATCTAGTAATAATACCTTCATAGAAGTCAAGCACACTAGTTTCATTTGCTTCTTTCAATGCAACTGCTTTTGTCCATCTGGTAAAATAATCAGTGGCAGTAAGAATCCACTTGTGACCCAAACTGGATGGTGGGTTAATCATTCCAATAAAGTCCAATCCCCACTGCATAAAGGGTTGATCTGCTGAAATAGGATGAAGAGGAAGGGCTGCAAGCTTTTCCTTACCCACAAAGAAAGCACACTTTTGACATCTTTTGACCCATGCATAACAATCTTTGAAAATACTTGGCCAATAATAACCTGCTTTCATTATTTTGAGAGCAGTAGTCCTTGGAGCATAATGGCCACCTGATAAACCTTCATGGAATTCTTGCAATAATCTGTCAACTTGTGAAGGTTCTACACATCTCAGAAGAACACCATTAATATCCTTTTTAAATAATATACCATCAATGAGTGCAAAAGGAATAGCTTGTAACCGGAAATACCTCCTTTTTGTCTTATCCAAACCTTGGGGAAGAATACCAGCATGCAAGTAATTAATCATATCTTGTGTCCAACTCACAGAAGATGGTATTTCAGCTGCTTGTGGCTGATTTATGAGTGCAAAAACAACTTTTCTTTGACTCCAAATCTGAAACTAAGTGCTCACATAACCCTTTTCCTCGGATCAACTTTGTTACCTTGAAGTCCACGTCATATTCCATGACTTTTGTGATCCAACCAACTCTCTTTTCATTCAAATCCTTGCTTAACAAAAACTCTTTTACACTTGGGTGAGTAACCATAACATGAATTCTATTATTAGAGAGCATATATCTGAAATTCTTTAAGCCTCTAATAACAGAAAGTACTTGCTTTTCCACAAAAGTATACTTCACCTCATAGTCATGTAGCCCTTTGCTAAAGAAAGCAATGGGTTGCTCTAAATTGTCATGATTCAACTGAGTTAAGATAGCTGAAATTGTTTCAACCCCTGCAAATGCATACAATATAAAATCTTTTGAAAAGTCTGGATTTGCAAGTGTTGGAGCTTGAGCAATAGCTTGTTTAATGGCCTCAAAACTGATTTTCCCTTCATCTGTCCAACTGAAACTCATATTCTTTTTCAACATAGCAGTTAGAGGCTTTGATAAATTAGCAAAATCAGCAATGAATCTTCTCACAAAATTGATCTTACCCAAAAAGCTTTGAAGTGCTTTCTTGTGCTGAGGTAAAGATAAAGCTAGAATTGAGCTTACTCTTTCTGGATCTATGGCCAAACCTTCTTTTGAGACCATGTGGCCCAAAAGTTTACCTTCATGCACTGAAAATATGCACTTCTTTGGGTTGAGAGAAACCCCATACTGTCTGCATCTTTCAAAAACTTGCCTCAGATGGCTCAAATGATCATTAGCACTCTTAGAAAAAACAGTAATGTCATCAAGATAAATCAAAACATTGACATTGATCAAACCTTGGAAAGCCATATCCATGGCTCTCTGAAAAGTAGCTCCTGCATTGGATAAACCAAAAGGCATCTTTCTGTAAGCAAATGTCCCCCACTTAGTAGTGAAAGTTGTCTTGTATTGATCTTCTTCTTTTACCAAAATCTGATTGTAACCACTGTAACCATCCAGAAGAGAGAACCTTTCTGCACCTGATACAGTCCTTAGAATTTGATCCATTGATGGTAATGGATAATGATCCTTTAGTGAAGCCCTGTTTAGATCCCTGAAATCAACACATAACCTTATCTCTCCATTCTTCTTCCTCACGGGTACAAGATTTGCAACCCATGAGGAATGCTTGATAGGAAAGATAATACAAGACTCAATAAGCTTTGTTAGTTCATTTCTCATCAAAATTTCAATCTTTGGATTAACAGGTCTTTGCTTTTGCCTTACCGGTTTGGAATTAGGCTCAAGCTCAATGGTATGTTGAGCTAATCCTGGATCAAAACCTTTTAAATCCTCATACTTCCAAGCAAAAACATCAATGAACTCATTGCATAATTGAACAAAAGCTTGCTTTTCTTCCAAATTACATACCTTACCATGCTTCAAAAACTTGCCATCACTGATTGCTATGTCCTCATAGTTCTCTTGCTTAGTAGACATCCTGATTTTGTCCCTTTTCAGCTGATCATCATTATTAAAAATACTCTCAAGGGTTACCAATCCTTGGGGCAACTTATTAGTCTTTAATTGCAAGATTTGTTCACCATACTGCTGCTGCAATTTAGACTGATTTTTAGAGGAAAATTCAGCTTCTTCCTGAATAAAACGTACAATCTGTTCATCATTCTCAAACACTTGCCAATTAGTATTATTATCAGGAATTGATGGCCTTACAACCACCTTAATATGAGGCTGATTATCCTTTCTTTTCACATCACTAGGAATATCAAAATCAGCCCCAACAACTGCCAATCTATCTGCTTGTTTATTTTCAGCTCTAGGTATTGATTGAACATTGAATGCATCAAAATCCTCTATAAGATCCCAAACTCTATGTCTATATGATTTCAACAAGGGATTCTTTGCAATATTCAAATTTCTCACCTGATTTATGACCAATTCACTGTCACCAAATACCTGTAGGTACTTAATTCCCTTCATTCTAGCCCACTGTAAACCATGGATTAGTGCCTCATATTCAGCTGCATTGCATGTACAACTAAACTGAA
The DNA here is from genome assembly GCA_019776745.2 of Taxus chinensis. NCBI lineage: Eukaryota > Viridiplantae > Streptophyta > Pinopsida > Cupressales > Taxaceae > Taxus > Taxus chinensis. The sequence goes on from CM034157.1 coordinate 162,820,658, forward strand.
ATCGAATAGAAGAATAATACCTTTGACCATCTGGTGATATCAAAACATTACCTGCACCTGATCCATTCTTGCTTCTAGAGCCATCAAAGTATAAACTCCACAATCTTGTATCAATCTCATCAGTTTTAACCAATAATGGTAAAAAAACATCCTCTTGATGCATGCAATAAATTCCCAAACCAACATCTTTAATGTATGTTTCTTCAGCATATTTATAAGGATCAAAACCATGATGGTCAGTTCCCCACTCATCCAATAATAAATCTGGTATGCTCTCAGAGTGGGTGTCTGTATCATGAACAACTGGATGATCTTCTTGGTCAAAAACAGTACAATTTACACTGCATGCATTAGGCACATAAGGCTCAATATGAAATTTAGCAAGAGGCTCAGAATTAATTGTTACCTTTGTGCCATACCTTGTTCTGAAAAATAGATAAGACCAATCTGATGATAGATACCCTCCAATCTTAGCTGTAAAATCTCTAGATAAGCACAAAGCGAAATATGGAGGTAGATCTACTACCATAACATCCTGTAAGATTGGAAGGCTTGGACATGCATGCAAACCTAACTTCAGATCTTTGATTATACCAACTGTTTTGGTAGTTGTGCCATCCAACTGCAAAACCCCTTTGTCATGTGGCTCATATTTGAGTCCTAGCTTATCTGCTATCTGCTTAGGCATAACTGTACTGCTAGCACCACTGTCAACCATGCAATTATGGACCAAATTATCACCAATAATCAAAGAAAGGTAGAAAGGAGGAGGCTTACCAATCCTTTTTGCCTGAAATTCAGCCTTAGAGGGTTGATCTGTATTTGCAAGTACTGCACTAGCTCTATCTGAATGATCCACTGTAACTGATAGTTTGGCCAACTCATCTTGTAACAAGCTCTTTTGACCCGGAATAGTCAACGTATCCCACATGGATAAGCTCACATGAGCTTTCTTCATCTGATCTATGATATTAAGGGAAGAGTTGCCCCCTTTTGCTTGACCTTTTGGAACACTTTCAACCTCTTTTTCTTGATTCTTTTGTGCTTCCAAGCTGCCCTTCTGAATCTGATTTTTTTGTCTCTCTTTCTCATTAGGAACAACAACCTTATTAGTATTATCAGGAAATAAAGAAGATGATCCATGCAAATTAGTTACCTCTGTGGGTTCTCCCACTGCTCTTCTTTTGTATACCCTTGTATTAGCTGCATGTTGATCCTCTTGTTGCCAATTCACCAAATTTGCCTCTGGTGGCTTTGGTGCTTCACTAGAATCCCCTTGAGGAGGAGCCTCAACTGCTGAAAGTTGTGGAATCATCCCTTGTGCAATCAAAGCTTGATTTAACATTCCATTAGCACAAGAAAAAGGATCATGTGAATGATTACATGGAGCACACCAAAAGGGTTCCTGAATTAGATTAGTCTGCACTGGAACAAGAGCCATAGATGTAGAAGGAGCATTAGGATCAGCTTTAATGGTTGGTGGGCCTTGATATGGAGGCCTACTTGTAGGATATGTTGGATATGAAGGTCTAGCAGATTGGAAAGGAGCCTGATATGGTCTGTAAGGTTGAGCAAGTTGTCTCTCAATAGATACAAATTTATTTCCAAAAGCTTGCAAAATACCTTTTATTTCACTCAACTCAGTGGGTTGATTTGGATTAGTAACTGCTTGGCTAGCTGCTACTGGAATTGGGTTTATAGCTGAAGCCGGTGGCTGAATAGTTGGAAAGATAGGCATGGGAGGTCTAGGTGCAATTTTGCCAGCTTGTATGAGGTTATTTTCAGCTCTAATGGCTAGATCAAAGGCAGCAGGGATTGTGTTACCCCCCATGGACTGAATTAGGACAACAATGTCACTGTTTAGGGATCTCAAATAATACAAGAATGCATGCTCTGTTGTAGGCTTAATGGCACGGGGAATTCTTTCCCAAGTTCTCTGGAATCTCAAGTTAAAATCAGCCATGAACTCTTGAGGGGCTCTTTTGATTGTGCTCAATTGCTCAATCAGGGATAGGTGGTCAAATTTGTCCTCAAATTGGCTACAAAGGTTGTTCCTAATTGATCCCAAGAATTGGTAGAGTTAATAGGTAGATTTCTGTACTATTGCAAGGCTTTATCTTTAAAGGAAGTTGCAAGAAGTCTCATGGCTACATTCTCCTGAGTTATATTATAAACAGAGCAAAGATTTGCAACATCTCTAATATGCTCTACAGGAGTGGTTTGAGTTAAACCGGTAAAGAATGGTAAACTCTTTAATGCGGAAGCAGGGATATCATTGTATACAGTAATATTCAAGGGGTTGCCATCATTAAAGGTCACAAAAGCTTCATTTCTAGGAAGAGCCATTAGGAAATTTAGAACGGGAAGCTGTGGGATTTTGGGCAATTGTTTTAGCTTGCTAGCTCGGTAAGTATATGGAGAGGATTTATGAAATATGCTTCTTTTATAAGAATGTAAAGGTAGCTGAATAAATTCAAATGGAATACCTTTAGCTTTTGACCTGGTGGTCACTTTTGGCATTAGCTTTGACTAGTCTGCAACCAGTATGTCTGTGAAAACCTGAGGAGTTGCCAAATGCTGATTTTTTTAATACCTTTGCTCTACAAACTGTTGAACTAGCATCAATCTTTGAATACTTTGTCCCACCGGGCGTGCCAGAAACTGTTGTCACCCAGAAGTTGCACCCTGATAGAGAATGGTGTGTGTACTCTCTCTCCTGTTGACAAAATTGGAACACCTCAAGGCTGTGGGTAACCTATGTCTGAGGTGAACCTCCAGAGAGGGTTGGTTCCCTTGTGAATCACCTAAAAAAATGAAAACTTTGACAAGGAAAAGGGAAAAGGAATGCGGGAAAATGGGAAATAAGGGTGATACACCAAAAGTTTGACACTTGCATGTAACTCTACACACAAAGAAATCAAAGATCCACACACCTGCACAACTCTAAACTATTTTGCATAATAAATTCAAGGGTTTAGAGAAAATGACAGCGGTAGAGGGAGTGAATTCCACACTAAGGCAACACAATATCCTATCAAACACAATGAATAATCTGAAAACAATCGATATGAGAGGGCAAAAATGAAAGCTTTTTATTCAGAGGTGCAAGTACAAGGCTTCCTTCTATTCTCTTGGCTGGCGCATGGGACAGAAGTTCCCTTTTTTATTTATTTAATTTCCATTTATCCTTGGCGCCAAGAACTAAATTTTTGGACTGCTTTTTGTTTTATTTTTATTTATTTTCCCCTTGACATCCTTCACTGCACATGGACAACATTTTTACGCTCTAAGAATAGAACAGCAGCATGTTTTATTCTTATTTTTTCTATTCCATAATCTCTGCTTATTTGCAGCCAACTAGGAGGTTCTTTTTTTAATTTTATTCCTATTTATCTTCCCTTGCGCCAATTTTAAACAGTAGTTCTATTTTTACCACCCTTTGGCGCCACATATAGGACTGCTTTCCCTTTATTTATTTATTTATTCTCCATGCATGCAACCTTATCTCTCCATGCTTAGTATGACTTGACACACTCGGAGATATTGCGATGCTGAGCTACACAAGCTGCCATTGTTGTAGCTTGAACTTGAAGCACTTACTCTTGATTGCATGTTACTATATCTAGAGCATTTTGATGAATGAAGAGCATATTCTGGTCTCAATTTGTATTGTTAATCCTATGAAGTTGCATGTATGTGTTGTTATTCTACTAGCTTAGATCTGATCTCTTTTATTATTCCATTTAATGTTTGAAGATCCTTGAACAGATGTCATTTGTCTGTCTACATCTGTTAACTGACCCCAAGCAAGACTCGATATTCTTTCCATCTTGGGTAAGTGCTCAAGGGAAACCTTGAGTGATGTGCCCGCGTAAAGAGTGTCTTATTTGTTAGGTATGCGTAAGAGACACAAATTATAGATTATGTTGGAAAAACCCCAACAATTATGCTATGAATTTTATCCATGTATGTATCAGCATTACACTGTAATAGTTGGTTTTTCATTCCTCTTAACATGGTTGAGTGCCCCAATACCCACCATCTTACCTATCATAAAAAGGGTTCTCTATATGTTCATCAAAAAGTGTATCATAATAGCATGGATTTTGGAAAATAGTGAGCTACTCATGCCAACGTTCCACTCCACCACAGGATCAGCATGCACAGGTACACAACCCCATCATCAGCAGTCGATGTTCCTGCATCCTACGCACCAGAAAGAATCACTTCAAGACATACACAAGCCGCAAAACATGAACCTGTGCACCTGCCCAGCAGAATCTAAACTGTTGTTTAGAGTTGTCACAAAATCTAAACTACCTTGCAGGGCCACATGCAGAGAAACATAGCAGAGTGAAATTGAAATTCAGAATTTTTACAACAGGCAAGTTGTCTTTACAATTGACTTTGGATGTAACTATCAATGTTACGTAGCATAGCATTCTTAACAGCAATTAGACACTTAGCCAGTTTTGGTCACCTGGCATAGGCAAGAAGCTCCACAACTCACCTCAGAAATACCAAATACAATAAATTTCTCAATCTCAATCTTGTTTCTGTAATATTAATGGGGGACCGTTTATACTATATCTCTGCACTAGTGTTGGCCATGCCAGGCATGCACCATCTTGAGATTAAGACTGGCATATAAGCAACTTGATCTAAAGGTACTCCACCTATGACACAGAACTGTATGCCATTGTACAAGTTGTTATGTAGTGGAGACATTAAATCCTAGGGAAGGAGACCATCATTCATTCTTACTGTAAACAGCTTCGATTCCTACATATGCAGAGCAAACGAAGGAACATGCACCATATGAAATGGATGACCTACTTGCAAGTTCAATAGTTCCATTTGATGATCAAGCACAAGAAGGTAAAGAGAAACAGAGCAACTACCTACCTTAGTAGACCACCGATCACAGTAACTCTTGTAGTGCTGGATACTTGGTGCCACGAATGTGACGGTTGGATTCCTCTCCATTCATTTGATCCAGATTTTGTGCAGATTTACAATGCTCTTTTGCAAAATCAACGAGTCCCTGATCACCAAGTTGTTCTATCGGAGTGGAAATCGATGTGTCCCATCTGGCACATGGCGCAAAGAACTGATTTGGGAGACACAATACTCCAACTCAGCAAAAGACACTTCAGCATAAGCAAGACACTTGTCATGTTGCAGTAACATGTCTACTGGCCAAACATACATCGTGATACTCAGGATCTAGAATGTTCTTTTGCAAAATTACAAGATCAACAAGTTGTTGATCACTACCTATCCAGCAAGTTTCTCTACTGACTTAGACATTTATGTCTGCCTTCCAATGTGTGGCATGAAGAACTGATTTGGGAGATGCAATACTCCAAATCAGCAAGACACTTCTACATGAGCAAGATGCTTATTATGTTACAGAAACACATCTACTGGCCAAACATGCATCGTGAAACTGAAGCACATGCCCTCATTCCTTGCAACATAGTCAAGCTTACAGATAACAAGCTTGGTAAGTCCATTAATCTATCAGTCCCTACAACACCTTGGGATTTTATGATGCGTTATCTGGCGAGCATTCCCATGCCAATGCAGAAGAATAATTGTTTTATTTGTTGTGGATCATTTTCAAATATGGTCATTATGGTTGCCTGCAAGAAGACCACTGACATATAGAAACTACCAAACCCTTCTTCAGCCATGTATGGATTCACTTTGGACTTTCAACACCCATTGTGTCCATCCTGATCCCAAATTCATTGACTGTTTTCTAGAAATCATTGTAGGACATGTTAAATACACAATTGGACAGCTCAGCTTCATCCCATCCATCGACAGATGGCCAATCAGAAGTCAGCTTACACACTTGTGTATCTTTTATGCATGTACAATATTGTGTTCATAGGACAAGAACCTGCCTTTCATTTAACATGTGAGCCACCATGCCAAGGTCATGTGCAGCAACAACACCGGCATATGTGTTATGTTTGTGGAGCCTGTTTTCATGTTAGAGTTTGGTACACCTTCCATGTGTTACACTCGGATATTTTTATGGTGGTCCTGCTCGCCGGTGAGCGGGTACAATGTCTGTTCGGGGGGGTGATATTCCCTACCGATAGCACTAATATTCCAATATATATATATATATTCCCTACCATACACTGGATATTTGCTACAACGTGAAGCACTGGTTATGGGCCTCATGGCTTCTTACTGAATTCCATTGATGAGCCTACAGCTTGTCTCTAGTCGGTCTGAACGTCATTAATGTACTTATTTGATACATGGACATCCATTTCCCTCTCCTATGAGTGTTTCTGTGAAGAGTGAATAGTGTGTGCGAATTCGGGATGGGTTTGTTGGGTGAAGCTCCAAATAAGATCTGGTTATTGTCACATTGTCCCGACTGTTCGACTTATATTAGGGTCTTAGCAAGTCTTCTTGGAGGATGTAGCCCTCATTGCAGCGAGAAAAACAAGGAACCTCTAACTAGTGCATAATAATCCTGTAGTGGAAAATTGGTGTGCACGTCAACATTAAAACTTCATGCTTCTTATTATTGAGGTTTCTGAGGAATCGAGTTGAGCAGTTAGATTCTGTCTAATTCCGAACAATATGACCTTGAAGTATGCAGTTGAACACATCAGCGCCTTAACGCACAAGCTCTGCATACTGCTAACTATAGGAAGAGGCATGTCACCGCAGATACTTTAACATGTAAACCTATGGCTTTAAAAAACGAGGTCGAAAGATGGTTCTTAGCCATCCACAGAATCTAAACTAACTTGGAACTCCATTTCGTGCACATGCCAATATTTCAGGGATCAAACCAACATTCAGAATCTAGAGCACAGTTGTGTTTTTAACTGACTCTGTATGTGATTGTATAGCTATGTAGCATTCTTTTCAGTAGTAAGGCAGTTAACTGGTTTATGGATGCCTCTAAATCTCAAACAAAAAACATGTCATGCAGATAATGTAAATAGGGAGCATTTTAGGATTTCTAAGGGATATTTACTCATGTTGTTAATACTTTACTCTGTAATATCCATTTAAAATTTTATGCCAAGAACATCTAGGCTATGTCTCTACCATTAAATGAATGAATATGGATCCTTACTAACTTAAGTTCATGTAAAAAAAAATCATGTACATATTAAATCATGCTAATCTCTATTTTGGAGTTGAAATTCATGCCACCTTAACCCTGGGTATCCCTAAGCATGATTCGTAACATACGTCACTTGCACAAAAATAGAACACTATTACACAGGACTTCAAACATATGGTCTGCCTATTTTAATAATGAGAGTTAAAACAATTTACCCCATATATATGCCAAACGAAATATTCATTTTTTCAGTTATACTGTATCTCCTATTCTTAGAATATTTCTAGGCAACTGAAATACGTATAGATCTGATATCCATCTATAGGCAGCATGATCTGCCAATATAGTTTTCCTTGGGATCAGCATTCTCTCTTAACATTGAGCTTTAGGGACAAACCATGAACTGCTGTTAAGGCAAGGCAATGTCAAGTCGTATGTTTTGTCAGAAGTATCCAGGATTCCTAAAATAATTTGCCGGAGGCGTTTACTTTGAAGAAGGCATTGCTGGAAAGTGTCAAATTCCCATGGCTTAACTTTACATGTTGCCAGATTTTAGATATTTTTGTAAGTCAGATATTTACTATTCTTTGACTCCACATCCTTTTAAATGACATTTTAGACTTGGCAATAACCATTCTTTGGTGCCCTTGCTTTTGGGAGTGGCCGGCTTGAGAACATCATGAGTGACCGCGGTGTTAACTCATGGTTATGTTTTTTATTTTACTTCACTGGCAGCCATAGCTGGCCGACAGAAGAACCGACTCTCTACACCTTTCCCTTCTTTATCTGTACACTGGAATTGTTCTTTGAGTAAAATTATACACATAAAATTGAAGCCCTCTCCGGCGTAACTTGCAACTCATTTGCAATTGCTAGTATAATATATTTGAGTCTTGACAGAGTAAGCAAGTACAATGGCTCAGGTAAAATATGCTTGTCCACTCAAATGTGAAAATAGCGAAAATATTTGCAGGCAAGTCTTAAAGGCTGCATTCAGAAATGCCCAGAATGCCATTAATAAGCTGATTAATCACTGGTGGTGTTGTTTCATTGTATTTTAATAAAATATTTCAGCATATATATTATTTCGGTGACACCAAATCAGGCACCCAGCACATGGACCAGATCCAGTTCATCTCAGATTCTCATAATTGAACCTGCAGCCGTATTGTTTGTTGATTAGAGAAAAGTTCTGAGTTAAGGGAACACACCCAAAACTTAGTTATAGAAATTACATTATATAATATGTATTCACATATAAAATTAGTTCGACACTGATAAGTTCCAGTAAAGGTTATGAAACATTTATAAGCATCTCATAGTGCGCTATCAAGTGTTACTGCTTTGAGCAAGCATACACAACAGAGAGAAACCATTAATTGCATATTTTGATTACAGGAGGAAAGCTGGAGACTACATACGAGTTAGGACATCCAAATTAGAAGCAAGAGGACTTAATGACATCATTATAACTCAGGTAGATGTCAACAATCACTGACTTTAATGATTTCTTTAACGAAAACTTGGACAATTTTCACTCCTGGCCAACCTAGCTTTTATGAATACATTTATCTCAACCTGACTGCTGACTGGAATGTCTTGCTTAACTGTTGTGTTGATCAATTTAATTGGTGTGTTCTTGGTGCTCTAAAAAATTTCTATGTAACAATCAAATACAAAAGCAATCCAAAATATCATTTGGGAAACGCAATAGCATGTCTTCATTAGCTCACCCAATTGCACCATCATCCAAGCAAATTGGACTAACACTATATCCATAAACCCAATCATCTAGTTCACTCCTATCCTTACCAAAAATAGTTTCACTGTGGACGAGTGCTCGTGATGATAACAAACTGCAAACAACATTTCAGCTTCGCTAGTTCATTGTAACCTAATTATTAATACTTAGGAGACAGCTACCCAGGTTTAAATACATGGCGCCACTACCAATTTATTATTACTTTGAGTCTAAGAATGCAGCAAAATAGACCCCAGTCATGCATTATTTTCACTTTACTTAGCAACATCTATTTAACTCTCTTGGAAAATTGCTGGACTAGTAGCATGAAAAAAAACATGTATGTCTGTGGTTCTCCCCACTAAGACAAGCACGTGATTTAGCTCAAGAAAAAAGAAGTTGCATTGTAGGATGACATCTAAGAGGTCATACAGCTCAAGAAACATTGCACAAAATATATCAATCAGATTTATGTAGCCAAATTCCTTGAAGCCGGTCCATGCATACAAACAACCCCTGGCTTACTTCCTTGAATGCATCTTCTACATCATACTATTACAAATTTAATATGTCATAATAACTATTGTGATCAAGTCAATACATAAAAGGCTGTATTGCATAATCATTTGCCATAGGTTTTTACTGGCATTTATGATTTACAGGCTCATGTTTCTATAATGTATCCTTTTCCTAGAATCTTTATGATTCTTGCTCCACCATGAAAATTCCTTGGTGCTAAATATTTTTCATGGCATACATCATACAAGGCCCATCTTAGAAGCTCCAATTCATTTGATAGCTTAGTATATTTTCAAAGATATCAATAAAAAACTATATGAGTAAGAAAAGGCATAAGAAAAAGAACAAACATTCAGCACATTAGAGTTCTTTACTAAAGCAGAAAAAAAGTGAAATGTGTTGTATCTGTGCTTCTAGCTTTCCCTTTGTAGATTGTGCCTTTCATCACTGAATGTATTCAAGAACAAGTCCTACCCTCCTCTCACCCCGTTAAAAAAAAAGCAAAACTACTCAGGTTCTACAACCACTAAACAGATAAAAATATGCATTTAGAATTACAAAATCGAGACTTAATAATATAACTCCGCAGATTCATCAAGGGACAAGTTTCACAAGCATACACTATATTAATAAGTATAACATATTAGTATGATGCAATCCAAACAAATGCACATATGCCTGCAGTGAAGATGGCATCTGTATTGAAATGAAGTATGCATTTATCAGTATGTGCACTATGCAAAACTCTATCTAGAAGGACAGCAGATAGTGTTAGATAACAGCTGACCTAAAAACCATTGGGCAGTAATCCTTCCATCTAAACTCAACAGACTGGTGAGGAGGGGTAAATTTAGAGCCCTCTGGAGGGAACCGCATCCATATCCGAGCTTTGGGACCAAAGTCACCGAGAGAGATTTCACGGGTTGGTTCCGGTGTTATCCTCCCTACAGTATACCTGCACAAATACACCATGTCAGAAGAAAACACGCGTTAAATAATTATTAACAAGATGTTAAACATTGTCAATTTTAAAGACATATAAGGTTTTCACAGTCCATTACATTAAGTAGCAGGCTTTTTGGAAAGACCTGTATAAAAAAAATTATCATTGCTTCAGATATAACACTCCATGATACAGTTTCCTCATCCCGATGGATCACCGAGCATGATCCGAAATGATAAAAGAGTCTGCTACACAGTTTTTTCCAAAAGCTTGCTTCTTAATGTCGAAAGAAAATCACTATTTTAATAAACATCTATCCTTCAACCATACCAGATAAATATTTCAATCCAAAATGGCATTAAATTTTAATTTGAAGTTTACTTTATCTTTAATGAAATAATCTTTATTTAGCCATTACTCCGGCAGCATGGAAATTTTAGAAATTTTATCCCAAGGACATCAGAAAAGCAATCTAGCAGAAATACTGATTGTTAGGGATTCAGTCATAGTTCCTCGAGTATGGAGTTGGTCAATTGCTTTTCCTCTTACATGCTTATTCAGTATTCAATGATGTTGTTTGCTCAGGTTTTCCCTCCTAATCACAGCATATTGCTAATCATATTCTTAAGTCTGGTGACAACTCTGATTCAAACAGTTACACGACTGCTCCAATTGGGTAAAATTTTGAAAGTATTTTGAAAGGAAAAAAAATTTAGAGCTAGAGGTAAAGTGGATTTCTAGGGGGAACATCAGACCACTGATGACATTTTCATTCTACAATCTATCATTGACGAGGCAAGACAGCAAGTCTTTTGTCTTCTTCTGCTGCTTCATTAAGGAATGGCTTGGGCACTGTGGCTAGATTCTAGCTTTAAAAGAGTCAAATTAGATCTTAGGTTTGCTTCAGGCATTGAGAGGCTAAAAGGATGAGGAGGCCCACACTTCACATTTCCTGCACTCAGAATGAAATATGAGGGCTAGTGTATGGTCTACAGTATGTTATCCTACAGCAATGCCAGTCACAAGAACTAAAGACCACTTAATTCAAGCTAACTTCAACTAAGTTAAAAAAAATATATACTAACGGAGAAAACCTAAATTGCTCATGTTAGAGCACAGTTTGACAAGGCTTTGGTGTAAGAGAATGAGTATTATGGTCAATAACACTTATTAATTGATATTTACAGCACACGAGCTAGCTGTAAATTGTACTGTGTTGAAACAATATTAAGCACAAACCATTATCACAATTATCAAGATCCTAGACCAGCCCAAATGGACGAAAGCTCAAGTCATGAAATAATCACTTAATATTTTTCTACCCAGACTGCCAGTCATAAGATAGAAAAGAAAACAACCTGATTCCCAATTGTAAGTCTAGCATAAAGTCATGAAATAATCACTTAATATTTTTTCTACCTAAACTTAACGGTCATAAGATAGAAAAGAAATCAACCTGATTCCCAATTGTAAGTTCAGCATCAAGTCATAATTTTTGTGCCCTTTGGAAATAGCCTCCCCGGGTCTCTTTACCTCCTTTGGATGTCGTTTCGATCTTCTTCTTCTCAATGCTCTTGAGGCAGCATGTTCTTTATTGAGCTTGTCTAAGCAGACATAATCAAAGTCTTTTTCTACTGCAGAAAGCACATTTCTATGCAAGAGTGGTTTTCTGCCTCTTTCGCTAACCAAATTATGTGTATCACAGCGATTGGTGGATACGTCGCTGTCTGAATCCCAAGTGCATATACTGTCAAAAGGCTTATCAGCAATGGAACTTTTGGATCCATCCCCAGATAAATTTTGACGTTTCTGCAATCGAACCCGAGTTTTTTTTGGTGTGCTTCCAACTGACGGATTTTGGGAAATTGCTTCGCAATCCAGAATATATGAACTTTTCTCCCTCTGAGAAACCATATCACCATCAACGCCATTGAAATCTTCTCCTCCGTCCCAGCTTGTAGCCGCCGATGCAGAGGACTTGGGATAAAATGTCCCCTTACAATCCTTCCTATCCTTATTCCAGATCCCAACATAAAAGCTACCATCCGCCCATGTATATACACCTTCCCCGTGTTCAAACCCATCCAACCACTGCCCCTCATACTTATTCCCGCTAGCCCATGTCAAAGCCCCATGCCCGCACATAAGACCCTCTTTCCATTCCCCTTCATATTCATTCCCATTTTCCCAAACATACCTTCCTTTCCCATCTGGGACACCATGGTTCCAGTGTCCATCATAGAAATCCCCATTAACATAAAGTTTCTGGCCGTACCCATGCTTCTCATTCATCACCCACTGCCCCTTATAAGTGGAACCATCCACACCAGTGTAAGTCCCAATCCCATCCATGTAGCCGGCCTTGAAATCTCCTTCATAAGTTGCTCCTGAAGGCCAAGAAACTTTACCTTTACCCGTGTTTTTCCCCTTATGCCACTCACCTTCATACATGCACCCATCCGCCCACAAGTATTTCCCAACCCCGTCTGGTAAATTTTCAAGGCAGGATCCCCAATAAAAATCCCCATTACAGTAAGCCCTCTCCCCATCCCCTACGATTACGTTAAATTCTTGCTCATCTTCATCATCACTATTTGCGGCATGTACCAACGGACCAGACATACAGAACACCCCACCACCTGATGTTTTGGTTATTGTCTGCAATAACTTAAACGCCGCTGTTCCATACATTTTGGTCAAGCTGGGTTACCCATTGTTTCACATAAGGCCACAGGTTCCAGACTCTTCAGGAATCAATCATTACAAATTGCAGTGTACTCTAGGCCTAAAAGCATGTTAAGACCTATTCCAATGCAGGAGTATTTCTACTACGCAATACCAGATTGTACAATTTTCAGGCTCGATCCCTTCACACCATTCTTGTCCGGCCTGCACACAAAATGAGCTTCATGTAAACACCCACAAAAGGTTTTGAATCGAAAAAACAGATAAATATAGACCCAATACTGAAAAAACAGACCCCCGTGACTTAAGGGCCAGCATTGATTGAGAACATTTCAGACGACAGAAGCTTCAGGAATCCTCACAGAAATTTATCAGTTAAGGATACCTTTGATGATTGCAGGATTCATATAATCGGAATCTACATTATCATCTGCAAAGCCAAAAATGGCAGAACAGAGAAAAAAACGGGACCCCTCATCCTCACCATCCCCTTCATTGATTCCCATTATTATAAAACACATATCCTCTTCCATGAGATAAAACAGATTTATATTTAGCAGGCAATGGAACATACCATGACCAAGAAAAAGCAGCTCAGCTCCCTTCGTCACATCTTCAGTTTTTTCAGTACTGTAATAAAAAATAAAACATAAAAAAACAGAAAAAGCAGGGGAGATGAACAGTAGAAAGAGCCTTGGCTTCTGTGTTAATTCTGTCTAATCTGAGTATGTTGTTCACATCATCGTAATGAGAAAATTTGTCGCCGTCGTTGATTAGCGGAACGAAATCCAAACACAACCTTTTAAGCGAAAATGAAGCAATAGATAAAACGTCTAACACTAAATTAGGAGGCATAAATCGTTTTCGAGCTTCTAAAGTCCCTGAAATTTGGTGTTTAGTTTCTACTTTTGTATTTTTCTTTATTTTGTGGGGATTCTCAAGATATCACAAATATTGCCATACGATCTCCTCCATGTAATTCTCATGAGAGCTCCGAACTTAATTTGGTTTGGTACAATGTGGGCCACAACCTACAATGTAATGGATTTAAATTCTTGGCCAAAGTTGCATAAGAAGTGGGCTCTTATTACCTAGGGAACTGTGTTATGTTATGTTTTGACCATGACAACATTGGAATAGTCTACCCTAGGCCCCCTATTTTCTATGTATCAAAATTCTTCTAGAAACTCTTTCATAGTAGTTGAGAAACATGAGCAACTCAGCAACCTTTATGATAGTTGAGAAATGTGAGCTACTCCTGTCAAAAGAAGATATCGATCTTAAGGTGTTTATCTTAATTTTTTCACAAAAATATTTCTTTCTATGCCAATTTTGACTTATTGTTGACATAAGGCTTCAATTTAGCTACATTCTTGTATATGGTTTGAAAAAAACTGTCCAAGAATTAAACAAGTATATTGGTTGGTAGAGTGTCTTTCCTACATAGGATTTCTCATGATCAAACCTCGAGATATGAATAAACATGAGAGAAAGAAGAGTAAAAAACATGGCATCTTCAACCCTATCACCATCAAGTACCATCATAACAATTGCTTCAATTTTAGCCAATCTAACATGTATTGTACAATAAAAGAAGGCAACGCCATGAAAAGCTTATAAAGATGAGATATAACAATGCATATAGCAACAATCATGGTTGTCCAAGAGAACTCCATCCTGTTAGCTCATAACCTCCACACGTGAGGATAACTTTAAGCAGTTGGAAGAATGTCCTTACGTCATGTCAGTAGGCTATTTCCACATGTTTACGTACATGGAAGGAGAACCCTCAAACAAAAACTGGAAATATTTTTGAATATTATATGTATAATATAATGGATTTTATTTGGGTGTTACAATTTAAGCCATGGAAAAAGGTACGAAACATGTAGGTATTTAATTCTGACTTTTCAATTAGGTCTCAAACATGGAACATTTTGGATTTTCCCCATTTTTTGGTTTATCCCCTTTAAATGTAATTCACGCCCACATGAATTATGCACTCAAGATATAGATGATATACCGGAACACAATTCCCTTCCCCCCATCGAACCCCTTTTCAATCGTCCCTCATCCTCTCCCTCTTTTTCCCATCCTCAATTTTCAATTCTTCATTCCATCCCCTTCGATGTTTCCGTCGAACACTCCACGTAGGATTGCTAGTATGTTTAATAACCATGAAAAATGATGTGGCAGTCCATGAAACAACCAAACATCTTATCCTCTAATACAATTTGTACTTTTTGTATGTCTTATCAAACACCCTAAATAAGCCTTCTCTGACTTGAAAATAATAATACCCTTTGTGAGAATGCACATTTACACTCCATATGAAGAGGCCTTCACCTAAACCCTACCTCGACACATTGAACTAACCCCTCTTTTACATGGATGGAAAAAAGGAGGATGAAAACAAACACTACACCGGAAGTCAAAGAAAACCAAGATTACATCCCATCATTTATTTTTTTGTAGAACTAGTAAAAGCCGTCATATGTGATATTACTCGGAGAGAATGAGTGTAGGGTTGGGAAGGAACTTTTGCTTTGTTTTGCCTTTCGAGTCTCCTTTCACTTTCCCTTTCTATTTTTTTGTTTAATTATGAATCACATTTTTGCAGGGTGGTCAGAGTTACTTGAGGGGTATGGTTCGATAAAAAAAAAAGATCATTAAATGTGTGCCATGGCCTGCACGCAAGAAATAATGTTGGGTTGTCGAAAGCCACCTGTTAAAATAGAAAATGATTGAATAAAAAGCGTATGGTCTTAACAAGGAAAGTGCGTGTGGATGGGCTGCATGCAATTGGAGCCTCTTCCTATTCTAAAAGAAGAAATAGTTTTCTATCACAGTCGCCATTAAATGGACAACTCATACAAATAAAAATGTAGGATACTTTGAATTAAAAAAATGCACGTATTTATTTAGGAATTATCATATAATTTTATTATATTTATTTTGGATGCTTTGAATAATTTTTCCCTCGAGGGAAGATGCTTCAAATTAAAAGAGATTAAACCATAAGTGGAGATGTAATGTGATAGAAATGTGTCAAATCCAATTGTGCACTGATGTTTGGAAATCAAATGTTGGGTCTAGTGCTCAACTCTTAGCTTGGAGGGTGATTCGCTGCAAATTATTTGTTGCTAATACACTCGACTTTCTTTGAGAGTTTAAGTTGTCTTGCCTCAAGTGCAATAACAAAGAAACTATTATGCTTGCCCTTTCGTCACATAAATCAATGAAATCAATTTGGAGTCAAGTGTAACACAAGTTACCAACTCCCTTCCCAAGTAAATTGTTTTGGGTAGAAGCTCTTCTTGAAATGGGACAAAAAAGAAATGTGATCTCAGAATCTCTTAAATAGATTGTTTTCGTGCACATATGAAAAAATAGATGTCATTCTTGTTTCTTTAATAACATTACTTCTCAGGTTGTTATTCATCAACTTTACTTTGAAATTAAACTTTGAGACTTTGTCTTTGAAGCATGTCATGTAATCTACTCTCCTTCTTGACAAAGAATTGGCAAACCGATGAAGCAGATCAAAGAGCGATTAACGCGGATTGCAAACAATCGTTAACTTAAGGAAAAAATTGAAGAAGTCCACAAGTATATGAATTCTTCCTCAAAGGAAACTTTAGTTGTTTAGTCTTGGATTGGTTATATATTGACACGTTCAATTGTTGGTAATGTAATTGGTTCGGAGTCTTAGTCTTTATGTTGGTTGGTGGTTTTGTCACATATTTTATAACTGTGAGATGGTATGAAGTGTGTGCCAGTTGTACGAAGGCGGTATGAAACTTGAGCACCTGGTGGTCCCTTCCTCACGCCAAGTTAAAGTTTACCGACGCTGGTAGAGACTCTGCTAAATTGTAATATATAATGATTCTTCTAATGAACAAAAAAAAATTGTGATGTTGATTGGTGGTTTTGTCACCTATTCTATAAATGTGATGTCGGTTTCTTTCGCCCTTTGAGACTTTGTTGTCTCATATATATATATATATATATATATATATATATATATATATATATATATATATATATATATAGACATCTTGCAATAATAATAAATAAATAAAAAGTGCGGAAGTTTATTTTAAAATTTATATAATTTTATTTATTTAAGGATTCCACGTTGATTATAAATTCTATGATTTTATTTATAAATATTAAATTATTTGGTGATAAATGATTAAGTTCAATTGTATCACTATGTCTAAATCGAAAAAATAAAACAAAATTCTTCCATATCTAAAATATCATAATTTTTTTATCACCAAAAAACAAGCAAATTTACAACAGACCATTAATTATTTATGAAGAGAGGAACACTTGTGATGTGTGTTACACATGGAGCTTGATGACGGTGTTAAGTCCAAACACTTAATACCAAATACGTAGGGTCAAAACCCATGGTCCTTTGTCTCTATAGGTATGTGTTCGTTTTTCGAATGGCATCCAAGAACATACGTAATAAGAAAAGATTAAATGCAAAAGGATGCTTTATTATAGAATATTTAAGCATAGACAATGTATAAGGGAAAAACACAAACATTACAATATTTTAACTCTTGTTTGTTAAGCTCCAATAACAATGGAAACAAGCAATGATTATGTGTGGTAACTTAATTAATTAATTTGATAAGGCCTAGGTCGTGTGGCATTAAGGACAATATATTTTGTGCCTTTAACAACATTCTTCTTGTCATATGATTTATTTTGTAATAAGTTTGAGTTTTTTAATAATATTCTTTTAGTATAGAGTTATTTAAAATGACTCGTTGGCATTTATTTCATATATTTGTTTATATGTTGGTGAATAATTTGAGTTAGATAGTATTTAAGTGTTGTAGTAGTCACTTCTAAAGCTCGAAATCTTTTTAAATCATATAATTTCTATATTTTTGTTGTGTACATTTAGCCACCTTATAAGCTCGAAATCTTTTTAAATCATATAATTTCTATATTTTTGTTGTGTACATTTAGCCACCTTATAATTTTCATTTGTATTATGCTAGATCCTAGCATAATTGATTGTGTCACCCTCTTAATTATATTGGCATATATGCTCTTTTTATTTTCTTGATTCTAACTAGTAGAAGTTGGTCATATGTGTGTCAAATTTTCCAAAGTAAATCATTTATAAATAGGCAAGTGATTGGATTCATTTAGCAATCCAATACTTATGAATTCTGTAACTAGCATTTTCCTTAGTAGTCTTAGAGCCCTTTGTTTGAGCGATTTATGTTATTTATTTTTGTTTATCCACTTCTCTATATAATTTATATGATCTGAAAAATTATAAGGGTTAAAGGGCGATAATAACCCTATCTATACATATCCTTAGAAACAACCCTTATCCATTTCAAATTTTCAAGACTATAATTGATTTCAAGGAGTCCCAATGTGTAATCGGGGAAAAAGGAAACAACATGCAAGCTAAATTGGAGAGTATGTCACAGTTGGCAAGTCATCACCAAGAGCATACATGTTTATTAGGATAGTTTGTATGCTCTTACCACTGTTCTTTGTTGAGTTTAGATATGATATGTGTGCAAGTTAAAGTATTCATTTATCATTAATGACAATTCAAATTGCAATCGCATTCCTGGAAATGACACAAAAGCCCTTGCAACAACATCTTAAAAAGATAAGAGTCGTATATCTTCTTACATGTTTAATTGAGTAGTTAATTATACAAAAAAAATTATGTTTTGAATTTTTTATGATGATTAATTAGAGGTAGGAATATTTCATAAATACATTTTGATAACCCATTTTAGCACGTTTCTTACAATGTCGTCATTTGGCAAGACCTAATCATCTTACTCTTACTAAGGTTTAATTGTGGTGCATGCTCCTGGATGAAAATTGTTGTTTTTGTTTTCGTACTTGATAGTGTAAACACCTAGTTTTTGTATAAGGCTTGTGACGACATCAAATCAGACTCTTTTTCGACACTTGGACCATGAGTACATATATAGGATCCTCTGACATACTTTCTACCCTTTTAGTTGACCCTACACCACTTTCATCCTCCAATTACCCAAAAACACTATCATAATCATCTTCAATTTTCTTGGGATGCTTTATACACCTCTATTAACTCCCATACATTTGTTTATGAGCCTTTTGTATGCTTGTGACAAAAAGAACAAAATTAGCAAGTCTAATTTTGTTTGCACATGTCCAATAATCATTTTCTTCATCTAGGCACTTACTTATAGTTGGCCTATGTTTGAATTAGGTCCATATTTTGCAGGAAATAAACCTAGAGATGCATATATAAATAAAAACTTAGACGTTGTTTGTATCCATCTATCACGTTGGAGATCATTTATACTAAAGTTGTACACATTCTTATACACTCTATCATACACAATGTATACACCTTAGTTTTCAATCTTATTAAATTTTTCTCTTCATAGAAACCATTGACACATTAACTTGAGCCCGTAAGTGATATCATATGCAACATTGAGATAGCTTAGTGGGAGCAGGGTGGGCTCGTTAGTGGCGGTATTTATGAGATAGCTTTGACGTGCAGTAAATGCTACCTTAGATACCCCATCGTATACATCCCTCAACCTCCTATAACATAATTTTACCACCATATTATTATCACCTATATATCCACTTACAACACCCTTATACCTTTGTCAAATCACATGTTTATCAACTCCAAAGTCTTCCTCAATCTCCTGAGATTCCCTTTTCGGACCCTATATGTTATTACTCGGAGACGATGGATTCAACCATGGTCAATACCATATATATATTTCATTTATATGGTCATCGTGGATGGTGTCAGATACAAGGAATTGTAATAACTAGTCATGTTCCCTATTTGTAGGAAACATTTAAGTCCTTTTCCATCATCCATTCATTGGCCATTTATTATGTTTACGCTTTCCAATCTTCTCTTAAAGGTCTTAAAGGTTTAGAATTCAGTATTGTTTATCTTTAGAGATCTACTGTTAGAACATTAGATATAGGACACTTAAGAATAGGAGTTACACCAGCAAGATACATCAAGTCTTTAGAGTCTCCAACTATGATCTAGTTAGGTCTTCTTCCTATTCATCTTGTGGTCTTGTTGTCATGTCGAATTTTCCCTCTCATTTTTTCAAAAACTTTCCTTGATAAAGCTTTCTCCCTCTTGGAAATCCCACAGTTTTATTTCTCTCATTATTCTAACATTTAGACTTCTCCCGCACACTTCTATTTTTACCTCTTGGCCTCCTTTCAAATTTCACTTGCACCCCTTTGGTTAGTTCTCATGATACACCATTATAGAAGAAGCATCGTTTAAAGGAACTCTCACACTTTTATCTTGGTTCCAAGGTTCCTCCCCTCCCATGAAACAATTTTCATTTGCGTGAGATCTAACATCATATTCATGAGTGAACGGTATTTCCAATATGCACTTTGAAGGCACTTCACATTGGAAGAACTTCTAGTTTGTCATTGAAAAGGCACTTTTATTCCTCACAAGACTCACAAGGGTGATCACTTCATGTTTTAATGCCCAATGTACTCCAAATGGCCACCCATGGTACTTTTTTGTTCTATTTTCTTATTGGAATGGTGTTGATGTTCTTAATGAGGCTCAAAAGGGTGTTTGGGGTAGTTAAGTTGTTCCATCTGACTTCAAAATTTCCACTTATGTACTTTATGAAGTTCCTAATGGTTAACAAAAGTGTACCAAAGTTAAAATAACTCTCAAAAAATTTTAAACACCTAAAGCACACCAAAAAAAATCTTGGGGTATTAAGGAAGTACCGCGCACTTTTTAAAAATGCAATCTTAATTTAAAGGCATAGAATCACTCATGAGATGGAACTGTAGAACCAATCTTGGTTTGACCATAAATTTCACATATGGACTCCACTTTGAGTGTTGTTTGAAGCATTGGAAAGATATTTAAAGATTAATGTTGTATAAGTTTTAGAACCTCAAACACATCATATATTTTCCATGAGAATAATTTCTCAAGTGTTTCTTACCTCTATTTTGAGAACTTTTTTTCTCATAGTTCAAGTTTTACCCACTAAATCTCACTCAAAAATTGTCCATGGACTCCTTGCCATGGAACCAACATTTTGAAGTATATTCGAGACTATTTTATTTTAGTTTTGGTCATTGATTTTCCCATTGGTTATGGAAATTTTGATCATATGAAGTTCAACAACATCATTTTGATCATATGACCTCTCTATGATTCGAAAGCTTATTTCTTAGCCCCCTAATCTCATCTTCACTTGCTCCTTTTTTGCCACTTGTCTCAATCTTGCTCCAAGGTGCACTTTGGAGCCATTATTGTCCCTTTTATCCCCATTTTACCATTAAACTTAATTTTTAAACCTCACATTAACTCCCACTTAACCAGGGTTTGATCTATTGTCAATAGGGTGAAATAAAAGTGTTCTAAAACATAGTTTTAACTTATTTTCTCTATACAAGTTGACCTTCCTCCATTTTTGCTACTATAAAACCTTGAAGAACAACTTTTTCTACCATAAATGCTGGTAAATTTTTTCTAAAATAACCATATCCTTAAAAAATAGATTTCTTCATATCTCTAAAACCAGAAACCGAGTCATAACGAAACTTTGTCAGATTTATCTTCTCCAAAATGAATTTTGGAATATTATAGTTGCATATCCTATGATGCCATAAATTTTTGGATACAGAAAATCTGAAAACAAAACCCTAAAAACTTGTTTTTTGATTTCCAATAGTTTCAGCAGGCGAAAAATGGTGAAAATTAGAGCAGGTGATCCCAGTTCAACACAAAACACAGTGATGGTGATTTCATTGCAATCCGACACTGGTAAGTCCACTTATTAAAAATAGCATATGCTCTGAACAGTTAGATTCTAAAAATGATAAGTTCCCTAAAGTAGAAAACTTTCAGCATTCAGAACATCCTGGAATAGTAAGAAACATAAAAAGGTTCAATTGGGCAACTTTATAAAAATAACAAGTTGGAAAAAGTAGATGTCTAAAAATATAAATTTTCTAAAAATATATAATCCTTATCAATGGAAATATCCTAAGTGGATTAGGAGCTTTAGAGAAAAATGATTGTGCAAATTTTCCACAAATTACCAAAAAAGCAGCTTCCGACCACACCTGCTAAAAATAGAAAGTTTTAGTTTTCAGTGCATAAATTTGTTGGTGCCTCTATTTTCACCCATCTTGTTGTTTTTTCCACCATCACAAGGTCATGAAGTTTTTTCATGGCCCAAACAATAAAAAAAATTCTCAGCAAGCTCTCAAAACATCATTTTGAAGTGATCCATGTGAAGCACAACTTGATGGAAGGAGTTAGAATTACGAGAAAAGGCCACCATGAGTGATGCTAGAAATTATCTCATGCTCCCAAAAAAAGCATACCTCTTGAGAGTTTTTATGAACACTTAACCAAGCCTTGGTGATGAGCTCGATGTAATTTTAATTTCAAAACATGCAACTCATCATCAATCTCCATTCAACTGTCAATCCTTCCACATGGAGGAGGAAACCTAGTTCTGTAAGGAGAAAATTTGGAAATGGTGTCAAGATTTTATAGGCGTGTTTTCACTCAAGTATCTTCTCGATTGAGGAAGTGAATCATGAAGTGAAAAAGGGTGTCATCATGTTCAAGATTGAAATGTGAAACTCATGAAGCAAGTTGAGGGTCATCATATCCTGAATTTGTCGTCATCTTTCTGAGAAGCAAGTCAAAATGGGCCAATCAAGTCATCAAGGTACTCAAAAACATCATGTGTGAAGAATCAAGGAATCATCTTTTCCCGTCTAAAACATGTGGTTATGAAGGTGTGTAAACATCCCAAGTCTGATTTCATTCAAGTACTTTGAAGTCAAGATAGATAAATGCGTAACCTCTATGTGAATCACTATGTATGCAAGAAGGAGAAACTGTCTTGGTTTCATTTGATGTCATTCACAATAGTGTTTATAAACACTCGATCAAATACCTGGTAATGTGGTTACACTTCAGAAAAAGAAACATTATAGTCAAACCTCATTTCAGTACAACCGAGAGCCATTGAGTAAGAATATCTGAAAAGAAAGATAATGAAAAGAGGGCGCACAGAGGTTCCCTATTCTAGGAAGCTTCATTAGAAGGTGAGATTCATTAAAAATACCATAAAGCCTCTTAATCTAGATAAGATTAATCCATTGCAGTCTCCTACCCTTCATTGAAACTCAAGTATGTTTTCATTCATCGCAGAACCTTACCATGATTAGCAAAATGTGATCCCTCAACAAGGTCATGAAGATGTCCCTATGGCTAACATCACATCTACTCCAGGAGATACATTCCCATGGATCCAAGAATTTCTCGTAAGTTAACCAAGGACAACTCAACAAGCTATAATACTTGATTTTGGGGCCATCACAAAAACACCAAAGACCAAACGAGGTAGGAAATCTCAGGTAACTTATTAATTTTTCAGTGGAGTTTTCAGAAATCAGTATGTAGAGGTTACCCAACCAAAAGTTACAAAACCTGTAGAGTAAATGACTCATGAGGAATATGAGGTGACTCGCATCTCATTCAGTCAAGCTATACATGACGTTGATTCTCATTTACTCAAGGAATCCTTTAACCGCATACTTTCTTGAAATGAGGATTACAAACAAACAATTGAGCAATTGGAAGAGCATGTGAGATCTCTCACTGCCAACATTCAACCTTTCTTAGAGCCCAGTCCAATACCTCCTCTTCCTGTTGTCACTAGGATCGCGCACCCATTGAATCGACAGATGATCCAGTGTAACATGGGTGATTAAACTAAAATGTGATTTATATGCCTAATCTAAATACAAGATTGTGGTACATTAATAAATAAAGAAATACTGAAATGAATCTAAACAATTAGGCAATAAAATATGAAACCCTAATTACAAAGAGAGGGTTAAGAGCCTTAGTTGATTCGCAGAGTTTTGGAAATTACATAGAGTTGGAAAACAAAGAAAAGAAATTACATAGACCGTCGCATAAAATATCATAAAATTTCATATATGGAGGATTTGACTACACTAGGACGTCTAGAGAGGGACAGGGGCACCCGTGGGCGCCCTAGGCCTTTTTCTGGGCACCTGGGTCTGCGAAAATGTTCAAAAACCCAAATTCTTAGGGTCACAAGATGTTCGTTGATGCTCACCTTTTATCATTATGGATTCGCATGATGATCACCGAGGTCGTTGAAAACTTGCAATGAAGAATATACCTGAAAAACCCTCAAATAGAAATCAAATCCTAAAAAATAAACATGCAAAATGAGGGGTCAGACTGTCCTCAACTACCACAATGATGGACTTATAATTGAGCATTGCACTACATCTCATACCCAATGTAGTTCTTTGTGTGTGTGTGGAATTGTGCCCTAGGTTGATCTTGTGCATGTTGTACTTGAAATAGCGAGCAAGTAGCTCGATGTAGAATGTAGTAAATGTGTGCATGGAATAGAATGAACTTTCCTCCTATCAAGTGTGATGCAAAAATCCAACCCTCGTGTCCCTTGTAATGGAGCTAGATGGATGTAATGGAGCTCTTAGATGCCTTGATGGATGCAATCTTAGGTGGTGATAAATAGTGCTTAGTGCTTGGTCCCTTATTATGATGAAATAACATTATATTTATATGATTCCTTCGCTTGAATTTCGTAATTAACTCCAAAAAGGTTGACTACAAAAAAGATAAGATGCTCAAACGGATAAAAAGGACCCAAAAAGTGAGAGTTAAGTATAAAGGGAAAATGAGCATGTAGAGGGGATAAGGACACCTAGTGTTGGTGTCCTGGTTGGGTGCTAGTGTCCATGATGGATAATACCAAAGAGTAAAAAGGAAGACTGAACAAGTAAGGGTACAATACTGGAAGTTATAGACACAAAATCACGCACTTTGGCTAATTATTTAGTCTCAGTATCATACTACTATTCATATGGTTTTTGAGTGAAAAAGAGTACTAATTAACCCATGTCTTTGGCCATTTTACTTTTCTTTCTTTCATTACTTCCGGTCATTACTTTCGGTCTTACACCTAACATGCCCAGACCATATTTCCATATTGTGTTTTTCCTATTGCTGGCTAGGGCACCCAGCCAGGAATGGGGTGCCCCAGGTGCCCTGGTCCCCTCCGGGGTGCCCTCATCCTCTTTTTACTTTACTCTTACCTTTTTGGCACTTTCTAGTTGTTTGAGTTTTCTATCTTTTTGGTGGTTAGCCTTTTCGGGGTTAATTATGAAATTAGAACAAGATAACGATATAAATATAAAGTTATGAGACCATAATGAGGGACCAAGCACTAAGCACTACTATCACCACCTAAGGTTGTATCCATCAAAGGCTTCTATTTCTCCATTTGCATCCATCTAGCTTCATGACAAGGGACAAAGGTTGGTTATCTGCATCACACTTCATAGGAGGGGAGTTTGGTCTATTCCATGCATCATTTAATTACATTCTACATCTAGTTATTGCTCGCTACTCACAAAGCGTGACTGACACAAGAGCACCTAGGGCACGATTTCTGCACACACACACACC
Source organism: Taxus chinensis (assembly GCA_019776745.2). Taxonomy (NCBI): domain Eukaryota; kingdom Viridiplantae; phylum Streptophyta; class Pinopsida; order Cupressales; family Taxaceae; genus Taxus; species Taxus chinensis. Next base: position 162,846,216 of record CM034157.1, read on the forward strand.
TAGAACTACTTTAGGTTTGAGATGTAGTGCAACGCTCAGTTAGTAAGTCCACCATTGTGGCCGTTGAGGATAGTCCAACCCCTTCATATGTATATTTATTTTGTATGGTTTTGATGTTTTGTTTGGGGTTTTGTAGGTATTTCCTTCATCTTTGATTTGCAACAAAGTTCAGAAACATTCACACAACAAGAAGCAAACACAGGTGATTATTCAGTGACACCTCAAAGGAGGTTTTCTAGTCATTTCTGCAGACCAGGGCACCCTAGGTGCCTTTATCCCTCTTTAGGGCCCTAGTTTGGCCAGACATTCCAGATCTACACTTTCTCTAGCTCCTGTGTGGTGATTTCCTCCTCCTATCCAGTTGGTCTCCACTGCAACACAGTCTCACTATATCTATAAATCAACTAAGGCCTTTCCTAACCCTCTTTGTCTTTAGGTTTCATATTTCTCCTGCTTACATTTGTTTGGGTCTATTTATTAAATTTTATTGTCAATATTTACTGCAAACTTGCATTAGATTATACTACTATATCCCATTTTATTTTAATCATTTTGGCGAACCCCCCCATCTTTGCATCATCACATTTCCCATACTCACATTACCGTATATCAACCTCCTAGCAAATGCACATTCATCTACGCCTTAGCATTGTCATTATCTGATGACACACTCCTATGCTTTGGTTCACACTTGATTTTTGAGGGCTTCCTACACACATGAACCCCACACACTGCACATTCGACATTACACATCTTATATTACATCTCGCATTATACATCTTACATTTACTCTGCATCATACATCTTTCAACCTTTGCACATCTACATACCGCATAGAGTTTACTAGTCATACTATTAGTCACTCATCATACCTATATTGTCTACACATCTTGCATGACATACGATATATCACACACGGTACATTCTACACATCACATGGTCGTCTCTCATCACACATCATATACTACACACATCTACTAGCTACGCGTTGCACTCACTACCCTATGCCACACTCTAGTCTCGTGGTCCATACTTGACTATTGAGGGTGTATACATCACAAATTGACCTCATCACATTCGTGCATTCATCACTCAACCTTATATCATGCGAGATTTTTAGGTTGGTGACATACACTATAGACTAAATCGTTACCTATTCCATCATCTTGTAGTTATATACGTCGTAGGCTACATCATCACTTACTCCGGTATCATCATCTTCTATTCTACTCATCATTTAGTGATATACGCTTTAGGCTAAATCATCACTCCTTCAATCATCTTGTCATGATATATGCTTAGGCTACAAAGTCACACACACTTCATCTCTAGGTCGCATATCATCACCATGTATACACAGTCACCACAACGCGCTACACACTACACATCGCTTGACCATTTCCCGATGACGCACTCTCGTTTATGGATTATTGACTATTGAGGGGGCATAAACAAATGAAACTCACTATATACAACTCCATTCACTCGAGGGGCACAAGGCTCCTATCTTCCATTATGCATTCCATTACATCCATCCATAACATGCTGTATATATTGGTAGTATTTAATTTTTCTTACATTTTCTTGTACATGTTCACTTTATTACATATGCTAGATAGATCTCTTGTATGTCATTATATTTACCCCACACACATGCAAATTCACGTCCTTTTGTAGTTATGATCATATATACAAAGCTTATACATGCAACATGGATGCTTGGAACACTACCAGTCCCGTAGCAGCTACTAGGGGCATCCACCTTTCATACATTATGGGTGTTATTGTTTCATGTTATGCTTAGCACTTTACATTCTAGTGTTATACACATTTTTGACATATGGGTTATCTTTCTAACATGTTAACAGGTGCTTCATGTGCAACATTTGTTTTGTAGGATTACTTACTTTCATGGATATCTACCTATTTGTTTATTATTACTTGTTATTGTTTGTTATTGTATGTGAGCCTTGCCCTTTGTTTGGTGTGCACACTTGCATGTTTATTTGTGGCCACTATGGCCTTGAGTTTCTTGTGATACCATGATTAGTGTCTTATGTTTGCAATCTGATTTTCATGGTATATGTTGGTTTCTTGCATGTTTACTTCCATTCTAGCTTATACTTGTTTTATACATGTATGTTTGTCCATACTAACACTTGTTTTCCTACCCACTTGTTTGCATGTGCCTTGGTTTCTACCAAGCACATTCCCTTCCCCTTGTAGGGCATAATTTTCATGGTCGGTCCTCTTTTGGGGCAACATCCTCGTATTTGCAACATCGTATGCGCCCCCAAAGAGGGGGGTATAATTTGGGTTTATACACTACACAACACAATACCGGTATAGTTCAGTTCAATTATTCTTCCATGATAGAATGGGTTACACAGGGAGTGGGTTTAGACCAGTCTATAAAAATCCATACACAACAAATTTTATAAGACAAGTTGTCCTTAGCATTCTGGTGTGCAGTTACAAGTTGGAGGATATAATGGACTTTCCTCCCTACACTACTTTGGTCAGCGCATCGGATCGCCCAAAAAACCAGCCAATACAAAGATATCTTCATACACTCTTGGGAAGCGGTTATAGGTTGGAGAATAACACAACTTTCTCCCTACACTTCATCATCCAATGGCATGATATTGCCCAAAAAAAACACACTTCATCGACATTTACAGGATCTTTTCTACACCATTTTTTTCATCACGGATCAGGTGTACATGTTCCATTTTCATTTACGTACTTTCATTTACATTTTTTACTAAATACATGTGTTTTTGCACATGAATTTTACACATATAAATGTGTATTTGACTACTTTATCATCTTCTCTTTTGCAGGTTCGTCTATATGGGAAGCAAGTACTCAACAACAAAAACAACGAAATCACTTAGCATTACACACAACATATTAACATGCAGGTACATCACACACATTGGCATCTACACATGCAATTCTGCCCTAGGTTCACTCTCATCACTTTTTACACTTTTGAATCTTTAGTCTCCACACTCCATCTTTTTGTCACTCCATGCTTTTTCTAGTCCCTCGACATGTTTTCTACATCACTCTACATGAATATCAAGTGCACATCTCTATCTACTTTTTGTTACCAAGGTTTCCTCTCACCAACATAAAGTGGGGGAAAATTTAGACACAAAATCACATACTTTGGGTAATTATTTAGTCTCAGTCTCATATTACCATTCATATGGTTTTTGAGTGAAAAAAAGTACTAATTAACCCAGGTCTTTGGCCATTTTACTTTGATTTGTTACTTTCGGTCTTGCACCCGCACATGCCCGGTCCATATTTTCATACTACATTTTTCCTATTGCTAATTGGGGTGCCTAACTAGGAATGGGGTGCCCTGATCCTCTTTGCACTTTACTCTTACCTTTCAAGAACTTTCTAGTTGTTTGAGTTTCATATCTTCTTGGTGGTCGACCTTTTCGGGGTTAATTAAGAAATTAGAACAAGAGAACCATATAAATGTAAAGTTATAAGAGTATAATGAGGGACCAAACACTAAACACTTATTATCACCACCTAAGGTTGCATCCATCAAAGGCTTTTATTGCTCCATTTTCATCCATATATCTCCATCATAAGGAACAAAGGTTGGTTATCTACATCACACTTTATAGGAGGGGAGTTTATTCTATTCCATGGACCATTTACTTGAATTCTACATCTAGTTATTGCTCGTTGTTGTAGACACTTATAATTTGGATCAAGAAATTTAAATACTTAAATTGCGATAATTGCACCCTTTCCCGCAAATTGACGACATATTGTTAATAACACACCTTTTCTCTTTTATCGCCGTTAATTAGTTGTATTACGCTAATAAATTAAATCTTCTATCACTCAAAGCACCGATTAACGACCTTCTGTTAATTAATGTTCCTTTCTATATAGACTAATTAATTATTCTTAATTGATTAGCTTCCCCTTTCATTGGATCAATAAATCGTCATTTATTTGATTAAACTCCCCTCATAGCCTAGATCATACTAATTTTCTTCTAAAAAGCTTTTATAAGCTTGCACATACCTATTAATTAATCATCGTGATTAATTAATACACCCCTCCTCAATTCCCATGAGTCACTAAAGGACAAATTAAACTCTCCTAAAGCAAACTCAACCACTTTAAACCATGCTTATCCATTACTAACCTAGCTTTGCTATTATCCCACATACAATAGGATGCAAAGCTTCTTCAAACCAGAGGGTTATATAAAGAACCCTCCTCCTACCTTTCTTCTTACACCTTTACATGCATATAACATAAACTATAGGCATTTTCATCTTTGAGCATATTCCATTAGTGTTGAGCTAGGTATCTTCATCTTGCATTTCATCCATCCAAGCTTTTGAGTCATAAGGGAATCAAAATGGTCTTGTAGCCATGTCTTGATGAGCCTCCATTCTCAAACCCTTGAAGATCAAACAATCAAATTTGATTTCCATGGATCTATCTAGGTTCATTTGTAGTTGCAATCTAAAGAGTAGAGGTTAAATGTTTAACATATTAGTTTGATTTTCCTTCAAAGTTCTAATGCATAATGTTGGTAGTTAGTCTCTTTAAGCTCTTAGCATGATGATCTTTGTGTAGTTAGCTTTGTTTTTGAACTATTAAGGTGTTAGTTTCTATTCTCTTAGTATAGTTAACTAATACATTGATACATATGGCACGCCCGGTGGGAGGGATTCATAGTCTCTTTGATTTTAATGAGTTTTACTAGTTTTTCTCAAGTTTTGCTAACCCAAATCATGCACATGTGAAATAAGTTTAAGTTCTTAGGTTATTTCACTAACTTTATATGCATTGAGTCTCTCTTATGGGGTTTATTGTGATGGGTTGTCATTGGATTTGAGCTAAATTAGGAAAAAATTGAGCTTTTTGAAGTTACATACGTCAAAACTCTGTATTTTGACGTCATCTATAGGTACATGTGCAAGTAAAATTTACAGGGGCATGTACACACCAAAACTTGCGCGTAGGTGTTCAAAAGGGCATGTACATACTGATATCCATGTGTATGCATTATGTCACTAATAGTACCCTGTGTCAGTTTTAGTCAGGCCCGCGTATGCATTAAAAAGGGCACACACACATTGTTCATGCACGTGTACATGAAATTTCATCCTCTGTGTTGTCTTGCATTCTGCTTGTCCACGCATACACTTAAACCCATGCGTAAACATCCATATCCGCGCATACACATCTACTAAGCCTTTACTTTGAATTTGTCTAACAGGCACACATATGCATAAAAAACCAACATACACAGCTCTCTGGACACATACATGCTCATGTTCTCTGTCATTTTAGCAGAAGCGCATACACATCCATATCCGCGTGCACACACTAAAAAGGGCACGCAGGTGTCATAGCACAGATTTGAGATCTACTTTAAAATTTGTAAAGGTTTGTGTTCTTGATTTGCTAACTCCTTGCAGGTTTATTTGAGATTAACTTTTGTTTTGTAGGGTATATTTACATGCTTTTTGCTAATTTGGTTTGTTTAAAGTTAATAGATGTTTTGTGTTTGTCTATGAGATTAGAGTCACGCATTCTCTTCCCTCGCACCTTTTAGGTGATCTTGGGAATGAAAAATGATTTCTATATCTTTTATATGCTTTGAAAAACGTCTCATTATACTTATTTTGCTAAGGGAATGAATGCCAAAATTGATTAAAATGAACTATCTTGCACTTTAATTTCGCAAGTTTTTTCCATTTCTTATTATAGTTCGGTTTTCACATTGTGTATGCTCTTCCCTCCCACCTTTTAGGTGATCTTGGGAATCAAAAACAACACTTAAACCCTTTTTCATGATATTTTGATCTTGTGGAAAATTACTAATCATTCGTGTGCATGACCTAATTCACTTGTTAAAGAAAGGAGGTTCAAAACACAAAACTACTAATTCACGTGTGATTACAGGTTGCCAAATGGTGAACGACTAAACCACATTAAGTCTAAAAGATAAAAAACACACCACATTCATCACACTGTATATGCATGTTTGGATAAGGGTACGCCCCGTCTACTTAACTAGGACATAACCCCTTTGGCATAAGCCTTAAGCTACAACAATGGGGGTGGTCCTAGGAACCCCAAAGTAGTCCACACAAGAGGGAACCTTGTGGACGAAATGGGAAGTGCTCCGCATGCCTACTTGACTAGTTTTACCTTTGTGAGTTAGATTCAAAGTTATCCATATCGCGACCCCAGTGAGAGTACATGATGAACGCATTAATTGCTCACTGTACTTGAAGGGGGTAAAGTAAAGCTGAGATAACCCAAGATTAGTCAGTGCAAATTTCTTGGTAAATCGAGCTCGCATTAGATAACTTGTGACACCTAGTTGAGCGAACCACCTAGGAAGCTATCTTGACTTGGAGCCAACTTATTTGTACCAATCATTTTTGAGAGCCTTCGCAAAGGGAGAACTTTTTCGGAGTCGAAACTTTGTTTATCAAACAAAGGGAGAGTCCATCAAAGTTCAAACTATGTGTCATTCACCATGAAATTTGTGAAGCATTAATTTTACTTAGTTTTTCACTCGCCATAAGGTGGGGCGAAACTTTGTCAAGTGAGGCCAAACACTTTTCAACCCCATTTGATCTACTTCCTTTTCTTTATTTTGACACTTTTTTGATCAAAAGGAGAGCAACCATATGTGTGTTATCAATCGATTGTGTTCACCACTTTTATGTCTGTTTACGCTCATCCATGTTTGCGGCTGAGTTGTTAAATGTCTAAAGTGTGTGGGTACATTTTTACATCTTGATAACCATTTGATCTTGATACCCAAGTCAAGATCATCATTGTAGTTAGGCTTGATTCTTCACTTGATTCTCCTTTGAAGTGTTATGTTTTTTGTATCGTATCACCACAATTTCGATACTTACGTCTTGTTTCTTGCAAACTTGGCCTAAGTGTCTAGATTGTAATGTTACGCTATGTGTATCTTAACAATTCCTTGGTATACTTTAGCCTTGGTTTGATTTCAAACATTACCTAGATTTTGAAAGGTGTTGTTGTTACCTTTGTGTGCATCGTACTAATATTATTTTGATACTAATACCTTACTTTTCCGTAAAGTTTGGTTAATGTATCTTAGTGGTATTGTTGCGTTGTTCATATTCGTAACCCCCACTTTTTGGAATATAGGTCTTTCTTGGATTTAAACTCACTTTAAGTATACTTTGTTTGGAAATCATATCAACCTTTTTTTATTACTTACGCCTTGTTCATTCTTGAACTTGACATAAGTGGTGACATTTCATTGTTCATTTTAAACGTCAAACTACCATTTGGAAAGAACTTAGGAAGTACTTTATTGATTGATTAGTTTAAAACAAACCTTGTATGATTGTGTCTTATGGTTATCATCACTTTGACTTATCTATTTAGGACAATCACTTTGATCCCTTGATTTATTGGCATTCGTTATTCTTTGGACAATTGACATTATTTGTGTGACCTTAGTAAAAATATCATTCTAATTCTTCACTTAGGTTTGATTATGCCCTTGGACAAATTTAACAAAAATACCTTAGTGAAATCCTCATTTGTTATGGCCCCCATAACAAGAATAGGAGCTAAGAGACAAGCATGGGAAACATCGACCAGAAAAGGGTCAAATCCCTTTATTGGTAATGCTCTAGGACCTCTCTTCTCCGCAGAAAAGGAGGAAGAGGAGATGATAGACCATAGTGGTGACAATTTGGGATCACCACACACGAAGTTTGAATTTAACCCCGCCCAATTAGATGAGTTCCTCTTTCTAAAAAAATATGTGAGGCCCGAGGGTGGCCATCATCATTATTCACACTGAGATGAGATTGTGGACCATTAGGATCTGCTTCTACATGTAATAGGGGATCCCATATATAGATGAAACATGATAAATCTATAGAGAGGAGACCTATCAAATAGATGAGGATAGCACTGGTTTCCCCATCATTAATATGGATAGGGAATAAGAGTTCGCAAGAGTTGGGAATTACATGGATGAAGCTATTCCACCTCAGAACACAATATGGATGACATTTTGGGACACAGACAAGCATCCACCTCAAACACTCAACATAGGTGGTTTTAAAATGTCACTCATAAAAATTCCACATAGGATAAGGGTGGAACATGAAAACACAAAACAACCTCCTCAACACGAAAATGAAGAGGAACCTCCAAATGAAGAAATCACTATACAACTACAAATTCAACACCTTAGTAAAAAATTAGCATTCCTAGCGTCCCATGTGCAAAAAGAGACAAACAAAAATACGCATAGGGAAAAACCTAAGGTTAGAAATAATGTGTTTCACACAAAATATCAAGAGGGGGAAGTGTCAAATAATAGTCACATGTACATGCCAACTTCCCCCACTAAGGAGCAACTTCTTACACACGAAATACAACATATGAAAGAAACGCTAACAAGCCTTCAAGAAAACAATGTGGGACATAACAAAAAGTATCAATACGAAGAGTTGTGCCCTTATCTATTTGATAAGGCTACGTTACTCCAACCCTTTCCTAAGAAATTTGACGTCCTAAAGTTTGACAAAATATAAAGGAAAAGGTGATCCACGATATCATGTAAAATATTTTTACATGGCATGTAAAGAAGTGGCATACAATGACAACTACCTCATACGACTATTTCCAAAAAGTTTAGGAGGGCAAGAACTAGAGTGGTTCATTCATTTACCTCGGGGGTCTATCTTCACATGGCCCGAACTAGCAGAAATATTTGTGCAACATTTTTCCTTTAAATCTGGAAAGCAACATAACCATGTTAGACTTATGTAATGAAAAATAGAAACCAAACCAAACCTTTACAAGAGGAGAACCATACAGATCAAGGCTTTGACATGATAGGCTCACAAAGAATCTCGGGTGTAGGTGGGGAACTAGTTCTAAGCTAAGTAAAGGTACCACATAGATGTAAGATGCTTGTGAACAATGAATCGTACCAAGGTACTGAAAATTGATTTTCATCGAGGGAATTATCCAGAGTGCCACAATTGCATGGTTTTCACATTTGGATTACCTGCTTTCTCTTTTTATTTTTCTCTTTTTCCACCTTTTTTTATTTTTCATAGTTTTTTACTTTTTTTTTGTTTTCTTATTTTTATACCATGTTTAAGCATAGAACTGCTTAAGGTGCATGGCGTTCATGGGATCTCGTAGCTCACCTCCTTCTGGATGGGCAAGTTTGTATGCTCCTGACCCAAATTCGGCCACAATGACATAGGGTCCTAACCAATGAGGTTTGAACTTGCGTTTCTTTTCTCTTTTCACCCTTATGTTAACTTGGTTTTCCTTTAACACCAAATCTTTGACCTCAAACTAACGAGGTATGATTCTCTTGTTGTAGCTCTGTGACACTCTATTCTAATAGAATTTGAGATGGTTGAGTATGAAAATGCTCCTTTCATCTAGGAGTTTAATTTTTTCCTATCTAGCCACTTTGTAATCCTCATCTTTATCTAGATTATCCCTAAGAGATATTCTCAACGAAGAGAGATCTATTTCCAGGGGGATAATGGATTTCATTCAAAACACTAGGGAATTAGGTGTCACACCAGTAGGGATGGGAATGAAGGTCCTATAAGTCCAGAGGGCCGGGTGAATTTGCAAATGCCAATTATGACCTGTTTTACTCACCATCTTTTCCATGATTCGAAAAAGTGTTTTATTAGTGGCTTTTGATTGCCCATTACCTTGAGGGTAATATGGAGTGGACCACTTTAACCATATATGAATGTACTGACATAGATATTTTACCATCTTATTCTTGAAAGATTTGTTGTTATCTACGATAATGGCAACAAGAATGCCATAATGGCAAATGAGGTGGTTCATGATGAACTTTGATATTTGAGCACCTGTAACATATGTCAATAGAAAAACCTCCACCCACTTGGTGAAATACTCTATGGCCGTTATAATGTGTGTATGACCGTCGGATAAAGTAGGGGTGAGCTTCCCTATTAGATATAATCCCCATTTAGAGAATGGCCATGGTGTTGTGATTGACTGTAGAGGTTGTGATGGTGCATGGATGAAGTTCTCATATTTCTAGCATAACACGCACTTATTTACATAATTGCAAAAATCTATCTCCATGTTAGGCCAATAATAGTCTACCCTCAACAACTCCTTTGCTAAAACCATCTCGTTTGTATGGGCTCCGTGCACTCCTTCGCGTACCTCCTTGATTGCTTGCATTGAATTTGCTACATCTAAACAACGTAACACATTTCCATCATAGCCACGATGATAGAGGGTGCCACCTAGGAGGGTATAACGGGCTATTTTGTGGATAAGGCTTTGTTTTTCAGAATGGGTGATATTGGGAGGAAAGGTACTACTTTGGAGGTAGGTAAAGATGGGATCATACGATGGGGAAAAGGGACCGACGACCTCACATGCCAGGCATGATTCCGACATGTCATATGCATGTTTATGTAGATTTTCAACAAAAAATGACATATCATTGCTTTCTAGTGGAATCTGTAGCATAGAACCCATTGTTACCATTACATATGCGGATCGGTTTTGTGCCCTTGGAATTTTTTCAAAGGTGATGTACACAAAATATTCTTTTAGAGTTTTTACCAACTTCTTATATGGGAAGATTTTTTCATCTTTGAATTTGTAATCATCATTCACTTGCTTGATAATCAATTGTGAATCTCCAATGAATTCAAGGTGTTAGATTTTCCATTTTATAGCTAGCTTCATCCCAGCCATGAGTGCTTCATATTCTGCAATGTTATTTGTGCATGGAAACCCAAGATGGAAATATTAAGGTATGGGGTCTCTTGTAGGAGTGATTAGCACCATGCCTGCCCCTGAACCATGGAAAGTAAATGATCCTTCAAAGTGTCTTTTCCATATGAAAAATTATTCAATGTACATTAATGATGCATCTGGCAGGTCCAAACACACAAGCTTTGTTCTAGGTAAGGGCACCTCTACCAGTTGGTTTGCGAGCACCTATCCTTTTACTAACTTTTGGTGTACACACTTAATTTCAAATTCAATGAGTAGGATGATCCAATTAGCCATCCTATAGGTAAGGGCGGGTTTTGACAATAGATACTTGAGTGGGTCAACTTTGGATATAAGCTTGGTTTTAGTATTCAATAGATAATGACAAAGTTTTCGGAAGGTAAAAACAATGGCTAAACAAGCTTTTTCGATTTGGGGATAGTTGAGATCATATGAAATTAGGGTATGACTAAGATAGTACACTACTTTTTCTTTCTGGCTTAGGTCATATTGAGCAAGTAAGGCACCAATAACAAATTGGGTTGTAGATATGTACAACAAAAGCAATTCACATGGAGTTGGTGGCATGAGGACTGGCAGATTTGCCAAGTATTGCTTGAGCAAGGAAAAATCCTATTGTTGCTTTGGTCCCAAAATGAAGTCAACGCCATTTGTAAGAAAATGGGTGAAGGAGTGACATTTGTCAGCAAGCTGCAAGATAAAGTGACGGATTTCTTGTATTTTTCCTTGCAAGATGCATAATTGTTTGATGTTCGTGGGTGAAGGCATTTTGGTAATGGCAGTCACTTTGGTAGGGTCTACCTCGATCCCCTATCTTGATACAATGAATCCCAGTAGCTTCCCTAATAACACTTTGAAAACACACTTCTTTGGCTTTAACCTTACTTTATATTCCTAGAGACGCTAAAAAATGCGCCTCAAGACCTTAAGATGGTCTTCTCTTGTCTTTGATTTTCCTAGGATATCATCCGCATAGTCCTCCATGATGTCATTAAACATATCATGGAATATTATGGTCATTCCCTTTGATAAGTTGCACCGGCGTTCTTAAGGCCAAATGACATTACCTGATAACATAATGTTCCCTAAGGGGTTGCAAAGTAAATCTTATGCTGATCCTCCTCTGCTATTTTGATTTGGTTATAGCCAGAAAAGCCATCCATAAGAGACAACATTTCATAACTTGCAGTCGAATCAACAATCATGTCGATGTTGGGTAAAGGAAAATCATCTTTAGGACATGCCTTATTGATGTCTCGAAATTCAGTGCAAATTTTGATTCCAATAGGTTTCTTTTGAACCGGAACTATGTTTGATATCCACTTTGATTAGTCAATGGGTCTAATAAAACCTGCTACTAATATTCTTTCCAACTTTTCTTTGATGAGAAGGGCCACTCATGGATGCATTTTCCATAGCTTCTATTTAATGGGCTTTGCATTTGGATACACAACCAATTTGTGCACCACCAATGATGGATCTAAGCTTGACATATCTGCATAATACCATGCAAATATTTCCACAAATTCCCTGAGAAGCATAATGAAAGTTTTCTATTCCTGTGCTGAAAGTGAAGCTCCTAGCTTAAATATCTTTGGGTCTTGTTTTTTTCTAATATCAACATCAATAGTATCATTGATATTTTCACCCTTAGCGTGGTTGCTTCTTTTGTCCATTGATTTTTTAATTTGTTGGTCAGCCAACGCCTCAAAGAGATTTTCACTATGTAACTTGGACTTATATTTTTTCCGAGGCTTTGTAGAGGAACTTTTGCCCTCACTTTTTCTTAGATTTTGTTTAGCATGAAGCTCAACCTCCTCTCCGAAGTACGCACAAGTATCAAGGTCAATGAATAAACCTTTCTTGTGATCTCCAATAGGAATAGTGTCTCGTATGCCCATAAATTATGTAATAGCCTCATTGTTCTCAAAGAGATTTAGGGACACGTGACGTTGCTCATCCCAATCGACAAGGGTAGGGTATATAAGGTCAATATTTGGATTGGTAGGTGTTATGGTAAGGATATCAATATCCATGAACATGTTTATAGAGGAAAGATCCTCGTATTGGCTATGGTGGGAATTTGTGTTGCTATTCGAATAAATAGAGCTATCCTCACATTCAGAGCGAGTAGCATCTTGATCCATGGGGTGAGATCCATAGGGTCGAATGCCAACACCATATCTCTATGTCTTGAAATATGGAAGTGGGACTGGCTTCCTTATTCCTTGTTCAAATTTTCCACATCCAAGGCCTTTGTAACCCATGGAGTAGATCATTGTACTAGACTTTGTGTATTCCAGATTTTGAGTACAAGTAGGCTCAATGTCTGTGGGGAGCCAAATTGTAGGAAGGTCCAACAATTTCTTTTCTATAAGTAGACCTCCAAGTAAGAATGTACTAATTTTTTATTCATCTCAAGGTAGTTTGAAGCGGTAGTTGGGCTTGCCTCTTGTTTTAGGTGACAAGGATAGATCTGAGACTAGGAGGGTCTGTAGAATATCATACTCTCCATAATCATACTCAAGAATTTTCATCTCCCATGAATCAAAGGGAGAGGTATATATAGAAGCATCACGAGTGTAAGATCTTAAAGGGTCTGAATCTACATGTGACTCAAGAGCTTTAGACTAAAGGGGGACAACAATATCAACTGAGGGACATTTGTATGCATTCCTTCGCATAAAGCTATTGAGAGCTCTGTAATGGGTGAAGGGTTCTTGATCTCCTTGTGATAATGATAGGTGCCCCCCATGTGTCTGTGGACGTGATCTCCAACTGGGAACCATCCCATCACTGAGGTCTCCTATGGATCTCGAACTCATAAGACACCTGTAGGGCGACCAATGGCTATGTGATCCCATGCCTATATCTGTAACAACAAGCCAGGACCCACGATCTTCTGACCATGGTATGTAATTAGGTTTAGATCCACGTATAGATGTGCTAACATGCACTGGCCCTGACGATATCTCTCACCTCGTAGCAATCCGTTTATCACACCAATAAGGCTGAGTGGAAATGAAGAGTTGCTCTTGTCAGTAAGTAGAAATCCATTGACAAGGGTCATAAAATACATATATATGTGATGTAAAATGGGATTTGCAATATATCGGTTTAGATGAACCATCATACCTTGACGAGGTATATCAACATGTCCAAAAACCTCAATAAAACAGTCTATAATCATAACCTCGTCACTAACATACTTGATCAACTGCCCTACAATCAGAACTCGTGATATACGCTAGATAACCTCAAGTGTAATAGTCATCCCCCCAGTAGGGTGTCAGAAGCACTGACTCTTAGAGTGCCACCTCTCAGCCAAGGTTGTGAGAAGGCCATGATCTAGGGTAATCGAAGGCATCTGAGCTGCGTAAGATAACCTTGTGACCTCTAACAGGATGTCCATTATCCACCTGTGTTGTTGATGAAAGCTTGCCTCTATGGTGACTAGTCGGCTATGCCACTCTCTAGTCTGTAGCGATGACATTTGTCTCTGCAAAATAACACAAAACTGTCATGACTTTATTCTATACATTTTCTTATATTCTTCTTCTATATCACTAATTTTTCATCTAAACTATCCTCACCATTAGCTAACATTCTTCTAAAAAGTCTATTATTTCTTCTAAGTCATGAGTTTTCCCTTCTTTGGTGCATGCATGCCCTTTTGGGCACGTATGTTCCCTTTCTAGTATGTGTGCATCATCTCTGACACCTGCACGCTCATGTTCTCATGTGCACTCCTAATCTATCTAACCCCACCCACCTTGTGCCTACACGCCCTTTTGGTTGCATGCGCTAACATTTTCATGTGTACGCCTATGCGCACACAACTTCTAACCCTAGATGTATGTGCACCCATTTTGGTGCCTATGCATGCGTGCATACACCATTTTGATATGTACGCCTATGCATACATTCCTTTTGATTCCTGCACGCAGCCCCAAGGTGTATGCACACAAAAATAACCTACTAAATACCCTAATAAATGCAATTAAAAGCTAAAATTGACAAAGAGGGATGGGGTACTCCTGAAGGGTCCATGGGTCTTCACTCTTGTCATCTCTCATCGAAGCTCATGGTAAAAAAACATCGGTAGGGGTGTGGTAACAAATGAACTGATCACGATAGTTTACCCCACTCTGGAGGGGTATATTTAGTCATTTTAACCCATCGTGTTGCCCCTCAGGCATGTTATGACCGCCGTGGTCATTCTAACATTTCTTCTATCCGCCATGATAATTATTTTTTATTAAATAATTATTTTTAACTCTTTTTTGCTACGCCGAGGCATTTTCTGCTACTTGACACCTGTTTCTTCTCCATTGGGAAATTTTCTTGCTTTCAGGCGATCTTCCATCCTCTCATTTCTTCTAAAAATTGAAAATCACTAAAAATTTACAAAAATCAAAATTTCCAAAAAACTTAATTAGTCAGAAAAATTCTATTTTTTTTTTCAAAAACTCCTAAAAATTGTAAAAATTCAAAAATTTGAAAAACAATTAGTAACAGACCCATAACGGCTGAAACTCATGTCCTACGTATAGTATTCATCCCATATCTTGCTGGTATTTTCACATGTTCAAGAACCAAATGACTCGTAGATCATTGATCTACAACCATTTACAAATCTCACCTACTTGCTTTGTCTATACTCTGGGGCACATCGAGTTTCCTGGTACTGTTTCGTAGCGCACAAAGCTTTATCATTGGAACCCTACGTCCTTCATCACTTCCCCTCGCATGTATCCTTGCTTAGGGCATCATTTTTAACCCTTGTCGTCAGTCACAAACATTTGGGATCTTTAATTTGATAACAAAACATTTGTGCAACCATCTTGACCATTGTTGGCTTGAGTATGTGTGTTTGTAGTTGTTTCCCTATTAAATGAGCTTGTTTCCTTCTCATATTGTTTTACTTTCTGTATGTTGCATTGAGTTGGTATTTTCAAAAATGGACAATTGTTCGTATTATGGATTTTCATGTCGTTCTACACTTTTTTCGTATGCATATATTTTTAATAAGGACCAATGATGTGGATCATTGGCAATATGATGACACAAAAGTTGTTTTACTACACTGGATGAAAGCGCGTTCTTTTCTCTCCATATTCATTTTTCTTCTATATCATTCTCCTATCAACTTTATTCTTCTTATTCAATTGAGGCATCCTTCCCCTCCCCATTTCTATTTCCATTTCCTTCATCTTTTCGATCGTCGATCGACCTCTTTCATCAACCCATCGACACTCGAGGGGGCATCTTTCACTCCACTAATTTTTCTTCTATCTCTTCAAAATTTACGTGTTTATATTTATCTACTATGTTTGAAGTTTTGTCACTTACGCCACCCCAAAGAGGCACAAATGTAGACACCTATAATTTGGATTAAGCAATTTAAATACTTAAATTGTGATAATTACACCCTTTCCCGTAAATTGACGACATATAGTTAACAACGCACCTTTTCTCTTCTATCACCATTAATTAGTTACATTATGCTAATAAATTAACTCTTTTATCACTCAAAGAACCGATTAAGGACCTTTTGTTAATTCATTTTCCTTTCTATCTAGAGTAATTAAATATTCTTAATTGATTAGCTTCCCCTTTCATTGGATCAATAAATCGTCATTTATTTGATTAAACACCCCTCCTCGATTCCCATGAGTCACTAAAGGACAAATTAAACTCTCCTAAAGCAAAATCAATCACTCTAAACCATGCTTATCCATTACCAACCTAGCTTTGCTATTATCCAACATACAATAGGATACAAAGCTTCTTCAAACAAGAGGGTTATATAAAGAATCCTCCTCCTACCTTTCTTCTTATACCTTTACATGCATATAGCATAAACTATAGGCATTTTCATCTTTGAGCATATTCCATTAGTGTTGAGCTAGGTATCTTCATCTTGCATTTTATCCATCCAAGCTTTTGAGTCATATGAAGGGAATCAAAATGGTCTTGTAGCCATGTCTTGATGAGCCTCCATTCCCAAACCCTTGAAGATCAAACAATCAACTTTGATTGTCATGGATCTATCTAGGTTCATTTGTAGTTGCAATCTAAATAGTAGAGGTTAAATTCTTAACATATTAGTTTGATTTTCCTTCAAATTTCTAATGCATAATGTTGGTAGTTAGTCTCTTTAAGCTCTTGGCATGATGATCTTTGTGTAGTTAGCTTTGTTTTGGAACTATTAAGACATTAGTTTCAATTCTCTTAGCATAGTTAACTAATACATTTATACAACTACTCACAAAGTGTGACTAGAACAAGAGCACCCAGAGCAATATTTTTGCACGCACACACCGAGAACTACATTGGGTTTGAGATGTAGTGCAACACTTAGTTAGTAAGTCCACCATTGTGGCCGCGGAGGAAAATATGAACCCTTCATATGCATGTTTATTTTTTAGGGTTTAAATGTTTTGTTTAGAGTTTTGTAGATGTTTCCTTCATCTCTAATTTGCAGCGACATCCAGTGAAGTTCAAAAACATTCACATGATAGGAAGAAAACACAGGTGATCATTCAACGACACCTTAAAGGAGGTTTTCTGATCATTTCTGCAGGCCAAGGCGCCCATATCTCAGACCAGGGTGCTCTAGGTGCCCCATTCTAGCCAGACAGTCTAGATCTACACTTTCCAGAGCTCCTGCGCAGCAGTTTCCTCCTCTTGTCTAGTCGGTCCCCGCTGCAACACAGTCCCACAACATCTTCAAATCAGCTAAGGCCTTTCCTAACTCTCTTTTTCTTTAGGGTTTCATATTTCACTTGCTTATATTTGCTTAGGTCTATTTATTATATTTTATTTCAACATCATTATTTATTGCAAACTTGCATTAGATTAGACTATTATATCCCATTTTAGTTTAATCATAAGTAACAAGATAAAATAAAGAAAGGTAGCCAAATAAATGGGTTAATTAGTGCTTTTCTTACTTAGGAATCGTATGAATGGTATTGTGCAATCGAGACTAGATAATTATCCAAAGTGTGTGATTATGTGTCTACATTTTCCCCCACTTTATGTTGGTGAGCAGAAAGCTAGGTAATATAAAGTAGATAGAGATGTGTACATAATATCCATGTAGATCAATGCAGAAAATGTGTTGAGGGATGAGACAAAAGAATGGAGTTGTAAAAATGTGAAGCGTGGATGCTAATTATGAGGAAGTTTAAAGAGTGATGATAAAAATGAACCTAGGGTGGAAACACGTGTAGGTGTCATGATGTACCTATTGTTGATGTTGATGTGTGTGATGTTGTTGTTGGTGTTGTTGACTACCGCTTCCCATAGATACAGACCTACAAAAGAGAAGCTGATAAGTAGTCAAATATGCATGTATGTGATCAAAATATGTAAAAATGTGTAAGTAAAGTGTTTAAAAATGTTGAAAATGTTAAAAAGGAATATGTGCACCTGATCTGTGATGAGAAAAGGGTGTAGAAAGGATCCTGTAGATGATGTTGACACATAAGTTTTTAGGTTATCTCACGCTAGCATAATAGAAGAAGAGTAGGGAGAACTGTCTGGTGTCATCTGCCAACCTTTAACTACTTCCTGTTGTGTAAAACAACACTGTAGATGGTGTGCATATGTTAAAGACTACCTCCCTATAAAATCCACTGGGTATGGAGTTCTGTAGACTATGTTGAACTACTGTTATCCAAAATTCACCCCTCGAGGTAAATTTGATAACATGCATCAAGTTCTTCAGTCCCGCGCAAGTCATGGGACATCTTTCTGGAACGAGCATGACGTCCTCTGCATCACAAAAACTAGATTTCTTAATTTTGATGAGGGTAGATATATTAAAATAAAAGAAACATATTCAGCTCTAGTCAATTAATGCTCATTCCCGTCAAATGACAGAAGATGCCTGACAGACCCAAAATAGCTGCTCGCACTCAGAAAGGCCATAACTTTTGCATTTCTCAGCGAAATCACACAAAATTGGTACCCTTGGAATTGTGGCTCTGAGCCTGATGCAAAAAAAATCAAGAAACTCCAAATTTGATGAAGGATAGATAGATATTTCATAGAAAAATGTGGCCAGGTTCAGAACAATGTTTTATTTGGTGGTTGGGAGTGCAATTAAGAGGCATGGTTATCATTCTTTCACTGCTGCAAGTCATGGGACAGTATGGGGAGCCTTTTGCAAGAAACAGAACATCATTTCACTCCATTTAATACCTCTTACTAGTGGTTGAAGGATAGATTTTGGGATTTCCATTTTCCCTCTCTCTCTCTCTTCTTATTTTTCTATAAATTGGAGTGTTGGGCTCATTGTAAAGGGAGGTAGTTTTGTAGTAGCAGAGCTCTGTCAAAATTGCTTTGTGAAGCCAATGTGTTGTAGGCCCTTGTAGTGGACTCCTTGCATGGTGATCTAACCCTTTTATTGTAATATATTGAACTGTGCATATCATGAAGCAATAAAATACAAGTTTGTGGATGCATCTTCCCCTGCTGTGTTTGTTTGCACTCTTCTTTCCCTTTCAACCTTCATTACAAGAATATTGTGTCTATTCTTATGCTCTTGCAAGGACTCATTATTATTGTGCATGTATGAAATATTGTTGTGAATGCATTTTTCTAGATTGTGGAGAACTGTTATCACCCCTTCTAGTATGCATTTTACTTCTATTTTTCACACGTTGGAAGACTACTCTCACACCCCTCCTTTTCTGGTGTATCACCGTTGTAGTGTAGGCTTTCATTTTTTATGCATTCTCTCTCCTTGGTCCCTTGGAAAGTTAGATTAGGATAGTTAGTTTTACCTGCATTAGAGTAGATTGTGGCAGGTAGTTTAGGAGCAAGAACCAACTTTCTCTGGAGGTCTATCTCAAGTAGCAAGTCCCACAACTTGGAGATAGTACCCATGTTATCCAATCACACCGTGAGCTCAAGTATATGCACTTGTGTAAACATAAGGGTGTTGTGATTCGGTGATAACAGTTTTGGTACGCTCGGTGGGACCAAGAAGTCTCCATCTTATTACAGTAGGAATTGATGTACACTTCCTGTGATTCTGGCTTTTAAGAAGCCTTAAAATTGTACATCTGGTGACTCCAAAAGAAATAAATCTACTGGTTTCAATAGCCCAAGCTTGGAAGATTCATGAGAAAAACCCGGTCTAGAGCAAGGAAAGAAGGTATATTTGAATACTTGCATCTATCCCCAGGCAGAGAAAGGAGAGGAAGAAGAATTCAGAGGTCTCCATCTCCACCAAGAAGAATTCAGAGGTCTCCATTTCCACCAAGACAAGAAGAACCTTGTCAACACCTCCACCTGCAAGGCCTTTCTTTCAGTCTGCAAGGATTCTTAGGCCAATCAGAATGGCACAACCAAATCCATATGTCAACTTCACTAGTAGTAGTCCACTCACCTTGATTGCACAAACCCAGTTTTGATTGCAACATTAAAGAGCATCCCATATTTCACTGGGGAAAATCAAACTTCTCCTGGTGACCATGTCTAAGATATTACAAATGTCTGTACAATCCACGAGATCCATGAGATGGACATTGCAGTCAAGCTGCTCACCTCTTCATTCAAAGGGAAAGCTTCACAATGGTTCAGGAGTCTTACAATAGGCTCTATCCAGAACTGGAACCAGCTGTGCATGGCTCTTCATGATCAGTTTGGGGAAAAAGGTGATAACTTGTCTTTGTTGGAGCAATTAACAACAATCAAGAGAGCCCCAAACAAGTAGCTGATAGACTTCAACCTCAGATTCTAGTGGACCTGGGATAGAATTCCAACAACAGTAAAGCCCACTAATGAAGGTGCCTTCTTATACTTTCTTAGGGCTTTAAATTCTGATATTTCTCTGATGATTCAGTCAATGGGGGCACTACATTACCTGTAACCTATAGCCTCTCCATTGAGAACCATTTGATTCAAGATGGAAAAATCATCCTAGGCCATCCATGCCTCTGTACCCTGAGTTAGGAAGCCCAGATCTAAAGTGTAGCTATCAATACACTGAAGCTTCCACTTCAAAAAGAGAAGTATTGGAGAGGATGAAGCAACCACTTTGAATTCTAGGTGACCCTCAATCCAGGCCATTCCATCACTCCACAAGGTATCAGAATGTTCCAAGTGTAAACTCCAAACATACAAGATGTTAGACCAATCCAAGCCACCTCCCAAACCCATCAAGAGCATTGGTTGTGACAGCCCACATGCAAGAAAGAAATGTGTCTGGGAAGCCACATAACCAATCAAAAAGATGGCTCATTCAATATTATTGAGAATCAGTTCCCTTCTCAAAGATGAAAAGGACAAGTGTGACCCTCAATTTCACTATGGGAGTCACTGGCCATTCCATGTGCAAGAAAGAAAGGGTAGAGGGATCTGTTCCAGGGTAGAGGGATCTGTTGCAGTACCATGCAGAATTGGTCAAGTTCAAATCACCCCCCTAACCAGCAAGAAAGAGTGCTTGCCAATGCAGTTCAGCCTGGGAGGAACCATGGAGAACAACAAGGTAAAAACATGAGACCTCCTCCCTTCTATGTCTCATTGATTATTGGAGACAAATTAGTACACAATTGTATGATTGATTCTGGGGCTAGTAGTTCTGTGATGCCCAAGCAAATAGCTGATCAACTGGGTCTCCAATATGAAGTCATCTCTAGAGGGGTAGTGCAATTAGATGGGACAACAGTGACAACTGTTGGAATCATCAAGGATCTGAGCCTCACTCTGCATGCCTGCCCCAATGTGACTATTTTGCAAAACGTGTCCATCATAGATTTGCCACCACATTTTGCTTTGTGTCTGTCTAGGGACTTCACTGCCAAAATTGGAGGCTACCTGTCTACTGATTGGTCACATATGCTCTTTAGGACAAGGTATGGGGCAAAGGCCACAATCAGATCTGAACCCATTGCAGACTACCACATTGAATCTTATGTTCCAAGCCCAATCAATGCAAACTGCTCAGCTTTTGATCAAGAAGACCTCCTAAGCACTCCCGAAGAAAATACCAAGGTGGGGTGTATCCTAGACTTGACTCTCAATGAGTGGGCCAACAAAAGACACACATTTGATCCATACAAAGAAATGGAGGAATCTGAGCTAGGAGTTTACTGCCTATATGAAGAAAATCATCCTCTTCCTGACCTAATTAAGCCAGAATACAAGGATGACAATGAGGTATGGCAATTGTTCTTTGATGGCTCAAGGAGTAGACAAGGAGTTGGAGGAGGAGCTATGATTGTGTCCCCCAAAGGTATGAAATATTATTCCACCTTCAGATTCTAGTTTGCTTGCTCAAATAACACTGCTGAATATGAGGCTTTGGTCAAGGTCTTTATTGGGCAAGGAAGCTAGGGATCAAGAACTTGCAAGTGTTTGGTGACAGTGAACTTGTTGCCAATCAAGTCAGAGGACTTAATACTATAAAAAATGACCTACTCAAGAACTACAAGAGTAGGGTATGGAACCTCATGGAGGATTTTGAGGCCTTCAGTATTGTGTCCATACCCAGGAAGGAGAATGAAGCTGCTGATAGACTTGCAGCAGTTGGAGCAATGTTTGATGTGGTTGACAACATCAAGAGGGACAGAAACAACCACATATCCATGTGGTTGTGAGGCCAGCAGTGCCAGATAATAATACATGGTAGCAGGTGTTTGAGGATGATCAACAAATCATTAACTTTTTACAAGAAGAAGCTGAATTCTCAGCTAGAAACCAAAGCAGGCTAGAGCAGTAATATGGAGATCAAATAGTACAACTGCATACAAACAAACTTCCCAAAGGCTTAGTGACACTGGAATCTATTTTCAATCCTAATGATCAGTTTAGAAAGGAGAAGGCTAACATACAGATCAAAGGAGAAGATTCAGAGTCAATCCCAGTTGGAGAAGACAAAACACTTCAAATTGGCAAAGTGGCCACCGGGCAAGAAAGGTATGAATTCATACAACTTTGCCAAGAATTTCCAGATGTGTTTGCTTGGAGTTATGAAGACCTAAGAGGGTTCAATCCAAAACTAGCACAACACACAATCAAACTGGATCCAGCTGCTCAAGCCCATCAGGTAGAAGCAGAGACCAGTCAACCCACATATTGAGCCTCTGATGAAGAAAGAGTTGAACAAGCTGATAGAGGTGAGTATCATATTTCCAATCAAACACTCAAGTTGGGTTGCAAACCTGGTCCCAGTCAGAAAGAAAAATGGAGAAATCAGGTTGTGTGTTGACTTCAGAGATTTGAACAGAGCCTCCCTCAAAGATCACTACCCACTCCCTTCAATGGAGCAGATCTTGCAAGTAGTGTCTGGGTCAGAAAGATTCTCTCTCCTAGATGGTTATTCAGGATACAATCAGATCATGGTGAAGGAAGATGATCGATTCAAAATAGCCTTCACCACCAAATGGGGCACCTACACCTACAGAAAAATGCCATTTGGATTGTCAAATGTCAGAGCAACATTTCAGCGAGCTATGGATATGGTGTTCAAATGCTTAATCAACAAGATAGTGCTGGTATACCTAGATGATATCACTGTCTTCTCAAAGAATGCAGCAGACCATCTCTTTCACCTCAGGCAAGTGTTTCAAAGGTGTAGAAGGTTTGGAGTGTCATTGAATCTGAAGAAGTGTGTATTCTTGGCACACGAGGGAAAATTTTTGGGCCACATTGTCTCAAGGGAAGGGTTGATAATTGATCCTGAAAGGGTTGAAGCCATCTGAACACTTCCATTGCCACACCACAAGAAATCCCTCCAAAGCTTCTTGGGAAGGATAAACTTTGTCCACAGATTTGTGCCTAATTTTTCCACTCTTGTGAAGCCTTTAACAATGATGTTGAAGAAGAGTCTTGCATTCAAGTGGACAACAGAGGGAAAAGAGAGTTTTGAGAACATCAAGCATGCAATATCACGAGCTCCAACTCTTATCAACCCAGAATTTTCAAAGGACTTCATGTTGTATGCTTTTGGAGGATCAGATACAATCTCAGCTATCTTGACACAGCTGAATAGAGAAGGTTCAGAACAACCCATAGCATTCTTCAGTCAAATCCTAGAAGATTACAAAGTAAAGTATTCTTTCATTGAAAAGCATGTCCTTGCTGTCATCAGGAGTTTGAAGAAGTTCAGACACTTGGTCTCGAACAATAAGATTCAACTGTTGGTGTCTCATGCTGGTGTTAAGGACTTTCTCCTGAACAAGGATTTGAACGAGAAGAGAGCAGGTTGGATCACTCGAGTAATGGAATACGACATTGAAATCAAAGTGACCAAACTGGTTCGTGGCAAGGGTTTGTGTGAGCAACTTGCTTCCAAACAACCTGATGGGTCAAAAGGTGAAGAAGATGTTGTCCTGTTACTACAGAATGATCAAGAACAACCAACTGATGATGCACCCATTCCATGTTGGACTCAAGACTTGGTGCATTATCTCCAAACAGGTTTGTGCCCTCCAGAATGGAACAAAGCTAAGAGGAGATACTTTAGATTACAAGCCATCCCGTATGTACTCATTAATGGCATCTTGTTCAAGAAGGATATCAATGGTGTTCTATTGAGATGCATTGGAACAGGTCAAGTTGAGAAGATATTACATGAGTTCCATGACGGGGAAGTGGGAGGCCACTTTGCTCCATGAGTAACAGCTCTCAAAATCATGAAGGCTGGTTACTATTGGCCTACGGTGTTCAATGATTGCTACTCATGGGTCAAGAAATGCAAGAGATGTGCATTCTTCATAGGGAAAGAAAGGTTAGCAGCACTGCCCCTTCATCTGATTTCAGTAAATCAACCATTCATGTAATGGGGATTGGACTTCATTGGGGTTATCAATCCAAATTCAATTCAAGGCCATAAGTGGATACTTACGGCAACAGACTATTTCACCAAGTGGACTGAAGCAGTGGCACTCAAGGAGGCAAATGAATCCAACATCTTGGATTTCTATGAAGGGATAGTCACGAGGTTTGGTGTCCCTGCCACTATCATATCAAACAATGCATTGGCATTCCTTGGCACAAAGATCACTGAATGGGCTGTCAAGAATTGTGTATATCTCAGCACTTCATCGAATTATTACCCTCAGGGTAATGGTCAAGCAGAGTCTACAAACAAGAACCTACTAAGAATCATCAGAAGAACTCTTGATGAGAATCAGAGAACTTGGCACACAAAGCTCAAATCAGCTCTATGGGCTGATAGGATCACACCCAAGAGGTCTACAGGAAGCTCTCCATACAAGCTTGTATATGGGAAAGAAGCAGTTCTACCTATATCACTCGAGTTGCCAACATTAGAACTCATGAAACAGTTGGAACTAGCTGAGTTTGAGCCTATGGAAATCAGGTTTGCAGAGCTGATGGAATTAGAAGAAACAAGAGAACATGCAATGCAAACCATGGAGAAAGATCAAGCATTGATCAAAAAGAGTTTTGACAAGAAAGCTAAGGCCAGGGTATTGCAAGCTGGAGATTTGGTACTGAAGTGGGATGTTGATCGTGCAAAGCCAGGAAAACATTCCAAGTTTGATGCCATATGGAGTGGTCCATACATGATCATTGAATACAAAGGTAGCAATGCCTTTTGGCTGGCTAAGTTGAATGGTGAAGAGTTGCAGATTCTGGTCAATGGAATCTATCTCAAACGTTGCTACTAGAAGGAGAATTTCTCACCCTTGTAAATATTAATTTAGAATTTCCATCCCTCCAAGTGCTTATGCACATTGTACTGTTGTTAGAATAGTTTTCATTTCCCTAAGTGCTGGCACACATGTCCTATTGCTTCTAGTGTGTGCATGTTTACAGTTCATCGAGCTCCCGGAAAAGAATTTGCAGCCACAGGAGAATCAAATCAACAAATGTTTCAATGGCTCAAGGATGCAGGTTTTCAAACTTCAGATCAGATGAGAGATTATCAGACAGACTCCATGCCCAATGGATTGCTATAGGAAGTTGGCCATACTTCATCTGGCAGGTAGATAACCCCACTGAGTCGCCAAAATTGTTATCCAAAATTCACCCCTCGAGGTAAATTTGATAACATGCATCAAGTTCTTCAGTCCCGCAAGTCATGGGACATCTTTCTGGAATGAGCATGACATCCTCTGCATCACAAAAAAAATAGATTTCTTAATTTTGATGAGGGTAGATACATTAAAATAAAAGAAACATATTCAGCTCCAGTCAATTAATGCTCATTCCCGTCAAATGATAGAAGATGCCTGGCAGGCCCAAAATAGCCGCTTGCACTCAGAAGGCCATAACTTTTGCATTTCTCAGTGAAATTACACAAAATTGGTACCGTTGGAATCATGGCTTTGAGCTCACGATGCACATAAATCAAGAAATTTAGGATTTGATGAAGGATAGATAGATATTTTTTAGAAAAATGTGGCCGGGTTCAGAACAGTGTTTTATTTGGTGGTTGGGAGTGCAATTAAGAGGCATGGTTATCATTCTTTCACTGCTGCAAGTCATGGGACAGTATGGGGATCCTTTTGCAAGTAACATAACATCATTTCACTCCATTTAATACCTCTTACTAGTGGTTGAAGGAAAAATTTCTAGATTTCCATTTTTCCGCTCTCTCTCTCTCTTCTTATTTTTCTATAAATTGGAGTGTTGGACTCATTGTAAAGGGAGATAGTTTTCAAGTAGCAAAACTCTGTCAAAATTGCTTTGTGAAGCCAATGTGTTGCAGGCCCTTGTAGTGGACTCCTTGCATGGTGATCCAGGCCCTTATCTTGTAATAGATTGAACTGTGCATATCATGAAGCAATAAAATACAAGTTTGTGGATGCATCTTCCCCTGCTGTGTTTGTTTGCACTCTTCTTGCCCTTTCAACCTTCATTACAAGAATATTGTGTCTATTTTTATGCTCTTGCAAGGACTCATTATTATTGTGCATGTATGAAATATTGTTGTGAATGCATTTTCTAGATTGTGGAGAACTGTTATCACCCCTTCTAGTATGCATTTTACTTCTATTTTTCACACATTGGAAGACTACTCTCACACCCCCACCTTTTCTGGTGTATCACCACTTGTAGTGTAGGCTTTCATTTTTTATGCATTCTCTCTCCTTGGTCCCTTGGAAAGTTAGATTAGGACAGTTAGTTTTTCCTGCATTAGAGTAGATTGTGGCAGGTAGTTTAGGAGCAAGAACCAACTTTCTCTGGAGGTCTATCTCAAGTAGCAAGTCCCACAACTTGGAGATAGTACCCATGTTATCCAATCACACTGTGAGCTCAAGTATATGCACTTGTGAAACATAAGGTGCTGTGATTTGGTGATTTAAGCACACTTTAGAATATTGGATTTGATCAATATTTTTCCTTTATCATCAAACAAATTCAAGATTAGGTATTCCCACATATATTCTTATTAACCCAGGAAATTTGTTTTCAGTTAATACCTCGTGTTTGACTATGCATCCATCTAGGCACTATCACCTTATCCGATCATAGTTGGGCCATAGATGTTCCAGTTTATTTTTTGTATTGACATCCCAATTTTATATAATTGATTACTTGCAAGGTAGTGGCTTCATGGAATGCAAACTTTGTCTTCTAGTATGTCACCCAATTTATTAGATTCTTACATGAGGGATTTGAATATGAACTTCCTACTGAGGGGTACACCATTCCACTATTACAACCTAGATCTAACACTGCATTATACTATTCTAGTTTTTGAATCCATCCATTGTTGATCTGAAAAACCTATGCACTAAAAGATAACTTGCCTCCACTCAAGGTAGCCATTTGTACACTAAACATTTATTTCAGAATCAAACCCCCTTCTACTAATTCTATGGTAATCGAGGGTCTTGCAAACATCGGATGCCATACCGCCTTCAGTGAAAATCTTCTCAGGAGTAATTAATCTAATTTTGTAATTCTCCCATCACACACATCTTATTAATAATGCTTACTAGTCACAGCAATTTATGGCAAAATTTCCATTTATGAAAAACTTACCATGAAAAAATCTTGCAGTAAAATAATTTACACATGTTTTACAACTACATTTACCACATCTCTATTATGGATATGTTTGCATTATAATTTATGGTATGAGTATTTCATTTATAATTTATAACATAGTAAAGTGCATTTCAACTTATTCTTGGAGAATCATGCTCAACTACATTAGTGGCACATTAGATCCTAACCATCGAAATTTCATTCCCCATTACCTTTGGATTTTCATATTTTCAATGACTCCATTTTATCAGAATGTTATTCGCAAAACCATACTCGTTTGTAATGGACATGGATACATCCATCACCATCACACTAATGAGGAATAAGAAATGGGTATGTATAATATATGATAATGGATCTTTACTTGATCAACCAGTTTTACTATTGCTTTATGTCTCTGATGCATCTCCAAGTTTTTACCATGACAATGCTATCTCTTAGAATGATGTATTTTCAAATCACATTGGACCATCATACACTTGGGGGGCATCATGATTATTCTCCCCAATGTTGTGGATTATAGATATCACAATGTGTCTCACATTTGATTCTATGAATGTTGCAAGACTGTTTTTGGAACATTACACATTTGTATTAGACACTGTCTTGCATGGTGTATCCTCATTAGGATGAGACTGGATCAGTTCAATGTGATACAAATGTAATGATATACATGAATGCCATGTGACACAGCCTACACTTTTCATATATGCATTCATGATATCTTTCTCACATCTTCTATTTCATGTTGGATGATGTGAAACACAATTTTGTGCATTCATGACTTAATTGTTTTTTGCTGCACTTGATCCGATGCACAACTCTAGTTTCAACATCCAATGGATTAGGGTTTTAATCTAAACATGACCTCACCAAACTCAGTCACTCTATGTGTATTACAACTTAAGATCACATAAAACATGCATGTAAATGATTCCTGATGATGCACAAAATTCTCTATGTTCATTCTTGATGTTAAGGGGGCATGTTAAATGAACCTATTCATGCATATATGACATTAATCAGGGATAAAATGGCACATAAAAATGTCACAATTAATGATGGTTCTTAATTTATTGATTCTCATCCAAATGTGTTTAATACATATTTGTTGATATTTTCTTAATTGCATTTTTGAATCAACTCATTAATTTGGATAACTACACATGTTTAGACATCATATTTCAGAAAAATATGATAAAATTTGAGGATATAAGACAGCATGCGTGTTTTCTTTCCTTGTATTCAAATCAAAGAATGTAAATAATTACAACTTGTATGGATGCTTGACACAATACCTCTTACTGAGTATGAATAAGCAAGAGTCTTGGGGGCATCCACTTAGTATACATCTAATGTGTTAATATTTTCATAGAACACTACTAATTCATATCTATATAACCTTTGACATTTTATTGTACTAACATGATCCATGGTTGGTAGTGTTAATTTTGTATAGTTTGAAAATACATTTCTAACCATGGTATTAATTACAAATTTTTCACTCTTTTCCATTTCTTATTAATGCTTGTTTGGGGGATTTAAGTGTCTAAGCTTATTCACTTTTGTCATATTATTCTTAACCCTGTAGATTGTACTTTGGAATGATATTTGCCCTATTTTCTAGCCAAGTCACTAATCTTTTTTGCCACTTTTCTGGGAATGTTATCATAATATTAGTTTGTGGAGCCTATTTTCATGTTAGAGTGTGGTACACCTTCTATGTGTTACACTCGGGTATTTTTAATGGGTGGTCCCACTTCCGGTTCGGGTCAGTGGGGGGGTGCATACACCCCAAATGAGGGGGGTTCGGGGGCGAAGCCCTTGAAGAAAATTTTCATGGGTGGTTTATTAACCCATGGGTAATGGGTAACCATTATGGGTTGTTTTTGGGCCCATGGTTTTTTGGTACCCATTGTTTTGATACCCACGGTTTTTTGACCCATAGGTTTATACCCACAGTTTTTGCCCATGGTTTTGATACCCATGGTTTTGTATCAAACTGCTTAAGCAATTGTCTATTTATATGGTCTTATGCATATGATACATATACAAGCAAATGTATTGCAGATGTGTTTTGAATTCGGGTGTGAATTCTGTAGAGTTTGTTGAGCATAGCTCCAAATGGATCTGGGTATTGTATTGAGAGAGTGGAGGCTTGTAATAAAATCTGAGCAAGTGATTCTTGGTGGACGTAGCCCAAATTGGGTGAACCACATTAAATCTTGTCTCTCTGTGTTGTGTTATTTATTCTGCACTTTTATTTGAGATCTGTAATATTTTCTGCATATTATTTTTTACTGTTGCGATTCTGTAAGGGATTATTCCGCATATTTTATCTCTTATTTCCTAACAATTGGTATCAGAGCCTGGTTTGGTTTGCTGAAGTGTTGAATCACAGGGAAAGTTTTAGCTTGAGTGGGAGCTATGGCAGATGATGGAAGATCTAGGGTTGATAAATTCAATGGGTAGAATTTCAGTCTTTGGAAGATGCAGATGGAAGATTACCTTTATCAGAAGGATCTTTATACTCCACTGTCTGAGAAGGTGAACAAACCCTCGAGTATGACAGATGTGGAATGGGATCTTTTGGATCGGAAGGCACTTGGAATGATTTGGCTGTGTCTTGCATCTTCGGTATTATTTAATGTTTCAAAGGAAAAGACTACAAAAGAACTAATGGATGCATTAGGGAAGTTGTATGAAAAACCCTCTGCCTCTAACAAGATATTTTTAATGAAAAAGTTGTTTAATATGAAGATGTCTGAGAATAGTTCAGTAGCAGATCATTTAAATGATTTCAATATGGTTGTGAATGTGCTAGCTTCGGTTACAATAGAATTTGATGAAGAAGTTAGGGCTTTATTAATTCTGTGCTCTTTACCTGAAAGTTGGAATAGCCTGGTAATGGCGGTAAGAAACTCGGTTCCAGCTAACTCAAAGTTGAAGTTTGAGGATGTTGTAGGGGTGATTCTAAGTGAGGAAATGTGAAGAAAAATCTCTGGGGAATCTTCTACTTCAGGGAATGCTTTGACAGTGGAAACTAGAGGGAGACAGAAGAATAGAGGAAACCGTGGAAAATCGAAAGATCGGGCAAGGTCAAAATCCAAGAGCAAGATTGTATGTTGGAACTGTGGAAAGTCTGGGCATGCAAAGAAGGACTGTTGGGAGCTTCGGGATAAGAAGAAACAACAGGAAGAAAACAAGGAGGCAAATGTGGCAACAGGTAATGTATGTCAGGATGCTTTGATTCTTTCTTTGCATAATATTACTGAATCTTGGGTTTTAGATTCAGGGGCTTCTTTCCATGCTACTCCACATAGGCATTATTTTATTGATTATGTTGAAGGGGATTTTGGGCATGTTTTTCTTGGTGATGATGAGCCTTGCAGCATAGTTGGAAAAGGTTCTGTTCAGGTTAAGATGCAGAATGGGAATACATGGCTATTGAAGGATGTCAGACATGTGCCTACATTAAGGAGAAATTTGATATCGGCGGGGCAATTGGGAAGTGATGGTTGTACTGTGATATTTACAGCTGACTCTTGGAAGGTTACCAAGGGTGCTCTTGTGGTGGCAAGAGGTAAGAAGGTTGGAACCTTGTATTTAACCACTGATAGTACTAATGATTGTAATCTTGTGGCTTCAGATGCAGATACAACATTATGGCACTATAGGCTCGGTCATATGAGCCATAAGGGCATGGACATCATAAAGAAGAATTTTCCTGGATATACAGAAATAGGTTTGGATTTCTGTGAGGACTGCATATATGGGAAACAGAAGCGAGTAAGGTTTCTCAAGGTTGGACCTACAAAGAAAGAGAGTAAGTTAGAGCTGGTACATTCTGATGTGTGGGGGCCAGCTCAGGTATCATCTCTTGGGGGTTCAAGTTATTATGTTACTTTTATTGATGATGCAACAAGGAAAGTTTGGGTTTATTGTATTAGAAACAAATCTGATGTATTTGACACTTTTGTTAAATGGAAAGCCTTGGTAGAGAATGAAACATGTCTTAAGCTAAAATGTCTCAGGTCAGATAATGGAGGGGAGTATTGCAGCAATGAATTTAATGATTATTGTTCTAAGAATGGAATCCGTAGGAAAAAGATGGTTCCAGGAACTCCGCAGCAGAATGGGGTATCAGAAAGGATGAACAGAACAATAATGGAATGTGCTAGGAGCATGAGGTTACATGCAGGACTGCCTCTTTCTTTTTGGGCAGAAGCGGTGAGCACAACTGTGTACTTGATAAACAGAGGACCCTCAAGTGCCTTGGATGGAGGCATACCTGAGGAGGCTTGGTATGGTAAGAAAGTTGATTATTCATTTCTTAGAGTCTTTGGATGTGAGGTGTTTGTTCATATAGACAAGGATGATAGGACCAAGCTAGAGGCTAAATCAGAAAAATGTACTTTCATTGGTTATGGTGGTGATGACTTTGGATTTAAATGTTGGAGTATTAAGGACAAGAAAATCATTCGGTCTAGGGATGTGGTCTTTAATGAGAAAGTCATGTATAAGCAATAGTTGCAGGAAAACAGGGAAGAATCCAAGAAAGAATATGCAGTGGTAGAGGATCTTCCGGATGGGAAAGTGACCCATGAATCAGTTCAGGAACCTACTCAACAGGAACCCCAAACTCCTATATTGAGGAGGTCTTCTAGGGTAAGAAAAGAACCTGAACATTTTTCTCCTTCTCTTTATTATTTATTACTCACTGATAGTGGAGAGCCAGAGAGCTTTGATGAAGCAATGCAGGTAGATGCCAGTAAGAAGTGGGAGCAAGCCATGGATGAGGAGCATAAGTCTCTCATGGAGAACCAGACTTGGGATTTGGTGAAGCTACCCGAAGGAAAAAGAGCATTGCAGAACAAGTGGGTGTACAGAGTTAAAGATGAAGAAGGAGGAAAGAAAAGATATAAGGCCCGGTTGGTGGTCAAGGGGTTTGCACAGAAAAAAGGTATAGATTTTGATGAGATTTTTTCTCCTGTAGTAAAAATGACTTCTATTAGAACTGTTCTTGGAATAGTGGCAGCAGAAGACTTGCACTTAGAACAGTTAGATGTAAAGACTGCATTTCTCCATGGTGATTTGGAGGAGGAACTATATATGCAGCAACCAGAGGGCTATGAGGTCAAAGGTAAAGAGGAGATGGTGTGCAAACTGAAGAAGAGCTTGTATGGCTTGAAACAAGCTCCACGTCAATGGTATAAGAAGTTTGATAGCTTCATGATGGAGCAAGGTTATATTAGATGTCATTCTGACCATTGCGTGTATACAAAGAAATTTGAGGATGGAAGTTATATTATCCTGTGTTTGTATGTTGATGACATGTTGGTTGCAGGTAAAAACATGCAGGAAATAAAAGTACTCAAGAAACAGCTAAGTGAATCCTTTGATATGAAGGATTTGGGGGCAGCCAAACAAATCCTTGGTATGAGGATAACTCGGGATAGGAAGGAACGGAAGCTGACTTTATCTCAGGAAGAGTACATTAAGAAGGTATTGGATAGGTTTTAACATGCAGGATGCTAAACCGGTTGGGACTCCTTTGGCAGGCCATTTTAAGTTATCAAAGGAGCAGTGTCCCAAGACAGAGCAGGAAAGAAACCAGATGTCCAAGGTACCTTACTCATCAGCAGTTGGCAGTTTGATGTATGCTATGGTGTGCACTAGGCCTGATATTGCCCATGCAGTGGGAGCTGTGAGTAGATTTATGAGTGATCCAGGTAAAGAGCATTGGCAAGCAGTAAAGTGGATCCTTCGGTATTTGAGAGGGACCATGGGGACAGTTTTGTGCTACAGTGGATCAGACACCACTTTACGTGGTTATGTAGATTCAGACATGGCTGGAGATGTAGACAGCAGGAGGAGCACGACAGGTTATATTTACATTGTAGGTGGGACAACAGTGAGCTGGATTTCACGACTACAGAAGCTGGTGGCTTTGTCAACCACGGAGGCTGAGTATGTTGCTGCCACAGAGGCAAGCAAAGAGATGATTTGGTTACAACAATTGCTTGAGGAGTTGGGGCATAAGCAGGAGGAATGTAAGCTGCATAGTGATAGTCAGAGTGCTATACACCTAGCTAAGAACTCTGCTTTCCACTCTAGGATGAAGCATATACAGTTGAGATATCACTTCATCAGGACAACTTTGGAGGAAGATAAGTTGAAGTTGGAGAAGATTCATACCAGTCAGAATCCTGCAGACATGATGACCAAGGTGGTCACAAGGGATAAACTAAAGCTATGTTCAGCTTTGGTTGGCCTTCATGGATGATAGTGAAGGGTTGAGAAGCTTGCTCAGTGGAAATCAGTCTCCAAGTGGGAGATTGTTATGTTTGTGGAGCCTATTTTCATGTTAGAGTGTGGTACACCTTCTATGTGTTACACTCGGGTATTTTTACGGTGGTCTTGAGCTCATCGGTGAGCGGGTCAGGGGGTTCGGGGGTGAAGCCCCTGAAGCAAATTTTCATGGGTGGTTTATTAACCCATGGGTAATGGGTAACCGTTATGGCTTGTTTTTGGGCCCATGGTTTTTCGGTACCCATTGTTTTTACCCATAGGGGTTTTTTGACCCATAGGTTTTGATACCCACGGTTTTTGCCCATGGTTTTGATACCCACGGTTTTGTATCAAACTGCTTAAGCAATTGTCTATTTATATGGTCTTATGCATATGATAGATGACAAGCAAATGTATTGCAGATGTGTTTTGAATTCGGGTGTGAATTCTGTAGAGTTTGTTGAGCATAGCTCCAAACGGATCTGGGTATTGTATTGAGAGAGTGGAGGCTTGTAATAAAATCTGAGCAAGTGATTCTTGGTGGACGTAGCCCAAATTGGGTGAACCACGTTAAATCTTGTCTCTCTGTGTTGTGTTATTTATTCTACACTTTTATTTGAGATCTGTAATATTTTCTGCATATTAGTTTCTACTGTTGCGATTCTGTAAGGGATTATTCTGCATATTTTATCTCTTATTTCCTAACAAAATATAGAAATATAAATCATCTAAAAGCTTGACTCATAAACTAATTTTTGAACCCTTTATGCTCTTTCACATGCCTACCAAATTTCAAGACTTAAACAAATCCAGGTAAAAATTTAGTGGATTCTTTTTACAATTTATCACTAGTCCTCCCATAGCCCTCCTATCAAGCAAACCTCCAAACTGTAATATATCAGGACATCCAATCAAAGAGGGTTAAGGGATACCTTTCCCACATTTTCCTAAATTTTTTGGATACCCTTTATTTTTTTTGTGCATTCTACCCATGTTCTTATCTCAATTCCCAATTGAATGAATGGCCAACACAAAAACCCTCCACATCACTAGTGGGAAAAATTTTAGCATCTTGATCAAATTTTAAAAAAATTAAAGGGTCAAAAATACACCTTATCAACTTATTCAACTCTTCCATCACCTTAATTCACCTCAACATGCCATGTTTAAGGCGTTTTTAGTCCATATATGTTTCATTAGCTTCAAAGATGATATTTCATGTTTTAACTTGACTAGATCTTCAAGTTCCTTGCTAGGGTTTCAATGAAAAATATAGGTTCTTTCCACTTTGTTAACTTGTCCTACTCTTTTGAACTCCTTAACCCACTTATTTAAAAAATTTCAAACTTTATTCAAGATTCAATAACCTATCTTGGCTCCTCTCAACTGTAATGGTAAAGTTTATCCTATTTCTTTCTTAATGGTTAATTAATACACAAATCTCCAATCTAGTTTTATTTTAGGAATTAATATTTCAATGTAAGCAAGATAAATTGTCCTCAACCATCACTTCATGTTGTGTGAGGATTCATGTGTTATCCCTCAACAATCAAGTGTGAACCCTAGCACATTTTTACATCATGTATGTCATGGTAGGAGATGTAAGAGTTTCTAAGTGTATGTGCAAGAAGTTAGTCTTCATCACTGTATTATGAATATGACTCACATATGACTCATTTCCTTATCTAGGGGGAAGATCACAAGTGTAATGAATTATAAAAGTGTATTAGGATAATCATAGATCAATCTTAGCTAGATTATCTAGAAGATCATCATTGTCCTGATCAAATCCTAATGGGGATTCTTGTTTTAGACTTGATAAATATGTATGAGGAGGGATCATATAGAGATCCCTTGTGATGCAAAGTGTATAAGTCATTCATACTCTTCTTAGTGAACATGTTGGTGGACAACCTATGTGCATGTCAACGAGTAAGATTTTGGGAATAAAGATTGAATCAATAACAATAGAAATATTGCCAAATGGCATGGGAAAAGTGAGAGAAGTGTGACTGGACTATCTATAGTGGCCTCCAATATACTTCAAGCCAAGATTGCTTTGAGTGTCAATGGAGTAGGACATGATACTACATTGCAATAAAGATTATCTAAATGAAAGACATGAAGACCATAGAAAATTAATGTGAAAATAACCGTGATAAAGATGGGGTGAAGTAAAGGTGGTAAAATATCATTAAGTTATAATCCCAATCCTAGATAAGTCCATCATAAATGTGAAAATAGTATCAGAACAAGTATAATCCACTGGAATATGATGCCAAATAAGATTTATAGATTAAGAGTCCCAAGCATGTGAAAGGAGGTGGTGTAGATGTGTGAACTCAAAATCAGGGTGAAACAAATCTAAAGTATGGACAAACCCCTGATAGAGTATCATAGTATTAGTAGAGGGAGGGGTCTTGAATTTATATTCACCAAGGCCATCAGCCACAAAATTGTCATTGAAATAGGAGTCATCTACATCAATAAGAGTGAAGTTGAGTTTGCATAATGCTTCATCAATAATTTCAACATGATCAACGTCATCACCAGATTCATTAGAATCACATGTGTTTGCATTATCATTTTGTACTGTAGTATCAAGTATGTTGATAGGTAGTTTACTAGATGTAATAGGAGTGTTAATGAGATGATTAGTAGCTTGTGTAGGAGCAGGCACTATGGGTGAAATGATGGTATAAGTGTGAGTAGAAATAACTGAGTTTTGGAGTGGTAGAATAATATTGTGAAGCACTAGAATGACTAACATCGTATGTATGAATACTAATATATGGAATGAGCTATGTAGGAGGAATGGGCATAACATTAAGGAGGTCTATGCAAAAAAAATTGAAGGGTTCAGGATCTATAGCAGTAGTATGTTCATATCCATCATGCAAGAATTTGACACATTAGTGTACAATAGATGGGACAACTTGCATTTCCTAAATCCAAGGTCTACCTAGTAACAGGTTGAATTGTAATGAAGCATCTATAACGTATAAGTCAGTGAGGACAGTATTAGGTCCAATTTTAACATGTAATGAAATAGTTCCTAGGCATGTGTGAGCGGTTGAATCATACCCCCGAATAAGAGTAGATTCTTAGAAATTAGATTGTCATTAATCCTTTCATGTTTTAGAAGGGAATAATGAGCACATAGTTGATGGCCAATCCATTATCAATAAGCACACGTTTAATAAAAGTGGTGTTGATAACACCCATGATAAGCAATGTGCACACACGGATTATCTTTAGAAAATAAGATATGTTTTCATTGGTGAATGATATAGCTTAAAATTTTGAGAGACTGAATGAGGTGTGTTCTATAATAAAATTATCATTTCTATATGAATAAAACAAAGGAACCTCTAAGTTTGATGAAAATCTAGCATTGACAATAAGTCATAGATAGAGATTTTGGCTGGCATATTCTTAAGTTGTTCAATGATATCATATCCCTTAGAAGCAGTAGGAGGAGCCAAAGAAGTGATAGGGGTGGGATAGAAATGGGTGGAGCCGTAGGAGGATGAGTGCAACGAGTAGTTACAACATTGATGGAGGGATCATCCATGAGGTTGTAATAAAGTGAGGAGGATGTTGAGTGCCGAACTTGCATGAAATCAACATGGTGAACTATTCCTAAAACCTTAGTGGGTACAAAAG
The DNA here is from genome assembly GCA_019776745.2 of Taxus chinensis. Classification (NCBI taxonomy): domain Eukaryota; kingdom Viridiplantae; phylum Streptophyta; class Pinopsida; order Cupressales; family Taxaceae; genus Taxus; species Taxus chinensis. The sequence goes on from CM034157.1 coordinate 162,883,980, forward strand.
AAGGATATGGACGATTGATTCATGACTTGATGAGGTGACAACATACTCAAAAGGGAGGGTTTGATAGATTGAGTTCACCAAAATGATTAAGCTAAAATGTGATTTATATGCCTAATCTAAATGTGAGATTGTGGTAAATAAATAAATAGCAATAAATATACTGAAATAACCTAAGCAATTAAGCAATAAAATATAAAACCCTAATACAAAGAGAGGGTAGAAAGCCTTAGCCTTATCTGTAGATATTCGATCCCGAGTTGTGGAGAGTGCAGTGGACTGAAAAATAGTGAACAAGAGGAAGATTGACCTTGCACAGGAGCTGAAAAATTGTAGATCTGGAGAATCTGGACTAGACTGGGGCCTGGAGAGGGACAGGGGCACCTGTGGGGGCACCCTAGGCCTCTTTCTGGGTGTTTGGGTCTGCTATAAAAATTCTTGAAAACCTCCTCTGGAGGGTCTCAAGATGTTCACCTGATGCTCACTTCCTTTTGTCACTACTAATTTGCACAATGATCGCAAAATGAGGTCACTGAAACCTGCAATGAAGAATCACCTACAAAACCCTCAAATAGAACATCAAATCCTAAAAAAGAAAGATGTAAAATGAGGGGTCAGATTGTCCTCAGCTACCAAATGGTGGACTTACAACTTGAGCATTGCACTACATCTAGACCCAATGTAGTTCTTGTGTGTGTGTGGAATTGTGCCCTAGGTTGCTCTTGTGCATGTCGCACTTGAAATAGCGAACAAGTAGCTAGATGTAGAATGTAAGTAAATGTGTGCATGGAATATAATGAACTTCCCTCCTATGAAGTGTGATGTAGAAACCCTTGTATCCCTTGTGATGGAGCTGGATGGATGTAATGGAGCTCTTAGATGCCTTGATGGATGCAACCTTAGGTGGTGATAGATAGTGCTTAGTGCTTGGTCCCTTATTATGATCACATAACTTTATATTTATATGATTCCTTCGCTTGAATTTTGTAATTAACCCTGAAAAGGCCGACTACCAAAAAGATAAGATGCTCAAATGTCTAGAAAGGACCCAAAAAGTGAGAGTAAAGTATAAAGGGTGGCTCCTTGGGATGAACCTCTAGAGAATGTCGAATTCCTTCTAAACTATGTGCATCTAATATAAGATTAGACTGCAGAATCTACAATACTAGAAAATAAACTATACTATCCAATTATTTGGAGAAAAGGGAGAGGAATAACTGAAAATACTTAAAAAATGGTGATGCACCAATAGTTTAAGGAAACAAGAAGACCAACTTTCACAAGCACAAAATACTTTAAAGAATAATAATGATATGCACAACTTTCTATTCCTTTTCTCCAACAAAGAACCTTTATGAAGATAAAACTTAATAATAACAGAAGGGATTTTATTTATTCCATGATTGTAACAAATAAGTCTCACTAATCACAACTTGCAATTTTACTAAAGAAAAGATAGTTCAATGTGAAGGTAAAATAGATCACCACATACTAGGAAAAACATTCACAAGTATAAAATGAACTACTGAAATACACAACACATTAAAGTAGATGAAGGAAAAATATTAGTTCTGTATATAGTATTGAGGCTAAAGCCTGTATATGAGTACTCAAAATGGCAGAGCCTCCTTACACAAATGATCAAAAAGTCCCTTATTACATAATGCATCCTTCTATTTATAGATTAAGAAGGTTGAGAAATTATAGCTACTCTTCTTAATCATTACATACTAAAAATAGGATGCATTTACACTTGAGAAACAATCTCCCACAAAAATAGCCAAGTGGTTGTGCAAGTTTGACTAGGTCAAACCTGCAACTTGAATGGTGACTGTGGCTTGGAGACTATTGCAAAAATGGTAGCCAAGCTCAGCTAGGGCTGGCGCCACCCTTTTCCCGATCTGTGTCAGTTTCTTCTTCTTCTTCTCTAGCTAACTTGTGCATGTAATCAAGAAATTGTTTGATGATTTCTTGGACATCTTTATCATCAGGTCCGCATGCATAGCGGTTTAGGACCTTGGATTCAATTGTTCTATTCAATTTTCTAGGTAACTTCTTGGTCTGATTTATGGTTTTCTTGAGTTGGCTCAAGAAATTCTGGTATGATACCAGCTTATGAATAGAATCAAGACCAAGTGAATTCCTTACCTCAGTATCTTCATTTACCAAACTCTTGAACCTAAAAATAATTTGATTTATTGGGATTGCATCAATATTTTCATTAAGGAACCTGCGATGAATGATTTCAAACTCATCTATGATATCATTGAGGCTATCATTTCCTCAATTCTTCCCTCATTCAACTTGGTCTTTGCCTCCTGCAAAATCCAGGTACGAAACTCCATGGATTCATTGTATTCAAACAACTTTGAGGAGTCATCAATGATCCCTTCTGCTAAGAGTAGATCAAATTTGCTGCTCCGGACCTCCTTCCAAGCTTCCAATGTGAGCTCCAAATTATCACATTCTTCCGCGAGAATACCATACATTTTAGTACTATGTATTTTCTCTTATTCAAGTTCATTATACAGAGTGAAAACATATTTTATCACTTATTCCACTTCCTAAATATGGATTTCAATCCAAGCCCTGAGTGCTCCACCTTGTTGTCCAATCTTCTCAACTGTAGAGAAGGAACTTGCATCAAAACTTGTAGGAATCGCAAGAGCAGTTAAAGGGTAGGTTGTGTGATCTTATGCAAGATGGTTGTCAATTGTTCCACTTTTCCTTTTAGCTCATCCTTAGTGATCTTGTCTTTATCAAATTTTATAGAATATTACCAAGGGAAAACTTGGTCATCGTGTTTTGCGCCTTCATGTGTGGCCTTACCAAGAGAAAACTTTGAAATTGATAGTCTACTGTTGTAGTGATATTCTCTTTTGATTTTTCAGTAGCTGGAGTTGTTATCTCAACAAATCTTTCCCCTGATTGATACACCAATAGGTGAGAAATAACCCTTGGCCTTTTTGCTTATTTCTAGGGAGTCAGATCCAAGATGCTAAGATCAACATCATCTCCAATATGGATTTTATTCTTCTTCTTGGGAGTTTTCTTGTTCAACCATGTAGGAGTAGAAGAAGAAGACAATTGTTTGGAGGATGACATGGATAATGTCATCACAGTAGTAAATTGGATAGGTGATACAAGGGCACTTGTTGCAGTAACCATGAGTGGAAATGAAGTGGTGACAAGTGGGGATGGAGTGGAAAATACAACCATGGGGGTGGATGAAATGGGAATAATGATGGGAGAGGAGGTGGGGAGAAACTATTGAGGAAGGAGAGTTCTTAGGGGGAACTAAGAGTAGAAACATCCCTAGATGAGATAGAGGGAAGGGAAGAAAAGACTAGGCCATGGTAGGGGACAAGGTGATGGGAGTGGGAGAAATGGGAGGAGAAGAAATGGAAGATGTGGGTAAAGAGAGAGTGAGAGGTGGAGGAGATGGAGGAGCTGAAAATGGGGAGGAAGGGAGAGGTGGTGAAGAAGGTGACTACAACACTTGAGTTGTGTGTGGTGGTGAAGCACTAATATCAATAACTTATGTAGAAGGAACCTTGGAAGGAGCAACTTCTATGGAGGGAACCTTGGAAGAAGAACCAAAACCTCTAGACAATGGTGATTTATGAGGCTTGGGAGTGGGTTTGGTAGTGTAATTCCTTCCTTTTGAAGAGGTGGGGGGCCCACTAGTGGTTATACCTATGTTTGCTGCAATAGGAAGCTTCTCTGACACTTTTGGTGTAATTCCCAATGATATCAGCCATTGGTGGGTTGGTTGAGGATATGAGTTACACGCTCCTTCGAGTTGCTGCACTCTTGGAGTGACCAATTGATCCATGGAAATGGCTGGTATTTCACATTAGTTTGATCATAAATGGGGTCCAAGACTTTTCCATCATCTTGAAGGCCCTCAGGAACATCTGCAATTCCATATTTAGCCACTTCCTTGAGAGTCAACCTTTCAAAGTCTTTCTCCCGCACTGCAATTTCATCTCTGCAAGTAATCCAAATGTCCTCCAAGTGTGGTTTGTGAACACCCGTTGGTCCAAGTCCGCTGACCACACCCCAATAATCAAAGCTAACTCATGGGTGATAGGTTTTCAATGTCATTTTTGGCCCATTTCACCTTCAACATTCTTTTCTTTATATGAGGATGCACAAGTATATCAACCCAAAACTAATGGGAATTGAACCCCTACCTTATTCCTGTCATGGTGGATTTTGTGGAGATGTAGCAATTTTTGAACTAATTCCATCAAAACCCACTTATTTGTGGGACACCTTGGTAGTTTATAAGGAGCACTTGAAAATCCTCCCACCCTGAGATATGTGAATGTTGGAAATTGTAAGAAAATGCCTCCCCAAGTCCTGACCACATTCCAAGCATTATTTGATATCCTTCGGTTATAGAGTTCTTTGTCAAAGACACATAGGATAGCGGTAAAGAAAGCATCACTAACCCTCCTGAAATGCCTTGATCCTTCCTTCATTGTGAGTTGAGGATAAAAGTCATAAATCTGTGATGAATTTCTTGCTCCCTCGGGTGACAAACCTGGATAGTTCCTCATCCCTGTAGCCACATACACAAGATAGGAAGTCATATAAAAATTTCCTGAAGTTAGGACATCTAACATTTGAATATGTATGGCATTGCTGATGTGCTCTACCCATCGAATAAGATCATAATTTTTATGGATAGTGGAAATATATAGGTACATCCATTCTTGGAAATATTTTGAAGATGGGATCCCTGTAACTCTTCTCAATAGTGTGATAATGTCATTCACTTCCTGTATGAAATATGAGTGGGAATGGTCTTTGGAACTCTAGACACTGAAGGCTTAGGTTTTTCTAGGTAGCTCTTATTAAGAACCTTGTACAAGCTTTCAAGAATTTGTTTTCCAATGTTCAAGAGGTAGAGTTAGGAGAAATTGAGGCATACCCCTTGACATCAGGAAGCTTTAACAAATCTTCAAAATAATCAATATTTAGTCTTATTACAATTGTTCCATCTTCATCTCTAATCATTCGGGAGTCTCTATAATAATGTGTTGCACTTGCGAGAACAAATTCTAGACATTGCATTGATGGTGGAAATGCAGAAGCTAGGGAAAGTCCACTATCATAAATACTCTTCATCCAAGCATTCTTAGATGGAGCTCTAACTCTACTCCAAAATTTTGGTAGGTCAATGTGTCTAAGGTCAGTATCCCTGATATTATCAACATCTGATGTGATACTGGAAGGGGGAGCCAACCCTTGGAAACTATATTTCATTTTCTCTTTTCCTTTAGATGATGACTCAAACATTTTTCCCTAGAAGAAATTCCAAGATCTTTACAAAACCCACTGATACTTGAGGGCGGAAGTCAACCTCTGAAATGTAGTAAGGAACCCTTCAAAATGTACTTTGGCAGAAACTTGAACTTGCACTTTACAGACCTTGCAGTTCCAACCTTGAATTCTGAATTAAAGTTCCATAGAATTCAACCCTTAGCTTTGCATGCTTTGACTTCCAAAAATTACTTGTGGAACTTGCAAGGTGTTTTTCAAATGACTTTCGATGGTGGAAGTTGAAGCTTGTTTTGCAAGTCTTGAACCCCTAATTTGGTCTGGATGGAATGAGACCCTTTTTGTAGCTTGAAACTTCTGAAACAATTTTAGTGATATATCCTCCTTCATTTTTCAAGAAAATGATACTTTGAAGCCTAAGCTTCATCGAAAACACAACCAATGGAGTAGGGAAATATATGGAAATGCTAATCCCAAAACACAGGAAGGAAAACCTAAAAATAACACAAAAATGAAGACACCAAGGGCACCCATAATGCCAGGTAAAAGATGGAAAAGAAAACCCAAAAAGAAAGTCTAAAAACCTTGCAAAAATTATTAAAACATTAAAAATTACCTAAATATCAAGTGGGTTGAAGAGAAAAATGTGAAATTTTCCCAAAATCCATGCAAGGAGTACGGTCGGAGGTAGGTGAAGTGTCAACAGGTCAGTGTACAAAGTGTCAGGTGAAAAAGACAAGTAAAAAATTCACCCTTAAATAGAAAAGGGAAAATTAATTACCATGTAGGTGACACATGTGGGTAGGTGGCATTAAATGCACTAACCTTGGCATCAAATTTTAGATTTCAGAAGTCATCATGTGCACAGTTTGCATGTAATTTGCAACATTTTTAAATCTGAAACCCAAAATGGTCTAAGTCTCTTTATATTTTGGGAGAAGTTCAGAAGTTGACTTGCAGTTTGCATGCAAATTGCAATTTGGTTCTGAAACCCAAAATGTCTTGAATGGTCAAAAGTCAGGTTTCAAAAGTTAACTTGCAGTTTACATGCAAACTACAATTTGGGTTTCAAAACCTGAAATGCACTTTGGGGATCATATTTTGGGACTTATCTTGCAGTTTGCATGCAAACTACAATTCAAGTTCCGACTTTCAATTTGCACTAACTTCCTATGTATTTCAGGTTTTGGGTTTTGGGAATAAGTTTGCATGCAAACTGCAACTTGAATTCTGAAAATATGAAATCTGAAATACATAAGAAAATTCAGTACTTAGGAAATTTCCTCAAATAATTTTGCGGATAATAACACTTGATAAAGGTAAAAATTTTGCAAGAAAAATTTTTAAATTGAAGAAAAAAACTCTGGCAAGGGAACTTGGAAAGTTAACATAAATAAAACAAAATAAATATTAAAAAAAAGGGAAATGTGTGGGGGAAGTAAATGTTGAGGTGGATGGAGGCGTGTGAGTGAAAGCAAGGGAATGTCAGGCATGATAGGGCATGGGCACCCTCACCAAGTCGTAGTCTGCACCCCTACCAAATCTAGTCCTTCCACCTTTTCTAGAGATCCTTCCATCCTTGCATACCTTCCATTTTACTTACATAAAAATAATATAAGAACTTTATTTGAGACCCAGAGGCATTACCCATGCTAAAACTTGAGTTAACGTTGTAATTTAGCAGATATTGGATGGTTGTAGTGAGTAAAATTTTTTTAGATCTTTGCTTTACCATCAATGGTAAATTAGGGTTCTGCACTCTCACAATTAAATAAACATAACATGTCTGGGAACAATGCTAAATGGATCTCTCGCATAAGATGTCATAAAATAGGTACCATTATGGGTTCAATCATCCCTATAGATGGAGATAAATTTGTAACACAAAAATCTCCTTTTTTACCATATGCAAATTGATTGATCTGGGTTTGTATCTGCATCTAAGCATGTTCAATGTCTCGAGAGGAGAGGAACTACTGCCTTTCAATGTATTGTATGTTTTATGTAGAAGAAAAAAAATATCGGGGATTGAGAGGTACTCCATTCAAACGTAATATCCAACTGTATGGAATTTTTCTTCTTCTGTTTTCTATGCACATGTGCTACATGCACTATAACCTTGCTGCACCATTCTTGGGTGGACATATGTTACCACTTTGTTATCTTGCTCTTTTTCTTTTATTTTGAGTAGTTTTTGCTTGGTTTTAGACATTAGAAGTGTCCTTTTCTGCTATTCCATGTATGTCTCTGTAGATTTTTCTCTCTTGCACTCTCCCCTGCGTGAAACCCCTGTTTCTCCATCCTTGCACTATATTGGGAGAATCGATGCTTGGTGGCATGGTTGGCCCTTTGTGGTCTCAGAAATGTCTGGATTTGGTTCAAAAATGCACCAAATAGTTTGGGAAAATGCTTTAGAAACATCAAACTAATGAGAACCACACTCAAGTGAATGTAAATGATTGCAAAAAATGCTTAGAAGAAATGTTATTTTTCATGGTCTTTTTTTTTGTAAAAGGCATTGAATGAGAGAGGCAGGTTGAATGCATTGTCTATGGGATATACACAATTGGGTTTATTTAAGAGGCTTTAGAAACTTCCAAGAAAAGGAAAGGGATGTGGTGCCCAATTGTTGTGTGGGAAGTTTTCATTTTTCTAGTGCCTACTTGGTTGTGTCTAAATGAAGCATTAGAGAATGCTCAAAGGACCATTTGTATGCCTTGGTGGTGGGTTTGTTGTTTGGAGGAAATGCTTAAGTTGGATATTGTATCTCATCATGTGACATTGGTGACACACATGCCTGTTTGATCAATTTTGTGGAGCTCATCATTCTTGGTCTCATGGTTTGCGCTTGGTGAATGTGGCAAGTTATGCGGCCTCATTGAATGTGGTGATCGCAAGTTTTATGAGAAATAGGTATGGACTTTCCCTTTTCTCCTGTACTAAATTCCTCTTTCATCATTTCTTGCATTTTGAAATTAAATGTTAATTATTAGGAAATGTAACTCCAAACAATGATAAAACCTTACTTCATTTGGAACTGTCAAACATCAAAAATTATGACCTCGAAAGTTATGTGCATGGAGCGCCACACCCAAATGTACCACAAACTTGAAACTCCTTGCATGACCCCTGGTAACGTGGGACACCATGGGGAACCTTAACCAAGTCATTTGAACTTAATTAATGCCCTTTCAATTTGAATTTATAATCCCACTTAGCTTATCACTCACTTGCAGTGACATGTTTGTTTTAATAAAATGTGATCAGTTTCGGCTTACGATTGCCTCTTAGTTTGAGCAAAACTGAAAACCCTTGCCACCTACCTTTAGAATTCTAAAAAGAGGATCATAACCCACCTTAATTTCAATGAAAACACCTTTGGAAGACTAGTTTTGCAAGTGGGTTTTGGGGCCCACTGGTCGTTGTGTGACAAGAGTTGTTGACGCAATTACGATAACTAGCCCCAGAGTTTCCCTTGTAACTTGAGCTCTGCTCATCGTAATCAAATTTCCTCAGACATGATGAATTCTCTATATATGGGGGAGTAAGTAGGAATCATCAAACTTTGTTTGATCAAACTTAAAATGAGTGTGTTTAAGACCCAGTTTGTAAGCACTTTTGGTCAGTTTTCTCAACTTACTACTTTAGCTAGAATCTCCTTCTGAGAGTCTCGTTTGACTTCTAGCCATGAGTGTGACCTCGTAATACCATCATAATGCTATGTAGAATATTATTTGATCTTTTATCTTGTATGAATGGATTTTGAAATGTATGGTGTTTTTTCTCTCTCCACCCTCTTCTCTCTCTAGAAATGACTATGATACTTTGGTTGATTTGAAAACGTAAATGAATTGGGAAATGTAAATTGGTTTGAAATGAAATGAAAATGGACATGAAATGAAAATGGTTATGACATTGTGAATGGAAAATAAAATGTCTCTTAACTTTCTCTCTCATCCTTACTCTCTCTCTCTCTCTCTAGTACCAAAATGTTAAGTGCAAATGAATGTGAAAGTGTGAATGCATGAGAAACGAACTTTGTCTTCTTCTCTCTCCCTATCTCTCCCTCTCTCTTCTATTTAATTGAAATTGTTCAAAATGATGAATGTGTGGATTTATGCTTGAGTGTAGGGGATTTCCATACCAGTTCTAGGACTGACCCTATGGTGGTTGCAGGTACTCGAACAATAGGAGTAGTAAAATGACACTTGTGTCTTTTATTAGCATGTTATCTGAAGGAAATGTAATTTTTAGAATATTCAGTGATATTGTTATGAATAGAATGTATTATTTTCATTATTTCCATGATGTATATGATAGTGTTGTATTGGGAAAATGTACAATTTCATATGTAGTTGTACTTTTTCCTATTTGACGAATGTTACTCTTAGTCGTAATTGTGTATATTATGTTAAGTAAATGAAGTTGATTGTATCATGTTTCTTTGGAAAATGATGTCAAAGAATCCTTTCTTTTAGTGTCAAAATAAATATAGGAGGATGAAACTGGAACCTTGTCATTTAAAATGTTTAGTGTCGTCATAATTTTGGATATGATTGTGCCAGTAAAATTGTTGGAAAATAATTTAAAATGGTGTGTTTTTACCTATCTTCTAGTGTTGCATTGACCTAGGAAATCACTTAATCTTCAAAGAAAAATATCAACTTACATTTGTGTGTTTTTTCATTTTGAGTGGGAAGCGACAAAACAAACATATAGCTTGAAATATTTACCTTTGTTGAATGGAATGATCCTCTCTGGTAAGCCTTGAGTTATGTTGGCTCCAAACATCTTTCGTAGTCCTAGAGACTTAGAGGTACCATATGTGTTTGTGTGTTCCTCCCTAGGAACCTAGTTGAGAGCATTCACGTGGGTATGAAAGTGTGTAAGATGCCTTAGTGTGAGGCATAACATCACTTTAGTGGCATACAAGATGACATGTTGAGCTTGAAATCTCATGGTGTTTTAGAGACTAAACAACATTAGAAGTGGAATATAATGAATAGTGGTTGGGACCACAGGGACAATTAGGTTATGCATTAATGCACTATTAAATTTTTAATTGTAAAGGAAAATTTGCAACTTCCCTTGTTTGAGAACGTACCCTTGTGATGTCGGCCTAATAATTTTAAGTGTCATGGAGATTACTCACAACTTAATAAATATTTCTTATGATGTGAAAGTGGATGTGAATTGATCCATGTGAGAACAAGTGATTGAGAAAACATAGTTTCTCATTTAAGAATCAAAACTTAAAATGTGTACATGTTAAGATAATTCAAATTAACAATCGAGTGATATATTTTATTGGCAGTCAAATAAAATAACCAAACCTAATGGAACCCTTTATAAGCTAAGTGTTAAACGAAAGTGAGAAAATGTAGTCTTGGAATACCTCAAGTGGCATGAAGGCTTTGCAAGACAGGGACATTTGATTTCTCTAATTTTGTCTTGTGGTAGGGTGTAGAAACCCTCGAGCACTAATGAATGTAATAGATTGAGTGACCTCTCATGATGTTAATGGACAAAGGACATATGATGTATTGTTACCAATGATTGTAAATATTCCTTTATAAGGTGTTTAAATGCGTAAAATTTTATAACTTTTGCATTTGAACCTATTTTGTCCCTCTTAGATAAATGTGTCCCTTAGTATGTAGTAGTGGATTACCATGTGCTTCTCATATGGTGTAGTTTTCCCCCATCCATGAATGCTTTTGAAGTTAATAGATCGTGGAGCCTCTCTTAAGGTTATTGGTGAAGGAAATGCTGATGCATATTTACTAAATGATTTAAATAGTTCCTTGGAAGAAATTTGAGAAGCATATAGTTGTTGGGTTGTCTTGTTATATGCATTTAATACTTGAGTGTTTAAGAGTGATGAAATGAGTAGTTAGGTGCAGGGTCACCACTCCTTGTAGTCATGAATCCCTAAGTGTAAATTATGTGTCATTTGAATTACAATTGTTCTAAAACAATGCCAATAGTGAGACCAAAGTGCGATGTAAGTGTAAAGAGTATAAGAGTAAATGAGATTTTGGGTTAGGAATAATGTCATACTTGAAGTCCTTATAACTTAACTAGACATTTTCATGTTGTTAAAAATAAATATGAATTTCTCTTGGTGAGATCAAACTTTCGAGAAAACATAAGCTCTTAAATATATAAATATATAAATAAAATTTCATGATGTGAAAATGTTGAATGGATTCAAACAAGTTATTGAACTATATCAACTATAACAGGAAAATAAAGGTACCGTAATGGAAGGATGTTTATGGGAAGAGGTATCTTGAATCTAAATCTCCTTTAAATCCTAAGATTCCTTCCTTGACTTCACGTTAGTTCCCCTTGTGTAACAAGGGTAAAATTTAAACATTGAATAAACGTTTTGAGAAGCAGAACCTTAACATAAGAACGAGAGCATTAGGAATTTTGTATGCATTTTGAAATATGGCAAATAATTATTTAAGTTATGGAGATTATTGTAAGGGAGAAAGAGCCAAATTAAGTGTTCATATTGTAAGTTGAATGTTAAATGAAATTAAGAATATGTAGGTGGAAAAGGAGAATTTATCCTTGCATGATAAATGCTCTTGGAATTTTAATCGTAACTAAGATGTAACCATGGTAATGATGTGTTGTGGATTTTCCAATCCTTGGGTCCCTTTTGTGGTTGGGTCATTGCTAGTATTTGTTCATTAGGGAAAGTGTGGCATCGACGTGTATATGGTGTTATCATGTTGTCTATGTGGGTCGATGTTTTGTGTAAGTGTCTTATGTGATGTTAAGTTTCTCTATTGGAGCCCATGTGGTGTTGTGTAGTGAGCATTTAAAGACAAAAAAAAATTATTCGGATAATTTTACTGTTGTATTTTGGTGTTGAATGAACATTGTAAGGGTCCTTTTTCAATAATGACAATAAATTGTGACTCATTTTCCTGTCCCCCAGGAATATGAAAGGTCACAAGTGATAGGGATAGGTGAAAAGTCATGTGGGGGGTAGATGAAGATGACAATTTGTCTAATGTTATAAATTGGAATGAATTCTCCATTCGAAAAGGGTTAAAAAAATTTTTGATTGAATGTATGTTTTTGAAATTTTACCACTTACTACATGAAAGTAATGTTAAGTTCTGCAATTTTCTTTTTCATTTAGAACTTCTTAAATGTTACTCTAATCATCTCCTCTAACTCTCTACTTTCCAATTTTGTAAGCATCCGACATGTATATCTTGTACAACCAAGAAGGAACTTTGTGTCCTTGATAAATATCATTTGTAGAACTTTGTGTCTATGTTTATCAATTTTGTTATCAAAACTTACATTGTTGTGTTCTTCTAATTGAATGTGGACCTACTCTGGTTATTGTATGTGAAAATGTAAGTTGGCCTACTCACAATATTAACCCTCTCTCCTTATTTCTCCTACTCCCCTCTACCTCTCTTCGCTGCAAATTCCTCCCTTGTACTTGGTACAAACACTTTGCTACAAGTTTAGTGGAGTATTCCTGTGTGATCCCTGACCTATTGGCCACCCCCACAATTTGAAATAGTTTACATTTAATAATGGGAGCTTCCACATACAGAATAAGGAGGAATTAGCCCCATGAATGTTGGTGGAAACCAATAATTTTCACACAATAAATTATTTCACCAACATATCCAAATCACCCAACATTCTAAGAGATATGTTAACATGATTCATATCAATGTGAATTAACAATATATTGACTATTGTCAATAAAGATAAAGGCTTCATATTAGTGAATTTAGATAATTGTTTTCCAAATATTATAATGAGATCAACAATTGCAACTTGGGTAAGAGTTATCTTGTAAAACCAACCATTTCACTCACCTATTAAAATATGGAGTAACCTATAGATCATCAATGTTCATGTGAAATTTGACCAATATAACACACAAACACACACACACACACACACACACACACAAGATACATGAAAATCATTTTCAAACAACACAGGCCTCATTGATTATAGAATCAGACACATAGCACATTCAAAATTTTTACCTCTAGGTAGAAGTAAGATCTGAGATACAGTGTTCTGGTGTCATGGATGTATTCACATTATCATTTTCTAAGATTACTATTACATTTATATAAAAGTTTTAGGGGAGTCTTTATGAGAGGCCCTAGACCTATGGAAGTATTTACAAAAAACCTATATGTTATTACAATTGGTGATGGATTAAACTTATTACAAATGTTTCTATTTTCACAAATTATTGTGTATGAATTCTCAATAAGAGGGAAAATTTTTCCTCGAGCTACAAAAACTCCCTCAAAATCAACTATTAAAAATGTGCTGTCAAATTAATACACTTTCCATTTTTTGGGACATCCTAAAAGCCATGAGGTAACCAGAGAAATGCCCATCTTGCAATGTAGCGGATTAAAATGATATTTAATCAATTCTTACTTCCTTTGAGAGATGTAATAATTGATTCCAATAAGGTCATTAATGCCTTAAGGAATGACTTTTTCACTTGGGGAGAGGCTTTACGTTTTGACACTGGTATCGATCCAAACCTTGGTAGCCCAAATGAATGTGGAAAGTGGTGAATATTAGAAAACACTGTTTTAGGGTAAGTGGATTTTAGTAGCTAATGTTTCAATGGGATGAAATAAATATAGTGTAGAGACATGCATTCAAAGACATTGAGTAACTGGTAATACCTGCCCCAAAGCTTTCCTACAATCCATTTGTAAAACATTTTGGGAGTTTTAGTTCAAGCACCAAAACCACAAAAAATTTATAAGGTTCTAATTACCATTGTTTCAATGCTACCACTTAATCCTGTCGATGGAGGTAAATTAAAATTTATATTCAAGACATCTGTCTTGATGTGGTCTTGTAATTTAAGGTGATAACAATGTTAAAGATTGCAAAATAGGGCATCATCCTGACTATTTTTAAAAAGCTTTGTCACCACTTTATGTTATATTGTCTAGGTGAATTCCACCTGTATAAATTAGATTTCAAAAATCATTTTGATAAAATATTATCAAGGCTTCAAGGCAGATTAACGCATCACATCCCAGTTATCCAAAATCTTTAGGTAGATCCGCCAGATATATCTGGTAAAATGGGACTCCGCTTGAAAGATATTATCATGCATATGTTCCATGTGCTCCTGTAAAGTGATCTTCTTATGAAATTGCTTTGTTTGATGGAAAGTTAAAAATATTGCCATGTTATGGTAGTGGGTTTTTAATGAGTTAATCTTGCTTTAGACCACCTTATGAGGAATCCCATTTATTAACATGGGAGCTATTAAGCCTTACCCAATAACTATATGTGATGGAGGGTGATGATAAGTTGCCTAGGTGCGAAAACATGCTTCCGAAGACCTAACCTCATTATAAAACAGTTCATAGCAATCATGATTTCCATATCAAAACCTCATGCTTGCATATCCAAATGTGATTTTATGATGCATTAAAAATTGCTTAATGGAAATATACTAATCATCATGGACTGAAAATCATTCAGATTTATCCATAGATTTCATTCTTTGTGAAGGCCATTAATTAATATCTTTAAGAACTTGATTTTATGAAATCCATAAAGTGACTATCCTAAGATATTGCTAACATCACATAGCACAGGTACAATCCAAAGCTTTTTGCTCTCTCTTAGACTATGTTATGAAACTTGTATATCGAAAAACATAAACATTGAATGAAGTGGAAGATTGTAGATCAAGGATCCCTTTAATTTAGGAGATGCCATTTTTGCATAGTCCATACCCTTTTTATTGCGAAAATTGATTTGACTAAAGAAAATCTTTACAATGATGCAATGCATGAACTTCTAATAAGAAACTGTTCTTAATTCAGAATCCCATGCTACTATGAATGGTTAATAACCTTCCAATTATGCTCCAATCATTGGTTTCCTAGTTGAGTTCAAGATCCTCCATGAAGCTGCAGCTTGTAGATGTTTCACATTAGAATCCCTAAAAATTTGATTCAAACATCGAAGAGAATTCCAAGACTAACGAAATATTACAATACCATCAAGGAGTTTGGTATGACATTAGCTTTCGAAGAATTTGGGCTTGTAATGATATGGTTTGGGCTCTGTTTTTTGAAGTTGAACATCATATTCGTTCTCATCCAACTTGAATACATAGCCATTTCTTGAATCTTTTATCTTCTATCTTATTTTATTAAGAGATCTTTAGTTGTATAGTAAAAATATTATTGGCATTTTTGAAAGTACCCTATAATTATTTTTATCATTCTCTGTGGCCGAGCAATAAAGTTATCCTATCTGATCTAATATATTTTGTTTAGCTTTCTAGCCAACAGGTCTTTCAGATAATGAAAGGAGTTACATGGACACTAGAGGGGTTCTAATCCATATCATATTGTGATTTTGCAATTTTCAGTGTAGGTAATGGGGAAAATTATGCTACCATTCATTTTGTCAATGATTTTTCATTTGATAGCATTTTCCGAGAAAATACCTCGAACATCATTGAACACCTTGTGAAACCCTTAGTTTTTTCATTTATATTTCCAAAAGGGACCATTTCTTTTGTTTCTGAAATGTTTTATACCAAATTTTCATGAGATTATCAAATGACATAGTTGCTGTTGTTTCAGTCTTGCAATCCATGAAAATATGTAACAAACTGAAGCTAATAAAAATAAAAAAAATTCTTTTGCTTGACCAAATTTGAACTCTCCTCTATCTTTCTTGAGACAATCGTTTATTAATTCCATTCATTTGTTCTTATTTTCAAAGGGTGATCCTAACATTTAACTTGAATTTGATACATAACATCCATGTCTTTTTGTATCTAAACCATAATTACTTAATCAGGAGTTCAGAATTGTAGACACTAAATCACACACTTTGGGTATATTTCTAGGTCCTGATCACATACCACTATTCATATGATTCCTAAGCAAGAAAAGTACTAATTGACCACTGTCTTTGGCCTCTTTGCTTTCTTTCTGGTTTCCTTCTTGGTCTTACACACCTTCTTGCCCTAGTCTATCTTTTGATACTTCAATTTTCTGACTCTAGACACTAGCACCTAGCCAGGATGCCAACACCCAGGCAGCCCCCATCCCCTCTGGGTGCCCCTGACCTCTTTGTATCTTGCTTCACATCTTTTGGGTCTTTTTCTATCTTTGGGCATCTTGTTTTCTTATGGGGTCAGCCTTTTAGTGGTTAATTACGAAATTTAACCAAGTAAATCATATAAATACAAAGATATGTGATTATAATAAAGGACCAAGCTCTAAGCATATACCACTATCATCTAAGGTTGCATCCAAAGGCATTACAAGAGCATCAAAGCATCCATCTAGCATTTATTCAAGGGACAAGGGACTGCATTCTTCTACATACACTTCATAGGAGGGGAAGTTCATTTTTCCATGCACACATCTATCTACATTTGCTACATCTAGCTATTGCTCGCTATCAAGTGAATCTTACACAAGAGCCACCTAGGGCACGATTCTACACACACACACACAGAACTACATGGAGTCTGAAATGTAGTGCAATGCCTGGATCGTAAGTTCACTTAGTCGGGTGACCGTCGGGGTCAGTCTGACTCCCCATTTACATCTTTTTCTTTTTAGGATTTGATGTGTTTTGGGGTTTTGCAGGTGCTCTTTCTATTTGCAGGTTACAAGTGAATCTTGCAGGTTAGTGCAACACACAAGGAGATAAAGTGAAATTTGAAGGAGATAATCATTGAACCACTGTAAAAAATCATTTTATGAGGTTATGAGAAGTCACATAGGCACCCAGAGAAGGTCTACAGTGCCCAGTGCCCTTGACCCATCCTAAGGTGCCCTAGAAGAATTTTCGATGACATTCTATTTTTTTGGGCTTCGGTTATGATATGTCTACCTTCATGTTCCATCAGTTTTCCAACTCTGGCAGTACACTTTGGGATTATTTGTGAAAACTAAGTATCTTATTCCCTTCTCTTGCACTTAGGGTTTCTATTTTCATTTTTTTATTTTCTTAGGTCATATCTATATTTCATTTCTATATTATTACGTTATTACTCCGAAATTAAAATTTAATATTTATTTTCAATATTTGTTAAATCATTTGGTGAATCCATCGTTTGAACCCACCTTTCTTCTATGTCTTTTATCATCTTCTCATTATGGCTCAATCTTATGGTGAATTTACTGAAGCCCATCTTCAAGAGATTAATGATCATCTTCTTGAACATCCTCAGGATCTAGACCTAATTTTATTTATTTCTCAATAGGAGGCCACCAATCTTGCAGAGCTTAATGTTCCTGCATCCATCCCCACTTCCATGCCTATTTCTACTCAACCACCTCCTTCCACTCTTCCACCTACTTCTACTATTCCTGTTTCTGTTCCTACTCCCACCAACCACTTCACTCCACCTCTTGTTTCTCACATGCGATAAGTCTCTTCCACTGGCACTCAAGACTTAGCCTCTCTTTATCAGGATCTTCAAGTTCAAATCTGTCAATTACAACAGGCTACTTCTCGTGCATCTCCATCTTTAGATTCCACTTTACTACTTCATACTCCTTTCACACCTACCATTTCCACTTATGCACTTCCTCCTAATTTCTTCACTCCCAAGCTCCCCATTTTCAATGGTCATGGTGACCCCTCAAGAGCATCTCCAAGAATTTCATGTGGCATGTCTAGATTTTGTGGATGATCATACTCTCTTAGCTAATCTCTTTCCTATAAGTCTTCAAGATTATGCAATGCGTTGGTTCTATGATCTACCTGTCCACTCGGTAACATATTTTACGCATTTAGCCGATGCTTTTCTCTCTCATTTCTCTATCAATATCAACTCTAAGATATCCTATGCTCAACTCACATAACTTAAGCAAGGATCTAATGAACATCTAGTGGATTATGTCTTGCGATATAAGAACAACTTAGCTAAGATGTCTAATGTACTCATGGACTCTGAATTTCAAGATTTATTTGTCCAAAGTCTATTACCGCCTCTCTAGGAGAGTGTTATCTTTGAGACATCTCCATCATTCGATCATTTATGTCATACTCTTAAGTTGCGCAAAACTAAACTATTATCTATGGGTAAGCTTAAGTATCATGAGAAAGCTTCATCTTCTACACACTTTCAAAGTAAATCAACTTTCAAGCCATCTAAAAAACCTACTGAAGCTAAAGCTACTATCAATGCTGTATCTAATCCTGAAAAGCTTCAATGGCAACTGCCTAAGCGTACATTTACTAAATTACATGGTGCTCCACATATTCTATTGCCACAACTTGTTGAGAGTAATATTTATTACGCTTCCTCATCCACTCAATCTGAACCCATATCATCCAAAAGGTCATAATTACAATGAAAATTTCAAATGCAACTATCATCAATGCATTTGACATTCTACAGATCGATGTTTTAAGCTTCAAAATATTATTCAAGATCTTATTGATAATAATGTAATTGAGCTTCTTGATCATATGAAATCTACGCTAGTCAATGAAAATCACAAGCTCAAGATCTTCAACAATCCTCTTCCTAAACATGACAAACAAGCGACTGACTCTTCAGCCAATCATACATATCGCGCAGTGCCTCCTCCTGCATCGGGGGCTCTTGATTTTTTAGTTTCTCACACTGAGGCATCTCCACTGATCATTGTATTCTCTGATCATGACTATCATGCTACATTCTCTTCTGACACATTACATATCAATGCTTCTATTGGATATGATGATATTAATAATACCATGATCATAGATCCATCATTTTGTGTGTGTTCTATTTTCACTTCTTTTGCTATTATCGGCTATCCAATCTCACAAATTTCATATCTAGTGCCTAAATCTTATGGTTATGTCAAGCTTCCAGTCATAGTTGGTCCTCTTACCATGCTTGTGCCTTTTCTTGTGGCACCTTCAATCAAAGGGTGTGACATGCTCTTAGGTCTTCCCTGGCTCTGTGTAACTCAGGCTATCATTTCCATGAATCACTTGTGTCTAAAGTTCATTCACAAAATACAAGTCATTACTATCAATGGTGATATTCCATGCACACCATGGCCGCAACCTCCTCTTGAGGTTACCATTACACTCGCTAGAGCATCTAGGTCCCCGTGACCTCTCACATCTAAAGAAAAATCTACTCCTAGGTCACTTGTTCACACACGACCTACTTGGTCTCACAGGTCTACTAGTCCATCTCATCAGTCTAGGTCCACCACTCGAGAAGTTCCTTCACATAGGTATCCATCACCTCCTTTTTGCATTACTTAGGTGTTCATCATCTCCGTGCTCTAATTCACATAGGTTTTCATCGCCTCCATGCTCCACATAGGTTTTCATCACATTCATGCTCTACTTCACAGAGGTGTTCATAACCTCTGCACTCTCCTTTATATAGGTGTTAATCACTTCATAGGTATCATGCACATAGGTCTCATTCACTGATACATAATCTATCTCATCCATTACTGATCTTAAAGCATGATCACACGCCTTTATCTCCATAAGCATCATGTGGAGGACCCACGTCTTTCACTTTTATTGGATAACATATTCATCAACATACACTTGGGGGAATTATACTTATTCTCCCCCCTTCTAGGTGTTCACCCTACACTTTACATATAGTTTTTCACACACATCTTACACATCTTGATACATTTATATCATCACTACTCAATGACACACTCTCATGCTATGGTTCACACTTGACTGTTGAGGGTATACTACATTCATGAACCTCACATCATACACACTACACATTTCACACTCGACGTACTCATGACACATCCTTCTAGCACACATTCATCACAACACACTACCCTATGACGCACTCTAGTTCCATGGTTCATACTCGACTGCTGAGGGTATAAATCTGAAATGAAATTCACCACACTCACTCACTATCTACGCTTTATGATTTGTCAATCATATCTTTCTAGCACACAATTCAAACCATTTCCTAATGACACACTCTTGTTCTATGGTTCATTCTCAAATGTTGAGGGATTTTTTATAAATGAACCTCATCTCATGCATACTCATTCAAATTTGTTTGGGGAAGGGCACGTTGATCCTATCACACTCACACTGCATCCCATTCCATTCACACTCACAACATACTGCATATCTTGGTTGCTAATTGTTATTACTTATACTATCATGTACACTTTGCTTACTATGTTAGATATATATTTTGTATGTCATTATCTTTACTATATAAACATGCATGTCCACTTTCCCTCTAGTTATGAATGCAACCTTTACATAGATTATTACATGCAACATGGATGTTTGGCATTATACCTCTCACCAGTCCCAATGTAATCAGCCATTTAGCTTATTTTTCCTTTTAGTGATTATTTGTTTATTTCATGGTCCTAATCAAACAACATTCCCGTCTACAAGACTCTGCCAACATGATTGAGTGTTTCCAATAGTCCTTAGAAAATGTCCAATCTCACCTTGAAGACATTCCACACTTGATTCAATGATACAAATTATATTCATTCACTTTAAAAATTGATCAAGCACCCCACACTCTCTTAGTAGTTAATCAGACACATAAAAAATCCCAGATCCACCCAGTCCTCACTTTTTAATAGTGGCGATCCAGTCTTCACTAAGATTCTGGATTCAAACCCTGTGGCTATCAATGCCTATCTTGATACCTGAGATGTATTCCTATAACAACCTACACTTGAGTAATGACCTCCCATCTCTAATGTCACTATTAAACTTTCGCAACTTATTGACCCTAATCACTAGCCAATCATTCAACAAATTTATCCTTATTCCACTACTAGTGGACCAGAAACATTGGCTCTCGCATCATCAGTACCCATCATCACTTTTGACCTTAATGTCATTTCATCACAAGATACAACCAATCAATAACCATCTTCCTCACCAAACCCCTCATTAGGCTCATCATCTTCACAAAACAATACAAACACATATCCTTCCACATCTAGCCCCATAGTTTCCAGTGTCTCTTCTTCACCTCCTATAAGCTCCGTTGTCATCCTTAGCTTGATCCCTCTTATCTTGTCACAAAAAACCAACTCTATAGTTCATAGTTTAGTCATGTCCATCCCCATATCACTCAACACTAGTTCCATTGCTAGCATACATCCTTCTTCACAACAAGTATCAATCACCCCTGTTTCAAAAATTCACACTCACTATATATCTTAACTGTCTCAACCACTCATCAATACCTCTATCTCGTATCAATATATACCATAACAGTCTCAACCTCTTATCCATACTTCCATCCCCTTACAACATATACCACAAAAATATCAACCCCTTATCCATACTTCCATCCCATCAAAATATACACCCCAATAGTCACAACCCTTCATCAATACCTCAATCCCTATCCAATATCAATATATTCAACCCTTGTAACCTCTAGTATCAAAACCAACATATAAAATTCCCACAAGTGTTCCTATCCAACATAATATCCCTTTACCGTATCAATCATATCAACAACCAAACCCACATACGTATAATCAACTAGGATCTTCGACATTCAATCCCCAACACCAACCATCAAAAAATGATCCTTTGTAGGCTTTGATGAATAGAATATCTAGCCTCGAAGTTGCCTCCATGGGTCCCAAAAACATGCTATCTTATGAACAAATTTGTAACTAACCTATTCATCTCTTTGTACCATACAAAGTATCCCCCCATACTGGGAGCTCCTAAAGTTCCTTAAGTTCTATAGTAAAGAGGACACTCAACAAAAAATTTGATCCTTCTGTCATGCATGTTATCTTATCAGACATGATCAAGACCTTATGTTGAGGATATTTCATATGTCCTTAGTTGGAACCACATTATATTGTTATAACAATATCCCACAATACTCACTCTTCTCCTTCGCACAACTTACATAACTTTTCTTAGAACATTTCTCAATTAACATTGCCCGTAAAGCTACCATTACTGATATGTACGCCATCAAATAATTAGAGGATGAATCTATTATAGATTTTGTCACCCATTGGAGGTATATTATTAATCAATTATCCTTCTCTCTCCCATAAACTGAATTGATCGAGCTATTTACTCGTTCCTATGCAAAACATATATCATCAACACTACAAATCCAACATTTCCAAACATTTGATGAAGCCTTCATCATGGATTGAAAATTAGAACTCCACACCCTTGAGGATAGTAGAGTCAAACTTAGATTTAAGAAACCTAAACTTGAGTGCTCATTCAAACCATCTTCCAGTCATGACAAAGCTAAAACCCCACCAAACGCGGTTGTTGTGAAAATCACTTCCAAGGAATGTTCGGATCCCAAATGCATCTACCCTCTACATAATTATACACCCATCAAAGAATCCTACAATGAAATTTTTGATAAAATTCTAGCTGCATGTATGATCACCCTTCCTCCTATTTGTCTCATTGAAACATTTTTTTCCAAGCCCTCTTGGTACCGAGAGTGTGATTACTGTAAATACCATTAGGTCAAGGGTGATGACATCAAAACGTGCCGTTCATTTAGAAATTTCCTTCAGGACCTTATAAAAAAAGGTGAGTTACAACTGGATAACCCAAATGCACCTCCAAATCAGAACTTATATATCTTAAAAAAATCATTTCCAAAACACGCACCATCCACTAGTCAACCCCAATCCAACATCGTCCACTCTCATCACACTATTAACACTATCAATTATTAATCATCCACACCTTCAACATATAATGCTCTTATCATAGAAGCACCATCTGAACCATCTATATCTTCAATGCCTATCATTTTTGTCACAGAAATGCCATATGAATTATCCACACCATCAGCACCTAGTGTTTTGGCCACATAATCACCTATTGAATCACACAACTTCCCTATTCTTGTGTTTGATAAGACCACAAATTACTCCACATCCATTGCATCTACTTCAAACTCACTTGTATTCTCTTTTAAATCCTTAGAAAATGAACCCATCATACAAATCATTAAGAGTTCTTACAAAAATCATGTCACCCGACACCATGTTCGGAATCTTAAAAAATCCACCACACGACCTCTAACCCTTCCATCCAAAAAGTAACAATCATATCAAAAAATCATCTAACAACATCAATGTAGGATAAAAATTAATTCCCTTTGATTTTGGGGCTGCACCCCTCATCCAAATTTTCAATCTCCATTACAGAATCGAAGATCGTTCCCCAACCAACATATAAACATGTCATGTTAAAAATAATCCTTTCAACCCCAACTCCCTTATCATCAAATAAAGCATCAACCTCAGAATCGATAGGATAATATGCTAAAATACTTGAAAGTATCATATGATAATCTATCATAACACTACCTCCTCTCAAGCCATCTAGCTCTCAGGGGTGGAAACCCTCCTGGTACAACTTTGAATCATTTTGTGATTATCATCGAACACCAAAACACTCCACCGAAGACTGTAAAGCCCTCCACATTGCCATTCGAATCCTTACTAATAAAGGACTTCTTCCTACATAACTAAAACACTAAAATCCAATAAAAACAACCCATCATACCTTCAAAACCATAACACCTAAATCATCACCCAATTCTACATGTACATATAATAAAGGTGAGGTCTCTTCTAGATATCCCCACTTCATCAAATTACTGTAGTGCGTATAACTACCAAAGCTCGTGAACAAGACCTTAAGACTTCAAATCTTAAAAAGTCCCAGGTTTCCATCCCTTTCACTCCCAAATCATCTAATCCTCCACCCTCTAAAGATAAGGTGTCTATGCTTTCTGCTCTGCACGCTTAATCCAAAACTTATGTACAAAATACCTGTTGACCATTTTTGGTCAATCATCGGAGGGGGTACTTCCTAGTTTTGGACAGTTTTGGGAATGACATGTGAGAAAATCCACCCATAAGTGCTGATCAAGAACCAGATCTGAATGAAAAGGATTTTCAGGTCCAATTTCAGAAGGAATCAATAGATTTAGTGCTCACCCATGACTATGAACATGTTTTTTGCTTAGGAAATTTTTTTCTAGTGGATGAGGATGAGAATGATGATATGAAGGAGGAAGCACAATTGTAAAATGAGCATGATGACATAATAGAATGAAATTATCCTTATTATCTTGCATGCTTATAAATTGTTGTACTCCTAGAGGGTTGTAATTATTCACAAAGAACATTAGTAGGCACTGCAACCACCTAAGGAGAGCAAGCTGATTTCAAGAAGCTTGAGTCTGACTTTTCTTATTATATGGTGGATTAGAATGAGGGAAAATAAGTTGATATATTTTCTGAACCATTAGTCATAGATGGGATAGAGCATTCCAAAGAAACAGTACAATGTTCTTATCATCTTCCTCATGTGCTCAAGAGCGAAGAGGAAAGCAGTGAAACAGGGAAACTTAGAAAAAATAATTTACCATCAGTTATGCTTGATTTATAGCACAAAAAAGAGCTTCACATTCTCAAAAGTTTGGCCCAATACCTCCCAAAATAGATTACATATCCGATAGAGAAAAGGAAGATAATTTTCTCAGCTTGTATTAAGATTTATTTCTCAGATTGGAGGGGTTAAGTTGATGAACTTAATTGAAACAAGAAATATGTTATCGACCGACACCAAGAAAGATGTTATCGGCCATTACCAATAAGGATTCTAGTGGTCAAAACCAAGAAAGATGCTACTAGCCGACACCAAGAAAGATGCTACTGGCTGACACCAAGAAAAATGCTACCGGCTGATACCAAGAAGGATGCTACCAGTTGACACCAATAAGGATGCTACCAACCGACACCAAGAAGGATGATACCGATCGACACCAAGAAGGATGCTACCGGTTGACACCAAGAAGGATGCTACCGGATGACACCAAAAAGGATGATACCGGTTGACACCAAGAAGGATGCTACCGACTGACACAAAGAAATATGCTACCGAATGACACCAAGAAATATGATACTGAATGACACCAAGAAAGATGCTACCAACTGACACCAAGAAGGATGCTACTGAATGACACCAAGAAAGGTGCTACCGATCGACACCAAGAAAGATGCTACTGAATGACACCAAGAAAGATGTTACCAATTGACACCAATAAATATGCTACCGGTTGACACCAAGAAAGATTCTACCAACCAAAAACAAGAACTGAAGACCGGTCGGCAAAAGCAGGGCCATGGTGAGACAACACAATGATAAAATATGCATGTGCATAAGAGTAGTTGACTGGAGTTTTACCATAAGTTATGCAAGTGATTTGAACTAGTTAAAATGATGTTGTAATTGAAATTAGTCATACAAGTGGCTTAAACTGATGTCGTAACTGAAAGTGTTCGAACACTTTAACTCTACTTCTTCTTCTCATCTCTTCTCACATTTTTCTATATATACTAGTGCTTTTCAAGCACTAATGGGGGATTATTTTTTCATTTGGTAGACTTATGTGCAAAATCACTATACTTTTGTACCTTCTTGATCAATAAAGATTGTATAATCCTCCAATTTAATGTTTTACAAAGTGTGCTACAATAGATTATCAATGCGTTGTAATTAATAATATCATTCATTTGCATGCTAAATAGTCTTATAACACCTCTGTTTAACTTTTTCATAAGTTTTTATAGGTCATCCAAGTGTGTGTTAACACCTTTAGTGAGAGCAAAATTTGTGAAGCAACAATTGTAGTGAAGCCATCGGTCTTTTATCAGTCATTAAGTGTGCTTTTTTGCAAGCGTAGGTCTGTAAAATTTGGTATATCACCCTTTTGTTAGCTTTTCGTTAATTTCTGGTTATTCCTATCCCTCAAACCCCATTATTTTAGTAGTTTTAGGTGATTCATCAGGGGAACCAACCTGCTTTGGAGGTTCTCCTCAACACGAGGCACCAACAACTCAGAGGAGATCCCATTTTATTGGTCGAAGTCAAAGTCAGATCAGTTTTCTAAATTAAAGGTGCACTTCAGATTGATAACAATTTTTTGGCATGCTCGATGGGATGATGAAGCATATTTTAGTGTTATTTTTAGCATGAAGATGAAGATGATGTTTTCTCATGGTTATACCTAAAATTTCAGTTGAGCTAAATCAGAAACTTGATCTATTTCTTGTAATAATTATCAACACATAATAATACATAAATGAATATTTACGAGTTGCAATCAACCAAGAACCACTTAGCTAATTTCAACTACTTGTTGCCTTGACTTTTCTGGACGAGGATTTTGATAGATCTGCACTATTACAATGAGGATTAGCTGCTGCTAGAAGGATCTAATTATAGATTTTTCCATGTTCCATGCCTAAAGTGAAAAATAGGTCAGCAACAAGCCATATTCCATTCAAATTTTCTCAATTACCTTTATATTATGTTAGAAGAAGGCTTGGAAATACTACACCTTACAATAGGCCCAATATTGCCAATCCTCCATCTCCAAATTAGAACTTTGTGATTTAGTTCCTATCTTTCTAATGGATAGAAATCAACCTTTTATGACCTTTACCAATGGAATCCCTTTAGTGATTATTGCTTATCATGACTTACTAGCAGCTGTCTTAAAAGGCCTTCCCTTTTTTGGTGGTGAAAACCAAGTTACTCCTATCATGCATATTAGAGATGTTACAACCCTTTGTTCTATTCATAATATCACCCATGAATATGTTACTATAAGATTATTATATGCCTCTTTCAAATTCCAAGCCCTACAATGGTATAGAAGCTTACGAGTAGGATCAATTAATTCTTGGGATGAGTTAGGGTCAACTTTGTGCAAACAGTTCAAGGACAAATCAGATCATTTATCCCTCGTAGAATAACTTACAACCATCAAATGGGCACCCCAAGAGTTCATGACAAACTTCAATTTGAGATTTACTAGAACCTGGGAAAGGATACTAACAACAGTTAAACCCACATCCGAACATGCATTTTTGTATTATTTACCTGCATTAAATAGTGATATTATTGTTATGATTCAGTCCATGGGTAGTATAAATCTTCTCGTAGCCTTTAAATTTGCAATAAGATCAAAAAACAACCTTACACAAGCTGTAAAATTAGCCCCTAGACCTTCTATGCCCATTTATCCTAAGTTAGCTCCTATTCCACAAGTTGAAAAACCACCACTACCTCCTACATATTAGTCTAATGTTATAGATGAATTATAAGGGGCTATTAAGACCTTATCAAATGAAGTAGTACAACTGAAATGCAATCAATCAAAATCAAATAGGCTATATCCGCCACCTGCTTAGCCTTACAACAATTTCAAACCTCCTACTTAAAGTTATAGACCACCATATCAAGCTCAACCAACCATTACAACAACTAAACCACTTGTAGCTGTTGATCCTAATGCCCCTATAACTTCAAGATCTCTACTTCTAGTGAAAACTAACATGATTCCAGATCCTAATATGCATCCTAGTGAGCCAAATATAGTCTTAGATATGGTACAAAAAGGATTTACTATGCGACAGATGACTTAACAAGAGACATATGATTAGATTCAACAAAGTGCTTATTTGTAGTATAAGGGGAGACAAATTTCACATAGAGGTATCTAGATGCAAATATGGTGAAATTTGAAATCAGTGATCATGTGCCTGTAGATTAGGATGTTTGAGCTAAGGAAAGAGATGAATTTTTTATAACTTTACAAAGTAGAGAAAGAGGGCTATGGAAGCCAATTCAGGTGATCAAACTATTGTACCAGCTCAAGAAAATCAGATTACTACTACTGGTAAGAGTTCTTCTTCACATCAAATTTAAGAACAAGCTATTGTTTTGAAAAATCAGATTAAGGTAGGAGATATTCCATTTAACATAGTTTCTCATATGAAGAAATATCACATTACTATGAGCATACAAGACACATTATCCATTATGGGATAAAAGGACTTACTAGTCCAAAAGCTCGTGGGTTTGAAATTAACATCAAAACATGTATAAAGTGTAGAAAACACAACCAACATGGTGATAACAATTACAAATTAGTAAACTAAAGGTTCAAAAAAACAAGCATCAAAAGAGGTAAAACTAGTTGTTGGAGAGGTAAAAATGGTAAAACCACCTCCTTTATATCTTTCATTGATTAATGGAGATTTAGTAGTTCATAATTGCATGGTGGATAGTGGAGCTAGCAGCATTTTTATGCCCAAGTTAGTTGCTGAAAATTTGGGTCTTAAGTATGAACCAAGTACCAAAGGAGTTTTACAGTTGGATGGTTTACCAACTAAGAACATAGGCACAACTAAAAATCTGAAACTGAATTTGCATGCTTGCCTAAGTGTCACAATCTTATAGGATGTGATTGTAGTGGATTTTCCACCTTAGTTTGCCATGTGTTTATCAAAGGATTTTACATCCAATATTGGAGGTTACCTTTCAACTGATTGGACTTATCTTGTTTTTATAACTAGGTGTACCAAAGAGTTTTTGCTTTTCAATTTCAACTTAATGAAACAAAATAAAAAACAAAATGACCTTGGAAGATGGAAGGGTTTACCAATACTCACGATAATGAATTTCGATACTTGATGGATGAATGACGTTGATAGATCTAAGTGTGATCACAACTTCTTTTTAATGGGATACACTACCTGTAATGCACAAACACTCAAAAAAAGATAGGATTAGATAGATATATGGTGGATTTCCTGGAAAAGGCCAGTCCTCAGAAGTCAATGGAATTCCTTTCAAGGATGTCAATCCACGTTCAAGAAATCAATATGATAATGATGAGATAAAATGATAAAACACGTGATATAACCAACAATGCAAAGAAAAATGGATTGACGCAGTCCATGTTTATATGATGGTCTAATGGTGATACCTGATCTAAAGGGAGTCAAGGGATTAAAAAATGGCTCAAAGGAGCAAGGATAAAGATGGATGTATGCTCACAAAGATGAGCAGGGTGGTAGATTTGATCTAGATAACTGATAGAGTGATAAAGATGGCTCAAAAGAGCTTGATATGACTAAACAAACACTTGCAAAGGCAAAGTGGTAATGAGTTGATGGGATATGGATATCTGAAAAGAAAGCTTAGGGGTTAAATAATCTAACATATATAGAAGCGATTGAGGGTGATTGACGACCGATTGAGGATGATTTACGGTGATTGAGGCCGATCAACAATGATTAGGAGAATAACTGAGGATTGCTGCAAAAATGTACAAGGTGATAATGAATGAGATAAACTTGATTGAAGCTTGTAAATGATGAGTAAATGAGATAATAATAGGAAGAGAAAGGAACTTACCTTGTAGAAGTTGATAAATGAAGACTAGAAGATGGTATTACCCGAGATGGAGAGATTGTAGATGCAAGAAGATTGTTGAGTTGATTCCTGGATGTTTAAAAGGCTAAAGAAGAGATTATTGATGTCTTGAATGCTGTTAGGATGATCTCTGACTTGATGACATGGCTATGACAAAGCTATGATGCAATGTGAGGTCTCAAAGATGAAAGAACCTAGATAAGGAAGGGATTAAGAGACCTAAAGCATAACTTCTGAATGGAGGCCTGACACTTGTTTATAAATGGTCACTTCTGACTTAGGAGAATCGTCAGTGATTGGTAGGATCGGTGACAATCTGAGTTTTATGGGGAAAAGGTTGAAACTGCTTCCCAAATAGATATTTTTGGTTGTTTTGACAAAGGATGGGCATTGGAATGAGGTTATACAGGTAAGGGGTTATGAAATGGTTGAGAAGTTGTTTATTTTGTTTTGGCTTTATTTGATTTTGGTTTCTAAGTGGTTTGGGTGGTTTTAAGAGGAGTAAAATAGGATTTTACAGTTGTAGAATGATATTTATGGGGAGTAAATATAATGGGGAGAAATAAGAACTTAGGATAAGGGTTTTAATAGATAATATGATAGTGATGTGATAGTGTTGAGGGGTGTTTAGCGAATGTAGACACAGGGATTAGCGGTGCTAATTTTAGGTGTCTACATTTGCCCCTTTTTGTTAAGTGGTTTTGTTTAGACAAAGCCGTGAGACAAAAACAAGATGTGATAGACATGGATGTGAAAGATTCATAATTATATGATGAGGTGCCCCTCCTTAAACTAGGGATTGATGACCTAAAAGGGAATCGATCACGAGTTTGAAAGATGTAGATGGAAAGATGTAAGGATGGGAAGATGAGAGATGATGCCCTAGGACGAGGTATACAAATAATATAGGTTCCGCCATAAAATCAAGTGATAGGGGGAACCAAAGGTTTCATGTCCTATAGATGTATGACTTAATGAAAAAAGGGAAAATAAAAAGGATGTTTTGATGAGGTCAAAGGACCAAAAAATAGGACCAAAGATTGATGTTGCCACAAAGGTGGGATTACGAGGCTAGGAAGTCAAGTGATAGGGGAACCAAAGGGTTCATGTCCTATAGACATATGACTTTAATGATGACAAGATGATGGTTTGACGAGGTCAAGGGACCAAAATTGATGTTTCCACAAAGGTGGGCTTACAAGACTAGGAAGTCAAGTGATAGGGGAACCAAAGGGTTTGTGTCCTATAGACATATGACTTTAATGAAAAAAAATGTTTAATAGGTCAAGGGACTAAATTGATGTTCCAAAAATGGTCAGGAATCAAGTGATAGGGGAACTCAAAGGAGGCTATATACATAGAATTAATGAAAAAAAATGTCAATTTTATAGAGTATATGTGATGTTTTTAATGTACACAACTCTTTTTTGACAAAGCCTATATTTGATGAGTAGATATGATATTTTGATGTAGATGAAGCCTATCTTTTGTATATTTGATGATCCTATATGATGATACACAGTGAGATTAATATGATATATGATTATGATTTTGATTTATGATTCATGTGTTGATTTATTTCAATGTGATTTTTTGGATGTGGAAATGTAATATTGAGATGTTAATCATGATTGTATGGATATTGATAGATGTTGATGATATTGGTTTGATAGATGTTATTGATATTTTGATTTTAAAGTGACTTTCAAAATGTATATCAAAATGTGTTTTTAATCTTGACTAAGAATAAAATGTGAAATGATTTCTTCATATTGGATTTGATACATATGTGATGGGAAATATGTATAGTGAAGGCTCTTGCACTTTTGGCCTTATAACAAATGTTAACGCATGACTAACAATGGGTAGTCACACATAATATCTTGGATATATATGTAAGTGAAATGTATACCTTCCTAGGACATGGGAAGGGTTGACATATGTAGGTTGTGGGAGAGTAGGTTCTCCTTTCAATGGTTTCATAGGGAGATTCCCTAGCTATACATTTTATTTTTTATGCAAAACTGATCAATTGATGCAGGGAAGTTTACTTTGATGGGAAAGTTGATCGATGCGGGAATATTTCCTAGGATTCTTTTTGATATTTGTATTTTTTTGAATCCTGATCGATGTGGGAAGCCCTTTTTACATGGTCATCCTTCGAGGGAGTGGTCTTAACTTTTGATTTTTTATTTTCAAATAGTTGTCCTTCGAGGGATCAATCTATCATTTTGAGAAGTAGTTTGTCCTTCAAGGGATCAGTCTACTTGTATTTTTAATTTTGATATTTTATAGATTTCCTTCAAGGGATCAATCTATTTATTTTGATAGGATGCATCCATAGATATTTTTTACTTTCTTTTACAGCTGAGGGAAAGCCTAATAGACCATTTTGAGGAGGGGAAGAGATGTGTGAAAAAAATACACGTGTACCCCATGAGATGTATTTGGTTGATAAACAAGGTGGATGGATGTAATGATTGTGAGGATCCTACTAAGGAGGAAATTTGTCCATGTGAAAGATGCGATGAACAGATCTGTGGTACTCATCTTTAAGGTTTTGAGGATAGTGATGGAAAACCACATGCTTTCAAATCATTACAATGATAAGATGGTTGGTTGTGATGAAATAAGATATTTGATGTGACTACTGTCATGATGGTCGCTGTGTTAACAATAGAAATGCCACAAGTGCAAGGTATTCAAAGGTTCCTTTTCAGGTGTACCATCAAGGGAGGCTAGATGATAAGCTTCTAACCCATACTTGTGAGTGATGACACATGGACTGATCTAGTTAGGGGAAAACTTTCCATGTTTACTCTTTATATGCTAAGGATATATATGGAATGGATTGAGAGGATATGTTTGGTGAAGATTCACTAGGGATGCGTGCGAGGTAATATTTTTAAAATATAAGTAGAGAGGAAATCCCCTAGTGTGATGATGTGGTTAGAGATAACATGCGCTAATGGGAAAAATGTCTTTCAACTTAAAATGATGAAAGCTTTGATGTTGATTGATTGAGTATATGGTAAACAAAGGAGGATGGAAAACCTTTGAAAAGGGAGTCCATTGAAAATCTAGATGATATATAAGAGGATGATTGATGAGGAGGGATAAATGATGAATCTTTGGTTTTGCTTTTTCTTCGTGTTTAACAATTTATGATTCACGCAGGTGGGTGAACCGTATTGATTTAAGATGAAGGACCTTCAATGGAAGGTGATGAGAAGACGTATGAGAAAGTTTTTCTGAAATCTGATTGAGGATGACCCCCTTATCTTCCATATGTCAATGAGGACACTATTAGTGATAAGGGTATAGATGTTGATGAGATTGATAGACCTTTAATGAAAGGTGTTGAAGAGTTTTCTGACAAAGGTTTACTACTATAAGATTTAGGATGACCCCCTTGTCTTACAGATGTCATTGTGGACACTAGAGAGGGTGGCGGTGTAGATGATATCGATTATGTTTAGGATGGTCTTCTTCTAGAATCCATATTTCACCCCCCGGGCAAAATATTGGATCAGCCATGACCCCGCACGGAAAGAATCAGAGAAAACACGTTTAAATCTTGCAAACTGGTTGCAGAGGGACTCTACAATGGAATGGCGGGGCCTGCAAAAGTTTAAACGACCCTGTGCGAGAAGAAAGAGAAGAAACGACTCTGTCATGTGAATCTGTGTCTTAAATCTATTTGACAGACTAGGCAGGCTCTAAAATAAAAAAAAAGGAAGGGTCGGGGAAGGAGGCCGAGCAGTGTCAGAAGAACCAGAGGCTCGAGAAGAAGAAGCGGTGAAGATTCGAAGTCTTCGGGCTCAAAACAGTTCAGAAAGAAAATGACTAAGTATGGAGGAGACAATGGAGAGAGCCACGTGTCCTAGCGACGCTTCTCCAAAGTTGAAATCCAAAAGGAGAGGCTCGAACAACAAGTGCCATGTCCCAGGTCAAGAGATATGTGTCTCCAGCCCAAGGGAAAAGGTCAGTCAAGGAAAGTGGGCCATCGAGAGAAAAAGGTGTCAAAAAGGCCCAGAGACAAAAGGTGAAGCGCATCCCCCAGCCAACAAAAGGGGTGTCCAAAGGAGTGGCGGGGAGTTTTTGGATTTTTTTGTGTAAAAAAGGGGAAAAGATAAATTATGGACCCGTAAGCCTAATTTTTTCCCTAATCTGGCTGTCACGTGTCCCATATTAAAGGGGGACCCATTTTTCAAACTGTTTTCCCACCCATTTGTACGGACTCGATACAAACTTTGAAGGGGCATATCTTTTGACTCAGGGCTCAAAATATTGCAAATCTGACACCGTTGGAAGTGTCTCGACGTCCTCTATGCCATGGAAAGATAAAAAATCATTTTTTCGGGCCCTGGTAGGTGAAAAATGGAGAAAAATCTTCAGGCCTTTAATGCAGAATCTTCTTGCTCCTCAACTACCAGATCTGATTCGATTCGATCCACTGGGGAACCAGAAGTGACATATTGTGGGGGATTTGCAGAAGGCATTGATATTCAGTGGTTGAACTTTCAAAGTGGGATTCGATGCATATCTCATGGTGGTTGGAGCAGGATTCAATTTTTCCCTCCTCTCTCTCTCTCTCTTATTCTTTCTATATATTGTAACACTTCTCATTTTGGAAAAGGAGAGACATTCTGGGCATAGAGAAACTCTGTCAAATTTGTTTCTCGATGCCATTTTTGAGCAGCGAACCTTCTCCTATGCCTGGAAAATGTATTTGTGCCTCTATTCCAGAAATGTAATGGTCTGTGCACCTTCTAGAGCAATAAAAACATGTTTTTGTGGTGTTCTTCAACCCTTTGCATCGTTTTGTTGTTTCTCTGTGCCTCTCCCTTCCAGATTTGTTTTTTTGTGCATGTATTTCACATTTACAGGTGCAGGATGTTGTGTTTCATGGAGTTTAATGGTGAATTTGAAGATCTGGGCCGTGTTACTTCTGTCTGACCTCCCTCATCTCCATTTTTTCTGTTTCTTTCTCCCTCAACAGAATATCTCGCTTCCTTTGCTGGTGTATCACCGCTTTAGTGTAGGCTCTATTTTTTCCCTCTTTCTCTCTCCTTGGTTCCTTGGAATGGTTAGATTAGGTTAGATTTAGTTTTCCTGCACTGGAGTAGCTCGTGGCAGGTAGTTTAGGAATAGGAACCAACCTTTCTCTGGAGAGCTTTCCCACTTTTGCAAGGTCCCACACCTTGGGGAAAGTTCAATGTTATGCAATCACACCAAATGACCTGCCTTAGAAAAGTAGATTTATAACTCATTTGGGGGTGCTGTGATTTTCACACTAACAGTTTTGGCACGCCCGGTGGGACCAGAGGTCTTCACTTTATTTCATCAAGTTGATGTGTTCTTGGTGGGATTCAGCCTTTTGAGGCACATGCAAGCACATCTGGTGACTCCATCTGGTCAAAAACCCATTCTCTGAGTTGCAGACCTTTTCCATCCATTTCCACTCATTTTCATCCATTTTCTTCTTCCATCTCTTTCATTTTCTCCCATTCCATGAGGTTGTGCAATCATGACTTCATTCCCTTCATGGAACTCACACTTACAACAATGCAATCCACCTCCAATGCATTTCCCAACTCCTCCAAATCAACATTATAATCAGATCCAGGACCATTATGCTTACCTATATGAGCAGAGTCAAAATCAGTTTGGCCATGGAGCTTATCAAGAACAAGGGGATGCATACAATGGTGATAACTATGTGGAGAATGCTGGTTTACTGGAGAAGATCCAAAAAATGGAGGCTGACATGGTTCAGTCAAGGGGCATAGCACAAATGAAGGCATTCAAGATTGGTTGCAGGGCACCTTGTCCATGGGAAGGCCCTTTTCCAAGACATTACAACCCTCAGGAGAAGCTTGACTTCATGGTTGAAATGTTGCCCCAACTTGCACAATGGACTGAGGAGATTGGGGCTTATGAGAAAAGTGTGAAACAACCTTGTCAATGGGTAAGTCCAACATCTCATAGCTTTTCTTTTTCTCTTTCTCAATCTTTATCATTCTCAACCCAAGCTCCAATTTCCAAGCCCCCAGTTGCTGCCCCAAGTGTTGATTCCATTTCTCCATCCCTAGTCTTCCACCCCATCTCAGTTCTTCTTCCCTTTTCCCTTCCAAAAAGTCATCCCCTCCAAAGAAACAAGAAGTTCCACCTCCCTCCCCACCACAAACAATTGCAAAACTGGTTGAACCCCAACCTGCCACTCCTCTTACTTTCCCAAGTCCATGTTGGGAAGAGACTCAAGAATCCAGTCAAGGAACAACAAGAAGAGGAGCCCAACAGAAAAGAAATAACAGACAATCTGAAGAGTTGGGCTGCCAAATTTGGGTTTACAAAGATCCCCTTGATGGTCAAGCCAATAGAGGAGGTCAAGGTTGAAGAGCCAGTGGTGGCTGAGGCTGAGTTTGCAGCAGAGAAGAGAGGAATAAGAGAAAGAAGATCAAGTCATCAGTTTACAGGAGAATTAGTGTCCACTTGGCCCTTCTGATTTGAAGAAGAGTTTGATCAAAATTCATGTTTGAGGATGAAGGGAGCCATGGTGATCAAGATGAACAATCAAGGAAGTCACCATTGGAGGAGGTTGAAGCACATCAATCAGGTTTGTAACAGCAGAAGTCCATCATTGGAGATTCCTTTGCTTTCAGAAGGGCCCATTTGGTTGATGAATCCATTTTCTCTTGAAAGACCATCTTCCCTTCCAAGCATATGAGCCTAGTCCTGCCATGAAGGAATTGAAGAGTTTGACTTGTCATCATCTAGAACCAAGGTTTTTTGAGTCTTCCATTTTCTTCACAAGAGAAGGAAGAAGACTGATTTTAGCTCCAACCCAGTGATGGAGCTGACCAAGAGAAAATGCAACCCCAGAAGCTTTGAGCACAAAACAGGCCACAAGAAGAACCTTCAGTTCTTCCTCTCACCTTCATCAACCTCTCAAACTCTAATGTTGAAGAAGAGTTTGATCTTTCAAACTTCATGTTTGAGAGATGAGAGGCTTCCATGGTGAACAAGTTTCAGACCAAGAGGACACCATGAAGAGGTTGAACATTTGCAGCAAAGGACAACAATGAGGCAATTTATTTCCTATTTGGAGGATTTGTTTTGATGGAGAAGGGAACCAGTTGAGTTTCTATTTTTTCTCCTCCATCATCCACCTTCCAAGCACATGAACCTACTGCCATGGAGGAGAAGCATTCAATTGCAACAACCTGCATTTTATACATGCCTCTGGAATCAAGTTGGAAGATTTTGATCTTCCAAACCTTCCATGCTCTTCACAGAGGAAGAAGAGAAAGGGCAGAAAGATTCATCATTCCTCCCACACCATCCATCAAGAAGGTCCACAAGAAGACTCCATTCTTGGAGTTGATTTCAGAACAATGGGCACATTCAAAGGATCAGACCTTGCCCAATCAGGTACTTGGCTTCATTGGAGCCAAGGGAGAAGCCAAAACCAGTCATGCCTACTTCAGGGCATGAGGATGATACCAAAGTACCAAGGGTCATCATCAATACCTCCAGGAGTCAATGCAAGTCAGCTTGAGGAGGTATTTTCCATTAATGCTGATACCTTGATGATTTGGGTGGAGGACTAGCTTATAGTCAGTTTTTCACTCATACAGGCAGCTATATTTAGTGTCAAATCATTTGCATGGCTGCCCCTCTTGAGAAAGGGAAGCTACTTCTCCCTTCCTGTAGCAGGCTTTGTTTAGCATTCTTTCTCTCTAGTTAGTGTAGGAGTAGGAGTAGATTTTCTTTCAGCAGAAGAAGTGCTTATGCACACTCTGCATGTCTCATTTGAGGCATGTATGATTTGGTCTCTGTATATAAGTTTTGTTCGCATTGCTCCAAAGGTGCATAAAGCCAGGCTCTTCAGTATTCATAGCAGGAAAACTCATAGTTACCTGTAATAGTTTCCATCTTCAAAAGAAAACAAATGC
The DNA here is from genome assembly GCA_019776745.2 of Taxus chinensis. Taxonomy (NCBI): domain Eukaryota; kingdom Viridiplantae; phylum Streptophyta; class Pinopsida; order Cupressales; family Taxaceae; genus Taxus; species Taxus chinensis. Next base: position 162,921,518 of record CM034157.1, read on the forward strand.
AGAGCAACTAAAGTCGTTTCAAAATAGTCCATTTTAGGGACAGATGAAAGCCCCAGAGTTAAAACAATTTTCTACTCTCAGAAATTCCATTTCCAAGATTTCCTTATGAAAATTGAGAGTGCAGACTCAGGGTCAGACAAAACATAGAAAAGGCATACAGTCAGGCTCGCAGTGGCTCAGGGATCAGATCTTCAAAAGTTCAGATCAGTTTCATGTTTATCAGGTAGACTCCATGCCCAATGGATGCTTCAAGGCCACTGGTCTCTTCATCTAGCAGGCAGATGTCCCCATGAGTCACCAAATTGTTATCCATATTTCACCCCCCTGGGAAAAATATTGGATCGGCCATGACCCCACATGGAAAGAATAAGAAAACACGTTTAAATATTGCAAACTGGTTGCAGAGGTCCTCTACAATGGAATGGCGGGGCCTGCAAAAGTTTAAATGACCCTGTGTGAGAAGAAAGAGAAGAAACGGCTCTGTCACGTGAATCTGTGTCTTAAATCTATTTGACAGACTCGGGCAGGCTCTAAAATAAAAAAAGGAAGGGTCAGGGAAGGAGGCCGAGCAGTGTCAAAAGAACCAGAGGCTCGAGAAGAAGAAATGGCGAAGATTCGAAGTCTTCGGGCTCAAAACAGTTCAGAAAGAGTCCAAAAATTGACTAAAGGAGAGAGAGAGAGAGGAGCCACGTGTCAAGCGCTTCTCCAAAGTTGAAATCCAAAAAAGAGGCGGTGAATGGCTTCACTGATTGGACAGTGCACCAGGCTAGCCAAGTGTTCCAGGTCAAGAGGCCCCGCCAAGCAAAAGACTCCAAAAGTCACAAAAAACTCTGCCCAAGGGAGAAAGTCAGCATTCAAGCCCGAGTCAAGGAAAGTTCGGAGAAAAAGGTGAAAATTTTCCTTTTGACAAAAAGGCCAGAGACAAAAGGTGAAGTGCATCCCCTAGCCAACCAAAGGGTGCCATGTGTCCAAGTAGAGCGGTGGGGCCGTGGGAGTTTTCTATATTTCATGATTCTTGTGGAAAAAGGGGAAAAGATAAATTACGGACCCGCAAACCTGATTTTTTCCCTAATTTGGCTATCACGTGTCCCATATTAAAGGGGACCCATTTTTCAAACTGTTTTCCCGCCCATTTGTATGGACTCGATACAAACTTTGAAGGGGCATATCTTTCGACTTAGGGCTCGAAATATTACAAATCTGACACCGTTGGAAGTGTCTCGACGTCCTCTATGCCATGGAAAGATAAAAAATCATTTTTTCAGGCCCTGGTAGGTGAAAAATGGAGAAATGTCTTCAGGCCTTTAATGCAGGATCTTCTTTCTCTTCAACTACCAGATTCGATGATTCGATTCGATCCGCTGGGGAACCAGAAGTGACATATTGTGGGTGGATTTGTAGAAGGCATTGATATTCAGTGGTTGAACTTTCAAAGTGGGATTCGATGCGTATCTCATGGTGGTTGGAGTAGGATTCAATTTTCCCCTCTTCTCTCTCTCTTATTCTTTCTATATATTGTAACACTTCTCATTTTGGAAAAGGAGAGACATTCTGGGCATAGAGAAACTCTGTCAAATTTGTTTCTCGATGCCATTTTTGAGCAGTGAACCTTCTCCCATGCCTGGAAAATGTATTTGTGCCTCTATTCCAGAAATGTAATGGTCTGTGCACCTTCTAGAGCAATAAAAACATGTTTTTGTGGTGTTCTTCAACCCTTTGCATCGTTTTGTTGTTTCCTCATGCCTCTCCCTTCCAGATTTGTTTTTCTGTGCATGTATTTCACATTTGCAGGTGCAGGATGTTGTGTTTCATGGAGTTTAATGGTGAATTTGAAGATCTGGGCCGTGTTACTTCTGTCTGACCTCCCTCATCTCCATTTTTTCTGTTTCTTTCTCCCTCAACAGAATATCTCGCTTCCTTTGCTGGTGTATCACCACTTTAGTGTAGGCTCTATTTTTTCCCTCTTTCTCTCTCCTTGGTTCCTTGGAATGGTTAGATTAGGTTAGATTTAGTTTTCCTGCACTGGAGTAGCTCATGGTAGGTAGTTTAGGAATAGGAACCAGCCTTTCTCTGGAGAGCTTTCCCACTTTTTCAAGGTCCCACACCTTGGGGAAAGTTCAATGTTATGTAATCACATAACATGACAAAATCTCAAGGATTGAATGTAAAAAATTTAATGGGGATTTTGATTAATATAGTTTTGTATCAAGATTTACAAGATCTGCTTTGGATAGGATCAATCTGTATTTTTGTATGTCTGGATGCGTCATGTCATGTGTTAAGATTCATAGAGGATTTGTGAAATGATAAGAGAAAGGTTTGTAACTACAAATGATGGGGTTAGGATTGGGATTGATAAAATTAAGATTTGGATGTATGGTCAAAATGGAGAAAGGGAAGGATTATGGAGAGAAGTTGACTATGTGATCTGATATTCAGATAAAGGCAATTGGGGTCCTAAAATTTTGGTAAGTGATGGCACTTTGTATATGATTCATTTGATTTTGATAAAGGATGGGGTCCTAGAATGGATGGAAAAATTGATAATATTTCATATTAGTGCAACTTATTGATTTTGTTTTTTGTCATTAATATGGTAATAGGATAAATGCAGTTATGATAGTTCTGAGGACCTGAGGTTGTGGATAATCTAGTTATGCATTTTTGTATCCCCTCTCCACCCAATTATTATTATGCTATAGATGTAGGCAATGGAACTATCATACAGTTTGATGAGGTGAGTCAATGTGAGGATTTCATTCCATAATGCACCTTTGATTTAGAAAAAGGTTCGTACCCATTTGATGAGTTAGGAGCCAGAAGTTAGGTAAAGGATTGAATTTATTCAAATGAGTCCCCACAATCATTATCTCTAGACATGATCCTGAGGTAGGAAATCCTTCAGTTGTGAGCTATTTCAAATCTTTGACTTGGAAGCCTTTAAATCATGAATCTCAGATCCTAAGATCCTTGGTCTAGCCAAAAGGGTACCTCATTTGCACAATTTCCTTCTTTCATGTATACGAATACCATTAATGAATATTGGTGATTATTCTTGGCAATTTTAATCTGACGTTCATATGATGGTGCAGGATTATTGAAACTAAGATCCATAGTATTCATATGAATCCAAATATGGAGTGGTTATGTGAATATGAACAGTCTTCAATGGAAGATCATAGATGATATTGTTGGGATGACAGCTCAACCTACAAGTAGTCTTGTATTATCGAACTGACTCTCTCTACTCTCTAGGCTCTCTCTCTCCACTCAATTTTTGAGGAGTTTTATAAGAGATCAAGGATTAAAACATCCTGCATTGGTAAGTTCTCAAATTATCTATTCCAAGTGTTGACCTTTGAGAATCTAAATATAATGATGTAATTCATTTTCAGGGTCGAGATAGACTTTTAAACTGTGTGTTGCTTCTTTTCTACTCATGGTATCAAAATGGTTTGGTCAAATTTACCCATCTAGAACATGAGAACAGGGTAAATCAAGCGTGATTGGACAAACATTACTAAAAAATCGTAATCACTTTTATTACCAAGGTAGAGGAGAAGTCATTTCAGATCCAAATGCTTACATCTGTGATGAATTGAACAATGTCTATCTTCATCATTGTTTGATGGGGACACATTCAGAAAAAGGATTTCATACTTTGAAAATTTGATAGGTATGCTTGAAGAAATTTTTGCTAGCTGTCCTTTAGATAATTGATTTTTGAGAGCATTGTGTGTTTGCATACCAAGGGAACTAAAGTAAATTCTACCATTGACATACAAGATTTTATGCATTCTACATTTGATACATAATGATGTTTGGACCAATGTAAAAGTTCCAGTCACTGAGAAAAGCCATGTTTTATGCTACTAGTTTCAAATTATCCATGATTGTCAAAGTAAATTTAGGTATATTTAATTCAGATGATAAGTATGAGCTTAACTCTCGTGTAAATTAATGGATTGATGGGTTCATTATAAACCTATCATAAAGGACAAATAAAGGTACCAATATGAGAATAGCTTAATGGCGGGGAATATATTGACATTGCTTCTACGTAATTTTGTTGTGGAATCAGAATGAGGCATAATTTAACTACATTACACCACAGCAATCATGGAGTTGATTTTATCTATAGAATTAATAGAAAATTAGATGGGAATTAAGTATAGGAGTATGCTAGAGGGTGCCAGCTTGGACATAAAATTCTAGGTAGAAAACCTGATGGTTGATGTTATTTGATAATATGAGCATTGACATTATACTTGAAGATAAAACTATACATGAAGTCATGGACTAGATAAGAGACCCTTAGTTTGATCAAATTTAAGATGTATTGCTTACAAATTCAAACTTCAAGGAAGAATTATATGATAAATTCCCAAAAGGGAATAGAAACAAGAGATAATTCCTCTAACTTGACTTGCATATTGGATTGAGGAATCTCTAATTGAGTAATTGGTTAAGGATACAAAAATATGGAATCTTGAAATGTATTCCTACCTTATTTTTAGTTGTTACATAATCTTTAGAAGCTTATGCAGATTCTAAGTTGATCTCATAAACCAGATGGAATATCATGTTAACCATTCTGATGAGAGCTATGTCAATGAAGTGACTACCCAATTTGAGAATGCAATTTCATTCCAGAGGGATACACTTGTTATGAGTTCTTAGGTGATACATTCAGAAGTAAGCTAGACTTGAAGGAAATCATAAGATGTTGAATAGAGTTTTCCATAAGACTGTAAGATTGGTTAAAAGGCTGAGTTCCATAGGGAAACCAAAGAGGTCCAATCATCTTGGGAAGGTTTATTTTCTACGAAATCTAGGTTAGCTAGATTTCATTTGTTACTGATTTGATAAGGAATAGACTTGTATATGGGATTTTTCAAAATGACAATAGTCTTGAAAGGACATGTAGAGATAATGAGATGAAGAAATGCAAACCAATTGGACACATTATGGTCCTAGATAAGAAATATAAAAGTGTTATAAGGGGTAATACCTTGAGATGGAATGTAGAAAGAACAATCCACATTAATTCAAGGATGGCATAAAGAGAACAAAAATCTTCTACAAGATATCACAAATTTTGAATTAACAAGCCAAGAGAATAATTGGCTTTATTATCATGATTAAAATTTGATGGTGGAGGATTATTGGGCTCAGATTGCCTGTCAGAACCTAATGAGGTATGGCCCCCGTTACTCTCTAATGTACAAAGAATCAAGGATGTTCAAAGTGTATGAGTCCTGAAGTACTTTGGATGAACGTGAGGACCAGCACACCTCTTGTTGAGTGTGTCATGAGGCTATGGATTGGGGACCCCTTATCACCTTTGATTGGTCTCACAAGATAAGGGAGTGTCTCTATTCAAATAATTACAATCCAATTATTTAGAAGATTGACAGTAGTCAGGCATTCAAAACTTGGTTGAAATTCAAGTAGGTCCACCTGGGTAGTACTGATTTTGACAAAATTTCATTCTAAGAAGTATTCATTTCGGAGCGTCGCTGAAGGATGACACCATGGCAAGGAAATTTAATCATTCCGACCTAGCCTAGATTAAACCATTTTGACTGTCAATTAAATCCTGATACTGAAGGGTTTCATGTTTGGGTAAGACCTAAAAGAAAGATTGAGTTTTGCATCTGCTCCAATCCTTAAAAATGCAATGATTTAAAAGAAAAGAAAGGACTCCTGAGACCCTGTCTCCTATGAAGAAAACCCTTTCCTCTTTCACTAAATTTAATTCTATTGATCTACTCTAGCAAAACTAAGATGAACAAGTGCCCAACCTCTGGGAGCTAAAAGGTGGAGTACGAATGAAAATAACTGAAAAATGATGAAAAAACCTGGCCATATTCACAAATTCTGTAAAAATACAGCAATAATCAAGCAAGTGACTGGACCATAGGAACATTAATAATGATCAAGCTATAAAAGTGGCGATGAGCCGATTCAAAGTGAAGAAGAACCTAAGATGATGTGAAAAATTCCTCCTCAGAACCAAAATAAGAAAAGGAAAGTGTCCACCTGCTCGTGAATCCCAGACCATCTAGATCAAAGATACTTTCTTTCAATTTTCTTAATGGCCATTAAAATAACTCTACTCAGGAAGTTGTCCCTACCATGAAGGAATCTTGGTTCTCCTATCAGTTTTGGGATTAGAATGCCTCCTCCTCCATGGAAAAATGGGTTATTGATAATGGACGTTCTGTCATCACCAATCCGGCACTATGATAATTCTTCACTGGGAACTCCTCGTGCTATGATTATTTACTAATGCACAGCCTTTAGTTTGGTGGATGTAATCTGGAAACAAAACAACAAACATAACACAAGAATACCATCGACTATGATAAGACGGAATGATGACAAATCTGAAATATCAAAGTAAATTATAATATTAACATGAAATTGTTACAATCTCACCCATGAGGTACTTCAAGTGTTATTGACTTCACTTGCCTTCCACCAATACTATGGGAGAAACTTTACAATTACACCTCTTAATGGCTTCTTCAACACACCTTTAAACTGATGGCTTCCTTTGCACACTTCCTACAATATTTCTCACTACTTCCTTCTATGCTAAATGAGGGGGGTGGCCTCTTTATTTATAGAACTTCTAGGCTTATCCATCTTATCTCTAAGATAGGATAAGAAATCCACTCTGACGAATCATATTCCATACCTTAACTCTTATCTGTACATGTAAGCTTATCTTTTAAGATAAGATAAACCTTATCATTTCACATGGGTTCCACATTTTTAGACTTTTTACAAATAAAATACACAAAATATTTATGACCTCACTCCTTGTCCTTATTACCAATATCATGTAGACCCTACTTCTCTACTTATCCCAACTTTGACATTTTAACATTACCGGACCACTTACGACAAATATTTACTTTTTACAACATTCATATTGTACTTTGACTGTTACCGTACTCTACATTATTAGCGGCACTGTTATCTTCTATCAGACGCTACTACTAATTACACTTAACAACAAGTATGCACAACTTATTTGTAATGGGATAAGCTACCTCTAATGTAAAAACACTCAGAAAAAGATATGGACAAATAGATATATGGTGGATATCTTGGCAAAGGCTAGTCCCCAGAAGTCAATGGACTTCTTTGCAAGAATGTCAATCCGTGTTCAAGAAATCAATCTGGTAATGACGAGATAAATTGATAAAGCAGACGATATAACCAATAATGCAAAGGAAAAGGGGTTGACATGGTCCATAACTATATGATGTTATGACGGTGATAACTGATCTAAAGGGAGTCTAGGGATCACAAAATGGCTCAAAGGAACAAGGATGGGGATGGTTGTATGCTCATAAAGGTGAGCAGGGTGATAGATTTGATCTAGATAACTGATAGAGTGATAGAGTGATAAAGATGTCTCAAAAGAGCTTGATATGAATATACATACACTTACAAAGGCATGGTGGTAATGAGTGATGGGATCTAGATATCTAAAAAGCAAGATTAGGGGTTAAATGATCCAACAAATAAGGATCGTTTGCGATTGAGGATGACCAACGAAAATTGAGGCCAATTGACGACGATTAGGAGAATCGTCGGCGATTTCCGTGGAAATGTACATGGTGACAATGAACAAGATAAAATTAATTGAAGCTTGCAAATGATGAGTGAATGAAATAATAAAGCAAGAGGAAGACACTTACCTTGTATAAGTTGATAAATGAAGACTAGAATATGGTATTACCCGAGAAAGGGAGATTGTAGATGCAAGAAGATTATTGAGTTGATTCCTGGAAATTTAAAAGGTTGAAGAAGAGATTATTGATGTCTTGAATGCTACTAGGATGATCTCTAACTCTGTGACAAGGCTATGATGCAATGTGAGGTCTCAAAGAGTGAGTAACCGAGACTGGATTCAAGCAACCTCAAGATAGATTTGAATGGAGGCCTGACACTCATTTATATAGGGTCACTACTAACCTAGAAGAATCTTAAGCTATTGGTAGGATCGCTAATGATCCAGGTTTTACGGGGAAAAGGTTGAAACTTCTTTCCAAATCAAGATTTTTAGTTGTTTTGATGAAGGATGGGCATTGTAAAGAGGTTATATGGGCAAGGGGTTATGAAATGGTTGAGAAGTTGTTTATTTTGTTTTGGATTTATTTGATTTTGGTTTTTAAGTGGTTTGGGTGGTTTTAAGAGGAGTAAAATAGGATTTTACAGCTATAAAATGATATTTACGGGAAGTAAATATAGTGGGGAGAAATAAGACTTATGATAAGGGTTTAATAGATAATATGATAGTGATGTGATAATGTTGAGGGGCATTTAGCAGATGCAGAAACAGGGATTAACGATGCCAATTTTAGGTGTCTACACCAGGTATCGAACTAACATTACCATCAATTCTAAGCCTTTTTCAAATTTTCACATTAAGCCTTTTACACCTAGTGCCATAAATGCAAATTATGCTATCAATAAAGAGCAAATAGGTGATATTGAAACCGAAACTATGCATCATTAGAAGGTACTCCATATTTATTTAAGGATGAAATGGCTAACAAAGTTTATGAGCATGACCCTTATAGATTTACTGAAGAATAAGGCATTGTAATTTATTTAATTCATGAATATAATGCTGAAGTTCTAGCCATGGAAAAGGAAAATCAACATGTCGGTGGTTTATGGAAACTTTATTTTGATGCTTAAAAAACTAGCATAGTTCAAGAGCTGGTTTAATGTTGATTTCACCTCCAAAATAATGGTATTTAATAGTTATTAAGTTTCACTTTGGTTTTTCTAACAACATTTCATAATATGAGGCACTTATCCATGGTTTAGAGTGGGCAAGGAAGAAGGGAATCAAGAATTTACAAGTTTTTGCTGACAATGAGCTTGTTATTCATCAGGTGAGAGGTTTTAGTACTTTTTAAAATCCATTAATGAGGAATTACAGAAATGAAGTGTGGAATATATTTTATTATTTTCTTACTTTCAACATTTAAATTGCCCCTAGACATAGAAATAAACATATTGATAGGATTGCAACCATTGGATCTTATTTTGGCATACCTACAGATATCAGAAATGACAAATTACAACCTCATATAAAGGGTATAGTGAGGCCATCCATTTCGTATACTAACTCACATTGGCAAGTTTTTGATGATTATGCATATATAATGTAATTTTTGCAGGAAGAGGCTGAATTTTCAGCAAAACAAGAAGGAAAACTATAGAATAGGTATGAGGATCAGATTATGCAGCTCAAGAAAAACAAGATCCCAAAAGGCCTTGTCACTTTGGAATCCATAATTGGTGAAAATGATGAAATGAAGAAAGAGAGGGCTGTCCTTTCAACAAGTATAGATCAACATGAAATTTTCACCATTCTTGATGGCAAGGACCTCAATCTTGGCAAGTCATGTTCATAATCTAAAAATAATGCATTCATTAAGCTTTGTATAGAGTATGTTGATGTTTTTTCATGGAAATGCAGTGATGTAAGAGGTTTTGATCCCTCTTTAGCTTAGCATACCATTGAATTAGAGGCTGATTCAAAACCAGTTAGAAAAAAAACAAAGGCCAATTAACCCCAAGTTAGAACCCTTGATGTAGAAAGAGCTTAAAAAACTCATTGAGTCTTCCATTATCTTTCCCATCAAGAATTCAACTTGGGTAGCAAACCTTGTACCAATAAGAATGAAAAATGGTGAAATTATATTATGTGTTGATTTTTATGATTTAAACAAGGCTTCTCTTAAGGGTCATTATCATTTTCCCTACATGGAACAAATACTTCATTTGGTTATTGGTTTGAAAAGGTATTGTTTTCTTGACAGGTATAGTGGTTACAACCAAATACTTGTCAAGGAAGAAGACCCGTTTAAAACAACATTACAAACTAAGTGGGGCACTTATGCATACAAAAAGATGTCATTCATATTTTCTAATGCAGGTGCAAAATTTCAGAGAGCCAGGGACATGTCATTCCAAGGTATAATTAACAAGTTTTTCTCAGTTTATTTGGATGATATCACATTATTTTCAAATCTTGCAAGTGACCACTTACCACACCTCAAAGATTTTTTTTGAAAGGTGCAGAGAATATGGTGTGTCACTTAATCCAAAAAAGTGTGTGTTTTAAGTTCATGAGGGTAAGATTCTTGGTCATATCATCTCAAATCATGGTATGAGGATTGATCCAAAAAGAGTAAATGTTATTCTTGCTTTATCATTGCTAAAACATAAGAAAGCACTTCAAAGTTTCCTTGGAAAAATTCATTTCATAAGAATGTACATTGCTGATTTTGCTTCACTATCAAAGCCATTAACCGACATGCTCAAGAAAGATTAGAATTTCACATGGCCTAAAGGAGTGAATATTTTTGAAGCTAGGAAACAAGCCATTGCTTCAACCCCAACACTCATAAATCCTAATTTTTCAAAATATTTCATGTTGTATGCTTATGCTAATGTTGACACAATTTCAGGAATGTTAACACAACATAATCAAGAAGGTTTGGAGTAACCAAATTCCTTTTTCAGTAAAAGTTTGATGGAGTACGAAATAAGGTATTATTTTGTTGAGAAACATGTACTTTCAATTGTTAGATTGCTCAAGAATTTTAGGCATTTTCTCTCTAACAACAAAATGCATCTAATGGTTTCTCATCCAAGTATCAAAGAATTTTTATTGAACAAGGACATACGTGAAAAAAGAGCAGGTTGGATCACCAAAGTGATGGAATATGACATAAGCATTAAAGTGACCAAGTTGATTAGAGGCAAAAGATTATGTGAGCACTTGTCTTAAGACTTTCATGAGCTCAAAGAAGTTGTCCTAGTTTTGTGAGACCAATGAACCTGAAGAAATTTAAAATTAGCTTTGCTCAAGAAGGATTTCAGACATGGTAAGGTATCTTCAGCATGGTATCTATCCACCAAACTTGGAAATCTCAAAAAGATGGTATTTCAGATTGCAATCCATTCCTTTCATACTAATTGACAGTGTTATATTCAATAAATAAATTAAATGTGTATTGCTGAGATGTGTTGAACCCAATCAAATTAAAAGGATTCTTGAGTAGTTTCATTATGGGTAAGGAGGAGGGAATTATTCAACAAAAAATAAAACCCTAAAAATTATGAAAGGAAGATATTATTGGCCTACACTCTTCAAGGAAAACCATTCTTGGGTCAAAAGTGTTCATTCTTCACAGGAAAAGAGAGGCTTGTTGCCTTACCGCAGCAGCCAATTACAATTGATAAGCCTTTTGCTCAATGGGGTTTGGACTTCATACGTCTCATAAACCAACCTTCAAGCTTGGGGCATAGGTGGATACTCAATGCAAATGATTATTTCACATGGTGGATTGAAGCGATTGCTTTAAAAGAAACCAATGAAACAAACATCTTGGACTTCTATGAAGTTATTTTAGCCAAGTTTGGTGTTCCTTCCACCATAATTTCAGATAATGCAAAATATTACTGCATGAGCTGTAAAAAATGACATTTACTTAATTACATCATCGAATTATTACCCTTTGGTACAAAAGGATTGGAATCCATAAATTAGAAGTATGATTTAGGCTAAGAATGATTTGTGAGACTACATCCCACGGTTTCTCATGGAAAAATTCTTAAAACCGCATCTCTAGGATCCTTTTATAACACAAGGACCTCCTTTACAAATAGATGCAACATACTAGATTGTACACCTGTAAACTCTATCAGTTTATAAAGATCTATTTACAATGCTTTATACTAGAGTAAAAGTATAGAGGACGAGTCATCAACTGGCTGACCATTAGGAGGTGACATTGCCATGCATACTCTCCCATAATGGCAACTTTAAAAGGCCAAGCATTGCATGAAACTTTCATAACTTTATAGCACACAATGGCTTCGTAAACATGTCTGGAACTTGATCTTCAGTTGGGCAGTACTGGAGATCTATATCACCAAAGAGAATATTCTCTCGGATAAAGTGCATATGTATCTCGATATGCTTTGTCCTTTGATGTTGAACTATATTTTTAGTGAGAGAAATGCAACTTTGGTTATCACATAGAAGATGATTACTTTCTTTAGCTTCCATGTACATCTCTTCCAACATCCACTTCATCCACATGGCTTCTTTCGCTGCTTCCATTACACTTCTATATTCTGCCTCAGTAGAAGAAATAGAGACTGTTGGTTATTTTTTACTTCTTCAAGTAATGACACCCGCACCTAACTTGAATACATATCCAGTTGTAGAATTTTGATCTATCACATCACCAACATGGTCAAAATCACAATATCCATATAAATATGCATTGTTAGAAGAAGTATAATGTAAACCAAAATTAATTGTGCCTTTAATATAACACAATATTCTTTTGGCTAACTTCCAGTGATCCTGATAAGGCTCCTACATAAACCTTGAAGCAATCCCTACTGCATAAGCAATGTCAGGTCTAGTAATAGTTAGATAAATCAAACTACCTACAAGTTGCATGTATAAAGTAAGATTATATTTTTCACATGCAGGTTTAGGATCCACTTTACATCCAACTATTATAGGAATAACAACAGGTTTACAATGAATCATATTAAACCTTTTAAGAAAATTAGTTGCATATTGTGGTTGAGATACAACAATATAATTTTTATCCTGAAGTATAGCCATGCCTAAGAAATGATGCAATAATCCCAAGTCAGTCATCTCAAAGTATTGCATGAATTTAGCTTTAATTTTCATAATTAAACCATTAGAATTACTATTGATAAGTAAACCATCAACATACAATACAATGAGAATGATACTATTATCTTCAATTTTAATAAATAAATCATTATCAGAAGAACAGTTAGAAAAACCAACTTCATTGAAAAAACTGTTAATCTTTGCATACCAAGCTCTAGGAGCTTATTTTAAACCATATAAATATTTTTTCAATTTACAAACATACATTTCTTTACCTGGTTCTTCAAATCCTTTAGGTTGGGTCATATAAATTTCTTCTTTTAAGTCACCATTCATAAAAGTATTTTTGACATGCATCTGATGGATTTCCCAACCATATTGAGTAGCTAAGGCAATCAGAATCCTTATTGTGCTCATTTTTGCAATTGGTACAAATGTTTCAACGTATTCGATATCGATTTTTTGAGTAAACCCTCGAGCTACTAATTTGGATTTTAATTTATCAATATTGCCATCAACTTTATATTTAATATTCTATAACCATCTAGATCCGACTATACTTCATTTTTAGGAGGGACTAAATCCCAAGTTTGATTTTTAATCAAGGCATAATATTCAACTTTCATTGCATCTATCCATCTTTCATTAGAAGAAGCTTCTTTGAAAGATTGGGGTTCAGGTTCATATAATGTCATCAAGGCATGATATGTATGTTGACTTCTAGTCATTTTCTGAAGGTTTTCAGGATTAGAGTCTTGAATAATAGACTCGGCCCATCTAGGTATTTTGGTTATAGAGGAAAAAGGAACTAACTCTTTTCTCAACTATATGTTCATTACTAATTTCTTCATCACACACATCAATTTCATTGTTATTTCCATAATTTTCATTTTCATTTTCATTAAAATCATCATGAATAATAGAAATAGAAGATGGATAAAAAAGTTTTTCTAAATTTTTTACATTCCTATTTTCTATAACTTCTCTTTTTGAAGGACTGAAGATCCTAAGACCTTTATTTTTGACACAATATCCTATGAAGATACAAGAAAAAGAGGTTTGATCAAACTTCTTCCGTTTTGATTTTTGAATGAAGAGAGAAGCAGGGCTACCAAAGATTCTCAAATGAGACACACTTGGTTTTTGATTTGATCACTTTTCCGAAGGAGTGGAATTAACTAAGGCTTTAGCGGGAATTTTGTTCAAGATATGAACAACAATGTTCATTGCTTCAGCCCAGAGGAATTTAGGAACCTGTGTTGAATGCATCATAGTTCTAGCCATTTCCAAAATGGTGCAGTTTTTCCTTTCTGCAATCCCATTTTATTGAGGAGAATAGGGAGTAGTCAGCTCTCTTTGAATGCCACATTCGACAAAAAATGAGTCAAATGCCTTAATGACATATTATTCCCCATTATCATTTCTATTCCTCTTAATTTTATAATTGGAAGATTTTTCAACTAAAGCTTTAAATTCCTTAAATTTTGACAAGACATCAAATTTATTTTTAATAAAATAAGACCAAATCATATGAGATAAATCATTAATGAACGTGATAGCATACAGAGAACCATTAAGGGATGGAACTTCTAGGGGTCCTCAGACATCACTATGGACAAGTTCCAAAGGTTCAGAAGAATTAACATCATGGTGACTATGGAAGGGATTAGCAAATTGCTTACCACATAAGCATCCTTCACATGTTTCATGATTTTGGGAAATAGGTGGCAGAACAAACACTAGGTTTAGTTGAGACATGTCATACATGCTCCTGAAATGGAAATGGCCTAGTCTCTCATGCCACAATTGCATGTCACTTCTTTGAGATGTTAAACAAAGAATCAGAGGGAAATCCATTAAACACATACAAGCCATCTATTTTTATGCCTTCAACTATAGTAACATAAATTTATTTTTTAATAAACCATTTATTTTTTAACAATGTTACACTATAGTTATTTTGAGTCAATTGAGAACAAGAAAGAAAAATTATTTTAAGCTTAGGAACTAACAAAGCATTGTTAATAAAACCATTTGAAATTTCTTTACTTGTCCCTGAATCGCCGAGAATGGAATGATCACCCAAGTAGATCTGATCATTACACTCTCCAAGGTTAGATAGGATATTGGATCTGAAAGTCATATGCCTAGAGGCACCACTATCCAATATCCACTCATTTTCCTTTACAGTGACAAAGGTAACATATAAAGTAATTACATTGGATTTTTGATTATTTTTCTGATTCTTGTTTTGGTTTTGATTTTGATATGATTTGTTGCCATTTTGGTTTCTAAAATTTGAATTATTATTCTTAAATTTACATTCTTCTTTCTTATGGCTAAACTTTCCACAGTAATGACATTTACCATCAAAGCTAACTCTTAAAAGTTTCTTGTCTTTACTAGGAGGTTTAAAATTTTATTTTTTATTTTTGTTGAATCTAGAAGGTTTATTTTTTTATTTTTGAGTGAGAAGTGCCCGAGTGACATTCTCTTTAGAATCAAAATTTTTCATTACTTGTTCTTCCTAAATCAAGAGAGCACCAAGGTTTGTAAATCTAGTATGTCTTGTTTAGTTTGATATTTAGAATTCAAAATTGAAATGAAATTTCTAAATTTTTCATGAATATTCAACTGAATAATAAAATAAAGTAATTTATCCTGAATTAAGTTACAGTTGCATCCATCTAACTGAGACTTAATATTTTTAATTTTTGCCAAATAATTAATTACTTTTTTCATCTCCCTTCATGGGAGTTGTCATTAGTTCTAAAATCAATTTAATGATTTTTGATAAATGTGTACCTTTGTGCATCGATTCTAATAGAATCCAAGCCTCACTTGGACTTTCTTGATTCCCGATATGAATAAGAAAATCATCCTACATGCTTCACAAAAGCATGGACATCAATTTCTACATTTTTTGTTGATATACAATGACGTTGTCTGTAATTGTTTGTCTTCTAGTCAGAGCCTTCTCAGTTCCGTTCACAACTGCCAAGAGCCTGCGAGCCATGAATTCTGTCTTCAATCACATTTTCAAAATGTTGTAATTATTTCCATTCAACATCTGAGATTTTTCAATAGTAAAATTATTAGACCCCATTTTTACATATTTTTTTTGAATAATTAAGAATAATGAGGATTGAAAATAATCAAGGTTAACAGAGACCCCCCTGTCATTGTTTAAACCTCACAATCAAAATTTGATGAATTTACGTGAAAAAGAAGGTCATGTCAAACATATAATTTGGTCTCATAAAAAGTTTTCACGTGCAGGTAATCCATATTCCATTTCACCTATACACACACATAAAAAAAACATGTCCCCGGGGGAAGTGGGTTAAATAAATATTAATAACCACCCAACCACCTACCCAATCGTCATGCCTATTGGTTAATTAATTTAATAAACATTATCAAACCGCTCTGGTACCATATTAAGATTGAGTTTAGAATTAATGTAACAAATAATATCAAATAAAAATTATAAACCACATTATAATAAACATGCGAAATAAACATATTTACATAGAGACACCAAAATTAACATGGTAAACCCCAATGGGGTAAAAAACCACAGATAAATAATTTTCCATTAACGAAAAACTTTTACATAGTCTAGAAACTCTTATCCTCACTCCTGCTCCATATTTTTAACCCGGTGTGAATTTGATTCACTCGATTATGGCCCACAACCATATTTATATAACACAAAAGGTTATGAACATATAAGTGATGAGGTATACCCCCCGGTTTAAATAAATCAATTTAATTAAAATTCAATTAACCATAAACTCATAGTTTATATTAAATAATTCAGAATAAAAATATTCTAAATTAGTTTATAACAAAACTTAAATATTATGTTCTAACACTACTTTTAATAAGTGGCTGTCATCTTAAATGACATGCCTTGTAGGATTTTATCTTTCCTCCAAGTGTAGTTGTGCACAAGTTTCTGTTGTTATTTTTCATCTTTCGTGGAGGATTTTTAGTCTTTATCAATATTATTTAGCCTTAGGTAGGTATGATCAAGCTTGGTATAAGTTTTCAGATTGCCTTCATGGCTGGAAAAGATTCATTTTTAGGGGTTTTAGCCAGTTATCAGGAAACCAAGTCAGAAACGTTACCTAAGATGTTGACCATTTTTGGTCAATCATCTGACGGGGGTACAAAATTTTCACTATTACCTAGTTTTGGACATTTTTAGGAATGACATGTAAGAAAATCCATCCGTAAGTGCTGATCAAGAATCATATCTGAATGAAGAATATTTTCAAGTTCAATATGAGAAGGAATCAATATATTTAGTGCCGACCCATGAACATGAATAACATGTTTTCAACTTAATTTTTTTCCTAGTGGATGAGGATGAGAACGATGATATGAAGGAGGAAGCAAAATTGCAAAATGAGCAGGACGACACAACATAATGCAATGATAATTATTGTCTTGCATGATTAGAAATTAGTGCAATCCTAGAGGGTTGCAATGATTCACAAAAAAACATTAGTAGGCATTGCAACCACCCAAGTAGAACAAGCTGATTTCAAGAAGCATGAGTTTGAATTTTCTAATTGCATGGTGGATTAGAATGAGGGAAAATAATTTGATATCAATGTTGAACCAGTTGTCATGGATGGGATAGAGTAGTCCAAATAAGAAGAACAACTTTCTTATCAGCTTCCTCATGTGCTTAAGAGTGAAGACAAAAGAAATGAAATAAGGAAGGTTAGAAAAATTAGTTTACCAATAGTTGTGCTTGATTTAGAGCACAAATAGGAGCTTCACATTCTCAAAAGTCAGCCCCAATACCTCCCGAAATAGATTACATATCCGATAGAGAAAATGAAGCTACTTTTCTCTTCATGTATCAGGATTTGTTTCTGAGATTGGAGGGGTTAGGTTGATAAAATTAACTGAAACAAGAAAGATGTTACCGGTTGACACTAAGAAATATGTTACTCACTGACACCAAGAAAGATGTTACCGGCTGACACAAAGAAAGATGCTACCAGCCGACACCAAGAAGGATGCTACCAGACGACATCAAGAAAGATGCTACTAGCCGACACCAAGAAAGATGCTACCAGCTAACACTAAGAAGGATGCTACTGGCCGACACCAAGAACAAACCTACTAACTAAAACCAAGATGGATGCTACCAACTTAAACCAAGAAAGATGCTACCAGATGATACCAAGAAAGATGCTACCAGCTGACACCAAGAAGTATGCTACCAACCGATACTAAGAAGGATCCTGTTGACTGACACCAAGAAAGATGCTACTGGCCGAAACTAAGAAAGATGCTACCGGCCAATACTAAGAAAGGTGTTACCAACCGAAAACAAGAACTGAATACTGACCAGAAAAAGCAGGACCACTGTGAGACAACACAATGATAAAATAATTATTTGGTGAGCTGTAGGAAGAGAGTCAATAGTATTTTAATTAATCATTTAACATGTTACATGTGCATAAGAGTAGTCAACTAGAGTTTGACCACAAGTCATGCAAGTGGTTCGAACTAGTTAAATTGATGTTGTAACTGAAATTAGTCATGCAAGTGGCCTAAACTAATGTTGTAACTGAAAGTTTTTAGGCACTTCAAATCTACTTCTTATTCTCATCTCTTCTCACAATTTTCTATATATAATAGTGCTTTTCAAGTGCTAAGGGGGGATTATTTTGTCATTCTACATACTTGTGTGAAGAATTATTGTACTTGTGTACTTTCTTGATCAATAAAGACTGTATTTTCTTCCAATTTCAATTTTTTTGAAGTGTGTTACAAAAAATTATCAATGTGTTTCAGTGAATAATATCATTCCTTTGCATGCTAAATAGTCTTACAGAACCTCCATTTAACTTTTTTGTAAGTTTTTATAGGTTACCCAAGTGTGTGTTAACACCTTTAGTGAGTGAAAAAACTGTGAAGTAGTAGTTGTAGTAAATCCTTCATTATTTTATCAGTCATTAAGTGTGCTTTTGTGCAAGCATAGGTCCGTAAAATTTGGTGTATCACCATTTTGTTAGCTCTTCATTAATTTTTGGTTATTCCTATCCCTCAACCCCGTTAGTTTAGTAGTTTTAGGTGATTTATCAAGGGAACCAACTTGCTCTGGAGGTTCTCCTTAACCCGAGGCACCCAAAACTTAGAGGAGATCCCATTATATCAGCCAAAGTCAGAATCAGATTACTTTTCCAAATCAAAGGTGAACTTTAGATCAATAACAATACCATCATCAAACAAATCCATCAATCTCCAGTAAATATGTCCCTTTACGAGATTATCAAAACTTCACCACAACATCGAAAAGCCATGATTGAAACACTTCAATCCATATCACTACCTTCAGATGATCCACAACCATTTGCAAATCTGGTCGGTACCCTCAAGATGTCCACCGCTATTTCTTTTAATAGCTCTAAAATACCATCTTTACAACTCAAAGATCACAATATTTTTTTATTCATCACCGCCCAAATCGATGATATTCTCATAAAGAGTTTTATGATAAAAAATAGCACCAACATCAATAGTATATCATCATATGCATTTGATCAACTTTAATTACCTAACACTATCTTCAC
Source organism: Taxus chinensis (assembly GCA_019776745.2). NCBI lineage: Eukaryota > Viridiplantae > Streptophyta > Pinopsida > Cupressales > Taxaceae > Taxus > Taxus chinensis. The sequence goes on from CM034157.1 coordinate 162,940,820, forward strand.
TCAATAGCTTGAAGTACTATGTTCCTTTGACGACACTGTTTCCCCCACGCTAGGCACGGTTATCTTACCCATGAAATTTGACGTCAAGACCCTCCATGAACTCTTCTATCTAGTATAAGGAGAGTTTCAATATAACATGTTATTATGATGACCCTGAATACGTGTTATGTGTTGTATCCCATCCACCCTCCATCATTTCTAAAATATAAACATGAAGGTAAGACCTTCACTGTTTGAATTGACCCAAACCCTTTCAAAATATGCCACATGATGTATCGACCTAATGACATGAAGCTTGTCTCTAATGAAGCCTCTACTAGTTCCTCATGACCACATCAAAATTACTAGATGACAACTCCTTCAATGATGTCATGAAACTTATTTCACTAGGGAGTATCACCTCCTTCCCTTAATTCCCTTCCTACACCTAAAACATATGGAAGACCTAATAAAAAACTAATTTACAAACCTAATGTTTGAGATATCATCTCCTTTGGTCCACCACATCTTAAAACTAATCTAGTCTACAGAGGGATCGATTGTCCTTCCCCATATCACATTAATCAACATCACAAAAAACCATTCATATCAGATTTAGCCTTCTTATATAACCAAGCCTTCACACAGATGTACCTTCATCATTGTGCCTAGAAAGGATTTGGCCTAGAACGTTATGAACAAGGTATTCATGACCTAATCCTTGATCATTCCCACAAGCCTCATGAGAAATACATGTTAGGTTTTGAAAAACCTTCTTCAGAAACCTCCAAAAACAATACATCTGGATTTTTAACAAAACTAAAATCATCCTCTCCACATTCACATGAGAACCCCCTTGACACAAATGAAACCATTTCTATCCCATCTAACTTTTTTTAGTCAATACGATTACCTTAGGACCACTTACTTATCAAACTAATAATGGTACTAAGACCCTTCCACTCGTATTACCTAAAATGATAGAGGAAGACTCCCCTACCATTGACATCCTTCAATGACATGATGATCAATCTATCCTCTCCTATATGGGGGAAGAGGACCATTACCTTCAAAAGACTTTACCACCTGACACATCCACACTTATTAATGAATCCACTATCGACATTAACATAGGGACTCCACATGATCCTCACATAGTTAAAGTTGGTCCAATCCTTATATTCAAAAGAATTAAAGGACTTCACCACCTTCCTCTCCAAACATAGTCAAGAGTTTGCATGGTCATATAGCAACATTCCAGATATCGACCCTAAAATTTTCATTCACAATATCGTCACCTATCCCAATGTAATCCTGTCAAATAAAAGCTACGTAGGATACATCCTCACATAGCCCTCCTTATCAAAGAAGAGTTACAACACCTTCTCTCTGCTAACTTCATCTTACCCATTGAATATCCACAATGGGTCTCTAATATCGTACCTGTAACTAAAGCCTCTGGAAAGTTACGCATCTACACACACTTTTGAGACCTCAATCTCACTTGTCCCAAAGATGACTTTCCTCTTCCTAACATTGATCAACTCGTTAACCTCACCGCTGGCCATGAAATGCTTTCCCTTGTGGATGGATTCTCTAGCTAAAATCAAATCCTCATTTCTACCAAAGATCAACATAAAACATCCTTCATTACTCCTTGGGAAAATTTTTGCTACCATGTTATTCCCTTTGGACTTAAGAACATAGGGGCCACTTATCAACGTGCTATGACATATATCTCTCATGACCTTATCTCAAAAAATATAGAAGACTATGTTGATGACCTCCTAGGAAAATCTAAGCAATGTAGGGACCATCTCGCTATCCTAGATATTATCTTTTCTTGAATTATCCAGTACTTTCTTCACCTTAACTCTGTTAAGTGTGTATTTGGTGTTCTCACCAGAAAACTCCTAGGGTTCATCATTTCTATCAGGGCATTGAATTAGACCCCACCAAGATCAAATCCATCATCGAGATGCCTCCTCCATCAAACCTCAAACAACTTTGCAACCTTCAAGGTAGACTTCAATCATTCCATCATTTCATCTCACAACTTTCAGATCATTGTCAACCTTTCCACCATCTCCTTCGAAAGGATGTCCACTTCAAATGGGATCATAATTGTCAAAAGGCCTTTGAAGACCTCAAACAATATCTTTTATCACCACCTATGCTTACACCTCCACACAAGGCGGAGCCGTTCTACCTATACATATCCACTACTAACCATGCCCTGGGTGCTATGATAACACATCGAGATGAGAAATGTCGTGAACATGATGTTTTTTATATAAGCCGCACTTTTCACGACTATGAAACCCATTACACTGAAGCAAAAAAGTTGTGTTGTGCCTTGTACTTTCACAACTTCCAAACTCCACCACTATCTACTTAATCATAAAACTTATGTTTTCACCAGTTTCAATCCCCTTAAAACCATGCATTCCAAACCATATCACAGTGATTGTATCACTCGATGGCTTATGCTCATGACTGAGTTTGATCTCGAATTCATCCCACAAAAATCTATTAAAGGAAAATCCATCACCGAAAAACTCGCCAAGTCTCCTCTTCCTAATAATCAATTACCTCATGAATAATTCATTGATGAATCTATCAACACCATCAATCAAGAATACACTCCTATCAAAATGACACTTTTCTTCGATGGATCTAAGTGTTAGCAGGGGGAGGTGTTGGTATCATTATCATACCTCCATGGGGGACTCCTATCCCTCTATCCTTAAAATTAAACTTTGAATGCACTAATAACATGGCCAAATATGAAGCTCTCATCATGGGCCTCCAAACTGTTATCATGCTTGGTGTTCAAATCTTGGATATCTATGGAGACTCTCAACTCGTCATCAACCAAATCAAAGGAATTTATCAATGCAAAAACAAAATTCTACAAAAATATAAAACCATTGTTGAATTCCTCTTAGAAGCCTTTGATCATTACACCATCCAAATAGTTCCATGATCTTCTAATAAATTCATAGACACCATGGCTTCTCTTGCATCACTCATCCCCTATCAACTTGACGATTCCAAATTATTCATTGTTGTGCATAGACTTGATCAACCATCCCACACCAATGAACTCCCTTCTATCAATCTCATCGAAGACAATCAAACAAACCTCTGGTACACTCAAACTTATGATTATCTCTCAGAATCTAAAATTCCCTCTGACCTATCTAAAAATGCTAAATGATATTTTCTTCAACATGCTACCTGATATGTCATCATAGGTGGTGTTCTCTACAAATGTGGATTTGATGGACCTCTTTTTACGATGTCTCAAATCTCATGAATCCACTAAAGCTATCCAAGAAGTCCATGAGGACATATGTGGTGGACACTTTAATGGTATGGCTGTCACTAAACATGTCCTATGGATGGGCTATCACTGGCCTACTCTCAATCAAGATTATTATGCATATGTCAAGAAATGTGTTAAATTCCAACAAGGTTCCAATCTCACTCACATTCCTAGTCAAGCTCTACAGCCCGTTCAAGATTTATGGCCCTTCTCAAATGAGGAATTGACCTCACTAGTCTCATCAACCCTCATTCATCACAAAAACACCACTATATCATCATAGCTACTAAATATTTCACTAAATGGGTAGAGGCTATTCCCTTGGTCTCTACTAAAGCTAATAAAATTGTCAACTTCATCTATCAACATATCATATGTTGCTTTGACATCCCTCACAAACTTATCACTGATAATGGAAAATATTTCAAAAACAAGGAAGTTAAGAAATTATGTGACACTTTCAACATCAAACTAATATTTTCATCCCCTTATTATCCACAAGAAAATGGACAAGTAAAAGCTTCTAACAAAACACTCAAAAAAATCCTCATGAAAACTGTCAACCAAGCAGGTAGGAATTAACATCTCCAAATCCATTTTCTCTCTGGGCTTATCGAACTAGCATTTGTACTCCTACAGGTGATACCCTTTTCTTTAGTCAATGGATCTAAGGTGGTCCTACCCCTTTAAAGTTCAAATCCCATCTCTCTGTATCCCTTAAAGACTTCATCTCTGATGAGGATTATCATCAAGAACATTTAGCACAACTTGAGTTGTTAGATGAACGTCACCTAACATCTCTTGAACATCATCATGTTTATCAAGAACATATCAAATGAGCATATAAAAAACATGTCAAAAAACATGACTTCAACATTGGTGATCTTGTCCTAAAATAAAATCAAAATGTCACTACTCTAGAAAGGAGTAAATGTGGAAAGTTTTCCCCTAACTGGATCGGTCCATATGTCATCACTCACAAATATGGGTCGGGAGCCTATCATTTAGCCTCCCTTGATGGTACACCTGAAAAGGAACCTTTGAATGCCTTGCACTTGTAGCATTTCTACTATTAACATATCTACCATCATGACATTAGTCACATTGAATATCTTATTCCACCACTAACCTATCATTCACCATCATAATGATTTGGAAGCATGTGGTCTACCATCACTACCTTATAATTAAGACCTTAAAGATGAACACCACGGCTCTGTTCATCACATATTTCACATGGAAAATTTCCTCATTAGAAGGAACCCCGCAATCATTTCATCCTCTTACCTTTTTTCTACTGACTGAAAACATGTTATGGGGTATAGTTGTGTAGTATGTACACATGTTTTTCCCCTCCTCAAAATGGTCTACTAGGCCTGCCCTCAGCATAAAAAAATAAATCAGGAATATCTATAGATGCAAATTATCAAAAATATAGACTGATCCCTTGAAGGACAACTATTAAATCATATTGTCAAAAACAGACTGATCCCTTGAAGGACAACTGCCTATCAAAAATATAGACCGATCCCTCGAAGGATGACTAGTCAAGATCAAAAATCACTCCTCAAAATCAAAATTGTAGACCACTCCCTTCAAAAGGATGGCTACCCATATCATTATAAAAAGGCTTCCCACATCAATCAACCTTCAAAAATTTAAAAAAATCAAAAGCATCCTAGGAAAGCTTCCCACATCGATCAACTTTCCCATAAAAAAAAACTTCCCGCATTGATCAATTTGTGTCAATAAAATATAGCTAGGGCATGAGCCTATAAAACCATCAAAAGGAGAACCTACTCTCTTTTACAAACTACATATGTCAACCCTTCCCATGTTCTAGGAAGGTATACAAACTCACTTCCATCCATATCTAAGGTCCTACATGTGACTACTTATTGTTAGTTATGTGTTAAATTTTGTTACAAGGCCGCAAAGTGCATTTTCATCATTTTACCATCATGTTACATATGCATAAAATTCATTCTAAAAGCAAATGATTCACATTTTATTCCCAACCATGATTAAAGTACATTTTGGAATACATATATCAAACACCATTATATTGGAAGTCACATCATATCAACATCAAAATTAACATATCATGTATCAAATTAACATCCATACTTATCAAAAAACATCAAATATATCTAAAACTCAACATATCATATATCAAAATCAACATCAATATATCTAAAAAAAATCACTTCAAACATCACATCTAAACATATGGGATATATCTAAAACTATCTCAACATCACATCGTGAATATTAACATAAAAATAACTCAGCTAACACATGAATCTCATAACATATAAAACCCACATATTGATATGAAAACGGTTTTCACCCCCTTGGTACTATTATTAATTTTTTTGGATCCTTAAATTTTCTGATTTCAAATTGATCAAGAGTGTTTAAGGAGTCCCTTTTTGGGTGTTTTGAAACCCCAATTTTCCTATTTCCTCTCAACGATCAATTTACCATTTTTATTCAACTTTCGTGCTTAAATGAAAATATTACAAATCCTTTTACAAATTTGATCACAAGATGACATTCATCATGCATTCAATTCGATATTATAATCCAAAACTTATTATGATTTTCTTTTTCTATTGTGGATATTTGATAGTCATTTTTTCACTTAATCCATTTTAAAACAATTCATTTCTTTACTTAATCAATTTAAGAAATTTCTTATACTGAATTTTTATCTGATCAAAATCTTCAAAAACTGAAAACAAAATCCATAACACTTGATAAAGGAGTTCATCCCTGATGGGATACATCTCTGGATTCATGTAATCGTGAATTGATCTATTTAATGTCAAATGAAGTATGATTTATCACCTTCACAAATTGACTAATATATCATTATACCTGTGATTAGAACTTAAACAGATGTTCAGACTCTGATTTCCTATCAGACATCATCTACAACCTCTCCATAGTGTCCTTTCTATGAAATTATGTCCAAAATAACTACAAAAGAAAATATATGAAACTTCATGAAGAAATAAGAACATCACTATATTTTTTTCTTAACTCTGAGTAATTTTTCTTTTTACACTGAGTTCTCAAACTTCCTCTAAGTGCATCAAATTCTCAGATATGTGTAAATTGGTATTTCACTCCTATGCACAGTCTACAAAAAAGTCTTTATAAATATAATAAAGCTCCTTTTGATTAATGCTGAGCCCTCATGGCTTAACGGTTAGATCATCATTTTACACCCGAATGGTGCTGGGGTCGAATCCCCCTTCCTTCTCTTTTGCTGGCGGTTTGAATTTGAGTGGGGGGTATATCCCACATTCCCTGTGTAGATGGAGGTTGGGATATTTAATATTAGGGAGCCCGACCTATTTCTACATGGCTTCGGCCAAGTTTTCAACCATTTTTCCCCGTAGTGTACATGTGGCATCGGTTGGTTGGTTCACTCAACAGTTTTGTGGTGCTACGTTGGATATAGCTGGGGTTATTGTGTTGTGCTTGGGTGCTATAGACTCACCACGTAGGATGTTGTTACCTTGTGTGGACCACCACGTATATGGCATGCCTTGCTCGTCTGAACTGCACATGGATTGGGTTGAGTTGTGGGTAATCCCGTCAAGTTATATGGTCCTGCAGATCAGATGTTACCAAGTATAAATTTGACCGAGTTGATAAGTCTGAACAATGTGCTCACTGAGCTATAAGGAGTTTTCACTGATCCTTAAGGGGATGAAAAAATTAACTCAGTGGGGATTTGACCACCTCACCGAGCTGGTAAATAGCTCAGGTGAGCTATCTAAGTACAATGCAATACAATTCAAACTTGCATTATAATAATTTAACCCTACAATTTAAAATCCCACATGCTAGGGATATAGAAATAATGTGGCATATATATGAAATATCAATAAAATGATATAATGATATAATGATATAAAGAGTGTGTTGAACCTAGCTGAGGGCCCCTAACCAAAAAAAAGTGGCCCCAAATCTCACTGTGGCTATGTAACACTCCCTATACTCATTGATTTGATTTGCTGAGATGATTAATGCTTACTAGCTCAATGGTCCATATAACGAGGAACAACATGGAGGCACTTTGTAACCAAGCACTTGTAGTATCTCATCTCCTCTCCGAATGCTCTATACTGCTCAACGATCATAAAACTAGGAGGCCCCATCTGTTCTCTTGCCATTGGCACTCCTCCTACAGGAACTACTCCCTACTCCACACCAGGCCTTACTCCCTGGCCGCACTACCATCTACCTCCAATGTTGTACCCACCTCTCCATACTTCACCTGCAACGCCTCCCTCTACCATCGACATCTATCTCATTGTTGTAAATATGTATCTCACTCTGCACGGATCTTCTCTACCTCTTGTTATAGCCTATCACACTATGGACGGGTGGTGTCACACTCTATTATCATTATATCCCTCTCCACCTATAAATCCTCATAAGTAGCTTATATCCTGGCTTCTCGTCCCCATCGTCACCCTCCTTCTCCTCCTCTCCACCACTATGCTGCCTCTTACCCACCCTATGTCCACAAGCAGCCCACTTCGGTGCCCACCAAGCCATGAAACCATCATCTACCCCTACATCATCCTCCTCAATCTCCTCAAGCTCTCTTACCTCTTTAGCTAGCCCCACTGCATCCACCATTTGTGTAGGTAAGTCACTCTTAGAGTCATCACGTTGATATAATATTGGCTCATGTGGAATCTAAGGGAACCCAAACATTCGGTGCACTCGAGGAAACTATACGACATCTATCATGTCCAATCTCCGCCCCCACACCCACATCACCCTCCTTAGCCATGCCAACTATACATCCATCCCTAGCCATGTTGGGTATCTCCAATATGACCTCCATATTACATCATCTATAGATAAGCCCTGTAGTATGTTAGCATGGTATGTCTAGTCTCTCTCAACCCCATCATCTCTCAACTAATCAAACTGCCATCTAAAAAGTAAAACTACATACTTGGCTAGGTCACCTTCTCTCCATGGAATCCCTGGTGGCATCACAACAATAATGTACTCATATACTCAACAATGTAATAAAAACCCCACATCCAATCCAAATCTATGTCCACTGACCACCAGGGATTCCACATCCAAAGCTCGTGGTAAACCTGAACCAATAGTGCACAAGCCCAGGTATATATTGTTTTGTGTTCCACGATCTCAACAACGACAACCAAAAGTGTCCAAGTGAACCTACCACCCCAAAATATGGTATTTCATAACATGATATCACCAACATAATAATCAACATTAGTCGGTTACCCGAAACATTTGCATCATAGTAGGACTCAATATAGAACCCCCCTACTGCGTATCCTCTCTCCCCATTGTCGTCACCATATAATTGCCTCATTGTGTCTAGGTGGGCCTCTTAGATTATTGGCACTACCATCTCACCATGAATAGGTAATATAAGGATCCTGTATACATCCTCCAAAATTTACTTTCTTATGAGATGGTAGAGAAGTTGGATCTGAAAAAAACAATGCACCCTAATCCTTATCAAGTATCTTGGATGTAGAAAGCTCATCATGTCTTGGTTAGGGAACAATGCCAAATATAATTTCAGATTGGGAGATATAGATATAAGGTATGTAATTGTCATCTCCCCAATCAGGAACTAAAATGTCCCAGTGATAGGATCCAATCTATCTATCAATGCTATCATCAACCTCATGTCTCAAGGAATCCACTGGTAATGAAAAAATACTCCAATTCCACCATCTGCTACATAATCTCAATCAACATCAGTCACATCAAAGTGAATCTTGTCAAACATCTCATGAACCCTATCTTGAAGATAGATAGTCTCTCTCGCCTACAAACACACAAAAAATACATCAATTAACAACTTTACACAAAATCACATTAATCGTCGCCGATTGCTCATCAACGATGACTGATTTAACATAATCATTGACAACCCACCTAATCACTGTCGATCTGGCATTCTAACCCCAAATTTTTGAAAACAGTCCTTAACAAAAAAAATAGAATTATTATCTTCACAAGACTTCTCAAAATAAGTACAGGAGGGGAAGAAGAAGAAATGTACTTACCCCTCTCTTGCAACTCTGCTTCTTCCTACCATTGCCGCTAGCCTCCATCTGCTCAAAAAACTCAAAAAGATGACGAAAATCTAAATCTCTCAAATCACCTTGGTTCAATTCATGGACAAGTATTATTATGGAATCCATTTTCATAATTTAGAGGAAATTTGTAGAGTTCATTGTCCTCAACATAGGATGTGTAGAGTATGTATAATTTCTCATAGATATGATTATATCCATGGATTTGGCTATACCATTATTCACAAGAAAAATCTTGAAGTCACCTTTGTCTTTCCAAACTTGTCTTTGAGTAAGTGATAGCATAGTGAGGGCATGTATGGAGCAAGCTGGGTTCTCAATACTGATTATTCATTGTAATTTTTAAATTTTGTGGCCATGGATATGAGATGTTGCCTCACTATGATTAAGATGTATGGAGAGTAATATTTTCCAAACACTTGTAAATTAAATGATGAGAGTATGAGTTCATTTTAATTAGAGGATACAAGTTTTTTGGTTGAGACCCTACCCAGTTATAAGGAGACCATAGCCTAAATATACAATAAATTCCATAAAGGGCCAAAACAAGGTTGAGTCCAATGCTCAGTCAACAAACCATCAAAAAATAATCAGTAACACATCAAAAACACTAACACAAATGTCAACAAGAACATAGTAGAGACACAACAAAAACCCAAAAAATCTGTTTACTCCATAGATGAAGAGACCAAACAAAACTATTTCATGATCTTCTAAAAAATCTTCTTGACATTTTCCAACCCTCAACCTTGATGTCTTCGCAACAACCTTATTTAGACATTATTTATCCCAGTCTACATACTACTATTTAAGAAGGTTCTTGAGTGAAGAAAGTACTAATTAACCCCTATATATTTGGTCATCTTGTTTTATTTTATTTTGTCATTACTGGACCTCTTGCACCCATATGCCAAGAGTTTCAAGAAATTTCATGTCATTTTAGCCTCAATTGGGGCACCCAGATTAGTAGTTTTGGGCACCCTAGGGTTGGGGTCCCACTAAGGGAACCCCAATCCTTTTGCACTTTCCCACCACTTTTTGGGCTCTTTCTAGCCGTTTTACATCTTTATCTTTCTTGTGGTGGCCTTTTCGGGGTTAATTATGAAATTAGATCAAGAGAACCCTATAAATATAAAGTTATGAGACCATAATGAGGGACCTAACATCACTTACTATTATCACTCCATCTAGAGTTGCATCCATCTATTGCATTGGAGATCACTTGCATCCACATAGCTCCATCATCAAGGCACAAGGTTAGGTAATCTACCTCACACTTCATAGGGGGAGGGATTCTCTTCTATTCCATGCACACATTCTATTACATTTTCTACAGTTTAGTTATTGCTTGCTACTTCACAAAGTGTGATTGGACACAAGAACAACCAAAGGGCATGTTCACACATGCTTTGCACATAGAACTGCATTGGGTCTAAATGTAGTACAATGCTTAGTTAGTAAGTCCACCATTGTGGTAGCTGAGAGGTAGTTGACCCCTTCATATGCAATTTTATTTTTTAGGGTTTTGATACTTGTTTTGGGGTCTTGTAGGTCTTTTATTCATCTTGGAGTATTGGTGACAGCCTGCACTCAAGACAACTGAAGTTGATGTGACAAAAGCGAGGGTTTTGGATCACCTTCTTGACCTGTAAAAATCTAGTTTAAGAGATTTAACACAGACTAGGGTGCCTAATTACAAAGAAGGTATGTAAACCTACAGGGTGCCCCAGTCCTCTCCAGGTGCCCTCAGAGTTAGAGAAATTTCTAGATCCAATATTTTCAGGACTTCTGCATAGTCGTTCCTACTTCCTAAATTTTCCAGCTCACATCTGTGACATGAGTCCTGACATTTGTATCAAATCATCTGAGTTCTTTCCTCTTCCTTTCTTACACATTAGGGATAACATTTACTTTTTCATAGTTAGCTTACTTTCATACTTATTTACTACATTTATTTACTTTATTTACAGTTGTTCATAACTTAGATTAACTATCCCCACATTACATAGTTATTCCATTTTGAGTTAATCATTTTCAAACTTAGACACAGTTATTGACTTTTTGTTAGAAAATTCCAAGTTAGAATAAGACCTCTAGGAAATACCATGATCTCTCTATCTCTCATCATGAAGTCACTCTTGCCCCATATCATCTTATCATATGTAGTTTAATGATTATCTCTTGGATTAATTCTCAATATTTCATCATCCTTTTATCTTTTCCATAGTGTCTCTTGACCTTTTGAATTTATTTCTATCACTTGTCTCCTTGGTTTTCTTATTCTTCCTTTGTTCAATCATTTAACACTCACATGTACTGCTTATTTTACATCATTAGACATTTAGAAACTGATCAAGGCATGATTAATACCACATATTTCTACATTATCACATCATCATTCAGAGCTTAAACAATCTAGTTCATTGGATATGATACTAGCTTCATAATCTTCTTTAGATATCAAGGGATCATCTTCACCTAGTTTATCAATTCAAACCTTTATATACATTATCAAATTCATATACAAATTTTAAGAACTCCTGAATATATATTATATATTCGCATATAATCCCTCAAGATCTTTAATTTCTATTATGTATTTCAACATATCACTAGTCTATCTCTATCCATTTCCTCCTAGTAGGATGTTTTTTTGGAGCCTCATACATTGTTAAATATCTTGCTCAAGATGCAATATTTCTTAATGCTTTCAACTCATTTCCCATAATCATTTTATAAAATACATATTTACTCGAATTTAATCAAACAATGCATTATGTTTTATCACATTAACATTCATCATGTACAAAAATTACCTTTTCTCTGTGCTTAATCATGGATCTACAATTATGATATGTATCTTATATCAGTTATTAATGATTCTGTCAATCTTTCCACTTTAAATTAAATTATACATGAAAAGTTTCAATAACCCTTTCTTAAGGTATAAGATGATACCCATCTCTCTAAGATGAAAATTAATTCACTTTGCAGCAACCTCAGACTTGTCAAGAATACATTCATAACGAAAATCTCATTGATCATTTTCAGGGAATCACCTTGTGATAATCTTAGACATATGTAAAATTCTATTTTCCCACTATAGGTCCCAATTTAACCTTAAGTAATAAAAAACAAGTTAGGCCACTCAGTTGAATCATTCACCCTTGTTGTAGAACTCATTTCCTTGTAAATAACTTCTAACTAGGTTAATGTACCTAATATCATCTGTTAGGATATATTGTGTTTTCCTATCTAAAGTTTATTTTGAATGCAAAAGTAGATTTAATATTCCATTTAACTACAATATAATTCACAAATTATAAATTCTTTATATTACAGGTTCTTGATATTTAGTTACAATATTTACAACTACAGTGACATTTTCAATATGACCACAAGACAATAAGATAATTCAAATATGTATTACCCTAAGTGAGAAGATAGAGAGAAAAAATTGCTTACCATCAATACCATAATTTCTTGTCTCCTTCCTATGGATAGATCTATAAATTCATGCCTTTACACTATATTTTTGAGACCTTCATAAGTCCAGGCACTGTAATGTGTCTTTATACAATTGTTCCATAAGTTTCAAACTAATACCTGGATTTCTAAGGGTGCTTAGGATTAAAACTTTTGGTATTACCATGTCTGACAAATGATGAATATCAAAGGTTGGAAATACACCATTGTTGTCAACTTATGTTTCACCTTCGTTGATTTCATATTTGATCAACATGTATGTCGCTACCTTGATCATCTTTTTATACCTATAATTTACAAAAACTTCAAATTTTCTCCTAAAAACAACATTCAAAACACATCAAATCCTAAATGTAAAGATTAATATGGGGACCTTCAGAATGACCCTTTCAATCACCCATGAGTGAACTTACAACCTTAGCTTACACTACATCTCATGCATACCACCATAATAGTTCAAGCTTGTGTGTGTGAGAAATCATGCTTCTAGGAAGTCCTTGTGCAAGTTGCACTTGATAAAATACTAGATGTTCAATGTAAATAGATGTGTTTGATGGAATCTCAATTTTGGAATTTCCTATCCAAGTGTATATCAGAATAAAAGTCCCTTGTCCACTTTATGATTTTATCCATATCTAGATGGATGCCTTTACATGACTAACCAACAATAAATTACTTTGGATCAAGACTTATGTGATGATTAGATTTTACTCCACTTGAGGTCCTTTATGATGGTCACATATCTTTCAAATTTATATGATTCCTTCCATTTTTTCAAATTTCATAACAATTGACAATTTCAAATTTTATGATCCATAAGAACCTTGTAAAAATCAAAAGATAAAAGATGACAAAATGTCCGTAAGGGATCACAAATTTTAGTAAAAAAAGGCTTGGGGACTCCATAATAACTAAGGGCCCTTCTTGGTTTATTCACTTAGGCTTTTTGCATCTGGTGTCCAAGCCAATCAAAGATAACAAAGTAATTATTCACTTTAAGGTGTGTGATACCAATTAGAAAATCCTTGAATTTAATTCTTCTCAAAAGAGGCCTTGTTTGATTTCTGTCATCTTTCTTTCTTTTTTGTCTCACTTATTGGCAATATGTATTTTCCATAGTCATCTTTTAAGAACCTAGAAATGTACCTAAAGTTGTTTTTAGTTCAATTTACAACTTTACCCCCACATTTATGGTTGAGTGAATACTTGATCCTAATTCATGCAGACATTTGAGTGCATCTTTTATCATGGTCTACAATTTGTTAGGTTCAAAATATTATTATCCTGGGAAATATTAATTATGCATTAGTTAATTATTATTAACCTTAATTTTATTAATTAAATTTAATAGGTTATATGGTTATATTCTTAATAACCATATAATTGTCTTTTATTCAAACATACGGATGTTGTTATATTGTTTTAACAATATATTGTTTTTTATTTAATTGTGCTTCCCGGATGTTTTTGGAAGCTTGTATAAGTTTTATTGGTTGCACCTGTGCAACATTTATTCTATCTTGTATTTGGCTATGCAATATCTATAAATATTGCATCATTCTCCATTGTATTTTTGATTGATTGAATTAATAAATTCATATCAGGCTTTCCGTCCCTGTTTATCAATTACATTTGGTACCAGAGTGAGAATTTGGACCTGTAAGGTTGGAGAAGGTTGCAGAGAGAAGGAGGAATTTTGGAGAAGAAATCTGCAGCACAGGAGAGCCAGTGTTGCCTCCAACAGCTTCCCAGCCCCATCCCTGCCTCCCCCACATCCTCCTGTTCATTTCCAGGTGTTTGGAAGGCAATTATTTTTTGCCTTGGTGCCCCCTGCACCAGGCAAAATTTTCTCCCTGGAAGTTATTGATTTTAGTTTAAAAATCCATCAATCAGTTTTATAAAATAATATTTGGTTTTATTATAAGGGGTTTTAGCAGGTTAAATTATTTGGTTGGAAAGTGTTCCTCATAAATTGCATTTGCTCCTCAAGTTAGAGCTTTGAATCAAGTTGAGCACCTACACAATGAGCTATTCTCCCAGTTAGGCATTCTCGTGAGTTTATTTTTAATATTAATAAATTAATCTAAGCTGAGTCCCATTCATTGGTGATTGTTTGGCAATAACAACACACATTGGAGAAAATTAAACTCAACAAAATTGAAGATCCCTGAACCTATCATTTCACCTGGGAAAGTTCAAATTAAAAGCCTTGTTAGCCTTTGCAATTGGACACCAAGTTCCATATAGAGCCGAGCTCTACATTTGACAAAGAACTAACAAACATGTTTTGTTTCAGCCCCAGTTCCAAGAAAAAACAACCCCCCCTGAGACTGTAAAGACCTCAAACATTGATAAACAACCAAGATCCTCATAAACAAAGTCAAAAAATCAATCATTTGTCACAAATTAAAACTTGAACCTAGTGTCAAAAAGTCGAGCTAACAAAATTAATGTGGAACCTACTGAGATCCAAGAGGTCAGTAATCTTCTCCAATCCCTGTAAAAATACCTGAAGACCTGCACAAGCATCCACAGCAAAAAACAGTGAAAGCAAAAAAAAAGTGGCATATCAAAAACAATTGGTAAAGAAATAAAAGCTCAAAAAAAAGGCAGACCAGTGAACAAAAAGGGTGAAATTAAATCAAAATGGCGGCTATTACCTTGCATACAAATCAAATCAGAAGATAAGCAATAAAGGCATCCTCAGATCCAACATGATTCAAAGACCCTAAATAATCTGCCTCTCCCACCAGCCATTTCCATGTGCCAATCTCTGTCATGCCACGTTTTTATAAAAGGTTAGTCACTTTTTTGCATCTTATTTAAATACAAGTTTGTTCATTTCATATCATAAGCACTCATAGAGTCCAAGTTGGTTAGTGGAAAGACTTAGAAGTGGGAGGTTTGCATGGTTCAAACCCCACCCCCAACTTGTTTTTTAAAACAATTTGAAATTTGGAGGCAAATTTGGAAAAACGCCAAATTTAGAGGTGAATTTGGTAGCCAAAAACCATCTCTAAATTTAGTTATACACTAAAAGGTCTTCTAAAATTTAGCGAGAAAATCCCTAATTTAGGGTAAAAAAATATTTTTCCTCCTAATAGGCCTGTTTTTTCATTCTAGGCAATTTTTTCCAAAGGGGAGACCTATCTAAAAATTGCATTTTCAGCTACTTTTTTGCAATTATTAGCATTTTGGGTCATTTTGGGCTCGGAGGCCACCAGGGCCCGCAAAACAAAAAAATTTTTTTCCTGCCATTCAATTTTTCCAGATTTTTGAATGTAATTGTATGCTTCAGTATATTGTACTAATTTACAGGTTGCCATAGTCAACTGTAAACATTGTAACTACTCATAAACTGGTAGAATTGTAATAAAATAAAATAAAATTTTGGTTCTGTAACACTCACGAGATCCTAGATCTCATTCGCAGCGTTTGGTATATACGGTGCCTCTAGGAAGCGCTTACGGGTAAAGCCATCGTGACTACTACTACACTTAACACCTAATATAGCTGCAACAACGTCATCTGGGCATCGACCCTTTAAATCGATGGGGAGTAATAAGGTCACAGTGCACACACTATGAGCCATCCCATCTGTCTGTGAATGATTGCACGACATAAATCCAGACTGAGAAATTATCCAAGTATATAGCGAAGTTACACATGCGTATGAGGATATTTCTTTGAGCCGGTGTCAATAATCACACAGACCCCTTTCAGTACTGTCTTGGTACCATGTATTGAATTCTTTCACGTACGTTAATGCCTCTTTCATGTACCACCGGGTATATAGAAAGGGTGAGCTTCTTCCACATACCGACGGGTATATCGGAAGGGCGTGTATATAGAAAGGTTCGG
The DNA here is from genome assembly GCA_019776745.2 of Taxus chinensis. Lineage (NCBI taxonomy): Eukaryota > Viridiplantae > Streptophyta > Pinopsida > Cupressales > Taxaceae > Taxus > Taxus chinensis. The sequence goes on from CM034157.1 coordinate 162,957,590, forward strand.
TATATCAGACTGACGGTATATAGATTGGGAGACCTTATACCTGGAGTGATAAGAGCCAAACCCTGTCAGTGATTTCTACAAAATGGGCACCAATGCCCCCAAATTTTTTCTTCTGGATTCACAACTACTCAGAGGAAATAACTATGCTACATGGAAGACAAAAATCAAGACACAACTTGAGTTTGAAGAGATCTGGCCTGTTGTGAATGGTACTCTGACCAGATCAACTACTGATACAACACAACAATGACAGTTTGATAAAGCAGATCAGAAGGCCAAACTCATCATCTTGTTTGGAGTGTCTGATGATGTGCAACCCCACATTCGAGATGCCAAAACAGCCAAAGAAGTGTGGGATAAATTGAGCACAGTATATGAGGCCAAGAACAAGAATGTCATACTAAATTTGTAGAGTCAGTTACACACACTAAAGTTCAAACAGAATGAGAAAATTGAAGCTTTCTTAAGAAGAGTTGCAGAATTGAGGGCTTCACTTCTAGCCCTAGGAGAAGTGGTCACAAATGATGCTCTTGTTCACATTGTTCTGAGAGCACTCCCCTCTTCTTACCGTATTTTTGTAACAACACTAAACGTGTCAGATACGACAGTTAGTTTTGACAAGTTGGTAAACCTACTGCAACAAGAGGAAGCAATGCACAATAAGGATGATGAAGAGGAGCAGGCACTTTCTTCACATCAAAAATGGAAAGGAAAAGGTAAAGGAAAACCTAATTCCTATCAAAAGTCCCAACATCAGAATCAGTATCATGGGGACAAACAATAGAAGAAGCAATGTCCAATTTGCAAAAGAGGACATGACTTAAAATATTGTTGGTATAATACTTATAAGAAAGGTTCATCAAGTAACTCTGGACCTCAACAACAACAATCTCACAAGGGACATTCAAACTACAATCAAGGGCAGAAAAAGGGGAACTGGAAAAGAAGACCCCATCAGCAAGGAAATATTGTTGAGCAAGAAGAACATTCAGATAATGAAGACTTCTTGTTCACTGCTCGATCAAGTGAACCATCCACGTCATCTAGTGATGTCTGGTATGTTGATTCGGGAGCCACTCGACACATGACCAGCCACAGAGACTGGTTTACTTCAATGAGGGACACGCCATCGAAAAATCATGTTTCATTGGGAGATGATTCTTCATATACAGTTCAGGGGATTGGGAACATTTCTCTACCCCTTGGTTCACGCAACTGTAGACTATCAGATGTCTTATATGTCCCTGGGTTGACAAAGAATCTTCTTTCAGTCAGTCAACTCCTAGATCACAACTTAAAAATTGACTTTGATAGTCATTCCGGCAAGAAAATGTGTTTGATTCGAGATAAATCATGAGGCTCGAAAATAGTTGCAAAAGCCTCCAATGTGGGACGCATGTTCCAACTTGATTTTTTCCACAGAGATGATCAGGCACTTGTGGCTAAGAACTCTACCTCAACACAGTTGTGGCATCGGAGACTTGGTCATGTAAGTTTCAAGTATCTCCAGACACTTTGCCGGTGTAATATGGTACATGGGCTACCATCTCTTCAGAAGGATACAAACAAGTGTCCTCACTTCCTAGCAGGAAAACAACACAGAGCTTCATTCCAGAAGAGTAATTTTCGAGCTCATGGTAAGCTTGATCTGGTTCATACTGATCTTTATGGTCCGATGCAACCGAGTCATTCTAGGTTCAGTACTTCATGCTTTGTGTTGATGACTATTCAAGAAAAATGTGGATTTTTTGTCTTCGCAAGAAAAGTGAAGCTTTTGAAACTTTCAATAAGTTCAAAGTAGCAGTTGAGAAAGAAACTAGTCATCACATCAGAACTCTCCACTCAGATCGAGGGGGGGAATTCACAAGTAATGAGTTCAAAGACTACCTACAAACTCATGAGATTCATCAACAAATGCCTCCTCCACACACACCACAGCAAAATGGTGTTGTTGAGAGAAGAAATCATACTATCATGGAAATGGTGCGATGCATGATCGATGATTCTAGACTTGCAAAGACATTTTGGGTAGAAGCAGCAAAGACAACAGTGTATTTGTTGAACAGAGTGCCCACAGTTGCTCTTGATGGAGTAACACCACAAGAAGCATGGTCAAAGTGGAAACCATCTATTGCACACCTTAGAGTATTCGGGTGCAAAGCAAGCATGCACATACCCAAGCAAAATAGAAATAAATTGGACATGAAGTCACAAAAAACTCATCTTCATTAGGTACAGTGAAGAGACTTTTAGGTACAGATTGATGGATCTAAAGACTAGAAAAGTCTACACCAGCAGAGATGTTGAGTTTTTGAGAAGAAGGAAGTAGAGACTCCTCCTCCAGACTCACAAGATGTAGATTTTTCACCTAGTTGTAAAAATTGAAGTTGATGTTCCCTCAGATGATAACAGTGACGATGGGGATGATGGTGTTGATTAGATAGAACCACGACCCACGGGAACAGTTCAGCGTATGCCCAAGTGGTGTACTAGCACATTACGAGATGCAAGAATGGATGCTCCACCTGGATACATCCACCCCTGGACCACGGACTCGTAGTAAAGCAAGAGAAGAAGTTAACTTTGCTTTGATGAGTAGAGTTATTGAATCTGATGAGCCCTCTATAGTCCAGGAAGCCCTACAGTCAAAAGCTTGGAAAGATGCCATGGATTCTGAATATCAATCAGTGATGAAAAATAACACTTGGCAGCTTGTTGATCTTCCACCAGGGAAGAAACCCATTGGATGCAGATGGATATTCAAAACAAAGTACAAAGCAAATGGGACAGTGGACAAGTATAAAGCAAGACTTGTAGCAAAGGGGTATGCACAAAAAGAAGGCATTGACTATGAGGAGACATTTTCTCCCACAACTAAGATCAAAATGATCAGGATGATCTTTGCTCTAGCTGCACAGTTTGGTTGGAAAGTCCACCAGATGGACGTAAAAAGTGCCTTCCTAAATGGAGATTTACAAGAAGAAGTCTACATGACTCAACCTGAGGGATATGTTGTACCTGGTCAAGAAGCAAAGGTATGCAAACTCAGGAAATCTCTGTATGGCCTCAAACAGGCACCCCGGGCATGGTACATCAAGATTGATGAGCATCTCGTACAACATGGATTTGTTAGAAATCCATACGATCCCAATCTCTACCTCAAAAAGCAAGGGGGGAGATTGTGATTGTTTTGTCTATGTCGATGATCTAGTCATCACTGGAAGTTCAGTGAGGATGATCGATGCAATGAAGAAAGATCTTAATCGATCGTTCGACATGACCAGATCTCGGGCTGATGCATTATTGTCTTGGATTGGAAGTATGGCAGAAAGAGAATCACATTTTTGTTTCTCAGATGAAATATACCAAGACAATGCTCGAGAAATTTAGGATGATGGATTGCACACCAATTGCTACACCTATGGAGAACAGATTGCAGTTATCTCGTTCAGATCCATCTCCTGAGGTAAGTGCCACTCTCTATCGGCAGTTGATTAGGAGTCTCATTTACCTGACCTACACTAGACCAGATATCAGCTTTCAGATCATGTAGGTAACATTGATGATAGAAAATCCACTTCTAGATTTTTATTCTTTATGGGATCTGGACCAATATCATGGGGAAGAAAGAAACAACACTTCTTTTCTCACTCTTCCACAGAAGTAAAAGTATCATTCTACAGGAGAAGCTGTCTTTGAAGTGATTTGGGTACGTCACATACTAGAAGGACTTGGAATACCACAGGACAAACCAACCACCATGTATGTTGACAATGAAGGTGTCTACTCAAACTTGTTTGCAATCTAGTTTTTCATGAGAGGACAAAGCACATTGAGTTTTAGGTTCATTTCATATGTGAAGCAGGTGTTGAAGCACAAAATTCAGCTTCAATTTTATCCAACTTCTAAACAACGTGTAGGATATTTTCATGAAGTCACTTACACGTGACAAGTTTGAGTTGTTCAAGAGAGTTCCTCTCCTCATCTCTTCAGATAATGCACAATTAAAGGGGGGAATGTTAAAAAACCAATAATGCTCTCTATTATTCATATCAAAGGATTGCATATATGAATGTTAGGATAAAGTATGCATTATCCTAATTAATTATAGGGAGGTAGTATCAACAACATTTACCTCAAATCTCTCTCTCAACAATTAAATAATAATGAGTTATTGAAACTAAACCATATTTTGTTATGTATTGTTATATGAGTTGTTTAATAAGCCATATTTGTCTTTCATATTATGTTGTTATATTGTTTTAAACAATATATATGTTACCTCTAATTCAATTGTTAAATCATTCCCAGATGTAATGGATTACTAATCTGATTGATGTACTAACATGTCCCCCCCTTAGTTACAACTTATATTTTGTTTGAATTCAGTTTTACAATACACTATAAGTATCTGCAGCACTGCCGCCTGTGTAAACGGTCATGATCTGGATGGTTTAATAAAATATTATCAGGCTTCTGCAACCAACTGTTACTCAATCTACAAATATGGATGCGTGATTTATAGGACAACCAATAACCATTGGATAACTTTCCAATAGGTCAGCCAACAAGTATTCAACATTATGGTTATTACCAATGGACATGAAATCTTTTGATTCCTTGCTGGACAACTAGTATACTATATAAAGATGCTACTATTAAGCCAAAGAAGTCACTTAATCTGTGGAGCACTATGTTATGTTTCCACCAGGGAATTATGTAGGAAATATCACTCACTTATTATTGGTATAGAAGGTTATAAATCCTTACATTGATCCATGTTAGTATCCCCTCAATGTGAACGATTCCCAATCTCTATTTTCAAAAACCAAGGGGGGGAGCACCTGAAAATTGTTGTTGCCTTCATGCATACGATCTAGTCATCTAAACACCAAATAGTTCAAGTGAGGATGATTCCTGTAAAAGAAAGCAAACCTTAATCGATCATTCTATCATTACCATCTCTCAGATTCGATTCTATTGCCCCTCGTTGGAATTTGACTAGAAGGTCACTAAATGTAGCCTCCTATGCCTCATATGTCCAAATAGTGGATGCATTCTTTCTAGAAGAGAATATACCAGAGAACTACGTCTTGAGCAAGTTTACTTACCACTGTCACTGTGAATGGAGAATATGATCTGTGCTTATCTACATCACTTTCATATCCATCTCCTGACGAAATAAATGCTTTATTATTCATATTTTAAGTCATCCAACAAGATCCCGGAGTCTCATTGACATAGACCTAAAATATGACCAGGAGAGGGATCTAGCTTTGCTTACAATAGTTATCAAAGTTTTTCCTATTTCTTAGTGCAAGATCCTGGATCAAGTCATTGGAAAGCAACTTTGGCACTTGTAAAGAATGACTGAATCTAGTTGTGATCAGAGGATCTTGGGTCTATGGGAATATAAGAGTGAAATACTTTATTCTTGACTCAACACTATTTGAGGATTCAGATTCATGCATCCACATTGGGATGATAGAGAAATCAATTCTTGTATTCACTTATGGGATCTGGACCAATTCTCACATGAGGAAGTAACAAATTAGAACACACCTAGGAAGGCATTTCTCACTCAAAGCGGAAAGAGAAATTGCATAAAAGAAATCATGTCTACATCGGGAAGCATCTACTTTGAGGTGTCCAGCTAATTGATTGTACGTACACATACTAGAAACTTGGACTTATAAATACCACCATCATGACAAACCAACCACCTGGGCTCCATTGACAATGAAGTTCTGACTCAAACTGTTTGCAATCTAGTTCATTCATAGATGCATGCGCAAGCATCTCTGCTTGAGGTTTAGGATCCAAATCAGTTTGTGAATAGGTGTTGAAGTCCAAATTCCATATTCACATCGATTTTGACAAATCTGAACAACGTGTGCAAATACTTGCATCATACAATTACCACTTCACACGTGATTCAAAGTCCTATGAGCTTTTGTGATCTTTGATGTCCCATATTCTCGCTGTCATCTGCTTTAGTCTCTTGCACAATTAAGGTTTCTTTTCCATCCACAATCTAAACATATCTTGATTGTTGATCCTTAATTAATTCATGCATGAATAGGTAATTTGCTACCTAATGGACCATTGTTTAAAAATACGAGTGCCTTTGAATTTATTGAAATAAAGATGACCATACTTAGCCATGTTGTTAAAATTGTTATATGGTTCATCAAGCCGAATTTGCTCTGATAGATAATTGACTTTCTGGACTAAACAAATTTCAATATGTTTTAAACTTGAGATTACTTTTTAAATGGCAAAAATGTAATATAGAATCTGATGACTAAAAATGTCCATAGTTGATTACAATATATCTTACTTTGTATTCAGTTTTACAATACCTATAAGTATTGCAAGCACTTTCCTGTGTAAAGTGGGAAGAGGGTTGATTGACGTTTAATAAAATACCATCACTAATCTTCTGCCCCTGTTATTCAAAAATCAAACAAAGAGATTGAATGCATTTTGCGTCTCATATCATTGATTTGAGCACAATTGGTACATCAACAATAAGAGAATCATTCAGTGGAATATTTATCCATATGAGATTCAATCAGTTGACATCTTCATACGTGATTCATTGCACAATAGGGGAAGGGAGATTAGACTCATCTGTTCACCATTCATAAGTCATCCAATAGGTGTAGCCAAAGTACCCCATGTGTGAGCTTACCTTGATTTGAATGACAATTATTGGTATAGATCAGATTTTTCTTATTTGGTTGAACATGAGCTCCATGACGATCCCATCACTCTACCTCACAAAACCAGGCATGGGTCAGATAGATGTTACAGATCTATCAGTTGATGGTCTTGCAATGTGACATTGACGCATCTAGTCTTCAAGATGTCTTTCAGTGAGGATTCATTATTTCAATGATAGCTATAAAGATCTACATAATCATCATTTCAAACATTACGCCAATAGGTTATTCCTCTCTCATTGTCTTGGACTACAAAGTATGGCTAGAAATTCTTATCTTACATAGCCAGTTTCTCATGCAAAAAATCCTAAATATACCAGTGACTTACGCTGGGGACAAGTTTTATCAAGATTGGTGTTTTTACATTCTTTGTTGCAATATCAAGAATTATTCTGGTTATTGATGTCATCTTTCTAATGGAGATATATTCCTAGTTATCGTCGAATTGCATATCACATCTTGACGTAATATGCCACTCTTTATCAGCAGTTGATCTGGATTCACTACCATGACGATTGAATGACCAGATATCAGACTTTGCAATATTGGAGACTATCCAGAATGAGGATCATTCACTCTACCTGCACATAATTTGTAGGCAGATTCTTATAACTTTGCAACGTGAAGCACATAAGAGAGCATAGGCTCATTAGGAGATCAGTGACTGTAGATCTTGGTCTGAGAATCCAAAAGTCAAATGCCTTAGAGACGTCTCAAGTCCTGGATCAATTTGATCAAGATCATACAAGCTGGTCAGGTGGAAGGGACATTTGATGATTGAATGTGAGATCCAATTAATCTAAGATTTGTATTCATACCATGGGATCTATATCATAGAAGGGTGCTATCCACATTCACATAGATGCACAAGTAAGAAATAACACTTTGTAGTTCTACAACACTACCACAGAACTATATCATAGATCATTCTACAGGACGACAAACTAGTAATTTACGAAGTGTCTTGGCCTCTTTTATGTGACATACTAGAAGGACTTCTAATACCACAGGACATGAACCCAACCACCATGTATGTTGACAATGAACCTCTCTATCAAGCTTCATATCACCAATGCTAGTATATACCAAGGAATATGAGAGTGACCAAAGCACATTGAGGTTTGTTCATTTCTTTATGTGCCCCTGACCAGGTGTTCTCTACCTCAATTCATCCTAAATTTGGGAATCTTTTCCAACTTATGGGTCAGAACGCAATATTGTAGAATTATGAGTTGTTCAATACAAGTCAATTACACGATTAATGACAGTTTAGTGTGTTCAAAATATAGTTACCTCTAAGTATTCTATTAGCATCACCTAGCACTAAATGCACAATTGATTTCCTAACAAATGTTAGGATAAAATATTATTATTATCCTAATTAATTATGCATTTACCTAATTTTATTAATTAAATTAATGGTTATTATGGTATTTTGTTATGTATGGTTATATGGTAATTATAACCATCATTTGTTTGTATTTGAATATTACGAGAGTTAGTTATATTGTTTTATAACAGTATATGTAATCGTTATATGGTATATCATATTGTTGTTTCCTTGATATATATTAGAAGTTTTTATGTACCACGAAATTATGGAATATTGCTGCACCTAGTTGCAAATCTTAGTGTTCGTGTTTATATATCGACTGTGCAATATCTATAAATATTGGACTCATTCATTCTGTAAATAATTTGATTCATTATTAATAAAAGTGTGAGGCTTCTATCCCTCTTCTAAAATTTCATTTGTACCAGAGCAGGTTGAACTTCCTAGTTATGTAGAGAGAGGTTGTAAAGTAGAAGTGTCTTGGAGAAGAAATTTTCATCTTAGGAGAGCTTTTGTTGCCTCTAGTAGCTTCTTAGACATCCCTGCATCCCCACAACCCACTGATTTGTTCCAGGTTTTTGGAACACAATTTTTTTTTACACTGGTGCCCCCTGCACCAGGAAAACATATGTTGCAGGAAATGATATTCAATTAAAAAGTATATATATATTTATATAATTTCCCCCATTAGGGGTTTTACCTCTAAAATTAAAGGTGGTACTAGTCTCTACTACAATTAGAAAACCTATGCATTTGGCAGAAACTATGTTTATAATTTGAAGTGTCTCTACTTCGACCAGGTCTACATCAAGCTGGGTCATTTGTTTGTTATATTTGTTATATCATAGAAATGGCATAGCATAGAAACAATATATTTGTTATATAAAAGTATATTTGTTTGTTTGTTGTGAAAGAGAAGCGGCCTGCACAGTGGAAGTGTATTCCAAAAACAAAAAAAAGAGCAGCCACATACTCCACGCGACCTGCACAAAGGAATAGTCAATTAAAAAGGAAGTGGCCAGCATTCATTGTCCTCCTCACGCCTCAGCCTGCACACAAAGAAAACAAAGTATATTACAAAGCAGCCTGCTCCACGCACCGAACCTGCAAGAAAAGTAAATCACACAAAGAAAACAAATGAAGAATTAAACAACAGCCAAGCACCGCTCTTTGAAACTGATCCTCCTCTCGTGAAAGGAACCAGCGAACCACTACTGGCTCACGCACGCGCTATCTGTCTTCTTCTTAGCAAACCTGCTGACTCAACACGTTCTGCAGAAAAAACATTCATTCACAACCATAAAAATGCGTCCCTCATCAGTGACCTACACAGAATACAACGACAAAAACAAAAACAGTGCGTGTAAAGAAGACCGGCTGAGAAAAGCAAAGCGCTGAGCAAACAAAAAACTAAAAAGTTCATATGCGTTAAGATCTGGAGGTTGAAAAAGAAACCTAAAAGGCCTCTCCGATCATGGACATGTGGCGTTCCTGCCAGTGTCCCCGCCCATGCAAACAAGTGAAGGCATTTACCTTAATAAATCAAGGTTTCCTTCATTCTAGCCTCACGCCGCCCTAAGTGGCCAAGTTGGTTATTGGATGCCGCCTTGGAGTGAGTAGGTCTGGGGGTCAAATCCCACCAACAACACTCAAAAACTCACCTTTTGAATTAGGCAGAATTTTTTGGTGATGAAACTGCTCAAATTTAATAGGTTTTTTGAATTTAGTTATAACTAACTAATTTAGCGGAGAAACTCCTAAGCTAGGGTAAATTTCTTTTTTTTCTCCATCTGGTCTGTTTTTTCATTTCAGGACATTTTTTGCAAAGGGAGACCTATCTAAAAATTGCATCTTTAGCTACTTTTTTGCAATTTTTAGCATTTTGGGTCGTATTGGGCTCAGGTGGCCACCAGGGCCTGCGAAACTAAAAATTTTTGCCTGTCATTCAAATTGTACAGTTTTTTGAATGTAAATTGTATACTGCTGCATAGTGTACTAATTTGTAGGTTGCCATAGTCAACTGCAAAACTTTGTAACTGCTCAGAAACTGGCAGAATTGTAATAAAAAACAATAAATTGGTTCTGTAACACTCACGAGATCCTAGATCTCATTCACAGTGTTCGGTATATACAGTGCCTTTGGGAAGCGCTTACGAGTAAAGCCGTCACGACTACTACTGCACTTAATGCCTAATATAGCTGCAACAATGTCGTCTGGGCATCGTCCCTATAAATCGACGGGGAGTAATAAGGTCACAGTGCACACACTATGAACCATCCCATATGTCTGTGAACGATTGCAAGACATAAATCCAGACTAAGAAACTATCTGAGTATATAGCGAAGTTACACACGCGTATGAGGATATTTCTTTGAGCCGGTGTCAATAATCACACAGACCCCATCAGTACTATCTTGGTACCACGTATTAAATTCTTTCACGTACGTTAACGCCTCTTTCACGTACCGCCGGGTATATAGAAAGGGTGAGCTTCTTCCACGTACCAACGGGTATATCGGAAGGGCACGTATATAGAAAGGTTCGGTATATCAGACTGACGATATATAGATTGGGAGACCTAATACCTGGAGTGATAAGAGCCAAAACCTGTCAATGATCTCTGCAAAATGGGCACCAATGCCCCCAAATTTTTTCTTCCAGATTCACAATTGCTCAGAGGAAGAAACTATGCTGCATGGAAGACAAAAATAAAGACACAGCTTGAGTTTGAAGAAATCTGGCATGTTGTGACTGGTACTCTAACCAGATCACCAACTGATGCAACACAACAACGACAGTTTGATAGAGCAGATCAGAAAGCAAAACTCATCATCTTGTTTGGAGTGTCTGACGATGTGCAAACCCACATTCGAGATGCCACAACAGCAAAAGAAGCGTGGGATAAGCTGAGCACAATATATGAGGCCAAGAACAAGAATGTCATACTAAATTTGTAGAGTCAGTTACATACATTGAAGTTCAAGCAAAATGAGAAAATGAAGCCTTCCTAAGAAGAGTTGCAGAGTTGAGGGCTTCACTTCTAGCCCTAGGAGAAGAGGTCAAAGATGAATCTCTCGTTCCCATTGTTCTGAGAGCTCTCCCTTCTTCTTACCGCATTTTTTTCACAACTCTAAACTTTTCAGATACGACAATTAGTTTTGACAAGCTAGTAAACCTACTGCAACAAGAGGAAGCAATGCACAACAAGGATGATAAAGAGGAACAGGCACTGTCTTCACATCAAAAATGGAAAGGAAAAGGTAAAGGAAAACCTAAATCCTATCAGAAGTCCCAACATCAGAATCAGTATCATGGGGACAATCAACAAAAGAAGCGATGTCCAATTTGCAAAAGAGGACATGAATTACAAGATTGTTGGTATAACACTTATAAGAAAGGTTCATCAAGCAATTCTGGACCACAACAACAACAATATTATAGGGGACATTCAAACAACTATCACGGGTAGAAAAGGGGGAACTGGAAAAGAAGACCCCACCAGCAAGGTAATATTGCTGAGCAACAAGAACAGTCAGACAATGAAGACTTCTTGTTCACTGCTCGATCAAGTGAACCATCCACGTCATCTAGTGACGTCTGGTATGTTGATTCGGGAGCCACTCGATACATGACCGGCCACAGAGACTGGTTTATTTCAATGAGGGACACGCCATCGAAAAATCATGTTTCGTTGGGATATGATTCTTCATATACAGTTTAGGGGATTGGAAACATTTCTCTACCCCTTGGTTCATGCAAATGCAGACTATCATATGTTCTATATGTCCCTGGGTTGACAAAGAATCTTCTTTCGGTCAGTCAACTCCTAGATCACAACCTGAAAATTGACTTTGATAGTCAATCTGGCAAGAAAATGTGTTTGATTTGAGATAAATCCAGGGGCTCGAAAATAATTGCAAAAGCCTCAAATGTGGGACATATGTTTTAACTTGATTTCATTCACAAAAACGATCAAGCACTTGTGGCTAAAAACTCCACCTTAGCCCAGTTGTGGCATCGAAGATTTGGTCATGTAAGTTTCAAATATCTCGAAACACTTCGCCGGTGTAATATGGTACATGGGCTACCATCTCTTCAAAAGGATACAGACAAGTGTCCTCACTGCTTAGCAGGAAAACAACACAGAGTTTCATTCCAAAAGAGTACTTTTCGAGCTCATGGTAAACTTGACCTGGTTCATACCGATCTTTGCGGTCCGATGCAGCCAAGTCATTCTGGGTTCCAGTACTTCATGCTTTGTGTTGATGACTATTCACGGAAAATGTGGATTTTTTGTCTTCACAAGAAAAGTGAAGCCTTTGAAACATTCAAAAAGTTCAAAGTTGCAGTTGAGAAAGAAACTGGTCGTCACATCAGAATTCTCCACTCAGATCGAGGGGGGGAATTCACCAGTGATGAGTTCAGAGACTACCTAAAAACTCACGGGATTCGTTGACAAATGCCTCCTCCACACACACCACAACAAAATGGTGTTGTTGAGAGAAGAAATCGTACTATCATGGAAATGGTGCGATGCATGATTGATGATTTCGGACTTGCAAAGACATTTTGGGCAGAAGCAGCAAAAACAACAGTGTATTTGTTAAACAAAGCACCCACAACTACTCTTGATGGAATTACACCACAAGAAGCATGGTCAAAAAGGAAACCATCCATTGCACACCTCAGAGTATTCGGGTGCAAAGAAATCATGCACATACCCAAACAGAACAGAAAGAAATTGGACATGAAGTCACAAAATATCATCTTCATTGGATACAGTGAAGAGACTCTTGGGTATAGATTGATGGATCCTAAGACCAGAAAAGTCTACACAAGCAGAGATGTTGAGTTTTTCGAGAAGAAGGAAGCAGAGTCTCCTTCTCCGGACTCGCAAGATGTAGATTTTTCACCTATTGTAAAAATTGAAGCTAATGTTCCCTCAGAAGATGAAAGTGATGATGGGGATGATGGTGTTGATCAGATAGAACCACAACCCATGGGAACAGTTCAATGTATGCCTAAATGGTGTACAAGTACATTACGAGATGCAAGAATGGATGTTCCACCAGATACATCCACCCCTGGACCACGGACTCGCAGTAAAGCAAGAGAAGAAGTTAACTTTTCTTTGATGAGTAGAGTTATTGAATCAGACGAGCCCTCTACAGTCCAGGAAGCCCTACAGTCAAAATCTTGGAAAGATTCCATGGATTCTGAATATCAATCAGTGATGAAGAATAACACTTGGTAGCTTGTTGATCTTCCACCAGGGAAGAAACCCATTTGATGCAAATGAATATTCAAAACTAAGTACAAAGCAGATGGGAAAGTGGACAAGTGCAAAGTAAGACTTGTAGCAAATGGGTACGCACAAAAAGAAGGCATTGACTATGAGGAGACATTTGCTCCCACAGCTAAGATCAAAACGATCAGGATGATCTTTGCTCTAGCTGCACAGTTTGGATGGAAAGTTCACCAAATGGACGTAAAAAGTGCCTTCCTGAATGGAGATTTACAAGAAGAAGTCTACATGACTCAAGCAGACTCAGGAAATCTCTGTATGGTCTCAAATAGGCACCTCGGGTATGGTACATCAAGATTGATGAGCATTTCGTACAACATGGATTCATCAAAAATCCATACGATCCCAATCTCTACCTCAAAAAGCAAGGGAGGGAGATGGTGATTGTTGTAGTTTATGTCGATGATCTAGTCATCACTGGCAGTTCAGTGAAGATGATTGATGAAACGAAGAAAGATCTTAAGCGATCATTCGACATGACAGATCACGGGCTTATGCACTACTGTCTTGGACTCAACTTCATGTCTTACGACCCCTTGTGACCCGCATCTCATCTCGCAATCTAACCTCATCACCTAAACCTTACACAATTATTTATTAATTACCTTATAATTGATAAATCCACATCACCTTACCCGCCACCTCACTTTGCCACCTCATCATGACCTAGCCCTAACCCTAAACTAACCTAATTAAGACCCATGACTTGGTCTAGACTCACATCCATAACTAATGCCTCCTTACTCGCACCCAAAGCCGACCTTCTAGCCACTTGACCAAGCCCGCAACTGATCTCTCGGGAGAAAAGCAAGGAAGGTGGGCTATTTTACTAAAAATAGCCTACTTTTTCCTTACCGATGCCGGTTCCTACTCGACCACCGTCGGTTACGCAACCGCCATCGGTTCCTTGTAAATGGGCTCCCCAAACCAAAACAATGGATCGGAATTTCATTTTGGAGATCAGTCAAAGGATTTCTGGATCAACAGAGAGAATTGCGAGCGAGGAACAGAGTCCAGATCTTCACTTGACAGAGCAGAGACGAGTAAAGAAACCAGAAGTGTTTACAACCAAGGAGATCAACTTGCATCTTGGTCAAAACCAGTAAGTCACATCTTGCATGTCCTTTGTTATAACATTTCTTATGCTTCTTGAATCTCAGTCCTCCTAAATCTGTTTCTGAATCCACTACCCAACGTGCCATTGCATCTAACTGTCATTCTTTTGCTTCTAATCATCCCATTTCCTAATATCATCCATAAACCAGCCATTACAAACACCATAGCTACCAAGAAGATCCTAGAACCCACCGGTATCGGTTATCAGTAACCAGCATCGGTTATCAGTAACCGCCATCGGTTATCAGTAACCGGCATCGGTTCCTCTGATCAAAACCAGAAAACCAGCCTTTCCCCCTACCCAATTCAACAAAATAATTTAATTGATATTTTGCAGTCTTTTGTGTTAATTCATATTAGCAGGGGAACTGACCACCTTCGAAAGGAAGTTTTATATTTCCTGGGCCCAAGGCAGTTTCCTCATTTATTGTTTAATCAAAATCTTGTGGTCTTGTGTTCTTATTTGCAGGTAGTCCTTCCAAGACAAAAAGGAGTTCTTCGCAGTCAGCCTGATCTTTCTCTATGGTACGCGCACACCATCTCGACATTCAACAGGTATTCCTCCTAACCCTAACCTCATCTGTTTCTAAAAGGAATGAAAGGATAGAAGCAACTCTATTCCCAGAAGCCGAAACATTCCGAGTGAAACATTTTGGCACGCCCGGTGGGACCCATTTTGGGTTTCTTTCTCTTGCTTATTTTCATTTTAGGAAGCATATTTGCTGTTGCTGCTTTTTGTTATATATTTCGTAAAGAATTTGTCTTGCTTTCCTAGTTTCGCATTAGTGAAAGTCATCTCTCTTGCTTCATCGAACATAATTTTCGATTTGGGTTTAAAACACGTGCATTGCATTCCTGCTTGTTGTTCTTCAATTCTAGTGAACATAGATTAAGTAACAGGTCGTACACGTGGGGGTGATATCCACGGTATTGACAGGAAATTAACCTTAGTTTCACTGCACAACACATACCGAATCACTTCACAATTAACACAACAGCTCAAACATCCCCCCTTTTCCGCGGTATTCCTCCGCCCGATTGAGGTAACCTTATAAGCCAAAACAAACTTGACATTTCCCCTAGGTCTTGTTGTTTAGGATTCTGACATCATCTTACGTCTAAAGGCATAAGCCCACGATAACTAAAATTAACCCTAGGATTAGTCTCTAGATTTGCGTGTGCCTCTTGCTTGTTTTCAAATTCTGTTTTCTCTGTCATACTTTGTCTTCTGTGATCAATAAGTTGATAAATATACTCAACGTTGCTAAAAATCAAATTAGCAGCCTTTTATATCTTCTTATCCTAGACTTTTGACACCGGCATCGGTTAAGGGACCGACGTCGTTTGCTCTGTGACCGACACCGGTTACTAAACCGATATCGGTTACTGTCTTCATCAGCCCCTGACAAACCAGCAACTTGCCAAATTCATCATTCTGAGGTTGTTTTTGTTCTTGATAGATTGAAACTTTCCTGTGTGTTCTTGTCCATGGTTGTCATCACTCGGAAGCAAGCCGCCGCCATGGTTTCACATGCCTGCTCTGTGTCTTTGCCTGAATCACCCCCTTCACATTCTATAGGGAACCCTACGGACACCAGTGAGATCCCCCAAATTCCTGTAGGAGACAAGGACTTTGCCAAATTTCTGGATGCTAATCCCAGCGCTGTACAATACTATTTGTCTCATGCCCCTGACCGTACGCCTGATGGTCAGCTCCTTATTGGCATGCCTATTAGTATAGCTGCTCATTTAGCTCCCACTCCTCCTGATAACACTGCCTTACTTCCTGCATCTCTAGCCCCGTCTCCCAATCCGACGGCTTCAGAGGTTCATACGACCCCGATTAGCTTTCCTTTGGTTAATCTTGGACCCCACGTATCGTTACCACCAACTGCCCCTACCTCATCTCTCTTTCAGACCACTCCATTCATGACTTACTCTCTGCCACCTATTCACATGAGCTTTCCTTCTCAAGCTCCGCCTACCTTTTCATTCCCATACACGTATCCAGTAACCTCAACACCTTATATGGGACATCCCTATTCTGTGGCACCATCATCTCATCCAACCACAGATTTCATCAAACAAATGATGGACAAAATGCAAAACCTGGAGGCTTCCGTTTCAGGAAGTCGTAGCGCCTTGACATACGAGCAAGTTTGTCGGGAGCCCATTCACCCTTCTGTCCCCCTTCATTCATATCCTCCTCAATGGGAGTTGCCAAAATTTACTCGTTTTAACAGTAAAGAGGATCCTCAACAACACTTGCGATCATTTAGACATGCTTGTTATTTGATTGCCCATGATGATGCCTTGTTACTCCGCACCTTCCCCATGTCCTTATCAGGACCCGCCTTGGAGTGGTACAGTGCTTTAACCCAGCACTCGATCTTCTCTTTTAACCAACTAGCCCAATCTTTCTTGGATCATTTCTCCATTAATATTGCCAAGAAAGTATCTATCACTGACCTCTATGCCATCCGACAATTTGAAGACGAATCTATCGCAGATTTCGTTGGATGATGGCGGGGCCTTATCAACCAACTTACGTATGCCTTACCTCAAACCGAACTTATCGAACTATTTACGCGGGCCTGCGCTAAGCACATCTCCCCTACCCTCCAAATTCAAACTTTCCGCACATTCGACGAGGCCTTTACCATGGCTCGGAAACTAGAAATTCGAGCCTTAGAAGAAGAGAAATTGCGGTTGCGTAACAAAAACCCCAATTTTTGAACTCCTGATTCTACCAAACAAGCCAAACACCACCACTCCTCACGCATCCACTTCTTCTAAATCAAAAGGAGCTGTCCACGCGGTAATGGTCAAATCTCAAACACCGTCCAATACTCCGCCGAAAACCACTTATAAGTACAAAGCCGAGCCCACCAATTACACTCCCTTGGGAGAAACTTATGGCGTCATCCTGGAGAAATTGCTCAAAGCTGGGGCTATCACCTTGCCCCCTGTTAAACCTCACTCTGGGTTTGACTCCACCCGCGCAATACCTTCCTGGTACAAAGAAAATGACTTTTGTAACTTTCACCGCGTAAAAGGACATAGTCATGAAAACTGCAAGATGTTGAAAAACATAGTGCAGGAAATGGTTGACGCAGGGGATATAACCCTCGATAATCCTAACGCCCCTGCTAACCGAAATCTGAAAATTTTCAACAAGCCATTCCCGAATCACTCGTCCAACAGTAACGTGAACCAAGATATCTTAGCCGAGGAGAGTGTTCATGAGATCCATGCAGTCTTCGATTCTCAGCCAAAAGCCTCTATTGAAAAAATTTTAAATCAAGCCTCTCCACCAACACAGGAGTTTGAACCTCCTTCACCACCATCAAGCCAAAGTGAAATCATTCCTTTACCCATAGAAGAGTTAACTGCCCGGACTTCTCTTCTCATCGACGAGTCTTCTTACACCACATCCCTACAAGACTGTGAGCGGATGCTATCTAATTTATCTATTTCCCAAACGTCCCCTTCTACCACTCTTGCTACACAAGAGGAAGGCTCGCCACTCCTTTTGACATCCTTAGACGAGAAATCTCTTACACTAACATCACCACATTCTTTAAACATGACAGATCCCCTCGAACACGCCCTCCTACCTATTAGTCCCTCATCGCCTAAATCTTTTCAACGACCGGTTGACCTCTTAACATCTATTGATACAGTGCCTCATCTACCTCCTGTGTCACACCCGCAGTGGACTGGAATTACAACCCACCTTTCTTCCGTACAAAAATTACAAATCACACCTGGAGACTGTCATTCCACAGAAGATAGACAGGCCCTATGGGAACGTTTGAGTACCCCTTTTTCTACTCAAATGCAAATGACTGATCCTGATGTCTCCACCATATACCCGAAGTGCTTACAGAAGCTTAAAATGCCCCTGTTCTCACCTTCACCCCCCTCACCTCTACCAAATGCCCCGTCCACTTCTATCAACTTAACCAGATCTTCCCCTACGCTTGGGACCTCACCAATGCCCAGTCTAACGCACCCGCCTAAGCGACTCGATCTATCCAAAAATAAATCCACTCCGCCACCTAGGAGACAAACTCAATCCGTGCCCCTATCACAATCAAAACCATCATCGTCATACCTACCTTCCATATTGGGACCCCATCCCTCTACCTTACATCAATATATCATACCTCCTGCGTTTTCTTCAAAACAACCTACGCCTTCCGCACCTATACAGAAATTCCAAGGTATAGCAACACCGTCACTCCGCGTATCCTGTCCACCTATCAACCCTAAACAAATTCCATCATCAAAAGATTTGTTTTCAGTCACTCCTATTTCCCCGTGGTTGTTTTCTGATACCACATCATCTGCGGCCTCATCATCCAACATAGCTTCTGCGCCAAAGAAATCACGTTTAGTAAAAACCATGTATCAACACCCCTCGGCTAAACCACCACCCGCACGAACCAATCATGCCCAAACATTACCAAAACCCACACAACCAATACCCTCATCCTCTTCCGATTTTGACCCACTCAAAGGATCTTACGCCAAAATCCTTGCTATGTTGGTGGAGAATGCGACCATTTCCCTACCCCCACTTAGACCTTATGACCCATCTAAACCCCGACCTATGGGTTACGATGAGTCTAAAATCTGCGCTTATCACCGCACACCAGGACATGATGTGGAGGGATGCAAAGCTCTAAAAACCATCCTTCGTCAGTCACCTCTCCCGGATAGAAAGATTAAGAAAGACAACTTACGAAGGGAGAGACCTTTAGTTTCCATTCCCTCTCCTATACCATCTGTCCCCGCCTCACCAAGATCTATCATTATTACAACCCCACCTCTTGAAGACCATGAGTTATCCCAACCATCTTCCTCATCTCAGGTCTACGAGATTAATATGATTAGTGTCGCTACTCGAGGGCAGAAAAACAATGGGAAAGCAAAAGAAAACACACCTGCGGCATCTCTTTCTCCGTCAAACATCCCGATTGCACCACCACCTAAAGTGGTCATTCGCGGACCCACCTATCCCGTCTCTAATGGCATTGCCCACCGAAATATGATTAAACAGCTTCACCAATCACCCGTAAAAATGACACTGTATGATCTCATTCAGACTTCTGAATCTCATCGACAAGCTCTCGTTGAGATCCTTCAAGGGATAGAGGTTTTACCTAATGAAACCCTGCCTGTCGCCTCCATTCTAACACCCAATCACATTGCTTCTCTCACCAAACAATCCATCTCCCCCACCACTTCTGTCTCGGTACAACAAGCCGCTGCAGTTAGTTTCTCAGAAGATGAAATTGTTGACTTTGGTACATAAGACCCTGACCCTACCCTTTTCATCTCCGCTTACGTCCGGGACATTCGAGTACATCGGGTTATGATTGATGGGGGAGCTAGCCTAAACATCATCTCTTCAAAAGCCTTCCAACAGATGAATATCCCTTCTAGTTGCATGTGTGCCAACCCCATCATGTTGCGGTCATTCAATGACGCTATTACTTCTACCTTAGGCACCGTGATCCTCAACATTCGCGTAGGACCACGTACTTTACCCGAACTCTTCTATGTCTTGGAGGGAGAGTTCCAATATAATATATTGCGAGCCATGGGATGCGTTCCCTCAACATTCGTCCTTGGATCCGAGCCATGGGATGTGCGTACCCAATCAAGACCCTCACATTACCCATGGATCCTCAAATGAGTACGAGGCCGGAAGTCCTACACCGTAAAAGCTGACCCTCCCCCCAACTTTATTCCAACCTCCGACCCCTGCAATATGTTATACCAGCCCTAACGATGTGCTTATACCAATCAAGACACCCATACATTCAACCCATCTCTTACGGGCCATCCTCTTCAAATGTACCTCAACCATCCACCTCAATGGGGGTGCCTACGCCTTCAACTGATGAAACCAAAATACAAAAACCACTTCTAGCCTTACCCGCAGCTAACAAACCATTCCTCCGCTCCACTAGTAAATTTGCGGATACTATGGCTTGCTTAGCCTCGCAAATTCCCGCCGCGCCAACTGACTCTGAATTATTCGTCCTGGTCCAACAACTTTTTGCCCCATACTATTCAACCCCGGTAGTTTGTATGATAAATACTGTGTCTACTAATTCACAGGATACCTGGTACCACCAATTTCACGACTACCTTACAATCTCTGTCCTCCCACCTGACCTTACTAGTAACGGCAAACGTGCTTTTCTTAAAAGTGTTTCGCGTTATGTTGTCATGGGGGGACTCCTCTATAAACGTGGCTTTGATGGCATCCTCCTTCGCTGTCTAACTGGCGCGGAGGCCACTCATACCATCCAACAGGTCCATGACGGTATTTGTGGTGGACATTTTAGCGGCCTTGCCGTGGCCAAACGAATCCTTCGCCTTGGTTATTATTGGCCTACTCTCAATAACGACTGCTACGAATATGTTAAGCGTTGTGTTATGTGTCAGCAACATGCCAACCTTCAACATACTCCTAGCCACCCGCTCCAGATCGCTCGAGATCTTTGGCCCTTCTCACAATGGGGTTTAGACCTTATTGGTGAGATTCACCCGACCTCTTCACAACGTCACCGTTGGATAATCACAGCGACCGAATATTACACAAAATGGGTGGAGGCTATTCCACTCATTTCAATCAAAAA
Source organism: Taxus chinensis (assembly GCA_019776745.2). NCBI lineage: Eukaryota > Viridiplantae > Streptophyta > Pinopsida > Cupressales > Taxaceae > Taxus > Taxus chinensis. The sequence continues at coordinate 162,978,726 of CM034157.1, forward strand.
AGAAAAAATTGTCGAGTTCATTAACCACCACATTATCTGTCGTTTTGGTGTTCCTCATCGCCTGATAACAGATAATGGAAAATCTTTCAAAAACAAGTTGTTGCAAGACCTTTGTGACAACTTTGGTATCAAACTTAGTTTCTCATCACCTTACTATCCACAAGCCAATGGGCAAGCCGAGTCCTCTAATAAAACACTAACCAAAATCCTCATGAAAGTTGTCAATGAATCCGGAAGAAATTGGCACGATCACATTCCCTTTGCCCTTTGGGCTTATCGTACTAGCATTCGTACCTCTACTAATGCCACACCTTTTTCTTTGGTATACGGTACCGAGGCTGTTTTGCCTCTCGAAATACAAATACCCTCCCTTAGAATATCTCTTCAGGATATTCTCACCAACGATGATTTCCGCCAAGAGCGGTTAGCCCAATTGGAGCTTCTTGACGAACGCCGTCTTACAGCTCTTGATCACCTTCAAATCTATCAAAAACGCATTAAACGTGCTTATGATAAGCGACTTCATGAGCGTACCTTTAAGGTTGGTGATCTTGTCCTCAAAGAGAATCAACATGTAACCAAACTAGAAAAGAGCAAACGTGGAAAATTTGCTCCCAATTGGATTGGGCCTTATATAATCACTCATACCTATGGATCTGGTACTTATCGTTTAGCTTCGCTTAATGGTAAACCTGAGCCTGAACCCCTTAATGCCTTGCATCTTCGACCATTCTACTGTTGAAATTAGTGTTATATCACTTCTTATCTACCTGCCGCTCGTCCCTTGAGCTCACTTACCACTACATACACTCTGTTTCCTACACCTCATAATAACAATCAAGCTCACATAGTTTGATCCTCACCTCCCCTTGATGATGCCTTCCCCTTTTTAGTCTAGTCCATGACTTCAAAGTATTAAAATAAGCCGTATTCTTATGGGATTTTCTTGAGTCAAACTTCCTACTAAACTAGATGCTTCACGCCAAATGAACATCTAGTCATCTAAATTAAATATAGACTGCTCCCTCGAAGGACAGCTATATGCCGAACTATTGCTGCTATTATATATAGACTGCTCCCCCGAAGGACAGCTATGCATTACAATCATATCTGCTACTATAAATAGACTGCTCCCTCGAAGGACAGCTATACACAGTCAGCCTTTATCAGAAGCTTCTCGCATTGATCAGCTTCGTGAAGACCTCAAGAATAATACAATCAATATCCCTTGTAGACTTCCCGCATCGATCAGTCTACATTCAATAAAAGAAAAGCCTCATTCAAAAGGACTTTTGAGTCATGGACTTGTCTATTTAGGGTAGGTTCTCTTTCGTCAGAACACTCACTTTGTAATAAGTTCTCCGTACCTCAGCTATATCATCCACCTCACCTCACCATTTGTTTCAACTCAAGGGACGTAATGTACGCTCGATATATTGTGATCACACAACTCTTTTCACCTATTGACTTCTCGTCTATGCACGGTACCTAGGGCTCCAAGCTCGTTCTACGTGGTGTGGTTTGTTTAGCTCTCTTCATCTACGGAGCACTCTTTCTGCTTTGCCTCGCATCTAGGATTGTGTGTTGACCTTAATCAGGATACGATTCCCTACTACTTGGGTAGGCTAACTTTCGCTTCCCTCATACCTTTTACAACATCACCAATTCATTACCAACACCATCAACCTTACCTTTACTAATATTAATATTTTTACCAACCAACCAACTGCCTAAACCGTACCAAATTACCTGAATTCACCTCTCCCTGATCCTAAGGGAGAACTACATCGGTCTGAGTCCCCTCCTTACTTTGTGTAAAGGGCTATGTAGGCAGCACTTCGGAGACATGGGGTCTCCCAAGGTTAGCTCGACCATCCCCTACCATAACCTATCCTGTGTGGTGAATATAAATATTTTTGTGTATTTCTATTTAATCACAGTCCTCTTTATCCTTTTTCAAAACACCGAAAATCAAAACACAAACATTCTTATTATTATAACTCAAATCAACATACATATTCAGTTTTATTTAGATGTTAAACAAATACATCTTCTCTATCATCGACACGCAGGTCGGCATCCTTATTTATTCTTATACCTTGCTAACATTTACTCAGACCCTCACGCCTCATCCCGAACTAGGTGATGATCGTGATCGTCGACCCCTCTCGCCGGGCCTCTCTGTCCTCAAAGGTACCACGGCTATTGGTACCGCCCACTGATCTGCCAATCTCTCCTGTAACATATGAATACGCCCTCTCGCATGGAGGACTCCAGCCTCTAGTCTCCCCGCCCGTGACTCCGCAACCACTAACAATCCTCTTGTCTCATTCACCTGCGTTTGGAGCTGCTGAACCAAACGCTGCAGACGATCCCTCTCTGCTGTAATCACCGCTATGTCAGGACGCTCACGTACACCTCGCAGTTCTGCTACCCACCATAATCTATAGGCCTCTGTCGTTCCCGCATCCATTACCCTGCGATCGGCTGCTACCTCTTCAGGCCCTTCTGGAGGTGTTGGCCGGGGAGGTGAGAATGCTGCCTCGGCGTCGATCCTCATATATGGTCTATAAGCCAGGGGTATATCCTGCACAAATCCAAATTGTCGCCGCACGCGATCTATAGGAATCCTCTCATACTCACCCGGCCTGTGCCCTGCGATCCACCTCAATCGCTCTACACCCCTCAACTCCTCAGCTATGTTCTCTGTTACCATATAGTTTCCGTATGGCCTCCAACAGATATCCGCAACCGTCACTCTCTCCCATACCTGCCTGTAATACTCAATATCACCCGTCACGGCCTGGGATCTGGCCTCTTGTTCTGTCTGGACCCATCGTCTGAATCCCAACCTCTGCACTCCGGTTTCTCCCGACTGGATGGGTCGGCCTATTGGTCGCACACAAACAATGTGCTCATAGGCCCAACAGTGTAATAAGTATGAACTATCCAGTGTCGTCCTGTGATTTCACCTACAAGCCCATAAACCCCTGTATAGCTCCGCCAAATATGCAGGTGCCCATGCAAAAGTCACGTTCCTTTCTATCATCTCCCAAATAACACACATCAATGCCTTTGGAAATCTTCCCCCTTCCGCCCTCGGTAACGCATAATACCCTACCGCTATCATTAATATCACTGCTAACCTTGTCTCCTCAGGGTGTGCTGCATACATTACCCCATATGTAAAAGATAAACCTCGCTGTGTCAAATCTCGTGCGTATGGACCAAATACTGCTGTTATCGCTCCCCGTGCCGCGCTAGGTAGTGCCTGATATACTGGTTCTCCTGTAATAGGGAGTCTCAAAATCCGAAACACATCTTCCAATGTTACTGTCATCTCCCCTGTTGGCAGATAAAAGGTATTTGTCTCGGGATTCCATCTCTCAATCAATGCCTGCAACATAGCATGATTACGTGCGATTCGTGAATAATAGCGGATTCCACTTAACCCCAAACGATTTATCAATGTCCATTCAGCTGGTGTTACATCCGCTCGGATTCGTGACAACAGCGCTGGCACACTATCATTCATCCTCAATCCTGCCTCTGCCTGCATACACCAAAACAACAAACAACCATTCAATCCGTCAGGGTTTTTTCAAACATTCTGGAAATTCCTCCAGTAACCGGTATCGGTTATACATAACCGATATCGGTTGAGTAACCGATACCGGTTCTCCCTAACCGCTACCGGTCACTGTCAATTACATACATCTTGCCTAAAACAACCACCTACGACAATAAATTGCTCGTTTATTCCTCTCTGTATACACAGACATACCCGAAACCCGTGATTACCTACCACGTAACACTTACCTCACTTATAACCCTTGCTATCATGTTTTCTTCTTCATATCTACCCACTTAATCTCTTATTCATAACACATGCAAAAATCAAATCACAACCAAAACATTTACCTCTGGGGTTGCAGTAGCTTGAGGTGGCCCTTGTCTTCCCTCTTGTCCCTGCCTGCTGGATGTTTCTCCTCGTCCTGCCATTATCACCACTCTTTTCAAATTCGCCTTTCTACTTTCTGAATCTCCGATCGCATTCACCTTCCCAGTCTCTTTTCTTATCACCCAAATCTCTCATACAAATTCCTGTCTCTCTTCTCCTTATCACTCAAATCTCTCATGCAAATACCTGTCTCAGTCGTCAAAAAGCGTCGCGTTCGCGTATTTAACCTCTTGCATGGCTCTAAAATTAAAACTTAAGTTGCCACCCTAGCTTTTCTATTTTTAGAAAAGCTCATACCTAAATAACCGGTATCGGTTACTTAACCGATATCGGTCTATCAGCTACCGATATCGGTTCCTTAACCGATATCGGTTACACACCTATCTTTTCTCAACAGCGTTCTTTTCTTCATTTCTCACCTAAATTTTTGTCGCGCCCGCCTCTTTTCCTGCATAAACAACACAATTTACCACATTTGTTCATCCACCACACATAGCATTACAATTTCATTAACATCATTTATTTTATACAAATACACAAACCATCAACTACGGATATCAAGAAACTATCAATCTATACATCATTTGGATCCAACTCATCAGTTACATATATCACAATGTCACAAAACCACCAATTCATCACATAACCTGACATTCATATATACGTGCAAAAACAAAAACATCAACATCATCCATCTATCAACATGTCAACTAAAACTTATCATACATTACATATTACCAACCATTAACAAAATATTTAAACACATTTTGAACACTGCACGAGGATCAAAACATCGTCTCTATATATATACAAATTTTCAAAAATACAATGTGCCCTACATCGGGGCCTCTGTGATCTCATAATCCACCAAAGCCGGCACGCAGGCCGCAATAACTGTCAAAAAATCTCGACTCGGCTCGCAGGCCGGTCCCTCGTATCAAAAATAGATATATACTCGGCTCGCAGGCCGGTATCCACTATACAACCCCTACTCGGCTCGCAGGCCGGTATACAATAAATGAATAAATGAATACATGAATAATACATAGGCACGCAGGCCTCTATCAATACACCCGGTTCGCAGACCGGTGCCCATCTCTAAATACAAAAGTCATGTCTGGGATCCCTCAGCTCTCCCCACCGCCCTCGGCACCTCTCCCCGCTGGTCCCTGTGGTGCCTCTCGCCTCCTGCCTGTGACGGACCCACCAGCTGTGGCTGCACCTCCCTGAGACCTCTGGCTCCGAGAGGTCTCTGCTCTATGTGCCGCATAGGGCTGATAATCAGCCCCGGTACCATCAAGAATATCCTGATAGTATCGGGCCTCCGCTCTAGCCTCCATGTAACGCTCTCGAGCCACCGTAGGTACTGGGGCTGGTCCCCTGACACCTACTACCAGTGCCCCCTGTGCCTGTGCTGGTGCCGCTGGTGGTGCCTGTGGCTGTGGTACCTGCACCTGTACCTGTGCCTGGGGCTGTGGCTGTACCGCTGCTGGTGGTGGTGCTGGTACCTGTGCTGCTGCCTGTACCTGTACCTGCACCTGTGGCTGTGGTGCTGGTGGTGGTGCTGCCTGTGCCTGTGCCTGAGCCTGGGCTAGCTGCCCCTGTAAGACACCTATCTGTGCCTGTGCTGCAGCTAGCTGCCCCTGTAAGAGCTGCACCTGACCCCTGAGCTGATCTCTCTCTCCTATCACTGCAGCCAAGTCTGGCTGTGCAGGCGGTACTATCCTGGCTGCTCTCTGCCCAGCCCACCACACCCTGTATGCTCCCGTGCACCCAGCATCATCTATACCCTCACCTGCTGGCCTCTCTGCTACCCAATCTGGATCCAAAGGCTGTGGTGCAGGCAGTGGGGCCTCTACATCATCTCTCCTGTACTGAGGAACGGGAGGTGGCTCGTCCTGTCGCAGCCCCATCTGCCTGCGTACCCTCTCCAGGGGTATCCGCTCGTACTCTCCTGGCCTCCGTCCTGCTATCCAGAATGTGTACTGGATTAGGCGCAACTGTAAGCGGGCTCCTCTGCCAGGATGGTGACCTCTGTAGGGTCTCCATACAATGTCTACTGCTGTAAGGCCCTCTAGCAGATGTCTATAGTATGCCACATCCCGACCTGCCATAACTGCTCGTGGCTGGCCCACGACCCCCAACCACCTCTGAAAGCCATATCGGTATATGACCTGTGGCCCTGGCTGCTGGGGTAACCCTACTGGCCTGATGCATACGATGTGCTCGTATGCCCAACAATGCAACAAAAATGTAGAACAAATACCAAATCGCCTCCTCCGGCGATAGCCCCATAGCTCCCTGTATAATTGCACCAGATATACTGGTGCCCAGGCGTAACAGGTGTGCTCCTCCACCATCTCCAGCAGTACCCCCATCAATGCTCGTGGGAAGCGGCCTCCCTCTGAGTCCGGGAGGGCGAAGCAGGTGATCCCAACCATCATCAACACAGCCAGTCGTGTCTCGTGTCGATGCGCACGGTACATGTCACCGTACCCGATACTCGCGCTATGGTAGGTCAGTAGCGCGGCTGCATCCCCAAAAACCTGCAGTATGCTGTCCATCGCAGTCTCTGAATCTACCTGGAAGACTGCCTCTCCCTCGATAGGTAACCGAAGGATGCGATACACATCCTCCAATGTGACGGTCATCTCCCCAGTCGGGAGATGGAACACATTGGTCGCCGGATCCCATCTCTCGATGAGGGCGACCATCAGGCTGTGATCTCTCTCTATCGCTCTGTACCTCTGGACTCCGCCGAGTCCCACCTCACGCATGATGGCCCAATGAGCCGCAGATACGTGTGGCCTCATCCGCACCAACAGCGGGGGCATCCTATCCCGCATCGTCAACTGCTGACGTGCCTGCAAAACCAACCCACATCCTTAGACCTACTCTTTATTACAACATCTACTTTGTCATCTAAACACCCCTTTTTATCCCCCCGACCATACCCTGACTCTCTACCCCCCCCCCTAACAACCTACCCCCCCCAAAACCCAAAACAACCCAACCCAAACCCAAAACCTAACCCCACCCCCACTAACCCACCCACACCAACCCCAACCCAACCCAACAAAACCCAAAACCCAACCCAAACCCCAAAACCCTAAACCCTTCTCCACCCCCCACACCTAAACCCCCACCAACCCACCCCCAAAACCCAACCCAAACCCAAAAAAAACCCCAACCCAAAACACACCCACAACCCACCCACACCCAACCAACCCAAACCCACCTAACCCCACCCTAACCCCAACCCAACCACTCCCAACCACCCAACCCACCTAACCCCACACACCCAACCCAACCCCACTCCCACCCACCCCACACCCACCCCCAACCCAACCCAACCCCTACATAAACCCACAACCGACGCCGGCCGATACATGACCGACGCCGGTCACCAACAACCCTCCCTTTCCCTAAAATTGTGCGACCGATGCCGGTCGCTTAGTGACTGACATCGGTCACTGTCCTCTCCCGGAGCCGAACCCCCGCGCGGCCCCCAAAACCCATTTTTTACCTATTTCTACCCATCTACCCACCCAAAAACCCTAAAAACTTACCCACCTACCCACCTTAGCCTATCTAACCTATCTACCCTCTCCCTTTCTCAAATCATTTCCATTTTCTCATTATTTCCTAAAAAAGGTTAATTCCTACCCAAACCCCCAATTTAGCATAATACAACCAAATCACCAAATTAAAGAGTTTCGAATCTACCCGAACGACGACACGTCGTCGTGGTGGGATGGGTGGTGGCGGTCCAGCTGGTCCAGCCCCTCCAGCTCCTCCTGCCTGTGCCATGGCTCCAATCCTGATCTGCTGGGTCCCCGGCCAATCAACTGCTGCCTCCTCCTTAATCGGGCCCACTATCAACTCTCTCCGCCAATACAATAGCTCCACCTCACTCAATCCAGCCTCTAATCCCAAGTCTCCACGTCAGACAAGTCGATTTGGATTGCAAATAACAAAAGTGACAATGACAAGCCGTATTTTTCTTTTTATAGGTTTTTCGCCTTTCACCGATATCGGTTTCATTTTGCCCTAAGGAACCGGTATCGGTCCCTTAACCGATATCGGTCATGCAGAATCGACATCGGTTCGCTACCCAACTTTCACCCCATTCTTTGCCCTTATTTACTCCTTGCCTCTTTTTCACCAATATCGCCTCTATCCACCTTTGCTGCACAACATTTGTTCACTTGTCCAGCCTGACCTACGGCCTCAACCTACCATTCGGCCCGACCTAAGGCCTCAACCTACCTAATTGGCCCGACCCAAGGCCCGACCTACCATTCGGCCCCCAAGGCCTCGCCCTACCTATTTGGCCCGACCCAAGGCCTCAACCTACCATTTGGCCCGACCCAAGGCCTCAACCTACCATTTGGCCCGACCCAAGGCCTCAACCTACCTATTTGGCCCGACCTAAGGCCTCAACCTACCTATTTGGGACCCAAGGCCTCAACCTACCTATTTGGCCCGACCCAAGGCCTCGCCCTAACCTATTTGGCCCGACCCAAGGCCTCAACCTACCTATTTGGCCCGACCCAAGGCCTCAACCTACCTATTTGGCCCGACCCAAGGCCTCGCCCTACCTATTAGGCCCGACCCAAGGCCTCGCCCTAACCCATCCGGCCCGACCCAAGGCCCGACCCAAGGCCTCAACCTACCTACCGGCCCGACCCAAGGCCTCAACCTACCCATCTAACCTGACCCAGGGCCACCGCCCAACCACTTGGCCTGACCCAAGGCCGTATCACTTCAATACCATACCCACAATCAACGTTTTATTTTATCCATCCATCATGTACCTTGTGTTCAATCGAGCTCACCTGTTCGTGTTTTAGCATGATTAGGGTCCTTGACTTGATCTGTCGACCAACTTTGCCTAGACCTAGACCGTGACGTTTATCTCAACCAAACCAACCATTTGGTACTGCCGAACATGCCTAAACGTTCCTGTACCTCACCTGTTATATACCCTGGAGCTACTTCCTATGCCTTGGATACCAGGATTATATCACCCTTGTTTGGATAAACTATCGACCTTTGCCTACACATTGCTGGTTTGCTTGTCAAATCATGTACCCTCGTCGTACTATTGCATTTCAACATGCGTCTGCTTCCTTGGACCTACCCCACCACCTTACCATCCTCTCTACAACATATACCCTTTATCAACCCTATCCCTGATTTCCCGTTCACTCAATCTGTGATAGATTTGAGGGGGATTACCTATATCCTTAACATGAGAAACCACTTCATATTATTGTCCGCGCAGCTTTACAGAACAAGCTACACGACAATAAGGGGCTAATGTAGACACCAAATTCGTGTCTTACGACCCCTTGTGACCCGCATCCCATTTCGCAACCTAACCTCATTACCTAAACTTTACACAATTATTTATTAATTACCTTGTAATTGATAAATCCACATCACCTTACCCGCCACCTCACTTTGCCACCTCATCATGACCTAGCCCTAACCCTAAACTAACCTAATTAAGACCCATGACTTGGTCTAGACTCACATCCATAACTAATGCCTCCTTACTCGCACCCAAAGCCGACCTTCTAGCCACTTGACCAAGCCCGCAACTGATCTCTCGGGAGAAAAGCAGGGAAGGTGGGCTATTTTACTAAAAATAGCCTACTTTTTCCTTACCGATGCCGGTTCCTACTCGACCGCCGTCGGTTACGCAACCGCCATCGGTTCCCTGTAAATGGGCTCCCCAAACCAAAACAACGGATCGGAATTTCATTTTGGAGATCAGTCAAAGGATTCTGGATCAACAGAGAGCATTGCGAGCGAGGAACAGAGTCCAGATCTTCACTTGACAGAGCAGAGACGAGTAAAGAAACCAGAAGTGTTTACAACCAAGGAGATCAACTTGCATCTTGGTCAAAACCAGTAAGTCACATCTTGCATGTCCTTTGTTATAACATTTCTTATGCTTCTTGAATCTCAGTCCTCCTAAATCCGTTTCTGAATCCACTACCCAACGTGCCATTGCATATAACTGTCATTCTTTTGCTTCTAATCATCCCATTTCCTAATACCATCCAAAAACCAGCCATTACAAACACCATAGCTACCAAGAAGATCCTAGAACCCATCGGTTATCAGTAACCGGCATCGGTTATCAGTAACCGGCATCGGTTCCTCTGATCAAAACCAGAAAACCAGCCTTTCCCCCTACCCAGTTTAACGAAACAATTTAATTGATATTTTGCAGTCTTTTGTGTTAATTCATATTAGCAGGGGAACTGACCACCTTCGAAAGGAAGTTTTATATTTCCTGGGCCCAAGGCAGTTTCCTCATTTATTGTTTAATCAAAATCTTGTGGTCTTGTGTTCTTATTTGCAGGTAGTCCTTCCAAGACAAAAAGGAGTTCTCCGCAGTCAGCCTGATCTTTCTCTACGGTACGCGCACACCATCTCGACATTCAACAGGTATTCCTCCTAACCCTAACCTCATCTGTTTCTAAAAGGAATGAAAGGATAGAAGCAACTCTATTCCCAGAAGCCGAAACATTCCGAGCTCAAGAAACAACACTATGTGTTTTGTAGCGTGGTGTGATAAAGTGATGATATGTCATAAAGATGAAGTATGAAAATGTGTGATGATTTGCCTACGTCGCATACTAAAAGGAGCATATACCACAGGACAAAGACCACCATGTATGTGACAATGAAGGTGTTGATCAATCCTTGTTACAATCATTAAATGATGCGAGGATGATAAAACAAAGCATATTGAGTATATCACTAGTTCATTTCATGATAGAGCATGTATTAAAGCAGGAACATCCAGCTTCAATTTTGTCCAATGAAAGGTGATCAAAAATTTTAGATATCTTCACAAAGTCACTTGCATGTGAAATTTAGAAGTATGTTCAGAGAAGTTCCTCTCCTGTGATCCCTTGAGAAGAATGCATGAATTACATAAATATGAATGTGTGTGATGAAATCCCAATTATCACATAATCAAAAGATTGATGATATAGCCTATGGTTAAATCACTATGGATTAATAAAGTGATGATTTATTAATCATATATAACTAAATGATGAAAGTAAATTGATATGGTTATCATAAACATATTTCACTTATCATATGATAATTGTTGCATGAGAAAAATTATTGAATCCCGGATGTAATATTGGAAGTTTATGTCCATTTTAGTATTGTTATACCCTGTGCAACCATTTTCCAATATGTACCATGGCTGACAGAGATGCTATAAGAAGTGGAGCATTGTATAAGTGAGATTGTAAAAGATTAATAAAATGTATCAGGATTCCATAGTCCTAATTTTATCTAAACATATGTTATTAGTGTGCTGATGAATGGAACCTCTAAGATGCGTGTGTAATTTTGAGGATTAAAATCAATATGATAATCAAGTGTGTAGAATCGAAGTATGAAATGATTGTAAAAAGTGGATGGTGTACTAATGTAGATATTAGTTGTATTATGTATTGTGAGTTCAAATATTGTAATTGGGATGTATTTCAAGTGTGAATCATGGAACAAGAGAGATTAGATTGATGAAATGTCAATATGCAGTGTGAGGATGTAACATGTGGAAAAAGATGTGGATCCAAGTCAACATTCTATCTTAAAATTAATGTAAGAAACATGTTAAATGTATAGGGGGGAATGAGAATGTAATGCCTAAACCCTAAATTGAATTGATAAGGTAACTAATCAGAAATTGAAGTACAATTGCTAGATACATCATATGAAACAAAAATAAGAAAGTATGGAAATATGAAATCCTAAGTGCAAAGAGGAGGAATAGGATTCCAGCTAGATTCGATGGAAAATGTATTAATCCAAGACTGATGCAGACTAGGAAAACTGCTGACCATGAGGGGATTTGTTCCATGTCTTAGACTAACATTCTACGACTATTTTTGGAATATGGCACCTAGGCACTAGATTTTGCTTGTGGGTGCCTATAACGACAAAAGTGGTTAGAATCTAGTTTTTACTATGTCGTACAAGTGTCACTGATATTTTATTTTGATCCCTTGTATGTCCAGTTTGATCAATTCAAATTGGTACCTCAATGAAGGAGCGTGGGAACTTGTGCAACGATAGAATTTCACTTAAATGGAATACATGAAAACCACATCAAATATAAAAAATAAAGATGCAATATGGGGATTCAGAATGATCCTGGTAGTCACTCGAAAGATTGAACTTATGACCAAGCGCTACACTACATATTAGACTCCATGTAGTTCTTATGAGTGTGTGAAAGAATCATGCCCTAGGTATGTGAAAAAGTGCACTTGATAGGGGTAGCTATTGATGTGGAAATGTAGATAGATGTATGGATGGAATAATGAACTTCCCCTCTTATGCTTTGTATGTAGAAAATTTAGTCCCTTGTCGCTTGAATGGATGCTAGATGGATTCCTTTAGTGCTCTTAGATGCCTTTGGATGCAAGCTTAGGTGATGATAATAGATTCTTAGAGCTTGGTCCTTTATTTTTGTCACATAGCTTTGTATTTATATAATTCCATTAGTTGAATTTCGTAATTGACAACTGAAAGGCTAACCTATAAGAAAATAAGATTCCCAAAAGATAAAAGAGACCCAAAAGCAGCGAGTAAGATAAAAAGGGTTAGGGGCGCCTAGTGGGGACAAGGGTGCCTAAGTGTTGGAGTCCTGAATGGGCGTTGGTGTTTGAGGTCATGAAAGATAAAAAAGTAAAGTAATGAATGGGTTGTAGGGTGTGTAAGACCAAATGGAAAATAAGCAAAAAAGAGGCCAAAGATAGCTTTCAATTACTAGTTTTCTCACTTAGGAATCATATAAATGCAAGTATGCTTTTAAGACCTAGAAATATAACCCAAGGTGAAAAAAAATCTGATTTTATGTCTATTGAAGTTTGATCTTTTTTTTATGCATATATCTTGAAATGTTTATAAATGTAAATTAATTGTATCTAAACGAGTTGACACCCTTCAAGGAAGTCCCTTTAGATTCTTAGGATCAATATGAGGTCATAGTAACTCGTTAATTGTAATGATCTTTTTTAACATAGTGTATTTGCTTGCAGGTATTCTTATTCAGTGAAATGAGAAACCTCTTCACATTGTTCACATCCCATCATCCCGACATTGTAATTTTTGATGTAGGTATTGGTAAACATTGCTCATTTGGGTTTTAGGTACTTTCTGAATTTGATAACCATAAATGAAAACTACCTCGAACAACGACTCATGCAAAAGGTTTTCAAAATAAATTGATAATAGGCCAACTTAGTAAAATTTGTATTTGAAAAAATGATAGTTAAGTGAGTGGAGAGAAAAAACACCAACCTTACGATAAAATTGTTAGTTGGTTTTGTCCTTCATAGGTGACTATGTCTTGAGAAGGTGTAAGTTTTGTTTTAATAGTTGGATAATGTGGTCATATGTTTGAAGATGTGTTTTATATTCAATTAAATGAAGAGAAGCCTCATCATTGGTCAATGAAGTAAAAGTGTGATCTATTGATAAGTGACAAAATCGAGTGAGATGTATGTAGGAATTAGTCTTATAAGTGCACAACATGAAATGTGATGAGATAAAACTATATAAAGCACCAACGATGCAAGTATCTCAAGTATCACATCAAACAATGATAAAAAGTGATCAATTATATTATGATTTACCATTATATCAAAGTGTATCCCAAGGAGATTATACATATCTAGATTACCCACTAGTACATGATCAATCAAGAAATCAATCAAGATAGTAAACTATTCCTGAAACCGGTTATTCAAATGATAAGGATATCTAAATTAAGTCAATGAAAAAGATAAGGTTAGAAGATATACCTTCATGTAGACATAATTGGATCATCAAGTTCATCAAAATGATTAACTAAAATGTGGAATAATGGTAGTTAATCTAACTAGGAATAATAGTAAATAATAGTAGATAAAAGCAGTAAATAAATATAGAAAGTGACCCAAACCACTAGGCTAATGAAAATAGAAACCCTAATATGCAAAGAAGGGTTGGAAGGAACTTAGCTGATTCAGTGAACTTGTTGGAATGTGTCATAGAGATGACTGGAGAAATAGGAGGAGAAAATGACTATGTTGAGGTCCATAAACTTATAGATCCAAGAAATCTAAGTGGATTGGGGCACTTGGGAGAGTATCAGGGTGCATGTGGGCACCCTAGTCTGCGTTATGGGTACCCTAATATGTGCAAGAGGTCCAAAAACCAGATTTGTAGGGCCACTATATGATCAGAAGCCTTTTCCACCTGTCACACTAACTTCGCTACATTGCGTTGTATGCCACTGGTAGTCAATGATGAAAAAAAGACCTGCAAAACCCCAAGACAAACATCAAAACCCTAAAAAATAAATACGCATATGAAGGGGTTGGACTGATCTCAGCTGCCACAATGGTAGAATTACTAAGTGAGAATTACACTACATCTCAAACTTGATGTAGTTCTATGTGCAAGTGTGTGCAATAATTCCCTAGGTGTTCTTGTGCCAGTCGCACTTTGTGAAAGTAGTGAACAATAACTATGTATACAATGTAATAGAATGGTGGATGGAATGGAATAAACTTCCCTCTTATGCACTGTGATGCAGTTGAACCAACCTTGTGCCTTGTGATCGAGCTTGATGGATGCAACCTTAGATGATGATAGTAGTGACTAGTGCTTGGTCCCTCATTATGGTTTCATAACTTTATATTTATATGGTTATCTTATTCTAATTTTGTAATTAACCTCGAAAAGGCTGACCATAAGAAATATTAAATGTCCAAATGGCTAAAAAGTGCTCAAAAAGTGGTGGGAAACTGGGAAAAGGATTAGGGCATCCCAACAGGGACCAGGGCACCTTCAGTGCCCCAATACTAGTCAGGGCACACTATAAAATACAAAATAACATGGAATGACCGAAACAGACTAGGCATACATGTGTGGGAGGTCGATAGTGATGACAACAAGCAAAGTAAAATGGAGATGAGGATTAATTAGTAATTTCTTAACTCAAAAACCATATGAATAGTAGTATGAGACCATGACTAAATAATGACTAAAGTGTGTGATAATGTAGTCAAAAAATCAAACACTTTAGACATTATTTAGTCTCGGTCTCATACTACTATTCATATCATTTTTGAGTGAAGTAAGTACTAATTAACCCCCATCTTTTGGACATTTTACTTTACTTGATGTCGTTACTGCTGACTTCCCACACATGTATGCCCAATCTATTTTTTTCATTCCATGTTATTTTACATTTTACTAGGGTGCCCAGGCTAGTACTAGGGCGCCGATAGGTGCCCTAGTCCCAATCGGGGCACCCTGATCCTTTTCCAATTTTCCCACCACTTTTTGGGAACTTTCTAGCCGTTTGGACATTTCATATTTATTGTGGTTTGCCTTTTTGAGGTTAATTATAAAATTAGAACAAGAAAAACATATAAATATAAAATTATGAAACCATAATGAGAGACCAGGCACTAGTCACTACTATCATCATCTAAGGTTGCATCCATTAAAGGCTTCATTTACATCCATCTAGCTCCATCACAAGGCACAAGGTTGGTTCATCTATCACACTGCATAGGAGGGAAGTTTATTCTATTCCATCCACCATTTATTACATTTCTACACATAGTTATTGCTCACTACTTTCACAAAGTGTGACTGACACAAGAGCACCTAGGGCATGATTACACACACACACACATAGAACTACATTGGGTGTGCGATGTAGTGCAATGCTCAATTAGTAAGTCCACCATTGTGACAACTGAGGTCAATCTAACCCCTTCATATGCATCTTTCTTTTTTAGGGTTTTGATGCTTGTTTTGGGGTTTTGCAGGTATTTTCTTCATCATTGATTACCAGTGACATATAACGTAGTGCAATGAAGTTAGTGTGATAAGTGGCAAAGGCTTAAGATCATATAGTGACCTTGTAAATCTGGTTTCTTGGACCTTCTGCATAGACCAAGCACCCAGAACATAGACTAGGGCACCCACATACAACCTGATACTCTCCCAGGCGTCCCAGTCCACCCAAATTGCATGGATCTGCAAGTTTCTAGAGCTTGGCATAGTTGTTTCCTCCCCTTATTTCTCCACTCATCTCTACGACACAGTCAAACAAGTTCACCGAATCAACTAAGCTCCTTCCAAATCCTTCTTTGCATATTAGGGTTTATATTTTCATTAGCCTAGTTGCTCGGGTCACTTTCTATATTTAATTACCACTTTTATTTATTGTTGTTCCTAGTTATATTAACTAATGTTATTCCACATTTTAGTTAATGATTTTGGTGAACCCAAACCTCGAATACTCCTTTCTCATTGGGTCTTTTCTTTGCATGCCTATTGATGAGTGCATTATTTGACTTGTTTATATCATCTATGTGATTATTGATTTGTCATTAAACATGATTAATTAGTGCATGGGGATGCTTTATATAGTTATATCATAGTAAGTTCAATGCATTTATCTTGTTTTGTTTCATGCAAATTGTTAACCATAAAACCTCCCACTATTCGCCTATGTGACTGAAATGTGGTGACATGTGCAGGATAATAGTGGACATTTACTACCAATGCTGGGAATTGTAATCAAGGAGTCTGAGTTTGGAGCCGTCATGTAGTCATGGAAGAATTTTTCCATTGACAGCCTATAAACATGGATTTTGTTTTTAGCAGTTCCGTAGGATTTAATGAACTTTAATAGGGTTGTTAGTGGAAGAACTTAGTGCCTACAATTTTGGCATGATGTGGAACTGACTATGTTTATATAGACATATCCTTGAAGAAAAATTTAGTAGTAGTTGATGTTGGTAATCTGCAATACAATTTATAACAGTTAGTATCTACTTTCCAGTTATGTACTAAGTATGTTATGGAACTTTTCTGAATCAATATATTAGATGTTGTTTTGAATATCCTGTGGTGTTGAGATTACCTCCATCCCGAGGAAGAGCAAGGGCCCACTCGACCAAAGTGATTGGAGGCTTTTACATTTATACGTGCTCATGGTTTCTAATAAGTTATAGTTTGAATGTAATTACTTATTTCCTTTACTATAATTTCTATTCAGTGGGTGATATTTCCTTTCATGCAATTTCAATTCAGAGTGTGTGTTATTTGAATCATGTTATATTGATTTGGTGTGTGCATTTTAGTTCTAGCAAATTATTTCCATAAAATGCATTTCATTACAGTAATGTTGTTTCAGTAGTTTAGCATTACATTTCCGTAGATTAGCAGAGACAAAGAGAAACATAACAACCAAAACCCCCCAAAATGAACCACCGAACAATCAAGTTGCATAAAGCTCCATTGCATACAACCTTGGACACACATCCTTGGTTTTATAATGACACTAGCACAAGAATTTGTTAGTTAAATGATTGGAGAATACAACGACCCATCACCCGTCACTCGTAGGAGTCATTTTGGGTCTCTTAAATATTGTGAGCTTCCTTCATTCACTTGTAGGGTTTCCAAACCAATGAATGATATCCCTACTTCTTTAACTAATATTAAAAATCCTTTGGATAATTATTCCAATTTCCCTCTCCACAAAATAGAAGCGTCTGATAGTTAGAAATCCTATGACAAAGACACTGATGTTGACCAAGATCAACTCAACACTATTACTGACTTTCAACAAGATTTGCATGAAACTCCTACTCATCTCCCTCATGTCTTGCATGCTTTAATTTCTCATAAGAAAACTTGTGAATCTCCCACCACGGTGCCTGCTTATTCTTCGGCTTCCATGGTCTCCACTCCACCCACTTATATTTCTTATCCTATTCTTATAACGTCTACTTCCATCACTCACCCTAGAATGCCTAATATGTAGCTTGGTTCTTCCTCAAACACTCTTGATTTAACATCTTTATATCAGGATTTACAAAATCAAAATTTCCAGCTCTAATTCACTACTTCTCATGCATCCCCATCTTTAGACTCTACTTCATTGTTGCATACCCCTTTTGTACCAGCTATATCTACTTATCCATTTCCACCTAACTTCATCTCTCCCAAATTACCCATTTTTAAAGGCCATGGTGACCCACAAGAGCATCTCTGAGATTTCCATGTAGCATGTCTCGACTATGCAGATGATCACACTATACTTGCTAAGATTTTTCCTCGTAGTTTACAAGATTATGCAATGCATTGGTTTTATGACCTCCCTGTTCATTCAGTAGTCTCTTTCACACATTTGGTTGATACTTTCCTCACTCACTTTTCTATTAACATTGGCTCTAAGATATCCTATGCTCAACTCACACAACTTAAAAAATGGTCTAACGAACACCTGTTGGATTATGTCTTACATTATGAAAACAACTTAGCTAAGGTGTCTAATATCCTTATGGATGCCAAAGTCCAAGATTTTTTCATTCAAATTCTCTTGCCACCTCTCTAGGAGAGTTTTCTTTTTGAGACCTCTCCTTCATTTGATCAACTTTTTCATACTCTTAAGCTTCATGAAACCAAGCTCTTAGTTATAGGCAAGCTTAAGTATCATGAGCAAGCATCATCATCTACATGATTTCAAGGTAAGTCACCATTCAAGCCATCTACAACTAAATCCTCCGATACAAAGGTTACTGTCAATGCAGTCTCTACCACTAAGGAACTACAATCACAACCATTTAGGCGTAGCTTTTCTAGGTTTAACATCCCTCCACAAATTTTGTTACCACAACTGGTTGATAGTAACCTTATTACATTACCTTCCCCTCTAGAAGTTGATCCATCTTGACCAAAAGGGCATCACTTCAATGAAAATTCCCATTGTGACTATCATCAATGTGTAGGACATTCCACCAATCATTGCTTTTGACTACGATTGCTCATTCAAGGTTTGATTGAAGATGGTCAAATTGAGCTTCCAGAATCTACACAATCTCCACCTATCAATGAGAATCATAAGCTCAAAATATTTAATAACCCTCTACCCAAGCATGATACAAAAGGCAACTGACTCATCGGCTAATCATGTATATCACGTAGTGCCTTCTCCTACATCAGGGGCTCTTGATTTCTTAGTTGCACATACTGACACTTCACCACCAATCATCTCTTTCTCTAACCATGATTATCATGCAAATTTCACATCTAATCACTTACATATTAAGGCATCTATCGATTTGGTCCCTATCAATAATACTAAGGTTGACCCATCATGGCCCATTAGTGCATGTTCCATTCCACTTCTTAAGGCTATCGGTTACCCTCTATCACAAATTGAATACCCTATGAACAAACCCTTTGGTGTCATCAAACTACATGTTACAGTTGGTCCTCTTACTATGCTTGTGCCTTTCCTCATTGGAAACATAGTTGACAGGTGTGACATGCTTCTTGGTCTCAATTGGATTCATTGGTCTCAATCTATCATCTCTATGAATCATTTGTGACTTAAATTCATTCATAACAATCAGGTTATTTCTATTGATGGTGTCCCTCCATCTACTCCATGGTCATCATCTCCTCATACATCAGTTAGCACACCACCTACATCATCTAGCACATCACACTCTATGTTACTCAAAGCACAATCTACTCCTAGTTCACCTACTCGCGCATTGTCTACATGACCTCACCACTCTGCTAGTCCTACACATAGGTATAGGCCCATTCCTAGGATAGTTACTACATCTCGACATAGATCACCACCTTGGTTTATTCCACATGGGTGTCCATCACCTTCACGCTTGGCATCATGTAGATCTCCATCACCAACACATTTTTCTCCACCATGGTCTTCATCATATATTCACCCATCACATGCACATAGACTTCATTCACCAGCACAATGTTGTCTCATATACCACCACTATTAGAGTAGGGTCATACAATTTCGACACCACATGCATCGGATGGAGGACCTTCATCCTTCACTGTCATTGGATAGTTCATTCATTCATGCACACTTGGGGGGCATAACATCTAACACATCCCCCCAACCTAGTAGCATCGTCCATCACAACATCTCATACTTATATCATACATTCACATCTCTTTCACATAGGCATATTTCATCACACTTTACCAGTATCGTCATTACCTGATGACACACTCTTGTGCTTCGGTTCACACTTGACTGTTGAGGGCTTACTACACATGAACCCCACACACTACACCATAGGTACTACACACTATGTCTATTCACACATCTTGCATCATATGTCTTACATCTTACATCATACACTCTACATTTAGTCTACATCATTACACATCTACACATCATACATCATACTAGTCATAATCATAATTATACATACATCACACTTACGTACTAGGGTCTACATTACATACTTGCATTGTGCATTTATACACCACACATTGTCTATACACTATACTAGTATACATCATACATGTGTCACACTTACTATTGTATGAGTCTAGCACCACATACTACTCCTCCTACATACTACATTACACACATCTCTCACATTACTAGTCTATCTTACACACCATTGCACACATACATTTTACACATTTACACATCATATGGTCATCTATTATATTATCACATACTACACATATTCTATTCTATGCACTGCACTCACTACCCTATGACACACTTTAGTTCCTGGTCCATACTCGACTGTTGAGGGTTTACAAATCAAATGGACCTTATCATACTTCACATTCACATTCGTCTTCTTCCATCATGTGACATTACTAGGTTAGTGACATATGCTTTAGGCTAAATGGTCACCTATCCCTTCATCTTGTAGTGGTATACGCTTTAGGCTACATCACCACTCCCTCTATTCATCTTGTAGTGATATACGCTTTAGGCTACATCATCACTCTTTCGATCATCTTGTCGTGATATACGCTTCAGCTATAAGGTTCACACACACATCATTTCTAGGTCGCATATCATCACAGTGTGTTAAACACAACACACATTTTGACCATTTCCCGATGATGCACTCTCATTTACGGTTCATTCTTGACTGCTGAGGGGGAAAACCAAATGAACCTCACTGCATACATTTCCATTCACTCGGGGGGCATGCGGCTCCTATCATCCATCTTGCATTCCATTCCATCCATCCACAACATATTGCATATCTTGGTTTCTTTTACTCTTGCTTTACATTTTCTTGTATATGGTCATCTTATTACACATGCTAGTTAGATTTCTTGTATGTCATTTATCTATACCATACACACATGCACATTCACACCTTTACTTAGTTGTGATCACAGATACAAGGTCTTTTGCATGCAATACGGATGCTCGCCTTCTACCCATCCTACATTGGTCACTGGGGGCATCCACATTCGTCTCTCACAGGTGTTATTGTTTCATTTTGTACTTAGCACTCTATATTACATGGTTATACATTATTTTGACATCTGGTTATCTTTCTAACATGCTAACAGGTGCTTCATGTGCAACATTTGTTCGCAGGATTACTTGCTTCCATGGTTATCTGTTGTTTGTACTTGTTTTTTTGTTTATTATTGTATGTGGGCCTTGCCCTTTGTTTGGTGTGCACACTTGTTTGTTGTATGTGGCTATGATGGCCTTGCATGTCTTGTGACATCATGAGTGATGTCCCATGTTTGCAATCCACTTTGTGTGGTTTACTTTATCTTCTTGCATGTTTAAATTACTATATTTCTTGGTAGCTTATACATTGTTTTGCGTAAATTACCCATTGTTTATACATGCATGCTTTTTTGGACCAACACTTATCTTTGGCTAGCCTCTTGTTTGTGTGCACCTTGGTTTCTACCAAGTGCATTCCTTTCCCCCTGCAGGGAAGAGTTACAGAGTTCATGTGGTTGGTCCTCTTTTGGGGCTGCATTCTCCTATTAGTGATGTCGCATGCACCCCCAAAGAGGGGGGCATCATTTGGGGTTTTACATACTACACAATGCTTCTACACCAGTTCAGTTCAGTTCAATTTCCACCCTTGGCATTGTGGGTTATACAATGAGTGGGTTCAGACCAGTCTACGAACCCCATACACAATGGATTTTATAGGACATGGTTGTCCTTAGCATTCTGGGGAGAAGTTATAGGTTAGAGGATACAACAGAATTCCTCTCTACACTACTTCAGCCAGTGGCGTCAGATCACCCAAAAAACAAGGCAATACAGAGATCTCTTCATACATATTCAGGGAAGCAGTTACAAGTTATAAGATATATCAGAATTCCTCCCTACACTTCTTCGGCCTATGGCGTCGGATCACCCAAAAAACCCAGGATAAGATATCCTCTTTCTACACCCTTTCTCTCATCATGGATCAGGTGCACATGTTCCATGTTTCACTTTTCATACTTTACATTTACAGTCTTTTCACATACATATACATGTGTATTTTACATGCATTTTTACACATATACATGTGTATTTGACTACTTGATCATCTTCTCCTTGCAGGTTCGACCGTATGAGAAACAAGTAGTCAACAACAACAACTACAACAATGGGGGCAACAACAAACATTTTGTGGCAGCACACACCATACTAACCATGCAGGTACATCACACACATCAGAAACTACACACACATTTCCACCCTAGGTTCACTCTCATCACTTTTTTTACACTTTTGCATCTTTAGTTTCCATGCTCCATCATCTTTTTGTCACTCCACACTTTGTCTAGTCCTTCAACACATTTCTACATCACTCTACATGGACATCAGGTACGCATCTCTATCTACTTTATGTTACCGAGCTTTCCACTCACCAACATAAAGTGGGGGAAAATGTAGTCACAAAATCACACACTTTAGACATTATTTAGTCTCGGTCTCATACTACTATTCATATGGTTTTTGAGTGAAGAAAGTACTAATTAACCCCCATCTTTTGGCCATTTTACTTTGCTTTTTGTCATCACTTCCGACCTCCCACACATGTATGCCCAGTTTGTTTCTGTCATTTCGTGTTATTTTAGCATTTGACTAGGGTGCCAGGCTAGTACTGGGGTGCCCAACAGGCACCCTGGTCCCAGTTGGGGCACCCTGATCCTTTTCCCACTTTTCCGCCACTTTTTGGGCACTTTCTAGCCATTTGAGCATTTCATATTTCTTGTGGTCGGCCTTTTCGGGGTTAATTATGAAATTAGAACAAGAGAACCATATAAATATAAAGTTATGAGACCATAATGAGGGACCAAGCACTAGTCACTACTATCATCACCTAAGGTTGCATCCATCAAAGGCTCTCATTTGCATCCATCTAGCTCCATCACAAGGCACAAGGTTGGTTCATCTGCATCACACTGCATAGGAGGGAAGTTTATTCTATTCCATCCACCATTCTATTACATTTTCTACACATAGTTATTGCTCGCTACTTTCACAAAGTGTGACTGACACAAGAGCACCTAGGGCATGATTGCACACACTTGCACATAGAACTACATCGGGTCTGAGATGTAGTGCAACACTCAGTTAGTAAGTCCACCATTGTGGCAGCTGAGGTCAGTCTGACCCCTTCATATGCATCTTTCTTTTTTAGGTTATCCCAGATTGCACAAATCTACAATTTATTTACTATTATTTAATGTTCCTAGTTAGATTAACTAATATTATTCCACATTTTAGTTAATCCAATCATATCTAAAATAAAACAAAGGAAAAGAGAGGTTAGAGATACTTACCTTTATGTAGACATAATTGGTGCATGAAATCCTCCCCCAGGGATAGTGACACCTTATGAAAGAGGTAATATGGGGGACCAAAATATGGATAATAAGAAGAGTTACTTATATCAACATTGGGGACTCCAAAAAATTGATGTACTTCATTGGTGAAAATCCTATCATTGAGTTTCCTAGACCCAATGCTTCAAAAGTAGACCTTCAGATATACATAAGGTTAACTTATAAACCTTTAAGACCTTTAGAAGCTACTTGGTGAGCATAAGAAGAAAAAAATATTGTTTATTGATTGATTATAAATGATCTCTAATGACACCTATAAATATGGAACATGATTATCTATTAAAATTCACTATAGTCGAAAAATCCAATAACAATCGATGGGATCAACCTTAAAGAATGAAATATAGATGGTATAAAATATGGTTAATGCCATTAAATATAAGTAATATCATATCAGGTGGTCCTAGAAAGAAGGATTGAGATATAGACGAAGAATTTGAAATAAATAAAAAGTGATCTAATAGAGGTATACACGTACGATGAGTGGATATGAAAGTGGCCATAAGAGGATAGTAAGGTGATATCATAGAAGGATATAAAGGGATGACTAGGTGGTGTATAATATAGGGTATCTAAGGTAACATTGGACGCACGTAAAATATTTCTCACAAGCACTTATACTAACCATAATAATTTACTACTAGTGACTCCGTAGGATATCACTCTAAGGGGTTATTGTGCCAATGGTGTCTATGAAGAGAAAAATTTAGTAATGAAGACCATGGGAAAAAATAAAACAAAAAAATATTGAAATAAAAATATGATATAATTGATAAAAATATGAATTCAACCCAAATGAAATATACTTACCTTTCCTCAACTATGGGCGCATGTCATCTCTTGTCTCGACCATGGTGGGTGTAAACATGCTAAGGTACCCTGAAGATATAATAATACAAATTAAAGGAAAAAAATACAAGTGTATGTAGGTAGTCAATAGGTAGGCATACAAAAAATAGGTGAAGACATGTCATAGGAAATAATAAGACTCATGCTAGTAGGTAAATTATTCAACCAATCTAGTAGGCTTTGAGGTAATATATCATGTAAGGGGTAGCTAAATAATTCATACTAAGTAGCCTTGAAGTGTGAGAGAGAAGATATAAATGATCTATAGAGAACATCTTGAAATCCAAGATATTCAAAAGATACTCAAGTAGGGATGATATCAGGGAATTTTTTTAAACCATAATTCCTATCACAATGCCAATATGTCTGAAAAGAGATGAATAAATGGATGTAAACAAGATGATAAAATAATTCAAATTTATCCTATATGTAATAAGATTATAATGATGTAAATGGTGGAACAATAGGCACCGCCAAGGTGAAAACAAGCTCTTTACTAGAATCAAGACATGCTAATTAGATTAGAAAGAATAGGATTTTTTAACATCAAGGAGTGAAGGAATCCAAATATGTAGGTATTAGTGAAGGAAAACTAGTGAATTATAAAGACATCCCATGTCTGATATAACATTATCTAATAGTAAATAGTATATTCTACCTTCCCATGATGTTTTCTACATTCCTTAAGACCTAAATTAAAGAGTTATAGGAACAATATGAGGATTATGTAGGAAGTGTGAAAAGGAAGTGGGTATTAGACTCAAGCTATGTAATGAAGACAAGATGTGAAGTATGAGCTTTCAACTAGGATATGGATGTTTTGAAATGATATCACATTTTTTTTGTTTATGAAATTTTTATTGTAATAATTTACTTGTTCACAATCTAAACTTTTTTGCTTGATTATTCCTAATGGATATGAGAGATGAATAACACTAGAGATCTTACACCTAACTATTGTACAACTGTACCTACTAATCATGAAATTTATATACTCACAAAATTACACCTTAGAAAAGAGTGCAATCTCAAAAATGGAATTAATGATATAAATAAGAAATGTATAAAACGTAGATAGTGAGACATGATTGGGTTTCTCCAAGCATGCTGTAAAAATGAGTGATATAGTAACAAAAAGTTTGATATTTTCGTCACAAGAATGTGGATGAGAGAGAAGCAGATAGAGTGAAATATTTGAGCTCCAAGATGCATAATTGACTTGATGGGACAAAATGACACTCTTGAATATTGTTATTACTTTATAAGAAAACACCTAGCTAAGCCATGGAACCAATGATAACAAGTAGGTAATCATAGTGGATATGCATTTGTCATGAGTGATCGAAGGTCTTACTATGCAAACTCAAAAATTGATCTAAGAGAAATAATAATCTAAATTGTAAATTAGGTAGTAGTATGTAAATGATATAAATACAAGGTAGTATCAAAAAACAAAAAGGAAACATGAATAGGTGTTAATTGTGAAAAGGTATCAATCAAAATAATAGTCCTAGAGAGGGTCATGGGGTGCTAGTTGGGAAATGGATCAACCAAATTAACAATATTATAGATAAGATAAGATAGAATGTAAGGTGTTGGATGGGAAAATGAATCAACTAGAATAACATGCCCATAAATATAGTATGTAAAGGGACAATAAAAATTTTTGTACTAATTGTCATGTAAAGTGTAATATAGGATGAAAAGTGTTAGTTGGGATACTATGGCTCAACTAAACTAGTTGGTCTATAAATAAAGGATGCAAATGGGTAGCCGAATAAATTCATACTAACTGAGCTTATAAGGATAACATAAGATGTAAGGTTTAAGTTGGAATCAATTGAAATAATATGCCAGTAAATAAAGGATGTAAAGGTTCAACCAAAAAATTCCTACTAATCAAATTGTAAGGATACATACAAGATGAAGATTAAAATCACCATGATAAAGCACATGAGAATAGTATATACATGGGATACTATAAGAGGAAACATAAGATTATAGTACCACATTAGTACATAAAAACATGATGAATAAAAAATTATGATAAACATATCTAACCAAGTACAAGAAGAAAAGAGAAGAAATATGTACATAAGAAGGGATGTATACAAGTGAAGGTTGAGCATAGAATTTCTTTAAGAATCGAGAGTTTTTTGGTTTCTTAAAGTTATGCCCTTTGTTTGTTTGTATTTCGTAATTTCTTTTCAAAAATAAAAGTTTTTTCGTGATGATTATGTTAAAGGGAATTAACATGTTTTTTATTAAAAAAAATCGAGATCATGAAGTTGGGATTAATGAATATACTCATCGGGGATGATCATGTAAAGAGAAATGTGAAGGGAGGGAAACTCAACTTATATTAGTACAATGCTTTGGATATGTAGAATCAAAGATAAGGTATTTTCCCTGGTAGTGGAACAAATACTATTATGGTATGCCAAAATTGTAGGATATAGCTTAAGGTTACAATCAAATCATGATTTACAAATGGTATGTTATATGATTTTATTGAGATTATCATTGATATATTATTCTTTTCCATTACATTAGGGATGACAGGAAGTTGATAAATTGTGCTTAATTTTGAATTTAGCACAAAGTTGATTTATTTTTTAAGTTGGAAATTTCTACCACTGTCATAAATGTTGGTTTATGGAATTCCAAAGGGATGGATGATTTGATTAAGAATTATAATTTGGTAGAGCTTCATATAGTAATAACGAGATTAAATTTGAATATATTGTGTTTCATGTACATTCAAACCATTACACTAATATATAGGAAACTCTACGCTATAAATAAGGAGATTTACTTAACCACAAAATCTCCATATTTATCTCACCAAACATCCTATGAGAGTTATATTAACAACTCACATAATATAAGATATAATAATATTTACTAACAACTAACAATATGAAATGATGTACACACTAATTAGGATATTTCCTAACATTCCCCCTTAGTGTGAACATGGTAGAAAAACATTCACACACTCATCTATAGTATGCTCCCCCCCGTGGTATATCCAACTATGTGACTCATGACCTTGATAAAAAAATAAAGGCTCTCTCCTTCCATGGTTTTAAAAAAGTTTACCACAAACCTTGATGTGAACATGCCCCATCAACTGTCCACCTCGTGTGGTTTTCTGGATCTCCCAAAAACCTTTTCAAGATCCATGAATTGACTTACTCTGGTGTTGTTGTTTTCCACTATGCTTGTACATAGGGGAAGTGAAGAGGAACCAAAAATTTCTTATTATAAAATTGAACAATAGAACACGTACTAGAAAGATATTTCACATAACATCCTATAAGAATGACAATGTTCTTAATTGTAGCCATTGTTGTTGATCGTTGTCACTCGATCTCGAACAACATAGACAACTACCACTGCCATTGGAAGCTAACCTTGAATTTATCCGGTTTTTCATAGAATGGAAATGGAACATTGGTGTCATGTTACCCCTGAAAATGTGAAATTTCCACTTAGGAACACTGAAAGAAAATTGTACCGTACTGTGTACTACTGACTGGATCTTGTTGCACATGATCATCATTTCTAATGAACGTATTCACTGACTGATCATCTTCCAAAAAAGTATGACAATTATAGGATCTCTGCAGTCATCTTCTCTCCTATACAATTATTTTTCTAGTATCTACACACCACATTGAAAAGTAGAAAAACTGAAATCCACACCACACAACTGAAAAAAAATCACCATACCAGAAGTGTGGCCTCATCGTTGATGACTAACGAGAGGTCATTGATCGACCTCCAATCTCATGTGCCTCCATCCTCGAGTGTACTACCACTAGCTTAGCCGAATTTTATCATAAAGCTCACTTGTACAATGCCCGCCTCGATTTGGACTCAAACATAGGATTCCACTGATAGTGCGTCTAACTAAAAGTGAGGCAGTTTTATTTTTAATTTTTTTTTTTATAATGACATGACTGACACCAGACCAACAATAAAGTTTTAAAACAAAGACCCACAAATAACATTAAGGATTGAAGCTGACTAAATGACACTTAGACTGAATGCACGAGACTTTGATGACGACTTTTGATTATTGACAAGACAAAAAACAATAACTCTCAATTTTCGACTTTGTGACACACTAAAATAACACTAAATTACTATTTGAATACAAAATTCATTACCTAATAATAAAGAACCCCAATAAAAAACTTCACCACTTTAAAAACAATTCCACTCCCCCCATTTTGCTTTCGACCAAAGAAAAAGAAATCTTGGAGATTTTACCCCTTCACTTATTCTTGGTTGAAATCCCTAAGAAATACTATTGTGCGGTTCAAGCTATTCAACACTTTAATACATATAATATATTAGTGTTACTTTAAAGATTTTGAATTATAAATCCGTAGGCTATAAAATAGAGGGCAAGAGGGAGGTAGTTGGTGAACAGGTGTGGAGAGCGAGGGACATTTGAATGCAACTCCAATGAAAACTGTGCAAACCATGTGGTGTTTGTGAAACCAAATGCAAAACCAATATGCCTCGTCTTTGGTTGGTTGGAATGAGTGAGTAAAATTTTGTAATAAGAGCGACTCACATACTGGAAGTATAATGGATTCATACTCAACTATTTTTAAGTGAAATTGAAGTCAAGAAAAATGAAAGGAAATATCTTATCAGATGGGATAGCAATAATGTATCCTACCCTAACTACTCCATGAAAATTTGCTTTGTCAAATAGAGGGTCTAAGTATCTTCACAGAAGTGGAAAGTGGTTTATTTTATCTTGACTCTTTTTTTTTTGTTTTAGGATATAGCTCACTTACTTTGAGGGTTTTAACCTTGAGAATGAAAATTAATTGATGGATGTAATCCTTACCTTGGTTTATACACT
Source organism: Taxus chinensis (assembly GCA_019776745.2). Classification (NCBI taxonomy): domain Eukaryota; kingdom Viridiplantae; phylum Streptophyta; class Pinopsida; order Cupressales; family Taxaceae; genus Taxus; species Taxus chinensis. The sequence continues at coordinate 163,008,155 of CM034157.1, forward strand.
CTACAAAAAAAATACATATTCATCATTTAAGAAATTTGAGATATGATGATTGGTTAGGATGGGAGACGACTCAATTTGATCATCTATAACTTTCTCATTGACTAATTTTTGCGTGATGATACACAAGTCAAACTCCATGAGAAGATTCATCCATTTTCCAATCTGGTCTGCAAGGAGGATGGTTTTAGAAAAGAAATGATGAAGGGGGTATTATTGTGGATAATTTAATATGAAATTTTATATAACATATAATATCTAATTTTAGTGGAAAAATATATATACCCTATCATACATACTCTACGCTAGTATAAAATGTCTTGCAATCAAGGAGTGCTCGAGTAATATATTAGATGAAATTTTCTTCCCCTTTCTAATCTTATTGTGCCAACATTTCCCCAATAGATATGGTAGTAGATAAGTTATAAGGATGAGGGGGAAATTAGAAGATGGGTGTGTAATATAGGAATGTTAATAAGTAAGGATTTATTCACAGTAGTAAAAACTTGTCAATAATTCTTACTGTATTTTAGTTTGGCACTTTTCTTCAAAATACTGTTAATGGAGTGTGTTTATTAAGTGAGTTTGGGAATAAACCATTGGGTTGTCCTATTTTTTCCTAAGAATGTGTAGATTCTAGGAGTGCAAGTAGGATGGGGCATGTTAAGAATGGATTGAATTTTGTAGGATCTATGTCAATTCCATATTTTAAAAAGGAATCTCAAGAGCTTGCCTTGGGTAACATAGAAGATATAGTTTATGGAGTTAAGGTCAACCTTGTATTTCTAAAGGCCTTAAAGGATTTTTCAAGGTCACAAGTGTGGTATTTTTCATGTCTATTTTTTATTAGAATATCATCCATGTAGACTTTGATAGTTTATGGATGAGGTCATGGAAGATGTGACTCATTACGCATTGATAGGTTACCTTATCATTTTTAAGGTTGAAGGGAATTTTTGCAGAGCAATATGTTCCCTACCTGACTGTAGAGTTGGTTTTATGTTGTCATTAGGCAAAATGTGAATTTGATTATAGCTTGAGAACATGTCTAGATGAGATAAAATATCATATCCAGTTGCATCGTTAACTATGCAATTGATGGATGGTGGAGGGAAGTTATCCTTAGGACAAGCTAGGTTAAGGTTGTGAAAGTTGATGAAAATAAAGATAAGTAATGTGAACTTTTTATGACAAGGTATAATATTAGAGACCCATTTAGAATAGTTAACCAATAAATGAGTTTGGCATCTATAAGCTTTATGAGCTCATTATGGCATGTAGTTTAGAAACTTTTGGTAGAAATTTCCTATTTATTTTGTTAAATGGGAGTGGAATCAGGGTAAGTGACCACGGTATGTATAACAACCTCATGATTGATTCTAGGAAATTTGAAAAACCCCAATAAAAGATCTAATTTTTCTTAAGAATAACTTCATGGTACTATGCACAGAGTTGAGGGAAGTAGTCTCCTATAATTACTGCATAAGTATCATCATTATCATTTAGGTGGAAAATAATGGTATCTTCCATGATAATGAAGTTTAAATCTTGGAAATTATAGTGTTCCTTAGGAATTTTGGAGGTTTAATCACTGAAAGGGTCAATGGTGGTGATAAAGTTTTCAAAGAGAGGAGGTGTCACCTACCACTAGGATGTGGGGAATACGTCACTCATCATGGTTACAATGGTGGAACTCCTAGGTTAAACTCCTACCACTAATCCCACTCTCTCTCCTCTCTCTCTCCCTCTCGCATGTCATGGTCGATACTCTATGAGAGGTAGGGCTACCACACAAACTGGACACCTAAAATGCAATGGTATTCTATCCACTTTGTGTGCCTATGTCTGCCACATATAATGACCCATAATCTCTAAGGTCCCATCATCTACAACCATATTCATCTAATTGGGTCGTTGATCCATTATCCCCCTGTAAGAATCCCACACTACCTTCTCATGTTTGACATGTGGCAATATCCTAAAACCAACCACAAGCCTCATTATTGGTCCTCTCTCCCACCATAGAATCCTTAGGGCATATCATGTTACTTGTAGTAGTGTCCCTTTAGGCATATACATTAATAAGTGGTCATATATCTAGGCATCAAATACTATGATGGACCCTACTACCCTATGCTACCTCACCCAAATATCATATATTTTATGTACTAGTTGCACCCATATGGTTATGCTGTAATGTCTCTTTTCCCTCGCCCATGGCCTAAGGGCCAATGCGTGCCCTAACCCTAGTCATGCCCAAAGGGTTACGGACACTATTTTGCTATTGGGTATGGGCATCTAGTCAAGTTGTTATTATTTTTTATTGACTGGGTCACAAAGTACTTTTAAAAAGGGACTAGATGTTATGTTTCATCATTGGGGCCACTTAAAGTACCTTTTTGGCGACTTGAGAGGACATGCATGGCATTAAATGTTATATTTCTTCATTGAGGTTACTTTATGGGCCTAGGCGCCTAGGAAGGGAAAAGTAACTTCAAGTTATTTTTTAATAAGGCCCCTCTTTTTGGGAAAGTGTGCCTTGAGTGGTTTTAGGGTTTCTTTGGCATAAAAATGTTATAAAAGGAGGTGAGGGGTGAAAGGATAATCATTCATACATACACTCATATTTTCTTTTCATGGTGCAACTGCTGTTTGCAACTTTTAGCTTGTGGAGTAAGATCCCCACGGGAACCCTAGCTTCGGTGGTGAAAGATCCAACCCTAGCTAGCAGGGCATTCTTCGGTAGTGAAAGATCTACCCTAGCTTGTCATTTGGAGTGGATTTCAGGGTTTGTTTTACAGAGGTATTTTCAGGGTTTTCAGAATTAGGGTTTGAAGGGTTTTGAGAGTTTTTGTGGAGATTTTCAGCCGGTTTTCGGATCAGGCCTACGGCAGCCATAGAAGAAGGGTTTGGCATCATCTACAGAGGGTTTCACAAGGGTTTTGGCTGTTTTCCAAAGGGGGCGACTTGTTTGGGAATTTGCAGCCCTAATTTCTAGGGTTTCCAGCAGTCCTTTTTCAGATCTGAAGGTTGGAGAGTTATCTACTATTTTTATATATATTATTTCCAAAGTTTCATCTTTATTGCATTTGTATTCGAAAAGATATTAATTTTCTGAAGTTTTCCAGCTATTCTAGGCACGCTGTAAATTTCTGGCAGCATTCTGTTATCTGAAAAATTCCAAAAATATTTCCCTTGTGTTCTACATATTATTATCTTGTTCCAGTTAAAATTTCAAGTATTTTGGACAAGTATTTTAAGAGTTATTCACATTTTTCTGTTCGCTGCCCTAGCTGTACTTTTCTGTATAAAATCTGCAAAAATCAGATTTCTGTATATTGCTGCAGATTTCTGTGTTTTGTCATTTTTTGTGGTAAGATCCCAATAAGGGATATTTCAGTGGTATCAGAGCGGTTGTTCCTCCACCCTGTTAGGGTTGAAAGATGGGAGACAAAGACAAAGACAGTGAAGAAATGGGAGTAGATCTGATGAGACAACTGTTCACCAACATGGTGAAGCAGCAGGGAGACTACCAACCTCTATTTGAGCGACAGCTTACTGAGAGGTTAGCACAGGGTAGGATCGAGACTCATGCGGAGAAGGGAGAGGCCAGCAATATGGGTCAATATGGTAATAGAAGTGAGAGTCGACATTCGGGACAAGGGGTCCCCTCATGCATCTACCAGGCCATTGGGACTCCACGAGCCTTCATTCTTAAAGGATCCGGAAGTTTCACAAACACGACAGTCTAGCAGACATTGTGGATGAAGAATCTTGCTAGGAGAAGTACTGGACTTTGAGCGAGGGTTTCCGAGACAACATGCCATTTCAGTGAGTATTGCAAAATGAAGATTGGCAGCAGGCCTAGGAGAGATTACCAGCCACAGGTACCTGAGTTTCAGAAGAGGTTAGGACATGATCTCTATTCCACACTTCGATGGCTCTAGGAAGTGTACTGCCCAGTAATTGGATTCATAAGTTGAAGACTTACTTTGACTTGAATCCCATGCGCGAAGAAGATGCAATTAAGTTTGCTATCCTACACCTCGAGGGAGATGCCCATGACTGGTGGCATCATGGATTGATCACACAGGGGCACATGCATATCACTACATATGCAGATTTTACACAGAGATTGATGAGCAGGTTTGACAGGAGGGACCTAGATAGGCACTTCAGGGAATAGACCCACTTGAGGCAGACAGGTTCTCTGGATCAATACATTGCAGATTTTCAGAGGTTGTCAGTGATGGTATCTGATGTTTCAGAGATGAGGTTGACTTCACTCTTCATGGCAGGTTTGACGGACGCTTTAACAGGATTTGTGAAGGCATTTGAGCCTTCCTCCCTACATGAGGCGATTAGGCGGGCACGAGATTTGGGGTTGTCCACTCCAAAATCGAGGTTTCCCCCTCGAAATCAGCCTAAGGGTTTTCCTTCGAAAACTGAGGGTTCACAGCCAAAGGGGCCCCCACCCAGGCAGGATACCACAAGGAGACCATTTGTATCGAAAGAGGACCGGGGAGGAGTTGAGGCGAAAGAAACTCTGTTTCGATTGCTGCACACCATGGGTTCCTTGAACATGATTGTAGAGGGAAAGGAAGGGCCCAATTCATAGAGGTCTTTGAGGAGAGTGAGAACGATGGAGGAGCGGTACCATCAGTGAGTTAGAAGATGAAGATGAGGAGGCATTGGATAGCGCAGGGATTGAACAGGAGGAGGAGATTATTTTCCCCAGGAGACTATTGCTACTTTATCGAGTACCCCGAGGTACAAGGCATTCAGAGTTAGGGGAACATTACAGGGCCAGATTTTTTTTAAGTTGTTACATGCTCATTGATAGTGGGGCCACCCACAATTTCATTGATGCATCTTTGGTAGAGAAGCGGGGACTAAACAGGCAGAAGACTTTGAGGGTTTCAATGTAGTGGTAGCCAATGGTGAGTCCATGAGATGCATGCATACGAGTTCCGCAGTTGAGTATCACCATGGGTAACCATACAATCACCGATGACTTCTATGTGGTTGGTATTGGAGAGACCAACCTTGTGCTGGGTGTACAGTGGCTCCATTCCCTTGGAGAATTTCGGACTAACTTTCAGACCATGAAACTCAAGTTCAAGTCCGAGGGAAAGAATCGTAACCTTAAGAGGTTTATCTTCAGAAGCACCCAGAGTTGTTTCAGCAAAGAGTCAATCGAGAGGATTCACAGACACAATGGTCAAGAAATAATCCAGATTGGGCAGAATCAGCTGGTAATGTTTCTCTAAAAGGAAAGGAAAGAGAATGACATCTAAAATTGTTCAAGACAGTTCATAATTTATAATTCTGTTCATGAGAAAATATCAATTTATAATTATGTAATTGTTGGGCATAATTTTGTGGTAAGGGGTGTGGTAAAATTTACGTGTTTGGTGAATTCCACTTGCAAAGGAAGCTGGCCACAAATACCATAGGCATGCGCGAGTCATCCCACACTAAACACAGGAATCTCGTCTTCAAAAATGGTCCAAAACACAGCTATGCAAAGCATATCAGACGAAAAACATGCAGCTTTCCTGGTAAGAACGTTCAGCAAAATATATTTTATTAGACCTACTCGTCTAGGAGTTGCAAACTATGACAGCACCAGATAATGAGGATTTCAAGGGACCGCCAAAGAATTCAATTCATCTTTGCACACAAATAGATGAGCTACAGGGAGCAATGTATTTTTCTAAAATAGATTTGTGATCAGGATATCACCAGATCAAGGTTAGGGAGCAGGATGTGCATAAGACCACTTTCAGATGTCATTATGGACATTTTGAGTTTTTGGTGATGCCTTTTGGTTTGTCTAATGCACCAGCCACATTCTAGTCTTGCATGAACCACGTGTTCAACCGCCATTTGTGGAAGTTTGTTTTAGTCTTCTTTGATGATATATTGGTGGTACAGTAGGACTTGGAGAGTCATGTCCGCCACCTGGACGAGATATTGGGAATACTAGGAGATAATTTGCTATATGCAAAGGATTCTAAATGTGAGTTTGCATGACAGATTTGTTGTACTGGGATATGTGATTGGCGGAGGGGGAGTCAAGGTGGACAGAAGTGAAGATACAGTGCAATTTTGGATTGGCCTCCACCCAGGACGTGACACATTTGAGGGTTCTTAGGACTATGCACCTATTACAGGAGGTTCGTGAAGAAGTTTCTCAATGATTGACTGCCCCACGACAGAATGGACCAGAAGGGAGCCGGCTCTTGTGGTCAGAAGCAACACAATAGACTTTTGAATCATCTCAAGGAGTTGATGCCTTATGGTTATCATTGGGGACCACTAAAGTACATTTTTGGCGACTTGAGAGGACATGCATGGCATTAAATGTCTATTCTTCATGAGGTTACTTTAGGGGCCTAGGCGACTAGGAAGGGGAAAAGCAGCAACTTAAAGTTATTTTTAATAAGGCCCTCTTTTTGGGAAAGTGCGCCTTGAGTGGTTTTAGGGTTCTTTGGCATGGAAAGGTTATAAAAGGAGGGTGGGGTTGGAAAAGGATGATCATCATACATACAACTCATTTTTCTTTTCATGTGCCACTGTTGTTTCAACTTGTAGTTGTGGGTAAGATCCCACGGAACCCTAGCGTCGGTGCGTGAAAGTGAAAGATCCAAACTCCTAGCTAGCAGGCATTCTTCTGGTAGTGAAAGATACTACCTAGCTTGTCATTGGAGTGGATTTCAGGGCGTGTACAGAGGTTTTTCGGATTTTTAGAATTAGGGTTTTTGAAGGGGTTTTGAGAGTTTTGTGGACGATTTTCAGCCGGGTGTGTTGGATTAGACTACGGCAGCCATAGAAGAAGGGATATCAGCATCATCTACAGAGGCGTTTACAAGGGTTTTGGTTGTTTTCCCAAGGGGGCGCGACTTGTTGGGAATTTGCAGCCCTAATGCGAGGGGGTTTCTTCTTTCCAGAGTCCTTTTTTCAGATATGAAGGTTGGCAGGAGTTGGAGAGTATCTACTATTTTTATATATATGATTTCCAAAGTTTCATCTTTATTGCATTTGGTATTCGAAAAGTTATTATTTTCAAAGTTTTCTGGCGATTTAGGCACGCTTGTAAAATTTCTAGCAGCATTCTGTTTATCTGAAAAATTCCAACAAATTTCCCTTGCTGTGTTTACATATATTATCTTGTTCCAGTTAAAATTCAAGTATTGTTGGACGGGTTATTTTAAGAGTATTACACCTTTTTCTGTTCGCTGCCCTAGCTGTACTTTTCTGTATAAAAAATTTGCAAAAAATCAGATTGTTACTATTGCTGCAAATTTCGGTGTTTGTCATTTTGTCGGTCAAAGAGTCCAACAAGGGATTATTGCCGGGTGGTATCAGAGCGGTTTGTTCTCCTCCAGCCTGTTAGGGTTGAAATATGGGAGCCAGAGACAAAGACAGTGAAGAACTGGGAGTATAAGTAGATCTGATGAGGCAACGTTCACCCCAACATGGTCTGACGCAGAAGGGACTACCAACCTCTTTTGAGCCAGATTACTGAGAGGTTAGCACAGGGTAGGATCGAGACTTAAAGAAGAAGGGACCCCAACTGTGAGGCCCACCAGCAATATGGGTCAACATGGTATAGAAGTGAGAGTCGACATTGGGACAAGGGCCCTCATGCCTTTACCAGGCCATTGGGACTCACGAGCCCTCATTCTTAAAGGATCCAGAAGTTTTCGCAGACACGACAGCCCAAAGACATTGGGATGAAGAATCTTGTAGGAGACAAGTACCGGACTTTGATACCGAGGGTTTTTCCGAGAAAATGCCATTTCAGGAAGTATGCCAAAAGACGATTCGGCAGCAGGCCTAAGAGAGATTACCAGCCACAGGTAACTGAGTTCAGAAGACGAGGTTAGGACAGATCTCTATTCAACACTTCGATTGCTTAGGAAAGTGTACCGCCCAGTCTTGGATTTAGAAGTTGAAAGACTACTTTGACTTGAATCCCATGCCGCGGAAGAAGATAAAGAAGAAGATGCTAATTAGTTTTGCTATCCTACACCTCGAGGGAGATGCCATGGACTGCGTGGCATCAGGGATTTGATCACCACAGGGGCAATTGCATATCACTACATATGCCAAATTTTTACAAGAGATTGATGAGCAGGTTTGATAGGAGGGACCCAGATAGGAAAACTTAGGGGAATTGACCCACACTGAGCAGAAGGTTCTCTGGATCAATACATACAGATTTTCAGAGGTTGTCCGTGATGGTATTTGATGTTTCAGAGATGAGGTTCGACTTCACTCTTCAGGCAGGTTTTTTTGACGGAGCTTTTAGAGGATTTTTGAAGGCATTTGAGCTTCCTCCCCTACACGAGGCGTTAGGTGGAGCAGAGATTGGAGTGTCACTACAAAAAAAAAAAAAAAAATCGAGGTTTCCCCCTTGAAAATCAACCCTAGGGTTTTCTTCGAAAAACTGAGGGTTTCATAGACAAAGGGGACCCCACCCAGGCAGGATACCACAAAGGAGCCAATTTGTACAAGAGAGGACCGGGAGGGTGGATTGAGGTGTGAAAGAAAATCTGTTTCGATTGCCGCACCAACATGGGTTCCAGGACATGATTGTAGAGGGAACAAGGGAATGGGCCCCAATTCATAAGGTCTTTGAGGAGAGTGAGGAACGAGGAGGAGTGGTACCATCAGGAGTTAGAAGATTATGAAGAGGAGGAGGGCATTGGATGATTAGCACAGGGATGAACAGGAGGAGGAGGACGTTTCCCCAGGGACTAGTGCTACTTTGTCGAGTAACCCGAGTACAAGGCATTCAAGCGTTAGGGGAACATACAGGGCTCGAGAGTTTGTGGTGGCTCATTGATGTGGGGGCCACCCACAATTCATTTGATACATCTTGGTAGAGAAAAGCGGGACTACAGCAGAAGACTTTGAGGGTTTTCAATGTAGTGGTAGCCAAGGTGGTCAATGAGATGCCTGCAGCGAGTTCCGCAGTTGATATACCATGGTAACCATATAGTCCCGATAACTTCTATGGTTGGTATTGGAGAGATCCACCTGTGCTGGGGTGTACGTGGCTACATTCTTTGGAGAAATTTTGGACTACCTTCAGACCATGGAACTAAGTACAAGTCCGAGGGATAAAGAATGTAACCTTAAGAGGTTTATCTTCAGAAGCCACCCAAAGTTGTTTTCAGCAACAAAGAGGATCGAGGGATTCACAGACACAATGGTTGATTGGGCAGTAAAGTGCTTGGTTTCTACCAAGAACTTAGAGGATGGACAGCCAGAGTATATGTAGATATACAGGGGCTATTAAAAGCACAGTACAAGTTTTATTGACATACCACCTGGTTTGTACCGCTAAGAGAGGGGGATTTGAGCATGTGATGAGATCGGAGGACACTAGACAGTGGTTACTACTTGAAACATCACCACAAAAGGTTTTAAGGATGAGATTGGAGAGACCATCCATGAGCTTATTGACATGGGACACATTAGGCCGAGTTCTAGTCCTTTCGCTTCTTCAAGAGTGAGTTGTTGGTGAAGAAGCAGAAGGAATAGGACGTGGGGAAGAGCGCGATGACGGAGTGCATTGATTATCGGGCATGAATAAGAAGGACAATCAAAACCAAATATCCAGGGTGCGTATTGATGACCCACTTGATGAGCTCAGGGAGCAATGTATTTTCTAACATAGATTTGTGAGCAGGATATCACCGACAAGGTTAGGGAGCAGGGATGTTGCATAAGACCAATTTCAGAGGTCATTATGGGGAACATTTTGAGTTTTTGGGTGATGCCTTTTGGTTTGTCTAATGCACAGCCACATTCAGGTCTTGCATGAACCCACTGTGTTCAACCGCCCTTTGGGGAAGTGTTGTTTTTAGTATTCTTTTGATGATATATTGGTTCAGAGGACTTGGGAGAGTCATGTCCGCAACCTTGACGAGAATGGGAATACTAGGAGATAATTTGCCTATATGCAAATGATGTTCTAAATGTGAGTTTGGCACCCTTCATGACAGAGTGTGGTACTTGGGAGAGTGATTGGCCGGAGGGGAGTCAAGGTGGACAGAGTGAAAACAGGCAATTTGGATTGGCCTCCACCCAGGACGTTGACACATTGGAGGGATTTTAGGACTATGCACCTATTACAGGAGGTTCGTGAAGAATTTCTCATGATTGACTGCCCACTGACAGAACTTGGACCCAGAAGGGAGCCTTCGCTTTTGGTCAGAAGAAAAAACACAATAGACTTTTGATCCATCTCAAGGAGGGATGGCTCATGCCCTAGTCTTAGCATTACCCAACATTTTTCATCCATGTGTTCTAGGAGTGTGATTGCCAGGTTGAGGGGATGGGAGAAGTCTTATGCAGGATAGGCACTCCATGCTACAAGAGTCAAAAATTGAGCCCCGTTGGAGATGGGCTATTCAATCTCGAAGGAGAGATGTTGGCCATCATGAATGGCCCCGACTCCCAACAGACCCACCTATGGCGCGGAACGGGCGCGTGCACACCCACACAAATGTGCACCGAAGTCCTTGTGATCATGGATATGACCTTGTGTAATGCAGGCTGAGACTTACAAAAGGTTCGTATATGAGGTACATACGATTTCCCACATTAGCTCATAGAAATGGATGCCGGTTCTTTTGAGGCGACAGAAGGATTCAACGACGCAGCAGAGATGGACGTGAACCAACTAGGTACACCCGTCTGCCTTTGCTATAGGCCTCCCCCCTTCCACGTTAGGTTTTCTACGGAAGGTACTCTAGGTGTCCCCCGCTGCTGACTGATAGTATGTGACATAGCTCTGTCGTACGTTTTTGTGAGCGCACCGCCCCCGTGTCTCCAGTCAACCCACACCTTCAGCTGATTATGTTGCTTGTCTCTTCTGTCTCTTGCTCCCCCCCCTCGACTCACTCGCTCAGAGCCTAAGATTGAAAGGTCACATACGTAGATTGAGTACTCCCAAGCATCATATTTGTGTATATTATGTCGGAGATCATGGGTGTATTGTCACTCCTTTGTTTACTTTTGCTTCACCCCCCAGGTATTTCATTTGTGTTAATGATTAGACATCCCCAGACTACAAACCATGGGTAGCTGCAAAAAGACATGCAATACGCATATATTTATAAGGATCAGATTTGATGAGTCTTGTCAAAAGAGGAGGGTCCCTTCAAAGATAGTAAGGGACACATAGATGTCAATTGTGCAGGTACAGACACACCACTAGCTGGACACCCTGGATATTTCAAAACATTACAGGGGTATATACGGGGGATTTCGCTGGAAGGGGATGAAGGATGAGTCCTTATCATGTAGAGAGTGTGTTATGGTTAGCCAAGACAAACCAAATCAGCCAGCAATCTTTTACTGCAGGTTTACTTCGCCTCTTCGCCATCCATGAGCAAAAGGGGAGAGAATATCGAGTGGACTTTCATCACCAGGACCCTATGGTGCAGGCACAATTGCATTTATGTGGTAGTGAGCGATTGACATTTTTTTCTTCTGGTACCTACGTTCTTTTCTTATCGACTTCTCTTGCTTATCCCCAAGGATGGCACACTTCTTTCTTGATGTACTTTCCCCTTTTACCAAGTACTCTCTTATGCGTTAGCTCTTATGGACCCGCCCTCGGCAAGCTTGATGTTGGCCTCACTGGTATTCTCGCTCCCATGACTCTTCTCTGCCACCTATCTCCCTAGTTTCTTTTTTCTTCTCACTTCCTTTGTCCACTCCCTCTTCCTCCCCTTATACAGGGATTTTAGGCTACATGGGGTGCCTAAAACATATTATTAGACGCCGGGACAAGATCTCATGAGCACTTTTGGCAAGGAGATGGTTCAGACTTGTTGGTTACCCGAGTTGACTCCTAGCACGAGCTACCACCCGAACGACGGGCGACGGAGATTGTCAACAAATGGAATAGAGGGCTATTTGCGGAGTTATGTGACAGACATCAGCAGCATGGATCAAATGCGTTACAGAGGGGGAGTTTGCTACAATACCACATATCAGATGAGTATGGTATTAGACACCTTTCAGAGCTTGGTATGGATACGATGCCCATGTCATTTTCTTTTTTTTTGCCTGATGACTTAGTATTACCAGATAGTCGAGCTCCCAAAGCTTGGGATGGTACAGGAGACCAAGATATACTACGAAGCTCTTAAGGAGAATCTCTCGAAGTCACAGAATAAGCAGAAGGTTTCTGCGGATCGACACAGGGTAGAGGATTGAGAGGGTCATTCGAGGTAGAGAGATTGGTGTTCTTCGTCTACAGCGCAATACAGACAGTCATCACTCAAGCAGAAGGGGGCGGTGGATACAGCTGAAGCCCTCCCCACCCATTATACCTCTTTCCCTTTTCCCAACAAGTTTTATGGCACCATTACAAGGAAGTCAGGCGAGTGGGGGTGTGAAGTTAAATATTAAGTTGGATATTCCAGAGCATAGCAATGTGATACATAATGGTATCCTGGTTATCATGCCTTAAGAAGGCCTTCTTAGAACAACACATTGCTACCTCTAGACACGAGTTGAAACAAATGGATGAGGAGGGGACGCTGGTTTTAGAACTGGATCGATTAGTGAGGTCAGACAGAGGAAGCTCAGGAACAGAGATATCACAGAATATTGGTGAGAGGAAGGGTTTGCCTCTTGAGGATGCTACTTGGGGGGCGACGAACATTATCTACGGCATTCCTAGTCTGCTATTTGCTTGGGGCAAGAAATTTTGGGCAGGGAGACTTGTATGTCCCTTTCCCTAACCCATGGCCTAAGGGGCCCAATGCGGGCCCCTAACCCTAGTCATGCACAGGGTTACAGACACTATTTTGCTATTGGGTATGGCGCATTTAGCAAGTTGTTATTATTATTTATTGACTGGGGTATAAAGTACTTTTAAAAAGGGTAGATTGTTATGTTTCCATTGGGCCACTAAAGGACCTTTTGGCGAACTGCACTTGACGGACACATGCATGGCATTAAATGTTATATTTATTAATTGAGGTACTTTAGGGCCTAGGCGCTAGGAAAGGGAAAAGCAACTTCAAGTTTATTTTTTAATAAGGCCCTCTTACTGGGAAGGGGAAAGTGCGCCTTGAGTGGTTTTAGGGGTTCTTTGGCATGAAAAAGGTTTTATAAAAGGAGGTGAGGGGTGAAAGGAGATCATTCATACTACACTCATATTTTCTTTTAATTGGTGTGCAATGCTGTTTGCCCAAACGTTTAGCTTGTGCGAGTAAGATCCCACGGGAACCCTAGCTTCGGTGGTGAAAAGATCCAACCCTAGCTAGCGGGGCATTCTTCGGTAGTGACAAGATTTCTACCCTAGATTGTCATTTGGAGTGGATTTCAGTGCTTTGTATGGATACGATGCCCATGTTCATTTGCTGACGTAGTATTATCGATAGTCGCGCTCCGCAAACTTTGGATGGTTTACAGGAGAACCAAGATTCCTACCGAGCTCTTAAGGAGAATCTCTGAATCACAGAATCAGCCATAAGGTTTATGCGGATCGACCAGGGTAGAGAGCTCTTCGATTGGACAGATTGGTGTTCTTTCTTGGCGTCTACAGTCCATACAGACAGTCATCACTCAAGCAGAAGTTGGTGGAAAAGCGAAGCCCGCCATTATTATGGTCCATACAGGATAGTCCAGGCGAGTACTGTGCAGTTTACTATGAGTTGGATCTTCCAGAGCATAGCAAGATACATAATGTCTTCCATGTATCATGCCTTAAGAAGGCCTTAGAACAACACATTGTACCTTCTACAGAGTTGCCACCACTGGATGAGGAGGGGAAGCTGGTTTTAGAACTGGATTCTATTATTGAGGTCAGACAGAGGAAGCTCAGGAACAGAGATATCACTGAATATTTGGTGCGATGGAAGGGTTTGCCTCTTGAGGATGCTACTTGGGAGGGAGAACATATTTCTACGGCATCCTAGTCTGCATTTGCTTGGGGACAAGCAAATTTTGGGAAGGGAGGACTGTAATGTCCCTTTTCCCTCACCCATGGCCTAAGGGCCAATGCGTGTCCTAACCCTAGTCATGCCCAAGGGGTTACGGACACTATGAGCTATTGGGTATGGGTATCTAGTCCAAGTTGTTATTATTATTTCCATCGACAGGGTTATAAAGTGCTTTTAAAAAGGGACTAGATGTTATATTTCTTCATTGGGGCCACTTAAAGTACCCTTTTATGGTGGCTTGAGGGGATGTGTATTGCATTAAATGTTATATTTCTTTGTTGGGGGCGCCTTTTATGGGCCAAGGCGTCCTAGGAGGGGAAAAAAGTAACTTTAAGATAGTTATTAATTGGGCCCTCTTCTAAGAGAAAGTGTGACTTGGAGTGGTGTTTAGGGTTTCCTTGACATGAAAAAGATTATAAAAAGGAGAAGAGGAGTGAAGGGATGATTCATTCATGCATACACTCATATTTTCTTTTCATGGTGCAACTGCTGTTTGCAACTATTTAGCTTGTGGAGTAAGATCCCCACGGGAACCCAAGCTTCGGTGGTGAAAGATCCATCCCTAGCTAGCAGGGCATTCTTCGGTAGTGAAAGATCTACCCTAGCTTGTCATTTGGAGGGGATTTCAGGGCTGTTTTACAGAGGTATTTTCAAGATTTTCAGAATTAGGGTTTGAGGGGTTTTGTGAGTTTTGGTGGAGATTTTCAGCTGGTTTTTGGATCAGACCTACGGCAGCCATAGAGGAAGAGATTTGACATCATCTACAGAGGATTTCACAAGGGTTTTGGCCATCTACCAAAGGGGGTGACTTGCTTGGGAGATTTGCAGCCCTAATTTCTAGGGTTTCCAGTTGGCCGTTTTCAGATCTGAAGGTTGGAAAGCCATCTTCTATATTTATATATGTTATTTCCCAAGTTTCATCATTTATTGCACTTGTAATCGGAAAGATATTAATTTTCGAAGTTTTCCTAGCTATTTTAAGCACGCTGTAATTTTCTGGCAGCGTTATATTGATCTAAAAAAATCCAAAAATATTTTCCTTGTGTTCTTTATATTATTATCTAGTTCCAGTTGAAAATTTCAAGTGTTTTGAACGGATATTGTGAGAGTTATTCATATTTTACTGTTTGCTGCCCTAGCTGTAATTTTCTGCATAAAAATCAGAAAAAAATCAGATTTAGTAATTTGTTGCAAATTTCTAGTATTTTGTCCATTTTGTGTGGTAAGATCCCAGCAAGGGATATTTCAGGGAGTGCCCTGATTTCAAGTGGTATGGGTTGGAGTTTGAATGAAAGGATGGTTTGATGTGGTGGGTGGTTTTCTTGAATCCCTCCTTTGCAAAGTGAGACAATGCTTTAGATCTAGCTCTATAGCAGCTTGCACCCGTGCCATAGCCTTCCTCAATAATGCTCTTTCATAGATATGCCAAGAATTTGTGTCTTATCAACGTATGAAACTTTTTCTAATCCATCCATGTCCCACTAACCCCGATTAAATGAGTCACTGAATCATGGTATATCAAGAAATTTTGCAACATGCATATTACACTTGATTGTACCATCCAATGATCCTGACTGACCACCGCCACTGGTTCTGGCCAACTACTGATGGTACATGTCCTCTCGAAGACGAGAATCCATAGGAACATCACTTGTTTTGTGGGATCCCTACGTCCCTAGCCCTAGAATGGCTTGCACTTCCTACAATGCCCGCGCCCTGAAGTTATAATCTAGATGTTTGCACTAATACTTTTTGGATCTCAATTAGGTATCAAACCTATATATACAACAAAGAAAAAGGAATGTAAGGTATGGAGAATAGGAACAATAACTGATAAACTACACCCTACATATCCTTTTTTGTTTCAAAATCACCAAGTTCACACATGAAGGTGTGATAGTGAGATGCATACAGAGTTTGGATTTTTTGATAACAAAGGCAACAGAGAGAGAGACTTAACTATATACAAAAGCAAAAGAAATTGTACAACCTTACGCATAACTTATTCTAGTCTTTTGATCACCATCAATGACAATATCAAGGCATGAGGTGAGAGCATACACAGAATTCAAATTTTTTAATTACAATAGTACAAGAAGAATAACTCTTTAAAAATAAACTAGAAAAAATTAAACCCTACGCATCCTGATTATGCTTTTGATCTACTGAGAGTGTCATCGTAGAGGAATCACGAGGTATAGAACATACATAGAGTTTGGATGAGGATTTTTATTTTTTTACTAAACAAAATATATGTTCTTGGATGCCCTAAAAAAATGCAAAGGAACTATTATATTTTATTTTTTCCCTTTACATAGAGTTTTAAAATGTGTTTCGCTATTAAACCCTAGCATGTCCCATAGTCATGATCAATGATCATGTAATGACAGGTGTATTACTGCAAAACACTAATTATTTGTAAAAGATCATATAATCACAGGTTAACTATTTGGGTTGTGGTGCACCTTGTGCCCTACCTAAAAAGAGAGGTACTCCAAAGATTTTTTCAAACCACTTGAAGTTGATCCCTCCTTCCAAATCATGCTTTTAAACTCCTCCTATAGATGCTCTTAGCTAGTTAGGCAACGTGAACCTCCTTAAACTCTTCCTTCAAGTATGCTCCTTGATGTCTACTTTACCCTTCACAATGGTAGAATGTTAGTTTAATAAAATTTGAATTCAGCATAGAATCCTTGAAAAAAATGAGTGCTTTAGAACTCTATTAGTGGATTCTCTAACGGATGTACACCATCTTTGGGACGATTTAGGGAGTGCCTTTAAGCACAGGTTGCGAGTGGGTATATTAGAGTATGTCAGATAGCAATATCATATGATTTCTAGGTTAGTAAATGAGATTTGTTTGTTTTTGCTTATATAGGGCTTTTAAAGTCCGGAAACGTCGCATGAAACGTCGGGCACATTCCAGAAAGGAATTCTGGTGCCAACAAATAAGCGTTTCATTGAAAATATAGACCGAGAACGTGCTAGAGCAATTTCCGAGACAGGTTGGTCCATGGCATTTCCGTACTTGTTTCTGTACCAGAAACTACTTCTAGGCAATTTTGTATAGGGAGATGGGGGCACTTCCATGCATCATAGGTCTTCTAATAGCAATGGTTACATAAGATTTCTTCAGTGAATATCCAATTTTATGGACTATTTGATGACAAATACACCCCTCGTACCAAATCGTAATGCCCTCTCAGCCTTTATTCTAGATCTTGTGCACCCAGATGACATGATAGATAGATCCTCAGCGAATATCCACTGTTTATGTTTGTATGATGACAATAAACCCCTCATACCAAATGGCAATGCCCTCTAAAAGCCTTAAATTCTGAAGCTTGTGCGTCTACATTGTCCAGGTGGAACACTTTCGAGCTAATCGAGGTCTTCTCACCAAAACAAAAAATGGCTCAAAACCTTGCATACTATCGATACAGAGAAATTGAATTTGTATTCTAGTCCCTGGTTGCATATTTTTCTTCCTTTCATACCTCCACACACGAGGTCATTGAAGCTACACCATATCTTACATGGAGATTCCCCTGTCAATGAGCTTTAGTAATCATGCCACATCCACTTGGGGTTTATCCATCAGCATGACTTACTAAGGGGGAGGGGCCCATTCATATGAGCACCCTCTGTTCAGAGCTTAATAAATATAGCATATGCCATCACCAATTGATGTACAGAAAATGTCATTGTGAAAGTTTTTGATGAGGGAAAGTCATATTTTCAACTCTGATTTTAAAAAGAAACCCAAAATGCATTAAAAAGTCATCGGTGATACTAAACATCCATGTTGGGAACTACCCTACGTAGTAAATATGCCATGTGATCTATGGTAGTTTACAATCTTATTTGGTAAACATACACAAGTCAAATCCCATCAAAAACTAAAAATTTAAAGTAAAAATTATTGTACTACTTGTCGATTTTATCTTTGTTCAAAGATCCTGTGACTTTATTAGCATTGATTACACCAATTTCAGACCTATTGGTAGCTGTCATTACTATTGACATGCTCTCAAACGTTATCTTGGGCTTAAACCAACAAGTCTATATTTTGAATTCTATCTTTGGGAAATTTAAGACTTAGGTAAATATTGCTGGCCCCAAAAAAGTTTTCTCAATATATGGTACCTTGGTGGTCATCAAGCTAGCCATTCCCAATAAACATGGATAACTAACAACCTACCAAAGTAGTCTTCACAAGGTCAATGTGCCTCGTGTTAACCACCTCATCCAATACCTCATACTCTCGCCATCATCGCTAAAATATCTATTAGGATTATTTGAGAGCCCAAGAGTAGCCTATTAATCTCAGATTAGCATAACTCAACAAATGAATTTCTCCCTTTTCTTATTTAGTAGCCATTCTCATAAGAGATATATAACCCAACATTTTCCTCCAATCTTCAAGTACCTTCATATCTATTCAAATGACAGATTACTCGGCATCCCTAAAATAGCTCAACAATGAACCTTAAACTAGCCATTCTCAAGGAGATAGATAACCCAACAGCCCTCAGCATATCACACATACATCTTCTACCTTGAATATAGATTAGTCAGCGTCCCTATTTTTCTTCATTCTATGGCTTAGCTATGGGATTTATGCAATATTTTTTACATTACTTGTATAGTGTTACTTTTTTAATCATATTCAGATATTACAGCAATAACAAGAAGCTAATGCACATGCTAGAATGGTAATTCGATGCACGAAGAATGCTGAAAATGTGTCTCATCGATTACATCATGTGAGATAATGTACAGATTTCTTACAAAGGTGTCTATTCCGATCATCATGACGAGGTTCCATACAGAGAGCTAACATTTATTATTGATGTCAAATTTGTACCTGTTTGAAAGGTTTAGAAAAGGGGAAAATCTCATAATTCCATCCTCATTGATTTAAAAAGCGGATTTCCAGCAAGGTGTACAAATAGGGGGTGCATTGTGTAACTTCCAGTAAGTATTGCAATCATGACTCCTCACGTGGAAAAGGGGAGTTACAATCCTAGAATGGAAGGTAACTCCCATATGATGCACTGACACACTGACACGTAAGGAATCTAATAATGACCCTTATGACACCTAGACCTATGAGCTCACTAAGTGAGATGACTTGCCATGTGATGTGGAAAATGACTCACACCAACACACCCTTCATCGTAACTTAGGATGAGGTGGAAAGTCAGAAATGAGAAATGGGTCCTGAAAAAAATTTATGATGAGGCACTCATGATTGTTAAGAAGGATCTCAAGTAATGACTTCAGGAAAAGCTTGGAAAAATGGGAAAAACATCCACCACAAGAGATGGAAAAAACTCTCTAGAAGCAATCTAAGAAAGATTCCAAAAATGGGTCCCAAAAAATGATGAGCCTAATAAGGTACCCATTTAAGTAAAAGGAGAATCTCTCTGGAAGAAATAAGAAGAGGAGAAGATAGGAGATGAAAGGAACACATTAAATTCCATGGATGGATCTAAACTCTTCAACTCTTCTTAAGTCTCCAAGAAGAGTTTCAATGACATGATCCCTCTGCCTCTAGACTGAAGAGATGAGATCCACCCACATCGAACAATGTGCCTATGAACTGGTAGAAAGTAGAAAGTGTGAAAGACCCTCGTAGAAAAAGTAGCATTCCATATAAGCACGCCATGATGTGTAGTTCTCTCTCCCAAGAAGAAGTAGTACAAAAACTCTAAATTTGGTCCACAGAAGTGTGACATCAGGTCTAGAAAATGAGCATCCTCCATCATGGAATTGAAGGTAATTTCAATGTAGACAAGAAGAGGGTGTCTGGATACAAGTAGTGTTGCAAGACGTTGGACTCATCTGCCGAAAGGATGTCCCAAGTGTAATGTGACACCCGAGAACATGTAATAACCCCCCATAAAAAAATAGGCACTCCAAAAGCAAGGGTGTGATAACAGGATAAGGTCTCCTAAAAAGTGCGACGTTGGATAGTTGAACACTTGCTTTGTAGTAGGCGATGAACTCCCAATAAAGGAGATGAAGAACTCCAATAACACCTAGTTAGAAGGATGAGGAACATGTACTACATCACAAGTCAAGCACTGCAAAGAGATGAACAAGGTACAAGTAGATATACATCCCAAAACTACTGGGGCTGTGAGAGAAAGTGTATAAGAGTGATGCCAGATAGTTATTTATGCATCCATGCATGACCATAAGAGGAGTGGAAAGGCACGCTCACTAGCACATGAAGCGGAAAGGAGGATGGACTGCAATGCAATGAGCCTAATAAGTGGATCGAGAATGGGACTACTCAACCCTGTATAGATGGCCCGAGGGAAGATTGCCACCCTATGATCATGACTCTAGAAAGGTTAGAGGAGGAGATGAGTTCTCAGTAGCACTCTTGTCATCAAAATGAAAAAGAAGCAAAATCAATGTCATTAGGGAGGGGTGGAAGGGTCCAAGCTGAAGGTATGTGCTAGAGGAAAAACTTTCGATCGAGCTACTGAAGAAGAAGAATGAGTTTTCCACAGTGAAGGTGGAGATGGTCTGAGTTGACATGCATACATCAAGTGACCAATCTAACATGGAGTCGATCATGCTGTCAAGAAATTCCTCAAGGTGAAAACTAAGGAGATCAATGCGAGTACATTGGATGCTGACCCATGTAGTTAAGTGTGAAAGAACCATCGTCGAGGCAAAATGTAGCGTTCCATAGAAGCACGCCATGATCGTATAGTTTTCTCTCCTAAGTTAAAGAATGTCGGGTGCTATGTCTGTAAAGTTGATGGCTATGATGCTCCAATATAGAGTTGGAGAATCATCTATGATGTGGAGGTTAAATAAGTGCACAGGTGCATCAAGAAGAAGGGTGTGAAGATACAATGTAAGGTCCACAAACGACGGTAAGAGAATCCAGCTGAGATATGTGTCTGAGGTGTAGTACAACGACTCGAGAAACGGGATTGATAACCCCCCTTGTTTGCTGTAGTGCAATAAGTAGCCAAATGTGACGTAACAAACTAGGGTACATGTCATAGTGATTTCAGAGCAATTGACCACCTCAAGGAAATGCAGTAGGTGATGAATCGATGCAATAATGTATGGAGGCCAGTGCTGAAGTCACTAGTTCGGAAGCATGATGAGATTGCGACATGTAGGACTCAAACACAAAAGGTCGAAGTGTTGATGAATAAGGTCATGGAGACCAATGCACTAGAGGCGGTGCACATGAATGCATGATGCTCTAATGGTGGAAAGAAAAGCCGAGGATTTGGTTGATGCATGCATGGGATGAGTGGCGGACACACTCACTAGTTGAAGGTTAAGAGGAGCATTACAAAGTTGGAGCATGAGAAAAGTGGCCCCATGCAAAATCCCAATAGAGTCCTATACAAGGCAAGCCCGATGAAAATGAGTGGTCCCCCCATTACAATGCTGAATTTTATGAATTTCCCGGTTTAATGTGAGATGGTGAAATCTCAATGTTTGAAAAAGGAAAAATGCAGAAAAATCCAAAAGGGGCAAGGGTTAGGAAGGGTCTCAGCTTGATTGAAGCTGGCAGTCAATCTCATTGCCCACTACTCAGTATTCGCAAAATCCTAAAAAATTACTCTATTGCAATCTGTATCTAACACCTCAAAATCCTCCCCAGAACTTACCAAACACCTCATGACACTGCATGCATGACCGATAATCAGCTTGAAAAATTCAGTTCTATGTGGACCCCGGATCCTACCAGCTCACGATATGACTCGATTTAAAATTCTCGGAGTGAATCGCCTTTAGATCCAAACTGGAATCATCCAGTTATGACGCTTACACGACGTCCCACTGTCCACATCATGAACGAAGATGAGAGAGCAGTAGGGAAATGGTAGACACTGAGTAACACATATCCCAACTACATGCACTCTCATGACATTCATGACAGGTTAATGGTGAAAACATTGACATGAGTTGGACCGAGTCATGCGGGATAACACGAACATCAAACGAGTTACACTCTGAAGTGTGATGAGGTTATGTATGGAGCGAGCATTATACATGAAGTGCATCCAAATTTTTGAAATGGGGAATTGTTCATATCTATCTCATTAATCTGAAAAGGGGAGGGTGTAAAAATATGGGATGTTGTGTAACCCCCAGTGCTTGTAATCATGAATCCTAAAGTAGAGAATGGGAGTTACATTCCCATAATGGAAGGTAACTCCCATATGATGTACTAACGTATAAGGAATCTAATGATGAACCCTATGACACCTAGACCTATGACCTCACCTAAGTGATATGACTCATAACATGATGTGGAAAATGATTCACAACAATAGTCGAGTGACACTAAAAGGTAAGTATGAGGTAGGTATATTTCATTTAGTGGATTTCATTTTTACAACAATTTCATTCTAGATTCAATTTCAACGCTTACTTTCGATTTTGTTTTGCATAGACATTTTTCTAAAGACCATTTTATGTTTCACTATAGTGACACGTGATGATCTTCAATTGGGACGTATGTATACACTATATTTTTTTTACTTGTTAACCATTTCTTTTGTGGAGGGATATTAATGCGGAACAACAATAAATAACTAAAAGTAGTAAATAAATATAGAAAGTGACCTAAGCAACTAAGAAAGAGTGGACTGGGGCACCTGGATAGGTACAGGGCACCTGTGGGCACCCTAGTCTGAGATATGGGCACCCTGGTTTGTGAAAAATCTCTGTAACCTTCCTCTGAGGTGTCACTTGATGGTTTCCTCCCTTCGCTTCCTGTCACACTAGCTTCGTGTACTCACACTTATATGTCACTGGTAATCAATGATGAAGAAGAGACCTGCAAAACCCCAAGACAAGCATCAAACCCTAAAAAAAATAAAGATGCATATGAAGGGGTCAGACTATCCTCAACTGCCATAATGGTGGACTTACTAACTGAGCATTGCACTACATCTCAGACCTGATGTAGTTCTATGTGTGTGTGTGTGAAATCATGCCCTAGGTGCTCTTGTGTCAGTCACACTTTGTGAAAGTAGTGAGAAATAACTATGTGTAGAAAATGTAATAGAATGGTGGATGGAATAGAATAAACTTCCCTCCTATGCAGTGTGATGCAGATGAACCAACCTTGTGCCTTGTGATGGAGCTAGATGGATGCAAATGGAGCCTTTGATGGATGCAACCTTAGGTGATGATAGTAGTGCTTAGTGCTTGGTCCCTCATTATGGTCTCATAACTTTATATTTATATGGTTCTCTTATTCTAATTTCGTAATCAACCTCGAAAAGTCTGACCACTAAAAAGATAAGAAGCTCAAATGGCTAGAAAGTGCCCAAAAAGTTGCGGGAACATGTAAAAGGATCAGGGGCACCCAAATGGGACCAGGTGCCTTGGGCATCCCAGTATTGGGTTGGACACCCCAGTTAAAGGTAAAATGATGCCAAACGATAAAAATAGACTGGGCAAGTATGTGCTGGAGGTCGGCAATGACGACAAAAATCAAAGTAAAATGGCCAAAGGACATGGATTAATTAGTACTTTCTTCACTCAAAAACCATATGAATAGTAGTATGAGACCGAGACTAAATAATGTCTAAAGTGCATGATTTTGTGACTACATTTTCCCCCACTTTATGTTGGTGAGCAGAAAGCTTGGTAACATAAAGTAGATAGAGATGCGTACCTGATGTCCATGTAGAGTGATGTAGAAAGTGTGTTGAAGGACTAGACAAAGCGTGGAATGAAAAATAGTGGAGCGTGGAAACTAAAGATGCAAAAGTGAAAAAAGTGATGAGAGTGAACCTAGGGTGGAAATGCATGTG
The DNA here is from genome assembly GCA_019776745.2 of Taxus chinensis. Classification (NCBI taxonomy): domain Eukaryota; kingdom Viridiplantae; phylum Streptophyta; class Pinopsida; order Cupressales; family Taxaceae; genus Taxus; species Taxus chinensis. The sequence continues at coordinate 163,031,943 of CM034157.1, forward strand.
ATGTACCTGCATGGTTAGTATCATGTGTGTGCTTACCACAAAATGTTGTTGTTACCCCCATTGTTGTAGTTGTTGTTGTTGACTGCTTGTTTCTCATACGGATGGACCTGCAAGGAGAAAATGATCAAGTAGTCAAATACACATGTATATATGTAAAAATGCATGTAAAAGACACATGTATATGTAAAAAGCATGTAAATGTAAAGTATGAAATGAAAAATGGAACATGTGCACCTGATCCATGATGAGAGAAAAAGGTGTAGAAGGATATCCTGTACTGCGAGTTTTTTGGGTGATCTCATGCCACCCTGGCCGAAGAAGTGTAGGGAGAAAGTTACATTATTCTCCAACCTGTAACTGCTTCCCTGAAGTTGTATGAAGAGATCTCTGTACTGCCTAGTTTTTTGGGTGATCTGATGCCACTGGCTGAAGTAGTGTAGAGAGGAAATCTGTTGTATCCTCTAACCTGTAACTGCTCCCCAGAATGCTAAGGACAACCATGTCCTGTAAAATCTGTTGTGTACAGGGTTCGTAGACTGGTCTGAACCCACTCGTTGTATAACCCACAATGCCAAGGGCAGAAAACTGAACTGAACTGGTGTAGAAGCGTTGTGTAGTATGTAAAACCCCAAATGATGCCCCCCTCTTTGGGGGTGCATGTGACATCACTGATAGGAGAATGTGGCCCCAAAAGAGGACCAACCCACATGTAAATTTTTCCCCTGCACGGGGAAGGGAATTCACTTGGTAGAAATCAAGGCACACAAAAATAAGAATACTAGCCAAAGACAAGTGTTAGTACAAACAAGCATGCATGTATAAGACAAGTGTAAGCTACGCAAACAATGTATAAGCTAAAATGCAAGTAAACATGCAAGAAGACAAATATAGACCACCAAAGTGGGTTGCAAACATGGGACATCACTCATGATGTCGCAAGACACTCAAGGCCATAATGGCCACATGCATACAACAAACAAGTGTGCACACCAAACAAAGGGCAAGGCCCACATACAATAGAAAACAATAAACAAGTACAAACAATAGATAACCATGGAAGCAAATAATCCTGCAAACAAATGTTGCACATGAAGCACCTGTTAGCATGTTAGAAAGATAACCCATATGTCAAAAGCATGTATAACCAAGTAATGTAAAGTGCTAAGTACAAAATGAAACAATAGCACCTGTAAGAGATGAATGTGGATGCCCCCAATGACCGTTGTAGGAGTGGTAGAAGTGAGCATCCATGTTGTGTGTAAGAGACCTGTATCTGTGATCACAACTAGAAAAAGATGTGAACACGCATGTGTGTATGGTAAAGATAATGACATACAAGATATCTAACTAGCATGTGTAATAAGATGACCATATACAAGAAAATGTAAGCAAGAGTAAAAGCAACCAAGATATGCAACATGTTGTGGATGGATGGAATGGAATGCAAGATGGATGATAGGAGCTGCATGCCCCCCGAGTGAATGGAGTTGTATGCAGTGAGGTTCATTTGGTTTTCCCCCTCAGCAGTCAAGAATGAACCGTAAATGAGAGTGCGTCATCGGGAAATGGTCAAAGTGTGTGTTGTGTCTAACATGTTGTGATGAATGTGTATGTGTATTGATGATATGTGACCTAGAGATGATGTGTGTGTGACCCTTATAGCCAAAGTGTATATCACGACAAGATGAGTGAAAGAGTGATGATGTAGCCTAAAGCATATATCACTACAAGATGAATAGAGGGAGTGGTGATGTAGCCTAAAGTGTATACCACTACAAGATGAAGGAATAGGTGACCATTTAGCCTATAGCGTATGTCACTAACCTAGTAATGTCACATGATAGAAGGTTGAGTGATGAATGTGTGTGTATGATAAGGTCCATTTGATTTGTAAACCCTTGGCAGTCGAGTATGGACCGAGGAACTAAAGTGCGTCATAGGGTAGTGAGTGCAGCGTGTAGAAGGTGTGATGTAGTATGTGTGATAATAGATGACCATATGATGTGTAAGATGTGTAATGTATGTATAAATAATGCTAAGATGTGTAGATAGATTATAATGCAAGATGTGTACTATGTAGACTAAGTAGTATGTAATGCTAGATGTGTGATATGTAGTATGTATGATGAGTAGTATGTAATGTGTAGATGTATGTGAGATGTGATGTAAAAAGTATAGGTATGTATGTAAGATGTATGTATGATGACCCTAAGAGTATGTATGTATGATGTATGATTAATGTAAATGTGAAATGATATAGACTAAATGTAGAATGTATGATGTAAGGATGTAAGATGATGTGAGATGTATGAAGAGAAGCAAGTAATGTGTGTATATACCTATTGTGCAGTGTGTGGGGTTCATGTGTAGTATGTATGCCCTCAACAGTCAAGTGTGAACCAAAGCACAAGAGTGTGTCATCGGGTAATGATGCTAAAATGTGTGATGAATATGCCTATGCTAAGGGTATTGATGTATGATAATGCAAAGATGAGAGATGTGTTGATGCTAATATGAGGGGGGGATGTGTGAATGTTATGCCCCCCAAGTGTGTGGTAATATGTAAATTGAAGGAAACAATAAATGATGTATGAAGGTGGTGAAGTATCATAGATTTTGTAAGATTGATTCAGTAATGGGATAAATAATGAGAGATCATATGGTATGTGTGATGAGTGATAGATGATTGTAGATGTATGTATGTATGAGTGGTTATGTAATAGATAGATATGTTAATGTAAGATGAAATGAGGTTCTTTATTGTAACAGACCCCTCAACAGTCATATAAGAACCATAAGAATATGAGTGTGTCATCAGGAGGGTAGGGTGACAAGAGTCACCTACCAAAGACCAAGTTTACGTGAAGTGGTGGAAGCATGGTGGGAAAGAGTAATAGTAGGACCATGCGGTGGTGGAATTTGCAATGTGTCTTGACCAACAGTAGAAGGGGTAGTTGCTTTGACAAAAATGATTGGTTGCTGAAGTGGTGTAGGATGGGGAGGTATCTTGAATGGTGGTAGCTTTGGTGGTGTTGATGATGTTGTCGAAGGCTTGATAGGAGGCCAAGTTGCACTGAGTTTTAAAGGAGGTTGCTTAGATTGACTTGTTAATGTTGTAGATGCCTTGAGAGGAGGGGGAGTGAGACTAATTTTAAGAGGTGGTTTCTTGACTTGAGTAGATTGCATAGGTGGTGCTTGAGTGACAGAAGATGAAACATTAGAAGTGATGAATGGATGCTCATTAGACATAGAAGGAATCCTATTTAGGAACCCATTGAGATGTAGCATTTATAGATGGGCATGAAAGAGAATGTTGTGAAATGAATGAGATGAATCCCTGACTCTCAAGATGTTTGATTCTTCATTGTAAAGCATGGCAATCATTGTCATTATGTCCATTGATTTGATGATAATTGCAATATGGATGACCTTGATACTTTGCTAGTCGATAAGGAGGATAACAATGAGTAGGTGGTAAAGTGATCAATTGATGACTAAGGAGCTCAGTAAGAAGGTCATGTTGCTTAGTATTGTGATCAAGGATGAGAGGCTCTGGTAATGGTATAACTTGAGGCTCACTAATATGAGCACATGTAGTAGACATAGAATGAGAATGAGATGTAGAAGGAGAACAAACATGCACTTGAGAAGCATCCTTAAGCTGTTGAATTTCATATTTGAGAGATGTAATCATGGATTCCATGGCCTTAAATTTGTCTTGAAATAAATAATGTAAAGCTTGAATTGATTCCAATAGGGGTTGATTAGATGGAGGATCACTAGGACTAGGGTCGTCAAATAGACGGTGGAAAATAGGACTTATTTTGTTTGGTGGCGTATTTTTAGGACGATATATGGTGTCTAGGGATTTTTGTAGAACAATCTTGAAATTGGGATTCATTTTAAGTAAATCAGATAAAAAAACTTGAGGAACTTTGGGAGCCATGATAGAGGAAAAATGAGGATCCTAAGCGTGAAAGAAGTCAGGTTCACCAAAATGATTAACTAAAATGTGGAAGAATCGTAGTTAATCTAAACTAAGAACAACAGTAAATAATAATAAATAAAGTAATAAATAAATATAGAAAGTGACCCAAGCAACTAAGAAAGTAGAAATGTGAAACCCTAAAGTGTAAAGAGAGTTAGAAAGACTTAGCTGATTTGATGAGCTTGTTGACTGTGTCACAGAGATGACTGGAGAAATAGGAAGTAGAAATGACTGTGTAGAGGTCCTAGAAAAGTGTAGATCTAGGCAATCTGAGTGGACTGGGATGCCTGGATAGGTACAGGGCACCTGTGGGTGCCCTAGTTTGAGATATGGGTGCCCTGGTCTGTGAAAAATCTCTGTAACCTTTCTCTGAGGTGTCACTTGATGATTTGAACCTTCACTTCTGTCACACTAACTTCGTTGCACTATGGTTGAGTATGTCACTGGTAATCAATGATGAAGAAAAGACCTACAAAACCCCAAGACAAGCATCAAACCCTAAAAAATAGAAAGATGCATATGAAGGGGTCAGACTGTCCTCACTGCCACAATGGTGGACTTACTAACTGAGCATTGCACTACATCTCAGACCCGATGTAGTTCTATGTGTGTGTGTGCAATCATGCCCTAGGTGCTCTTGTGCCAGTCACACTTTGTGAAAGTAGCGAGCAATAACTATGTGTAGAAAATGTAATAGAATGGTGGATGGAATAGAATAAACTTCCCTCCTATGAAGTGTGATGCAGATGAACCAACCTTGTGCCTTGTGATGGAGCTAGATGGATGCAAATGGAGCCTTTGATGGATGCAACCTTAGGTGATGATAGTAGTGCTTAGTGCTTGGTCCCTCATTATGGTCTCATAACTTTATATTTATATGGTTCTCTTGTTCTAATTTCATAATTAACCCCGAAAATACCAACCACTAAAAATATAGAAGCTCAAATGGCTAGAAAGTGCCCAAAAAGTGGTGGGAAAGTGTAAAAAGGATCAGGGCACCCCAAATGGGACCAGGGCACCTAGGGTGCCTTAGTACTAGTTGGGTGCCCCAGTCAAAGAATAAAATGATGCCAAATGAAAAAAAATAGACTGGGAAAGTATGTGTGAGAGGTTGGCTAGTGATGACATAGAAAGAAAAGGAAAATGGCCAAAAGACATGGGTTAATTAGTACTTTCTTCACTCAAAAACCATATGAATAGTAGTATGAGACCAGGACTAAATATACAACAGAAACAATACATGTAAGTGCATGATTTCTTTTATCTTCAACACCTATTGTAGCATGTCTATAGATTATGAACTTTACAAAAAATTTTCTATTTGTAGCTCTTGAAATTGAAGATAATTCTTGAAAAGCATTCAAACACAAAATTTTTTTAGTCTCTCAAAAATTTAATCCAATGTTATATGGACCCTCCAATTTACTAAAAGGAATATCCAAGTAACATGAATTTCATCTATTCCAATCCTAATGAAACACGAGTCTTATCATACCTTATATTGAGGAACTTAATAAAACTGTACTCATTAACAAAAAAATCATTAATTTATGTCTCATTTCATTTAAAAAGCTACATATGGAATACAGAAATAGTTAATTTCTAAGAATTCTACTCTTATAGGAGTGGAATATGATTCAACTATTGCATCCAAACCTATCACATTATTTTATCAAAATCAGGCCTAAGATTGTCCCTCAAGATTCTTATCGATACCTCGTTTTTAATTCAATATTTTACTGGAAGACCTTGGATCCATGTCATGCATGTAGTTCCATCCATTGTTCATCAATGGTCAAATTGATTACATGATGGCTATGAACATACCATTGTTGCAGACCCTGATCCATTCAAATTATTTATTGCATAGACCTTATTACTGCTATGCCTATTCCGCCATCGCAAGCCTATTCCATATAATAAACATTGATACATACGATGTTGGTCAATCTAGTGCTTCACAATATTATTTGCCGCTCCAACACTTTGACTACTTCCACTCATACTACTGCTATCATTTCACCCAAAGGTGTCTACTCCTATACACTACTACTGCTCCACTTGTTGATACTCCTCTTGCTCCTACATCTAGTATACCTCCAACCAACATCCTTGATACTTCTATCCAACATGATAATGTCACCACTGATGATTTTGATGACGAGGTTGATACAATTGTTGAAATTACTGATGAAAATTGTGTAATCTCAATTTCACTCCTATTGATATTGATGATTCATATTTCAATGATACTTTCGTTGTTGATGGCCCTGGTGAATATTAATTCAAAACACCCCCTCCTTCTACTAATGCTATGGGACTTTATTGGGGGTATGTCCATACTTTGGATGTCATTCCACCTTCTCAGGGGAAATCTGCATCTGCGCAACCTCCTTTCACATGCACACTCTTCATGAATAACTCCTATTGGCATCATATTCCATTGGATCATACTTGCTCTAATACTATTTGCACATACAAAGGCTTGACTAGGCTTGGCTTGACACTCAATGATATCTTACCACAACCTCACTCACCCCATCTCTATCATGGATATGTTCACATTACACCTATGGTCTTCGTGTTTTCCATTTAGTAGTATTTGTTGCATGCAATCCATGCATGTTTATCCATTGATGCTTGGGAAATCTTGGCTTGATTATATTGGGGGCACTTTAGACTCTAGTCACACTTTTATTAGTTTTCCTATGTCATTCAACCATGTTTCTATTGGTAATGATTCATCTTCAGCTATTCAGAAAATCTCACTCATTGGTATGCAAATGGGTGTCCGCCAACACCTTTCACTGATGAAGTATATGTCATGACCATGTACACCTTATGTTGTAATGTCTATTTATATGATCCACCTCATATTATTGCTTGTCAAGTCTCCAATGCATCTCCAGTTGGATTTGATAAGGAAAATGACGATATTTTAGACAATGTAACTTAATCGCTTTACATCATCACACACTTGGGGGACATCACATATTTATCTTCCCCCCCCTAGCATCGACACACATCTTATATTATCATCATTTCACAGTCATTTACAACATGCATACACATCTTGATACATTCGTATGTCATTACCCAATGATGCACTCTCATGCTATGGTTCACACTTGATTATTGATGGCATCCTATACACATGAACCTCACACACACTACACACTACACTACACATTTACACATAAATACAGTTACATTTACATGCTTCACACATCACACATTTATACTCATCATCTCTTTCAATAGCAACATCTAATCTATGCATTCACAACATATCTTTCTGACATCTACTTCTACATGGTTGTGGTCATTACCCTATGATGCACTCTAGTTCCATGGTCCATACTTGACTGTTGAGGGTCTACATCTCAAATGGACCTCACCACACTCACACACTCACTCACTCATTCACTCACACTTATACTCTAACTTTACACTTTGATTGATCACATATTTCTAATACACACAATTCAAACCATTTCCTGATGACACACTCTTGTTCTATGGTTCATTCTTGACTGCTGAGGGGGCATGTATAAATGAACCTCATCTCATACATACACATCCACTTGGGGGCACATGCTAATCCTATCATTCACTCTGCATTCCATTCCATCTCATCCACAACATACTGCATATCTTGGTCGCATTTACTCTTACATTTACTTATGCTTATATGTACACTTTATTACACATGCTAGATAGATATCTTGTATGTCATTATCTTTCCATACACACATGCACATTCACTTGCTTTCTAGTTGTGATCATAGATTCTACAGATACATACATGCAACATGGATGCTTGGCACAGTACCTATTACCAGTCCCACAATGGCTCCTGGGGGCATCCACTTTCATACACTACAGGTGTTATTGTTTCATTTTTCATAGCACATTACTTTATCAGATTATACATGCTTTGACATACTTTTTATCTTTCTAACATGCTAATGGGTGCTTCATGTGCAACATTTGTCTTGCAGGTCTATTTGCTTCCATGGTTGTTGTTACATTGTTTGTCATTTTTTCATTTGTTTTCCACTTGTTTGTGGGCTTTTTCCTTATGTCTTATGTGCACATTTGTATGCTTTTGGCCCATTGGCCTCGATTGTCTTGTGACATCGTGAGTGATGTCCCATGTTTGAAACCCGCTTTTCATGGTCTACATTGTCTACTTATGTATTATCTTCATCTTAGCTTACACATTGTCTGCTTGATTGTTAGCTTACATTGTCTTTACATGCATGTTTATCTTTGCTTGTACTAACACTTGTTTCCTAGCCATTTTTTTGTGTGTGCCTTGGTTTCTACCAAGCACATTCCCTCCCCCCTATAGGGCATCAATTTCAGCACAACAGTCGGTCCTCCTTTGGGCCGCATACTCCTCAATGATGTCACATGCACCCCAAATGAGGGGGGCATCATTTGGGTGAATCAAGTCACCCCATACAATAGTCTATAATCATAGTTTAACACAATTCAGTACCGGTACAACACAGTCATCAGTCATCAGACAAGGGCTCAGAATCTGACTTGGGTCCTTACACAACACAGACACTAATGCCCAGACCAGGACAGTAGTTGCATGGGTGCCCCTGACCCTTCCTGGATGCATGTTACCAAGGGGTAGTTACACAACATTCTTCAATATAGCACAATCTATAACACTTCACACAAGTGGCTTTTACAGGGCATACATTCTTTAACACTCAACATGCATGCACCATACAACATTTTCTACTTTCGCATTGGATCGGAATTGGTTGAATGGATCAGATTTTTACACACCATCTCTGTAGTGGTGTTCCATACATTTGGGAAGTAGTTAAAGGTTGGAGGATGACACCAAAATTTTCTCCCTACACTTCTTCTAGTTCTTGGCATGAGATCACCCAAAAAACTCACAGCCAACACAACTGGCATGAGATCACCAAAAAAATCGGTCTTCTACATCATCTACAGGATCCTTTCTACACTCTTTTCCTCATCATGGATCAGGTGCACATGTTCCTTTTTCACATTTTTCACATTTTACATACTTTCTTACATACTTTTTACACATTTTGATCATATACATGTGTATTTGACTACTTGATCATTCTTCTCTTTTGTAGGTCCATCCTTATGGGAAGCGGTAGTCACATCATCATCCAACATCAACAACATCATCAACATCAATCAACACATCAACATCAACATTGACATCAAAAAACAGGTACAATCATGACATCTACACACATGCTTTCTGCCCTAGGGTCATCATCATCATCACTTTTTACACTTTCTCCTCTCTAGTTTCCATGCTTCACATTTTTATCACTCCACACTTTTCCTTGTCTCTCGGCACACTTTTCGCCATCGATCTACATGGTTATCAGGTACACATCTCTTATCTACTTTATGTTATCGATATTTCACTCAACAACATAAAGTGGGGGAAAATGTAGACACAAAATCACATGCACTTTGGGTAATTATCTAGTCTTGATCACATACTAATATTCATATGATTCCCAAGTAATAAAATTACTAATTAACCCATGTCTTTGGCCATCTTTTCTTTCTTTTATGTTCCACTTTTGGTCTTACACACCTTCTTTCTCAGTCTGACTTTTCATACCCTTCATTTATCATCCTGGAAACCAACACCCAGCTAGGACGCCATCGTCAGGCACCCCCGTCCCCTCTGGGTGCCCCTGACCTCTTTGTACTTTGTTCACATCTTTTGGGTCCTTTCTAGCCATTTGAGCATCTTATATTTTTGGTAGTCAGCCTTTTCGGGGTTAATTACAAAATTCAAGCAAGGGAATCATATAAATATAAAGTTATGTGATCATAATAAAGGACCAAGCACTAAGCATTAGCTATCACCACCTAAGGTTGCATCCAAAGGCTATTCAAGAGCATTCAAGCATACATCTAGCATCCATTCAAGGGAAAGGGACTGCATTCTTCTGCATACACTTCATAGGAGGGGAAGTTCATTTTATTCCATGCACACATCTATTACATTTCTTTATATCTAGCTATTTTATCGCTATCAAGTGTGACATGCACAAGAGCCACCTAGGGCACAATTCCACACACACACACCTAGAACTACATTGGGTCTGAAATGTAGTGTAGTGCTCAGTTGTAAGATCACTTGTTTGATAGCTGAGGATAGTCTGACCCCTCATTTGCATTCTTTTCTTTTTGGGATTTGATGCACTCTTGTGAAGGAGGTTTCCTGAGGGTTTAAGCAGTCATAGGTGCCCAAAGCAGGTCTAGGGTGCCCCGTAGGCACCCTTGCCCCTTTCCAGGTGCCCCATTCCAGGAAGATATTCAACTCACACAGTTTTTTTAAGGCTTTGTGTGACACTTATCCCTCTTTGTTCATCATGGTTAGCACTTCGGCACAGTCCAGATTAATTGTGAAACAACAAAGTCTTCTTATCCCTTCTTTGTAACTAGGGTTTCATATTCTCTAGCTTATTTTCTTGGGTCAGATTTTGTTCTTATTGCACATTCATTTATGTTACATTGCATTAGATTTAGGCATTTCTTCTATATTTTCTTAATCATTAGTGGGTTATCAAGGGGTCTTTGAAATGTAATTTAGGCCACAAATTTATTATGTCGAGAGGGGTTCACAATGGAATTCAAGGTTGTAATCTACTTGTCACCATTGTTCTACTTATTTATTCTTGACATTAAGACTATTGATGTCCTATTTAACCATCACAAATGAAAATTCATCAAGCTATTTAAATTTACCTATTGGATCGCGTAAATAATTTATTGATTGAAATCTTAGTGATTTTGAGGGCATTCATACAATGGCCAAATGCCAACAGGTTGATGGTATTTGTTTTGTTACATAATTTATGCTTCGCCCATGATGACATTTGACGTACATACTTGACCAGAACTACCATATGACACACCAAATTTACAAATCTCATCTATACTTAAATTCATCTCGCAATAATTTTACACATTTATTTGTTGACGTATGAAGTCAATAAAAAAATGGTGCCATCTTTTACAACCACCACAGTCGAGTTAACTAGAGATGGTTCTGAACCATTTTCCAATAACCAACATGGAAATTGATCTATAAGACACATCTAATATTTGTCTTTAAAGAGGTCAATGTAAATAATCAAACCCCCGCTCAACCTTGACAATACAATTTATTGATGTATTTTATATCGATACATTTCTAATATAATATACTTATTATGTTTATATGGTGATTTCTTGATATGCTTGAGATGATGCATTCATTGCTATACATTATAATATATTTATGTTTCCATTATTCTAGTACATTGGAAAAGAACCAATTATTACCCCTCAATTAGTTGTCCATCCACCAATCATGGGCAAACTCTTAGAGAGGGAAAGACTAGTATGATAGCTTCAAGAAATCAATTTGCAGGCCTTAAGAGAAGCAAGATCTGGAAAATAAGGGACTAGGGTTATTATCCTATGGAGAATATGAAGTGGCATTGTGAAATAAAATGGCCAACCATTGAGAGTTATCATTGACACAATGTGGAGGGCGTAGATTGAAATTCATATATTTGTGAACAATAGTGAAGAACCATCTCTTTGGAAAATCGTTATACAGTCCACCCTTGCACTTCTCAAGCCGTGGAAAACCTTGCAACAAGGTGGTGTTGCCTTGCTTAGACTCCAAACATATTTCCCTCCCTCAAATTTAAGTTGTGTGAGGTCAGGATCCCCTTCCTACTACTGCAAGGAACAACAAGTCAATTACATGAAAGAATCCCAACCCCCTATGAGGAGATGTCAGCATGGGAAGCAACACACAATACGCTCAAAAACACAATTCCCAAGGATGGACATATATGGGAATCGTTCCTCTCATTGAGCAACTGTTGTTTGCATTTTTCACCACTTGTGTAATACAAATCCCACAAGAACCTCTAAAGCATCCTTGGTGGGGAGAGATCCAATTTACCTAGCTAGTAGGGCATACTCTTCGGACCGTGATAAGATGGCCTACCCTAGAAGATGCTATTTTGGAGCTGATTCAGTGGATAGATAAGTTCAAGCAAAGAATCCTTTTCAAATCATTTCAAGAAGGATTCAATAGAGGGTTTCAGATATATCTGGATTTTCCGTACCAAGCAAAAGACCTTATTCAAGCGTTGTCCCAGATCCAGATGTATTTACATCGCATTCAAGGTCGAGTTTGGCGCAATTGTTAGGGACATATTTGGTGGATGTTCCAGCCCCTCATTCAGGGTGACGTCAAACTACCTAGGATCTCAATGCAGCAGATATGTAATCATGGGGAGTCAGAATGACCCCAATGCGTTCACTAGACCGAGTGAATCTTACGATCCGAGTTGGTGTTCTACATCTCATACTCCATTTGTAGATGTTGTGTAATGTCCCCTTTCCTATGCCAAAGGCCTAAGGGCCAAGTCGAGTCCAAGCCTTGGTCATACCCAAGGGGCTGTGGATGCTGGGAGCTATTGGGAAGGGGCCACATGGTACTAATATTCAAGTTTTGCGTTTGGGGGTCACTTTTGGACCATGACTACTTAAAAAGGAAAAAGTAACTTTAGTTACTTTTATTTTATTGGCCCTTCCATAGAAAGAAATGTGTCTAGGGTTTATTGGGGCTCTTTTACCTTGGAGAAGTATATAAGGAGCTGGGGAGAAAGAAAAAGGCATTTTTGCATACATTTTATTTTCCCTTCATGTGCAACTGTTGGTTGTGAATCTACAGCTTGTGGAGTGAAATCCCACAGGGACCCTAGCTTCGGTGGTGAGAGATCCATCCCTAGCTAGTAGGGCATTCTTCGGTAGTGAGAGATCTACCCTAGCTATCATTTTGGAGCCGCCTTCTGGGCTGTGTTACAGAGATATTATTAGAGGTTTCAGAGGAAATATTTTGAGGGTTTTGGGGGCATTTGGGGAAGATAACCAGAGGGCTTTCAGATCAGATTCACGACAGCCATTTGGGCAGGGCTTCAACATCACTTTGAAGGCATCTTCATCAATTTCCAACCCTTTTCCAAGAGAGGTGACTTGCAGCCTTTATTTGGAAGGTTTTCCAGCTGGCCCCTTTCAGATCTAAAGGTTGAAATATCATTTCCTATATTTGTTAATGTTATTTCCAAAGACTCATAATTTTTGCTCTTGTATTTGGCGAGTTACGAATTTTAGAAGTTTTCCAGCTGTCTAGGGCACGCTGTAATTTTCTGGCAGCATTTTAATTTCTGTAAAATTCCAACAACAATTTTCTTATGTCCTTTATAATAATATCAAGCTCTCTTTAAATTTTCAAGTAATTCAGGTGGATATTTTGGGAGATATTAAGTTTCTTTAGTTCGCTGCCCTAACTGTAAAAATCTGCAAAAATCAGTATTTTATTTGGCTGCAAATTTTCAATATTTTGTGCATTTTTAAGTGGTATCCCACAAGGGATATTTCAGTGGTATCAGAGTAGTTGTTTCTCCAGCCTGTTGGGATTGAAAGATGGGGGAAAGAGACAGTGAGGATATAGGTGTAGATCTGATGAAACAATTGTTCACCAACATGGTAAAGCAGCAGGAGACTACCAATCTCTATTTGAGCCAGCTCACTGAGAGATTAGCATAGGACATGATTGATACTCATGCGGAAAGAGGAGAAAATAGCAATAGGGGACAACATGGTCAAAGAGGTGAGGGTGGACATTCAGGGCAGTGGTCTCCCCATTCTTCTACCAGGCCTTTGGGGTTTCATGAACCTTCTTTCTTGAAGGATCCGGAAGTTTCACAGGTATGGACAACCAGTGGATATTGTAGATGAGGAGTCTTGTTGGGAAAGGTATCAGACCTTAAGTGATGGCTTTCGTGACAACATGCCATTCCAGGAATATTGCAAAATGAAGATTGGTAGCAGGCCTAGGAGAGATTACCTAGGTACAGGTACCAGAGATGCAAAGGAGGTTGGGACAGATTTTTGTTCCACACTTCGACGGTTCTAAGAAGTGTACTGCACAGTCTTGGGTCCAGAAGTTGAAGACATACTTTGACTTGAATCCTATGCGTGAGGAAGATGCAATTAAGTTTGCAATCTTACATCTAGAGGGAGATGCTCATGATTGGTGGCATCATGGGTTGATTACACAGGGACACATATACATCACGACTTATGCAGAGTTCACAAAGAGGCTAGTGAGTAGATTTGATAGGAGGGACCCCGACAGGTATTTTAGAGAGTTGACTCATTTGAGGCAGACCGGTTCCTTGGACCAGTATATCGCAGATTTTCAGAGACTATCGGTCATGGTACCTGATGTTACAGAGATGAGGTTGATTTCCCTATTCACAACAGGTTTGACAGATGCACTCTGCTAGATTTGTGAAGGCATTTGAGCCTTCTTCTTTGCATGAGGCTATTAGGAGAGCTCGTGACTTGGAGTTATCCACTCCTAAGTCGAGGTTTCCACCTCGAGTGCAGCCTAAGGGTTTCCCTTCTAGAACCAATGGTTCGCAGCCGAAGGTACCTCCACCTAGGAAAGATACAGCCTGGAGACCATTCGGATCTAGAGAGGACAGAGAGGAATTGAGGTGAAAGAAACTATGTTTCGATTGCCGCACACCTTGGGTTCCAGGACATGATTGCAAGGGTAGAGGGAGGGCCCAATTCATAGAGGTCTTTGAGGAGAGTGATGGTGATGAGGAGTTGGACACACAGGGATTAGAGGATGATGATGATGAGGCATTAGATAGTGCGGGTGTTGAGCAGGATAGTGAGACTTTTCCCCAAGAGACTATCGCCACTTTGTCTAGTACCCCGAGGTACAAGGCATTCAGAGTTAGGGGAGTTTTGCAGGGACAATGAGTAGTGGTACTCATTGATAGTGGGGCAACCCACAACTTTATTGATGCCTCATTGGTTGAGAGGTGAGGGTTACAGATAGAGGAATTTGAGGGCTTCAACGTGGTTGTAGCCAATGGAGATTCTATGAGATGCACACGATGGGTTCCCCAATTGAGCATCACGATGGGTAACTATACAGTTACCAATGATTTCTATATTGTTGGTATTGGAGAGACCAACATAGTGCTTGGAGTATAGTGGCTCCATTCCCTTGGTGAGTTTTGGACTAACTTCCAGACGATGGAGCTGAAGTTTAAGTCCGAAGGGAGGAATGTGATCTTGAGGGGCTTATCTTCAGAGGCACCCCGAGTTGTTATGGCCAAGAGGATCGAGAGGATCTATAGGCACAATGGGGTGGATTGGGCAGTACATTGTTTGGTTTCGACCAAGAAATCAGAGGATGGACAACAAGAGTATCATGTGGATATACAGGGCTTATTGGACAGACATAGTGCAGTTTTTGGTGACATACCTCTAGGCATACCTCCAGATAGGGGATTTGAGCATGTGATTGAGCTCGAGGATGCTAGACCGGTGGTTACTTCTCCTTACTGTCACCCCAAATGGTTTAAGGATGAGATCGAGAAGACTATACAGGAGCTCATTGATATGGGGCATATTAGACTGAGTTCCAGCCCTTTTGCTTCTTTGGTGGTATTGGTGAAGAAGAAGGATGGGACCCTGCGGATGTGTATGGACTACCATGCCTTGAATAAGAAGACAATAAAGAACAAGTATCCCATACCACACATTGATGAGTTGTTGGACGAGCTACATGGGGCTATCTATTTTTTGAAAATAGATTTGCATTCTGGATATCATCAGATCAAAGTCAGGGAGCAGGATGTGCATAAGACAACTTTCAGATGCCATTACGGTCACTTTGAGTTCTTGGTGATGCCTTTCAGATTGTCTAATGCTCCAGCTACATTCCAGTCTTGCATGAATCATGTGTTCAACCGCCACTTGTGGAAGTTTGTATTGGTTTTCTTTGATGATATTTTAGTCTACAACAGGACTTGGGAGGACCATATCAGGCACCTGGGTGAGATATTGGGGATATTAGAAGCTAATTCGTTATATGTGAAAGCCTCTAAGTGTGAGTTCGGCATGACCGAACTTCTATACTTGGGATATGTGATTGGTGGGGGTACAGTGAAGGTGGATAGAGAGAAGATACGAGAAATTCTGGATTGGCTGCCACCTAGGGCATTGACACATTTGAGAGGATTCGTGGGGTTGTGCACATACTACAGGAGGTTCATGAAGAATTTCTCTCGGTTGACTGCTCCATTGACCGATTTGACCAAGAAGGGGGCTTTTGCTTGGTCAGATGTAGCACAACAGGTTTTTGATCACCTCAAGGAGGTGATGAGTTCGTGTCCCGTCCTCGCATTACCAGATTTCTCCCGCCCATTCATTCTAGAGTGTGATGCATCAGGAGAGGGTGTTGGGGCAGTTCTCATACAAGATAGGCATCCCATCGCCTATGAGAGTCAGAAATTGAAACCCATGGAGAGAGGGTATTCAATTTACGACAAGGAGATGTTGGCCATTATGCATGCTTTGGCCAAATTTAGACAGTACCTTGTGGGCAGTAAATTCGTGGTTCGTACGGATCACAACAGTTTGAGGTTCTTCTTGGGACAGAAGGAGCTCAATGATCGCCAACAAAGATGGGTGAACAAGGTACAAACATATGACTTTGACATAGAGTACACTAGAGGTAAGAATAATATTGTTGCTGACGCTTTATCTAGGAGGCCTTACCTCACTTCTATGCTTAGTTCTATGTCTGAGATTTCAGTGGATTGGAAGGCTCATATACTTGTTGAGTATTCCAAAAATCAGTTTGCATGTGAGATCATGGATGGTATTATATAGGATGACTGATACAGAGTAGTGGATGATCTCATTTTCTACAAGGATAGGATTTTCCTTGTACCAGGGTCCAAAATGAAGGAGAAGATCCTTCGATCAGTACATGATACACCACTAGCTAGACATCCTGGGTATTTCAAAACATACAGGTCTATCAGGGAGAGATTTTCATGGAAGGGGATGAAGGACGATGTCCTTAATCATGTCAGAGAGTGTATGGTTTGCTAGCAAACCAAATCCGAGTGGTCTTTTCCAGCAGGGTTACTTCATCCTCTCCCCATTCCTAAACAAAAATGGGAAAACATATCTATGGATTTTATCACAAGGGCTTCCCTTGGTGCATGGGCATAGCTGCATTTATGTTGTAGTTGATCAGTTAACTAAGTATGCTCATTTCTTTTCCCTACCCAAGGGGCACGAGGCAGTGGATGTGGCCCAGATCTTCTATACCGGTATTTTTAGGCTACATGGGTTGCCTAAAAATATTGTCAGTGACAGGGACAAGATCTTCATGAGCACCTTTTGGCAGGATATCTTCAGACTAGCAGGTACGGAGTTGACTCCTAGCACTAGCTACCACCCACAGACAGATGGGCAGACGGAGATAGTCAATAAGTGGATAGAGGGCTACTTGCAGAGTTATGTGACAGGACATCAACGAGCATGGATTAAATGGTTACACATGGGTGAGTATTGCTACAATACCACCTACCAGATGAGCATAGGTATGACTCCTTTCTGAGCCTTGTATGGGTACGACGCTATGACATTTGTGGATTTGGTATTACCAGATAGCCGAGCTCCCAAAGCTCGAGATTGGTTACAGGAGAACCAAGATATTCTGAAGGCTCTCAGAGAGAACCTTCAGAAGGCACATAATCAACAGAAGGTATATGCAGATCAACAAAGGATAGAGAGGTCTTTTGAGGTTGGGGATCTAGTATTCCTACGTTTACATCCATATAGGCAGTCCTCACTAAAGTAGAAGGGTGCAGAGAAATTGAAACCACGGTTTTATGGTCCGTACCGGGTAGTTCGTCGAGTTGGGGCAGTTGCATATGAGCTAGAGCTACCGGAGCACAATAAGATACATAATGTCTTCCATGTTTCATGCCTTAAGAAGGCACTTGGACAACGTATTGTACCATCTACAGAGTTACCGCCACTAGATGAGGAGGGGAAGTTGGTGTTAGGACCAGAATCCATTATTGAAGAGAGACAGAGGGGGCTCGGGAGTAGAGTAATCACCGAGTATTTGGTGCGATGGAAGGGACTGCCACTTGAGGATGCTACTTGGGAGGGAGAGCATATTTTGTAGCATCCTAATTTTCATTTTCTTGAGGACAAGAAAAATTTGGGAAGGGAGGACTGTAATGTCCCCTTTCCTATGCCAAAGGCCTAAGGGCCAAGTCGAGTCCAAGCCTTGGTCATACCTAAGGGGTTGTGGATGCTGGGAGCTATTGGGAAGGGGCCACATGGTACTAATATTCAAGTTTTGTGTTTGGGGGTCACTTTTGGACCATGACGACTTAAAAAGGAAAAATTAACTTTAGTTACTTTTATTTTATTGGCCCTTCGATAGAAAGAAATGCGTCTAGGGTTTATTGGGGCTCTTTTACCTTGGAGAAGTATATAAGGAGCTTAGGGAGAAAGAAAAAGGCACTTTTACATACATTTTATTTTCCCTTCACGTGTAATTGCTGGTTACGAATCTACATCTTGTGGAGTGAAATCCCACAGGGACCCTAGCTTCGGTGGTGAGAGATCCATCCCTAGCTAGCAGGGCATTCTTCGGTAGTGAGAGATCTACCCTAGCTGTCATTTTGGAGCCGCCTCCTGGGTTGTGTTACAGAGATATTATCAGAGGTTTCAGAGGAAGGATTTTGAGGGTTTTGGGGGCATTTGGGGAAGATAACCAGAGGGATTTCAGATCAGATTCATGGCAGCCATTTGGGTAGGGCTCAGCATCACTTTGAAGGCATCTTCATCAATTTCCAACCCTTTTCCAAGCTAGGTGACTTGCGACCTTTATTTGGAGGGTTTCCAGTTGGCCCCTTTCAAATCTAAAGGTTGAAATATCATTTAATGTATTTGTTAATGTTATTTACAAGGACTCATAATTTTTTCTCTTGTATTTGGTGAGTTACGACTTCGAGAAATTTTCCAGTTGTCTAGGGCACGCTGTAATTTTCTAGCAGCATTTTAATTTTTTTTAAAATTCCAACAACAGTTTTCTTATGTCCTTTATAATAATATCAAGCTCTCTGTAAATTTTCAAGTAATTTGGGTGGATATTTTGGGAGATATTAAGTTTCTTTAGTTCGCTACCCTAACTATAAAAATCTACAAAAATGAGTATTTTAGGTGGCTGCAAATTTTCAATATTTTGTGCATTTTAAAGTGGTATCCCACAAGGGATATTTCACCTTAGGTGATGATAATAGATGCTTAGAGCTTGGTCCTTTATTTTGGTCATATAGCTTTGTATTTATATTACTCCCTTGATTGAATTTCGTAATTGACAACTGGAGGGACGAACCATAAGAAAATAAGACGCCCAAAAGATAAAAGAGGCCCAAAAAGAGTGAGTAAAGTGGAAAGAGGTCAAGAGTGCCCAGAGGGGACGAGGGCACCTAGGCGTTGGTGTCTAGAATCATGAAAGATACATCAATAAAGTACCGACTGGGTTGTAGGGTGTAAAAGACTAGAAAGAAGACAAAAACAAAGCAAAGATGCCAGAGACAACTGCCAATTACTAGTTTTCTCGCTTAGGAATCATATGAATGCAAGTATGCTTTTAGGACCTATAAATGTACCCAAGTTCGTGGTTTTATGTCTACAGATACCTATATTTATCTTAGTTGTAAGCCTTGGAAACCTATAGCTATCCTAGGGTTAGGGTTGCTATCATATAAAATTATGACAATATCGCTTCCTGAGCACCTTTGTATCTACATAGTGTGGCCGATCATAGATTAGATATGTTTTAGAGCTACATTCATTATAAATCAACTCACATTTTTAGTTTGACCATAATAACTCAAAACAATCCCTTTTCCAGCAAAATACTCACTTTTCAAGGTTTAAAACTCTCCCTTCTTAAGCCAATTTTATCCTTAAAGCTCAATTTGGGCTTGCATTCTTCACTTACCTTGTTACTATACCTCATACAAGGCTTACTCAATCATCAAAGTGGTACAAAGAAATATTTAGTTTCAGTTCTCTTCCTTTTTCTCAAAACTACCCTCACAATGCTTCTCAAGGACTTACCTCTGGTGAGTTCATGGTCGAGACAATCTAGGAATACCCAAAACAAACTATAAACATCTCCAAGTACCCTTTATAGCCTTCAAGGTGTGTGCAAAATCCCACCCTTCATTTTTTTTGCTATTTCACTTTTTCACCATTACTCCTCCATTTGTTTAGGCTCATACTAGGCCTGCCTTAGGTGCTTTTTGCCCTAAATTTAGTGTGAATGGATCATTTTACAAACTATCGACCTTCGGGGATACCCATTTGGCTCTTCTTTATGTGAACAAAATTTTAACAGGGGTTCCTTTACAACATTTCTTTCAAAACTCACCGTTCTAGTGGCAAATTAGGTTTTTAGGACCGTGTCCTAACTGTGATCCTAATATTTTAAAGAATGAGACCAATTTATCAAACCTCCTCCTTCCAAATCACCCTCAAAGGATTCCATTAATCATCTAAATGCAGTCTTGAAAGTTTCAAGCTAAAATATCCTCTTAAAGATCTCCAACAATTGTAAGACTTGTAAATAGACTTTCCGACAATCACCATTTACAGACCTGCAAATAGACTATTCACACTTGTAGCTTAGGGATAAATGATTGTTCTTTAAATCTTTCATAAAACCAATGTATATGCATCTAAAAACCTTCCTTGAAAGGTATTCCTCTTGACATCGAGGTTAAATTTCTAAAATCACTATTCTTTTATAAACCCTAAGAGGGGTTTTCAAGGAACCTGAGAAGGTTTAAACCTTCACCACAACGTTCCAGTCTTACTTTCAAGGCCTCTAATCACTTTTTCCAGGTTTGTATTCACGTGCTAAAGCTTGTCAAATTGACAATAAGGCTAAATACTTCCAACAGTTGCTCATGCAACCCAAAAACTTAGTGCTTTGTCTCACAAAACAAAGTATAACCAATTGTTAAGGGTTTTCAACAAAATAATGGCAAAACCTTTCTCATTTAGGGTCTTTTGAAAAGTATATGCATTCTTTGTATATTTTCCTCAAGCCTATTTCCTCCCCTTTGGATCAAGATCACTTTTCATAGTGTCCACCTTGTTTAGACTAGACTAAAACACAATTTGTTTCAAAAAACTCCTCTCTGCTCAAGCATTCGCCTCAACAAGAAAACATAAACTACACTTCTAAATGAGTGAACAATAAATGTGAGTGCTTACCAGAACATATAATTTCCTTCTCAGTTGGATGTACAAGAATTGAATATCTACCAATGATCATACATAGATCTGAGTGTTATGACAAAACCGTTAACATTAAGGTTTCTTCAATATTTTTGGAACTCCTAATCTTTTCATTCTTTGATCATTCGAAAGATGATCCAAAATTAGCGACAATGATGTTTAAATATGTTTGCCCTCTCACCTATAACCGATTCTAGGTCTCATAAGACCTTTCAAGTTACATATTTTTTGTATTTATTATAACATTCAAGACCCAACTTAGTCTAGGAACTTAAGACCGAAGAACTAGGTTCAAATTATGACTTGATTATGACCTCTAGACTTTAATAGGACTTCACACCATCTTAACACAAGTTTGATTGCTCCAAGATCACATTCAAACACCAAATACAAGCCAAAATGCCGTTAAATTTCAAATTTGCACTTTTTGGAGGGAAAGTGCATATTCAAATTTTGAAAAGGCTAGATCAATACTATCACACCTAAATGACTCCCTAACCCTACAATCACAATATCAAGCCAAAATTTGATGTTTTGAGTTATATTTACAAGCTAGGGATGATGCTCATGCATCAAGATCCCTATAGTTGAGAACTTAGCTGAGAACCTCTCTTTTACCCGTTACACACCCACCTCAACACTTCTCCTTCTCGAAACCCTTTCCTTATCGCCCCTCTTCCTCCTACAATATTTCCATCCCTCAAATTTAACTTCTTTGTCGCATCCCCTTCCTACAATTACTCCTAACCAAAAAAAAGAAAAAAAAATAGATGAAAGAATCACAACCCCCTATTAAATGTCACATTGGCCACATAACCCCAAAAATCAAAGGCCAAAAGTGGGAAGATATAGTAAACGTGCCTCCACCAAAGCATATACCACCACATAGCAAATTCAGCCCCCCTCTAGGTAAAGCCTCCTTGTTTACCATAATTTGCCACCGTATAATTTGGCCTGCCATAGAAGATGCATAAGTACTTATTCGGTGGATGTTAAGTAAAATCAAAGACTCTTTTTAAAATCGCTTCAAGTTCAGTAAGTACTTACATTATTAATATATCTGGATCTTCATCTCCTGGTAGGGAAACACATCTGTACTTTCCTCGTCGACGCGCTCCAACTGTCTTCTGTCATCTTACGTACTTTATTTGGCAACAAAACAGCGACAGAAAACAGCAATGTCATCATGTTATTTTGACCGCCCAACGAAGATGTTTCCTGCGGGAAGGAAGGAAGGCGGTCCTCCGCCGGCATTTAAAAAACAATGCTGCTTCTGTTACAAGTTACATAGTCATTGATGTGATTTTATGCGTGTTGCAGGACTTGTTAATTCACCATGTCGGGTGCCAGTCCACCTGTGATCGTGAACCGTATATTCTATTTTTACCATGACCCTCCTGGAACCTGACAAACTCGAGTTTCTTCACATTTTTATATACTTACAGAACTCCATTCATTTTTCTGCTCTCAAATAAGTAGGTACCTATCAATCAATCAAAATGCTTATCATTCCGATTTCCTTCTTTTCCGAATGACTGCGCTTCATCATCATTGCTCTCTTCGCAAGCCCTGTCCTACGAATATTCGCATATTTCTAAGGGCCATTACACGTCGAGTGTTCATTTTATCACAAGTTACATAAGTACTTGAGATTCTGAGTCGTTTTTTTAAAAGCTTGTGATATCATGTCAATGTCATTGTAGTTTTGGATAGTCGGCGCCACACTTGGATTTGAGGGACAACACGTTTAAGAGTTCATTGGGTTTCCAAAGGTCTACTTTTATGATATTTTGTATTTTCGGTTACTGAGTGAAGGAGACCCCTCCTGGCGTTCCAGTTAATAGTAAGCTATAATAGCAATCTTGATTGGGATGGATGGATAGAGATTTTAGTAATGTCTAGGACACCAAAATATTTTGTGGGGAAGTCCTTATCTTTTCGTGTATTGAATCTTTGGGTGATTGGTGTATAGTCGCCATCTTTATTATCACTTTTTACACCTGATTTGATGTTAACTTGTGGATGGGCAATGCCGACGCACTAGGAAGATACGCTCGCCGGTCTATGGGCCCTAAGAATTTAAAGTGAGAGACTCTTGGGGAGCGCATGTCCATATTAACAATATTACTTGTATTTTTACATAATTTTTGCTAGATTATTAGCCTTTTACAATGGTAGGAGTAGAGGAGTTATTTATTTTTATGTTTGATTTTAAATGTAATATCCTTGATATGGGAATTTAACTTTAAATTTGATATCCATTCAACCATCACATAAAATCAATTGAAAGATTATAATGTTTTAGTCATACATTGAGTTTGAAGCCTTTTTTTCTACAAGTATCATTCTTTTTAGCCCAACACTATGGTGTAAATAGGTGAATGCTATTTATCACCAATCGATGGTAAATCAACGAAGAAGATGGAGTAATCAATCAACGTGGCATGTAGAAAATCCAAGATAAGAACCTTAAGGTTGATATCATACAAGAAATTGGAGTTACTAATCAATGTAATACGTCAAAAATTCAA
Source organism: Taxus chinensis (assembly GCA_019776745.2). Lineage (NCBI taxonomy): Eukaryota > Viridiplantae > Streptophyta > Pinopsida > Cupressales > Taxaceae > Taxus > Taxus chinensis. The sequence goes on from CM034157.1 coordinate 163,055,706, forward strand.
GATAAGAACCTCAAGATTGACATCGGTAATTAAAATAAATGATTTAAAGATATTTGTACTAGTTAATAAGTCAAGATATTATAGGTTAAAGATTTTATGCTTTCAAAGTCCATACAAATTTAACCTAAAGCTTTTGGAATTACTTTGTACCTATTTTAAGCTCAATATTTCAGACCAACCCATCATTTGGTGAAAGAGACATATCACACATGTTAGTTTGAAATGTTGAGTTAAAAATAAGTACACAATAATTCCAAAAGCTTTATATTCAGAGCTTATAAGTCATTGTTTAGTGATGCTTCTTTTCAAAAGGGAGGATTTTTCCTAATGTATGACAATTTTTAGATTTTGATTTAGTAGAGTCTTGCTTAATAAATTCTAATTTGAAATTATAAAAATTTAATTATGAAACACATTTTTATTTTTACTAATTACTAAAACCTAATTTAAAAATTGTGTTTTTGTGTTGAAATATAATGAATAAAGAGTGTTTGGTGACGTAGGAGTATCACGGGTAAATAAGGTCTCTTGCTCAAATTGTGGTTAAGTGTGGGTGCGTGCAAGGAAGGAAAGCATGGAAACATTTAGATGGTGTGATAACTTAGAGCATTAAATGAACCACTTTGAATTTGAATCTGAGAGGGAAACAAAAGAAGCATCTAGAAAGAACTAACCCGCCTAAAGGAAGATTTCAAATAAAAAGATAAGCAAAGAGATTTGACTATAAAAAAATATCGACTAAAATTCATAATCTTCATAAAACATAATTATTCAGTAAATTTCAAATTCAAAAACCAAAATTTAATAAATTCCTTAAAACTAAATTTCAAAATTTTCAATTATAAATAGACCTTAATTTTAATGAAAGATCTTAGTTCATTAAACTTAAAAGCCATAATTTTAAGTTTAAATAGTAACATATATTTAATTGGACTTTGAAGATCTCTATTGAAATATATGAAGCTGTTATCATTACTACTTGTTAATGGCAAACAATTTTCATGGGAGGATAGAGACCCGAATGACTTTCCCTTTGGGTTGGTAGGAAGCCAATGGAAAATAAGTAGACTTTTTTGTGCAATCCATTACAGGGGCTTCCTTTGTCTCTCAATTGCAAGGCAAGGGATTTTTCTATGTAATTTTATATCTCACATGACAGTATGTTGAAACCCCACATGCCAATTTGCCAATGGAAGCATAGGTACTTATAATCATTTTGTTCGTGTAGAAAAATATTTATGCAGCGTGGGAAAGATTGATTAAATGAGGAGGGAGACACGAGAAAAAACACCAGTTTAGATTCAAGTTGGGTGCATAGTTTATTCGTGGGAAGAAGAGCAGGTGGCAGACAGAAAAAGTCGTATGGTGACAAAATTAGAATGTCTTTTCAGTTTTCACCAAATAAAGGGTCACTGGTTAATCTGGGGAATCGAGAGGGACAATGTTGTAGGTTTCAGTTATACTTAGGGCATTCATCACCTTGTCAATTCAGACCAAACATGTTTCTTGGTTAGACCCCACTGGCCACTATTTTAGGATTAAATTGCCCAATTTTGTTGACACTCTCCCCCTCACTACCTAGGTACTCTAAGAATAATTAAAAAAAAAAACAACACCTCGGATGGATTGGGAAGTAGTTAGGTAGATGTTATGGGCATTGGGGCTACTGTATTGTGTTTAGTGATTATTGGTTTTATTTTTTAATTTCTTACACCGTTTTTTTTATTGGTCAATTTTGAACTTGCTCTCTTCTCTAGTGATTCTATCTCCTCCTTGTCAATTCTTTATGTTTTTTTTATCTTTCCGAATTTTTTCGTTGTTCCAAATATTTTGTTAGAATTGTATTTGTATTTTTGCGAACTTTCAATCTTTAATATTTGCAAGCTCCCTAAGATTGTGTCTTTTTTTATCGGTCTTTCTATCCCATCACATGTCATATTCCATGCCAACAAGACTAATTTGAATACAAGAAGTTGTGGATACTTGCAGAATATTTTTAGAGGGACTTACATGTACGAACTCTCATCTCAAATTAAACATTTATTGTTACATTGGTCTTCGTCTTTAATTTTGTATTTGCTTAATATAATCACATGTCTCTATGTTTCCTTCTCCCACCCGACTTTTTGAAGTCTAATCATAAGGATCTTTGGTTAGTCATATCCGTTTATGAATTTATTGTTGCGCCGAAGACAACATTGGCATCTAAAGGATAATATTGTTTGTTGCTAGTCTCTGAAGTGGGCATCAATGTCTGAAGATAAATGTTAATAATTTTCCTATTTTTTAGCACCCTTTTGTTAGTGTTTTTGGGTCTTGTTGAGTCATCTTTTAGCACCAATAGGTCCTTAATTCAAATATGAATTTACATTATATAATATACAAATCCCATAGAGGCATTGTAATAACAAACATCTCTCAACACATGTGACATCGAGTTGATTCTAATGTTTACATTTGTTCACAATGACATTTTCTTAAGATTTGAAAAGGAATAAACTTGAATAGATACACCACTTCCATTATTGTACTAAAAAAGGACCTAAATAAATTGCATGTAATTGCATCTAAAATTCACATAACTTGGGATAACTATGTTTGGCTTGATCCCCTTTTAGACCATTGGTACGTAATACAACACTCACATGGATTGAGACCTGCTAAGGTTGGTCAAGCCCAATAGATCTTTGGGCATTTTATGATTTTTTTGTTCAACACTACTACACAAAGTGCAAATAACACTATTTATGGTTCAATTTTATGTCGGAAATTGACATTTTAAGGGGGGTTTAGCCATGTTTCTTTGAAGAAATTACGTCATGAACGACAACGCAACAATGACACAACCTTGATGCGACTAAATATTTTCAATTGTGTCGTATTTGTGCAACATTTTTCACACATTTGCACCAAACGTACATGACACCAACCATGCCATCTCCACACTATCAAGTAGCACAAATTTCATTCGATAAATTAAAAGAAATAAATATAATATAATTATTTGAATTATATGTATGTATGTATGTATGTTTGGATTGACATGCACAATGCATGTGAACAAAATGACCATATGTTTAAATCAATGTATCTACATAGAACTACACTAGATTTTAGGATTGACACAATTGTTTGTTTGAAAATAATTAAAAATTTTAGAAACACAAATATTGAAATTAATGTAAATCTAAAATCCAAAAAAATTATTACAAAAAAATAAATTAGTGTGCTCAAAATCAAATATCTTTAGAACAAAAAAGGAATATTTGAAACGAACGGAGCCTATTTTCATGTTAGAGTGTGGTACACCTTCTATGTGTTACACTCGGGTATTTTTACGGCGGTCCCGCTCGCCGGTGAGCGGGTCAGGGGGGTTCGGGGGTGAAGCCCCCGAAGCAAATTTTCATGGGTGGTTTATTAACCCATGGGTAATGGGTAACCGTTATGGGCTGTTTTTGGGCCCATGGTTTTTTCGGTACCCATTGTTTTGTAAAACCGCCTCTTCGGCTACCCATAGGTTTATGGGACGGTTTTGTTTTTTGCCCATTGTTTGATACCCATGGTTTTGTAAAACTGCTTAAGCAATTGTCTATTTATATGGTCTTATGCATATGATAGAAAGACAAGCAAATGTATTGCAGATGTGTTTTGAATTCAGGTGTGAATTCTGTAGAGTTTGTTGAGCATAGCTCCAAATGGATCTGGGTATTGTATTGAGAGAGTGGAGGCTTGTAATAAAATCTGAGCAAGTGATTCTTGGTGGACGTAGCCCAAATTGGGTGAACCACGTTAAATCTTGTCTCTCTGTGTTGTGTTATTTATTCTGCACTTTTATTTGAGATCTGTAATATTTTCTGCATATTAGTTTCTACTGTTGCGATTCTGTAAGGGATTATTCTGCATATTTTATCTCTTATTTCCTAACAATTGGTATCAGAGCCTGGTTTGGTTTGCTGAAGTGTTGAATCGCAGGGAAAGTTTTATCTTGAGTGGGAGCTATGGCAGATGATGGAAGATCTAGGGTTGATAAATTCAACGGGCAGAATTTCAGTCTTTGGAAGATGCAGATGGAAGATTACCTTTATCAGAAGGATCTTTATACTCTGTTGTCTGAGAAGGTGAACAAACCCTCGAGTATGACAGATGCGGAATGGGATTTGTTGGATCGGAAGGCACTTGGAACGATCCGGCTGTGTCTTGCATCTTCGGTATTATTTAATGTTTCAAAGGAAAAGACTACAAAAGATCTAATGGATGCATTAGGGAAGTTGTATGAAAAACCCTCTGCCTCTAACAAGATATTTTTAATGAAAAAGTTGTTTAATATGAAGATGTCTGAGAATAGTTCAGTAGCAGATCATTTAAATGATTTCAATACGGTTGTGAATATGCTAGCTTCGGTTACAATAGAATTTGATGAAGAAGTTAGGGCTTTATTAATTCTGTGCTCTTTACCTGAAAGTTGGAATAGCCTGGTAATGGCGGTAAGCAACTCGGTTCCAGCTAACTCGAAGTTGAAGTTTGAGGATGTTGTAGGGGTGATTCTAAGCGAGGAAATGCGAAGAAAAAGCTCTGGGGAATCTTCTACTTCAGGGAATGCTTTGACAGTGGAAACTAGAGGGAGACAGAAGAATAGAGGAAACCGTGGAAAATCGAAAGATCGGGCAAGGTCAAAATCCAAGAGCAAGATTGTATGTTGGAACTGTGGAAAGTCTGGGCATGCAAAGAAGGATTGTTGGGAGCTTCGGGACAAGAAGAAACAACAGGAAGAAAACAAGGAGGCAAATGTGGCATCGGGTAATGTATGTCAGGATGCTTTGATTCTTTCTTTGCATAATATTACTGAATCTTGGGTTTTAGATTCAGGGGCTTCTTTTCATGCTACTCCACATAGGCATTATTTTGTTGATTATGTTCAAGGGGATTTTGGGCATGTTTTTCTTGGTGATGATGAGCCTTGCAGTATAGTTGGAAAAGGTTCTGTTCAGGTTAAGATGCAGAATGGGAATACATGGCTATTGAAGGATGTCAGACATGTGCCTACATTAAGGAGAAATTTGATATCGGCGGGGCAATTGGGAAGTGATGGTTGTACTGTGATATTTACAGCTAACTCTTGGAAGGTTACCAAGGGTGCTCTTGTGGTGGCAAGAGGTAAGAAGGTTGGAACCTTGTATTTAACCACTGATAGTACTAATGATTGTAATCTTGTGGCTTCAGATGCAGATACAACATTATGGCACTATAGGCTCGGTCATATGAGCCATAAGGGCATGAACATCATAAAGAAGAATTTTCCTGGATATACAGAAACAAGGTTTGGATTTCTGTGAGAACTGCATATATGGGAAACAGAAGCGAGTAAGGTTTCTCAAGGTTGGACCTACGAAGAAAGAGAGTAAGTTAGAGCTGGTACATTCTGATGTGTGGGGGCCAGCTCAGGTATCATCTCTTGGGGGTTCAAGTTATTATGTTACTTTTATTGATGATGCAACAAGGAAAGTTTGGGTTTATTGTATTAGAAACAAATCTGATGTATTTGACACTTTTGTTAAATGGAAAGCCTTGGTAGAGAATGAAACAGGTCTTAAGCTAAAATGTCTCAGGTCAGATAATGGAGGGGAGTATTGCAGCAATGAATTTGATGATTACTGTTCTAAGAATGGAATCCGTAGGCAAAAGACGGTTCCAGGAACTCCACAGCAGAATGGGGTATCAGAAAGGATGAACAGAACAATAATGGAACGTGCTAGGAGCATGAGGTTACATGCAGGACTGCCTCTTTCTTTTTGGGTAGAAGCGGTGAGCACAACTGTGTACTTGATAAACAGAGGACCCTCAAGTGCCTTGGATGGAGGCATACCTGAGGAGGCATGGTATGGTAAGAAAGTTGATTATTCATTTCTTAGAGTCTTTGGATGTGAGGTGTTTGTTCATATAGACAAGGATGATAGGACCAAGCTAGAGGCTAAATCAGAAAAATGTACTTTCATTGGTTATGGTGGTGATGACTTTGGGTTTAAATGTTGGAGTATTAAGGACAAGAAAATCATTCGGTCTAGGGATGTGGTCTTTAATGAGAAAGTCATGTATAAGCAACAGTTGCAGGAAAACAGGGAAGAATCCAAGAAAGAATATGCAGTGGTAGAGGATCTTCCGGATGGGAAAGTGACCCATGAATCAGTTCAGGAACCTACTCAACAGGAACCCCAAACTCCTACAGTGAGGAGGTCTTCTAGGGTAAGAAAAGAACCTGAACGTTTTTCTCCTTCTCTTTATTATTTATTACTCACTGATAGTGGAGAGCCAGAGAGCTTTGATGAAGCAATGCAGGTAGATGCCAGTAAGAAGTGGGAGCAAGCCATGGATGAGGAGCATAAGTCTCTCATGGAGAACCAGACTTGGGATTTGGTGAAGCTACCAGAAGGCAAAAGAGCATTGCAGAACAAGTGGGTGTACAGAGTTAAAGATGAAGAAGGAGGAAAGAAAAGATATAAGGCCCGGTTGGTGGTCAAGGGGTTTGCACAGAAACAAGGTATAGATTTTGATGAGATATTTTCTCCTGTAGTAAAAATGACTTCTATTAGAACTGTTCTTGGAATAGTGGCAGCAGAAGACTTGCACTTAGAACAGTTAGATGTAAAGACTGCATTTCTCCATGGTGATTTGGAGGAGGAACTATATATGCAGCAACCAGAGGGCTATGAGGTCAAAGGTAAAGAGGAGATGGTGTGTAAACTGAAGAAGAGCTTGTATGGCTTGAAACAAGCTCCACGTCAATGGTATAAGAAGTTTGATAGCTTCATGATGGAGCAAGGTTATATTAGATGTCATTCTGACCATTGCGTGTATACAAAGAAATTTGAGGATGGAAGTTATATTATCCTGTGTTTGTATGTTGATGACATGTTGGTTGCAGGTAAAAACATGCAGGAAATAAAAGTACTCAAGAAACAACTAAGTGAATCCTTTGATATGAAGGATTTGGGGGCAGCCAGACAAATCCTTGGTATGAGGATAACTCGGGATAGGAAGGAATGGAAGTTGACTTTATCTCAGGAAGAGTACATTAAGAAGGTATTGGATAGGTTTAACATGCAGGATGCTAAACCGGTTGGGACTCCTTTGGCAGGCCATTTTAAGTTATCAAAGGAGCAGTGTCCCAAGACAGAGCAGGAAAGAAACCAGATGTCCAAGGTACCTTACTCATCAGCAGTTGGCAGTTTGATGTATGCTATGGTGTGCACTAGGCCTGATATTGCCCATGCAGTGGGAGCTGTGAGTAGATTTATGAGTGATCCAGGTAAAGAGCATTGGCAAGCAGTAAAGTGGATCCTTCGGTATTTGAGAGGAACCATGGGGATAGTTTTGTGCTACAGTGGATCAGACACCACTTTACGTGGTTATGTAGATTCAGACATGGCTGGAGATGTAGACAGCAGGAGGAGCACGACAGGTTATATTTATACTGTAGGTGGGACAACAGTGAGCTGGATTTCACGACTACAGAAGCTGGTGGCTTTGTCAACCACGGAGGCTGAGTATGTTGCTGCCACAGAGGCAAGCAAAGAGATGATTTGGTTACAACAATTGCTTGAGGAGTTGGGGCATAAGCAGGAGGAATGTAAGCTGCATAGTGATAGTCAGAGTGCTATACACCTAGCTAAGAACTCTGCTTTCCACTCCAGGACGAAGCATATACAGTTGAGATATCACTTCATCAGGACAGCTTTGGAGGAAGATAAGTTGAAGTTGGAGAAGATTCATACCAGTCAGAATCCTGCAGACATGATGACCAAGGTGGTCACAAGGGATAAACTAAAGCTATGTTCAGCTTTGGTTGGCCTTCGCGGATGACAGTGAAGGGTTGAGAAGCTTGCTCAGTGGAAATCAGTCTCCAAGTGGGAGATTGTTATGTTTGTGGAGCCTATTTTCATGTTAGAGTGTGGTACACCTTCTATGTGTTACACTCAGGTATTTTTACGGTGGTCCCGCTCTTCCGGTGAGTGGGTCAGGGGGGTTCGAAGGGGGTTCGGGGGTGAAGCCCCCGAAGCAAATTTTCATGGGTGGTTTATTAACCCATGGGTAATGGGTAACCATTATGGGCTGTTTTTGGGCCCATGGTTTTTCGGTACCCATTGTTTTGTAAAACCGCCTCTTCGGCTACCCATAGGTTTATGGGACGGTTTTGTTTTTTGCCCATTGTTTGATACCCATGGTTTTGTAAAACTACTTAAGCAGTTGTCTATTTATATGGTCTTATGCATATGATAGAAAGACAAGCAAATGTATTGCAGATGTGTTTTGAATTCGGGTGTGAATTCTGTAGAGTTTGTTGAGCATAGCTCCAAATGGATCTGGGTATTGTATTGAGAGAGTGGAGGCTTGTAATAAAATCTGAGCAAGTGATTCTTGGTGGATGTAGCCCAAATTGGGTGAACCACGTTAAATCTTGTCTCTCTGTGTTGTGTTATTTATTCTGCACTTTTATTTGAGATCTGTAATATTTTCTGCATATTAGTTTCTACTGTTGCGATTCTGTAAGGGATTATTCCACATATTTTATCTCTTATTTCCTAACAAATACTAGTTATTTTAAACGGGATGTGTTTCAAAATAAAATAATGTTTTTCATAGTTAATAAAAAATATAGCAATTGACTCTCAAATATTGTTGCTATAATTAAAAAAATGACATATGATATAATAACATGAATTCAAAACAATTATGATGCTTGCAATCTCGAAGTACGAACTAGACGATAAATCATCAATTGCTTGTCACCATCATCATCTTAATGGAGTCATTATCATCATGGGATAATTTATTGTTCAGCACTCCTTGCCCATGCATTATTGTTTGGATTTGATCCATTCCTGCAAGGTTTGCTTCATAACCGGGAGATAACATTCATCCACATAACATCATCATCATAATCATCATCAGTGAACCTTCTCTAAAGTCAGGCATAATCAAGGCTAAATATATATGGTTTATGCCAAGGGTTAATAGGAAGATGAATCCTTAATTTTGGAATTAAAATAGGTAAAGAACAATTTTTGTAAAGAAGATTTTAATGTAATTTAAAACATTAAATAACGTCTTACCAGCACAAACATATGAGAATGAATCCATTTGTTGTACATTATTTCATCCAAAAGCTTTGAGTTGTGTCCATAAAACTTATTCATACCTATGAAGTCAAAGGTCATTCTCCTATAAAAATAATTTAAATATACGAAAATATAATTGAGGTATCTATGATTTAATAAATACACTTCACTACATTATAGCCATAAGGCTTACAAATATGCAAGCAACCTTAATCTATGCTCCTTTGTTTACAAATGACGAGTCACCAACTTCCATTGACTCAATGACTTGGTGGGCTTTAGTCATTGTTTATATGACTAAAAACCCCTATATTATATGACTTACATGTAAAAATTCCATATGTTAATGAACATGACAAAATATGATGTTTAAATATGAAAAGTGTCCAAAACAATGAGAAACCTTGTGGATTCATTACCACATTTATGACTTTTCACATTGTAACATATATTCCACAAAGACAATAACAATCCATGCCTACCAGTCAGCACATTAGTGATATGGATTTTACCAATGTAGTTATCCTTAACATTAGATTTTTCATTGGCATTAAACATTCCATTTGTAAATAAAAAACATCATTTTTCCTCCTTTTGTTCCTTCATAGTCAAACCCATATATGTCACCTCATCCTCCTAAGTCTCATGGTTATCAACTAACAGTGAGGTTTTTTGATAAAATGTCATTCCCATTCATGTAGGAACTATTCAATTTTATTAGTAGAAAAACCAACCTTTATACGCTTAAACAAGTTCCATTTGTATTCTAGTACATGTACAATTTTAAGAAAACAATACTTTTACTCACTTAAAATTATTTTTAAAAAGTACCATGAAAAATAAAAAATGATTATTAAACAAATTTAGGTTTTTTGAAAAGTTGATAACATGAAAAAATAAAATGATTAAATTAAAACAAAATGTAAACTAATACCCTTGTCAAACCAAACATCGAATCAGGTGCAAACAGGTGGAAGAAAGGAAAAAAGATTAATGGCCTCATGGACGGTTACTTTAATACAAATGAGTGGAAAAAATGTATGACAAACTAATGTCTGCCTAATCCACCACAATACAGACTTTAATCCCAATAGTAAATTCAAATATTTTACACCTCTTTCCCCCTTGAAATAGGTTTAAATCAATACATGTATAATAATAATACACAAAAAAAGTTCAAATAATTTTGGGGCCTTACTAAGTTATTTTTAAGCATTGTTTACATCGTGATCATTACATGCATATGATTGGCCACCCAATCCATGGCCATCGTCCTCTCTCCCATCTTCCTCTGTTTGCAATCAAACAACTGAAAGGTATAAAATATTGTACGGGAAAAGGTTAAACACAAATATGCATTTTGACTCAAATAGTTTAGAATTATGCATTTAGGTTCAATTTATTTCAACTACTAGGTTGCCGAAGTATGTTAGCCGGGTCACTTACCCGACACATCTTCACCTTAATTATCTATTTCTTAGGGATTAATCCCACTTCCCCCATGAGGTCAAGCCCAAATTTATATTCAGATAGAATCTGGAAGAACACTTTTTTTTTTGTCCTATCAACCTTTATCCCCAAACAAATTTTCTTGAGACATGAATTAAAATGCATTTCAATATGTACATGGGGATCTTGTCTTTGTAAGAGGACACATTGTTTTGGTTTTACCATATGGAGGGCCTTTCCCATCTTATAATGTTTATGCCATCATCCATAGAACTTTGAATTTTTTAAAAACTAAGAGGTGGTCTCATCCTATAGAAAGAATAGTCTTCATGGACCTTAAAATCAAGAAAATTCCTGTGGGCATGTAAATGTTTCACCTTGTAAGCAAACATATAATGAACACATACCATATCCTCTAATATGCTCATCACCATTCTTTGGTTATTACTCACATCTGAAGACATGTACGCCGATGACCATGGGATCCCTCGCCTTGTGACTGGAATGAAGTTTAGATTTTGATCTAAGAAACCAAAAACTTAAGTTCAACCAAGGAGACATAAACCAAAATCAAAACATACCATTTGATCAAGTTTGATTTGTCTCAACATTGATCAATTTGAATTTCAATTCTTAATGCTTTCTTCTCCTGGGTATCATATGTATATATTTTAGTGCCCGCCTCTTCAAATTATTCCTTTTGCAAGATGATCTCATGGAAGGTTTCTTTTGACTCCCTTTTACAAATTCTCTAACAACACAGTTTCTTCTGAGTGTAAAATTTGGCTCATTAATTTTTCAAATTTTTAGTCCCTTAAATGTACTATTCTTCATTCTTTTGGGGGAATAAATTTTACACATAACCATCAAGGAACACCCCCCACTATTGGAAAAATTATGATTGAGGGCTACAAATGTTGGTTGAAATTTTGTAGATTAAAATTTCAAAATTTTCCAATATTTTAATAACTAATTTTATATGAGCCTTTTGCAAAAATTTACAGGTCTAGATTCAATCGTTGGTTGCTATAGTTTGTAAGGCCTCTCTTAAATGCTTTTCAATGAATGTGCATGATAATTAACATAATTGAGGTATATGGAATCTTTTGTAATATTTTAATTTGTGTCACCTTTTAAATATCCATGTGGATCTCATTCATGTGATATGTGATAATGATTATTCTTCTTTTCTCATTACCATATGTTGCAATTCCCCCCAATTTCCCTCAATGTTCTACCTATATGGCACGTAACAAAATACATCAAAAATTGCATCCCAAGTGCTTCTGTTCTACAAGGGTATCATCAGGTAAATGTTAGTCAAGATGGGCTTACATGAATTTTCCACATCAATGTCATATTTTCTCCTATCGAGGTGACATGCGCTATGGTCACATATCAAGAGGGAACATAATCCCTACCAAATCAACTAGGGAAAAATGTCTTCAGTTAAGAAGAGGAGATAATACATAAAACATTCAATGAGAACAACATTGTGAACATAGGAATGAAATCAATGACAAAATTTTTAAGGAAAATGACAATGTAATTGAAATGAAAATTAATTATGAAAGAAATATGCTAAAGTATTAAAAACATTAGCATTACAGAGACATTTACAATGGGAATTGATATACACTAATTTGCAAGAATCACTTAAATCTTTCATAGCACTTACTAATGTATCCTTTGTATAATGGTCATTGATATCCTATTTCTCCCAGAGAAGTAACACACTGAGGAGAATCTTATAAGGGGCCTGCCGGGAATACAGTTCCTATTCATAAAACCATATAGATGACTGTTAGTATAAGATAGTCCAACAAAAAAGAGTGTCCAACTATTTGGTCTTCCAAGCCTTAAGTTGTCCTTGGCACAAGAGTTGAGTGATTGATGGGAATCTTCCGCAAAAGAGTAAAGTCAAGTGCTACAAATAACTTGCATTAAGAAACTTCTTTGCTTGAATGTCATGATTTGCATGTTTATATATCCATGATGCCATCACCCACATTAATTTTATTAGCCAAGAAAAACCTTGCATCAGTACCTTTCGCATAGGTGATGCTATCGGTCGATGGGTAAGGTCATGTAAAGTTTTGATGTGTATGCCAAACCCGTGGGCGAAATCCTAATATAGTGTTAAGACATTGGACATGGACGAACAAAGTAAAAAATGGTGAACTAAATCTACTATGCTTAGGAGTGCCATGTTTGCATGAATTAATGGGACAACTTTTGGTTCAATTGCATGAAAACTTGGCAATTGGATAAATAGGACACTCTCTTCTTATGTTGCTATGCATATTAGGTCACCTATAATCTATTAATGAATAATGTTCCCCATCTCCACCTAATAACCCTTAAGGTTTGTTGCTCAAGAAATAGATGCATCAGTGACCCTTATCTGCACAATTGAAATTGTTAGTAATATGTATGAAAGATGAAAAATGAAAAATTAGGCGTATACATATGCCCCAACCATTGATCATTGCATGTCACAATAACGAAACATGGGGTGGTCAACAGAATGAAAAAATCTGTAATACCGATACTAAAAGTAAGTATATAAAGGAATGCTAAAAGGACTATGTTGAGTTGTGGAGCTCAATTACTTCAGTTTGCATGCAATGTGAAACTTGCTGGAAAACATAGTAACCGCATGTAAGGAGGGAACCCATGGTCACCTAGCAAAAAGTCAAAGGAAAGGAAAACTAGAGGATCATCAGTTAGGGCTAAGACATCGGTTACCTATGCGAGGATGTTTTAATTAACTCACAGGAATTAGATCTATTTTTAGCATTAAATAGATCTATTGATTGTAATTGCATGGCTAAGTGCCCTAAAGTCTATAAACGACTATATAAAGCATAAAAGCTAGGGTTTAGAAGAGGATTGATCAAGAATTACAAGACTTGCAAAATTATGTGAGAGAGAATTCTTGGTGAAGAATAAAAAAAAGCTTGAAGGAAGAAAGTACTGAACATCTGAGAGGTGTGGAAGATTGTAAATCTTCATTGTATATCTTGTCAAAGCTTTGGATAATAGATTGGCTTGTTTCTTGGTGGACGTAGCCCACACTGGGTGAACCACGTTAAATCTGGTGTTGATTTATGTCTCTTGTTTGTATAATTCTTCTGGTAGAATATCCACTTTTATTTGCATGTATGCTTAGATCTGATATATTGTCTGTACAACCGGTGTGCTAACCCCAACAACTGGTATCAGAGCTTTGTTTGAGGGTTTTGTGTGTTGACAAATTTACTCACAGAGGGTTTTCTGATTGAGTGGGAGCTACAACAATGACAGAAGATAATAAATACAAGGTAGAGAAGTTTGACGGCTGAAATTATCAATTATGGAAGATGCAGATTGAGGATTATCTGTATCAAAGAGATTTGTACTTACCGTTGGATGAGAAGTCTAGACCTATGAAGATGACTGATGAAGAATGGAAGATTCTTGACAGAAAGGCTTTGGGATCTATAAGATTGAGCCTGGCAGCATCCGTGGCTTCCAATATTACAGAAGCAGCTTCTACAGTAGACTTAATGAAATCTCTTGCTAATTTATATGAAAAACCTAGTGCTTCAAATAAAGTTTATTTGATGAAGAAACTTATTTAGTTCTAAGATGCATGAAGGTGAATCTACCTCTAGTCATTTGAATGATTTCCGATCTATTGTAAATCAATTAAAATCGATTTCAATACCGTTTGATGATGAAGTAAAAGCACTTTTATTCTTATGTTCTTTGCTTGATAGTTGGGACAACTTGGTAATGGCTGTTAGTAATACAACATCTGCTAATAATATTTTGAAGTTTGATGATGTGGTTAGTATAATCTTGAATGAAGAAATTCATAGGAAGAGTACAGAGGAAACATCATCTGGAAATGCTTTGAATGTAGAAAGCATGGGCAGGCAGAAGGAGAGATCCAAGAGTAAGAGTAATGGGAAATCAAAGTCAAGGGATATCAGATCTAAATCCAGAAGTAAGGGAATTACTTGTTGGAAATGTGGAAAGAAAGGACATGCAAAGAAAGATTGTTGGTCAAAGGATAAAGAGAACCAACAACCAGACAAAGGTAAAGAGGTGAATATTTCTGCATCAGAGGTAATGCAAGATGCTCTTATTCTTTCTTTAGATAGTAGAATTGAATCATGGGTTTTAGATTCAGGAGCTTCTTTCCATGCAACCCCTAATAAGGGTTATTTCAGAAATTATGTCCAGGGCAATTTTGGGCATGTTTATTTGGGTGATGATGAACCTTGCAGTATTACTGGTAAAGGGGAAGTTCATCTAAAATTACAGAATGGAAATACATGGGTATTGAAAGATGTGAGGCATGTGCCAAGCCTCAGGAGGAATCTTATTTCTGCAGGGCAACTAGGTGAATCTGGTTGCATGGTTACTTTTACAGGAGACTCTTGGAAAGTCACCAAGGGTGCTTTTGTTGTGGAAAGAGGTAAGAAGGTAGGAACGTTATATTTATCTACCTGTATTACTGATTCCTTTTCTGCATTATCTACTTCAGATTCAGATGCATGCATGTGGCATAATCGGTTGGGTCATATGAGTCAAAAAGGAATGTAGATCTTAAAGGCTAAGGGTAAGTTATCAGATTTGAAAGATTTAGATCTTGATTTCTGTGAGCATTGTATCTTTGGAAAGCAAAAGAGAGTGAGATTTCTCAAAGTTGGGGCAACTAAGAAGGAGCAAAAATTGGAGCTTGTACACTCAAATGTGTGGGGACCAGCTCAGGTAGCTTCTCATGGTGGATCCCAGTATTATGTTACTTTCATTGATGATGCTACAAGAAAGGTATGGGTTTATTGTATTAAACATAAATCTGATGTTTTTGAGACTTTTAAAAGATGGAAAGCCCTTGTTGAGAATGAATCAAATTCTAAGTTAAAGTGCCTTAGATCTGACAATGGTGGTGAATACTGTAGCAAGGCTTTCAATGATTATTGTTCAGTGAATGGGATAGGTAGAGAAAGAATGGTTCCAAGAACACCACAGGAGAATGGTGTTGCAGAAAGAATGAACAGGACAATCATGGAACGTGCTAGAAGTATGAGGATACATTCTGGATTGCCCTTGCAGTTTTGGGTAGAAGTAGTTGATACAATGGTTTATTTGATTAACCGTGGCCCTTCAAGTTCACTAGATGGAGGAATACCAGAGGAAGCATGGACCGGAAAAGAGGTAGATCTTTCTTTTCTTAAATTTTTTGGTTCAGAAGCTTTTGTGCATGTTGATAGAGAAAATAGAAAAAAGTTGGATGCAAAATCCAAGAGGTGCACTTTCATTGGTTATGGATCTGGTGATTTCGGTTTCCATTTTTGGGATTTAGAGAATTCTAAAATTATTAGGAGTCGTGATGTTGAATGGAATGAAAAGAGAATGTACAGGGATCAAATTTTGGTACCCAAGGATGAAAAATTGAGAAGTTTATTGATGAAAATGAACTCTCAGGTTTTAAAGAAACACCTTCAGAAATACACAGTAACCGTGGTCGGTTAACCCTGACTAACATCGGTCAGATGAACCACCAATGGTTACAGAGGATCAGAACCGGCATCGGTTAGCCGAACCGACGTCGGTTAGAGGTGACCAATGTCGGTCACTGTCAGAAGTTGATACTAATGTCTAGGAGGTCCAGATTGAGCCTCCGGTACCCCAAACTCCTGTGAGAAGGTCACAAAGGGTAAGTAAACTTCTAGAAAGATTTACACCTTCTCTATTTTATCTATTATTGACTGATAGTGGTGAACCAGAAAGCTTTGAAGAAGCAATGCAGGATAAAACTCACATTTAGTGGGAGCATGACATGGATGAGGAGATGAAATCTTTGGAACAGAACCAGACTTGGGATTTGGTTAAATTGCCAGCAGGAAAGAGAACATTGCAGAACAAGTGGGTTTACAGAATTAAGGAAGAAGAGGGTGGATAGAAAAGGTACAAGGCAAGGCTTGTAGTAAAGGGATTTACACAAAAGGCAGGTATTGACTTTGGTGAAATATTTTCTCCTGTTGTTAAGATGACTTCTATTCGTACTGTATTGAGTTTAGTTGCAGTAGAAGATTTGCATTTAGAGCAACTAGATGTGAAGATGACTTTCCTTCATGGTGATTTGGATGAAGAGATTTATATGCAGCAGCCGCTTGGGTATGAAGTCAAGGGTAAGGAGAAATTAGTGTGCAGGTTGAAAAAGAGCCTATATGGGCTCAAGCAAGCTCCAAGGCAATGGTACATGAGGTTTGATAGTTTTATGCATGAGCATGGTTACTTGAGATGTGAATCTGACCATTGTGTTTATTTCAAGAAGCTTGAAAATGGGAGCTATATTATTTTGTTACTGTATGTGGATGATATGCTTATTGCAGGATCTAGTATGCAGGACATTGGTGAGCTTAAGAGAAAGCTAGCTCACACATTTGCAATGAAGGATTTAGGAGCTGCAAAAAGAATCCTTGGCATGCAAATACATAGAGACAGGAAAAACAAGAAATTGTATTTGTCTCAGGAGGATTATATCTACAAGGTGTTAGAAAGGTTCAACATGTAGAATGTAAAACCTGTTAGCACACCTATGGTTGGACACTTCAAATTGAGTAAAGATCAGTGTCCTTCATCACAAGAGGAGGTCAAATACATGACATGAGTGCCATATGCTTCAGCAGTTGGAAGTCTCATGTATGCTATGGTTTGTACAAGACCAGACATTACACAGGCAGTGGGAGTTGTGAGTAGATATATGGCTAATCCAGGTAAAGAGCATTGGAAAGCAGTCCAATGGATACTCAGGTATTTGAAAGGGACATCTAGCATGCAGTTATGCTATGGAGGTTCAGATATTTCATTATGTGGCTATGTTGATTCGGATATGGCTGGAGATCTGGATGGTAGGAGGAGCACTACTGGATATATTTTCACAGTAGGTGGAATGACAGTTAGCTGGATTTCAAGATTGCAGAAGGTTGTGGCTTTGTCTACTACAGAGGCAGAGTATGTTGCAGCTACAGAGGCTAGCAAGGAGATGATATGGATGAGTAGGTTCATGGAAGAGTTGGGAAAGGAGCAAGATTATTGTAAAGTTGTTCAGTGACAGTCAGAGTGCAATTCATTTGGCAAAGAACTCAACATTTCATTCGAGAACGAAACACATTCAGTTGAGGTATCACTTCATATGGACAGGTATTGGAGGATGGACAGTTGAATCTGGAAAAGATTCATACAAGCAAGAACCCTGTGGATATGCTAATGAAGCCATTAGCAAAGGAGAAGTTGGAGCTACACTCCACTTCTGTTGGTCTTCGAGTTTGAGACTTGAAGAGGAAGAAACAAAGCTAAGGAAGGATCCAAGAATGGTTGTACAGGTATGGTGCAGTAATTAATCTCCAAGTGGGAGATTGTTGAGTATGGAGCTAAATTACTTCATGTTTTAGCATGCAAATAGAACTTGCTGGAAGTTACAGTAACCGGTCATCGGTTAGAGGTGACCAACATCGGTCAGGGCAAGTTGGAACAAGAGAGGAATGACGGTTAGGGCAGAACCGACATCGGTTACCTGTGTGATGAGTTTTTAATTAACTCTTGGGAATTATATCTATTTTTAGCATTAAATAGATTTAATGATTGTAATTGCATGGCTAAGTGCCCTAAGTCTATAAACGACTATATAAGCATAAAAGCTAGGGTTTAGAAGTGAGAGGATTGATCATAATTACAAGATAATTATGTGAGAGAGAATTCTTGGTGAAGAATAAAAAAAGCTTGAAGGAAGAAAGTACTGAACATCTGAGAAGTGTAGAAGATTGTAAATCTTCATTGTATATCTTGTCAAAGCTTTGGATAATAGATTGGCTTGTTTCTTGGTGGACGTAGCCCACACTGGGTGAACCACGTTAAATCTGGTGTTGATTTATGTCTCTTGTTTTGTATAATTCTTCTGGTAGAATATCCACTTTTATTTACATGTATGCTTAGATCTGATATATTGTCTGTACAACCGGTGTGCTAACCCCAACAGTTGTGTTATAGTGTCAAGATGTCGTGACTTTATAATATCATAGAGATTTTATGGTGATATGGTGTCTTAGAGATCATAGTGTCATAGCCAAACCTTAATGGGTAAAAATGTTGAAAATTGTAAAGTTGACCATATGGTAGAAGCTACAAAGAGAAACTATCATAAGCTCAAAGGTGTAAATAAAGAAAAGATGAATGATTAGCCTAAAGGGAAGATAACAGTGCTGAAGAGTGAAAAAAAATATGAGGTAGATGCTATATGCATAAGTTTGTTAGATAGAAACATAAATCCAAGCAAGGCCATGAGCCTAAGTGAAGATGCACATATATTGCCAAGATCCAATGGGAAAGGACGTGGTGTATAGAGCCAAAATATTAATAATGTTGTCAGAGAAGGTTGATGAAGTAGTGAATTTGAGAAAAGGTAAAATATGACATGGTAGCTGGTAATGAAACTCTTGAGATTCTTCATGTAGAAACTTCTCAAGAATTGAGGATTCATTGGTTCTTTGAATATGTGGCCTTCATTGGGGAACTTGACAATGTGTTAGGACCTATGATATCTTTAATGAGGTAGGTACCCCACCATTTATGAGTGTATTTTCCTTATTTGTCATGTGTATAATAAATTTTAAGGACAAGATCACCCACGTTAAAAGTATGCGAACATACAAGTTTGCTATGTTTTTTGACAATGCATTTTTTATATTTCTGATTACGAGTGTATGTTATGTCATGTCATTCTTCTAATAGGTCGAGGTCATAGAGACCTGATTCATGAAGTTCCTTGTATATAATGATATCGTGAAGGGAAATACAAAGCAAAGGGATTTGCACCTCTAGTGAAAGGATCGCCTCAACTCCATAGGTAAGTGAAAATGGGGTTGCCCCAGTGGCCGTATAGACACTGGTGTGGTATGCCCATAATGTAGGATATACATCAGTATACAAATCTATGCGTGATTCTCGGATCATCTTTTATAAGATATTATCAAGAATTTTATTCATAGATTCAAATTGTCCATTGCATTACAGATGATATGGTGTTGAGAATCGATTCTTGATTCTAAAATTAGCACAAAGTTATTTCATTTCTTTGAATTTGAAGCTTACACCATTGTCAGATATGATGGTATGGGGAATTCCAAAGTGGAAAATGATTTGATTAAGGAAAAATTTAGATTTAGTAAGGCCATACGTATTGGTGAGAGGTATGACTTCAACCCAATTAATAAAGTATTATGTGGCTGTGATGATGAAGACATGATCATCTTGAGACCGAGGTAATTTATTTCCTGATGTAATCTAATCTCCATTTACTGAAGGGACATGGAGTTGCGATAGATTGTAGCTCATCCGAAGGGGAATGAATCAAGTCATCATGAAATTGGAAAGTTAGACACTTTTTGGTAAAGGTGTGAGCATCAAATTCTAGTGTAGGCTAGTAGTAACCCATACGTAGGAACTTGTATGAAATATCATGACCACTACTATGGCCACCGCAAGTCCACCCATGCACTTCCTCTAAGAAAAGGGAAACCTCATCTTTGTTAATGTATTGAAGAAGGGTGGCTTCAAAGTTGTGATAGTATAAGATGTTTTCCTTAAGTACGTACTTGAGATCCTTTTTATGTATATGTAAATATGTTCGGGGGTTAGTACCATCTAGGTAGGTCTGGTACTGTATAAATTGGTCGATGTCAGCATACCAAGGGTCCTGGGTAGGGCTATGTGGCTCAATCTGAAAGACATCCTAAATATTTGGAGGAGATGAAGTAGATGTAATGTGAAGGATTATTATAAGAGCATCATCATGAGAATAATAATGTGACTAAAAATGAGTGGCAAACATGGCCAAATAATCAAGAAATGAATAATGTGTGTGGGATTAATTCAATGGTAATGTTATGGAAAAATTACAACACCCCCCGAATGGCCAAGTTGTGGATGGGGCATTCGATGTAATTTTCAAAACATGGAGTTATCATGAAGTGTGGGATCCTACAAATCAGATAACTCTCCAGAGAAGGCCGGTTCCACTTCCTAATATTAATTTCCATAACTACTCCTAATGCAAGGAAAAAACTACCTAAACCTATTCTAACAAGAATTCCAAGGAGACATGAAGAGAGATTGCATGAAATAAAACCTACACTAGAAGCAGTGATACACCAAGAAAAGGAGTGCCAATCAATTTCCCAGCTTATAAAACATTGAAGGAATGAAATTGGAGAGGGTGGTCATGCAACACAGAATAAAACACATACATCTACCATTCCTATATAAGCACAAAACACCCAAATCATGCAATGAAACAATGAAATACACAACCACCTGATTCTTGAATAGAGGTAAGATGAGAACAAAAAACATGAGAGGCTAGAAGGATTAACACAGAAATAGTTTTATTGCTCCATAAAAATATACACAGTACATCATGAGATAGGGGAAGACATGAAGCCCATTGTAGTGTTTCAGAGAAAGGCTTGAAGCCCTAGATCTACCTAAGAGAAGAAGAGGGGTGCATGGGGAGGAAAAATGACTAACTTCTTGTAATGTGGCAACCCCTTTACAATTTATAGAAGAAATTTTGAGAAGAGGAGGAAATTAGATTCCTAGGTGTTATGGTGATCAATCACTACTTGTATCACCTCTGGAGTTTCCCATGCTATCAGTACTTGGCCCCCATACTGAGAAAATGGGAGCCCATGCCTTCATTAATGACACCCCACCTACCTTGTCACTATTCATAATTTTTGGAGGTAAAGAACCTTAAAAATTTCACTTTTGATCATATCAAGCTGTAGGGATCCTTCTTAGATTCCAACGATTGGGTTTTTCATAAAATGGGCTTACCATGAGCTCAAAATATGATTTCCTCTAAGTGAACCTCTAAAGTTTGGATTTTACGTTTTCTGGGCCTGTGAAATTACATGATGAGTTGGTTGAATAACTCGCTGAGCTCTTGTTCGAGATAGGTTTGAGTTTCTGATTCATTATTAAACGGATAATGAAACTGGGCCTCACATATTCCCATTACCTACTGCTTCAAACCCCCTCATTGGGCTCCTGAGATTCAATGGTGAGCTATGTTCGCACCTCCCCGCGTTGGGCGATCTCTTGAAATCCATCCCACTTGAATCTATGGTTACTGCCTCAACTTTGAATATATTCTACATTGCATTGGCCAAAAAAATCTTTTAATTTTTTCTGGCCCACTCTTCGCAAAGCTTCTCCTGTATTATGTTTGTATGTCTTACCGATTGGCTTGACCTTCTCTGCTTCGCCGTTGGTTTGACCAGGCTTCCCTTCAATGCCACCAAGCCCCACAGTTTTCCCACCTGTACCAAACTCCATCATTTTCCGAGCCCGAAATCCTAGGAAACCTCTCATTTACACAACCCAATTGGCAATTCTCCCTCTATGTGTTGACTGAGCTCTTTGGTTATCAAGCCACCTCCATGGGGGTGGAACCTCATCGATTCGTTAAATTCTCCCAATGACTCTTTTCACCAACCCCTACCATCATTGAGGCTTTCACATTTTGGAGTTTTGGACTTCCCGTGTCAGGCTTGCCAACAATGTTCATTATTCTCGGTCCAATTTTTTTTTGAAACACCAAATCCCAAAAATCTGAATTTCTTAGTTTCAGACTTTGGAACTTAGCTCGCCAACTTCGCAGAAACATGACCCCAATCTTTGAAACCCTCACTTAAATGTGAATTCAAGTTGACATACCTGCAAATTAATAAATTCTTTCAAATCTTAAATTGGGTCAGACTTTGGCTTACCCCTCATAAACTTCAACCTGTGCCCAAATTCTTCTTGACAGGCCTTCAAATCCAAAAAGAGGATGAAAATCACCTGACCATTCGAATGGACAGTTGAATTTACATCATTCAAGGTTCTGTCGACACTAAAATTTTCCTCCGTAATTTCTATTTCATTAATGTATGTATTAGGAATAGGATGTTGTTAAGTATAATTAGTAGTAGCGTCTGATAGAAGATAACGGCGCCGTCAGTACGGTTTCGCCAATAATGTGGAGTACGGTAACAGTCAAAGTACAATAGGAATGTTGTAAAAAGTAAATATTTGTCGTAAGTGGTCCGGTAATGTTAAAATGTCAAAGTTTGGGTAATTAGAGAAGTAGGGTCTACATGATTAGGAATTAGAAATATTATATTGGTAATAAGGACAAGGAGTGAGGTCATAAATATTTTGTGTATTTTATTTGTAAAAAGTCTAAAAATGTGGAACCCATGTAAAATGATAAGGTTTATCTTATCTTAACAGATAAGCTTACATGTACAGATAAGAGTTAAGGTATGGAATATGATTCGTCAGAGTGGATTTCTTATCCTATCTTAGAGATAGGATGGATAAGCCTGGAAGTTCTATAAATAGAGAGGCCACCCCCCTCATTTAGCATAGAAAGAAGTAGTGAGAAATATTGTAGGAAGTGTGCACAAGGAAGCCATCATTTTAAAGGTGTGTTGAAGAAGCCATTAAGAGGTGTAATTGTAAAGTTTCTCCCATAGTTTTGTTGAATACCTCATGGGTGAGATTGTAACAATTTCATGTTAATATTATAATTTACACTTGTCTCAGTCTTCCTCATGTTTCCAGATTACCTCCACCAAACTAAAGGCTGTGCATTAGTAAATATCTCATAGCACGAGGAGTTCCCGGTGAAGAATTGACCCATGTGACCCTTCACGAGTTACTCACCAAGGCTGATGATTCACCAACTTTTCCCATGCTGCACCTCAACATTGACCCTGCCTATTTGTGGACCCTCACCAAGTACTCTTGAGCCCTTTTTTCCTAGGCTCTTTACAGTAATAGCCCTTCCATGCTGCCCATGAAACTTCAACTTTGAGCTGTAACTTTGGCTTGATTCACCAAGTAGAGATATTTTTACAAGCTTTCTCCCCATCACAACTCCTAAACTATGAGCCGTGCAGTGAGTTGACTCGGCCTTTGTCCTCTGCAGCTCGTTGATGCCTTGATAAAGCTCAACTATATCTCATGAGCTGCTTCATTTACTCACCCAAAAGCTCCTGGTAAAGCTGAATCAAATTAGCCAACCTCCCCATGAAATTACTACCTACATCCTGTGACTCGGCTCACTGAGTAGCTCGCCGAGATACTCGACAAGCTCTCCTATATCTCTTCTCGGCTCGTTGCATTTCCCTTTTTCTTCCATAGAGCTCGTCAATTCTCTTGGACCTTCCAACCAAATATGCTCACTTCCTTGTGATCTCGGTCTTCCACGCTGAATTCTAAGACCACAACCCCCACTCCTATGTGAGGTCCACACTAGAACTTGGTTCAGCGAGTTATGAGAGCTCACTGAGCTCAACCTTGGTTGCGACCTCCAAGCCATCCTCATCGGCTTGATGAGTTCACTCACCGAGACCATTACCATGTTGACCCGACATCGATGGTGAGGAGTTCACCCATAATTTAGCCAACTTTTCAAGTAGCTCGCCAAGCTACTCGATGAGATTTTTTCTAGCTCGGTGCCCTTTACGGACTGTTTTGCACTTTTTCACTTGGAATATTGTTTTTTGGAATTTTCTTTAAATTTTCTCGAGCCAGGGGGCTAAGGGAGACTGATAGAAATGCCACAAGGTCATGCACCCATTTTTTTCATTTTTCACTTGCTATGTCGAATGTGGGCCCGCCAGAGCTTGGTTTTCACCCTTAAGTAAAATCTAAGTTTTGAAAACCCAGAAGAGGAAAAATTGCTCTTGCAAGTTCACATCTCCCAAAATCACTGAAATTGCTCCCGAAACCTCAAAAACTACCTGTGGGTCCCATTACACCCCTTTGTCCATTTTTCCCAGGGGTAAAATGGATAATAATTTTGGTAACTCGCAAGGGCATTTGCTTGCTAGATGCTCATAGACTAATAGCCTTGATATTTCTATTGGGATCGGAGTCATAGCTGATGGCTTGGGTTTGACTTGAACCTTGTTGAATTTTCTCCCCAAAAATGCTTAGTGTACTGCTGATCATGGACCTATTCTGCTACTTGCACTCCAAATCTTTATAAGGATATTTTGAAGTTAAAATTGTGAGAGTGGAAAATTATTTTAAATTTGGAATTTTTACCCTTTTCTTTGCAATCTTGATCTCCGGACCCTAAATTGGACTCCCGAACTTGTCCTGAAAACTAATTTTTCCAAGTATGAAGCACACTTAATCCAATGATTTCTTGGAAAAAATAGCACATTGCGGAGTTCCAAGTAAGACATTTGCTGAGTTGGGACATAATGGAATTGTATTGAATTCTGAGTTTTCTCTTTCTTCCGAATGGTTGCTTGGGACACTATTGACGATTAAAACTTCCCTACAAATCCTCAAGATCCTCAATTGAAACACACATAAAAAAGGATTTGAGGTTGGTCTTCTGCTTCCAATCATGGGAAAATTTGAGTGAGTTAGGGCTGCTCCTGAAACTTAGGCTTGTTGTTGTTATGAATTTTGCTACCTATAATGTAACAATTGCTATTGGAGCTGATTTTCTGATCTTGCAAGGGTGCTAGAAGCTCAATTTTGATCTAGAGGAATAGGAGAATAAAACTTATCCCTTATCAAATTTAATTGCTCTGAATTTGGATTGAGTTGAAGATTGCAACTGTTCCCCACCAATATGAGCTTCTTTTCAGTGGAATTTCTCGCAGGAGCCGCGCTGAAACATGGTGCACTGTGTTGAAGCAAACACGAATAAACTATGTACAAAAGGAAAAATTGTACATGCTCAAACGAAATATGCAGAGTGTGCATGAGAACTTGTTATACAAAAAGAAAATCTATACTTACCCTACACTAACTAGAAAGAGATAAGTCCTTAAATAAACCCTAACATTGGTAGGGAAAAGTAGCTTCCCCTTCTCAAAACTTGTAGCCATGCAGATGATTTGACATTTTACATGACTATGCACATGAGTGAAAAAATGACATGGAACCAATTTTCCACCCGTACCATTAAGGAATCAATGGAACATAAAACAAAAACATCCTCAAAATGATCTACATGGGGCTTGTTGAGGTGTTGTAGCTGTTGTAGCTGATCCTTGGTACCCTGGGACTCATCCCCGTGTTCAAAAATGGACATGATCGGTTGTGGCAACTTTGATTTTAGATATAACAAAGCTAGATATCTAATGGGGCATGAACTAATCCACCGGATTTTCCCGTTGCTCCGAGTTCTAACTCCAATGATGAAAACTTCTTGTAAGCTTTCCTAGAAAAGGTGATTGTCTGTAAGTGGATTGTTCTCTTTTTACACATCTATAGACAACTGATGTGTCACCTTGGTGAATGATATGGAAATGATGACATCCTCATGCTCTTTTTCTTTTTCCCTTGGATCATGGCTGATTCATCGACAAGCTTAGGCTCCTCAAGTGACAATAAAAATCCTTCAATGATTGCATCTTCATCAATAGCCATTGAATCTCATCCAACTTCCTTCGTTTTAAGAGGGATATTATGGGTAGAAGATTCTTCTTGAACGTTCACTCTCATGATAGGATTCTCTTAATTTTGAAGGATAAGGAGTGTGGTAGTAAAAGATGTGATTTCTGTAGGCTCTTCCTCACCAAATTATTCCTCCAAGTCATATAAGCATTCACATTCTTCCAGGGGTTCTTCCTCTTTCATGGTGTCCTCTAGATCCACAAGTTTCTCACCATCTGTTACCTTGTCCTCAAACATAAAGTTTGAAATTTCAAAATTGTCCTCAAAATCAACATTTTTATAGGACAGAGGAGAAGAAGGGATTATGCTTCTTTTTCAACACTGATTTTTCTAGCAAACCCATGGTTTTGTCTTCAGCATCATCTCTAAGTTGTTAGGATTGATTCAAGTGGAACATGCTCAGATACCAATTGTTGGAAACTAGGACACTTAGAGGGGGTGAATTAGTGTCTTTTCAAAATTTGACAAACTATTAAATTTACTTCATAATTGTTGATGAAGCCAAATCAACATTCACTAACAAAAATTTAGAGAGAGCATAATAAGACAAGATTTAATGTGGGAAACCAAAACTGGTAAAAAAAACCACTAAAATAAAGAACTAACTTAGGACAAGAATATCTTCTATGTTTGACATTTATTTCAAGTTGAGAATCTACTCAACACGGAGTTGTAACTCCAAAAATTTAACCAAACTACTACTCATTGTTTGACAAGATTCAACTTTCCTACAAGCTTCAACTCACAAGTCTCAATAAGGATTCTTCCTATACCTTCTACAAGCTATAACTCATAAGGACACATCTACTCCCTTTTTCTAAGTTAAAACTTATAATTTTTCAAGATTTCAATCGCACAATTTTTTTATCTTCTACGATTGATAGTAACCACTATATTTTTTCACTCTTCTCCTCAGTTATGCTCTTTATTCCCCTCTCTTCAAAATCACTGAGTTAGATACAATGCTTTGCTATTATTGGTATCATTTTTCTCATACTTTCATGCCATGTTTTCACTCACTGAATCATACAATTGACCTCTTATAGCTTCATGAGCTCATCTTTTTACAGTCTCTCATTCAAAATAACCTCTCTTAATCACCTTGATACACCAATATTTTTCCCTCTTTAGAGTCCTTTGATACATAATTTATGTCAGCTCATTCTTATGCCCACTATCCTCTACTCAGCTATCTTTTCCTCTTAATTCACAATCCTATCTTCCTTAAAAGATTTCAAATCCGGTACTTGACTTCAAGAATAATCTTTTCATAGTAAATCCCTGCATTCTTCTATTGAGAGTCATTTAATCAAACTCTTATCTTACTTTATATAACCTTTCATTGCCGACGTATCTCATTTTCATTTCATGTACGCTAAATTATCATCAACATTATTTACAATTTCTTCAACTCACAACTACTACATCCTTGAAAGATTCAACAACAACAAGAATAAAAAAATAACCTTTTGTAGAAAATCAAGAATTAATCTCTTGTCTTATCAACTTCTTCTATGTGAACTTCTCATATCACATCCTAAAATAGCTCGTTCAAAGGGGAGATAAAAAAGTGTTTCAATTTAACTCCCTTTTGACATCATGATAACAACTATTATGTTTCATTTGTCCCTTTTTCTTTTGCAAATTCTTATAGATTCCCTAAAGTGTAATGATGACCAAAGAAGTATTATGAACTTCTTCTCACTCTTCTACACCTGTCAAGACCAATTCATAACCATTTTATACAAACTATTATGGTTGCATTGATAGTGATTGTTTATTCATCGAGAGATTCATGTTTTGAAGCTAAATGATGGGTATATCAGAGGATGTCATCATAGAAGCACATTACAACTTCTTCAATTATTCCTTACAAACTCATTTCAAAATTCAACCTTATTTAATTTTACTTTTCTTCTTCGTAGAAGCGAAAGAGAGTGCATTAGATGCTGGGTAGTTGTTTCACACTTGCACAAGAGGGATTGTTATGCACAATAGCTCACTTTAAGTTTGCATTCCAGGGATTTGATCTACAATTGACTTTTATAAACACCAAATATTTGGTTGATAAAAAAAATAGAGTATAGCCCATGTTTTCTTCATAGTCAAGTGTTCAAGGTCTTGGAGAAAAATTACAACTAGTTAGAGATTGATTTGTCAATGTATAAGGAGTAAGATCTTAGTTATTTCACATCTTGGATAAGTCTATTTTCGAGCTTTGGATACATTTTTGTCATCAAGAGAACAAGAGAATCTTCATTTCAATAAACCATGTAATGATTTGCACGTACGGAGAGTATTTTCAATTTTTCAACTAGTCCACTCGAGTTCTCATTCAGACACAACTTCAAAAAAACCATTCAAGGATTATAATGTTATTGAAAAACTCCTCAAATATATCTTTTGTTTTCTATCATACACATTAGTCTGAAACCGTTCAATCTCCAAACATTTCTCAATTAGGGTTTCTAATTACAAACCCTAGGCTTTTGTTTTGAAGTTTTCCACACTTTTTTTTTTGTCTTTTCATGTCAGAAAAAGTGATTCAAATCTTCATAGTAGGTTATCTCAATGTTATCAAGTCTTATTTTACATTTAAGGATATAATATCTTCATGATTTGTGCCTTACAATATTAGTATACTATGGCTATCAAAGGTAATCAAACTAGTCTTCAAGATGAGAGAAGAGCATTATAGGATTACACTGCCATTCACATTTCAACCACCATTCTAAGATTCTTATTTCCTTATCCCACTAACGACACAAATTACAATTACCCACTCAAAGTATTTGACATGAAAATTATGCACTTCTGGGACATCGTGTTTCAGTCCTCTTAGACATCACTCCATCAGATTGAAAGAAAGGACACTAGAATTTTATATCACTTCTACCAAGAAATTGTGATCTCTATCACATCACTATGACATGTAGAGGTTTTTTACATTTATTTCTCAGTTCAAAATCATGGATAATTATGAGATGTTTCTTCAAGCACTATGCCAAGTTTGACTTGAGAAGTCCTATAACTGAGAAAAGGGACAAGTTTTATTTGATTATTACTAGACAAACACTGAGCTTTCTTAAATAGCTTTATGAACTCCAAGAACACATGATCAATTTTCCACTATATCGTAAAAATTCTTCAAATAAGACCATACCTATACGGTACAATTAGCATCAGGAGCACAAATTCCATCATTTTGATGTAGAAGAGTCCTATAATTATTATGAGTTTTCATAACTTAAAATTGATTTGGACTCAAAATAACTCATTTTGTGCCTATCGCTTCAAGAAGGAGGTATGAAGAGAGAGAACATTTGTTAGAAAAATTAATAGAACTTCTCTGTTTCTTATGAAATTTTCCTCAAATTTTTTACAAAATTTCAAGCTTGGATTTCTCTTCAAAAATTATTTCTATGATTTATCTGAAGAATGCTAGATAAGGTTTTTTGGATGCTAAGAAGAAGGGGTGCTCAATTTTTATTCCCTAAGAAACAAGTTTTAGAAAAACTTGAATAACTTCAAAACCCCATTTCAAAATTTAAAATAATTTGACACATAGAACCTAAAAACATCCCTCTACATGCTCTGTAGGTTGGTTTCCAATTAATATTATTGTATAGACTAGACTAATCTCATTTACCTCAACATTCACAACAAGTTCTCAAAGGTAGTTTTAGTGAAAACTCGAGTTTTTCCTTCAAAATCTAAATTAATCCTTGTGTATGCTCATAATCCTCCTCTCAGGATTATCTAGTATTTTTGTGACCTTCTTTGTGCCCATGCACCTCATTAGGCTCTAGAACTTGGCCCAAAGGAGTTAGATTAAACTATGACTTACACATCATGACCTTATAATCATCATAGAATATCTTGCACATCCTAGACACATTATTTTTGACCTAGATGACACATGAGCCAAGGAAAAAAACCATACCCATACCAT
The DNA here is from genome assembly GCA_019776745.2 of Taxus chinensis. NCBI lineage: Eukaryota > Viridiplantae > Streptophyta > Pinopsida > Cupressales > Taxaceae > Taxus > Taxus chinensis. The sequence continues at coordinate 163,085,745 of CM034157.1, forward strand.
AGGTGATCTCCTACCATAAGTGTAACACCCTAACATCACCCTGGATAACAAAGACACCATCATGTGACTACTCTGTGAACTCCAACCACCATTGTTATGGAACTACACATCAACCTTCATGCCCCTTACTGAGCCTCAATTCACCACTCACACCTATTCCATCATTTCCAATTAACATCAATGAAAACAACAATGCAGCAGGAATGGGAAAGTGCACCTCGAAAATATTGTCTTATCTTCGTGCTAGTGTCTATGGAAAAAATTTGGTACTAGTTACTTTTGTGTAACTTGTTTATCACTGTAGTTTGTGTTCGGTTTGATTTTCTCCTTCTCTGTGGATCATGTACCTATAAAAAAACTAGCCACCTACACAATAATAAAACACACATTGAATGAATAAAAAATATGCATATTATTGTGTTAGATTGACCTCAGCAAACACTTCAATTTGATTTTCACTGAGCACTGCACTACATTTAGGATCCATGTAGTTCTTGTGTTTTATGATTGGAATTTTTTCCCTTGAGATAGGATTCCCTAGTTCCAATCATACAAAAGTGTAGACACTAAATCACACACTTTGGGTACATTTCTAGGTCCTCCTCACATACTACTATTCATATGATTCCTAAACAAGAAAACTAGTAATTGAGTTCTATATTTGGTTTCTTTCTTGTATTTGTTACTTTATCTCTAGTCTTGAACACAGCAGAACCCAATATAATATTCATTATTTTTTATTTCTTGACTATGGACACCAGAACCTAGCCATGATGTTAGTGCTTAGGCACCCTCGTCCTAACTGGGCACCCCTAACCTCTTGGTATCTTACTCACCTCTTTTGGGGGTCTAGTATCTTTTGGGTACCTTGTTTTCTTATGGGTCCTCATTTTAGTTTTCAATTTTACAAAATTTAACCAAGGGAATCATATAAATATAAAACTATGTGACCATAATAAAGGAAAAAGCTCTAAGAATCTATTATCATCACCTAAGGTTACATCTAAAAGAATTTCAAGAGCATGAAAACACCCATCTAGCACTCACTTGAGGTATAAGGGACTACATTTTCTCCATACACACATAGGAGGGGAAGTTCATTTTTCCATCCACACATCTATTTACATTGTTACATTTAGCTATCAATCTCTTTCACGTGCATCTTGGACAAGAGATACCTATGGAGTGATTTGTACACACACACACACACACACACACACACACACAAGAACTACATGAAGTCTATAATGTAGTGCAGTGCTCGGTTGTAAGTTTACTCTATTGGGTAACCTTTGGGGTCAGTCTAGCTCCCCTTTGACATATTTTTACTTTAATGATTTGATGTTTTCTTGGGTTTTGCATGTTCTCTTTCTCTCTAGAGGCTATAGGTGAATACAGTGATCATCCAACGACACACAAGTGACAAAAAATTAAGGTTATTGACCATCTACCATCTTGAGACACAACAAAATCTAGTTTTTGAGTCCTATCAAGGTCACAAGTGCCTAGAAGAGGCCTCTGATGCCTATGTGCTCTCAACCTAGTCTAGGGGCCATGGTCCATGGGCATCTGACAGTTGCGTAATTGTATGAGCACAATTGTGACAATTTTTGTTGACTTTTTTTGCACCCCTTGTGATAAGGTCAACTCAAAACTTTTAAAGTTTCTCAGATTGGTCGGGCTACAAGTTTGGTTATATTTAGGTCATAAATCTTCGAAAAGGATATATATTTTAATTGCTTGGTTTTGGACAAATTTAGAATGTCATGCATCAAAGATTACAATTTCCTCCATAACCTACTTATTATTCAAGTCCTTTGAAACTGAAAGGTATTCCTCCATTTTAAGTGGCTTCTTTTGGCTGGCTGCAGCTGATGGTGACTTTGGTATATCCATGCAACCTCCTAATACATCATCAAGATCAAGGCGTACAAGGCAATTAGGATCACTATATTCCATCGCAATGCCTTGCATACTTGGGATCTCTTCCTTTTTTTCTTGGACATGCTCCTCTTCTTGTGGATTTGGAGTTGGCTTTCACCCTTCTGGCTTTGTAACTTGTGGTGAATCGGTGAGTCCTGAAAATATAGTGTCGTTGTTGACACTACATTTGGAACAAATAGATGGTTGGTCATCATCTTCTTTTTCTTTCTTTGTTTCCACTACAAATTCATTTTGCACCACTTGTAGCTGGACCTCAAACTCCTCTGTAGGCTTAACCATTAAGGGGATTGTATCAATCCTGAATCTTTGAGCCAAGCTCACCATTTTTTTCATAATTTCATCCTTTTTTGGATCTTCTTCTTATTGCTCCCCTTGAATGATTTTTTGAGTTTTTTCTTGACATAGGTTCAGGATTATGAGAGGAGTGGTGGGTGGGGTCTCCACTAATTTTTTATTTATTGGTGGTGGAAGAGGAGGTTCATTTTCTTATTTTTGTGGAGGAGATGGCTTCTTGGAAGGGAAAAGGGTAGAGAAATTGAGATGAGGTGGAAGAGTAGGAGATGGAGAAGGGGAATCCAAACTAGGGACAGTAGGAAAGAAGCTTGGAAATTGATGTTTGGGTTGAGAAGACAATGATTATGGAATGGGGAGAGAGTTATACGATGTCAACGTAGGGGTCTCCCATTGACAGGGTGAACCAAAATTGGATTCATATGCCTTGATATCCTCAATCCATGCTTCAAGTTGTGGCGACATCTCAACTATGAAATCAAGCTTATAATGGGGGCTGAAGGTATAGGGCCAACCCATGGGAAAGGTGTCATGAAGCTGATCCCAAGTGCCTTAAGTTGATATGTATCCCTGGTTTGCACCATGGTTTCCTCCATCCTTAGGATCTTCATTTGCAACTCATTATCCTCAGACATAGGATATCCTCTATAATTCACATACCTTTGCTCTTTGATAACTCCATAGTTTAGTAAATAACCAAAATGATTTGCATTTTTCTCACACGAGCATGTATACTGCTAATCTTCATTGTAAAACTAACATGGAGGGGTTGTATAATATCCTGAAGATAAATCTTGCAAATTTGGAGGCGGGTAAAAACTACATAGATGCTACCTCAGATGTGAATCCCATGATGCAAATGAAGCCATGATTGCATGACTTCATAGAATAAATGGAAATGAAAGAGATGGAAATAAAATGGATGGAAATGTATGGAAAAGAATTAGGAAGTGTGCAACTCAAAGAGTGGGTTTTTGATTAAACAAAGTCGCCACTTGTGCTTTACGTGTGTCTCTAAAGACTAAAATTCCACCAAGTGCACATCAAACTTGATGAAATGAATTGATCACATGAATTCACACCTTTAAAGGCTCAAAACTGGTTGAGGGGTTGGACTGGTACAACTACAATTGATCTCTGAAATTCAAAATTTCAGAACCTGGCCTTGCTTGAAAACTTTCAAAATCCTGAAATTCCATAGACACCAAAATTGGAAAACTCCAAAATCTGAAATCTAAAGAAACCTCTGAAGTTCAAAATCTGAAGTGCAGCAAGACACCGAAATCCAAAATTCCCAAATTTTGAAACCTTTGAAATTCTGAAAGTTTGAAATCCGAAATCCATGGGACCCAAAATAGTCCAAAATTATGAAAATGAAGTTTTGGGCCTGTTTTGGAGTCTTTGAACCCCGATCTATCATCTGTGAAAATTTGAGCCCATTTCGCATATGTGAAACCATCGAAAAATGATTTTGGACTTTGACCTTGTAGTATAAACCTCCGAAATTTGAAATCTTCAACTTTTGAAATCCGAAGTGCAAGGAAACCTCTTAAATTGACTTGTTATAAGTGCCTCCAAAGCTATTACAAATGAATTCTTGTGCCACAATCTGTGCTAAAAATGATATGGAAAAATCACAGTACCCCTGAATGGCCAATTTGTGGATGGGGCATTCAGTGTAATTTGCCAAATATGGAGTTATCATGAAGTGTGGAACCCTGTGAATTAGATAACTCTCCAGAGAAGTCCGGTTCCTCTTCCAAATCCTACCTGCCACAACTACTCATAATGCAAGTAAAAACCTACCTAAACCTATTCTAACCTTCCAAGGAGACATGGAGAGAGATTGCATGAAATAAAACCTACACTAGAAGCGGCGATACACCAAGAAAAGGAGTGTTAATCACTTTCCCAACCTACAAAACGATGAAAGAATGAACTCGGAGAGGATGGTCATGCACCACATAAAAAACACATACATCCACCATTCTTGTATAAGCACAAAACACCCAAATCCCACAATGAAACAATGAAATACACAACCACCTAATTCATGAAGAGAGGTAAGATGAGAACCAAAAACCATGAGAGGCTAGAAGGATTAACATAGACATAATTTTATTGCTCCATAAAAATATACAGAGTACATCATGAGATAAGGGAAGGCATGAAGCCCATTATAGTGTTTCAGAGAAAGGATTAAAGCCCTAGATCCGCTTAAGAGAAGAAGAGGGGTGCATGGGGAGGAAAAATGACCAACTTCTTGCAATGTTGCAACCCCCTTACAATTTATAGAAGAAATGTGAGCAAGAGGAGAAGAAATTGGATTCCTAGGTGTTATGGTGATCCATCCCTACTTGCATCACCTTTGGAATTACCCATGATTTCAGTACTTGGCCCACATGCTCAGAAATTGGGAGCCCATGCCTTCATTAATGACACCCCACCTACCTTATCATTGTTCACTGTTCACCATTTTTGGAGGTCCACAACCTCTGAAGTGCACTTTTGATTATCTTAAGCTGTAGGGATTTTCTCCACGATTCCAACAACTAGTTTTTGTGGAAAACAGGCCAACAAATCTTGAGATATGGCCTTCTGAGTGAAAGGGTCTTTTACATTTATTGGGCTTGTCTATTGTACTAGCAAGTTGGTTGACTAGATCGCCAATCTAGGTTCGAGCTCTACTTCATTGTTCATGGTGGGCCTAACATTTTTACTTTGCCTACAACTTCAAACCCTCTCATTGGGCTCCCAAGATTCAATGGTGAGCTATGCTCACACCTCCCTGCATTGGGTGATCTCCTGAAATTCGTACTACTCAAGTCTCCACTACCTCATCTTTGCATGTATTCTCCATTGCAATTGCTAACTAATTATTTTCATTTTTTCCACCTGCTCTTCACAAAATTTCTCCCACATTGCATTGGTATGTCTCACCGATTGGCTCGACCTTCTCCGCTTCCTCGCTGGTTTGACCAGGCTCCCCTTCAATGCCACTGAGCCCCACTATTTTCCCACTTGCACCAAACTCCATCATCACTGAGCCTAAAATCCTGTGAACCATGTTTTTTGTATGACCCAATTGGTAGCTTTCCCTCTGTGTGTTGACTGAGCTCTTTGGTTGTCGAGCCACCTCTAGGTGACCGCCCAACTTACCGATCCTTTAATTCTCCCAACAACTCATTTCACCAACCCCTTCCATGTTGACTGAGCTCTCCATGACTATTTTGGGCTTTGACCTTTCAAAGTTTTAGACTTCCCATGTCAGGCACATTGACATTGTTCACTGTTCTCGGCCCATAAAGTTTCTGAAAACATGAAGCCGAAAAATCTGAATTTTGAAGTTTTGGACTTCGGAACTTAGCTCACCAACTTCACACAAACATGAACCTAATCTATGAAACCGTGATGATAAAAAACCAAAATTTTACCTATGAACACATAATCAACCTTGAACATCTTCACAATCTAACTGGGTTGGACATCTGACTCACCCCCTCGTCTTGTGACCTTTGAAATTACCTCCTACGGAAGCCTTCAAACTCCAAAACCTCATATGTCATTTCACTTACCTACCTGTAAAAGATTCACTATTCCACATGCATGGCCCGAGCTATCATGCTAAGCAAGCCCCTAGCTTGGCTCTACATCACGCATTTCCATACAATTAGCCTGTTGCACGTTGGCATTAACCTTGTTGATACTTCGAGTGACCCCCATTCACCATGTTTTGACTGAGCCCTTTGGTTGCCTAGCGCTCATGGCTCAGTTTTGTTTTTACATACTTCCCACGAACATTCATCTCTGTGCTATAGCTTTGGCTTTATTCAATGAGTAGAGCTCTTTTTATGAGCTCGCCCCCCATCACAACTCCTAAACTCCGAGCAGTGCATTGAGTTGACTCGGCCTTTTTCCTTTGCAAGTTGCCAAGGCCTTGACATAGCTCAACCATCTTCCATGATCTGCTTCATTTACTCACCCACAAGCTCCTGGTTGAGCTGAAAATACTTGTTCGACCTCCCTATGATCTCACTACCTACGTCATGCGACTCAACTTTCTAAGTAGCTCGCTGAGCTACTCGGCGAGCTCTCCAATATATCTTCTCAGATCATTGTATTACCCTTTTTCTTCCATCAAGCTCATCAATCCAGTTGGAACTTCCAACCAACTATGCTCAATTCCTTGTGAGCTCGGTCTTTCACACCAAATTATAAGATCTCAGGCCCCGTTCCTACGTGATGTCCACACCAGAACTTGTTCTGGCGAGCTAGGAGAGCTCGTCGAGCTTAACCCTGTTCTTGAACTCTAAGCCATCCTCATCGGCTTGATGAGTTCACTCATTGAGCACATTTCCATGCTAACTCAATGCCAATGAGCTCACCCATAACTCAACCAAATTTTCAAGCTCCTTTCTAGCCCAGTGCCTTTTATGGGCTGTTTTGCACTTTTTCACCTGGGATATCAAATTTTGGAATTTTCTTTAAATTTTCTTGAGCCAAGAGGTTGAGGGAGACTGATAGAAATGCCATAGTGCCATGTACCATATTATTTCATTTTCATTTGTAATGCCAAATGTGGGCCTACTAGAGCTCAATTATCACCCTTGAGTAAAATCTAAGTTTTGAAAACCTAAAAGAGGAAAAAATTCCTCTTGTGAGTTCACATCTCCCAAAATCACTGAAATTTCTCCCGAAACATCGGAACCTACCTATAAGCTCAATTTCATCCTTAGGTTCCTTTTCTGGTGCTTGAGTCTCATTACACCCCATTGTCTATTTTACTCGGGTGAATAGATAATAGATAAATGAAGTGAAGCATGTCGTTAAATCCTACACTAAGTTGTAATAAGCTTTAAGGTTTTTGCTGTGACATTGATATGTACCACTAACCTTTTAACACACAAACTATGAATCCCCTATGACATGAAGATAGGGTACATTTTTAGATAAAGAGGCCTACATACTTAGGATAAGGTCCTCATACTCCACCATGTTATTGGTGACCTCGAACTCAAGTTGATAGGAAAAAGGGTAAGCTTGTCTAGAGGGATACATGAGTACACAACTTGCCCCAACTCCTTGGAGTTATTTTTCCCCATCAAAGTATAGCATCCATGTAGTCTCATGAAGATTGATGGTGATTTCCTCCTTAATGATTTTCACTGTTGTTTTGGTTTTGGGTAAGGAAATCTCTTCATTAATGGTGTAAGTGGATTTCACCTCAAGACCAACTGTGAAGATATAATAGTAGTATTTTATGTATCTCATTCTAGTGATTCCAGCTAAAAATGAGATAACCATAGGAAAATTTTGGAAAAATCTCTTAAATTTCCCCTTTTAAGGAGATTTTCAGGTTTTCAGGTTTTCATTGCATGAAAGCATGTTTCTTGCATGTTACATGTCCCATGTTCCCTGAAACCTAAAACTCGATGGTCTTGACAGTGTGTCAGGTTTTCAGAACCCCCAAGCATCAGAACATGTGTTATCCAATGCATGTTTCATGTCATATGTTTCCCGAAACCTGAAACCTGAATGAAGCCTTTGTGTCAGGTTTTCAGAACTTAGAAGCATCTCAACATCTCTGCATCATGCTTCATGTTTTCTGAAACCCAAAACCCGAATTAAACCAAATCCTTTATGTCAGGTTTTCGGGAGCTCCAAGCATGATGACATGTCATTAATGCCCAGTTGTTTATTAGTTGGCACATGTGTCGAGTGATGTGTAATTAATGTTAGGGTTTTATAAATAGGTTGTTTTCCACGTCATTTGTTACCTTGTACGTTTTTTGATGCGTTGGATTTATGTGCATACTTCTTCCACCTCAGACCCGATTGAGCTTCCTGATTGATTTCACCATCCATTTTGATCATTTTTTGATATTGTTGAAGGTATTCTTCTCCTCTTTCATTTTGAATTTTTTGGGGTTATTTTTGAGGTGTGTTGTTTGGGTTTTCATTTCTTTTCCTTTTTCCATTTACTGGTTTAGGGTTTAGGGTCTTTTCCCTTTTGTTCTTGTCCTTTTCCCAGTAGGGTTTTTGTTGGAAATCCACCCTTGTTTATTTATTTATATTTTACTTGTAAGTTGTGGATTTCAAAAGGCTCTAGAAAAATTCCTAAGTGATCAAAGTGGGAAAATTTTCATGTTCTGACAGGACAGAGACCCGATATCCTTGTTTCAGGTTTTACAGGGTGTTTGACATCATCTCATTTCTGCTTTGTTTTGGGCTTTGCTAGTTGCTCGACATCTTGCTTTCTCCGCCTTGTGTCGGGTCTTGACCGGTGTTCAACATCCTCTGAGTTCCATAGTGTGTCAGGTATTTTTACCTGCTCGACATCATCTCACTTTCACCTTGTGTCAGGTTTTCACTGATGCACCGCATACCCTAACTTCTGACACACATCCCGTCAGTGTTTTGGGTTTCGCAAAGTGCTTGACACCTATCAAGTTCTGCCGTATGTTTCAGGTTTCTCAAGGTGTTTGACACGGCCTAATTTCTTATACACATTCTAGTTTTTTAGGTTTCCTAAGGTGCTTTGCAAGTTTCAAAACCTGAAAGGTGTGTCGGGTCTGTACACTTGTCCAGCAAGCTCTCACACCTGACTACTCTTCCAGAAGTCATCAAGGCATTCTCAAGACTCCTCATGTCAGACCCTGGCCCATCTTAGGATAAGTCAGATAAGTCAGGAAAGATGAAGTATAAGTATCAGAAGATGGAGTCCTCTTCTTATGTAAGTTGCAACTACGACATCTGAGACACAGAGCTCAGCAATATAGATATGGAAGACTTCTGGAAAAGAATTGTGGATTCTTCTCAGAATCCATGGACGAAGTCAATAGCTGACAGTGGTCTTCCTCTCACAGCAGGATTTCCAGTATCAGCCCAATGCCCTGAATTCATCCTGGCTTGCGCTTCTCACTATGACTCAGCCTCCCGCTCAGTAAGAAATCAAGCAGGGGAGTCTATAGTGAAATTAGACGGAGATTATTTTGATCAACTCCTAAAGTTTCCCAACTTTACAGAATATGTTGATTTAGACTTTAAATCAGCACAAAAGGCCTGGGACAAGGATCAGGAAGACTGCATCAAGCACGTAAACAAGAAGTTCTTAATCAAAGCTAAGCCAATTGTTTCTAGGTTTCCTAAGTTGGTCCCTAGAAGTGATTTTATTCTTGAAGTCAGTGATATCATCACCCTGCTGAGCCAGTTGTTTGGACTCCCAGATTCAAAATAATTCCAAGGGTGGATGTATTAGTTCATGGTCGTCATAAAGAAAAATGACCAAGGGATTGACTGGGGTAGCCTGATAAGTAATGAGATAGACTCTCAAATGAAAATGGTCTTGTCTACCGGCAAGTTCTATATGATGTCATATGTCACCTATGCGGCAACATGCGTGAGAAACTATCCATGGTTGGATGTAAAGGGAAACCAAGAGACATAACACATATATCGGTACTTCCCGTAGCTAACAATAAAAGGGTATGAAGACAAATTTAGAAGAGTGAATGATGCCTTCTTCTATGAAAATATTTACAGACTGGATCCTGATCTAAGGAAGAGAAGGGTTTCTGATGAAGCATGGACAAGAAGTGTCAAAATGGGGTTGCATCTTCTTGCAATTCAAGAAGTTTACCTATCTTTGGGTGGTAAGGTTCCACGGTAATCCTTTCCATTTTCCCAGGTTCCCAGGTGACAAACTAATCCTCATGGAGTTGGTCAGACAATTGTTGGATTTTCACAAATTCCAACAAAGCAGACACAAAGTTGTTGTCTCCTTTCCCATTTCCATTGGAAGGTATACATGTTCCACCATGGTTAAGGCCAAGAACATGGTGCATGAACTTCAGGATAAATTGAAGAAGCACATGAAGATGAGAGAAGGATTCGACATCTGAGGAGTCCTCAAGTCTTATGGAACCTTGTACCTGCATGTACCCACTGTGGAAGATATCTGGGTTGATCTTCGTGATGAAGTTGCCATCTGAAGAAAAGACAACAACAGACTGACACTTGAAGAAATTCAAATGTTAGATCTAGCTGATATCCCTGAAGGCACCACAAGACAATGAAAGTGTTTGGAACCTAGGTATGAACAGTCAGATGGAGACCAACTTGGATTCCCAGCCATTGATTGGTCTGTTGCTGAAAAGGCTTCTATCACTGAAAGAGCTACTCAGACTCTTGTCCGCACTAAGGCATGGCTCATTTCTTAGGGAATGAGTTATAAGGAAAAGAGCTTTTCAAAAATAACTACTTTAGAAGTGGGACCCTCCAAGGGAGAAAAGGAAAAGGATAAAATCCCTACCAAGAGGCAAATAAAGTTTAAGTTTGTCAGGAAAGGAGAAAAGCAAGGGGCCGAATCATCTACTACTCCAACACAAACAGTTGAGATCTTGGATTCACCTCCTCTGCCAGAACAAGGAGAAATTATTTCATAAATCAAGGTTAGTCAACCTCTTATTTCCCCTTTTGTTGATTGCTCATCAGAGGTAAGCCTTGCTCTTGCTTCTCAAACTTTGGCTTTAGAATCTTTACCCCCTCTCTCCCAATCTTCCTCATCACATATTTCGATGCCACTCTCATCAGCCATGGCCAAAATTTTCTCTGATCTCTCACCTCTCTCTGCTGGACCTATGATGGGCATAGAAATGCCTCCTCCTTCCGCATATTCATTCCCACAGTCACTACACTTGTAGTCATCATGACTCCGCAAGTAAATCTTCCTCCACCCACAGATACAACCATAACACCTCTAATAGGAGCAACTTCTTCCGCTGTACCTCAATGGTTGGTCGATCAGACTCCAAGGAAGAGGAAGGTGGTAGTTCCCCTACCAGCCTTCGATTTCAGTTCACTCAAGGCTTCTCCTACCAAATCTACCAAGAAACCCAAAATGGTTTCAAGAGTTTCAGTGGATGCCTCAGGGGATAAGTTTATAGAGATTACCACTCCCGCAGCCGAAAAAACAAAGGAAGATATAACAGTGACTGATTATCAGATTACAAGGGTTGATCTAGGAAAAGTGACAACTGAAGGAGCACAACAGGATGCACAAGATGCCATGAACGTGCTTTGCCAAAAGCTGAAAGAAACAAAGGTAAGCAGGGATGAGCTGAAGGAGAAAGTTGAACAGTTGACAGAGGTACTACTCAAGCTTTCAAAGCCTTCGCAGTCAACACCATCATCTTCTACCCCTACGCCTATCAGGTTTGATTTCTCATCGGTGCCTATGATTGAAAAGATCAATGAGAAGGGGAGAACTGGTTGAGGAATGGATAAAGAGGCTACTCCTACAAGGAAGAGAGGTCATAGATGACATAGTGGAAGTTTATAAATCCTTGGAGGAAATAAAGAAAGATGGCGACAAGATGGATGATGAGTTTTCACAGGAAGTCAGGAACCTTGAATTAACTTTGGAAGCCCTCAATGCACTAAAACAGGTTCCATCCCAGATCTTAATGGAAGAAGGAATCATTCCACATGGGGATAAGCATTTCCAGCTTGCCAAAGCCATCAGATTCAGGATAAAGATTCTCAGTGAAGCTTGCAGCAAGTTGAGGGAATCTAGAGATCAGTTGGTTGATGCCACCAATGACATAGAAGAGGAGCTGTCCAGGATCTTTGCCAAGGTGTTGGGTGAAAGCTCAGAGATTCTACCTGCTGATGACCTCTATAAGAAAATTCAGGAATTAATTCAGCATGAACCAGCTTCCGTCTTTGATCTGTCAATCATTGATAAGTTCATAAGGATCGAAAATGTTTTGGAATCACTAAGGAAACTCAACAAGAAATTGAAGAAACTTCCTGGTAACGCAAGTGATACTCAGGAAACTTGTGAGGTCTAAGTGATTATTCTAGTGCACCAAATGAAGATGAGATGCAGGGCATAATTCCAGAAGTTCCAAGAGTTTTGAGACAAGCAGGATTCACTGGAAGAAGACAAGGATGACGAAGCAGAATAAACATAATGTCTCATGTCATTTCTATCAAGAAATTGTCATGTCTTTTTCATTTTCGTTTCGTCACATAGGAAGAAAATTTTGACTTGTTCTCCTGCGTGAGAGTCAAGAAAAATAGGACTCTCATTAAAAGACTATTTTCTAGGATTTATCCTATTTTCTCTCTACTCTCTCTATTATAAATAAGGGATGCTTGTGCATTCCAAAGGGAGATGATTTTTGGAATATTAAGAGCTATTGTGAAGAAGAAGAAAAACTTTGTATTTTCTTTTTAATCATTGAAGAATAGAACAAGTGTTATTTTACAAACTTTGTGTTGTGGGATTCATCTATCTTGAGAGATTGTTCTTATGTCCAAAATCTTGAGCTATTCTTTGTTTAGTATTCTTGATCATTTTAATCATTTCAGAATATTACACTCATTATCTAAAACTCGTATAAGTATTTCTTGATCTGTGTTTTCTTGAAAGAAAATATGTTCCTCTCATTCCCTTCCCACTTTGTTTTGTCTATAATATTTTCCTTTCTAATTCTTCCTAATCCAAAGTTGTAACATCTCCATTTCATGTTGATATGGATTTTGGGATTGTATCCCAACCCCAATGGTTAGAATAGTGTGGATATTGTATATATTATTTCTGCTGTGTTTTAGATTAGTAATAAACAGGCAGCCTCACTTGTCTTTGAGGGGGGATTTGATCCCATGCACTGTGGTTGAACCTCATAGTTTGACATGACAAAATATCCAACCAACACAAGATATTTATATGGATAATGACGTAAGTGGTTTGATACAACATGTAGTGATGTAACTTTGTAGCTATGTAATACATGGATAAACAAGCCCGTTCAATAGATATATATCATACTTCATAGTGTAGTAAGGCTTGACTAACATAATATACGAAGTTCTAATTTCCCTTTTAATCTTCCTATGCTAACATTTCCCCTATGTATATCAAAGTGGAAGAGGTATATAGTAGCAAAGGTCAATATGGTGAATGAGGCTACAAGGTTTGTAATGAAGATAACGAGTGTTTCATAATTTTGAATGCTTGTTGATAGTCTTTGGTCCATTCTAGTTTAGTAGATTTTTTAAGGAGGCTATTTATAGCATGAGTACGATAGGTAAACTTGGAGAAAAATCATCAGATTGCCCCAAGTTTTCTAAGGAAAGTGCATATGTATTCTATGGAGGATGGTCATAGCATGCTAAGAATGGCCTTAATCTTTGCTAGATAGACATCAATACCACAATTATATGCTAAGAATCCTAGGAGTTTTCCTCATGTCACCCTGAATATGCATTTTCTGGGATTGAGGAAAACCTTGTATTTGTGAAGGAATCCTAAGGCAATGTCTAAGTCATGAGCATGATCATTGGTGTGTCAATATTTGATGAGTAGATCATCAATGTAGAATTTGACTATATTATGTATGAGGTCATGAAATATGTGATTTATGGCACGTTGATATGTTGTGCCAGTGTTTTTGAGTCCAAAGGGAATTTTCACATAATAATAGGTGCCCCATTCCGTAGTTAAGGTAGTCTTATGGTGATATTTGGGAGCAATTTGAATCTGGTTATACCACGAGAACCCATCTACAAGAGATAACATTTCATACCATGTTGTGGCGTTGACAATGACATCGATGAAGGGGAAAGGAAATTTATTCTTAGGAAAAGAGAGGTTACGGTTTCAAAATTCAGTACAAATACAAATGGCCAAGGTAGCCTTCTTTTGAACTAGGATAATATTGGACACCCATTCAGAATAGTCCAATGTATGAATGAATTTTACATCCAAATAGTTTGATGATTTATTTATGACATAAATCGTTGATCTTGGGTGGAAACTTCCTTATATTTTGTAGCACGGGAGAGGTGTCAGGATAGGTAATGATGTTATGGGAAATTTTTTTAGGATCAATGCCAAGCATATCAACATATTCCCATACAAATACCTCTTTATGTTTTTGTAAGACCTCTATGTGGCAATCTGGAAGATGAGGAAATCAATCACCAAGGATGTCTATATGCATGGGATCGTCGTCAAAATGTACACTAATGGTTGACTCAACCAACATAATACTGCCATCTTTGAAATGATATGGGGCCTTAGGAAATTTATCTACTTCATCATGGATGGGATCGATAGTAGTGACATAATCGTTAAATTACGATTGTACAAAAGTGATGTGTCCATGATCGGACCAATAAGAGGTTATAGGAGAGAGGATGATCTAAAACCATGTAACTAGATGCATCCTATGGTTTTTTTTTGGTTTTTTCAAAGCCATGAAAAGTTACGTGAGTAGGCTTGAGGTCATCGATAGAATAGCCGAGGTTCTTGATGAGGGAGAAAAATGCTAAGTTAGTTCTTGATACTTCATCCATGAGGACCCTACACACTTATGCATCATGAATGATAACACTAATGAGTAGGGGAAAATAATCTGAATGAAATAGGACCTCATCAGTAATCATTTCATCCTCCACAAACTCCAAGGCTAAGAAACCCAATCATGAGTGTTGTAAGGATGATCCTGTAGTATCTATGTGATGGATTTATAGATTTGGGGATGCGGTAGGAATCTTGGGAGCCACACAAGAAGGATCCTTTCAAATATTTTCAACTATTGGAGGAGAAATTTTGATGTGAATTTGAGGTACACATGAGTTCCATAAAGGGTTATCTTGTATGTAAGGGAATTAACTCATCTAAAAATTTCCAATGAGGCTTGGAATAGCTTCCATAATGATAATGTGGTGGTGGCATAATAGAATATGTATCCATATGCAATGAAAATTTAGTTGATGTTATCTTTTCGAAAGAAGGTGAGATAAGATCTTTACTCGGAACTTATTGTGATGCCATGGGTGGAGGCTCAAATTTGGGAGTAAGATCTGTCATTGGTGGGTCCTGAGAAGTATCAAGCAATGGTGGATTATCATAGGGTTTTTTGCTTGATAATTGGATGTTTATGGGAAGGTTTACCTCTTATTTTATGTTAGACACATTGATATATTGAGAATCTATGATACTTTAATCGTATGAAGGATCTATGGTGCCCATGATATTTTTCATGGGGTTTTTATGATGGCTTATTTTTATGGTTGGAATGGGATTTATCTAAATATTGATATTTCTCATAATGATCTTGTATAATGGTAGAGTAATCGAAAGAAGAGCGAAGGAATAAGTCAAGGTCTCCTTTCCTAAGGTCCTTATAATCACTATGAGAATGTCCTATAGTGGCATGCCACTAACAAAATAGATCACCCTAAAGTTAGGTAAGGCCTATATTTTGAAGGGGGAACTATTCATGGAGTGGGAAGAATTTAGAGAAGTTTGGCATGAGATAAAGGAGTATGAAGGGATGGGAAAGGGAGATTCTTGATGTATCTCTCCCACTGTTTTTTCTCTTAGAGGATTTGAAGGGCTAATTACATGTGTTGTGTTTTTAAACTCAGGAAATGAATTGGAAATGCATCCAAATTCATGTATGAGATGATCTTGTCTTTTTGCTTGTTAGAGGGATTCCTCCAACATGTTAGGAGAGAAGGACCTGAATTTATATTAGAGAGTATGTGTAAGGTCCTTAAGAAATATTTGGCATATGATTTGATTATCAAGATTATGATTAGCTTATATGGAAAATGTTTTCTATTTCTTAATAAAGCCTTGGAAAGATTCATGAGCCCCTTGCTTAAGGTTTATGAATATTTGTAAAGTGTTTTTAGGAAGGTCTTGTTCCTAAAATTCAGAGATGAGAGATTTGAATAAGCCTTCTAAATCAACTATTGAATTGGGAGGAGGCTGGTTATACCCTTCTAATACCTCACCTACAAAAGTTTTTTCTAGAAGCTTAGCTGTTGCGTATGTGTTTATTTGAATCCATTCTTTGTAGAGGTTTCCAAAGGTCTTAAGGTAGAGGGATGGATCCATAAAACCATCATAAGATATGGTAGGGATAGTCTCTCCCAAGTCCATGACAACAATGTATGGAGCTAAAGGTTCATTTTGGATAGTTTGCAACATCTTGCTTCAGATTGGTGGAGGAGGAATAGGATTCCCATGTGCATCCACCAATGGGGGGGGTGCATAAGAAGGAATGCTAGGAACCACATTTTGAGATGTTATCTGCAACATCTGATTTTTCATTTGGATCATGCTAGCTATGGTGGTAGCTTGGGATAAGGCCATCTGATCTAGGAGCTTAACTATTACCATGTTAGGATCCATAGAAGAAGAATGACCTTTGTTTGTGGGTGTTTATTCATGATTTTCATGTTCATTAGTGGGAGTTTTGGGAGATTCATTATGATCAGTCCTACAGGGAGGAGTCTGATCATGATATGGTATTCCCTAGTTATGATGGGGCATGGTCATTTCCATGGCATCGGTGGATATATTTTGAAAACCTCCATCTTTGTCAGGGGTAAAGTACTCATTGTTGTTGAGATTTTTAATGATGGATCTGGGATCTATTTTCTCAACCTCAACCACATTACATTCTACTGAGTGACCCTATTCTGACTGATCAAAGGGACAAGGTTGGGACAATAGAGTTTCATGGGTGATATTGGGGTGACTAGGAAGGTTAGTGCTTGTAGGATGAGAACTAGAGCATTTAGGAGCATGGAGAGGAGATGTAGGCACAAAGGAATATCCCATGGAGAAATTTAGAGGGTTCATTTGTGCAAAAATATCCTCAGAGGTGACATCTTTGCAATTTAGAAGTTGAAAACAAGGCTATGGAAATTTGTACTTTAGACAAAATCGGCCCTATAGAATGTTTACACATGGGCCGATGGTGTAAGGAGACAGGAGGAGACAAAATCGGCCCTTATAGAAGCTTGAATAGGGGAAAGGATAGGTAAAAGTAAGAAACATAGAAAAATAGGATAAGATCATGTAATAGGATTACATAGGGGCCAAAGGTGTCTGAAAGTAAATGTGACAGAAACAAACAAGATATTCCCCTGGTGATGGTGTCTGTGGAGATAAATTTTAGGGTTTTAGACTTTTTTGGTTTGGAATGAGATCAAATTTCAATATTGATGATTTTAATGAGCCGTACTTGATTAGAAGATCTATAAGATTCACATCGCGTTCACAAAAAAATTATGATGGGCCAAGAACATGTCTCAATAACATGAACTCCTAAGTCTTACTTTCTACAAGGGTATTGAGGAAATGAATAGGAGACACACATGAACCTGAACACAATGGATAGATTTAAAGGGGCTACAATGAGTGCTAGGGTCACATATCTAGAGGGAATTAATCCCTACACTAGGTCAACCTAGGGTTTCTAAGGCCCACAGTCAAGATAGAGGAGAGTACCCTACTAATATATCGGTAATTGGGTGAGGAGAGGTGTAGATCAATGATGGGATAATCAAGCATGCACAATATAACTGAAATTAAATAAGGGAAACTAAGGAGATGATCAAATAAGAGCACTACGCTAACTAGTATCAATGTACATGTAACACTAAGCTAAAATAGACAATGGGGAAGGGAAACGAACTAATCTATGTAAAATGAAAAATATAGTTAGAGCACTCACTTGTACTTGTAGGGTGGTCATTGATGCATCTATCTCTCTAGAGAAGTAACACACTTAGAGAGAATCGCTATTGGGTGGAGAAGGGGAACACCATTCCTATCCTAGAATCACTATAGATGACCCAATAATGCAAACAATCCAACTAAGAAGAAGAGTTTCCAATCCAATCCAAGTAAAGTGCAAGTTGAACCAAGAGCTAAACAAGTAAATGTGAAGATGGCAAAATAGTAGAGCATGTAGAAGCTCCTAAGATTCAAGATTCCTTCCTTATTAATTTCAAGATGTGATAGGTATATATACGATGCCATCTCTAGTGGGTGATGGAATCAGACAGGGAAAAACCTAACACTGACACCATCACCCACTGGTGATGGTATCAGCCAAGGATGTAAATAAATGTCATGTAAAGTGAAAAAGATGTGTCATAGATCATGGACATGGATGAAAAAGGTTCCAAATGGTGAGATACAAGCAAGGTGTTGGGATGTAATGTGTGTGAGACATACAGGGACAAGGATAACTAATACAAGAATAACTAAATTTATGACCACATAGCGATATATCTCTCTTATGTATTATCTCTAACCCATAATGACTATGTGAATAGCCATACCCCATTCCCGGTAGGCCCCTTAAGGGCTCAAGAAATAGATGCATCAATGACCCTTATATGCACAAAGTAAATTATTAGTAACAGGTATGAAAGATGAAAAGTGAAAAATTAGGTGTATACATTATCATTGTATAAATTTATGAAGTTTTTGATTCATCGAAGAATATTCTAGTTTGGCCATTTTGGAAATATATATGATCCCTTTGGTTGTCTCGTTCTTAGATTCTTAATTCGAATCTATTTTAGATGTTTGTATTCTTTAAATAATTGCAATCAATTCAAACACTGTGTAATTCAAGGAATTAGTCATATGTGAGATAGTGGATTAGAAAGAAAGATATTAATTGAGTCTGAATTGTATTTAATCAAATTATTAGAATTTTCATTTAGTAATTAGGTGCAGAGGTCTGAAGTCTAATCACTAAAGAATTTAGTTGTAAAACCGTTGTGAAATTTCGGTTTCATTTGCACTCATTTAACTACTTGATGTTATATTCTAGATCTTGGATTATAAGAGTGTGATGGTTTATTAAATCTCAATGTATGAGGTTTAATGGTTTTCTAAATTATGGTGATTATAGAAGTTATGTAGATTGATGCAATTATTATCTTATTTGTGACTCCATCTATAGTTGTGTAGATTATCCCAATGGACAAGGCCCATATGAAGTTAGAGTGATAAAATCCCTCTTTTGTTTAAATCTTGTTGCACCTTCCCTTTAAATATATCCATGTAGTCTTACATACTTTTAGAGGGATATTTTTTATAACTCTAGATATATATTTTTCATTATAATATATTTGTTTGCAACCCTTGCTTAATTTGAAGTAGTCTTACAATTCTTCCAGCTAGTGATAACCAATTGGGTGGGAAATCATAGTGGTTAGGATACTTGGGTGGTTCTAATGTGCTATATTTTTAATATCCATGTCATTTAACATTACTTAGGGTACTTTAGGGTATCTCTCTTGAATTTCAAAGAGCCCAGAGAGTAATATGTTAACCACCCTCTCATTTTTCCCTTGAATCTTCCCCTAATTGGAGAACAAACACACTTCTACAATGACATATCTTTCTCTCTTCATTCATATAACAGGTGAAACATATATGGGAGGAAAAAAATTGAAATTGTTGTTGGGGTTATGCTAATTCACTTTTGGTCTGCAACTTCTTCCAACTTCAAGCTTTCAGTTTCATTTTGCAAAAAAATTCAGATCTTATCTTCCTTTGTGAAGTAGTGAATCATTTCTATTTTATTGACTAGTATGATTCAACATTTGTTTTTGTTCTCAAACATTTGATGCTAGTGGTTTTGTTTTGATTTTTTGGCAAAAGAATTCAGAACTTGTGCTCTCTCATTTTTCTCGACAAATCATTTTTGTGGAAATCTACCCTGAAGCTTTATATTATATTAGATCAAAGGTTTCTAGAGTTGTAATCATAGTGGGTGAGTGTTTCAGTTGTCAAATTTGTACATATATAGAGATGACAACCTTCATTTACCTGCTGGAAATTTAGATAAATAGTATAATTATTCAGATGTAAATCAGTTTATGGAATTTGTTGATCAACCTTGCACTTATAGTAAAAGGTATACTCATATTGCAAATAATGTTTTTACCTAAATATTTGTTCATGGATCATAGATTCATACATGTTGATATGGATTATTTCTTAGATTATCATGCTCATTTCCTAAAATTTATCAGAGACGTGTTACCCAATTTTGATGGTAGATGTAGAGAAAAAGGGGAAAGAAACTTAGAAACATTTATGAATTTGATTTTTGATTATGGTATTAATAATGAAGGGTTTTAGCTATATTATTCATTCAAATTCTTTATGGTGATACTCATAAATGGTATTATGAGATTCCTACAAAAATTATTGATTATTGGGATAAATTCAGACATATCTTTGCTGAGAAGTTTGTTAATCAAGTTGATTATGATTTTCTTAGAATTTTTTTTTATCATATGGAAAGAGAAAAGGATGAAAGCATGCATATATTTTAACCTCGGAATTATGAAGGAATGGAAGAGAATCCCTGAAAAATTATACCAAGCGAAGAATATGCTCTTATTGTTTATAGTGAGACATTTAGTGATGAATTGAACTATTATTTAAGAGACAAATGACCACTAATTGTTGATCATGCTTGAAAATTAGATTTAATGTTTGAAATTGTCTCTCATGCCTTTAAATTATGTTTAAACTATGTTGATGAGAATGAATATAAGTTGAATTATCGTGAAGATGATATAGATTTAGTGTTTTTAAATACTTGCGAGAAATTTGACACATTGGTGAAAGAATCTATAGTAAAGGGGTTTGATTTTATTGATAATGATTCAAAGTTCCTTGCTAATATACAACCCCATGTTCATAGTTTTTTACCTGATTATTCAGCCATTTCTTTACATGCTTTCGAACCTTATGTTTATTATGATTATGATCCTTTCAAGTTCCAAACACATGGTGAATATGTTGATTTAATGGACGAGCTTGAAAATTTCCCCCCTTTACATAATGATGCACTTTGTAAGGAATTTATTGAATTTGATTGTGTATTGGAAAATAATGTTGTACTCCTAGATGAATTTAATGAATCTAGTGAAGTTATTCATGTCAATGAGGATGAGTAAGAACATGTTTATACATTTCATTATGTTGTGTGTTATGTACCATTTATTAATTCATAATGTTTATTGTATGATGATTTTGTTATGGTTGATGCATATTTTATTAGAGAAGCACTTTTATTATAAAGGAATAAACTCATCTAATTGATTATCAAATTGCATAGGAATTGGGTAATATGGGTGTCTTGAAAACATCACAACATCCAAAGGTTTTAGAAAATGATGTTTTCAATTGCAAGTCTCAGCTCTTTGCTAGTTATGCCTATGAAAATGAAGTTGATAGGTTATATATTTGTGATTTTTTATAGGTAGAGATATATGGTGACATTAATTCAACTCCAATTGAGACTCAACTTAAATCATTGTAAAGTGAATATGAAGGTGAATAATGTGATTTAGTTGAATGTAGTGATCAAAATTGCTCCGCATGTATAATTTTTTTTTTCCTCCCTTAAATGTTGCAATGTTGAAACTTCAAACATATATTAAAAAAATAAGGCTTAAGAACAAAATAAAGATCAAATAAACTAAGTTTCTAAGACAAATGAGAAATCAAATCACATATATGAGTGCAATATGTTACCTACCATTTTGGAAAGGTATGATCATATTGATCATTGTTGTTATAATGTCATAAGTAAATGTATTGATCTTATAAATGATATCGATGAAATTATCTCACTTAAATTATAAGACTTAGAACAAAATTTTGATACTCTTAATGAAACCAAAAGATATGGTGATTGTGATTCTAAGTCTGCTAAAACCATCAACAATGAAGCCAACTTGTATGATACACACTTTGAGGAATTTAAAATATTGTTTGATTTAGAAAATGAAAATGAACATATTTCACTTCATTCAAATGATTCAAAGTATTCACTGGATGATTTTCTATTGAAATAGAAAACATTTGATGAATTTCTGCAATGTTGTGATTATTTATGTTATGGATACATATCATATTTAGAATGTGGCTTGTTTTGTGAATATACTAACAAAACAATATTTTGTAACAGTTTGACATTGAGAGATTTATTTGGAATACTATGTAGAATTTCATTAAAGTCTGACATTTTGGGTCCAAAATTCTAGACCCATCATCAAGGAGAAAATATTATGATGTGAAAGATGCAAATATAAGTGTTTTATGTGATCTTAGGATTCACTTTCAGAGTAGTGAGTTGTCAATTGGTTATGATATTGAATATTTGCATGTTGATGCTTATATTACTAACCTTTTTGCTAAGCCTGTTTATTTTGATAAGGTTGATCTTTTGGAGCAATAAGGAGAAAACACAACATAAGAGGTCAGAGAGTAATTTTGATTTTAATTTGAGTGATGATCAGAGCTATGGGTGCATTTATGTCCCTAAATTCAAAACTTATAACCCCACCATCCTTTTTCCTCATATTAATTTTAATCCATAATGCATATGCTCAGATGAAAAGGTGGGCATGAATCCCTTGAGATACATACTGATTTTCCATGTAAGTTTTAAATTTATTTAGATGATTTGCATTGGGAACATCAATTTTATTATAAAAAAGAACCTTGTTTAGAATGGTCTTCATTTTTTCGCTTTGACTTCACATTTGGGGATACTCAACTTAATGATTCATTGTGAGTTCTACTTTAGATTTTTCTCTAGCCTATTTCTACTATAGTTAGTTGGAAAAATACTCTACATTAGTATGAAATGGATCATAATTCTCTTTTCCTATGAATGGGTTTATTGATGAAGGATTAGTGTGCTCATTGTCTTATATATTTTGTATATATTTATGCATATAATTTTATTTTAAATAATTTCTTGGTATAACTAAACAACTGGGGCTATCTAGATATTTTGATCATTTTTCGTTTTACAGTGAGTTTTTAGAATGGATTAGAAACTACAGAGTTTAGTTTTCACCTTTGCATCTTGGGGGTGACTTGAGTTATATTTTGGAGGCACCGATCTAATTCTTCATAGTTTTTTGGGATATATGGTTTCCCACAAAGGGTATTTTACTATAGACATAGCCAATGTTAGCACTGTTCATCTCATTTTAGGGCCTATAATTTGAAATTTGGCATTTAATCATGATCATATATGAATTTTAGGCACCCAGTCATCTCATAACTTATCAAAATTTCTTGCACAAATAAGATCTAGGTCTAAAAAGGTCAAAACAGGAAACACTTGGTGAAAATAATGTTTTTTGGGCTTAATGAATAGAAATAGACATTCAAGTTTTTGGTTTCTTTAAGGATCTTGGCCATCAAAATTTGATAGGGGACACATAAAAACCACTTATGTTTATTAACTCAGGGGATTAATCCCATATACATAAAGAGGAAGAGATCAATTGAGTTTTTAATTAAGTTGACCACATTATTTGAGTGGAGCAAAGGATCCACGGTTTAAAAAAATTTCCCAGTGAATATTTATATCACACTAATTCCATGATTGGTCCATGTGGACCAATGATAGCATTCTATGGTCTCCTAAGATTTGGGATAAAGAATAAGACGACTAAGGTATGGAAACCCAAAAGTCTATTGAAGTCCACAAGGACCAATAACGGAAATCCTCGAGTCTCAAGATTGATAAGGCTAAGGTAGGAACAAAAACCCACTGGTGACCCCAAGTGACTTTAATAATGGTGAAGGAATGTGATTAGTACCACAATGGACCAAACATGGTATGAATCAGAATTCTAAGAACCCTAAAAGTCCAAAGAACTGAATAGATCTATGGTAAGGTCCATGCAGTGGTCTAAGTCCCGAGATCACAAAATGTTTTAGGTAGTCCATGGTGGTTACCAATGAAAATAATCTATGGTCTCTATAGGAATCATAAATATTGTAATGAAAGTTTGGAAATCTCAAGTGATCATGAGTGTATGAGAGACATACATTAAGACTCCAGGAAACCCTAAAAGTGACTAGGAGACCCAAAAGAGCCTGAGTGACACATGATTGGGTCCTATGTGGACCAATCACAGATTCACTCAATATTCACTAGAACAGTTGAGACCCATCATGGTGATAGTGACCTTGATTTACCCAAGATCCTGAGTGGCTCAAGATACCCTGAGAAGAAATCCAGGATGTGGACATGTGGCTTCAAACCTAGCGACCGAGTACAAGATATGTTCGATAGTAGCTTACCAATATAGATGAGACATTGTGGTAAAAATAATATCTCAAGTTAAATTTGGATGGTCTTGTTCCTGGAGAATCTATGTAAAATAACTTGGAAAACTTGGGTTTCTCTCATAGCTTTTGATCAAATAGCTCTTATTAATCGATAAAAATTGGTACCATTGGCAAGCTTATTAGAAGGGATACATGTTGGGCACAATTTTTTGGTGAATTGATGAGATATTTGTGGTGTAGTTTTTTGTAGAAGTTATGATAGAACTTTCCAGTCTTTTCCATTTGTAGATAGTTATTTTTTCTAGTTTTCTCACTCTTGCACATGTGTGGGACCTCATGGATACCCTTCAAGTGTTGTGTTTCTCAAGGAATGAAATTTGGGAACTTGGATATTTTATGAGATTCTAATTGGTTTCAATCATCATTTGATCCATATTGGATCCATTAAAGTGATTTATTCATGCTTACTACTCTTCTCGTATTGGTTCTCCACATTCTGTAGTTCCCTCCATTTCCAATTCTAGAATGTTTTATCATTGTATAAATTGATGAAGTGGTCACTTAATCAAATAATATTTTAGCTTTCCATTATTGGTTATATATTTAATCCCTTTTGGTATTTTTTTTCTATAGGCTTTAATTTTCAGCTTTGTTTCAGGTATTAGAGTTAAGATTAACAATAATCAATTCAAAGACATTGTAATAAAAAATTGAGATAGTAGCTACATATGTTTTGTTGATCCATTAATGAGATAGTGGATTTAGATGAAAGATATCATTTGAGTCAGAAGTGTACTCAAATTATTATAATTTTCATTTGGTAATTAGGTGTAGAGGTCATATGTGTAATCACCAAAGTACTTAATTATAATCCTTGTGAAATTCTAGTTTCATTTTCTCTCAACAGGCTTATATAATGTTATATTTTGGATTCTAAGTTACAATTATTTGATAGTTAGTCAAATATCAATGTATTTGGTTCCTTAATTATATGAATTGAGGGGAATTGAAGTAGTTGTGTAGAATAAAGTGATTCTTTTTTTTTTACTCTTTCATATCAGCTTTACAGGATTGGCCCAATGGACAAGGCACATTTGAAGTTAAAATTATTAAACTCCCTTGTATTATTAAAGCTTTTTTCACTCCCCCTTTTGTTACCTCTATTTAAATACTTCATATTTTTCGACGGATCCTCACTCTAAATTTGGATATATAGTTTTTTGTAATGATTTGTTTGTTTACAACCCTTTCTCAGTCTTAAGTAGTCTTATGATTCTTCCTACTATTGACAACCAATTGGGTGGGAATCATACTCATTAGAATACTTGGGTTAGTATGATGTGTTATATTTTCATTATCCATAACATTTGACATCACTTAGGTTTCCTTAGGGTCTCTCCCATAAGTTTCACATAGCCCAAAGAGTAAGAGGTTAACCACCCTCTAATTGTTTCCTTGAATCTTCCCCTAATTGGAGAAGATCCACACTTCTACAATGCCTTATCTTTCTCTCTTCATTCATCTAATAGGTAGAGATTTTTCGGATCTAACAAGACACCCACAAAATGTTACCACTTTTGTATTGTGTATCGTGAGATGTACGAGGCTAAAAATATGTTAGAACTAAATAAATTATATGATAAATTAATTTTTTTAATAATTAAAATTTCTAAGAAATTAAATTTTTAATAAATTAAAAACCCAATAAATTCTAAAATTAAATTTTGGACATGACAACAAATATTATAGAATAAACTAAAATGTTACCTCCTTGGCTCCCTTGCAGCATTTAAAATGGGATAATCAGTCTTGATAATATCATTACTTGTATACCATCAATGCACATCATGAAAATGTGATGCATGGGAATCCTAGGAGTTATACAAAAACTTGCGATAGAAAGGGGAAGATGCGCATAAATATTAGAAGGATGCACTAGAGGAAAGAAAGGAGTAGTGTAAGGAAAGTGTCCTAAATCCACTAAAGAGGAGCATACGCAGAAGAAGAAGTGTGTAGGCACTGAGGAAGGAAAGTTCTTGTAAGAATTAGATATCACACAAGTGAAACAAAGGAGAAGCACCAAAGGCTAGTAAATTTCTGACCTATGAGGAAAATAGTTAAGAGGAAAGGGCGTTATAAGGGATAGAAACATAGAGAAAAGGAATGCATAGAGTAAGATGATGCACACAACTATGGTGTAGAGAATTTTTAGGAGGAAAGCCAAGCAAAGAAACCAGAGGAGGAGGGTTGCTAGGGTGTGCATGAAATAGGGTGTATCAAGAGGAAAGTGGAGACTAGTTAGGGGCCTCAAGGAAGTAGAAGCATGCAGAAGAATGCACCAAAGAGGAGGAGTGTAAAAAAGGCATGCACGACAAGAGGAAGGACTAAAGGTTAGCAGAATTTTGACCTGTGAGGTAACTAGTCAGAAGAAAGGATGTAGAGATGTACAACAAAGTAAAGAGTTACTAAGGACTGGTAGATTTCCTACATAAGGCAACTGGTCAAAAGGATAATGAGTCATAGGAAATAATGACATAGAGAAATAAAGGAGTGGCCAGAAGTCACATGTGAAGAAGTATGCACAGAGGAAATGTGCCTAAATCGACATGATAACACACATGGGTAGTTATATCAGGAAGAAAGAAGAGGCCACGAGAAGTAAGCCAATAGAAATGAGGGTCTCCATAGGAAGTGACAAGGATGAAGATAGAAGTGGCTGACAGTTAAAAAGTCTAGAGGTATGCGTGAAGGAGTTGTGCATAAGGTGATATTCATAGAGAAGAAGAAAGGAGGAAGAATAGAGGCACGGAAAAACAAGTATGAAAGTTAGCGAGGAAGAATAGAGGCGTGAAAGTTAGCAAAGGATGAAGCCCAAGGAGAAAAGACAGGGGGAAAGGAGAAAGGAGGAAGAATAGAGGCACGGAAAAACAAGTATGAAAGTTCACGAGGAAGAATAGAGGCGTGAAAGTTAGCAAAGGATGAAGCCCAAGGAGAAAAGACAGAGCGACAGCTGGCAGCAGAAAGGACGAATAGTCAAGTGGTTTATGTTGATCAAATGATAGGAGACAGATAAGGAGCTTTGCCAGAGACAGATTACGTAGATAAGGGCCATAAAGACACCATATTCAAATTCAAATCTACGTGGGAATTTCGAAGGAGCCAACGCAGAGAGAAAAGCGGAAAAGGTAGGAGCGCCCAGCTATAAAAGACCAAAAGAGACCATCAAGTTGAGGTTGTTGCGTCGGATAGTTATTGAGACGGATGGTGGTGAAAGGTCACAGAAGGTTGAGTTTGTCGACCAAGGGCCGAATGAAGAGTTACACGCCTAAGGGGTCGAGACAAGGTTGGGATCGTACATTGAAGCCTAAGGCACTGAGAGAGAGGAGAAGTGGCTTAGCCTTAGGAGGCCAACATTTGTAGAACCCCATAGAGGGATGTATATGCTCCATGAGAGAGTAGTTGCATGTAGATGTCATATAGCCATTCAAGCAATACGAGGAAAACATAAACAATTTTCCACTGTTGTGTTTACTTTGAACAAATACAACCTCGGGGAGTACCCGATAGATGGTCCATGCCTCGTCAAGTGGTATCAGAGCTAGTTCTTTCCTACGGGAAAGTGAAGAAGCGGAAAATGTTGATAGATGGTCGAATGTGAGGCAGTTGGCAGAAAAGTTGTGTTCTCCATCGACGAGAAGATGGGTATAGGTAGAGGACGCACAATGATGTTGAGGTTGGCACAAGAGTTTGTGTTCTCCACTGTGTGAAAGTGGGTAGAGAACACAGGAGAGAAGTCAGATGGCACCTAGGAAGGAAGGTGTATCAGACGCGGCAATCCTTGAAAAGCACGAGGAAATGATAAAGGAGCTTCACGAAATATGAGAGGTAAGGGTCCGATTGGAACGCGTAAAAGAAGACCGCCCAATGAAGAAGAGTCTTGCGACCAAAGATGGAGGAGGTGAAGAAAGTAAAAGACTTGGTAGGGAGTTGAAGGCACGACAGAATGAACATGTTATTTTCCACATCATTAGGTGAGTCATCTCACTTAGGTGAGATCGTAGGTCCATGTGTCATTTAGGGGTCATTATGAGATTCTCTTACGCGTCAGTGCATCAGTGTCATATGCGTCATTGGGAGTTACACTTCTATTCTGGGAATGTAACTCCCCCTCTCTACTCGAGTTGTCATGATTGCAGCACTGGGGGTTACTCAGCACCTCCTATATGTACACCCCATTTGATCTATGAGATAGAGGAGAGTTTTATGGCTTAACCAGGTTCTGCCCGTGTTTCAAATCTTTGCATGCACATTCGGTTGATGCTCGCTCCTCCCGAGATCTCTTCACGCTACCGTTCACACATCCGTTGATGTGCACGTCATCCCTCGTGATCCTCGCTTGTGGGTTTTAAACCCTCTTTCATGGTATCAGAGTGGATCTTGTGGATCTGTGCACTCCTCGGCATTTCTGTGTGTTTTCTGGCTTTGGCGTGATATTCAGATTCTCGTTGCGTGTGTTGTAATGGATATTCTGACAATACTCTTCTTGCATTGATTTTGGGTGTTTATACCTTTTTGGGTTGAGGTTTCATGTGTTCATGGGTTTTTGGCATATGTTCGTGGTTTTTGGTTTTGCATTGTTGGTTCTTGAAGGTTATTTGTTAGTTCTTCAGGTTGAACTTGAGGTTTGGACTCCAAGGTTTTCATGTTGTTTTGAGGTTTCGAGGCTTTCTATAGGAGCCAACTCGGCCCTAGCTCACCAATCTGGAAACCTTTGTCCTCTTATTCAACTCGCTTGATACTTTTAACACTCGTTCTTTTGCTCGCCATTTTGCCTATTCATGGTGTTTTCATATGCATTGCACCCTCATTGTGCTTGGTTTCATTTCACTCCAAACCTCCTTGCATTATCACATGTTTACTCATTGTTGCTTGACTTCAAACTACTGAAGTTCATTGCTCAGGTTTCCTGTATCATCATTTTGTTCATTTGTACATTAGACCATGTTATAGCTCGGGTTTTCTTTGTTGTATTGGTGCATTCATTCGACTCACACGTTACATGCTTTGATAGTTGTTCTCTCATGATTGTGCCTTCTCTTCAAGAATCATTCTGGCACCTCTTGCACTGTTGGCTAACATTCTCTTCATATGCCTTGTTTTGACCTCCATTCCACTCTGTCGTGTTGAACTCCTGTTTTCTGGCTTTACTCCTACTGTGTTCTCATCACTGCATTGGTCTGTGGTCTAGAAATCTCATTCTCTAGTTTTGTTTGGTGTTGTTCACGGGTTACCTGTTTTGTTTTTTGCATTGAATGGATTCGCACTCTGGTTCTCAACTCTGGCATTGCACTGCTCCTCCGTGGTTTGGTCAACCTTCACCTCCTCCCTGTTTCTGACTTGCCAGCTTGGTAACACATGTTTTCAAGATTGTCATTTTTAGCTTGGCCTCTTAACTCCTCCAGCTAACCTCCCTTGGTTGCACTCCGTTACTTGGCACAGCAGTTCCAAACGGCTCCATTCCCATGTCATTTCCTTCTACATTTTTTGGAATTCCACTCAGTCCTGTGTTCCCAGCTCTACCATGGCGCTCCAACATGGACACTTCACCCTTGGCACATGGCTCACAGCTCTGCAGACCTAGCGGCTCCACCTGTAGCACCACCTCAAATGGCAACCTGCACACCTCTGCTTCCACACGTGGACTTTGCAACCTTAGCACAGTTCTCTCAATGGAAATCTACAGCTCCTTGGCTTTCAACGTGGGCCCCCTTCACTCCCTTTTAGAATTGTTTGAGGTTAAAACAATTCCCATTTTTTAATGTTTTAGGGAGGTTAAAAAAAAAAAAACATTCATCATGGCATTGTAATAATTTTTAGGTTGTTTTTTGCTTGTTTAATACCCTTCCTACGAGTGTCGAAGATGGAGGGCGAGGTCCGGGGTTGGCAGGAGGCTAATCCCCCCTCGCAAGTAAAACAAACCCTACCTAAAATTTCATGCCATTTCCAATAAGTACCAACACAATACCCTTTGCACCCATTTCGGGCACTTTTTTAATGCAGTTTGCAGCGTTTATTGACTTTTTCCATTAGTTGCGGGAATCGTTTTAATGCCATAACTTTTGACTCGCTGCTCATTTTTTAGCGCTTCTTTAGTCAAAGTTGCATGATTTTTCACACATTACGTGATGACATTATCAGTTTTGTAAATGCACTACTTTATAAAGTGCCACATTCTGGGGGGTTGACTGTACTCTTGGGCTTTCACACGCAGACGCATTATCGGCCGAGTCTGACGTCTTGCTTTTGTGCATCTTACATTTTTCATCATGGAGAGTGCTCTTTCTAGACTTGAGCATCATAGGATCACCTTACAGCCTCTGCCACTTCTCACCGAGAGAGGGAACTATTCAGCTTGGCGTGCTTCCATGGAACGTTACTTCACCCATGAGGGTCTTTTACCCTTCTTACTTGGGCCAGTTCCTGCACCCACTGATCATCGTCATCTAGAGGACTTCCTTGACACTTGTGACCATGTCTTTGGTCACATGATGATGCATGTCTCTCGTTCTCTCTGGTTTCACGTGGCAGACTCAGATCCACCTCACCGTGTCTGGAGCATTCTTCAGTCCCTCTATGGAGACCCTTCACATACTGCAGCCATTGTTGCTGCTGCTGATTCAGTTGTCTCCTCATTTCTTCATGTGATGACAGTTCCACTGACATAGACTCGCTTGGTTCTACTTCTGATGATGAGGATTGTGCACCCAGTTCTGATGTTGAGAGTACTACAGAGGACTCTTCTCCTCTTTCTCTCACTATTCCAGAGAGTGTTGACACTTCCCACATCTCATTAGATATCGAGCAGTCTCCTACTCAGTCTCATACAATCATCACACCCCCTCCTTTCCACTTCCAGTGTGTGAGGCCCCTTCCACTCCTCTACCTTCATTGGATGACTCATACCTATCTGACATCGCTCTTCTGTTTGTTGAGCCCCCTCATTGGGATGAGTATCTACCTGACCTTAGTCATCTTTTCACAGAGTCTACTTGTGATGCACTACAGGTCCCTCATCCATCTACAGGTGTTTCAGAGGAGTTCATCATCTCTGTTGTTGGGAGTGCCCCTTCCGGGAATCATGTCACTTCCACATTTCCAGAGACCTTCATTGATCCACCCTCAGCTGTGGATCCCTTTTCTGTTGTGGAGGATGTTTTGTTCCCTTCACATCACTTGGACATCCTTTCTGTGGGTGTTCCTCTTTTTCACTCTGATAGTTCTACACACGTGGCATTACCTTCGGTTCCTTGGCACTCACTCGCTAGACCTATGTCACACTTTTGTGCACCAGACTCAGAGTTCTTCGTGTTGCTGCCTTCAGTTTCCTTTGTGGAGTGGGTGGACTTCCAGCATGTCATTTCTGTCCTTCCTAAGGGTAGGCACATAGTTCATTGCGGGTGGCTCTTCTTCAGTCCAGAGGTAGAGGATCTCGTCATCGACATTCTTCTGGGAGACTTCCTAGAGCTGTAGAGTTCAGATCCATCCATGGCATCTTCTGCATTCCTCTCATCTCCCTCTTCTTCTCTCTTCTTCTTCTTTCCGAGAGATTGCCTCTTTGTACATGGGTACCTTTTCAGGCTCGTCTATGGCCGGGACCCATATTTGGCATCTTTCTTAGATTAGAGAGTGTTTTTATCTCTTGTGGTGGATGTTTTTCCCACTGGGTTTTCCTTCACTGCCTGGGACCTTTTTCTTGTACATGGGTACCTCATCAGGCTTTGTGCAGGACCCATTTCTCGTTTCTGACTTGCCGCCTCATCCTAAGTTACGATGAAGGGGGGGTGTTGGTGTGTGTTATTTTCCACATCATTAGGTGAGTCATCTCACTTAGGTGAGATCGTAGGTCCATGTGTCATTTAGGGGTCATTATGAGATTCTCTTACGCGTCAGTGCGTCAGTGTCAGTCATATGTGCATCATTGGGAGTTACACTTCTATTCTGGGAATGTAACTCCCCCTCTCTACTCGAGTTGTCATGATTGCAGCACTGGGGGTTACTCAACACCTCCTATATGTACACCCCATTTGATCTATGAGATAGAGGAGAGTTTTATGGCTTAACCAGGTTCTACCCATGTTTCAAATCTTTGCATGCACATTCGGTTGATGCTCACTCCTCCCGAGATCTCTTCACACTGTCATTCACACATCTGTTGATGTGAACGTCATCCCTTGTGATCCTCGCTTGCGGGTTTTAAACCCTCTTTACGCATAAAAAAGGGCATACCCAGTAAGGTGATCCAACAATATCTCAACAGGAGGTGTGCATAGGAATGCACAAGAAAGCGCATAAGACAAGGTAAGTGCAATGATAGTTCAAGGAAACTACATGAGAATACAAAGGAAGTGAATAGGATCGAGAGAGGTCAAGAGTGGCCTAACCCAAAATAATTTTCCCGTAAGGAAAAAAATGTAGAGCAATTAAAAATAGTTGTTGAAGTACACATGGAGTGAAGCACATAAGGAGGAGAAGCGACTGAGGGATATCTTATGGATTCATCCTATGGAGAGGCTCTAGAAGTATTACGCAAAGGAAAAGGAACATGAGGAAGAACAAAGACAAAATGAGGAGGTGGCACAAAAAAATTTCCACAACAAGAGGGAAAAAGAGCCCAAAACCATCAGCAAGAGTGCAGTTTAACAGAGCCAAAGAGAGGAGGAAGAGAAGAATTCCTCAAGAATTATACAAGGAAGATGTAGATGCACAAATAAGTTGTGTTAGAATAAAAGGTTGCAACAATGAGGAAACAAAAGGAGGAATAATTCTAGCGAAATAGTAGACGTTGGGAAAAATGTGAGCGTGAGAATATCCACGCAAAAGAAATATGGAAATGAGAAAAGAATCGCTAAATAGAAGGCTAATGGAAAAATCCTTAGGAGGAAGAGGATGGTTTAAGGCAAGTATGGATTTGTGTGGAAGAAGAATGATGAGAATAAACTCGTAACTTATAAAAAAGATA
Organism: Taxus chinensis; assembly: GCA_019776745.2. Taxonomy (NCBI): domain Eukaryota; kingdom Viridiplantae; phylum Streptophyta; class Pinopsida; order Cupressales; family Taxaceae; genus Taxus; species Taxus chinensis. The sequence goes on from CM034157.1 coordinate 163,118,942, forward strand.
GACCCATTTGGAAGAGGAGGTCAGGATATAGTGAATAAAATAACACCAATGTGTGCATGGTAGTGTGTAGAAGTCACATGAAGGTGATAAAGGATTTAAAGAGATGAAAAAAGAAGTGAAAAAGGAGGATGGATTGATGGATGAGGGATTCGAGACTAATTGACCAAAGGGTGGTTCGACTGATCACTAGCACCATTTCAGAAGGACCTCAAGTTTTAAGTACCCTAGGTGTTTGATGTAGGGGCTTCCTGGGACTTAGATAAAAACCTACTCTAGAAAGGGGAAGATGTGTGTGAATACCAAAAGAACGCATGAGAGGAAAGAAAGGAGTAACGTAAAGAGAGTGGTTTAAAGCCACTAAAGAGGAGTATGTGGAGAAGAAGGATCGTGGAGGTACTGAGGAAGGAAGGTGCGTGCAAGAAGTAGAGAGCATACAAGGGAAACAAAGGAGAAGTGTTGAAGACTAGTAGATGACTAACCTATGAGGAAACTAATAAAGAGGAAAGGGAATTACCAGGGATAACAAGAAAGATAAGAAAAAATAATAATGCAAGAGGATGCATGAAACTATGGAGTAGGGTTTTGTTAAGAGGAAAACCAAGTAGTGCAACCACAAGAGAAGGGTTGTTAGGGTGCATATGCAATACAATGCATCAAGAGGAAAGTGGAGACTAGTGAGGAGTATCAAGGAAGTAAAATTGTGCAGGAGAATGTGCCAAATAAGATGAAAACAACAAAGGCATGTGTGATAGGAGAAATTACTGAAGGTTGGTAGAATACCAACCTATGAGGAAACTAGTCAGAAGAAAGGAGATAGATATGCATGAAAAAATAAAGATTTTCCAAGGACTAGTAGATCAAAAAAATGAGGCAACTAGTTGGAAGGAAAAGGATTCACATGAGATAATGACAAAGAGAAAGAAAAGAGTGGCTAGAAGAATCATATGCGAAGAAGTATGTGCAGGAAAAATGTGCCTGAGTTGACAGGATAACGTGTATAGTTACGTCAATAAGAAAGAAGAGGCCATGAGAAGTAGGCCAACACAAATGAGGGTCACTAGAGGAAGTGATAAGGATGAAGAAAGAAGTGGTTGGGAGTCTCAAAGTCTAGAGGTATGTGCAAAGGAGTTGCACACAAGGTGAGATGCATAGTGAAGAAGAAAGGAGAAATACTAGAGGTGCGGAGAGATGAGTAAAAGAAGCACGTGAAAGTTTGCACAAGGATAAATCCCAAGGAGAAAAGATAGGGTGAAAAATGGCAGGAAAAAGACCAAAGATGAGCCTGGATGTTCACATGGTTGATGTTGATCAGATGGTGGGGAGACAAATAATGAGGATACAACCACCAAGTGACGTGGTGCAAGAATATTGGTTGAGAGATGATTACAAGGATAAGGAAAATAAAGATGCAAGATTCAAATTTAATTCTGAGTAGGAAGAATGGAGGATCCATCTCATATGAGAGAGAAGTGAGAAAGGAAGGAGCATACATCTATAAAAGGCCAAAGAGACCACTGATTTGGAGTTAGTTGATTCGATGAAAAAGTAAGTTGAGTTTTTGTGGGATTCAGTCGACTAAGGCCTGAGAGGGAGTGTGAGGGGAAAAGAGATCAAGGCCGGGATTAGCTTTAGAGTTCAGGTGAGATGAAATACTAGTTAACCTAGGAGACGTCATCATTTGTATAACCCCTTAAAGGGATGTGTATGCTCCATGTGAGAGTAGAAATGTCGATAGATGCCGTAAAGGCCATTGATTCAATATAAGGTAAAACATAATTTTTTTCCCATTCCATTGTGTGACTCTCGGAAGAAACGTTAGGGATTACTCGATAGAGGGTTCTTCAACTAGTTCATCAAAATGGTACACATTTGAATCTCAATAGACATGATATGATTATCGATGCATGTAAATAGTGTTGTATTGTGGAGTAAAGTACCCCTCACATATATCTTGGCTTGCGAATTCATTAATATTGGTTCTTCCGCACTCCACACTAGGCAACACCCTTTTAAATTTTTAAGCAATGATCGAAATGTTTCTTATTATTAAGTGTATAATATTAAAATAAATAAATAACAACATATTAAATTTAAAAAATATGAATTTTCATATATTAAAAGAAAAAATTGCTAGGGTTTTTTAATTTTTTGAGAGGTTTTAAAAAAATAGAGTGTAAAATTAATATCTTCATAGGGTTTATAACTTTTGTAAAACATAATAATAAATATTATTGTCTATGCTTTGAAATATATAAAAGAATATAACTAGGGTATAAAAAAATTTAATAATGTAGGGTATGTTGATATATATATACTAGGGTAAAATGTAAAATATAATAGATTTATATATATATATAACATACTACATTGATTAAATATCTTCTTATATGGTTTTCACATTTATTAAATAGGGTTTGTTATTATATTCCTAGGGTTTAATAATTCCATTCACGTCATCCATAAATTTTGACGACGAAAATGATCTCTTACCTGGGTACAGTAATTACATGCCCAATCCTTACTTATTGTTGATGATAGTCGACTTTTAAAAATTATTATTAAAAAACCTTTCTAAATAAAAATTAAAGTAAAATTAAATCGTGGCATAATCAAATCGAGTGAGAAACATTAGATCTAACACAAAGTAAACTTATCTTCGACCAAACTAAATAACATTAGAGTTGATTCAAGAGAATGACATTCTGCGCCAAAGTCCTCTATTTTAGCATTCTGAGGGATCTTTTGCTATATGCTCAGTAGTGGAATGCATTTACACGTGGCATGCTTTACTTAAGCCTCCTTTGGTTCTACGAAGACTGCGGAACCATAAAGATTCAGAACAGTGGTGTTAGATATGTGCAATTTCTACACCCGACTAAATAGGTTCAGCCATACTGTTAAGTCCTCCGCCGCGTGACCTGACTTGACCAGACCCTGGTCACTGTACAGGGTTTGAGAGTATTGCCGAGGTTTGAAAATGGCTACTAGCTTTTGAGTAAGGATTAAACTTTTTAGCAATCACATCAAAGACGATGTGAATGGGGACATAGAAATATGGGAGACATAATATTGTAAAGTGGAAGTTATTCGAGTAAAGGAGGGATTTTACAATTTTATTATTTTTAGTTAGGGGATGCATAAAGAAGGGGTTCTACAGGTACCTCTGTTGAGTTGTATGAATGAAAGCGAATTTATATGTAGCATATGTTATTCGACGGTGGAATCCATAGATGTAACGGTTACCCATTTGAATGATTGGTCAATATAATATAGATTGTGAACATCAACCAAAGTATTTTTTCGCTGCACGTTTGCCACAATCATCCACATGTACGAACTTGCAACAACCTTCAGAAAATGTTGAACCTAGTGACATTGATGACATTTGTAGGATGAGTTGAGGATCAAGTGTGACAAAGGATGTTGTGAAAAGAATCTCAGATAAGGAATTTATTTAGTGCTTATTGTGTTGGATGAGCCATGGTTGTAACGAGGGAGTACTAAACATAAGGGATATTATGTTAATAAATGTATATGTACACCTCTGTGTGCACCATTACATTTGTCCCATAAATTTTTAGAGCCTAACACAAGTTGCCTAATTTTCCTAACAATGACTAGTTAACTGTTATACTTCATATCATGAAATATACATTGAGGTTCAACCTCAACCTAAATGTGCAAATATTTAGATATCCCTCTATTATCTTGAAACTCAGGGGAAGTGGAAGTATCAGTACCAGTATCGTGCTTACATTATCAACGTGTTAGGAGTTGTCATGTTTGTTGATGTGATAAATCTTCATTTGAGAGGCCATGTGACCTTTCCTTGGTGGGTTATCAGGAGTGTTTCCACACCTACTTATATAGAGTGCCCATGGGGGGGAAATAGAGGATTCTTGTGAGTATTGGTTATGAGATCACAACTTATATCCTCTGACTGTCATTGGGTAATTTCATAGACATGACGATACCATGATCTCTTAGCTAGCAACAGAGCATCTGTACACATAACTACCCTATATTACTCATGAGTACATTTGTATGCTCCATCACACCTTATGGAATTGTTGACACAATTTCATGTCAACTAGCATGCATTATGTTGTGGTTGAGACATATTGCAGTTATATAAGGTGGTTACATAGGACCATGAATATTCCATTATCAAGGGTGTTAGGTTTTTTAGGGAGAAAAATAATGTGCTCAATGCAATACATCATTATTCAGGATTGAGGGTAGAGTACCAACACTGTACAAGTGAGACCACATGTTCTACTAATTTGACACCAGATGTTCAGTATTATTCTTACTAGGATGTGTGCAAATTAAAACCTAATTTTAGTTAATATTGTGTTGGCCATTGTCACTTGGACAATACACATATTTAATATAGATATTTAACCTTTCTGACATGAAATATTAAAATTTGTACTATGTGTTTATCCCATTTTTCAATACTTATTTATGTAGGTGAGTAGTTTGGTGTTTGTACAACCAACTGAAATTCCATAAATGACATTTTTAGAGCTATTGAATCTGCATTAAGTCCAGGTAAATTTGACTCGATTGATCTCATCGCACCATACCTCTTGGGTTCAATTAACACATCATCCTTATTTATTCAGGAAGAGGTTTTCTGGATTGTGAGATTGTTTATGGTGGTATCCATATGATCTCGAGACACATTCAACAGATGTATATATATATATATATATGTGTTTAAAATAATAAAAATATAAAATTTTCATTTGCAAATTAATAGTTTTATTCAAAAATTGTTTATTAGGCTTCTTAAATTTCAATTGAATTTTTTGTTTCACAAGGATCTACTCTACATAATATTTATACATAGTGCATATCTTCTTGGCATTCCCCCACATATAGATACTGAGGTAATCAATTTAGTTGTACAATATATTCAATTATTTGAAAATGTTTTAAAAATTGTCTTATTGGAGTACAAGGGGTATTTTAAATATATGTGTTCTATATGCGTACATTACTTTTTATAAATACAAGGGTAGTGGAGCTTTAAAAAATCCATAGGATTAGATAATTTCCCTACTATATGGCGATGATTATAGATGTATGTTATTGTCATGTATGTATATAGTTTGTACGTGAGAGACTCTATTAGTATGTATAAAAACACATTTAGACACATGCCCTGGACATGTATATGTAATTTTTGGGACCTTTTGTATATAGACATTGATTATGTACAAATCTATTATTATTTTATGTTCAAAAATTGTTAAAATTACGTGTTATGTGTATATATATACATTATCTCTGTATCTAACATTAATATTCTAATTAACAAATAAATTTTTAAAGTAATTGAACTAAATATTTAATTTTAGACACATGGACATTGATTTTACGTTATTTATTATTCTCGTAATGCCAATGCAATTATAGACTTAATGTGTGCACTAAATATTTCTTAATTCACATGATATTCAAGCTACCCATCCCACTCAACTATTACCTCATAAATCACTTATTATCCCCACATAACAAGAATTTCACTATCTAAGATAAATAACACCTTATAAAACATCTCCTTCATAATATCTTAATCATTCAATTCCTTTCAAATATCCAATTGAACATACCATGCACATGACAAAAATCTAGCATTTCATAAAAGAAATTATACCTAGAGGTTTCTAATGTTGACCAACCAATGGTTAACATACGTCTATCATTAACCCCTGCAATTTGAGAAACTTAAAACTGTTCGATGTTGGACTCACTCGCATTTTTTAATCCTGGCATAATGGGTGGAAATTCAACTTAACCGAAAATGATATGCGTTTCATCATCTTGCGTCCAGAGAGAAAAATGGTAAAGGGTTATTAGTTAACCAATAGAACTGGCACCATTTTGGGTTCTTTTCATCTTTATGCCTCCAAGTTATTACATCTATAATGTATACAATAGATGATATCTTCTAATGGACTAAATTAGATTTATTACACATAAAGTCCATAAATACAATATATTATCTCATTGAATAAATACAATGAGATAAATTTTATTCTTACACATAAAGTATTCATGCTAAACTTGAATGACTGTTATTTGCATATGAAACTGACATGTGCTCATTCATCAATTTCATGATGTTAACTAGGGAAATATAATTCCATCTATTCACCTCTATTATTCCAACTGTCACATTAGAAATTCCAATATTTTATATGGAATTTCCTCATTCTAGGGGAAGGGACCCAATAACCACACACTGTAACTTCGAGGGTCTCTATAGTCATGTAGGATCTTGATTTAACCTCTAAAATACCATCAACAGATAGATATCGAATTTCTAAACATAAATATGTGCATTTTATAACTTATTCACATCTAATATAATGTGTGGAAAATTTAATTTACAAAATGTAAAAAATGTGACATTCATTTAATACTGACCTATTATTAACCACTAATTTTTAAAGGCACTTATTATTACTATTTTATACTTAAATTAAATGTTTATTAGGTTTGTAAGTTGTGCACATTATGTTTTACTGGTTGTGATTCAATAGCATCTATAACTGGTCACTTGAGAGAGTTAATCCTCCAACTGTTGTATACAAATTAAGTGTCAAACAGGTGGTAGTTCCATATATTTATTTCGGATTGCACTGTGATAGATTGCATTACCAAGATTTGTATTTCCTGTACATCTTACACTCAATGCATTGAAACACCGAGTACACAATAGCGGAATTTATAACCATAATAAACCATATTTTCCTTTTAATCACTTGTAACCTCTGTAAAACTTTGATCACGTGGAGATAAAAATTCATACGTAATTACAAAATTTAATTCCCTTTTTTCTATTTATGCTACTAGTTTTATCCACTATTAATACCATGTTTTTACAAAATATAACTAAACAATAATACCAAAAGAAAAGATGGATAAAATTAACAGCTGTGAGCCATCTTACGATAAAAGAATCTAGGGTATGCATTTAATATTAGTTCATAGTTCCAAAAAATCTAACCTTATTCTCTAAGATAGAATCACACTTTGTTTACAAAGATTTTATGTTACTTATCTCTTCACAAGTCAAGGTAAGGTCATTGTTTCATAATAAAGATGTAGCATATGTACCCAGTAATGGGCAATCTCAAAACACAAAAAAGTTGACCTTCAAAAGTAAAAACTAACTCATCCTTCCTTCTTCCCAAGTTAACACTCGAGATAAAATTGGAGACCCACAAAACTTTAAGATAGGGGAAGGGACCCCATAACCGAGCACTCTAACTTTGAGGGTGTATACAAGACATGTAAGTGCCTGATGAAGCCTTCGAAAAATGATAGATAAGGAATTTGTGAACATAACTATGTGAAATTTATAACTTGTTCATACCTAATGTGCATTGTGGAAAATTACCTAGTTACATAATGTGAAAAAATGTAACATTTTTAACTAGTGACCGATAACCGTCGATTTTTAGAACCACTTGTTATTAATTTTATACTTATTAAATGCTTATTTCTGTTGGGAATTGTGCACAGTAAATTTTGTCCGATTGTGATCAATGTCAATCTATCGCTGGTCACTTGGCGAGTTAATGAATTCTACTTTCGCCAGGTGCTTAAGTGTGACAGGAAGTAGTTGATAGCGTTGATCCATGATTGGAACCGGCAATAGACGGGAAGTAAAAGTTTGTTTTTCGCTCTCACACTCTGCATTGAAGAACCAAACACAATAATGGAGTTTCCTATTCTTAAGTTTTCAGCCTCCTAAATCCATGTCGTTAGGTCGTAGATTGAAACTCATTTTCACTACCTGCTTGCAGAGATTCAGGCATACGTGAGAAGAGTTGCCCCTTTTACTCGCCTAACTATTGATTTTGAGACAGTTACAGTGAAAAATCACCAAATCAGACCGATGCCGTTACACATGAAATAGAGAATGATTTTATACTATCCAGTTCCAATTCTTATTGTTCCATTGTCATATAGCTTCCTGTGTATCCTCTAGTACCTGGTTAAGCTTCTCCACCCGCACAATGTGGACTTCTTAGTTCAGCTTTGAGAAGACATAATGTGGTTGCAGGCCCTGCGCCTCCAATGAAGTTCAGCAAATGTTGGAAAGGAGACCTCCATCAATACCTGCACCATCTCTTCTAGACTAAGTACTTCACTGAATTCTTCACCAAATGAAAAAAAATGGTATTGATTTCTTCATTAAAGCCGGTCCGGAATCACTGTTTTAAGTTACAGATTTAGCAGCGGATAAAGATGTAGAGACGGTATATATCATGTTGACAAAAGCACCTTCTACAATTGAGAAGCAATACAACTGATCCTGTCGTGTTCAGCCCAGTAACGACGTATAACCGTTTTATATTGTATGCCTGTAAAATCTTCACCTTCTATTAAAATGAAAACAAGAGAATGATCCTGTAAGTAATTGCATCTTTCCTGAATCTTCTGGGTGTTGTTTGATTTTCTTGCGGTTAATATCTCATCCATGATAAAATTTGCTTATATACACAGCGACTTGAAAATTTTCATTGTAGACCTTAATCCAAAAGAGGCCAACATTCGAACATTGTGAGAAAATTCTCATTAGGGTTCATGTCTTGGAAATGGCTATAGGCTCCTGGAAATATGAGATGGTGACTTATCATGTATTTAAGACTGATTCAGTGAAGGTTGTATTGCAGGATGCACTGTACAACATTTGCAAGTCCTTCATTTTCTAACATGAATGCATGTGTTTAAATGCATCTTGTTGATTGAGTCATCAGAGATTAGGGCACTTGCAGATTTGACCTTTGCTTGTGTCTTTTCCCCGATTTTAGTCTAGCAACATTCTTAAACATATTGAGTCTTTTCTTTAGAAGACCCCATACGAGCTTAGAACCAGTTTTCTGGTGGCTCTATGGTAATCATGGTGAAAATTTAGGCTCTAGATGCTTGTGGATGTTCATTCAGTAATTCTCTAAACAGTATGCAAAAATTTTCTTTTTTAACATTTTTTGTTTCATTTGGAATTTCCAATCTCTTTTCTTTGAATTATTTTTTCAAGAATTAATTCTCTAAGCTTATGTTGACACTAATGGAGATTCCCTTGAATCCGAGTTGTAAGTTGCACTAAGCAACATTTGTATTTCTGCTTAGAAGAACTGGGAGGAAGTACCCAATGTCTTTCCTTGTAAATATGTTTCATAGTTCTTCGATGCTAGTTTGCATGGATTTCACTAGAAGGAAACAATGCAGATTTCGGCATTCCCACTGGACTAACATGTCCATGCATCGTCTTCGCAGAATTAAAGTTCCTAACCAGAGGAGGTAAGCAATCGAGTGTGACTTGCTCCAAGGCAAGAGTTGTACAGATTCTTTGAAGAATTGAAATTGAATGAGATGTTAATATTGTAAAGAAATTAAACACATTTATTTTCTCTGAAATTCACAAAACTTCTTCTTTAAATTGCATTTCTAAAGAAATATTTTAGATATCAATCTTGACATTAATTTTTTTGCAGGAAGTTTTGTAAGTTGTAATGGATTCAAATATTGTATTTGCAGGTAAGGTTGAAGTGTGACCTTACTAAGACAATGATCTATTTATTTATATTGAATGACATGTTGATATTCTCTACAATTGTTAGATTGAATGGCATAAATTCGAGTTCTTTGACATACCATTACAGTATATTGTTTTCCATTTCAAAATTTTAGATACATTCTTCCAAGAAAATTACAGTAAAGAATACTTCTAGAAGTTTTACATATATAACATTTATCGATATCAACTAAAGCCTGCTGCTAAGGCATTCTATTACATATTTTTACAAAATATTTGTTTAAGGCCTTAGGAGTTATTTATATTATGCATTTTACATATTCAATGAAAATATGTGAAATCCCAGCTACCATTGGGAATTCTGTTACAAGTTCGACAAAATTTACTAATGCTTACTAAAAAGGTAATGTAAAGCCAAAATTTGTACAGCTTTTCACTTAATAGTTTGGCCAAAATCCTGGAAATGGTGGAGGTTGCACTTCCTCTGTGACTCTCTGATGTGGTAGCATTCATAGATTGAACTGCAATAGGTAGCATGGTAGGAGGTGTACCCTGAACATTTGCATTAGCTTCCGAAAGTTGGCCAATCTGACTAAACAATGCTTGATCTAAAATTCCAGAATTTGTAACATTGCTTGTAGGAGAAGATGGGCAACTAGATTGGTTATTAAAAATGGAAGAAAAAACAGGCATGAATGTGTTATACATGCTCAACAAAATATGATGTTGATCAGGTAGGGGATTTGAGGGACTACTCAATCACCTATTTTGTCGATCAGAACTCCTTTTGTCGTTGTTGCCATTCCTTCATCCTTTTATCATGTTCTTTGGAGAGTTTGGCCTGCTCCTTTTTCAACTCATTCTCCTTTTTTCGTTGTAACTGGGCCTCTTCCTTTTTCTGCCTTTTCAATTCTCTTTCAATTTTAAGTTGCCCCTTCTTTTCTTTTTCTATTAACCTTTGTGCTTTCCTTTCATTTGCCTGCTCCCTTTTCCTTGCCTTCAAATCTTCAATTTCTCTTTTTCTTGTCTCTTGTTCTTGAAGTAAATGCAAGTAGTCATCAAAGGTAAGTATTTGAGATTGCCTTCCAATTCTGATTACATCATCATTTATCTGTACATGGGTGTGAACCTTCTCAATTGGCAGTTTTAAGAATTTTCTTACTGGTTTATATGCTTGGTTGTTCTCATCTTGGGTGCAGGTCACCTCTTGGTTGTCTTGAGTGGCTAAAAAGTCATCAGCTTCAAATTTTCCTTTATCTAAACCATGTGTGTCTAAATTTGGGGCATCTATTTTGTTTGCATCATGATCTTCCCACTCCAATGTGTCAGCATAATAGTGCACCACCTCGCTTGGAAGAGGTGAGGGAGGAGATGGCATGGAAACTAAAACTTCCTCATTGTTGAAATCAATTTGCATGCCCAGGTTAACAACCCCTTCTTTAATCCATTGAGGTGCACTGAACTGTGTTGGTAAACTCAATCTATCATCAATATCTGTAACTTCTTGTGTTTGGCTCACATGAGTTTTTGAACTAAGGTGATCATCTTCTTCATTAAGTGTTTGGGGCTGATGAAAATATGTAGGCATGCCAAAACATGTATCAACATGCTCTTCCCTTGTTTTTTGTTTTTCCTCATTACCTAACACATTTTTTTCTAGTTCTTCTAAACAACATCGCACATCTACATCTTCCACTCCTGCCATCCTCAATATATTTTCAACATCTATCACCTCATCTTCTTCAAAATCAAAGGCCTCACTTGGCCTCATGTCATTGGAAAGAGCATTCTGATCAAGTGGCCATATACTTGTCCTTTGAAAACCTTCCTTGATATTTTTATGTGTAAGTGCAAGTTGGAAAGCCTGACTGCCAAGTTTTGCCAATTTTGTCCTCCTTATTTCAAGACCTGGGTTCCTTGCCATCCATTTAGACCTCAATGTTTTAAATTAGTTCTTGAATGGAGAGAACACACTAACATCTAATGGTTAAAGCTTATGGCTAGTATGAGCTGGTAGAGTCACAAAGTCAATGCCTAAATTTCTAGCCTCTTAGATTGTGCCTAAAGGTACATGGCTGTGCCATGACCATCAAATATGAGAAGATGCCTATTTTTTGGTGAAACTCCACCAAGAATTGATCTTGCAAAATGATGTAACCAATTCATAAACAACTCCTTCGTCATCCAAACATGTGGCTGGGTTGTCATGCATGCTCCAGGTTCACATCCAGCTATATAGTTCTTAAACTGTCTCTTTTCTTTGAAAAGATAAAATCAGGAATGCTTTGTCCTGTTGCATTAACACAACATAATATGGTAATCCATTCCCTAATTTTTCACATAATGTGTGGAACAATTCCGCATCCCAACTTAGCAATGAAACACATGCCACAATTCCTTCTTTCTTGAACACCATGTTCATCACAGTTCCATATTTTGTTTATTCCATATTGATTTGCAACATACATTTTGTGAAAGTTATCATAAAAAACAACAATTCTTGGCCTTAACATGACTGCTCTATCTTGGTCAAGGCCTTCTGCAGTTCTTATTGTCAAGTCAGGATGACGTCTTCAAAATCCATACCACCATGACTTTCCTGGCAAGCCATCTTTGAATGGATTTGGTGTGCATTGGCACATGTGCACTACATAGGCATTTAGGTGAATGACTTCAAGACCATGGCCAAGTTCAGCCATATCTTTGCACCATGTAACAATTTCTTTCTCTTCCTTGTCTATCAAAAAATTTAGAGGTCCCTTCCTCTTAGTGGTTCTTTTTCCATACAACCAATCAGTCACATTTGTACTAGGGATTCCCCACTTAGTTGTTGTTTTTTGTGTGGTCATTCCATTTTCCTCCACATCCCTTAAGGCAACTTTCATGTCAGCTTCTGTCCATTGCCCTCTTATGTATACTTTATTTGTTATAGCAGTACTTCCAATTACTTCCACAGTTGGATTAGTAATGTTGATTTCAGGATCTTGGGCAGCTGTGATATTCTCATCAAAAGAAAAATATTTACCTCTTGATGGATGCATCATTTTATTGGAAGATGTTCTTTTCTTATGTATCTTAGCTGTATTAGTGAAGGCAGAATTTTGTGCTTTGGATCTTGACTGATTCTTCCTTTGATTGGTAGTGGTGGATTTTTGAGGTTGTTTCTTAGCAATGTTATCCTCATCAGAAGAGATATTTGTAAACCTCACTCCCCTCTGCAAGTTACTCCTCATCTTTCTAACTGATCTTTTGGCAGGCTGCTTTACACATGCCATTATGAAATCTAAGAAACTTTGTTTTTCTATTAATCCTCTATCAACATATTTGGGCACACTATTTATATGCATGTAAATAAAACACTATGTGAATGGATAAATCCGTTAGTATGCATGTGGAATTGCATGAAATTATTTTTAATATTCAAGAGAAGTATGAAGAGGATCCGTTGTATGTTTCATTTTAGAAAAACTGCAGTAAATGTTTTATTCCAACAAATTGTGATAAATGTTTCATTTGAATAACAATTTCATATGATTTAAGTTGTCATCAATAAAAATTAATAAGGTTATCATTAAAATAGTTATGAATAATGATGAGCTACTCATTTGGAGATAGAATATAAACGTTGTGGATTTCTAACAATAAAACAATTCATTGTTGATCATAAATCAAATCCATTGTTGTTTATAAACTATCTAAATGAGCCATTATTATTCATAAAAATTTTAATGGTAAACTTTCTATTATGAGATACAATTTTTTTACCAAAAAATATATGAAATAAACTTTTATACAATATGATAGTGAAACAACATGTAAGTGATTGCACCTGGCTAGTCAGCAGTGTTTGCACAACAAGATGTAAATATCCAGAAAGTTCAGTGTTTGCACAACAAGAAGATGTAAATCAATAGAAAAACTATCTTCAAATTTTTTTTTGAATGGGAAATATGTAAACGAATCATCTCTACTATTTATAGATTTTACTCACAAATTTTGGTCCATGTTTGATCCGTGTGGTTGATTTCTATTGGCTAAGGGAGTTTAACATGGATTGGTAATTTAAATAAATCAATTTCTTTGTTATATTTGACACTTTGGTTGATCCATGCACTCAAATTCTATTAGGGGAGAGAGTTAGGTGGAGATGGAGTGGGAAATACATCACTTTGATTGTGCAATTTGAGTAATTATATTTTTGAAATCTTATTCAATCCTTCATTAATTGTGATTTTTTCTTGTAAATAGTGAGCCTTACAACACTTTTCTTGTTTGCTAGGTGCTTGCATTTAATAGAGAAGATGACATTGGAGGTTGGGATATTTTGGATGAATAAAATTTACATAGGGATTTGAATTTGTCAAAATCAGTATAGATAGTTGGACAATCATGAGCCTTTTATATTTGTTACTAGGGCAGATGTATGTACATATAAATATAATATGATGCAAGCAAGTGTATTTAGTATTGAAAGAAAATGTATTTATTATTGCACAAAATATTTTTTAACATTGTACATGTTTGGGGCCCTAAAAAACTTAAATGGCACTAGTAGTTGATGTTGAGATAACCTCTTTATATTAACATGTAATGTATTAGTTTTCAGATGTGAACTTTATTTAATGAGAATAACATATATTTACACTTAAATATTGAAATAATAATACATATTAAAGTTCACAATAACTAAAGAAATATTGAACATATTTATGTCATTTTTCATTTAATCTATGAGGAAATAAGTTTCTACCAATAGTTTAAAACTTTGCTAAAATACTCTCAATCATTGGACCCTGCACAATTATGGGGTCCCTTCCCCTATAAAAAATTCATGGGGATTATTCTCGATTCTTATTGGAAATAAATAATACATGTTTACCACCAAATCATTTACATCACACTCATTCATATAAAAATATAACTAACATGTGTAAATTTATCTTGAATTGATTATACAAGAGTTGACTTGAATATATGTGATTGCTATGATATAAAGCCTCACCACTATAATAAAAAATTGTACTTTGTTGGTAAATCAAGTTGTTAAAAGTGTTAATTTGGTATCAATTTTGTCCCGTATACTTTACATGGATGACATTTTTGAGATTCAATTTAATTTTATTACCAAATAGCTTGGGTTGTATGGACCTTTTAATTTATCATTAGTGTGAAATATGTGATTAAAACATCAATAATAAGTTTTCTCAATGTCATTTTTTAAAAATATACTAAATTAATAGTTTCTACGGAAAGAAGACATTTATCACTCATCACCAATTTCTTTCAAAGTTAGCTAGATACGACTTAAAAAATTTACTTATCTCTCATACCAAAAAGATAGAATTGAATTATATGTGACATGTAGGAAAACATGTCATCGTGTTGTAAATAATAAACAAAAAAAAATGAAAAAAAGTTATTTATCTAAAATGTGACTAGTTATGTCTACAGCATGGTCAAAACTAGATTTCCCATGAAACTGAACTTCTTATACAAAATCTTTGAATCCTTCTATTGAAAATGACCTAACAATCGTATTAACAATCCTGCTAATGAATTCTTGATTACTAGGATACTTCAAATCCTTCAACAAATCGGAACACCACTAATAGAAAATATCTCTCTACTAGCCAAACGTACCACCACTAGAGAATAATCTTGTTTTTGTCAAGTTGTTCAGATAAAATTGCCCATATTTGATCAATAAGGCTAATGAAAAGTGTGACCCATATGAAAAAATGTAAAATGGTTATGAATAGTAATTATAACCTTTAATAGACATTGTATGGTGTCTATTAATCTCTCTTTCACACATATATTTCCTTTGGGACCCTAATAACCCAACCTCCTGTGTGAAACATAGTTTTATAATCTCAACAAAATGAACTTTTAGTCACTCACATTTTTTAATAGATATAGGGTGGATGTGACCATATATCTCTTATGATGGTTTAAACAATTCCACTAGTCAGTGTAATGAAGACTTGATACTTGAAACAAATCAAAATGTTAGAATGCATTTAAAATAGGGTTTCATGCAAATATTACTAAAGGAGAATGTAATCCAAAGTGCATCCAGAGATATCTAATGAATTAGTCCTTATGTTTTATTAACCAGTAGAATAAGACAAGTTATTATACACATAGATTTGAAAGTCATTCAGTGTGTTTTCACACCCCAGTATGGTTTTTTAAACACCACTGAGGGATAACGTTACAAATCCTGAAGCACGACGATTCAATGACAAAACAGCAGTAAACATCTAATGCAAGTAGAAAAATAGAAGATGTTATTGCAAATTGGTGTCATGTAGGGGGAGAGTCTTAATCAACCACAATGCATGAGCCAAATAGTTTGATAAAGGTGCATAACCTCATTAATAAAAAAAATTCCAACGAGATATCACAAATATGGATTAGGTTTGTAAATAGGGGCCCACGAGGGCGTGTTGGTGAGAGACCCCTATTACATGGTAATGATGACCTCTCAAGTGGAGGTGGAAGGCTCCATCCATCCTAAGTGCATGGATCGGTGGAATGTGAAGTAACTCCTAATTAGTTTACTAAGTGGTGTAAGGGCATCTCATGATCACACTAGTGGTAACATGAACCTAGAGTCTAGAAGATCCTCGGAGGAGTCTAGATGTGGGGAGATTAATCAGCTTGGTTCAATGATGTGGACATATGAGAGTCACTCCGGAGGCCAACACGTCTCTAGGGTACCCACTAGCTTTACCATTTGGATGAGACAGAAAGTAAGAGGGGGAAAATGGTTCTCGTAAGATAAAATGTTGCATAAGGTACCCATGCACAACTAACAAATAAAGGATTGAAGGAGAACCTAGAGGGAAAAATATCCACCACAAGAGAGAAAAAAACAAACTTTCTAATATAAGAAATATTCCAAGGATGGGTCTCTACCACTTAGTATCCTGATAGGATACTAATATACAAAATATAAATCTCTCGCAAAGAATATAAGAGAGAAGAAGAGGGAGACAAGAGGAGTGCAGAAGATGTCATGGGAAGATAGGAAGTCTACAACTCTAAGAATTCTCCCAGATGAGTATTGATAATGTGGTCCTTTCCATGTGGAATAAAGCAGAACCATCTAAACTAAACTGTGTGCTTGACCTTCAGAAAAACATAAATAAAGTGTTGGAAGTCCACCAACTCAGTGGAAAAACCCGAATAGGTGAGACAAGGTCTCTAGGTGATCATAGAAGGGGAATTTAGGGGTAGACACTCCCAGGTGCACCAGATAGGCACCAAGTGGAAGGCCTTAGTGTATAACACATCACAATAAGTGAGTAATTTTGGGTTCCACACAGGAAAACCAAATAGTAGAAAATGCCCTTTTCCAAAATGATAGTGAGGATCAAATTCCCCACTGAGCATTGAGCTTGTCCACCATGAGATAATGAGGTAAAAGCTAGGCATATCCTTGGCTAGCTGAGTAATTTTGGAATTGGGTGCCCACATACCATTTCTACTATGTTCACCAAGGATGAGACGAAACAATAAATGTCTTGTGGATCCTATGATCTATTATGAAGGAAATGATGTCATTAATGAGGGCTCTATCTGGTAGAGCCAATTTGAACTACACATTGAGCTCTTTCCAGGATAGCCAAGATTGGATGCATTTGCAGAAGAGGTTTTGGATGGTGTGAATGCCGCTCTTTAAATTTTGCCAATAATACTTTTCTACAACAAGAGATAATGTCTTACTTATAATAAAGTGTCAAGCCAACCCTCCACTATGCAATTCACTTACAATATTTTCTCTCATTGAACCAAAAGGGATGTGCAATTTTTTTCTCTTCAATAAATACCCATCAGGTATCAAATAATCATAAGAACCACTACCCACTATAGGATTCTTACATTCTCTCACAACATAACAAAAATTTTGTTCACCTTCTTATAATTCCTTAGCTGCCTCAAACACTACTACCTTATTTTCCATTATTGTCAAAAGTGCTACATGCTTACTCAAGGCATTAACAACTTGATTTTACTTACCATAATTATACTTTAACATAAAATTATATTATTTCAAAAATTAAATCCACATTGCATGCTTACTATTAGTTTCTACCATGTGTTTACATACCTCAAGGCTTCATGTTCAGTGGAAGCATTGGACTAGAGGAATTCCTTAGCTAATAAAAAATGTCTCAAGCTTCCTTAATAAACTAAACAATAGCATAAAACCCACACAAGAATAAGTAGAATATTTCATGTCTGACTTCTATTTATCTTTGGAACTTAATAATGATAGATTTCACCCTTCTTCAAGGACAGTACAACTCCAATGATCCAACATGTCCAGACTTATCAGCAATCAGCCATTATACAAGACCTATTTCCAAATCTATGTAGGAGAGACCTAACAAGGAATAGGTGCCTCTGAATCTTTCTTCTTTAACAATTAAAAACTATTTGTTTCTTCCTTGATTGCATAAAAAACTCCTTCCCCTTCGTATGCTTAGTTATGGATATAACAATGTTATTAAGAATTCCTGAAGGGATCTTATCTGTAAAAATTTACCAATCGAAAAAAACCATTGAACTTGTGTCACAAGAAGCTTAACAGTAGGAAATTTAAGGCACTACATTTACATTTTCCTCATATAACCTCACTCCATTCTTTGATGAGAATAAGGGAGGAACCATTCAAGAATACTATACTTTTCTAAAGAATTCTACACTCCCATTTACAGTTTGCATAGCAAACTCTCTTTACATAACCAATTCTAACACCAATTTTAGAAATAATGTAGTCAAATGTTCTTCCACTTTATTAATGAATATCAAAGGGTATCATGCCAAAATAGAAAACAAAAAAACTTACCAGATGTATTATGAAGAGTACTAAAAAGATGTTCATCAATTTTCCTCATTGAAGTGATACTGGATGCATTAGGACATCCTAAATAGAGCATCATTGAAATCCACTCATACAATCCATATTTAGGCTTTTGCTCAAGGATTTTTCCATTCATCCCCTTCATGGCCATTCAAATCTGGTCAGTACACACTTCATCAAAATCAATATTTCTGATGAATATCAGGCCTACTAGTTGAACTGGAGCATACATCATATCCATTCCAATCCTTGACTAGGGAACCGATACATAATTGTGAAGGATATTTCATATCTGTGCGATCGAAAACACAGTTTCTTGACTCTCCAACAATTTTGGGAATCAATAACATGTCACAGTTGCACATGGACTTATGCTTTGGATCACTGACCCTTTTATAAATACACATTTATCAAGGTAATGGGACCCTAAATTACTTATTCAAATCCTCACTCTGTGTTCAGGACTCATCCAGTAGGTTAAATTTAATATTCGGAAGGATTGATCCTGGAATCTTTAAATACCAATCCGGCACTATGATAATTCTTCACCGGGAACTCCTCATGCTATGATTATTTACTAATGCACAACCTTTAGTTTGGTGGATGTAATCTGGAAACAAAACAACAATATAACACAAGAATACCATAGACTATGATAAGAAGGAATGATGACAAATCTGAAATATCAAAGTAAATTATAATATTAACATGAAATTGTTACAATCTCACCCATGGGGTAATTCAAGTGTTACTGACTTCATTTGTCCTTCCAACAAGACTATGGAAGAAACTTTACAATTACACCTCTTAATGGCTTCTTCAACACACCTTTAACTGATGGCTTCCTTTGCACACTTCCTACAATATTTCTCACTACTTCTTTCTATGCTAAATGAGGGGGGTGGCCTCTCTATTTATAGAACTTCCAGGCTTATCCACCCTATCTCTAGGATAGGATAGGAAATCCATCTTTCAGCCAATCATATTCCATGCCTTAACTCTTATCTTTACATGTAGGCTTATCTCTCTAAGATAAGATAAACCTTATCATCTCACATGGGTTCCACATTTTTAGACTTTTTACAAATAAAATACACAAAATATTTATGACATCACTCCTTGTCCTTATTACCAATATAATATTTCTAATTCCTAATCATGTAGACCCTACTTCTCTAATTACCCAAACTTTGACATTTTAACATTACTAGACCACTTACGACAAATATTTACTTTTTACAACATTCCTATTGTACTTTGACTGTTACCGTACTCCACATTATTGGCGACACCATACTGACCGGTAGCCGTTATCTTCTATCAGACGCTACTACTAATTATACTTAACAACATCCTATTCCTAATACATACATTAATGAAATAGAAATTATGGAGGAAAATTTTAGTGTCGACATCTTCCCCCTTCCTAGCTTCTACTCCGTCCTCGGAGTAGACTATTCTGGTGCTTGGAAAATCTTCAACTTGTCGTGGTTGACCCATTTCGTAATGGGAGTGCCATCCAATTCCTCCAGTCGGTACGTACCATTTTCATGCACAGCTACTATTTTGTAGGGCCCCATCCATTTTGGAAGAAATTTTCTCTGTCTTCTTTTTTTGTATCTCGAATCATATACTAGGACCAAGTCATTCACATGAAATGGAGACCATCGGATCTTTTGATCAAAGTATTCCTTCTGCTTCATTTTCTTCTTATAGCTTGTATCCTTTGCTATTTCCCTCATTTCCTCTAGCAAATGAAGATGTACCAACCTTTCTTTTACTGAATCACTTTCATCCATCCTTTCATTTTTCATAACTCTCACAGTGGGAATATCAAACTCAATAGGAAGAACTGGATCAATGCCATAGGCCAACTGAAATGGGGAGTATCCTGTTGCTGACTTTGATGTTGCCCTATATGCCCACAATGCTGCATGAATCCTTTTATCCCATTTATGTACCTGCAAGGCTGCATCTTTTGCTAGAATTTGACACAGCACAAAATTTGTTCGTTCCACCTGTCCATTTGTGCTTGGCTTGTATGTTGTTGCCTTCCTGTGCTTAATAGAAAACTTATTGACTAGGGCTTCTACCACCTCATTAATGAAGTGGCTTCCTTGATCTGTTACAATTTCTAATGGACAACCAAATCTGGTGACAATGCGTTCATATATGAACCTTGCCACTTCATCCATGGAAGTTGTTTTCAATGGCCTAGCTTCAACCCACTTGGTTAAATAATCTGTGGCAACTACAATATACTTATTTTGGCGTGATGTAGTTGGAAGTGGACCTACAATGTCTATTCCCCACTTTTCAAAGGGACCAAGGGGAAGAATAGGGCATAATGGAGCTGATGAAGTCTTACGGTTACCATGTGTTTGACAAATATCACATGTCTTACAATAATTATAACAATCTTTAAAAAGAGTGGGCCAGTGATAACCTGCATCCAAGATCCTTCTTGCTGTAAGTTGTCCAGAGAAGTGCCCTCCACATGTACCATTGTGGAATTCTTCTAGCAGCTCCTTTCCTTGATCACGTCCAACTGCCCTCTTGTACTGTCCATCAGGTCCTATTCGAAATAATGCTCCATGCAGAATAGAATATGGATGACTGGCTTGAGTAATCTTTCTCTTAGTCTTTGCATTGGCACCATCAGGAAACTTGAATTCATTCAGATAATTCCAAATATCTATGTATTCACTAGGGATTGTGTCAAGGGAGAACAATGTTGCATCGGGAAAATCATCATCATCACAAGATGATCCTAAACCATCATAGGCTCGAGAGAGTGCATCTGCATTGACATGCTTCTTTCCTGGCCTATCTATAATATCAAATTCAAATTCTTGTAGCAAAATTATCCATCTTGCTATCCTCCCTGATGGGTTAGGCTTATTGACAATATATTTTAGAGCCTGATGATCTGTTACAACTATAAATTTCTGCCCTAGCAAGTAATTTCTAAACTTCTTTACAGCAAAAATGATAGCCAGAGCCTCTTTTTCAGTTACAGTATAGTTTACCTCAGCACTGCTCATTTGTCTGCTCCCAAAGTAAATTGGATGTTCATTCCCATTTTCATCCTTTTGGCTCAAAGTACTTCCTAGTGCTGCATCTGAGGCATCAGTGTACACAATGAATGGCTTGCTCCAATCTGGATTCTTCAAAACAGGTGAAGACACCAGGGCTTCCTTCAGTTGTCCAAAAGCTTCATGCGCCTTGTTTCTTCTATTCATAAGTAACATCCTTCTTCAAGAACTGGGTTAGTGGCTATGCAATCTTTGAGAAATTCTTGATGAACCTTCTATAGTAACCCACATGGCCTAAAAATGATCTCAACTTACTTCTATTTATAGGAAATGGTAAATCTTTGAAATTTTTGAAACTTTATCATAGATCAAGTACCAATATCCAGAAATCTCTGGATACAACATGCCCTAACAAAACGCCTTTAGAACATCCAAAGACACACTTTGTAGGGTTTAGTGAGGCTTGTGCTTCATCTAAACTTTGAAATGCTGTCTCCATCTGGTATAGGTGGTCATCAGCAAAACTTGCTCCCATAGATGTAAAAATCATCCAGAAATACTCTGAGGGTAATGATCCCAATGTAGGCCTTATTGAACACCCTATAATCATCAAAATGCTGGAATTTTTTGCTGGAGCATTCACAACACAACCCAAAAGGCATAACTCTATAAGCAAATCTATTTCCCAAGTCTTGGAAAAATTAGGATTCATTCTATATGATTTGCTTCTATGGGCTTAGCAATCTTGGTTGTACCAGCTATACATCATGTTCTACCCAACTTCTTGGCCAGTTCCTTGTCCAAATCTGAAAAGTGAATAGGTGTATGTACCTTCGAAAGAGCTGAATTCTCCACAAGACAAGGATATCCTATCTCACTCTCTTCCATCACAGCATCACCAATCTTTATTTATTGGAGCACGATCATACAATGTTCTACCCAAAACTTCTTCTTCAGATAATTTTATGGGGAAATATGAGTTGGTGTGACTGGCAGGATATCCATGACTGAAACATCCACCTCACTTTCTTCATCTTCAGTGTCCACTTCACTGGTACTAGAGTAATCAGAGGATGTCCAATCATCAGTTTCATCACTTGAATCCACAGGTTCTACTTTATGATGTCGAGGGATCACGTTTATCTTCACCCTCTCTCTACCATAAGTGTCATGAAACCTTCATTCCAGTAGCTTCTTGCGTGAACTATTCTTAGCCATGGTCTTCCCAGCAGCATTGGGTACGCAACAGTACCATTTTTCATCACTTGAAAGTCTACCACACATACCACACCCATAACAGATATTGCCACATTTGAAATTACACCTTCTGGTTTAGTTTTTCCCTTATTTAATGACCTTAACATAAGTGTTGAAGGGCGATCAATTTTTAAACCCAACATATTCATTACAGACTCAGTCATTACATTAACTGCAGCACCTCCATCAACTAAGACATCATGAATTGAAATACCATTACATAATACCTCAGCTTGTGGAGCATAGGGATCTGCCTCTGCCTCCAAAACAGGGACCTCAACCTCCTTCCTTCTTCGAGCATTGAGTCCACCTCGCAACTCCCGCCTCTTCTCAGAAGACATAGCCAAGAGTTGACCATATGTAATATTTGCAGGCCTTTTGGACAGATCTTCCAAGATGGAGTATGGTCCTTGCCCCTGTGAAATCAGAAAATCCTGCACACCCAACTTTCTTCTCCTATGTTTCTTACTAGTTTCTTCTTTCATCTTCTTAGGATCATTTCCATCTTGATTATCTTTTTCTTTCTTTCTTTTTGTTACAAACACATCTACTTCATTATTTCTGCTCTTATCTACTACATCAAAAGAATTCACAGGTGCTTTTCCTTTATCATTATCTCCTTTACCAGATGTAGAAGCTCTATCTAGACAATTATACTTATAATGACCCTTTTTATAACAACCATAACAAACAACTTCAGAAATATTTCTTTTTGGACCTCTATCTCCTCCCTGAGAACTAAATTCCTTTCCTTGAAGAAGATTAATAGTTAACTGGCCCATCTTCCTAAGCAGATCTTCATACTCAGTAGATGTACTAGGAGAAATATTTGTGCTCACCGGGAGTGGTTGTGGATTCTGGACCAAAGGTGCTGGTGTAGGCTCTACTTTAGCAACAATTTCTTTGGGCTCCTCTTCCATGCTTTCTTCTTGCCTTCTTGCAATCTCCTTCGGTCATACTTCACTCGTTGTCTGATCTCTGGCTTCATCCCAAGAATGAAGTGCTTACAGAGGAGATTATCCACGCCATTCATCAACCCATCCGCTAGTCCTTCCTTCCGGATCTGGGCATCGAGCTTCCTCCTTAGCTCTAGAACACGAGCATGATAATCCCTTATCTTCTCCTTCTCTCCTTGGGATAGCTTTGTGATCTCGATCATGAGATCTGCATATTTCTGTTGTTCACCAAATTCTTCAAGAAAACTTTCAGTTAATAAATCCCATGAATTTTTCACATTATCACCTAGTGTTTCAAACCACCTAAGTGCTGAACCATCCAAAAAGGTAGGAAAAAATTCAGTCCATTGTTCCCTTCTTATGAGGCCATTACAAATACAAGATCGTTTAAACTCTTGAATGAAAGAAGAAGCATCTTCATTAGATTGAGCTGAAAAAAACAGGAATCTTTCCCATTTTCAAAAGTAACCACCGTGAAATACCAACCCACAAGTACAATCAACAAGACTTATGTGCACAAATAATTGGAATCACTATAATAGAAAGTGACTTTACACCTTTCTACAGTAAAATAGAAATGACCACGGTAAACTATGGTAAAACTTGACTTACTACGGTAAAAACTGATTTTACTATGGTAAACACTATTCACGGTAAAAAGTGAAGTAACTGCGGTAAATACTATTCATGGTAAAAAGTGACTTTACTGCGGTAAATACTATTCACAGCAAAAAGTGACTTTACCATGCAAAAACTTTAACATGGTAACTACTATTCACGGTAAAAATGACTTTACCATGGTAACTACTATGCACAGTAAAAAACAAGGTTACCCTCCAATTGATTTTTGACTAAGTGGGAATATCTCTCCAGAAAATCCACCAACGAGGAATGGTCCCGGCAACGGAACCAAAATGTCATCACCAATCCGGCACTATGATAATTCTTCACCGGGAACTCCTCGTGCTATGATTATTTACTAATGCACAGCCTTTAGTTTGGTGGATGTAATCTGGAAACAAAACAACAACATAACACAAGAATACCATTGACTATGATAAGACGGAATGATGAAAAATCTGAAATATCAAAGTAAATTATAATATTAACATGAAATTGTTACAATCTCACCCATGTACTTCAAGATGTTATTACTTCACAACAAGACTATGGGAGAAACTTTACAATTACACCTCTCGATGGCTTCTTCAACACACCTTTAACTGATGGCTTCCTTCGCACACTTCCTACAATATTTCTCACTACTTCTTTCTATGCTAAATGAGGGGGGTGGCCTCTCTATTTATAGAACTTCCAGGCTTATCCATCCTATCTCTAAGATAGGATAAGAAATCCACTCTGACGAATCATATTCCATACCTTAACTCTTATCTGTACATGTAAGCTTATCTCTTAAGATAAGATAAACCTTATCATTTTACATGGGTTCCACATTTTTAGACTTTTTACAAATAAAATACACAAAATATTTATGACCTCACTCCTTGTCCTTATTACCAATATAATATTTCTAATTCCTAATCATGTAGACCCTACTTCTCTAATTACCCAAACTTTGACATTTTAACATTACCGGACCACTTACGACAAATATTTACTTTTTACAACATTCCTATTGTACTTTGACTGTTACCGTACTCCACATTATTGGCGGCACCGTACTGATGGCGCCGTTATCTTCTATCAGACGCTACTACTAATTATACTTAACAACATCCTATTCCTAATACATACATTAATGAAATAGAAATTATGGAGGAAAATTTTAGTGTCGACAGGTCATCATCAAAACCTTGGGAAACCCTCCATGTACAATCAGCTTGATGAAGGTCTAGACCATTGATGTTGATACCTTGATGATTTGGGTGAACTGAGTTCACATGGAATTTTTCACTCATACAAATAGGCCATTGTCATTTCAAACCATTTGCATGGCCATTTTACTGTTAATTCTACTTGTGAAACCTAATAGCATGTAAATTTTTTATGCTTCACTTTTCTCTCTGCGTAACAACCAACCCATAGGATTAGGCAACATGTTGTTTCCTATAGAATAGTGTTCTTGTGCGAAACACTGCTTGTAGTGTCTTATTAAAGCCACAACATGATTGGGGATATGTGAGCTAGGTTATTACATACAGTTTGGCTCAAATTTATCGAAAGGAATCACATTAGAATTGAGGGATCCTACACATCAATAATTCATGGTATCTGAAACCTGATGCCTGTAATAGTTTAAGCTCTAGTGGAGGTAACAAATATTTGAGCTACCTCAAAGAATACAGTTGTGAGCAATTTGGACATTCTATACAAGCCTAAGTTCAGCCCATTTTACCAAGAATTGTAGGTCATCTTTACAATTTCCTGACTTTCACTCATGTTTCAATACCATCCACATGGAAACTAAGAGTGCAGATGTGTAGGGGAATCAAGAGTTATGCACTAATAAACAACTTTTGGTCCATATGATTTCTAGAAAGATTAGTATTAGGCTATAAGTCCTAGGACTTTCATGCCCATATGCACCAAAGCCACTACATTGAACTAGTTGGATGATAATTATTCAGGTGACATGGCCAATGCACTAAGTTCCACACTTTCTTGATATGATTAAGTGTGGGCCTGTTCTCCATTAGGGCTGTATTAAGATAGAATTGGCCCTTATGATAAAAGGGATGCGTACCTTACATAGTGATGTGAAATCTAATTGGAAATTGGTCAGAAAGGACAAAATATGACATCACTTCTATAGAAAAAGAATAAATGTTATCAAAATAAAAAAGTATTGAGTGGACAACATAGCCCTGTCAAGCTATTTGAGAACCTGATTTGATCTACCTCAGAGATTGGTCCAAGTAAATCAGGTTTTTGATTTGGGCTAGCATGAGGTGTTTGGGTCATAAAACCCAAATTTATTACACATGTAATACCAGGTCTTGGTTTCGCTAGTTGTCCATCACATAATAAGGTACCCAAATTTATCCATGGGAAACTCAACCATATTAAAGTCACCACAAATGACCTAATAAGCATCACAGATTTCATTGGCTATCCACTTCCATATATCATCCCTTTTTGCCACATCATTTGATGCATGAAAGTTGATGATACCAAAAGGGCGGCCTTCAATATTAATGTGAGCCTAGATGGCTCTATCTGTGGGGTCTACACCATGGTCCATAAAGAAAGGATGCCATTTAGGTGTGAAAATATAAATTAAAACCCCACGCCCCCATCATGATGACTAGTAAAATCTAGGATGTCAGGCTGTTGTTGTCTTCAAAATTCCCCTCTTTTAAAGACGAGTTTTAAAAAATTTGAGTCGGTACCTTAGAGTATTGGATCGTGCCGAGCCTGGCATTGTTTGTAGTTTTCCCATTTCATGGAGAAAAATTTGAAAGTCGGGCATAATGGTCAAGTTTTTCCCTTCTTTTTATTTCTTCCCGTAGTCGGGAATGAAGTGTATCGTCCTCATTAATTTTTCCCCTAGCATCCATGGGTAGTACGCGGACATCTTTGATTAGATGTGGCATGGCCATGTTTAGAGCAACATCAAAATCCTCCACACATCGAAATGATGCAACTCCAAGGGTAGGGCCCAAGGGATAGTCTTCAACTCGCGTCAGGCCTCCAAGTGTCACAGGTCCAAAATGAAGGCATAACGGGTCCAAATTGGCTAAGTATGGAAGGTTCATTAGATGATGCTATGTGCCTCATTGGTGCAAATTCAAGAGTCAAAGCCAGGGGTAGTTCTCAAATTTGTGCCAGTCCTCCATGTGTCCCAGGTCCAAAAAAAGTGAAAGAGCCGATCGTTAAAATTGACTAAGTATGGGCAGATCAACGGAAGTCTCCACGTGCCTTAATGATGTAATTTCAGAAGTGAAATCAAAGGGTCAATAGTCAAATGAGTGCCATCTCACCACGTGGTTAAATTCAATAGAGAGACAGATTTGTCCGTTGAAAATTCCAAGACTGGCAGAAGTAGCCACGCGTCAGCTCAACGCAATTTCAAGAGGCGTTTCCAAAGCAAAAACTCAAATGAGCACCAGCCTTCCACGTGTC
Organism: Taxus chinensis; assembly: GCA_019776745.2. Classification (NCBI taxonomy): domain Eukaryota; kingdom Viridiplantae; phylum Streptophyta; class Pinopsida; order Cupressales; family Taxaceae; genus Taxus; species Taxus chinensis. The sequence goes on from CM034157.1 coordinate 163,146,704, forward strand.
TAGGGGTCAACATAGGTCAAACAGGAAATAGGCTCAGATCGGCTAAGTATAAAGGAATCGACAGAGCTCTCCACGTGTTAGCCTGACATAAATTCAAAATGAAAGAAATGCAAAAGGTGTCCGCAGGCCCACTCCAATCAATTTCTTCCATGTGGGCGGCCCAAATTTAAAGTTGTAAAATAAAATCGAATGGCCCACATTTTAACTGGAAAAATAATGTAACGACCGTATATTTGAAAACCTAGTTTTTCCACCATTAATGTTTCCTTACGAATCAAGAATTTGAAATGGCGCGAATGGTTGGAATGATTTGTAACTGTTTCTTGCTTGCTTGAGGAAGTTGTAACTATTTCTTGCTTGCTCGAGGAAGTTGTAACTGTCTCTTATGAACTATTTCAGGGGATTTCAAAGCCATTGTAAATGGTTGGAATTTTGATATCCCAGGACTGTAATTTTGAGTCTAAGGAAATCAATACAAGGGTTTTCCCCTTTTCCCTCTATTTTCTATTTCCTTCTTGCTCTGATCTGTGAATAATTTAATCCTTGCATGCTTAGAAAATTTGTGGTCTAGTTTATACAATCTCAAGAAATTTGAGTCTACAGATTGTGCCTGTTATAAACGTGAATGATTCTACTATATATTTCATTTTCTCAATACATATAAGGGTTTTCTCTGCCATCTCTTTTCCTTGAAAGTATTTTCTTCTTCTGCCTCCCTCCTCTCTTCAAGTCTTTTGTCCTCACGTATTGATAACATTTTAGGCATTAAACACATTTCAAAATATTAGGAAACTAACATTGAATGAAATATTGTGTATTTGTAAATAGGTTTTGCCCCTACTTTCAATAAGGGAACCTCTCCCATTAAATAAGAGGGACTTGCTTGTCCCTTGACTATGGTTTCATTCCAAGTGCAAATTTGAAACCCAACAATTTTTGGTGACTCTGTTGGGGATTTGTTCAACAAATTTCCTTTCTAAAAAGAAAAACTAATTTGATCATTTCTTTGATCTAATGACTCTAAGATACATTCGTGGTAGAAGGGATCTTGGAATTGAATATCCCCAATTTCAACTCCTGGATCAACAAGGTTTTCAACTTCCTCCAACAAGAAGAAATAGAAGAGCTCATTCCACAAGCACACCTCTTGTTGAAGACAAAGCTTCTGGTAGTAGCATTCCTCAAGCACGCCTTAACCCTAATCTCCATGCCCTAATTCTTGTTGGTGTCTCTGTTCCACTTCAAGAAATATTTCCAAGGATGTCAGCACCTCAGCCTTAGGGAAAAAGAGTTGGGCCTCTGGCTCTTCCTCAACCATTGCATGAGTTACCTAGGGGTAACAAATTTTTTCCCCAAGTTTAGAGGTGATGGAAAAGTGCACCCTGATGAACACATTGCATCCTTCATTGTTGCACGTGGGGTCCTTGGAGTTGAACATGAAGATGTCTCTGTTAGGCTGTTTGTGAAGACCTTGCAAGACAATGTTGCAGATTGGTTTTACCATCTTCCTACTGGGACCATCACCGGTTGGACTACTATGAGGACTGAATTTGAGTAGCATTTCAAACTTGCTGAAGATGTGCATGATTTGCTAGCTCAGATTTCTCAAATCAAGAAGGAGCTAATGAACCTATGAGAGAATTAGTGGAAAAGTTCAACAAGTTGATTAATAAGATTCCACTAGATACTAGGCCTGTTGATCAGATTTAGAAGTGTTTCTGTTAGTGAGAAATCATAGCACCCCCATATGAGTTCTACAGGTCTGTGTTTCTAAGGAAGAGTCGTTTGGTGTGATTGCATTACATTGAACTTTTCCCCAAGGTGTGGGACCTTGCAAAATGGAAAAATCTCTCCAGATTAAAGGTTGGTTCCTTATTCCTCTGTTTAGGTGCATATGTGAGGATTTATAGAGGATCTATCTCTATACCTAATCTAAAACTTGCCAAGGAGACAAGGTTAAAAGGAGTGTAAGAAATAAGAAATGACTAAACTACTAGGTGATTCACCAAAGGAATGATGAACACTTATTTTGATAATAGACAAAAACTGACAAAATGCATACGATAAACAAACACAGATAGCCATATCTGTAATGAAATACCAGATGAAAGAAAAAGAGACAAGAAAGGATCTAAAATTGATCACAGATGTGTTTTATTGCTCTGTGGATTGATACAGTTCATTACAAAGTAGCCAAAAGGTAGAAACATATTACAATTTTAATGGAAGGTCTGAACCCCACAAATCCCTTTGCTAGAAGGAGAAGGGAGCCTGTAAAACAAAGAATATCCAACCCTTTACAATGAATCCTACCCCTGTATTTATAGATTTGATCAGAGGGAAGAAAGAGAGAGAGGCGGAAAAAGTAGGTTGAAGCTCAACTACTGCTGTTAATGCTTCTGATAAAATCTTCCCCCAAATCCATCTTTTCTGCATCGATCCTTGGTTCGGCACCTTGAAGGAAGAGGAAACAATGGAAACAAATCAAATCCGATCTGGTTGTTGAGGCAAGAAGATCCTACATTGAAATCCTGAAGATGTTTTCTCCATTTTCCTTCACCTAACCACCTCAAAATTAAATTTTCAGACCTCCATGGCATGGGCGAGGCCGAGATCTTTCCAATGGTGTCAGATTCGTAATATTTTGAGCCCTGAGTCGAAAGATATGCCCCTTTGAAGTTTGTATCGAGTTTGTACAAATGGGCAGGAAAACAATTTGAAAAATGAGTCCCCCTTTGGCTTTGAAGTTCAGGAGGTCAAACATTGATTTTTTTTTCTTTACTACGGTTATTTCAGCAAAATTGGGTCTGCGTGTCGCGGCTATCCCAGACACATTCTTCCGCATCACCTGATTTGGGCTTCCTTGTCCTTATGTGTCCACCATTGACTGGGATGCGAGGGTCGTTGACCTCTGTATTCTCTGTAATGTCCGGTTCCTTTTGTGGCCTTTTCGCCTTTGCGCGCCCCATGCATACTTTTGTACTAATTGTCCTGTGGATTGTGTGGGCCAAAAAGTTCTGACTTCACTGATTTCCCTTTGACTTTGGCATTTTTGGCAATGTGCGCCCCACGCATCCTCATTGAACTTGTGTGGTCTGGGACTTAGAAAGCTGATTTATCCGATTCCTTTGTATTTTGGCTCCAAACATGGTTCGATGAACCTTTGTACGATTTGCATTGGTACGACCCACAGCCCCCAGACTCGCAATGCATTAAAACAAGCCTGCGTGACTTCATTTTTTTGGATTTTTCCCTATATGGGGAAGTTAGAGAGAAGCCAAAGGGGCCCCCCATAGCATGAATTTGGGCCTTAAATTAATTCTACTTACTCAGGACTAAAGAATATGATGCATGTTATCAAAATTACCTTGAGGGGTGAATTTTGGATAATAGTTTTGGCGACTCAGCTAGGTTATCTGCCTGCTAGATGAAAAGACCAATTGCCTTATCATATCCATTGGGCATGGAGTCGAGAACAATGGTTTGATCCTGATTCTACCTTTGATTCATGAGCTTGGCTGCTTGCACTCTCAATTTTCATAAGAAATTTTGAAATGAAGGTTTATGAGAGTAGAAAAGTGTTTTAACCACGGGATTCATCTGTCTCTCTGAATGGACTGCACAAGATCCATAAAACAGCACCACACTATATAAAAAATTGGAAATCATACATGCTACAAATGGAACATACAGAGTGTGTAAAGCACTTAGGAGAAAATCAACCTACACTACAACAAGACAATGTGCACAAACACTTAGAGGAAAGAGAAACTAACTAATATATACAAGGTGAGACTTTCCTTTTAGTAGCAGTGCTTAAGGTAGATCCCATTCACTGGAATTTGTAACTCTTCGCCCTCCAATGTAGACAATTGGAAAGCATTACTACTTTTGCATCTTGTGATCATATAAGGGCCACTCCAGATGGCATAAAAATTGGAATGCCTTCCTAGTTTTGCTCGATCTACATCCCATTTCAAAACTAGGTCTCCTTCTTAGAAGGTCCTTGATTTTTCCTTCTTGTCAAAGTATTTCTTGATTGAATCTTGATTCTTCTCTATTACTTAGAGAGCATGCTCTCTGGTTTCTTCTAATTCTATCAGCTCCACATACCTGGCCTCCATTGGTTCAAATTCAGACATCTCTAGTTGCTTCATGAGCTCCAATGTTGGCAACTCAAGTGATATAGGCAACACTGCCTCTTTCCCATAGACAAGCTTGAATGGAGAGCTTCCTGTAGATCTCTTGGGTGTTATCCTATCAGCCCATAAGGCTATTTTGAGCTTTGTGTGCCAGGTCCTCTGATTCTCATCAAGAGTTCTTCTGATGATCTTTAGCAGGTTCTTATTTGTGGACTCAGCCTGGCCATTACCTTGAGGGTAATAGTTTGATGAAGTACTCAAATAAGTCCCATTCTTAACCACCCATCTTGTGATCTTGGAACCTATAAATGCTAATGCATTTTCTGATATGATGGTGGCTGGCACTCCAAATATGGTCACTATCCCTTCATAGAAATCTAGGATACTAGACTCATTGGCTTCCTTGAGTGCCACTACCTCAGTCCACTTGGTGAAATAATATGTCGCTGTCAGGATCCATTTGTGACCTTGGCTTGAGTTTGGATTGATGAACTCCAATGAATTCCAATCCCCATTGCATGAAATGTTGGTCGACTGAGATTGGGTGCAATGGAAGTGCTGCTAGTCTTTCCTTGCCTTTGAAGAATGCACAATTCTTGCACCTCTTGATCCATGTGTAGCAGTCACTAAACACTCTGGGCCAATAATAACCTGCTTTCATGATTTTGAGTGTTGTCACTCTTGGAGAAAAATGGCCTCCAACTGCTTCAACATGGAATTCTTTTAGCACTCTCTCCACCTGATCTATCCCAATGCATCTCAACAGAATGCCATTGATGTCTCTTTTGAACAAGACACCATCAATAAGAACATATGGGATGGCTTGTAGTATGAAATGTATCCTTTTTTGATTTAATCATCCCATGAGGACATATGTTTGTTTGAAGGAAGTGCACCATGTCTTAGGTCCAACATGGAGCAGGTACATCATCTCTCCCTTCTTCTTGATCATTTTGTAGAACAAAAACAACCTCCTTTTCACTGTTTGTTTCATCTTGTTGACCTGAGGCTAGTTGTTCACACAACCCCTTCCCACAGACCAGCTTGGTGACCTTGATCTCAATGTCATATTCCATGACATGAGTGATCCATCCTACATGCTTCTCATTCAGATCCTTGTTGAGAAGGAATTCTTTAACTCCTGCATGGGAGACCAATAGTTGGATTTTGTTGTTTGAAACCAAATGCTTAAACTTCTTCAATCCTCTGATCACTGCCAGGACCTGTTTCTCAATGAAGGAGTGTCTCACCTCATAGTCTTCCAGACTTTGGCTGAAGAAAGTAATTGGTTGTTCTTTAATTTCTCTATTCTGCTGAACCAAGATTGCAGAAATTGTATCACTGCCACCAAAGGCATAAAGTATGAAGTCTTTGGAAAAATATAGATTCACAAGAGTTGGGGCTTGTGATATGGATTCCTTGATAGCCTCAAAAATTTCTTTTCCTTCAACTATCCACCTGAATGCTAAGCTCTTCTTTAGCATCAATGTTATAGGCTTAACAAGGGTAGCAAAGTTTAGAACAAACCTGCAGACAAAATTGATTTTTCCCAAGAAGCTTTGAAGAGGCTTCTTGTGACTTGGCAATGGATAATGCTCTTATTTCTTGAACTCTCTCCGGGTCAATTGCCAATCCTTCCTTTGATAAAATATGGCCTAGAAGCTTGCCTTCATGGGCCATAAATATGCATTTTTTAGGGTTTAATGACACTCCAAAACTTTTGCACCTTTGGAACACCTGCCTTAGGTGGAAAAGGTGGTCTGCTGCATTTTTGGAAAACACCGTAATGTCATCTAGATAGATCAACACTATTTTATTAATCAACCCCTTGAATTCCATATCCATTGCCCTTTGAAAAGTGGCTCTGACATTGGACAATCCAAATGGCATTTTTTTGTAGGCATAGGTGCCCCATTTGGTGGTGAAAGTTGTTTTGAACTGATCATCTTCTTTCACCATGATCTAGTTGTACCCTGAGTAGCCATCTAGGAGGGAGAACCTCTCTGACCATAGACACTACTTAAGGATCTACTCCATTGAAGGGAGTGGGTAGTGATCTTTGAGGGATGCTCTATTCAAGTATAAAAAGTCTACACACAACCTGATTTCTCCTTTTTTCTTTCTGACTGGGACCAAATTTGCAACCCAACTTGAGCGTTTGATTGGAAATATGATACTTGCCTCTATCAGTTTGTTCAACTCTTTCTTCATCAGAGGCTCAATGTGTGGGTTGACTGGTCTCTACTTCTACCTGATGGGCTGAGTAGCTAGATCTAGTTCGATTGTGTGTTGTGCTAGTTTTAGATTGAACCCTCTTAGGTCTTCATAACTCCAAGCAAACACATCTTGGAATTATTGGCAAAGTTGTATGAATTCATACCTTTCTTGCTTGGTGACCACTTTGCCAATTTGAAGTGTTCTATCTTTTCCAACTGGATTGACTCTAAATCTTCTCCTTTGATCTAAATCTTCTCCTTCTCCTTTCTAAACTGATCATTTAGGATTGAAAATAGATTCCAGTGTCACTAAGCCTTTGGGAAGCTTGTTTGTATGCAACTGTACTACCTGATTCCCATATTGCTGCTCTAGTCTGCTTTGGTTTCTAGCTAAGAATTCAGCTTCTTCTTGCAAAAAGTTAATGATTTGCTGATCATTCTCGAACACCTGCCAACATGTGTTGTTATCTGGAACTGATGACCTCACAACTATATGGATATGTGTTTATTCTCTGTCTCTTCTGATGCTGTCTACCACATCAAATGTTGCTCCTACTGCTACAAGTCTATCAACAGCTTCATTCTCCTTCCTGGGTATGGACACAATGCTAAAGGCCTCAAAATATACCATGAGGTCCCATACCCTACTCTTGTAGTTCTTGAGTAGGTCATTTTTGACAACATTAAGTCCTCTGACTTGATTGACAACCAGTTCATTGTCACCAAAAACTTGTAAGTTCTTGATCCCTAGCTTCCTTTCCCAATGAAGACCTTGGACCAAAGCCTCATATTCAACAGTGTTATTTGAGCAAGAAAACTAGAATATGAAAACTGAATAATATTTCATACCTTGGGGGACATAATCATAGCTCCTCCTCCAGCTCCTTGTCCACTCCTTGAGCCATCAAATAAAAATTTCCATACCTCATTGTCATCCTTGTATTATGGCTTAATTAGGTCAGGAAGAGGTTGATTCTCCTCATGTAGGTAGTAGACACCTAGCTTAGATTCTTCCACCTCCTTATAGGGGTGAAAAGCATGACTTTTGTTGGCCCAATCATTGATATTCAAGTCTGGGATACATCCCACCTTGGTATTTGCTTCAGAAGTACTGAGGAGGTCTTCTTGATCAAAAGCTGAGCAATTGGCATTGATTGGGCTAGGTACATAGGATTCAATATGATAATCAATAATAGGCTCAGATCTGATTGTGGCCTTTGCCCCATACCTTGTCCTAAAGAGCATGTGTGACCAATCAGCAGACAGGTAGCCTCCAATTTTGGCAGTGAAGTCCCAAGATAGGCACAAAGAAAAATGTGGTGGCAAATCTATGATTGACACGTTTTGCAAAACAGTCACATTAGGGCAAGCATGTAGAGTGAGACTCAGATCCTTGATGATTCCAATAGTTTTCACTGCTGTCCCATCTAATTGGACTACTCCTCTAGAGATGACTTCATATTGGACCCAGTTGATCAGCTATTTGTTTGGGCATCACATAACTACTAGCTCCAGAATCAATCATACAATTGTGCACCAATTTGTCTCCAATAATCAATGAGACATAGAATGGAGGAGGTCTCAGGTTCTTACCTTGTTGTTCTCCATGGTTTCTCCCTAGTTGAACTGCATTGGCAAGCACCTTCTCTTGCTGGTTAGGGGGTTGATTTGAACTTGACCAATTCTGCATGGTAGTCTGTAACAGATCCCTCTGTCTTGGAATGGTCAATGACTCCCATAGTGAAATTTTCACACTTTGTACTCTTCATTTTCTCAATAATATTGAATGAGCTATCCTTTTTCTGCCCCTTCCTGGACATATTTATTTCTTGCACATGGGTTACTACAACCGGTGCCTGGCTGGATTTGGAAGGTGGCTTGGATTGGTTCTGCATGTTGGGAGTTATACTTGGAGCACCAGGACCTTGTGGAGTGATGGAAGGGTGGGGTTCACTTGAATTTAGTGGTTGGCCCTATCCAATATTTCTCTTTTTGGACCATGTATTAGCAGCTACACTTTGAGAAGGGAACTGATTCATCCCACAGAAGTCTTTAGCCTGCCAATTGACAAGCATAGTTTCATCTTGGAGGTCCTCTTTGTCAAGCTCCTTGCTACTGATCTACCTCTTGGCCAGGTTCTTGTGGCACCATACTAGTTTGCACCATCAAAGCCTGATTTAGAGCACCATTAAAACACATTGATTGGTTATGTGGCTGACTACATGGAAAGCACCAATCATATTCCTGTGCCATATTGTTTTGTGCGAGAACCAATGCCCTTGATGTTGAAGCTGTGTTTGGATCATACGACCTGAAAGGTCTAGTATCTTGGGGTTGTCCTTGGTTTTGGCTCTGATTTACAGTCTGAGGTGGTGGTGTATTGTGCTGATACTGGGGTCTAGCTTGATATTGAGCTTGGGCTGAATATGGCCTAGAACTCTGAGCTTGTTGTCTTTTGATGGTTACTAGCTCATTCCCTAGGTTTTGCAATTGTTTCATGACTTCCTGAAGCTCCTTAGAGGTGTTAGATGATGAAGTGGAGGCTTCAACTGAGCTTTGACTCCTGGGGGTGGGTATAGGAGCTAATGTGGTCATTTGGCTAGTATCTAGGCTTCCTAACTCAGGGTATAGAGGCATGGATGGCCTAGGAGTGATTTTTCCAGCCTGAATCAAATGGTTCTCAGCCCCTATGGAAAGGCTATAGGCTGCAGGTAAGGTTGTACCCCCCATTGACTGAATCATCAAAGAAATATCAGAATTTAAAGCCCTAAGAAAGTATAAGAAGGCACCTTCATTAGTGGGCTTTACTGCTGTTGGAATCCTATCCTAGGTTTGCTTGAATCTGAGGTTGAAGTATATCAGTTACTCATTTGGGGCTCTCTTGATTGTTTTTAGTTGCTACAACAAAGACAAGTTGTCACCTTTCTCTCCAAACTGGTTGTGAAGAGCTGTGCATAGCTGATTCCAATTCTAGATAGAGCCTACCTCAAGACTCCTGAACCATTGTGAAGCTTTACCCTTTGAGTGAAGAGGTCTAGCAACTTGACTGCAATTTCCATCTCATGGATCTCATGGATTGTACAGACATTTGCAATATCTTGGACATGATCACCAGGAGAAGTTTGGTTTTCTCCTAGTGAAATATGGGATGCTCTTTAATGCTGCAATCAGGACAGGATTTTGTGCATTCAAGGTGAGTGGACTACTGCCAGTGAAGTTGACATAAGGATTTGGCTAAGCCATTCTGATTGGCCTGAGAACCCTTCTTGATTGAATGAAAGGTCTTACCGAGAGGAGGTGTTGATAAGGTTATTGCTTGGTGGAGATAGAGACCTCTGGGCTCTTCTTCCTCTTCTCCTTTCGTTTGGGGATAGAGTCTAGATAGAAAAATAGCTCCCTCTTCCCTAGTTCTTGACCATGTTTGTATTCTTCTCATGAAATTTCTTGGACTACTGATACTAGTAGATTTGTTTCTTTTGGAGTCACCAGATGTATAATTTTAAGGCTTCTTAAAACATAGAATCACAACAAGTGTACATCAATTTTTACTGTAATAAATGGAGACTTCTTTATCCCACCAGGTGTGCCAAAAATATTAGTGTGAAATCACACCACCCCTAAATGAGTTCTACAGGTATCTTTTCTAAGGCAGAGTCATTTGGTGTGATTGCATAACATTGAAATTTTCCCCAAGGTGTGGGACCTTAAAAAATGGAAAAAACTCTCCAGATTAAAGGTTGGTTCCTTATTCCTCTATTTAGGTGCATACGTGAGGATTTGTAGAGGATCTATCTCTATACCTAATCTAAAACTTGCCAAGGAGACAGGGTTAAAAGGAGTGTAAGAAATAAGAAATGACTAAACTACCAGGTGATGCACCAAAGGAATGATGAACACTTATTTTTCTAATAGACATAAACTAAAAAAATGCATACAATAAGCAAGCACAGATAGCCAAATCTATAATGGAAGACAAGATGAAAGCAAAAAAGACAAGAAAGGATCTAAAATTGATCACAGATGTGTTTTATTTCTCTGTGGATTGATATAGTTCATTACAAAGTAGCCAAAAGGTAGAAACGTATTACAATTTTAATGGAAGGCCTGAACCCCACAAATCCCTTTGCTAGAAGGAGAAGGGAGCCTGCAAAACAAAGAATATCCAACCCTTTACAATGAATCCCACCCCTGTATTTATAGATTTGATCAGAGGGAAGAGAGAGAGAGAGAGTGGGAAAAGTAGGTTGAAGCTCAACTACTGCTGTTAATGCTTCTAATAAAATATGCCCCCAAATCCATCTTTACTGCATTGATCCTTGGTTCGGCACCTTGAAGGAAGAGGAAACAGTGGAAACAAATTGAATCTGATCTGGTTGTTGAGGCAAGAAGATCCTACATTGAAAGCTCGAAGACATTTTTCTCCATTTTTCTTCACCTAACCACCTCAAAATTAAAGTTTCAGACCTCCATTATGTGGGCGAAGCCGAGATCTTTCCAACGGTGTCAGATTTGCAATGTTTTGAGCCCTGATTCGAAAGATATGCCCCTTCAAAGTTTGTATCGAATCCGTACAAATGGGCGGGAAAACAATTTGAAAAATGGGTTCCCCTTTGGCTTTGAAGTTTGGGAGGTCAAACATTGATTTTTTTCCTTTACTGAGGTTATTTTGGAAAAATCGGGTCCACATGTCCCGGTTGTCCTAGACACATTCTTTTGCATCGCCCAATTTGGGCTTCCTTGTCCTTATGCGTCCACCATTTACCATGGTGTGAGGGTCGTTGACCTCTACACTCTCCGCAACGTCTGGTTCATTTTGTGGCATTCTTGCCTTTGCGCGCCCCGTGCATACTTTTGTCCCGACTATCCTGTGGACCATGTGGGCCAAAAAGTTCCGACTTCACTGATTTCCCTTTGACTTCGGAATTTTCAGCAATGTGTGCCCCGCACATCCTTATTGAACTTGTGCGGTCTGGGACACAGAAAGCTGATTCAGCCGATTCCTTTGTATTTCAGCTCCAAACTTGGTTCGATGAACCTTGGTAAGATCCACAATGGTACGACCCGCAGCCCCCAGACCCGCAATGCATTAAAACAAGCTTGTGAATTCATTTTTTTGGATTTTTCCCTGTATGGCGAAGTTAGAGAGAAACCAAAGGGGCCCCCCATAGCATGAATTTGGGCCTTGAATCAATTCTACTTGCTCGAGACTGAAGAACTAGATGCATGTTATCAAAGTTACCTTAAGGGGTGAATTTTGGATAACAATTTATTCTTGAATGCTCAATTTTCAGAAGTAATCTATGCCCTAAGGAGAGAAAATCTTGCAACTTTGGATGCTAATAAGAGATTGGTTATTAGTGTGCAAGATGAATTGATCATGTCTGGCAAGCTGAAAAGGGAGTATTTCAAATCCAAAGCATCTTCTTCTTCCTCTCCTCCTAGAGGTAATGCAGATCAGTTGGTGCAAAAGTTGGCTAATGACCTCATTGTCATCAAGAAATAATTGGCTCAACATGCTCCATATCAAGATGTTCCAAGGAATAACTTTCATCCTAGGAACCGCTTGCCCTCTTCTCAAACCATGTTGTCCATTGAAGGTCTGCCCCTCAAGGTGCATGTCAATGCTACTTGTGAGGTTCTTGAGCCTGATGATTAGGAAGAAAATGGGCTCTATGGTGAACAAGAAGAGGAAGCCGATGAAGAGCTAGAGAAGCCTGGTCGTTCTCGAGTTCATTTCCTCACCACTGAGGGTGTGGATGATGAAGATGACTATGATGATGTAGTGGCTGAGATGAACAGTGAGTCATGTGTTGTTATGACCTAGGAGCATACCAACAAAAAGGAAAAAGTGGTGCAACCTGCAAAAAGATCCAAGGAGTACCCCATCACCATCCTGGTGATTGCAAGAAGAGGAGCTCCTATTCCTACTACTTCCACCCAAAAGGTAAGCTCTGCTAGTCCTTCTTCCTCTACTTTTCTTCTGAGAATTATTGTCCAACAAATGATAAAGTTAATAGATCAAAATCTCCTCCTACTCCTAGTAGTGATTCCCCATCCACATTTGGATCTTTTGACATTATAGACCATCTTAAAAAGACCAACATTCAGATTTTTGAGGCAAAGTTCTATCAAACCCATCCTAAAGCCTTTTCCAAAATGGTTAACTTTGTAAATTCTAAATCTAAAACCCCAGCCCATTATTCTAAAGGCCTTTTTCCCACTCCTTCTTCTCTCACCTCAACCCAGCCTTGTGGCTGCAGTCACTTCACCCTAATGAGAAGATTGAACCCTTCTATGTGACCCTTCTCATAGCTAGCCATAAACTCAGCAAGTTGTGTCATATATTTAGGTGCATCTGATAATGTAATGCCTGCAAAGGTAGCTCATGCTTTGGTTCTGACCCTAACACGTACCTTATAGTTCTTGTTATTCCATGGAAAGTAAGAAAGTGCCTTTGGTTGGGAGAATCAAGGATGCACAAGTAGCTTTTGTTGCTTTACCAGAGAAGAATGGTCTTAGCCACCATTTTGGTTGCTGATATTCCCTCCTTCCTATGGGATGCTGCTAAGTAGAAACTTTTGCAAGGATTTTAGGAGGTGAGATCCAAATGGATTGGTCACATGCCTTGATCCCTGTCAATGGGAAGATGAAGAAGTTGTTGCCTAAGAAACAAGCAGAGTATATTGTGCAAAATACAAATGATCCTAAAGCACAAATATTGTATGAAGACATTGGGCATGGGAACTACATGATCATGTCACAAGAGGAGAAAATTCTGCCAAAGGGAGTGTTTCTTGATCCTAATGGTGTGTGGACTTTGGAGTTTGATGGAAGCTGCTCTTCAGCTGGTGTAGTGCTCATTTCTCCTAGGGGTAAGGTTCATCCTTTCTCCTTCAAATTTCAGTTTGAAAATACCAACAATACTGTTGAGTATGAGGCCCTCATTCTTGGGTTGAGCATGGCAAAGGAAATGGGAGTGAAGAACCTTCTTGCTCATGGAGATGCAGAGCTAATTGTAAAACAAGTTAGAGACCTTTATCAGGTAAAGAACAAAAGGTTGAAGCACTATAGGAATCTGGTCTGGGATTCCATTGAATTCCTTGATGCTTTTTCCATTGAAGTTGTGCCAAGGGAAAGGAACACTAGGGATGACTCTCTAGCTGTTTCGGGGTCCTTGTTGATTCCTCATCCTAATTTCCCTCAGGAGAAATTCACCATTGAGATGATCCATAGACCTAGTGTGCCTGAAAATGCAAATAATTGGCAAGTTTTCAATGATGACCAGAATTTTCTTTCTTTCTTGGAGCTCAGAGATAACTTTGATCAGCTGTACTTTGAAGGAAGTGACAATCTACCTAGAGAGTGTGTGTCATCAAATGAAGAGGGTGTCAAAGAAGAGATGGATCAAGATGGATGCATCAAATTGAAAGGAAACAAAATTCCTAAAGGGCTGGTGAGTTTGGAGGATATTTTTGATAAACATGATAGATATATGAAGTCTAAAGTTTCCCAAGTATCCTGACAAGCTACTGAGATTGAGAAAGTAAATATTGGGAGTCTCGATGATCCCAAAATGGTCAACATTGGAAAATGCTGCACTCAGGAAGAAAAAAAGAAGGTGGTGAATTTGTTGAAGAGGTATGTTGATGTTCTGGCTTACTCTTATGATGATCTTAAGGATTTTCAGCCTAAAGAAATGCAACATTTCATTCCTCTTAAGCCTGGGATCAAACCCTTCAAACAGAAGCAAAGGAAATATAATCCAAAGATAGCTGATACAATTTTCCAAGAAATACAAAAGCTTTTGAAGGCTAAGATCATCTTCCCCATCCACCATTCAACGTGGATTGCTAATATAATGCATGTCAGGAAGAAGAATGGTGAGATATCTGGATCTTTCAGGAAGAAGAATGGTGAGATCCAGATCTGTGTGGACTTTAGAAATCTAAATTAGGGTTCTTTGAAGGACAACTACCCTCTCCCCATGATGGACCAAGTATTGCAAGCTGTTACAGGCTCAGAGATGTTATCTATGTTAGATGGATTCTCAGGGTACAATCAAGTAGAGGTGAATACTGCAGATCAACATAAGACTGCCTTTACTACTCCTTGGGGCACCTTTGCATACAAGAGGATGCCATTTGGTCTCATCAATGTTGGTGCTACTTTCCAGAGGGCCATGGACTTGGATTTTGGCAATTTGAAAGGGAAATGCATTGTTGTGTATTTGGATGACTTGACAGTGTTTTCTAAGGCAAGAACAAATCACTTCCAACACCTTGAAACAATATTGCAGAAGTTTAGAGAGCATGGGATTTATTTAAAACCTAAGAAGTCTATGTTTTGTGTCACAGAAGGAAAGCTGTTGGGACACATTGTTTCAAAGGAAGGGATCAAGATTGATCCAGAGAGAGTTCAGGCCATCCAGAAAATTCCTCTTCCATCAAGTAAGAAAGGTGTCCATTCTTTCTTTGGTAAGATCAATTTCCTAAGGAGATTCATCCCTGATTTTGTAGAACTTACTATGAGCATTACTCACATGATGCAAGGGAAGAAAACTTTTGGTTGGTCCTCTGAAGGGAAGAAATCATTTGAGGACATTAAACAGGCTATTGCAAAGACTCCAATCTTGGTGTGCCCTGACTTTAGAAAATATTTCATTATCTATTGTTATGCCACTGAAAATACCCTAGCTGTTGTGTTAGCCCAGAAGAATGCTGAAGATCATGAGCTCCCAATTACATTCATGAGTTATGTCTTGAAAACTCATGAGCTGAAGTACACCATGATGGAGAAACATGCTTTTGTAGTTGTCAAAGCTGTCAAGTAGTTTAGGTTTTACATCCTTAATTCTCATTCTGTGGTGCTGGTGCCTGATACAACAATCAAATCCATTCTTACTCAGTAAGAATTTGGAACCAAGAGAGGTAATTGGGTAGCAAAGGTGCAAGAGTATGATCTTGACATCAGGCCAACAAATCTCTGGTTTCGGGGTAAGGGCCTATGTGAACTCATTGTTGAGGGAGCTGTGCCAAGGATTTGTCCAAAGATGGAGTTGATGTCCCTATTGTTCTGTTCCTCAGCTTGATAGATGTATGGTATGCTGACATTGCTCACTTTCTGACCTATGGAGAGTGTCCATCTCACTTGAGTGCCAAAGAGAAGAGAGCCATCAAACTGAGGTCTACACAATATGTGTTATGGGAGAATGCTTTGTTCAAATGAGGCATAGATGGAAGGTGTTTGAAGTGTGTAGACAAGGAGCAACAAAAGAAGTTGTTCTCTACTTTTCATGACCAGGCTTGTGGAGGTCATTTCTCCTCTACTGTAATAACTCATAAAATACTTCGTGCTAGTTATTATTGGCCCACTCTATTCAAAGATGCATCAAAATGGGTTGGTAAATGTGAAGCATGCCAAACGTTTGTTGGAAGACCTAAGTTGGTTGCTTTGCCACTAAAGACATGTAGTGATTGATGAGCCCTTTCAACAGTGGGGATTAGATTTCATTGGAACTCTTAACCCACCTTCTAGTGCTGGAATACCCATGTGTTGACTACCATAGATTACTTCACCAAGTGGGTGGAAGCCATCCCAGTCAAGAGCACTACTTTTGAGGTAGTTTGCAACTTCATTAAGGAGAACATATTGATCAGGTTTGGGACCCCAAACAAAATTGTGACTGACAATGCTTCCAACTTTTCTTCTACTGAGATGATGGACTTCTGCTATGGGTATGGGATCTCACTTGCTCATTCTTCATATTACTACCCCCAAGGGAATGGACAGGTAGAATCAACAAACAAGAACTTGGTGAACATAGTTAGAAAGCTTGTGAATGATTCTCAGAGGAATTGGCATAAGAAGTTATATGATGCACTTTGGGATGATAGAATTACACCCAAGAGAGCAATTGGAATGTCTCCTTTCCAAGTGGTGTATGGTGTGGAAGCTCAACTGCCAATCATGGTGGAATTTCCAGCCTTGCATCTGATGAAAACCATTGAAGATTCAAGTTTCAGTAGCTCTTTGGACAAGAGAATTTTGTACCTTCAGAAGCTTGATGAGGACAGATTACAAGTGGTTGACAGGATAGCAGCTCATCAGTTGAAAGTGAAGGATTTGTTTGACAAGAAATCCAAACCCAGAGTTTTCCAAGTGGGAGACATTGTGCTGCTTTGGGACAAAAGACATGAGCCACGAGGAAGCCATGGTAAGTTTGATTCTCTTTGGCTTGGTCCTTTTAGAATCAGACATTTTGCTAGAGAGAACTCTTTTTATCTAGATTACATGGATGGATCTCCTCTCCCACTTCCTTATAGTGGGAAGTACCTAAAGTTTTTCAAGTCCTAGGTGGCTAGGAAGTCCTTTTGTACATTGCGTTTGGTTTTTGGTTTTTGGCTTGTGTCCCTTTCTTGTTCTTTGTTGTGTGGTGTGTTTTGTTTTGGGTCTTCCCTTTTGGTTTGTTTTGTTTCTTTTCAGTCTTGTGTGTGTTTCCTTGTATTGGTTTTGCTTTTGACTCCTTTTCCCAATGGATAAGGCACTGGTCCTCTTTCCCAGAGTTATCTGTAGTTCTTGATCTTGCCTTGTGTCTTTGTTCCAAGCCAAGTCATCCCCAGAAAGAGCCAGTTGTTGTCGCCCTCAAAATTCCCCTCTTTTGAAGTCAAGTTTCAAAATTTTTGAGTCTATACCTTGGAGTATTGGATCGCGTCGAGCTTGGAATTGTTTTCAGTTTTCCCATTCATGGAGAAAAATTTGAAAGTTAGGCGTAATGGTGAAGTTTCTTCCCTTCTTTTTATTTTTCTTCCCGCAGTCAGGAATGACAGGCGTATCTTCCCCATTAATTTTTTCCCCAGCATCCACGGGTAGTACGTGGACATCTTTGATTGGATGCAACATGGCCATGTTTCAAGCAACTGTGGAAGCCTCCACATGTCCAAATGATGCAACTCTAGGGGCAGGGCCCAAGGGACAGTCCTCAAATAAGCGCAGGCTTTCCACATGTCCCAGGTTCAAAATGAAGGTAAAACAAGCTCAAATCAGCTAAGTATGGAAGGTTCAGTGGATGACGCCACGTGCCTCATCGATGTAACTTCAAGAGTCAAATCTGGGGGTAGTTCTCAAACTTGCACCAGTCCTCCACGTGTCCTAGGTCCAAAAAAGAGAAAGAGCCGATCGTTAAAATTGACTAAGTATGGGCGGGTTGGTGGAAGTCTCCACGTGCCTTAACGATGCAATTTCAGAAGTGAAATCAAAGGGTCAATCTCCAAATGAGCGCCAGCTCACCACGTGGTCAAAGTCAATGGAGAGACAGAGTTGGCCGTTGAAAAGTCCAAGACCGGTGGAAGGAGACACACGTCAGCTTGGCACAATTTCAAGAGGCATTTCCAAAACGGAAACTCAAATGAGCACCAGCCCTCCACATGTCTAGGGGTCAACATAGGTCAAGCAGGAAATAGGCCCGAATCGGCTAAGTATAAAGGAACTGGTGGAGCTCTCCACATGTCAGCCTGGTGCAACTTCAAAGGAAAAAAATGCAAAAGGCATCTGCAGGCCCGCTCCAATCAATTCCTTCCACGTGGGTGGCCCAAATTTAAAGTTGTAAAAGCAAATTGAATGGCCCATGTTTTAACTGGTGAAATAATGTAATGATCGTATATTTAAAAACCTGGTTTTTCCACCATTAACGTTTCTTTGCGAATCAAGAATTCAAAAGGGTGAAAATGGTTGGAATGATTGGAATAAGTTGTAATTGTTTCTTGCTTTCTCGAGGAAGTTGTAACCATCTCTTGTGAGCTATATCATGGGCTTTCAAAGCCATTATAAAGGGTTGGGAATTTTTGATATTCTGGAACTGTAATTTTGAATTGGAAGAAATCAATACAAAGGGTTTTCCCCTTTTTCCTCTGCTTTCTCTTTCCTTCTTGCTCTGATCTGTGAATCATTTAATCCTTGCATGCTTAGAAACTTTGTGTTCTAGTTTATACAATCTCAAGAACTTTGAGTCTGTGGATTGTGCCCGTTATAAACGTGAATGGTTCTACTCTATATCTCATTTTCTCAATACATATAAGGGTTTTCTCTGCCATCTCTTTTCCCTGAAAGTATTGTCTTCTTCTACCTCCCTCCTCTCTTCAAGTCTTCTATCCTCATGTATTGATAACTTTCCAGGCATAAAACACATTTCAAGATATCAGGAAACCACCATTGAATGAAAGATTGTGTATTTGTACATAGGTTTTTCCCCTGCTTTCAATAAGGGAACCTCTCCCATTAAAGAGGAGGGACTTGCTTGTCCCCTAACTATGGTTTCATTTCAAGTGCAAATCTAAAACTCAACATAGGCCAAATGGTTTTACAAACCATTCAAAACTGAAATCCTATAACCTTAACTTCCTGTAAACACAAAACATCCAGGTTCACAATTCTTTGGTGAGTATCAAGAAAAATATATTTATGATTGGGGTCAAAAAGACCCCTCATATTCCATGATATATAATTCATGAGAAATGTGGGTCAAGGGCCATAACATAAAAATCCATTTTTTCCATTTACTTGGCATCAAATTGATTTTGTAATACATTGAGCATTATTGTTCTGGTGTATAAAGTCATCGTAATTCTTCAAAGGATGGATCCGGCATAACTCTAATGTTAGACTCCCTAGACTTCTATTGACTCCATAGTGCATATTGGGATATGCTCATGCCTTGACATGGGGTGTCGAGAAGGACTTCAGGCCTTTTTAGATGGGCCTTGTATGTTAGTTTTTAAGAACAGTTGAGAATTCAAAAGTGTCCAGGAGGTTCGAATAGAGTTTGATGGGTCCATGAGAACCGCAACTTCTTTAGGCATGCTAGAGAACTTGGGTAATGAGATTGGAGAATCTTCAGAGACTAGCTTTAGGGTGTGACGTGGACCCAGAGTATGTCCCTTAATAGTTGGTTCTTTAGAACCATTGTTAACAATCACCTCAACCTGAGACACTTTGTTATTATTTTTCCTCCCTTAGATAGTTTTCCTCCCTTCCTCATGTAGAGGTTTAACGGACTTGACAACCGCTATAGGCCCTAGGAAATTACATGGCACATAAAGTGGGTAATCCTTGATCTTTTGATCAGAATCTTGGGAGAAAAATCATGTATTAGGAAGATTGATATAAAGAATTCACTGTGAGTAGAGAGTGTCACCCATTTGGATCTACTTGAACTCCTTTAATTATTATGAGAGGTCTCACAAAATCAAACACTTTGGGTATCTATTTAGTCCTGATTGCATATTGCTATTCAGATGATTCCTAAGTAAGAAAAATACTAATTGATCCATGTATTTGGCCATCTTTTCTTTCTTTCTATTCCACTTTTGGTCTTACACCCTTTCTTGCTCAGTCTGACCTTTTTACACCTTAGACATTTCTCATTCTGGACACCATGCCCGCCAGGACACCAGTCGTTAGGTGCCCTCATCCCCTCTAGGTGCCCCTGACCTCTTTGTACTTTGTTCACATCTTTTGGGTCCTTTCTAGCCATTTGAGCATCTTATATTTTTGGTAGTCAGCCTTTTTCGGGGTTAATTACAAAATTCAAGCAAAGGAATCATATAAATATAAAGTTATGTGATCATAATAAGGGACCAAAGCACTAAGCATTAGCTATCACCACCTAAGGTTGCATCCAAAGGCTATTCAAGAGCATTCAAGCATCCATTCTAGCATCCATTCAAGGGTAAGGACTGCATTCTTCTGCATACACTTCATAGGAGGGGAGTTCTATTCTATTCCATGCACACATCTATTACATTTCTCTACATCTAGATACTTTGATTGCTATCAAGTGCGCCACACACAAGAGCCACCTAGGGCATGATTCCACACACACACATAGAACTACATTGGGTCTGAAATGTAGTGCAACACTTAGTCGTAAGATCAATTGTTTGACAGCTGAGGACAGTCTGACCCCTCATTTTGCATCTTTATTTTTTAGGATTTGATGTCTCTTTGAGGGTTTTACAGGTCATTATTTCATTGCAGGTTTCCAATGACCTCGATGATCATTGTGTGACATACTAGTGACCAAAGGTGAAGGACAATGAACACCTTGTGACCAGTCAAAGATGGTTTTCTGAGCATTTTTTGCAGTCACATAGGCACCTACTACAGGTGTGGTGTAGGTGCCCCTGCCCCTTTCTGGGTGCCCTAGTCCAACATATCCTCCAGATCACATTTTTTTGAGCTTCGGTGTGACACTCTGTGCTTCAGATTTTCATTTTCCAGCTCTTTGTGCACCTTCAGGATCTTTGTGAAACAACTAAGTCATTTTATCCCTTCTTTACAACTAGGGTTTCACATTTTACAAGTCTTAATTTACTTGGGTCATTTTTCTATACTTAATTGATTATTTATTTACTGCTACAATAACAATCAAGATTAGGCATAGAGCATTTATTCATATTTTTCTTAATCATTTTGGTGAACCCAACCATTCTAACCCTTCCTTCTGAATATGTCTTCACCTTATCGAGTCATGGATCAATCGTCTTATCCTTCTTTCACTCCCACTAGGGTTTCTGACATGGTTACTACTGCTGTTGATTTCATGCAAGTTTGTACTCAACATCCTCCTCACTTTGTTATGCCTATGGCCGATCCTTCTATCAATGTAGTAACTACTCACTTCACTCATCCTCCTATGGCTCCACCCATTTCCATCCCACCACCTATCACTTCTATGGCTCCCCTACTACTTCTAAGGGCTATGATATCATTGAGCAACTTAAGAATACACCGGCCAAAATATCTCTCTATGACTTATTGCGCAATGCACCTGATTGTTGTCATACATTAGAAGCCTCCCTTCATTCTATTCACATTGAAAGTGATAATTCTTTGGTGGCATTCACACACCTCATTCAGTCTCTTAAATTTTTTCCATGTGCTATATCATTTACTAATGAGGACATATCATCATTTTCTCTTGACAATCCATGTGCACCTTTTCTTATCACTGTTATTATTGGCACCACTTTTATTAAGTGTACTCATTGAAAATGGCTTGAACATTAATTTATGTGCTCATTCTCTTCTAAAACAACTTGGCATTACAGATAATCTAATTTCTAAGAATTCTACTCTTATTCGTGGCTATGATTCAACTACTCACACATGCTTAGGAACCATCACATTACATATCGAAATCAGGCCTAAGACTGTCCCTACGGAATTATTCATTATTGATACTTCATTTCAATTCAATATTTTACTGGGTAGACCTTGGATTCATGCAATGCACGTAGTTCCATCCATTGTTCATCAATGCATCAAATTCCTACATGATGGATATGAACATACCATTACTGCAGATCCTGATCCATTCAAATTCTATTGCATAGAACCTGTTACTACTATGCCTATTCCTCCATCGCAACCTATTCCATATAATAGTATTGATACATATGACATTGGTCAATCTAACACTTCACAATCTTCTTCTGCCACTCCAAGCACTCCGACTATTTCTACTCATACTACTACCATCATTTCACCCACAATGTCTGCCTATAAACACTATTGCTCTGCTCATTGAGGCTCCTCTCACTCCTACATCTAGTCCACCTCCTACCAATATCCTTGACACAACTATACAACATGAAAATGCCAACACAAATGATTCTGATGATTCTGATGATGAAGTTGATACTATTGAACTTACTGATGAAAAATTGTGCAATCTTAATTTCACTCCTATCGATATAGATGACTCATATTTCAATGACACTTTCGTTACCAATGGCCCTGGTGAATACAAATTCAAAAACCCTCCTACTAATGCTATGGTACTTTATCAGGGGTTTGTCCATACTTTGGATGTTGTTTCACCTTCTCATAGGTGATCTGTGTCTGTACCACCTCCTTTCACATGCACGCTCTTCATCAATAATTCTTATTGGCATCATATTTTGGTGGATCATACTTGCTCTGATACTATTTACACATATGACAACTTAACTAGGCTTGGCTTGACACTCAATGATATCCTACCACCACCTCACTCACCTCATCTTTATCATGGATATTTTCACATTACGGCCACCTATGGTCTTCATGTGTTCCATTTAGCAGTCTTTGTTACACGTGCCCCTCGTGCTTCTCCACTGACACTTGGGAAATATTGGCTTGATTATATTGGGGGAACTTTAGACTCCAGTCACACTTATATCACTTTTCCTATGCCATTCAGCTGTGTTTCTATTGGTAATGATTCATTTCCTGGCCATTCCCAAAATATCACTCATTGGTACGCACATGGGTGTCCACCAACACCTTTCACTTGATGAAGAATATGCAATGACCATGTACACCTTACGTTGCAATGGCTCTTTATATGATCCACCTCATACTATTGCTTATCAAGTCTCCAACGCATCTCTAGTTGGCTTCAATCAAGACAATGATGATCTTTTAGACAATGTCACTTGATCTCTCTCTCATCATCACACACTTGGGGGCATCACACTTATTTCTCCCCCATTTGACACCGAAACATCTTAGCATTGACATACAACATGATACATCTTTATATATCATCATTACCACGATGATCACTCTGTGCTATGGTTCACACTTGACTGTTGAGGGCATCCTATACACATGAACCTCACACACTCAGTACACATTCATTACACACACATGACACACTCTCATGCTTCATGGTTCACACTTGACTACGTGATTACATCTACATATAACACACACATGAACCTCTTACACATTTAAAAAACAATACAACACTACACACATACTCTCTCATTGCATATGTAACACAACATAAAACACACTTACACATTTACAACATGCTTCACACTTAATGCATTTTCACAACATATCTCTCTACACATCACACACATACTACATCTTTACACATCACATCACATCTACTCTACAACACAACTCTTACACATTCATGTTACATATATTTCTTTTGACATCTACACAACTTCACAACACATTACACAAAACAACATGTTCATTCAAATTTTCATTACAAAAATTCAATCCAACACATATGACACAATCTAGTTCACACAATCAACACAACACACTAACCTATGATACACTCTAGTTCTACGGTCCATACTTGACTGATGATGGTCTACATCTCAAATGGACCTCACCACACTCATGCATTTAATCACTCACTCATCACACTCACTGACACACTCTATGCTTTGTGCTTTGACGATCACATATTTCTAATACACACAATTCAAACCATTTCCCGATGATGCACTCTTGTTCTACGGTCCATTCTTGACTATTGAGGGGGCATATATAAATGAACCTCATCTCATACATACACATCCACTCAGGGGGCACACTACTCCTATCATTCACTCTACATTCCATTCCATCTCATCCACAACATACTACATATCTTGGTCACATTTAGTCTTGCTTACATTTACTTGTTACATGTACACTTTATTACACATGCTAGATAGATATCTTGTATGTCATTATCTTTTTCCATACACACATGCGTGTTCACTTTCTTTCTAGTTGTGATCGCAGATTCTACAGATCTATACATGCAACATGGATGCTTGGCACAATACCTATTACCAGTCCCACATAGGCTCCTGGGGGCATCCACTTTTGTACACTACAGGTGCTATTGTTTCATTTTGTTTCATAGCACATTACTATCAGATTATACATGCCTTGACATACTTTTTATCTTTCTAACATGCTAATGGGTGCTTCATGTGCAACATTTGTCTTGCAGGTCTATTTGCTTCCATGGTTGTCTGTTACATTGTTTGTCATTGTTTATCATTGTTTGCCACTGTTTTTGGGATTTTCCCTTTGTCTTGTGTGCACACTTGTCTGATTTTGGCCTAGTCAGCCTTGATTTTCTTGTGACATCATGAGTGGTGTCCCATGTTTGAAACCCACTTTTCATGGTCTACATTGTCTTCTTGCGTCTTATTTACACTTCTTGCGTCTTAGCTTACATTGTCATTTTACATGTGTGTTTGTCATGTTTTTTTCTTGTACTAACACTTGTTTCCTAGCCACTTTTTTTGTGTGCCTTGGTTTCTACCAAGCACACTCCCTCCCCCCTGCAGGACACAGTTTCAGCAACAATAGTTCGGTCCTCCTTTGGGCCACATACTCCTCAACGACGTCGCATGCACCCCAAATGAGGGGGGCATCATTTGGGTGAATCAGTCACCCCATACAAGTAGTTCACAGTCATAGTTCAACACAACACAGTACCAGTACAACACAATCATCAACATTGGATAGGGATCAAATTTTGACTTGGGTCCTTACTACAACATAGACACTAATGCCCAAACTAGGATAGTAGCACTTGGGCACCCCTGACCCTTCCTAGATGCTTATGACCAGGGGGAAGTTACACAGAATTATTCAGTGCAACACAATCTACAACACTCCACACAATGGATTTTACAGGGCAGATAGTCCTTAACACCCACCATACATACAACATTCAACATTTTCTTCTTCACATTGGATTGGAATTGGTTGAACCGGATCATATTTTTACACACCATCTGTAGTGGTGTTCCATACATTGGGAAGTAGTTAAAGGTTGGAGGATGACACCATAATTTTCTCCCTACACTTCTTCCAGATCATTGGCATGAGATCACCTGAAAAACTTGCAGCTGACACAACTGGTGTGAGATCGCCCAAAAAACTCCGTCTTCTACAACATCTACATGATCCTTTCTACACTCTTTCCTCATCATGGATCAGGTGCAGATGTTCCTTTTTCACATTTTTATTTTACATATTTTACATACTTCATTACATACTTTTTATTTTTGATCATATACATGTGTATTTGACTACTTGTTCATTCTTCTCTTTTGCAGGTCTGTCTGTATGGGAAGCGGTAGTCAACATCATTCAACATCATCCTACATCTATAAAAACATAAAAAAACATCACACACATTAGCATCAACATCAACAAAGGCACATTGGTGACATCTACAACATGCGTTTCCACCCTAGGGTCATTATCTCATCACTTTTTACACTTTCTCATCTTTAGTCTCCACGCTTCACCTTTTTATCACTCCACACTTTTCCTTGTCTCTCAACACACTTCTCGCCATCGATCTACATGGTTATCAGGTACACATATCTCTATCTACTTTATGTTATCGAGATTTCTCTCAACAACATAAAGTGGGGGAAAATGTAGACACAAAATCACATGCTTTGGGTAATTATCTAGTCCTGATTGCATACTACTATTCATATGATTCCTAAGTAAGAAAAGTACTAATTAACCCATGTCTTTGGCCATATTTTCTTTCTTTCTATTGCTACTTTTGGTCTTACACTCCTTTTTGCTTAGTCTATCTTTTCATACCTTGACATTTCTCAGTCTGGACACCAGTGCCCAGCCAGGATGCCAGCACCAAGTGCCCCTGTCCCCTCTGGGTGCCCCTGACCTCTTTGTACTTTGTTCACATATTTTGGGTCCTTTCTATCCATTTGAGCATCTTATATTTTTGGTAGTCGGCCTTTTCAGGGTTAATTATGAAATTCAAGCAAGGGAATCATATAAATATAAAGTTATGTGATCATAATAAGGACCAAAGCACTAAACATTAGCTATCACCACCTAAGGTTGCATCCAAAGGCTATTTAAGAGCATTCAATCATCCATTCTAACATCCATTCAAGGGCAAGGGATTGCATTATTCTGCATACACTTCATAGGAGGGGAGTCTATTCTATTCCATGCACACATCTATTACATTTCTCTACATCTAGCTACTTTTGCTCGCTATCAAGTGTGACACGCACAAGAGCCACCTAGGGCATGATTCTGCACACACACACACATAAACTACATTGGGTCTGAAATGTAGTGCAACACTCAGTCGTAAGATCAATTTTTTGACAGCCGAGGACAGTGCAAACCCTCATTTTGAATCT
Organism: Taxus chinensis; assembly: GCA_019776745.2. Taxonomy (NCBI): domain Eukaryota; kingdom Viridiplantae; phylum Streptophyta; class Pinopsida; order Cupressales; family Taxaceae; genus Taxus; species Taxus chinensis. Next base: position 163,173,041 of record CM034157.1, read on the forward strand.
TTCTTTTTTAGGATTTCATGTCTCTTTGATTGTTTTGCAGGTCATTATTTCATTGTAGATTTCTAGTAACCTTAACGAACATTGTGCGACTTACTAGCTGAGCTAAGGAGAATTATAACGAATACCTTACGACCAGTCAAAGATGGTTTTTTGAGCATTTTCACAGTCACAAGTACCTAATATAGGTTTGTGACACCCCTGAGCCTTCCTAGGCACCTTTGTCTAGCATATTCCTCCATATCTACATTTTTATGAGCTTCGGTAAGATAGTCTATGCTTCGAATTTTCTAGATTTCTAGCTTTGTACACCTTTGGGTCTCTACGAAATAGCTAAGTCATTTTATCCCTTCTTTGTAACTAGGGTTTCACATTTTATAGCTTAGTTTGCTTGGATTAATTTCTATATTTAATTTATTAATCATTTATTGCTACAATAACAATAAGATTAAGCAATTTTATAACATTTATTCATATTTTTCTTAATCACTTTTGGAGGGGATGCATCCCACAAAATAGTTAATAAGGAAAAACTGTTGAAGCCACTGAATTCATAAATAGGTAATACAATATCAGGAGGAGAAATATTACCTCGTGGAAGACCTTCGGGATAAACTTGTAGGGACATTTCTGTGGTGGCACCATTAATCACAACTCCACTAGCTCCAGCCTCAACAATAATAATTGGATTCAAAGTGGAGGGGGAATTATATAGGTGAGCCTAGAGGGTGAGAAACCATATAACTTAATAAAAAGGTACTATCTCATAGAGCCCAAGTTGGCCGCAATATGACATGAAAAAAAGAAACCCTAATAGAGTAAAAATGCCACAAACAAGAATTATTTCTTCATAATCAACAATTTGACATTGGTATATTTGAATTGTTAACATCATTCAATCATTGAGTTACAAGAAATTCTATTTTTTGATGAATGAATTTCAACCATTTGACCTTTGTGAAAACCTATTTCAAAAACTCATCAACATGAAACAATATCCCAATGAATCAACTAAAGAATTCATAAAATTATTGAAAAACATGGAAAATAAGTCTATTCATAATCTCAATAATCTAAATATATTTAAAATCATTGTCAAGGCCTTAAAACACAATCTATAATATAAGATTTGGCATTTCTCTCCCAACACATTAGAGGAGGCCTTTGAATAAGGTAAGATGAAATACTACCTTATGCAAGAATTTTAGAGTCCTAAAAACCTTGTTTGGCTCCCATATTCAAGACTTATTTCCCGCTAATGAAATATAACAATATTAAAAGTAGAACTCTTTCTATATAATTAAACCTAACAACACCATAAGTATAAAAATTCCACTAAAAATAGTAAAGGAACCTAATTCCTTTCGATAAATTGTAGATCAGGGAACTTCATAAGTGAATTAGGGAGATGAAAATATAGAGGTAAAGAAGATATCAAAGCAATTGCGAAACTTCTCCATGGAAAACAATCACAATTTTTAGAAATATAATTGTCGAGGATCTTATTGTGAAGAAATAAATTATTTTAATTAAAAAATAATTAGTATCCTCTTGGATTAGATGGAATCCAAGGTTATTCTCTCGTAAATCAACACTAATGAATTTTAATAACAATTATAATTATTCTCATGAATTTAAAGTCATGTATGTTAAAAGTGATCATATTATTTTTTTACTAGATCCTATCATGACAAATTAAGTTTTCCACTTTAAAATATAGTCCAAATAATTAATAAGTGCCAATACTATTTTTTGATAAAATGCTTAAATATTTAATATACGCATAATTTATAAGCATGTACACTCTTATAATCTAGCTAAAATAAATTAATTATTACTTATGTGATGATTGTGTAGGGTCAATATGTGAATGGGGGCATTATTCCTCCACTAAAATAGGTAATTCCACATCAATATGTAAATATTAGAAACTAAAATCCTACGATATAAATGAAAAGGGAACCAATTTTGGATATATTGATGGGTCAATTATAAACTTATATTAAACTCATGAATATAAAATATATTATAAACGATGCATACTAAATGGTGATGCCTAACTAATATAACTAATTTGAGTTCACATGTGTAATAAATTAGATAATACCAAGTGGTTTGACTCAGTTTTCAATAACATGTATAATTTTCCCATGATCTTCTATATCTAGTCTCTATTTTTTGCATCCACTTATAGTCTTCACCTAATACAAATGTATCCTGATAACAATTATATGATGGGTATAATGATATACCTTGTTATCTAGTTAATAATCAATAAAATGAATCCCACTTTAGAGGAATTTCACTTGTCTTAAATATGTTCCTTACACTACATCTGGTCAAGTATATAATGTTGTGTCATCACTTGTTATTTCACTTTTTAACCGTGTTCTCTCTTTTTGGCACCACAACAGGTAGTACTATACTTGTTCATGATTACATTATTCTACAATGATTGTGAAATTAATAAACATAAACATTGTTCAATTTAAATACAATCATTGTAAACAAGTTTTTTTGTAATAAATAATAAATCAATTAAGATTCAATTCCTTAATTACCTTGTTTAACAATCAGTGATATTGTAAATTTTATCAATTCAAAATTAATTCAATGTTCAAAGGCAATCCTTTTACAAATATACCTTGTTTAACAAGTCCGGATATGTGGTCATAATTAGTATAAATCAAGGGTACATCTTCAAATGTATCATCCTCATATGACCTATATGAATCATCTACAACTAGAGGAATTTTTTTTCCACTCACCTACATAACCACATCATTGATTTTTACACTATGTATATGGTTTAATCATGCATTCATAACAAAAACAATAATATTCCCTTGTGCATATTTTCTAGTTATTACTATCAACACTCATCACAAAGTGTAAATACTAAGAATTAGGGATCCTTTCACATTGATTTTAGTCCTTAGATAAACACCTATTTAATCATGTAAAAGCAATCAATTTTAATGCTTAAAACATAATAAATTTAGTGTACATGTATGTGTAACTTATATAATTATCTTCACATGCATGTATGTTATGTGTACCTATAATCTCCCAAAATACTGTGTTGAGGCATGTTACTTTCAGATGGGGTTTCTTAAATTGAAATATGTTTCCTACACCATTAAAGAATAGTGTGAGAATCAATAAATCACCCCCCTCATAATACAAGCTATGTTTGTTTAGATTACATTTTATGCATGCAGTGACACCATTGTGCTCCCCATTCCTATCAACACTCTGAAAAAATATTTGCATATGAGTTATTTTGAGATAATTTTTATATTGAATAAGTGAAAAAAAAAGTTGGTTAGATTTGAATTGTGACAAAAAACCATTAGACCAAACAAATTATTGATTCAATTATACTTCTTGTTGACAAAGATATTGGAAAAAAATTTGAAAATAGTGTTGTACGAAGTGGGTGTCATGTTCCTTATCATCACCAATATATAAGTGGTACTCCTTAACCAATTGATTTTCATTTTTACTTTCAACACCATAAAAATCCAATTTTACATTCATATAAAATACATGGACCATGATAATAACCTGATAAGTATTATAGTATTGTGTATGAATATCCTTTTGATGATAAAATGAGTAATTCTCAACAAAATCAACTATGAAAATATGGAACCAAGGGGGAATGTGTCTCTATTGGTCTTAAATTGAGTATTATTCCACTTTGCATAGTGATAATGCTCGATGTAAGGATTAATAAAAATTTAGAAACTATCCATGAATGTTACAAAATGAATTTCCTCTTCTACCAAGTCCAACCTCTAGCGTTATTTCCAAATCTTGTTGAGTATTTGAACCTACATATAGAGGCATTTGAGTGTTATATTCATGTTCACTCAACATATAAATCAAAATAAAATATCTAAAAATTTAAAATACAATGCTTTGAAATGATCACCTCTTAAAAGTCACCATTTGAAACATGTCTGAGTCTTCATCTATTTGTGGAAATATTTTCAAGTCCCCACACATGTCACAAACACCTTTAATGTAATCTATTAGACCATCAACATTATCATTAAATATAGTGCAAGGAATGGAAGTTATGAATACAATCACATGTCTATGGGGGATTTTGTTGGTTCATTAGATGCTTCTCTTAACTTTCTATACACCTAAATACTTATATCACATATTTAATCACATGTCAAATTACATAGTGATAATGTAATCTATCTAGTAATGCAATCACTCTTCAATCTAGATATTATATTTTACCTGATAGTGATAATCAAAATCGATATGATAGAAGAAACAAACAGTTTCAAGGAATTTATTTTCCCTCACAAACCAAGGCTTCAAAATATCAAACATTCGTTGTCTAATCTTAACATGTAGATGCTCTTTTTAAAACCTGAATTATATCTTTTGTTGATTTATTTCAAGCCAATGGTTTATATGTTCTTCATACTCATTGTGACTAATCCTACATTTAAAAAAATCCCTTGTATTTAGAGAAGCACGAGCCCTCTCACTCCAAAAATCTAAAATTGCCTTCAAAATAATTATCTCAATTTTATCAAAGTGAGGATTCCTACACATTAGTACATAATCTTATTGCATAGTAGAATCATCCAAGGTAGTTATCCACTTCGTATATCTACTGATAGGATTTATAGAAACACCCAAATCCTAAGTAGTAGCACTGATATGACAATTATTTTTTGTATATTCACTTAAAACTAAAGTTAATATCAAGATATGTGAGAAACAAACTTATCAACAAACCTAGTTTTTATACCCATTTAACTTAGTCCTTTAGAAACTTTGAGAAAAAAACTCTTGTTTTAGTTATTCAGACTTTTTTCATTCAAAATTGACAACCAAAATTTGTAATGTGTCCTTCATATCAACATGATTCAATAATGAAACCAACAAATGAGCTCTAGCAACCATATTCAAATTAGCAAATTCACTATATAATCTCTCAACCTATTTACTTGTTTTCTTTCTTGACATCGATTCTTTATGGGAACATTATTTTAATTTATTAAAATCCATCTTCACCAAGTGTTTCACATTTTTCTTAGGAAATAATTTCATAACATTTTTTAATTAAATATGCATATGATTTAGGAATGGGGGCTTTCATTTCTTCATCACCTATGTCCATGACACCAAAAGTTGTAAAAAATTAAAATACACCACCATTAATGAACGCCTCTCTATTCTAGTTCTTAGAACAACTAGCTAAGGTTGATTTTTTCATTCATAAAGGTTTAGTACACATTATACATGCCTCCAACAATTTAATATAATTATATACTTTTTCTATGTATGATATCCTACATTATTTTAGGGTTCATTATGCTATCTCTAGTTCATTAAGATTGAATTAAATATATCTTTACATGTTTATTAGGCCATTTTATACACCTTTTAAGGTTAGATCTATTTCAATCATAATTTAGTACATCTATTTTTAATTTTTTTTATCTAAGGATTAAATTTTATTACATGTAAATGTTAGTAGCTCCTAATGTGTAGGTTGTAGACATATTTAAAAATGATAGATTTAGATAATAATGAAAATCCAAGTGTGCAACTATGATATGCAAGTTTTATGTCTAATTTTGTAACATTTTATGGTAATTAAAATATCTATTGATGTACATGGTTAGATTTAGGAATAATTTAAGGATTAATCATGAACTATCTAGTTATTGAAAATATTATAGTCAAATCTAAATCAAGCTTCAGAAATACAATACATTATCAAACATGTGTAAAGTGTTGATCTAGTTAAATATAACCTCTATTTTACATGACATGGATGATGTCTATTTTATAAAAAATAATCTTCTTGATCCTTGACTGATAATACTTTATTTATGATGAAAAATATGAGACATTGTAGGATACAATTTACTTTCCCGTATTTTATTTTATGTACATGTCACATTACATTACTTGATTAATAATAATACACGAAACATAATAAAATAGAAAAGCAAAATTTCTATAATGACAATCATGTTACTAGATTGAACTCAAAACCAAATTCTCCATTGAAAATATGAAATGGGTTTAGATATGATCATGCATAAATTAATAGTGTTCTAAAAATCATTTGTGAGAATACACAAAAAATAAATGTCAAAAATTTGAATTCATTACAATTTGCATATGATCGTAAGAATTTTGGCACCTTTGGATAATGAGTTTTCTTTTTTCTAACTATTTGTATGAAAAAACAGGAGGTGAGAACAAAGGAATCTAGGAGAGGGTATGTAAAAACAATAACCACGACTAAAATCCACCACCTCCTCCACCCGTGAATGTGGGTAATTTTTATAACTCATGTTGGCATCCTTAACAAAAGTCCATGTGCAGTCTAAGCATGTATTACAACATAATTAACTATAATTTATTAAACAAGGAACAATGTTTCTAGACAAAGTTAGAATTAAAAATGAGGATCAACATTTTCACAATCAATTATTTTTAAGGTAAATGTGACGATTTCCTTCTTAAGATATTAGTATATAACATCCACGTAAGTTTTATTCAAAAGAATTTGTAGGTAAATCAGTTTTTGTGAATCTTAAAATGTAATTCATGTTGTATCATATTATTTTAAATAAGAAAGAAATGATAGGTGTCTTCCGATTCAAGAAAGAAAAATCCTTGTAGTAGGAACACCTAAATTTCATAAAGGGATTTCTCAATAACACTATAATATGTGAAGTTTTTGAGGATGACTAAAATATAAATATATTTCATTTGATCATCAAAAAAGAAGAGATTCAATTTTCACTTGTTTAAACAAGGAACACCTGTCATGGTTGAATATGAATTCAGGTACATGTCATGTTGATTACATGTAGAATGAGGAATATAAAGTGAATAAATTTAAGTCAGGACTTCATCGTGTAAGTGTAATTATGCACAATTTCAACATGTATACATGCTTGATTCTAACTACTACCTTAGTACCTTGACCACTAACAAAAAAAAAGCATATGGACATAGTATGAGTCCTTTCATATAGTCCTTTAATACGTGAATTTTATACATGAATTTATATTAGGGGCATACCACTTGTCCTTTTCCTCATAATAATCTTTCATTATTATAATTTACACATGTTATACTTTAACATATGCTATTGAATATCCACAATTCTCCCTTTGTTATATTTCAAATCCATTTTCCCTTGGCCTTATTTGAATGAGTGATGTGATATTAAAAAATATTTCAAGAATAAAAACATTTAAATTTTTAATAATACAAAACTAGGAATTGTGTACTACTTACTTTGATGTTACATATAATTATTACTTGATATCAATTTCCATAAACATGATGATATAAATATCCATTACTCATGCACATATTTTTCATGTTATACATGAGTGGGATGTGGGGATATATAAGTTATGTGTGAGACATAGACATATAAATGTATGAAATTGATCATAGCCATAGAAAACTACATTAGAGGCATTCTAATATTGGGGGCACTTTGGCACAGTTCTCTAGTTATAACTCTCGATGGTATTCCATTGATCACATTGAGACACTTAGAGTGTTTACACATGAGTCAATTTTATTAATAACTTTAGAATGCTACTTATCATAGATATTGTGATTTCCTATATTAGAGGTTTAAATTAATTCCTTATGTTAACATTTATTGCTCCTTGCTTTCTCATTTCTAATGATTGTGACATTGATACTTAAAAACTATTATATGTTTTTAAGAGTACATTGATTGTGTCATATATGCACATCCCATCGCATGTCACTTATTTAGAGGATCTTATATTCCATTTCATGGCAAGTCATGTGTCTATCATGTCAAAATAATGTCATTATTGTGTGTTTCTTGATCATGATGTATATGTATAATTTAAAACATTTGATATTGTGTGTATGTACATGTTCATATACTTTTTACAGAGCCACTTGACTATTACAATTATAATGCTAAATTTTAGGGTTATTAGAAATAAAGAACTAAAATATTATGTAATGATTAAGTAAGATCAAACTACAATAAATAATAATAATCATCCAAATTCTACTTCATGTACATATTATAGTGATAAATGCAATAATATAGGTGATATCACTAAATATAAGTACAAGATGTGATATGCGAATATGCCCCAAGTATGTGGAGGGGGATTTTAATCTACTATAAAATCAAGGACTATAATTTAACTACAGGACACAATATATTGTTGTTGATTGCGGTTAAATATGTCCTTTGGCATTGTATTAATATATGTATATGCCTTATCCTTATGTTATTAAAATTTTGTGGTCACACTAGTTAATTTGATTAGGGATTATTTTCTTTTATTTGGGACATAAAAGGGATTAGTCTGATTGGTTTGAGTGGCAGCCACCATGCTCATTTGAAAATACTCCAAATAGGCATAAAATCCTCATAGTTCCCCACCAAATGAATGTGTACAAGATGTACATTGTAATGTGTTTGGATATGAAGAACCTAATAATAACTTTAGAACTCAGTAATGATCTTTGGCATGTGATATAGCTTCACAAGTTGACTAGGGAAAACTTGTAAGGTATATGCAAACTTATTACTAACTTAAGTGATTGAGAGAGTGATGTAGAAATTATGGGTTTTGTTTTTATCTTCTAGGTAGCCCAAAGATGTGAGGTGTGAGGTGAAAATAAAGGGTTAAGTAAATGTTACTTTATAAGCGTCTGTTGCGATAATATTTCCCACTCAAATGACAGATGAATGATTAGGGTAACTTGTGGATTTGAAAATATAACTGAGATAGTTTTGGATGATAAATTCATCAAATGATGAAAAATATGACCAATGAATGTTTTCTATCATGGATGAGTTCATCTAGGAACAATTTACTATGCAAAATATCAATTGGAGATGGTGTCCAAATGTTTAATATGTGTGTTATAATCTAATAATGAGATTTTTATTGGTCAGAGACAGTTAACTAGTATGACCTAGTAGATAGTAGTGTTTATTGAGTAAGGTATATATGAATTATTCAATTTCATGCACAATGATTTATGGGACGAAATAAATTCCAATTATTTTCAAATGTTGATAGGTATAAATATAGGAATCTACATTTTACCCCATTTTTAATGTAGTAAATTAAAATTGCTAAATTAAGATGAAAGGAATGAAATGTAAATATACTATAATATCAAGGCCCATGTGAGGTTAAAAATGTGTGTGTAAATGTACACGTGAAATTTCATGGCACATTCACAAAATATATATTAAATTCCAACCAATATGCTAATTAAAAATAAATTAAAAACATAAACTGAAAAGGAGAAAACATGAAACATTTACATGTTTTTTCTCCTCATTCTACATGCGAGGAAATAAAATGTGAACACACACACACACACACACACACACACACACACACACACACACACACACACACACACACACACACACACACACATGCACACAAGCAATCAAATTTCCATGAAAAGTTAAAAACCCATAGAAATCAATTGGGCATGTTGAATTAACCCCTAAAATAAAAAACTAATGGTCTTCTAAGTGAATCCTTATAAACCATCTAAAAATATTGGGTCTAGTGAGTGAAGCCTTGTAAATGTGTCATGAAATAGCCATGTATACATGTTGTGATATAATAGTTATAAATTCCATCATATGGTGTTATGAAGGAATCTATTTGAAATATGCATGAATGTGCTAGAAATTCCCACAATATGCCCCCTTTTTGAGATAAATAGATGCTTTAAAGGATAACTTAGCTAAAAAGGGAAAGTGTTAGTTGTTTAAAACCAAATCAGCATCATGATCAATGATATAGAATAAAATGAGAGTATCAAATAACAAGGTAACATGTGTATATGTCACAAGATAAGAGAAAGTGTTATCACACTTGTTTTTTTAGCATATGTATGATAAATCATTATAATATCAAACAAAGTGTATGATCATTAAAATAAAGAAACATATCATGAAAGTGTTCTAGCATTATTCAACATAATGCCTTTTTATTGTGATATAATAAGTAACATGGTAACAATACACGACTTAACACCTAATGGTTCCATAGTAACCTAAAACATGACATGAATTACATGAAATGATGGACCAATAAAAGAGATACATGAATGATAAAACATGATATACTTGACAAGTTATAGTTGTTAGCTCATGTGTGCCAAAAAATCATACAAAAAGAAGAAATATAAAGAGAGTTTGATAATATAAATGTAGTAAGGAGTAAAATAAAATATAAATACGCATATAGAAATGTGTAATATGAAATAAATGTGTATGGAGACAAGTAAAAAAAACAATGATAAAATGTCATATTGTGTAACAACCAATGTGTATGAAGCAATGTATAAGAAGTGATGTCATAAGAAATCATCGTACATAAGGTAACGTAAAATAAGAAATAATATATGAGTAAATATTATAAAATCCAATGTGTAAGAACTGAAGTCAACAAATAATAATAATAGTGTAAACCAACCATAGGGCCTAGAGAAAAAATGCAATCAAGAAATGTGTGCTAAGAAAGTATGAAATAATCCATGTGTGTCAGCCAACGTGTAAAATACACAGTGTGTTTCAAAATAATGTATGCCATAATCAAAATATATCATAGCCATGTGATCTTATGAAAATAGTTCATGAAAGTGAGAAATTATGTCATAAGATGTGTTATCCTATCAAATACATAACAAGTAATGTTTTGTAGGATGTTTGTTCCATTCCAATAATATAACAAGTGTGTATCGTAGGAAGTAGGAGGGTTATTTTTTACACATGTTACTTCAAACTTAAAGTAAGAAAAAAATACAAAATGAGATTCTAATGTACACTAAATTAATGTACCTCTAATTGGGTAGAGGGAAAGAAGCTATACCAACAATAATAAAAATCCATGTGTCGTGGATTTTCTCTTTATGTATGTAGACTCTCAAATATTGGATCTTGCAAGGTAGTTTTCATCTTTTCTTGAATTCTTAAGAGGATAAGAAATGATTGACTATTATGGAGTATTTGTCAAATGTATCAAGAGAAAAAATCATAGAATAATGTCAACATTCGATTGTTGGATGGATATGAAGCACAAAGATATATATATATATATATATATATATATATATATATATATATATATATATATATATATATATATATATATATATATTTTCAAGGATGATGATAGTAGAATATTTTTTTTTTTTTTTGGAGATGGTGAGGGATTTTGTGGAGATAATAGAGGATATTTGAAAATGAAGAAAGAAATGGAGGATATTTGTAATTGGAGGATTTGAAAGGATTATTTTATTTTGATTATGGAGGTGGGTAAAGACTTTGGATATTTTAGTGGAGAAAATTTGAAAATGGAAGAGAAAGTGGGATTTGACATGGCATATGAGGGAGATGAGATAGTGGGATTTGAGGTGGAGGATGAGTTGGATTATTAAATTAATTTTGTTAATAGTTGTTATAGAATTCGATTAGTTGAGGATATGATTAGATATTAATATTCATTAATATCTAATTGATTGGTAATGGAATTTGTTGACATTAAATAGGAGTGAATGATTTGATTGCTTAACAAGGTGGTGTAATTTGGGTGTCTATATTTTCCCCTCTTTTTAAGGGTATTATGTTGGCAACCCCCTTTCAAATAAAGCAGACAAAATAGATAGATAGAAGGAAATACTCCTAGAGGAAAGGATGTTAGAAATAGATAGGGACATACACTTTTTTAGTGATGGGCCACTGTAATGGATTACATGAAGGGGTCAATAGGCTTATTTCACAACATAGATGGAAATTGGAAATTTTTATCGATGAGCCACTTTAGCGGGTTTTGTGTAGGGATCAATGGGATGATTTTGTAAGGTATATGCCTATTTCAAAATGATATGCCCATAGTGGTATGGATGAGTGAGGAAGAAGGTGTATTCGAAAACAAAAACTTACCATTTTAGTGTAAAGATAAATCAATTAAACAATTGATGATTGATATGGTGATGCCCCATCGAGAGGGCATGTATCGATGAATGATACAAAGGGAATCTTGAAATTAAGAGGAAAGGTGAAGATGGAGCTAGATGTCACAAAATGGTATGAAGGGATAACAAGGTACAAACATAAAATCTATACACTTGGGTACATTTCTAGGTCCTAAAGCATATACTTGATTCCTAAGAAATAAAACTACTAATTGATAATGTCTTTTGGTACTTTTGATTTGTATTTTATAATTTTACTAACCTTACACACCCTAAAAACATGTCAATATTAGACTGATTTATTTGTTATGGCCCCAAAAACTAGCGTCCATTTAGGACAGAAGCACTCAAGCGCTCCTGTCCCTTTTGGGCACTCTTGACCCTCTATAGCCTTTTCTCACTCTTTTGGGTATCTTTTACTTGTTATCACTGAATCACAACACCCTATGATTTACACAAGTATGTGTGCTTGAGCTCACGGTGTGACTAGATAACATGGGTACTAACTCCAAGTGTGGGACTTGCTACCTGAGATAGACCTCTAAAGAAAGATGGTTCTTTCTCCTAAACTACCTTCCACAATCTACTCTTAATACAGGTAAAGCTATATAATCCTAATCTAACTTTCCAAGGGACCAAGTGAGAAAGAGATGCATAAAACATAAATTCTAAACTAGAGAATGGCGATAACACCAGAAGATAAGGGGATGAGAATAGCTAAAGAAAGAGTGAAAAATGGAAGCAGAGAACATACTAGATGAGGAGAGACAACACAATTCTCCACGGTATAAAAATCTGCATTCAGAGTCCATATTTCATACACACACAATGATAATGAATCATTGCAAGAGCATAAAATAGACACAATATATTTGTAATGACGTTAAAGAGGTAAGAAGAATGCAAATAAACACAACAAAGGAAGATACATCCACAAACTTGCATCTATTGCTTCATTATATGCATAGTTCAATCTATTACAAAATAAAGGCCTAGATTACCATGTAAGGATACCACTACAAGGGCCTACAGCACACTGGATTCACAAAACCAAAATGATAGAGTTTTGCTACTCAAAAACTATCCCCCCTTACAATGAGTTCAACACTCTAATTTATAGAATTTTGATAAGAGAGAGAGAGGGAATGCAAATCCTGAAATACACTTTCTCACTAATTGTAGGTCATGAAAAATGAGTGTGGTTGGTTATTTTGGATCTATCGAAGCAATCCTAAGGTACCCCATAGCTTGTAGTAGTGAAAGAGTGATTTCCCATGCTTATTGAATGCTCCTCCAACCACCAAATAGAACTGGGCTCATTTTCCCTAAAATATCTCCATCAAAAATTCACCAGATCTAACATTTCTTAACTTCTGTGCATTGGGCTTGGAAACATGATTCCAATGAGACAAATGAAAATTGTTGAGAATTGCTCTAGTTAGATTTCCAATTGGAGCTAATTTGAGTTGCAATGTTTACTTGGCCTTCACGAGACTAACAATTAATATTTCTGGTTGAAAATATATTTTGAAATATTTCCTTCCTCCCAGTTCTTTGCATCACTTAAATGATTTGGGGTACGGGCCCATCTTGATTATTTTATCCCAACTCGGTCAGCTCGGTTGAGCTGACACCTATCTTATATTGGTTCTTTACCCCTCTCGCATGACATGCCATTTGAATTACATTGTTGACTTCTTACTTTGGATGACGAGTCACTGTTTTAACATTGGCGAGCTTCTTGGAGTGCCACTGTGTGTCGAACTATGCCCCAAACTCTTCCACCGAGTCACCGACCTACTAGCGTTAACCCTTCATTACTCATGCCAACTCGGCGTCTCCCATATCATCGAGCTTACCCTCATTGGTTTACCTCAAACACCAAAAAATAACTCCACGTATCCCCCGTCCCTACTCCGTGGACCCCCCCATGTTCTCAGGATGAGTCACCAACTCTCCGACCTACAAAAGATGACTCGAGGCTTATGCTAATACTTTGAGGTCCAAACCTATCCACGACAAACTCAACTCCTCGCATCTCGGGATCTCCATGCTCATTTGACCTTATTCACTCACATTTCTTATGACATTGGTGAATTTGGGATTTTGTGGCTCACATGTTCCTCAGCCTTTCTGGGCCTCTGAACCCCACTTCGTCCGCACACACTCTCCATGCTTTGGCGTTGATTAGGCCAGTCGGGTCGTTGACTCCCGAATTATCCACACAACTCACCCGCAGGTATTCCGTGATATCAGGTTCAGGCTACACCCATGTCCCATCGTTGACATGAGGGCCAAGTTTTGACCCCCAACTTTGCCGCAAAGGTCGATGAATCGCTCCGCGGACTCGATTTCTGGCTTACCGAGTCCATAGCCTTTTGATTTGACCTCGACGGCTAATGCTTAAACTCTTCATTGTACTTCATCCTCAACTTGTTGGCTCCTCAAGTGAGCCGTAATTTTTGCACAGGGTGTAAAAATAGACAACATTTTTGGTGCTTCATAGGGTTGCCATTTGCCTACTAAATGAGATGTTCAGTAGCATTAGCATCCATTGTGGAATGGAGCCAACTTGAAATCATTGAGTCTAATTTAGTTGCTCTGTATTTGATTTTCTGAGATCGCCCTCCCATGCACTAATGGCTTAGTATCATATTATAATACACCTTCGACATTTCATTGTGATGGCTCCCTTGTAGAACATCGATTTGAACCAGTGCACCAAGAACATCTCTAAAAAAAAGACTGTGTAAAGCACTTATGGTCAAAATCACGACTACCCCTACTCAAGGGGCAACTGACCCACGTGCACTGAAAGTGGCTCGGTCAGGAATTGACAATTCTAATCTACTAATGATGTAGTTTGGTTTTGGCATGAGCTCAATATTTCATGAGAAGGTTTGAGATGCAATCCCATTGAAATGAGATGTGGAACATGTTCCCATTTCTCAGATCAGACAACTCAATTGATTTAGCCACCTTGTAGGCAGTGATGATATATGGTCAGTGACTCCAACACGAACATCGAAATGAATTGGAGTAGATCTCCTCGATTTATGTTATGCATCCACTGAATCCCACTTGAAAAACATAGAGAATCCAACCTTGAATGTCTCATCTCTAGATTTCTATATCAAACTCATTAGTTTGGTTGATGCATGATGCTTGGTTCCATCTTGGCCATGAATGGGTCATTTATGTTTTCCTCTATGTTCCACCAATTCAGCCATCCAATTGATTTCCCTTTGATTCCGCAATTTCATGATTCTAGCTGCTGAGTTTAACTCAAATAAAATAAAATCAAGTGACAATGGAAATCTTTCTTCTTAGACCTTCTTTTTTGTTATCTTGTCTTCCCAAAGAGAATCTTGGTTCGCTCGATTGATCTTGCCCACATTTCTATTGATTGATGAAACCATAAAAGTCCTCTTCATGATTCTACATGGGGATTTTTGTTGGTAGCAATTTTGCCATGCCCATTACCTTGGGGGGTAATAACTAGAATAAGTTTTCAGATACCCCTCACAAGTCATTGGAATGACGAATATTCGTAATATGGTGAAAATTTCATTTTAGGAAAATTTGAAAAGGTGAATTATTCGGAGTGGGTCGGTGTCCTGTTCGCCTAAAATATATAGTATATTTTTTTTGGGGGGTCGGCTTCGCCTTCATTTGAAAACATCTCCTATAAAAACCTAGGTGATTCGCCGGGTAGTATACCTCAAGTAGCTTACCAAATTACCAATACTGTGAAATTTGAACTCGCATACCCTTGAGCACCAGAGATTCATATTACTGTTAGCCTGTGATTGTTGACGCGCGACAAATGCAGTGTTGACGCGCGACAAGGGCATTATTGATGCGCGACAAGAGCTGTACTGACGCGTGACAGAGGAGTGTTGTACTTGACTGTTGACGCGTGACAGAGGAAGGTGTTACTGAAGAGAAGTGTTGATGCGTGACAGAGGAAGTGTTGACGCGTGACTTGGGCGTAGAGGAAGTGACGCGCGACAGAGGAAGTGTTGACGCGATAGTATATTCAGACAGTTGACAGGAAAGTGTTGACGCGCGACAAGTAGAGTTGACACGTGACAAAGACCTCAGACAGTGGACGCGTGACAAGACCTCAGACACTGGACAGAGTCGCTACTTGGTTCTTTTGCTGACGCAGGACTCTTTTCAGAATAATGGAAGGTGCCAGCTCAAAGAATACGAATAACCTAAAAGTAAGTAAGAAATATCAGAAATCACTCTTCAAGTATTTTGGAAACTCTGCGGATACAGATATTGTAAATACCAATCATATAGATGCCACCACAAAGAATCAGAATACTGACTGTGTGGAAGGTATTATTGAGGTGGACATGCATTCTGCACAGTATCAAAGTCAAACAAATGAAACCTACGATAATATGCCAGATCTTGAAGATATTGTTCCTGTTGGGGTGCAACCAGAAGTGCAGCTAGATATCACAGATACAAACACTCAGCAAAATGGAAGACAGAAATCAAAATCAAACTCCGGTCCAAGAAAGAGGAAACCAGGTGATTGTGATATTGCTCAAAATTCTACTCAAAAAAGTAAAGCATTGAAAACGAACAAGAATATGTGGACCATTGGCAGGACATACAAGTTTGATTGGGCAGCTAAATTTCTGTTTATTGAACCTGTACAATCATCTAATTCTGAAGAAATCCCATCTGAATGTACATGTACAATATGTACGTGGAAATTGGGAAAGCAACAAAAAATGCAACTGAAGCTGGACACTATAGAAAAACATTGTGGAAAACAATATTTAACTGTAACGGGGGCGGATGGCCAGAAAATCAAAACACATAGGTGGAAAACTGAAAAAGAATGCATGCATGTTAGATACGCAGCGGAATATGAGGCAGAGCAGAAAAAACACAGACATCTGTTGGAAAAGGGAGGAACGATCACATCGCATATTGGTAAGATGAAAGAAACAAATCTACATGCAAAATTCATACAATTCTCTACTCTTTTTCAAATACTTAAAAAAGGAAGAGCGATTTCAGATTTCCTCGATTTCAAAGTTTTGTATCAATTTAATGGAATGCTGAATGTACCTCAGTCTCATTGGTCTGAGAGTAGTGGATGGGAAATGGAAAAATGCCTCTCGATGATAGAGAAGGAAGATTTGAAAGAGAATGTAAAAAAAGCAAACTTTATCTCTCTTTCAATTGATGAAGTGACAGCAGTCGACAACACCGCATGGGTATGTATCCACATCTATACTTTAGAAAATCATATAAGGACACCTCATCTGTTGGGTGTTATGAAAATGGTTGAAAACTGCAATGCCGAAAACCTATATAAAATAGTTGTTTCTCATTTGAAAGATGTTGCTGGTATGACTGATTATGAAATTGCTACGAAGTTGGTATGCGTTGGAGCAGATGGTGCATCTGTCATGCAGGGTCACCGAACAGGGCTCTGTGTTAGATTACAAACAACAGTGGCCCCATATATGCTACCAATTCACTGTATGGCTCACAGAATGAATTTAGCGTATAAAATGGTAAGCAACCACGAAAATGTTGCTAAATTAGAAGACCTTATAAGAGAACTTCATGCCTATATGTCAAGCAGCCCAAAGCATTTTCTCGAGTTCCAAAAATTTGCAATTGGAATTACAGATGGCAAAAAACTTCTGAAGGATGTGGAGACTAGATGGATCTCTTTGTATGAACCTGCATGCAGAGTTCGTGAGGAGTATCCTTCATTGGTTGGTTTCATGCACAAATACCGTCATGAAGTTGATAGGGCAAGGGACTTGTTGTTCCGTTTAACTGATTTGGAGACATTGCTTACATTGGTTGGTATTCTTCCAATGTTAAAGGAGATCAATACACTGATGAAGCATGCACAGGGCAGATTAATCTATATTGTGGATTTTATACGGATGAGGAAAATGGTAAGTCAAAGTCTTGATATATTGTACTGTTCCCAGGATAGTTTTGATGCACCTGTTTTTGAAAATTGGAGAGATTTATTAGATCTTAAAAATCCTAACACCTTTTTGAGATTTAATATCCACGATCACCTCTGCATCACTGTTAATGGGAGGGAAATACCAATGCACATTTTGCAAAAACGTCAAGATATTACAGGATCGGAACGAGAAGATGTTCCTGTGACACGTAATTTGTTTGAGTCTGTTATAGTTGAAACAAGAATAAAGCTTAAAAATTTTTCAGAAACCTTGTCATCAGAAATTAGGGAACGTTTCTGTAAAGATAAAATTCTGGAAGCCATGGGTGTGATGAATCCTAATTTTTGGAATACTGAAGGTGGCCGTGCAGACTTTGTCAGTAAGCATTTCCATAAATCAATGGGTACAATAATGGAACAATTTACAAAGACGTCAGAGCTCAAGGGTGTGGAAATCAAAGGTATACTGAATGCCGATTTATTAAAGTTTCAGTCAACAAATTTTGCAACAACAATGAGGAACCAATATAAGAATTTAGATCAACCTTCTGAAAGTGGTGCTATTACAAGGCTGTGGCGAGGAATCTATCAAAGTTCTATCTTACAAGAAGATATCAGTGAATATTTCAGATTATATGAGTTATGCCAAACAATGATTTTGGGGTCTGTGGAGGATGAAAGGGTTTTCAGTGCATTGTCATTTATAAAATCAAAACTGAGAAACAGGTTGGATAAAAATCTGGAAAGTTGCATGAGGTGTTATGTTTCTCGATACTCCATCGAAACCTTTCCGTTCAACAGAGCAATTGCGCACTGGAATTCCCTTTGCGAAAGAAGAGGTGTGAATAATACAGCTACAAGTACAAATATTCCCAACCTTGAGAGTGTAATTGGCTCTTCGTCACATTCTACAGAAGACAACATCGACTTTGATGAAGCTATTGATAATGGATTGTTTCAACTTTAAATAGGTATCTTCTTTATCTATCTTTTATCTTTATCATTAAAGATGTTACAGGTCTATATACTAAAAATGTCAGGCAATTCACCCATCTATCTACTAATACATTTCTCGTGTTGGGTTTTTTTAAAACACAGATCTAGCTCATTACCAGTGGCAATGATGATTTCAACTTTAAGGAGGTATCTTTTTCCCCTTAATCTTATTGTTTGTTACTATTCATTTTTTTCAGCTCTGGTTATCATTAAAGATGTTACAGGTGTATGTATTTACATTTAGTTAAATACAATCTTTTTATTTTTTGAAAACGTGGGTTGACATCCATCTCCGAGGAAGCTGTTACTTCTCGGGACTGACAATGTCAGGCAACTCACCCATCTATCTACTAATCCATTTTTTGTGTTGAATTTTTTTAAGACAAAGATCTAGCACATTACCGGTGATGATTTCAATTTTAAATAGGTATCTTCTTCAACATAATCTTATTGTTTGTTACTTTACATTTTTTCAGCTCTTGTTATCATTAAAGACGTTACAGGTCTAATTCTATATATTTACATTTATTTAAAGATATTGTTGGTCTATATATTTAAAGATGTTGCTGGCACTTCTCAGACTGACAATGTCAGGACTGACAATGTCAGGCAACTCATTTCCAGCAATCTAATCTACTAAATAGCATATTTGCAATTATGTTTAAAACAAAGATCTAGCACGTTCACCAATGACATTTGATTTTAAATATAAGATCCTTCATCCATATATATCAATCATAATATCATTATCATATCCTGAGTCCTGACACTACAATTATTATTAACACAATTATTTATCTAATTTTAAATTTATTAAAACAATTTCATTTTTTAAAATAATTCATAATCATATCATTACAATTCTATTCGTTCTAATGTCATCTATATCCATTCTAATCATTAATGTCATCTATATCCATTATAACACATTCCATTTATTTATCATTATATCCATTCTAATGACATTATGATCATATCGTTACAAGTATAGAGAATAATATCTTAAAACAAGTTCAAAAGTTAGAGAAGAAGAATTATTGTGCTTGATGATAAATCTACGTCCACATTAAATTGATCATTCATATCTATCATTAATTATCAATTATCATCATTCATCATCTATGTCCACATACAATTCATGACAATGCAAGTAAACAAGAAACATACATATAATTCATGATAATCACCATCTAATGCAATTAAAATTAAAGATTGTATATAAATCCATATAATTAAATTCAAAAACCATAGTACATACTCAATAGTAGAAGTTTTCAAATTCAATATTTAAAGTTTCCTCAATAATAAAAGTTTCTAGTTTTCAAAACCCTCTCTTTCTTTATCCAATTCTACTCCTCTGCACTCTTCCCCAACGGCTTCTTCCACTGTGGCTGTACCTCTTTCCCCAAAACCAGAAATCTCCATGCGACAGCAAATTTGGATCAGCTGCAGCGTATAAACTATCCCGTTGCCAATAATTTTCATAACGACTAATAATCTCATTGATAAGAACCTTAGCCCTTCTGTCCCATTCTATAAGCTGATTGATATGAGGAAGCATCTCCATCTTTCTCATCAACCCACACAAAATATTTTTTGTGCTTGTCCAGATCTATGAAATACTCCTTGCCCTCTTTAGAAGTACTTGTGCCAAAACCCTGTATGGTCCAAGCAACAAGTGATACCTAATCAGCAAGTGAACAAAACCAGAACTTGAAAACATATAAAGAGAAAACAAACTAGCATTACTTTGTAGTACTATATGGTCCAGCCAGTTATCGATCCACTCAATGATTCTCTCCAAGCTTCATACTCAGGAATTGTGTAAAAAGATAACACATTTCCATTTTTGTGAGTTGCCTACATCAACATGTGCCAAAATTAGACATGGAGATAAATAACATCTGGAGGCTTAAAAACAAATATAAAGAGTCTCAATACACTCAACCAAATATACAGGGGGAACAGTTACCCTGACAATAGGAGTGATAAATTCCACAACAAATGAAGGAATTTTAAGCAGTGATGGCCAGGTATGGTGTATGAAATTGATCAGCAATCCTTTGATGTGGGAACCATCATGGTCCTTTAAGAGACAAAGGACAAGTCAAAAAGGATCTCACTAGAAAGGATGTGTCAGAATTAAGCAGAAACTAAACAGCGCTATACAAAGATCATGTACCTGGTCTGTCATTATCATCAGATGGCCATATCTTAAAGATTTAATGCTGTCATATATTTTATCTTCCTGTAGACCAAGGATTTTTTTTATATTTACTATCTCTTTATTCTCCATTTGTTGGTGAGTGGTAGCTTCCCTGACATTGAGCAGCTTACCTCTGAGAGGAAACACGCCATAATAATATTGACCAACAATAGATATTCCTGCCACCTGATAGAATAAAGATAACTAAAATAACAAAAAATTAAATTGGAAAGTGATGTCGAAACATGTCACAATACTACCAAATTCAGTATTCACATTTCCCTGATTCAAGGCACAAACACTTACAGCAAGAGCCTTGGCTGAGTCACCCTCTGTTAATATTAAAGTACATTGATCAGAATTCTTCCCCCTTGATTGATTTGCATCATCAAGTTTGGGAACATCAATTAATTTCCCCTTCTTGGTTCCATCAGTTTTCTTAAGATCTTTTTTTTGTTTAAACTTTTCCACTGCACTCATCAGGTCAATCAAAGTTACAAAGCTCATCTTAGACACTAGCATTGCAAAAATTACATGTACTCAGAAATGCTACATATTAGACACCACGCCTTTATTTATTGACATGGGCTGCAAATGCGAAACAGTGAAAATTACTATAAATTTATAACAGCAAATTGTATCAGAATAAAAAATATGAATTAAAACGAATTATACTTACAATCAACATGGAAACCGAACGTTGATTCGAGAAAATTCTTTTCTTCCACGAGTGTTGCCTTGGTTGTAACAATTGGTAAATTTTTGAACGAAAGGCCCGTAAACCGATGGATGTCATTTGCTTCGATACTGAATTGAAAAATTCGGCCATCGTTCAGAGTCACATAAAAAATGCCGTCCTCTGAATTGTAGGATGACAGAAAGTAATTCAAAATATCTGGATCTGTTTCGAAATGGGGCATATTAACGAGCCCTGTAAATTCACATGCATCCATTAAATCTTTATATTCTGAAGACATCTTTAAAACAGTATGGATGTGAGGGCATAAGATACTTGGAAATCGATTGAATTGGATTCTCTTGATTTTTGTTACTGAACTTGCAGTTGGGAAGCATCGAGACCTGCAAAAAATCAAGAGCTGGAAGGTGAAAACGAGAAAATGACCGGTTGAAGGGTATTTATAGGCTAAATTGGGCGTCAATGGCTTCACTTGACGCGCGTCAAAGGTTCTAGCTGACGCGCGACAATAGTCCTAGCTGACGCGCGACAATAGGATCCAGCGACGCGCGTCAATAAGAGCAAGCGACACGCGTCAATAGAGATCCAGTGACGTGCGACAATAGGAGTCAGCGACACGCATCAATAGGAGCCAGTGACGCACGTCAATAGAATCCAGTGACGCACGTCAATAGGAGTCAGTGACGCGCGTCAGTAGGAGCCAGTGACGCGTCAATTAGATAGCCAGTGACGTGCGTCATTAGGTGCCAGTGACGCCCGTCATTAGGAGCCAGTGACGCGCGTCATAAGAGCCAGTGACGTGTGTCATTAGCCAGTGACACACGTTATTAGGTGCTAGTGACGCGCGTCAATAGCGGGGAGTGTCGCGCGTCGGTCAAGACCATTGACGTTCCATTGACGCGCGTCAGGAGTGATGAGTGACTAGATGGATCTCTTTATGCACAGAGAAAGCCTGAGACTACCAAATAATTGATTTCTTATCCAAAATTTAATGGAATTCGAAGTTTTCACCTCTTTTGCTCTAGAGGAAATTCCCTTCATGTTTGCAATGCAGCCAATTGAGATGAAGCCTTCAAATTTATCCCCAGACCAAAGAAACAGTGTTTGGTGTGTACTTGATGATGATATAGGGTCTTGTTTGATAAGTTCAAAAAGAAACTTCATGATATATGCTAAGACTGAGTTTGAGATGAGGTACCAGTAAGGCACTCTTGACAAAATTTACACAATGTTACCTTTTTAAGATGATCCAACCTTGCACAGAGAACTTTATGTTGAGCTGTAAATTTTTTTTCAATATTTGAGACACTTGATTTTATCAATTGTACTTCAAGAAGATCATGATTAATCAATTCAAGGCATAGAAATGGGGGAGCTTCAAGAAAATTGTCTTCAAACATACACTTGAACATTGTATCTTCAGCAAAGGAAAACAAAACAAGGTGGTAGCAGGAATTTTATACTTTGATACTCATTGCAATGGTCAACCAAGTATTTCATCAGCTCAACAATGATAATTAGAAGAAAGTAAAAACAACTTTCCGTTACACAACAATTTTGATCACTTTACCCTTATTGTATCTTTCAAACCTCATTCTTGTAACTAATATGATATGTAAATTTCAACCATTCTTATAACTAATATGATATGTAAACAACCTTATTGAGCTATGATCATATGCACCACCTTAAAAATTTGAAAAAAAAAGAGACATATTTTAATTCAACCACTCCAAGAAGCAGTCCTGAAGAGAAAATCTCAAGATGTGAATCCTATACAACATATTTTGATACTGATCCATTTTCCCCAAAACATTTTACAATATCTCAAGATGTGAATCCTATACAAAATTAACTTCTATGATTTATCTGAAGAAGGCACTGTATTTTTTCTTGGATGCTAAGAATACAGGTTGTTTAGTCTGCATTTCTAAGCGATCGAGTTTTATAAAAACTTGAATAAGTTTAAATACTCATTTCAAAATCTAATTAAATTTGGCATGAAGCACTAAAAGACACTCCTATACACATTTCATGTTTTGGTTAACCATGGGTTTTCCTAAAGATGTTACAGGTCTATATACTAAAAATGTCAGGCAATTCACCCATCTATCTACTAATCCATTTCTCGTGTTGGGTTTTTTTAAAACACAGATCTAGCTCATTACCAGTGGCAGTGATGATTTCAACTTTAAGCAGGTATCTTTTTCCCCTTAATCTTATTATTTATTACTATTCATTTTTTCAGCTCTGGTTTTCATTAAAGATGTTACAGGTCTATATACTAAAAATGTCAGGCAATTCACCCATCTATCTACTAATCCATTTCTCGTGTTGGGTTTTTTTGAAACACAGATATAGCTCATTACCAGTGGCAGTGATGATTTCAACTTTAAGGAGGTATCTTTTTCCCCTTAATCTTATTGTTTGTTACTATTCATTTTTTTCAGCTCTGGTTATCATTAAAGATGTCTATGTATTTACATTTAGTTAAATACAATATTTTATTTTTTGAAAACGTGGGTTGACATCCGTCCGAGGAAGCTGTTACTTCTCCGGACTGACAATGTCAGGCAACTCACCCATCTATCTACTAATCCATTTTTTGTGTTGAATTTTATTAAGACAAAGATCTAGCACATTACCGGGGATGATTTCAATTTTAAATAGGTATCTTCTTCAACATCATCTTATTGTTTGTTACTTTACATTTTTTCAGCTCTTGTTATCATTTATTTAAAGATATTGTTGGTCTATATATTTAAAGATGTTGCTGGCACTTCTCAGGACTGACAATGTCAGGCAACTCACCCCTCTATCTACAATGTCAGGAAAAACAAAGATCTAGCACGTTACCCTTGATGATTTCACAGCAATCTAATACGCAAGAGGTAAGCTAAACCTGAGACTACCAAATGTTTAATTTCTTACCAGTGATGATTCTTTCTTGATTTCTTAGAATTATATTTAATTTATTTTTTATATGTGCAAAATCCTTTGATATATTTTTTTAACTGCGGGATAAACTATTAAACAATACATTATACTATTATAAATATAAAACACTCTTCCTAAAATTCCCTGCTTTGTCATAGATCCATCACTTCTTCAGATTTCTCCATGAAGAAATAGATCTATTTTTAGACTTATAATGATCATCCTCTAACACGAAGTTATTCAAACTCAATTCTAATGCTATCTTCCATATCCTATAGTCACCCACCCAAATCTACACTAATCACAACTATTTAAATCAACTTGACAGAGTCTTTATCTAATAAAAATCCTTTCTAGTAATAAAACTGACTAGAACATTGTAGTGTGCCTTCTTCAAACTATCCTGCAAATGTAGTGTGCCTTCTTCAAGGCTCTACATAAATACTTACACACATAGTTTGCTATGATCTAGTTTACAACCTTCAATATTTTCTTACACACTCAAAATTATTCCAACTTATAGCCTCCCAGTTCTAATCCACAATTATTCTTCACCCTTATCAAATATTAAAAAATGATAGGATTCTTCAACCTATGAACTTGATCTATACAGACTAATCTTCATGATAAGAACCTTATATGTTTTACATTAAACTTCAAAGTTCTATATCGAGCTTGACCTATCTTTTAATCACATGGTTATTCCAACTTTGGTTAATCTAGCCTCCATAACCTTGACTATTTACAGCAACTTGTCAATCTACTCTACACAAAACAATATCCATGATAACAAAACCATATCTTTTAAACCATGGTCTTGATTGTTTCCAGCAAAACCTTATTTTCTGACAAATGGTCTTGACTATTTTGGATGTCAAACAACCTCTCTAATGAGAGATTATGCACTTATATAGAGGTGAATCTCTTTAAAATAGAATTTTCCTACACCATAAGTCTATTAAGGAGAAATCCTAAAGATCTGTTTCAAATCTTAGTTGCTATTTTTTCCCAAAAACATAATTTTCAAGATAATTAAAGTCCCACAAGATATTTAGGCACTACATTTTACATTATACACATTAAATTGATCATCGTCTTTCATCATCATCTATCATTAATTATCAGTTATCATCATTCATCATCTACGTCCACATACAATTCATGACAATGCAAGTAAACAAGAAACATACATATAATTCATGATAATCACCATCTAATGCAATTAAAATTAAAGACTTTATATAAATCCATATAATTAAATTCAAATACCATAGTACATACTCAATAGTAGAAGTTTTCAAATTCAATATATAAAGTTTCCTCAATAATAAAAGTTTCTAATTTTCAAAACCCTCTTTTTCTTTATACAATTCTACTCTGCTCTCTTCCCCAACGGCTTCTTCCACTGTGGATGTACCTCTTTCCCCAACACCAGAAATAACCCCTGAACTTATAAGATCTTCTGCAGCACTGTCCAGATTTTTTATAATTCTTTCTTCTTGATTTGTTGCATCTCCATGCGACAGCAAATTTGGATCAGCAGCTGCTTTGGCTTTGAATAATATGTCAGGGTCGAGACCATGCTCTTTAATTATCCGCTTTAGTGTATTGTTTTGTTTGTTAACCAAAACAATATTTTGCTTCAAATTTTTTGCTGCGGATAAGCTGTTCTTTGCTGTTTCCAAGTGAACTTGCAAAACCTTCGCCTGACTCTTCAAATTTTCATATTTCAACTGCACAAAAAGAGTAATG
This sequence comes from Taxus chinensis, assembly GCA_019776745.2. Lineage (NCBI taxonomy): Eukaryota > Viridiplantae > Streptophyta > Pinopsida > Cupressales > Taxaceae > Taxus > Taxus chinensis. The sequence goes on from CM034157.1 coordinate 163,199,600, forward strand.
TCAATTCAAAATATTAATGTAAATTCAAAATTTCAAATTAACAAGAATGATTGTTTAAATGTAATAGTACTTACAACCGCTCTATCTCTTTCGGCATTTGCGATTGATACCAAATCCTTGTCCTTGGACCATTTGTTAAAATATGCCTGGGCCTCGGCACTAATATTTTCCAATTTGTTTAGTGCCTTATCTAAAATGTCGTCTTTATAGTTGTTGTTAAACGTGACAGTCCCACATCTTACTTGGGTAAGTAAGGAATCCATCTTCGCAGGTTGATTCTGGACTGCAGCGTATAAACTATCCCGTTGCCAATAATTTTCATAACGACTAATAATCTCATTGATAAGAACTTTAGCCCTTTTCTCCCATTCTATAAGCTGTTGGATATGAGGAATAATAAACTCACTGACATGGGATTGACAATCATTACCAATTAAGTTCTCCAAAGGAAAACGTGGCAACTGTTCACTATCTGAATCTGATGCAGACGATCTTGCTGGAGAAGAATGGGGGCTTTCACCAAGATCAACTGCTCCTTGTTTCTGCCTTTGGGTGGGCTGATCCTGTTTTTGAAAAAATTAATCAAGATTTAGATAAATAAATTTAAATCAGAATGTAATTCAAAATTGTAAAGCATATTAAAATTGAAATTTGAAGTATACCTGCTGGCCTTGAATCATCTCGCGGGTATCGAAAAAACCAGTTGGGTCATTGCTATCAATGCCCAAATAATCTTCATCTAAATTTATATTGTTCAAAACAGATATGCCCGTTGCACTGGGCAAGCCACCAAGTGATAGAGTTGGAATTCGAAACGAGGAGGCAAGGTTTAGTGTCCCACTAGGGGCCGGAGCAAAAGGCATGCGTTTACCAATGTTCTTTTTCACTGTTCCTCTGGTTGGCATTTTAAAAATTAATGGTTGAGTGGGTGTCGGTGCTGTGGTTTGATCATGACTGACATATGCTGAAAAGTACAAGAAAAAAATGAAAAATATTAAAACAATTCATAAAGTCAAAACTACGAAATTAAACGTACTATAGAAAAGTTGTACCTTGTTGTCGAGGGGTTGTTTTTCTCGGTGCTACGGGTGGCCTTGTAGGAGTTGTACTCAGTGGCTGTTCAGAAGATATGAATGCATGCGACTGTATGGAGTGAGTTGGGGAAGAAGGTTCCAAAGTCCCTGCAATTCATCAATATTAAATAATGTCAATTCATTTGGTTAAAATTTAAATTGAAAAATAAATATGCAACTTTGGAATTTGTAAATAATATATGAGAATGTATTACTTCTCTGGCGTTTAACGAGTTCAAACTGTTGAGGGTTTGGAGAGGAGTGAGCTTCCATTTCAGATTGGGAGTCCCCCGAAGCCTCCGCGTGTTGTTGGCCTCTTCCTCTCGATAACTTCTTTTTTCGGGGAAGGGCTTCAAGATATCTTCTCTGCAAAACATTAAAATTTAAGTTTTAATAACTGTGCACTGTAATGTCGAAAATTGAAATACAATTACAAACTAAATAGTTTATACCTGTTGTTCTTCAAATGGAATTGAGAATTTCTTCAAAGCCTCATCAGAGCAAGTAGGAATTTGTTTATCTTTTAAATTTAAAATTGCCTCATAGTAGAAGCCGAGGAGATAGTTTGTTGAATAAATGAAAGGTTTATCTGAGAGTTTTGAATTTATTATGTCAGTTCTTATTTTTTTGGATAGATATGTGCACCAATCGAATTGTCGTTTTGAGATAGTGGCACAAATGTATGCGATGGCCCAATTTGGTATATCTGTTTGGCGACCCTGCAAAACAATTCTGGCTTGAAAAAATGAAATAAGTGCAGCAAGAAAGTGGTGTGCAATTGATTGTGTATCTACACCACGCCTGGATTTATTGACATGGGCTGCAAATGTGAAACAGTGATAATTACTATAAATTTATAACACAAATTGTATCAGAATAAAAAACAATAAAAAATATGAATTAAAACGAATTATACTTACAATCAACATGGAAACCGTACGTTGATTCGAGAAATTTCTTGTCTTCTTCCAGGAGTGTTGCCTTGGTTGTAACAATTGGTAAATTTCTGAAAGGAAGGCCCGTAAACCGATGGATGTCATTTGCTTCAATAGTGAATTGGAACATTTGGCCATCGTTCAGAGTCACATAAAAAATACCGTCCTCTGAATTGTAGCATGACAGAAGGTAATTCAAAATATCCGGATCTGTTTCGAAATGGGGCATATTAACGAGCCCTGTAAATTCACACTCTTCCATCAAAGCTTGATATTCTGAAGACATCTTTAAAGCCGTATGGATGTGAGGGCATAAGGGATTCCTGTAGTTGATCTTCGAAATCGATTGAGTTGGATTCTCTTGATTTTCTTGCTGAACTTGCAATTGGGAAGCATGTGAAGTCGACATTATAGCTGTAATTGCGTCTTTGACAATGATTTAGACCTGCAAAAATTCAAGAACGGGAAAATGAAAACGAGAAAATGAGCGGCACAAGGGTATTTATAAGCTAAATAGGGCGTCACTGGCCCCTATTGACGCGCGTCACTGGCTACTATTGACGCGCGTCAGCTAGGACTTTTGTCGCGCGTCAGCTAAGACCTTTGACGCGTGACACTGGCTCCTAGTGACGCGCGACACTGTCCCCTACTGACGCGCGTCACTTCCTCCTATTGTCACGCGTCAGCTAAGACCTTTGACGCGCGTCAACAGGTTCCAGTGACGCGCGTCATTAGGGTACAGTGTCGCGCGTCAATAGAAGCCAGTGTCACGCGTCAAAGGTCTTAGCTGACGCGCGACAACAGTCCTAGCTGACGCACGTCAATAGGAGCCAGTGACGCGCGTCAGTAGGAGCAAATGACGCGCGTCATCAGGGGCCAGTGACGCGCGACAGTAGGAGGCAGTGTCGCGCGTCATTAACAGACACTGACGCGCGACAGTAGGAGACAATGTCACGCGTCATTACGAGCCAGTGTCGTGCGTCATTGGGAGCTGACGTCGTGCGTCATTACGAACCAGTGTTGTGCCAGTGACGCACGTCAGTCTAGACTATTGAGTGTTCCATTGACGCTAGTGTCGCGCCAGTGAGTGGTCATTACGAACTAGTGTTGTCGCACGTCACTGATGGAGCCATGAAAAACCAGGTGAAAATTTTGTTTTTGAATACTGTCAAATTCACCTTTCGCTGAAACTGGTTACGGGGATATTCGCCAGGTATTTTCCACCTTCAATTTTATAGGGGTGTCTTAAATTATTTAAAACTTGGATTTCACCCATTCCAGCAACTGTGATCCATGAGGCTAAATGATGAGTAGCTACTTTGAATACTGCCTCAACATCTGATTCCCTACCAAGTGTGGATAGACAAGACTGATCTTTTGGTTGGGTGAAGTATACTCTAGAATGGAGTGGAACCTATGCTAGCTTGGACATCATGGAACTCTATTAAGCATCTGATTTTCTTTCTTCCTTTGAATGTCCAATGCTACTTTAACTGGAGATGACTTCAGACTTGGGCCACCAGATGATCCTTATAAGGACTGCCATCAGACCTTAAGAGAGTACCATGGCTTATATCCATTGTTTACACACTGACTGAAGGTTGAGTGAAAATTGGGGACTGCCATCTTCTACAATATCAAACATTGATTTTAGTTTCTCTGCATTTGTTTTGAATTTGAAATTTTCAGCCATTGCAAGTAACTATGAGCTTTCCTACTGCAACTTCTTCTCTTTACTGAAGAATTATGAAATGTACATAAGCATACACTAGAAGCAATAGAACATGTGCACAAAAACTTAGGGAAATTGAAACCTATTCTAACAACAACAATGTGCATAAGCACTTGGAGGAATTGGAAATCCTAGACTAATATGTACAAGGGTGAGAAATTATTCCTTCTAGTAGCAATGTTTGAGATAGATTCCATTGACTAGAATTTGTAATTCTTCACCATACAACTTAGCCAACCAGAAGGCATTGCTAATTTTTCATTCAATGATCATATATGGACCACTCCATATGGCATCAAACTTGGAATGCTTTCTTGGATTTGCATGATCAACATCTCACTTTAGTACCAAGTCACATGCTTGGAATGTCCTAGCTTTAGCTTTCTTGTCAAAGCTTCTTTTGATCAGTGCTTGATCTTTCTCCATTATTTGTATTGCATGCTCTCTTGTTTCTTCTAATTCCATTAGTTTTGCATACCTGATTTCCATGGGTTTAAACTCAGCTAGTTCCAACTGCTTCATGAGTTCCAATGCAGACAACTCAAGTGATATAGGTAGCACTACTTCTTTTCTGTATACAAGCTTATATGGAGAGATTCATGTAGACCTCTTGGGTGTGATTCTATCAGCCCATAGAGCTGATTTGAGATTCATGTGCCAAGTTCTCTGATTCTCATCAAGAGTTCTTCTGATGATTCTCAGTAGGTTCTTGTTTGTAGACTCTACTTGGCCATTACCCTGAGGGTAATAGTTTGATGAAGTACTAAGGTGTACACCATTCTTGACATCCCATTCAGTGATTTTGGTGCCAAGGAATGCCAAATTATTATCTGATATGATAGTAGCAGGGGTCTCCAAACCTCAGTGACTATCCCTTCATAGAAATCCAAGATGTTGGATTCATTCACCTCCTTAAGTGCCACTACTTCAGTCCACTTAGTGAAATAATCAGTTGGAGTAAGTATCCACTTATGACCTTGACTTGAATTTGGGTTGATGACTCCAATGAAGTCCAATCCCCATTACATGAATGGCCAGTCTACTAAAATTGGACGAAGGGGCAGCACTGCTAAATTTTTCTTCCCTGTGAAGAATGCACATTTTTTGCATTTCTTGATCCATGAGTAGCAATCACTAAACACCATAGGCCAATAGTAACCAACCTTCATGATTTTGAGAGATGTTACTCATGGAGAAAAGTGGCCTCCTATTTCTCCATCATGGAACTCATGTAATATCTTCTCAACTTGACTTGTTAGGACACACCTTAATAACACCCTGTTCACATCTTTCTTGAATAAGATGCCATCCATGAGAACATACTAAATGGATTGTAATCTGAAATATCTCCTCTTAGCTTTGTTCCATTCTGGAGGGAACAAACCTGTTTGGAGATAATGCACCATATCTTGAGTCCAACATGGAATGGGTGCATCGTTAGCTAGCTGTTCTTGATCATTTTGTAGTAGCAGGACAACCTCTTCTTCACCTTTTGACTCAACTTGTTGTTTGGAAGCTAACTGTTCACACAAACCTTTTCCATGAACCAAATTGGTCACTTTGATTTCAATATCATATTCCATTACCCGAGTGATCCAACCTGCTCTCTTCTCATTAAAATCCTTTTTTAGGAGAAAGTCCTTGACACCAACATGAGACACTAGTAGTTGAATCTTATTGTTCGAGACCAAGTGTCTGAACTTCTTCAAACTCCTAATGACAACAAGAACATACTTTTCAATAAAAGAATACCTTACTTCGTAATCTTCCAGGCTTTGACTGAAGAATTCTATGGGCTGTTATGAACCTTCTCTATTTAGTTGTACCAAGATAGCTGAGATTGTGTCCAATCCTCCAAAAGCATACAACATGAAGTCCTTTGAAAAGTTCAGGTTGATAAGAGTTGGAGCTTGTGATATTGCATGCTTGATAGCCTCAAAACTCTCTTTTCCTTCTTCTGTCCATTTGAATGCAAGACTCTTCTTCAACATCATTGTTAATGGCTTCACAAGAGTGGAAAAATCAGGCACAAATCTGTGGACAAAGTTTATCCTTCCCAAGAAGCTTTGGAGAGATTTCTTGTGGTGTGGAAACGGAAGTGTTCAGATGGCTTCAACTCTTTTGGGATCAATTTTCAATCCTTCCTTTGAAACAATGTGGCCCAAAAATTTTCCCTTGTGTGCCAAGAATACACACTTTTTTGGATTCAATGACACTTCAAATCTTCTACATCTTTGAAATACTTTCCTGAGGTGAAAGAGGTGGTCTACTGCATTCTTTGAGAACACAGTGATATCATCTAGATATATGAGCACTATCTTGTTGATTAGTCCTTTGAATGCCATATCCATAGCTCACTGAAATGTTGCTCCGACATTTGACAATCCAAATGGAATCTTCTTATAAGCGTATGTGCCCCATTTCATAGTGAAGGTTGTCTTGAATTGATTGTCTTCTTTGACCATTATCTGATTATAGCCTGAGTAGCCATCTAGCAATGAAAACCTTTCGGAACCAGCTACAACCTACAAGATTTTCTCCATTGATGGAAGTGGGTAATGATCTTTGAGTGAAGCTCTATTTAGATCATGGAAGTCTACACACAATCTGATTTCTCCATTTCTCTTTCTCACTGGCACCAAGTTTGCAACCCAACTTGAATGTTTGATAGGAAAGATGATGCTAGCTTCAATTAGCTTGTTCAACTCTTTTCTCATGAGAGGTTCAATGTGAGGATTCACTGGCCTTTGCTTCTATCTGATAGGCTTGGATTCCAGGATCTAACTCAATAGTATGTTGTGCTAGCCTTGGATTGAAACCTCTTAAATCCTTATAAGTCCAGGAAAAGACATCTGGGAATTCTTGAAAAAGTTGAAAAAATTCAACTTTCTCTTGTCGAGTATTTACTTTTCCAATTTGCAATATCTTGCCTTCATCTACTAAAATGGGCTCTGAATCCTCACCCTTTACCTGAATGTTTTCCTTTTCCTTCTGGAATTGATCATTTGGGTTGAAGATTGAATCCAAAGTTACAAGACCTTTTGGTAATTTGTTAGTTCTCAGCTGCACCACTTGGTCACCATATTGCTGTTCCAACTTGTCTTGGTTTCTGGCAGAGAACTCAACTTCTTCTTGTAGAAAATTGACAATTTGTTGATCATTTCTCAAAGACTTTCCAACTTGTGTTGTTATATGGCACAAATGGTCTTACAACCACTTTGATATGAGGCTGAGATTTCTCACTTTTGATACTTTCTACAACATCAAATGCTGCCCCAATTGCTGTTAGTCTGTCTGCTACTTCATTCTTCTTTCTTGGGATGGAATTGATGCTAAAAGCTTCAATATCTTCAATGAGATCCCATACTTGATTCTTGTAGTTCTTCATCAGATCGTTCTTGGAAGCATTTTGTCCTCTGACTTGGTTCATAATTATCTCACTATCTCCAAACACTTGTAAGTTTTTAATACCTCTCTTTCTTGTCCAATGCAATCCGTGAATCAGGGCTTCATACTCAGCTGTGTTGTTTGAGCAAGAAAACTGGAAACAAAAAGCTGAGTAATATTTTGTACCTTGTGGTGAAACAAGCATAGCTCCTCCTCCTGCACCTTGTCTACTCCTTGAGCCATCAAAGAATAACTACCATACTTCATTATCATCTTTGTGATCTGGCTTGGTAATGCTAGGGAGAGGTTGATTCTCTTCATGTAAACAATAGACTCCTAATTCATCTTCTTCCATTTCCTTGTAAGGGTCAAAATACATGCCTCTTGTTTTCCCATTCATCAAGAGTCAAGTCTGTAATTTCTAACTTTAGTATCTGCTTCATAGGTGCTTGGATAATCCTCTTGATCAAATGTTGAACAATTCACATTGATTGGACTCGGTGTATGAGGCTCAATATGAAATTTTACAATAGGCTCAGATCTGATTGTAGCCTTAGCTCCATACCTTGTTCTGAATAACATGTGTGACCAATCAACAGATAAATAACCTCCAATTTTAGTGGTGAAGTCTCTTGACAAACACAATGCAAAGAGTGGTGGCAAGTCTATGACTGATACATCTTGCAAGATGGTCACATTGGGACATGCATGTAATGTGAGGTTCAAACCTTTGATTACTCCAACCGTTTTTACTGTTGTCCCATCCAATTGCACCACACCCTTAGAAATGAATTCATATTGAAGGCCCAATTGATCAGCTATTTGTTTCGGCATTACAGAGTTACTTGCTCTAGAATCAATCATGCAATTATGCACCAAATTGTTCCCAATGATCAATGAGATATAGAATGGTGGGGGCTTCAAATTTTTACCTTGGTGGTCACCTTGATTTTCTCCTTGCTGAGCTACATTGGTGAGCAATTTTTCTTGTTGATTGGGTGACTGATTTGATGTCAACCAATACGCCATAGCAACTTGGAATAGGTCTCTTTGTCTTGGGATAGCTAATGATTCCCACATTAAGATATTTATATTCATTTTATTCATCTTCTCAATGATGTTGAATGAAGATGAGCTATCTCTCTATCCCTTTCTTTGCACAATTTCTACATGGGCTATTACAGCTACTTGGGTTGTTACAATTAGCATTTGAGTTAGTGTAGAAGGTGGCTTGGGTTGACCTTGCTCATTAGGAGCTGCACTTAGTTTACCAATTAATTTTTGAGTGATAGAGGGTTGTGGATCATTTGAATTGGATGAATTTCCTTCTCCAATATTTCTCTTCTTGGATCATGTATTGGCTGATACAATTTGAGAAGGGGATTGATTTATACCGTAGAAATCTTCAGCCTAATAATTGACAAGTGTGGTCTCATTCGGAGGTGTTTCTTGCTAAGTTTCTTGCTGTTGCTGATTTTCTTCTTGGCCTGTATCTTGTTCTACACCCATTGTTTTCATGATAAGTTTGATTCAAAGCACCATTAAAAAACATTGACTGGTTATGAGGTTGATTGCATGGGAAGCACCAGTCATATTCTTGAGCCATGTTATTTTGCACTGGTACCAAGGCTCTAGATGTGGACACAACATTAGGATTGTAAGGCTGGAATGGCCTATTAGCAGGAGGTTTGACTTGGTTCTGATTTGTAGTTTGAATGGGTGGCCTGTTAGGCTGATAAAAAGGTCTATTGGGTTGGGTTTGAGGCTGGTATGTCCTGAAATTTTGATCTTATTGCCTCTTAAGTGTCACTAAATCATTACCCAAGTTTTGCAACTGCTTCATGAATTCTTAGAGCTCATCGCTTGAGGTACTTGAAGATGATGTATAAGCTTCATTCAAAATCTGATTTCTTGGATTAGGAATGGGAGCTAATGTAGGTGTTTGACTAGTGCTTGGACATCCTAATTTTGGATACAGAGGCATAGGTGTCCTAGGTGCAAGTTTACTAGCTTAAATTAAGCAATTTTCAGCTATAATAACAATGTTATAGGCGGTGGGAAGAGTTATACCTCCCATGGATTGTATCATCATTGTAATATCTGAATTTAGAGCTTTTAGGAAGTATAGAAAAACACCTTCACTTGCTGGTATCACAACAAGCGGAATTCTATCCCATGTCCTTTGAAACCTAAAGTTTAAATCGGTCATTTGTTCATTAGGATCCCTCTTGATTGTTTTCAATTGTTCCAATAAACACAAATTATCTCCCTTTTCTCCAAATTGATTATGAAGAGCTGTGTAAAAATGGTCCCAATTCTGGATAGACCATGTTGTTAGACTTCTAAACCATTACAAAGTTGTTATCCAAAATTCACCCCTCAAGGTAATTCTGATAACATGCATCAAATTCTTTAGTCCCGAGCAAGTAGATTGATTCAAGGCCTGAAATCATGTTTTTGGGGCCCTTTCGGCTTCTCTCTGACTCTCCCATCCAAGAAAAAATCCCATGTAAGTTAGAAAAAATGGAAAAAATGCAAAAAATAAGGTCCTAGGATTGTTTTAAAGCATTTCGGGTTTGAAGGGTGCGGAGTACCAGTGCCTACCGAGGTTCGTTACCAAGTTTTTGAAATACAAAGAAAATTGCTAAGTCAGACATTTTTTCCCAGGCGGTCCGCGGGACAGTTAGGACGTCAGGACGCGCCAGGACGCGAAAAGGTGAAACGGCACTAATGGAAATAAAAATCGTCAAATTTTGTTTTGCATAGTTTCGGGACAGCCGAGCAACTTCAACAAAAGTTGCGCGGGGCGCGAATCGGCTGATCCGCAAGACAAACATTTCGGGAGTTCAGAGATTTAGTCCCAGACGGTCTAAGATGGAGCTACCACTGTCGCCGGGACAGCTAACGGGACATCCAGAAAGTATACGCGGGACACGAAAGAGCCCAAAAGGCCGCAAAAGGGACAAGGAAGCCCAAATCGGCTGATGTGGGAGATTTTCATCCAAGATAGCCGGGACAAAGGTATGCATGGAACGCGAATCGGCCGATTTGCTGAAATAGCTGTAAGCGAAGAAGAAAAGTCAACGTTTGACCCATGAACTTCAAACGACCATAACTTTTGACTCCGAGCTCCGATTTTCACAAAATTGGACTTTCTAGAACGAGCACGACGTCCTCTACGCCCAAAAACTGGATTTCTTAATTTTAATGAGGGTAGATATATTTAAATAAAAGAAACATATTCGGCTCCAGTCAGTTAATGCTCATTCCTGTCAAATGATAGAAAACGCCTGCCAGACCCAAAATAGCTGCCCGCACTCAGAAGGCCATAACTTTTGCATTTCTCAACGAAATCACACAAAATTGGTACCGTTGGAATCATGGTCTCCGAGCCCAATGCAAAACAATCAGGAAATTCTAGATTTGATGAGAAATCGATTGAGATTTTTCATAAAACGTGGCCGGGTTCATAACAGTGTTTTATTTGGTAGTTGGGAGTGCAATTAAGAGGCATGGTCATCATTCTTTCTCTGCTGCAGCACATGGGACAGTATGGGGAGCCTTTTTCAAGTAATATACAATCATTCCACTCATTTAATGCCTCTTACAAGTGGTTGAAGGACAGATTTCGGGATTTCCATTTTCCCTTCTCTCTCTTCTCATTTTTTCTATAAATTGGAGTGTTGGGCTCATTGTAAAGGGGGGAGTTTTTGTAGCAAAGCTCTGCCAAAATTGCTTTGTGAAGCCAATGTGCTATAGGCCCTTGTTGTGGACTCCTTGCATGGTGATCCAGGCCCTTATCTTGTAATAGATTGAACTGTGCATATCAGGAAGCAATAAAATATAAGTTTGTGGATGCATCTTCCCCTGCTGTGTTTTCTTGCATTCTTCTTGCCCCTTTAATCTTGTTACAAGAATATTGTGTCTATTATTATGTTCTTGCAGGGATTCATTAACATTGTGTATGCTTGGAATATTGTTGTGAATGCATTTTGCTAGATTATGGAGAACTGTCATCACCTCTTCTAGTGTGCACTTTGCTTCTGTATTTCACACATTTGGAGATTACTCTCACACCCTCCTTTTCTGGTGTATCACCGCTTTAGTGTAGGCTTTCATTTTATGCATTCTCTCTCTCTGGTCCCTTGGAAATTTAGATTAGAATAGTTAGTTTCTCCTGCATTAGAGTAGATTGTGGCAGGTAGTTTAAGAGCAAGAACCAACTTTCTCTGGAGGTCTATCTCAAGTAGCAAGTCCCACAACTTGGAGATAGTACCCATGTTATCCAATCACACCTGTGAGTTCAAGTATATGCACTTGATAAACATAGGGGTGCTGTGATTCGGTGATAACAGGCACCCCAGGTATTGAGTTGCTTCAAAGGAGATTAACATATTATGAATCTAATTAGACATTTACAATGTCCTTGATATGGTGAAAATGGACTTTGTAAGGTTCTCGTCTAGTGCAAATCGCATGAATGTTCTTAATCCAAACTGGAAATTTTGTGCATTGATTTAAGTGGTTTACTACCAGTGAAGTTGAATAGGGATTGGGTCATAGCCATCCTGGTTGGTTCAAAAATCTAGTTGATTGAAGCTCTACCAGGTGGAGGTGTGGATAATGTTATATTTGGTGGAGATGAGATATTTGAACTCTTCTCCCCCTTCTTCCTCTACTTGGTAAGAAAAATATTCAAAAAATCCTTCCTCTATAGTTATTGACCTTTTTTGAATTCTTCTCATAAATCTGTCAAGATTGGCTACTAGTCCCAAACTAGTGGATTACCCCTTTTGGAGTCATCAGATGTGCAATTCAGAGTTTCTTACAAAGTGAAAACTTACAACACCCTTCAAGTACACATCAATATTGTCTGCAATAAAAATGATAGCCTTTGGTCCCACTGCAGGCATGCAAACTGGTTATCACCGAATCACAGACACCCTCCTGATTTGCACAAGTGTGTGTGCTTGAGCTCATGGTGTGACTGGGTAACATGGGTACTATCTCCAAGTTGTGGAGACTTTCTACTTGAGATAGACCTCCAAATTATGGCTCTTTTCCTAAACTACCGTGCCACAATCTACTGAAATGAAGCAACTAACTATCTAATCCTAATCTAATTTCCAAGGGACCAGGGAGAGAGAAATAACATGACAAATGAATGAAAACCTACACTAACAAGGTGATACACCAAAATAGGAGGGAATGAAATAGATTTCCAATGTGTGAAAAATGGAAGCAAAGTACATACTAGAGAGGGTGATAAAAGTTCTCCACAGTCTAGCAACTGCATTCACAACAATATTTCATACACACACAATGATAATGAATCCCTGCAAGAGCATAAAATAGACACAATATATTTGTAATGAGGTTGAAGAGGTAAGAAGAATGCAAACAAACAAAACAAGGGAAGATACATCCATAAACTTGCATCTATTGCTTCATGATATGCACAGTTCAATCTGTTACAAAATAAAGGCCTGGATCACCATGCAAGGAGTCCACTACAAGGGCATACAACACATTGGCTTCATAAAACCAAAATGATAGAGTTTTTCTACTCAAAAACTATCTCACCTTACAATGAGCCCAACACTCTAATTTATAGAATTTTGATAGTAGAGAGAGAGAGAGGGAATGCAAACCCCAAAATCCACTTTCCCAGTAATTGTAGGTCATGAAAAATGAGTGTGGTTGGTGATTTTGGACCTGTAGAAGCAATCTCAAGGTACCCCATAACTTGTCAGTAGTGAAAGAGTGATTTCCAAGTATGCTTATTGAATGCTCCTCAACCTTCCCAACCAAATAAGATAACTGGAATCATTTTCCCTAAAATATCTCCATCAAAAATTCACCAGATCTAACATTTCTTAACTTCTGTGCATTGGGCTTGGAAACATGATTCCAATGAGATAAATTTTGTGAAAATATGTTGAGAATTGCTCTTGTTATGGATTTCTAAGTGATTGGTGCTAATTTGAGTTGCACATGTTTACTTGGCCTCCACGGGACTGGAAATTAATATTTCTGGTTGAAAAGATATTTTAAAAATATTTCCTTCCTCCCTTTAAAGTTCATTCTGCATGACTTAAATGATTTGGGGTTTTTATCTTTACGGGCCCATCATTGTTTTGATTGATTTTATCTTGAAGGGGGTGTTTAATGTTTAAATGTTGGAGTGTTTAGCCAACTCGGTCAGCTCGGTTGAGCTGACACCTATCTTATATTGGTTCTTTACCCCTCTCGCATGACATGCCATTTGAATTACATTGTTGACCACTTACCTTTAGATGTCGAGTCACTATTTTAACATTGGCGAGCTTCTTGGAGTGCCACTATGTGTCGAGCTATGTCCCGAACCTCTACCACTGAGTCACCGACCTACCACCGTTAACCCTTCATTACTCGTGCCAACTCTGATGCATCTCCCATATCACTGAGCTCACCCTCATTTTTTTTCCTCAAACACCAAAACATCACTCCATGTTCCCCCCTCCCTACTCAATGGACCCCCCATGTTTTCTGGATGAGTCACCAACTCACCGACCTCCAAAAGATGACTCGATTTTGCATACCTCATGCTATGTTAATAATTTGCATGTCCAAACCTATCATTTCTTTGAAAAACGTTATCTCCTTGAATGGCATGGGCTCTCCAACCTCTCAGGATTTGACCTAATTCACCGATATTTCTTATGACATCGGTGAATTCAATATTTTGGCCCACATGTTCCTCAACACTTTAAACCAAATCCCACTTCTATCTGCACACACTCTCCATGCTTCATCGTTGACTAGGCCAATTTGGCCATTGACTCCCAACTTATCCACACAACTTGTCCCATGGGTATTTGGTGATTTTAGGTTCAGGATACACCCATGTCCTATGGCCACTCAGGCCTCTTTCATCCTGTGTTCATAACAACTCGTGTCTCCCAACCTCTGTTTGACTAGGCTGCGAGGTCCGTTGACCCCTGAACTTTTCCACAAAGGTCTATGAATCACTCGATGGCTCAACTTATTGCGAGCTCTCCTGAGCCAATGGCCATTCGAGCTCACCTGTAATTTTAATTCCTTTATCCATTGAACTTGACCTAACCTGTTAGATTCTAAGCAAGTTGTCTTTTCTCAAAGTTCATTTTACCATGTACTTGAGTTCTTGGGTCAAATTCCAACTTAATGCCCTTTGATGATCGTGGTATGATGACTAGGACAACTTCATTGGTTTTTTTTTTGTAAAGCTCTTTTTTCCTTGCACAATGGCTTAGTATCCAATTGCAATCTGACTCGACATTTATTGTAATGGCTCCCTTGTAGAGCTCGATTTGATTCTCACCATGATTTCTTAGAGACGAGTGGCTTGCAGTCAAAATAATGACTCACCTACTCGAGGGGAAACTCACCCACATTCCTTGAAGTGGCTTGGTCATGCATGGAAAACTAGAGTTATTAATGATGTGGTTTGGTTTTGGTATGAGCTCATTTGTTCAAGAACAAATTGATGCATTCCCACGAAAAAAATCCCGAACTTGTTTCATTTCTCATATTTTTGTGAAATGACCAGTCTTAGCTTATAATACAGTTTCGGTGACTCCAACATGAGCTTGATATGCATCAAAGTAGATTGGCCATTTATGTCTATGCACCACTAAATCAACTTGGGCATAATAGATAATAGCCTGAATAGATATGCATTCCTTTCCTACCATGCTGGCCCAAAAGCTCAGTTCCTTTGGAGGAGTGGCTTGGTTTTTTGCAATGTTTCTTGGCTCAACATCCAATAGAAATATCTCGATGATACATGACTGTAGCTCGGTCTGACCTAAAAAAACTCGATGAATCTTCTCCTTTTAGCACAACTCGGTGTATGTTTAAAAGTGATTGGTTCCTCGATAAAGCTTTCCCGCATTTCTATTGCTCGGTCAACCATAAAACAAGATTGATGCACATGGGAATGAACTTAGTGCAACTTTGTCTTGCCCAACTTGATATATCAGCGCATAATGCAACCTAATCTCATACCCCTCACATGTCATTGGAATGACTCAGTGCACAATGGAAAAAACTTGGTGTTAGTAGGTAGATCGCTTATGAGCTCGTCGAGTTGCATCCAAGGACAAAGACTATTCATTTGAAGTCTACACACTCACTTGAACATCTTGTGCTATTTCTTAAATTCTCCAGCTACGTCAAGGCTGAGTGGGATGTATGAAGGTGTCTAGGGGTTGTGGATTGGATTTTCATATTTCTTACCAAGTGTCCCTTCTAACTGATTGTGACAAGGCAAGCCCGGGTGCCTCTGACCCTTTCTTATCTTACTTGTTCCTTATTGGGTCTCTTTTATCTTCTTGGGCATCTTTTTCATTTATGGGTTAGCCTTCTAGTTGTCAATTATAGAAGTCAAACAAGGGAATCATATATACACATAGTTATAGCTCACAAATAAAGGGCCAAACATTAGTATTATCTATTATCACCTAAGCTTTCCTCTGAAGGCACAAAGATCATTAAAAATCATCCATCTAACACATCCATACAAGGGAAAAGGATTGTATCATTCTACATACACAACATAGGAGGGGAATTTCATTCTACTCCATATCACATATTATATACATTTTCTATATTCTAGATATATCCCACTATCATTGTGTAACTTGCATAAGGACATCATAGGGCCTCATTACACACACATTCACATAGAAATTCATGGAGTACAAAATGTAGTGAAATGATCAATACCATGTTCAATTTTTGGGTGACTGTAAGGGTCAGTCCGAATCCCCATTCCGCATTTTATTTATTAGGTTTGATGTGGTTTGTGGGTATGTGCAACTAGGTATATATTGTGCAGGTTACATGTGTGAACAATGAAATTGGAATAAATCCATAGTGACAAAAAATATCAAGAACAAAGCTCCTCATGCACAAAAAATATATGAACCTGAGCATATAGGTGGAGACTACCATCTAGATCATTCACTAGCGCCAGGGCGCTCATGTCATCCTGTGATTGTTTTTGTCTTATCCATTTATGAGTCTTAAAACATCCAATGAACCTTAATGACATTCCTTCTAGTCTGTTTCATCTATTCACATTCTGAATTCATCTCCAGGTTACATGAAATTAACTAAGTCACCCTCTCTCTCTCTCTCTTGCTTAGGGTTTCATATTATTACATACCTGTTGCTTTTCCATTTACTATATTTATTGATTGTTTATCATTCATTACATTAGTTACTCTGAAATATAGATTTAATTCAATTTATATCAAATCATTTGGTGAACACCACTTTTGATCAAACACTTGGATCCTTATTTGGCCTATTCTACCAGATCTTCTTTCATGGCTCCTAAAATTCCTTAAATCTTCTTACGCGAGTTACTTCAAATGTACCCACCTTGTAAACATGTTCTCCAAAAATCCCTAGATATTATGTATCTCCCTCACAATATGCCACATGCATAAATAAGTTTATTTTTTATCATCTCTCCGACGACCCTAGCCTTTGTGATACCATAACCAATCAGCTCATCTTTGATTAATTTTAATCTTCACGCCATTTATTTAAAGATAAATTTTAAGCGATGGAAACCAAGATTACATCTCTCATTTATGAAATTCAATATCTTAAGGATACTTCTCATACCCATGTTAGTTCTTCTACATTTCATCCTGATCCCATGTCTACTACATGTGCTCATACAAGTGAGGTCCAAGTCTTAGTGCTACTAACACCTCTCAAGATGGATCTAAATGTTAAGCAACATGATATTATTCTTGATCTCCTTAATCACCAGTTGATCAAATTTCCACCTACCCATTCCTACCTCCTTATTGGTTTGCCAAATACAAAGGTCACCCATTTTGTAATTATTAAAAAATTAATGGACATCATGAAAATGATTACAATTATTTAAAATGAAGAATTATGCACCTTGAGTATCAGGGCTTTATTTCATTTGCTACACAACTTTATGCTACATTCTCATCTCTAATTTCTCAACCGCATTGAGCTCCCAAATATGATCCCTCTATGTCTAATGAGCATAATGTCATAATTACTAATGTTCCTTCTCTGGTAAGTCAAGAACCACCTATCCAACTCAATATCATACCAAATTTACAAATACGTACCCCATCACCTCATCATCATCTACACTTCACATCATCTACACTTCATGCTCTGTGCTTCACGATATATCTTCCCTAGCATATACTCTCAAACAATTCACTCATTTCATGATGACACACTCTTGTTCTATGATTCATTCATGAATGTTGAGGGAACATTTATAAATTAAACTCATCTCACACATATTGGCTATTGGTAAATGTTTCTTCTCCTCTCTTGATATATTGCACATCGCATCACACCATCACACTCGCATAATATTTACATGTCTTGGTTACATTTACTCTTGTTATCCTATACTACTTACATGTTGCACTTTTCTTACTATGCTAGACAGATTATTAGTATGTCATTATCTTTTTCTATACACACATGCACATTCACTTGTTATCTTGAGGTGAATACAAGACATATCAAAGATTCATACATGATGCATGATGCTTGACACCACTCTTCACCAATCCTGACGAGGCTCCTATGGGCATCTACCTTTTCTAATCTAATACTTCATACACATAACAAGTTCTATTGTCACATTATTTACTACTTTTCATTACAGCTACTTTACTTTTCGCTAATTTATACACACTTTGACACACTATTTATCTCTTTAACATTCTAAAGGGTGCTTCATGTGTAGCATTTGTCTTACAAGATCAATACAACCATGGTTATCTGTCAATCTTTGCTCTCTATTGTTTACTATTTTTTGCAAGCTATACCCTATGTCTTGCTTAATCAGTGTATGCTTTTGGCCACTTTGACATTAATTATCTTGTGACATTGTGAGTGATGTCCCATGTATGAAACCCACTTTTTGATGTTCATCTTTTCTTCCTAGTTTACTTGTTACATTGTCTTCTATTACATGCTAGCTCATTTTTACTAACTCTTGTTACTAGCCTACTTTGTTTGCATGTGCCTTGGTTTATACCATGCACATCCCCTACCCCCTGTAGGTATCCACTTCATATATGCATATCAATATCGGGTCCTCTCCTTTGGATTGCATTCTCCTACAATTATCACATTCACCCCAAACGAGGGGCACATCTATTTGGTGAACACACCACTCTTACAATAGAACATAGCTCTAAAAAAACATAGTCAACACAATAAAAAATGGCACAGGAACACAGTTACAAACTGGCTCAGAATCAGACTTGGGCTCGAGATACAGAGTAGACACTAGTGCCCAGTCCTGGACAGTAGTAGTGGGTTCTTGTGTCCCTACTAGGTGCTTGTGTCTTGGGGGAAAAATAGTCAATTTTCACTTCTACACAACTTACAATAGTTTTCAGAATAGTTCTCCATTTGCAGACACTTTCCTCCAATTACAGAATTCATTCTATTAGTTACATTTCAGTTTTAACAAGAAAAATTAAAACAACATGAATAAATTATGGACATATCATCTACAGTGATGCTTATTGGTGAAGCATCATAGAAGGAGAGAAAAGATAGACCTTTCTCCCCAACACTCTTCTCTTGGCATGTGAACTCCCAAAAAACTCACTTTTGGTGTTAGATTTCCCCAAAATCTTGTTCTCGACATCAGATCACCCAAAAATCACTCTTGGCTTGAGATCACCCAAAAACATTACTCTTGGTGTGAGATCTCCCAAAAAACTCGCTCTCGGTGTGAGATCACCCAAAAATTCTCTCTTCACGTCAGATTACCCAAAAACCTCACCATTGACATCAAAATCCAACAACTCCAAGCAATTAGGACAATTTTCTATCTCATACTCTCTTACACATTAGGTGCACACTTTCCTTTTACACACTTTTACACTCTTTACTTACTTATACATGCATTACTTTGATTTTTCATATATGAAACTTTGACTACTTTCTCACTCTTCTTTTGTAGGTTTTTCCTTAATACACAACAAGAAGCTGATCACACAAGCTCCAACAACACACTACTATGCATACACTTCACCCCTAGGGTCTACTTCCCTTTCCTAGTCTCCACGCTTCACATTATGATCACTTCACGCTTCACTTGTCCACTCGGCATGCTATCACCTACACTCTTCTCTACATGATTACAAGGTACACATCTTCTATCTACTTTATGCTATCGAGTATTCACTCAACAACATAAAGTGGGGGAAAATGTAGACACAAAATCTATGCACTTGGGTACATTTCTAGGTCCTAGAGCATACTAATATATACATGATTCCTAAGAAAGAAAACTAGTAATTGACAATGTCTTTTGGCCATTTTTCTTTGTCTCTTATACTTTTATTGACCTTACACACCCTACACCCCATTGGTATTTGACTTATTTATCTTTCATGGCCTCAGAAACCAATGCCCATTTAGGACAGAAGCACCCAGGTGCTCCTATCCCTCATGGGTTGCTCCTAACCCTTTCTCCCCTTTTCTCACTCTTTTGGGTCTCTTTTGCTTCTTGGGCATCTTTTACACTTTTGGGTCGGCCTTCCAGTTGTCAATTATGAAATTCAAACAAGGGAATCATATATATACATAGTTATAGCTCTTAAATAAGGGGCCAAGCACTAAACATTATCTACTATCACCTAAGCTTGCATCCAAAGGCACAAGAGCATTCAAAGCATCCATCTAGCACATTCACTCAAGGGACAAGGGTTGCATCACTCTGCATACACAACATAGGAGGGGAAGTCTATTTTATTCCATCTCACACATTCTATACATTTGCTACATTCTAGATCTAGCTATCATTGTGTAACTTGCACAAGGGAATCCTAGGGAATCATTACACACACTTTCACACAAAACTACATGGAGTCTGAAATGTAGTGCAACACTCGGTACTAAGTTCACTCTTTGGGTGACCGTTGGGGTCAGTCTGACTCCACATTTTGCATCTTTATTTATTAGGTTTGATGTGGTTTGTGGTTATGCATAGCTAGATATCTATTTTATAGGTTACATGTGTGAATAATGACATTAAAATAAATCTAGAGTGACAAATAGAAATCAAGTGTGAATCTCCTATTGCACAGAAAAGATTAGAACCCGAGCATCTGGGTGGACACTATCACCCAGATCCAGTCACTAGCATCAAAGCGCTCTTGTCCTCTCGTGAGCGCCTCTATCATGCACATTTTTGAGTATGAAAACCTCCAGTGAGCCTTGATGACACTACTTCTAGTTTGTTTCAGCTATTCACATGCCCATATCATCTCAATGTTGCACGAAATCAGCTAAGTGACCCTCTCTCTCTTTCTTAGGGTTTCATAATATCAAGCATTCTTTTTTCTTATCTATTTACTACATTTTATTACTTGTATATCATTCATGACATTAGTTACTCTGAAATTAATATTTAATAACATTTATATTAAATCACAAGGATGTGTGTATGGTGAGAGTGATTGTATTAAAGGATGAAAAACAAATGCTAAAAATGTGATGAAATACATAATGTGGAAGAATGTATAGGAGGAGTCCCCAACCAAAAACATTAGTGATGATAGAAAATTGGCCTTGATGTTAGGAGTGAGAGAAACATTAAGAAGCAGTCTTAGATGAAGAAATAAAAAATAATATAGAAAGGACAAGATATCATAGTGCACAATATATATGAATTAACCAATAAGTTATTAAATTTGAGATGCAAGTAGAGGGAGTTGGAGGTGAATATGGAAATAGGGTATTTGGAGATACATGCATGGGTGGTACAATATGGTGATTATACCTTGATGGATGATTTGATTCCTATTGGGGGAACTTTATGTAAAACCATTAGTAGATGAATAATGTGTTGGCATTGAGGATGTGAAGACATGATGAAGGAAAATGATGAATAAAATGAGATACAATGTAAATGAGAATAAGAATAAAATAGAAAGACGAAGGTAGAAGTGATGGGTGTCATTAACCCCTTCTTTTAATCAACCTTATATGTTGATGTCATATTAAACTAGGGCCGATGTCTAAAGATATATTCAGTAAGGCAGGGTTTATAGTACCTTAGTAATTATTTTCTTTCTTTTTGGGGGAGTTGTTATTATCCTAAACTAAGATCTTATAGAAATTGAATTTTCCCAAAAGGAACATATTCACACAATCATACTTCAGAATTAAAAGTACTAAAATAAGAAATCTTTCAAAATTTAGATGAATTCAAAATTAAATAACATAGATGAAATGAGAAATACAAACTCTTGAAATTTAAGCAGAATTCAAATTAAAAAAAAAAAAGAAATTAACTTAGAATTCAAATCGCTTTGGAGTAAATTAAATTTGAAATGAAAACAGGTTGTAGGTTCACTCTATGATATCAAACATAAGTTAATTTGAAAAAAATCACACAACACATTTGGTAAATTTTAAATAACAAAACAAATATAGAAATACCAAAATCAAATTCCTTCTCCTTTCTAAAGTGGGCCCTTTATTTGTCTTGGATCAAGATATAAAAAAATACTCACCTTAGTCTCTCAAGATTGAAATTTTATTAACCTTCAAGAAATCAAGTAAATAGTATTTACAATTTCAAGAAAACTTACAAGATGAATTACAAAATCAGATATTTTCTACTATTTTCTATTATATAAAGCATCAGATTGAGGTGAATTATGTACCCAAAAACTCCAATATGATGGTTACAAATGAGTATTATTCCCATGACTGATTTAAGATCAACCTTATTTAAAAATAGATGTTATTGTTCCTATTTTATAGACTCAACATGGAAAATACAAAACCCAAAAAGATAGGAAATATTTGGTTACAATATGTCATTCGACATAAGATATTCCTCAAAATTTATTTATCTTTGAGATCATCATGCACAATCATTTAGAAAATATTTTGGAAGGCTTATAGATATAATTTGTTAGTATTCCAAAAACAAGACAAATTATTCTATAACCAAATCCAATTATTCCAGAAATAAGCCACATCGAAGTCCATTAATTTTGGAGACATGATAATGCTAAATCCAATGATTTAGAGTCAATTGACTTGATCTTTATCTTTTCTAAAAATTTTTCTTGCCCTAAAATTGTGATGTCCCCTCCCAGTTACACATGTACATGCAAAAATTGATTTCTTTCCAAATATTTATTAGGACAAAATGGTAGGTTAAACAATTAGATTAATCAAGATATTTAATGGGTAAATACATCCTAATTCTACTTTAGATTAAATGAAAGTTATAAAATGCAACTAAATTCATTAAATAAAGAAGACAAAATGATGTTTTTATTTGCACAAAATGAGTCATAAAATGAAATCATCTTTTCCTCCCCAAACTTACTTCTTGCAAGACTTCTTATAACTTATAATATCCAAAATCAAGATCATAAATCCCACTTTCCAACATCTTGTTGAAATCAAATTTTGCATACTGGAATTTCCAAGTGTCGTTGGGATAAATGTTGAATCCACTTCTAATCCTAACATTGTGCCACCATATTTCAAAATGTGAGTGTTTTAGGGCTTCATTTTTCCAAGGATACATAGGATTAAGAATGAGAGGTGGTATGAATCTCATTACAATCCACATTCCTCTTTGTTCCTAAAACATTTGAGGGATTATATTTGTAATTTCTCTTTCTCTCCTCAAACACTACCTTAGATTACTAGAAGAAATCACTTCCCTCATTTTCAAAGGCACATTGAGTGTTCCCTATCTCTTGTCACAAGCTGCATAGTATTCATCGAAATGTTACTACTCATAAGCTATAAATTATACAATGCAATCCTGTAGTTTTATGATATAATGTCTGTTTATGTTAGGACTAAAAGCTATGGCTCTAAAATTCCTAGTGAGATGAGAGGTACTAGGATATTTTGGTCTCATACAAATTCTCACAGTATCAAATTTTTGAAAATATTCTTCATTTATCTTGTCCCATGCAATCTGATTTTACAAAGTGGGTATAAAATATTTTAAGTTGTGTTGTTTAGGTGTACTTGACATGGACTTGACATATGACCTAACATGAAGTTGCACAAATAGAACTCACATAGTAAGTTATGTTGTTTAGGTGTACTAGTCACATAAACATCCATAAATTATTTCTCATCTTTCAATTCATAGGTCAGTCCACATGATATTCTTACCACTTTCCATTTATGGAATAGTTCCCGCAAGAAAAGCCTATAGGCAGAGGAAGGTCTTCTACATGCAAGAAACTGTTCACTAACTATGTAGGCTTCTTGTAGATATGTTTTTCACCTTTTTTTTGTTCCTTTTCCTCCTTTAATTTTTCCTTATTATCCAAATTAAGTTCTCCTAATTTCCTACATGATTCTTTCCCACATCAACTCTTTACTTCTGTTGTAATTTCTACATCTAGTTCTTTACTTATTTAGTCCACTTGCAGGTCAGGTTCCACTTATTCTTTGTTTTCAACAATGAAACTTCCTCATCCCTTATTTATATCTTCAATTTTGGTTCACATGCATTCACACATGTAAAGATAAATATTAGAATGAATCTTTGGAGGCCATATGTACCTTTTGAGGAACCTCAATTTCTGTATCCTTCTATCTTCATCATCCATTTTAGCTATTCATAGGACTAAATATGCTTGTTGAACTTGATGCTCTTCCTCTTTTTCTGATGGGATTTATTTTTCCTCTTGAACTTTCTCTTGTTCAATCATAGGTTCCTTTCCCTTGAGAGAGGTAAATGCTATAATTTATTCAAATTCTAGCTACTATGTAACATCTGTTAAACCTTCCATACCCAATGAGGAGGCACCTCTAACATCCCATTCTTTTTCTTCAATCCTCTCTTCTTCTCTTCAGACAAGAACCTTTAGGGGAGATGGCATTTTCGGTCTCATGCCACCAACTATATCTGGAACATCATTTTTTATGATCTCTTCTTCTTTTAGTCACGTTTTCTTGTTCCTTTTGGGGCTGTTAATCTAGTATTTCCAAGAGTAGTTCTTTTTCTTGAGCTCCTTCTCAAAATCATGGAATGCGTAACTTAAATTTGGGGAATTTTACTGTCTTTAATATTGATATTGGTTTGTTAAGGATTCCTGTCAGGAACTACTAAAGTAGTGTAAGTCCTTTTAGGGGTATCAAAAGTGTAAGGAATTTTTTCCTCTACTACTATTCGTCTTTTTCTTGATTTTTTATGAGATGTCTCTCCCCTACTACTTTTTTCAGACGCTGATTCTTTTTTAGACCAATTTTTTGTGTGTGAATCAACGTTATAGTACTCTTGAGTATTTCAGGTCTTTGTCTAAACTTATTCAGAAAGGTCTTTCATGCATCTTCTCCATTATTTTTTATTAGAAAGTGGTGCTCAAACACCAGTTAAATCAACCCATGATGTCTAATGGACCCAATACCATGTACATATCTTCTTGCCATCAACTAAATATAATTAAACAAAAAATATGGAAAATTCACTTCAAGCCATAGTTTTTACAAACCACGGTGAAGGTGAATTATTAGTTTCATTGCATCACACCCCAAAGTTCCATGTTGTCCATCACAAGTGAAGTATCTCATAACCCAACAAGTAACTGTCATAAAGGGTTTTGGTAAGCTTTCCCTTTTAATTCTTTTTTGGGTTATTCTTGGGAGTGTACAATATTTTAGGTTTTGGTTCTCCCTCTTTATGAAAGTTTTTAATCAACTCCCTTAAAGAAGACTTTATGGATGAAAATTGACACGTGACCTTCAACCGCGCTCAACCTCCCGAGGTAGTTCCAGGACAGCCGATGTGGAATGTTGTTGGGGTGCTAATGGAAAACTATAGGAGAATTATAGAATAAGATCGGGTAGTGTGAATTCCTAGTAGTTGAATTGGCCAAAGGGGACTTAGAGGCTATGTGTGGGTAGCATAAATTCCCTATTGTTTGATTACTTGATTTTATCTACTTGAAAGGACATTTATTAAATAGACAAAAGTAAACAAATAAAATAAAACTAACTAATCTAATCCAATTTAAACTAATATTTTTGTTTTTATATTTTCTGGAATTAATAGATGAAAACGTACATAAAGAAATAAATTGCTTCTAAACTAATTTAACCAATCCTAAAAAAATAACATACTTAGATGTAGTTGTTTATTTGTGCATATAGTGTATCTAAATCTATTCTAAACAAATTAAAGCTTCTCTAAACTATGTAATTGTGGATCATTAAATCCTCACACGCACCTCAGAGTACATGGGAAGAATTAAAATCTTCTCAGAATCTTTCCTTCCCTTGAAACTTCCCCAATGGAATTTAAGAGGGATTTAACTCAGACTAATTTGAACCAAATTTTGAATGCTTAAAATTATGCAAAATCTTCTTCCAAAATCACTTCCATTACAAATCTACTGCTGATAGGAAAGGAAGCTATCTCTCCTACGAAATATTTGCAGAAGAAAATTATCTACTGTAACTACCTAACAATTGCAATAATGGAAATGGAAATGGAAATGAATTCTTCTATTGTAGTAAATATGCACGTACATACAGATTCACAAATAAAGAAATTAAGAAACTAATGAAACTCAGTAACAACCCCAACCTGGAAATTACAGTGCTGAGGAAAATGTCAGTTGTGGTATCACTTTGTGTCCCCTTCGTTATCTATTTCCAATCTCTATATGTCCACATGAGTCTAGGGAAATGGCAATGCAGAGGAAGCAAGAAGAAGGAAGCTAGAGCAATGTTTGCTTGTCAAGTGGTCTAGTAATAATGCAGGCATAGAGGAAGAATAAAATCAAGAGAACAATAGCTTGGTTGTGTGGCCTCTAACAAGATTTCAGTAGCATTACAATGCAAGACACACATAAAAATCTCTAGCCATTTTCTTTAGAAGAAGTGATGATTTTATAGAACAGGTTGCTAGGAAATGGTTCTCTACCACATTTGAAAAAAATGGGGTGCCACATCATCAACAAGGAGAGGTAGTAAAACACTCAATCACATAATTAGAAGTGGAAGAGGAAGGTTGATATAAATCAATCAAGCTTACAATTAAGCTAAAATCAACCCAGAAACATGCGCTATAAAAGTGAACTAGAAGTGAAGCTAACACGCGTCCAATTCACGCCTAGAAAGTTGTCAGACAATTTCAACATATTTTACTGACAACTCTATCACTATGGACGGTACGTTACACAACCTGTCTCCCAAGTAAGGTGAGTGGTTACGCATATTTTCCACTACCTAGGATTAAGGTCCTCAGTTGCACAACCACTACTTAGGTAGCATATTAGTTTTGTAACTAAAGGAAAAACTATGCAGAAAGCTACGGAAAAGTAGGAAATCGCTAAGTAAGGAAATATAAGCTACAAAGAAGTAAAGGGGCTCGAACACCTTTGGAAAAGACATGAATCATCATTAGGGACTTTTGAACCATTTCTAATAATGTAGCATGTGTAAATTTTGATGCATACAATACTCTTAACTCCACTTCAAGCCTTGCTCCATTTTTAATAAAACATCCATATCCCCGTTGGAGGTTTCTCAAATCACCCCTTTTGAGGAAACTTATTTATATTTTATTTTATTTTCTCTTTTCAAGAGAAGCTTCACTTCTAATTTTATCATTCAATTCATTTTCTCTTATTTCCTTTGTTTTTATAATAGTTAGAAAGATTGGAAACTAGTTAGACATTCACAATAATGTTGTTACAAATTTATAAATGCAAAATATTCACCCATTAGATTATAAACTTGTTTGAAATGTTAATTTCATGGACTCTCTTAGAAATGAAAACTTTGTTAAAATCATTAGTAATCACATAAAGTAGTTCTAAACTTCAAACACAAGAATAATTTCAACATGTTATTAAAAAATCCCAAAATAATAAAACCTTAAAATAAAATTTTATCCACTCTTTAGATATATCCTTTAGTTGTTTCCATTTATTGTTACTTGCACATGGGAAACCATTGAAACTTATAATAACCTTAACAACTGTCACGATGTTTATTGCGAAGATCTTGTGAACTACACTAAAATTACATGAGATTGTGATACTGGTCTAGGAAGAGGCATGAAGAGGTAAGGGTATGAGCGTGGAAAAAAACAAGGGTGGGGAACTAATGGAATGGGGATAACCAACAACTAACCCTTAAAAAACTACATGAAAAACTTATCAATCATTTGAAGGAGAACAGGGTAATTGGTACAATTCAAAGTGGTAAGTTTTTATAGATATATTTGCAAACGTAACGAGTGGTAGAAAAATATTTCCATTAAAGTTAAAATTCATTTGTAGTTTTCCCATTCAGTCTTTATTCTCCACGATGCTTGCTTCATGTAGCACTTTGTAGACCTGATTTTAGTCCATGAGATGGATCTAAATGCAAATAAATAATTGATATAAAAAAATCATTACTAAAGGGAAAGGAAATCTCCATGGTTGATTCTAACACTGTGCTCCAGATTATATAAAGGGAACATCTAACATGCCTCTTTTTATTCATGACACCACCCGTACTTAGGACGTATCGACACAAAATTGGATGGTCCATGTGCTTCAAAAACTAAGATCTGATGGTTTATTTTACCCATTTGTGCCCTGCCACCATAGGCTCTTTCATAAGATAATTCCCACACTTATATTCCTACACATAAAAATAAAAATATTTTCAACAGAAATTTAGAAAATGCCATGGTCTCCATCTACTGGGAATAACGACCACTTGGTTTATCCTCGACATCAATTTTAACAATCAAAACCTTTTTCAAAAGGACATATTCATGGCCGAGGCATGGCTCATTGAGGGAAAAATGAACTCCATAGAAGAAGTAGATCACATAACAAGATCACAATAATTTCTAAATTGTGGGTAAAAGTGATTTTTTCGAGGAAGTTAAATTGGAGGGAGTGCAACATGAAGGGAGGAGGGGGAATGCAAAAGACGTTGGAGGGAAGATAAGTTCAACGGAAGGGAAAACGTATCAACTCCAAGGGAAATGATTTATTGTTTTCTCCATTTTATCATCTTTTTCTGCCTACCACTTTTCACGTGGCCGTTGTAGGTGGGTATTACACATCGTTCACCCATGTGGTGTTAGAAGTGTTGGACATCCTTACATTCTGGAAAATGTTGATTTACCCTAAAAACTTGTTGTGTCCCATGTAAGGGACATACATGGATGGCATGCAATTTGTTGTATTGAAATAATATGCTAACATCAACAACTAACTAAGAAAACCTCGTGCCAACAACGAAATCTAAGACACACCTTGCGTGAATGTTTTCGTTGCTTGCAATTGTGGTTTGGAAACCCTGGGCAATGCCTAGATTATGAGAATCCCCAACCATGCTACATTGAACAGAACCTCCTGCATACTAGACGTCAATCTTGACCAAAGCATATACAACAAGTGTGCTTTGTGGGTGACAATCATTTTCCAATACTGCCCTTCAAAAATACAAAACAAAGTTATTTATATCAAATATTTTGTATTTATTTAATTATTTTTATATATACTAATATAATTTCCATATAAATCTATATGAAAAATAACAGTCACATTTTAAATATACAAGTCGCATGTGGTGGTTATTTAAAATATTTGTAACTATTTTATGGCTCAAATCACAAAAAAAACTAATATCAAATTTAATGCTTGACGTCGTATGTGACACTTATTTCAAATATTTACAATTATTTTATGACTAAAATCGCAATAAACATATAAACAAACATCAAATTTAACACATGACATGTGGCACTATTCACGCATAACTGTTTACAAGGACATTGTTCATGATGTTTACTGTTCACGATGTTCATTATGCATGTGCACTATGCACGCTCCAGGAACTGACACATGGAAGCGCATGTGTAAATCCCATTCTCATTTTAAAATAATGATATTGTATTCATCACTGAGATAGTATGATGTTACACTATGGGATCTGTAAATAAATTTATATCCAGAGTGTGATGAGGAGGCAAATGTTAATGTTATTGAAACCAAAAATGGTTTTTGATTAAGCCATGGTTGTTATCTCATTACTGGTGAAAATTACCAATGAAAATGATGGTTCCTTTTGTGGAGGTGGATACATCTTGTATTGTCAACCAAATTTAATATATGTAAAACTCACTATTTTGTTGGGCAACGTATTGAAGTAGATTCGCTAATGAACATAATGAACATGGTGCCACCGATGGAAGATTAAAGGAAAACTTAAGAGGAAAATCTCTTATTCTTGTCAAAATCTTTTGTCTCATAATTGTTTTCATGGCCACCTTCGCTGGAGGAATATCTCCCTATTTCTGGTGATGGAATGAGAACTTCATTTTATTGGGGACTCAATTCATAGGGGGAGTGCTCTTGGGGGCGAAGTTCATGCATTTCTTGAGCGATTCTACGAAGACATTTCACCATCTTACTGACAAAGTGTATCATTTCACATACATGGTGTGCACTGCGAGATACCTCCTCACCATGCACGGAGATCTGGTCGTTTCTTGGGTCTACACCAACCAAGAAAAGTAAACAAAGACCACCACGGTCCACATTTCACAGAGATATCATTTCCAGAAAATAACATTAATGGAGGGAGATCATAGTCGTTTTACCTAACTGTCACGCACATTCGCCGCTGACATCATATTGATATTTCGTCAAAATAATCACAAAATTGTGTTGCAGCACAGTGGTTGGGCATGACCCCCATGTTTTTGGAGGTCACGAGTTCAATACACGCTAACTTGCGTGATGGTTAGGCTCCACCGATCATAGTGATGATCGCTGTAACAGTCTCTATATGTGTCGTGAAAAGGATATGTCAGAATTTGCTAGTCGTCATATTTCAATGCATCCCTGACATTTTAATTTCTTTCATTCATGTAATCAAATGTGTCAGAATCAGCCAGCTCCGATCTAACTGGGAAATGTTGTTCAACATAAATATTTTGAATATTAGGATTGTATGACATAAATAATGTAGTGCCACCATAAAAATAGATTAGAGTAAAATAAAATAAAATATTGTGGAGTCAAGTGGCATCCTGGACAAAAGTATGGGCACCGTGAGAAAATTTTAGACATGCCATTTTCCTTGTCTAATAATATAACCACTTTAATTAATAACAGAAGCGTAAATCACACTGAAACTCATGTCAGATTATAAATTTAGCATTAATTAGAAAGTTGCAGCAGCAAAAGTGGATAAAAAACTTTGCTTTTATCATGGAACAATCGCATTGTTTCACCGATGCAGCAAACAGGTCTCAACCTTGATCAGTTTACAATTTCTTGCACACTCCCAGCCTGTGGCAAAAATATGAGCGCTAGGACAGGGTATGGACGTCCATCAAATAATAAAGATATAGAAATTTTTTCAGATTTTGTAGTTGCAAATGCTTGGTTACCATGTATGCAAATGTGGAAGCAAAGACAAACGCGTGAACTGTTTGACAAAATGTTAAAAAAAAATTTGTGGTTTTTGCATAGCTTTGACCGCCGGATATGCACAAAACGGGTTTGTTGAAAAGGTTTAGAAACTTTCAGGAAAAAGTGATTGGTAGGTGTAAATCCAAAGCCCTTCCTTCTATAGTCACATACAGAATGGAATTCGAGGGAGGCAACTATGAAGTGGATGAACAAAAACGTCTCATTACACTATGCATGGCATCTGATCTGGGTGTCTCCTTCACTGTTTTAAGCTTTATCAAGGAGAGGAATCCATCACCTGAGGACCTCATTTATCTTCTTACAAAAATGTAGTCCACCGGAGTAAATATTCTAAAAACAAACGTGTTGCTATTGCAACAAATATTGATGGATCTCAGGTCTTTAAGCTGATTCCCCTCTGCCAAGTGCCAATAACTAAATGTGTAATGGGTCATAGAGGACTAATAAGATAAATTCTAGGTCCCAAGATTGGCGTATACCTCATATATGGGTTAATTGGATCTGGGAAGAATTTGACTCCCGGGCAACCAAAATTGGTAGATCCAGCAAACATTTACAAAATTGGACATCTGAGTAGAGACACCAAAGTATTTTTAGTTATTGAAAATCCAGTAAGTGCCATAGCAGGCCTTCAAAATGACCTTCTTCTCAATGAGTCTGAACTGCATAATCATCATTTGAAGACTACCAGTAAAATAAAAAATGTTCCAAGGATGAAGCAATTTCATGGGTGAATGGTGGAGAGGAATCTGGTAGCAATAAAACCCACAAACATGCATCATTCATACCTTCCTTCTGTTATTTGTTTTTATTGCATGCATGGAATGACAATGTTGTTTAAATCATTGATTTATTAAGAGTGTTGGCATCCCTACTTGAGATCTGTGTGATGGTTTTGAACTTATCCTTGAAAAATAATATTGCATAAATATTTTTTTAAATGGTTGAATCATATTGCATGATTGTGGTCTTGTGAATATAAACTGAAATAGTTTGAATTCCTATATTGAGCTGCCAAGGGTTAATCCTTAAACTATACTAGTTTTGTTAAGAAATGTAATCAAATAGTTTCATTCCAGTGTTATGGAATATGAGTCGGGTATCATGGACTCTGTGATGCCTTCAGTGTGGTGTGAATATTGAACATTGTTATGTATAAATACTTATGTGCATGAGTATTCGAGCTATATATAGAATAATGAACAGAGTGTGTGATTTCTTGGAAACAAAATGTAGATCACGACAAGCATTATATCATGTATCTGGGTTGTTGATGTGTGCATTATCACTGTGATACTGAACTAAGTATTGACAACATATAGTGTCTAATTGATATAGTAATCGTCAGTTAAATTCCCACATTGGGTTGCGTGAAAATATTATGAACTATGTACCCAAGCAAAAAGGCTTGTTTTCTATTGTTGTTTTCATTTACCATTTGATAGTTACCCAGGTGTATGCCTTGATTAAACTGGATCTAGTTAATATTGTTCTGGGTATATGTGAAATGATTTAGCAGTAACGGGTTGGGTTATTTGGCCAATTGTGTTTCCTATACATATTGCCTTAATCATACGAGGAGGAAAAGAGTTTTAGGACCTATTCGATATACTCAAATCCCTTGTAGGTTATAAGGAATTTAGCGGTGTTTAACGCCTTGTCTGTTATCTTTTATCTAAGCAGTGTATAACACGTAGAAGTGTATAGTATGTCAATGATTATTATGTTGGGTTTGATTGGATTTTTGCGGTTAATTCAAATAATCAGGAAGAACTATAACAGTTTGTATAAATTTTCTACGACATATTAATATATATACTTGTGGATGTTTATTACATTTTGTAAAACATTATAACCACGGGATGCTTAAGTTACAAGGAAAACCGTAAACTAATTAATTAATCCATATGTAGGAGTATTGTAGATAATGATAAACAAGTATTGTTTTGTAGAACAATAACAGTTGTCACAAGTTAATAAAATCTTACTGCACACTAGAATAAATTTAACATGGTTTTCACTCCTAACGGTAACATTAATAAGCGGGGTTGGTGATGTATCTTGTTGGGTTGTCTATAGAGATACACTCCTACTTTGATAGGATGTTATAAGTCATCAGTCTGTATTAAGTTATTGAGTTTCCATTCACACATACAACTCATTCAAATAAACTACTCAGTATTAGTTTTGAGAGAACGAAGATAGAATATTATCCTTTATTTATTCGCTGGTTACTTGATTTATCATATACGCTTCTTGTCTATTATGACTATTTCTCTACTTGTTTGGATTAAAATGTAATACATCTTTGTGTGTGTAGTGACTTCTCTATAGCCTTTCTAATAATAGTTAGAATAAATGGTATTTTGGTAACACTTCTTCAATCCCGAAGTCATCAAGTTAGTTAGATTTGTGATGTTTTTTTCCTTGTCC
Source organism: Taxus chinensis (assembly GCA_019776745.2). Taxonomy (NCBI): domain Eukaryota; kingdom Viridiplantae; phylum Streptophyta; class Pinopsida; order Cupressales; family Taxaceae; genus Taxus; species Taxus chinensis. The sequence continues at coordinate 163,232,661 of CM034157.1, forward strand.
CTTATTGAAAGGGATGTACATCTAGTTAGCAATGTAATAAGCACTGTAAGTTGATTGAGAATTTAACAAAGGGATTAGTAAAGAATTAGTGCTACTGTTATAGGAAGATTGTTTCTTTTTCAATTTCTATAGCATGTATGTATTAAAGGCTTATAATAGGGGAAAGGTTTAAATGGTCATGCCAGTTCTTTGGGATTGACGTTGCATAAATATTATATCAGTTTTGCAGGGGGATTCTTCAAGATTGGCATGATCCAGTTAGATGTTGTATTTAAGTTTGGAATTTGTTGAAAATTGATTATTATTTTCATTCGTAAGATTATCCATGGATGTAATAAGATTGTACTCCTATGTAATGAGATACTTGTATTAAATGTAAAATGAAGGTTGATTGTACGCTACATAAGTCTTAGTTTGAGATCCATTTAAGAATGAGTAAAACCATGTTAATCAATAGTGTTGTTAATACTCATTACATAACTTACCTTTGAAAGTATGAAGCATAATGTTATTATTTGTAATCTATTGAGTTAGAGGAAGAAGATTATTCCTGCTTTATAAACCTAGATCACTGTGATTATTAACTAGGTTACACAATCCATTTCAAAAGGCATATGAAACTAATTAAGGAAAATCCTCTTAGGTTGGACGTAAAACGATGCTCAAGAAACCTAATCTAGAAACAAAAAAGGAAGTATGTTACCATGTTAAGTGTCTTCGAATCCTTAATTAATTGTTGGATCATAACTATAGTAAAACTATAATTGATGCTTGGCTTTGGAAAGTGTAATCATGAGATGTTATTCCATAAGAGAAGTGAAACATGATCTTCTTGGATAAGTGTAAAATCACACTCTTTAGGAGCCCTTGTGACTCAGTGAATGGCAAATAATATATACACCTTAGTTGTTTTAATAAGAAGTCACTATGAAGTCAACTTAATGATGTAAGGGATTATAGAAGCATGAGAAGATAATTGGAACTATTTAAATGTCACATAAAATCAAATGATGTCATCTTCCTAAGACAAATAAGAATAATTTGATAACAAACATAATGGGAAAAATAGTGTCTCTTTAGTGATCTTTTAACATAATAAATGGGGAACTTGCAATATATAAGGGACAAACATAATCACTACCCCTTAATGCGGTCTAAAAAATATTATTAAATGATTAAAATTAAGGAAGAAAAAAAAAGAAATTTGAGGATTGACCCATTTGACTTGATGAAAATCCTATACTGTGTATCTTGATTAATAAAAATTGGTCCCCTATGTATCTAAGGGAAGTATTTAGAATATACGGTTCATGGTAATAACTTAAAGCAAGACATTGTAACTCTAGTTCTTAAATGTTATTAGGAATGGAAAAAATAGTCTATGTACTCTTTATATAATCAACTTCCTTTATGTCATGTCAACGCTCCTCCTTTCAACTAAGATTAATTTTATAACAAAGAAGTATGCCTTTAGAATAAAAATCCTTAGAAAAAAAAATGCTAGTAGCCTCATGTATGCTCATATGTTCCTATTAACAATTAGGATACGTCATTATATTGCTAGAAGATAAAAGAGAAAAGTTAGATGGAACAACTACAAGTAAACGTTAAGATAAAAATAATGAAGGAAGTGCTATGTTAGGGATGATGCCTATACAAGAGTTTATACTGTAGTGGAATCATTATGTTGTGCCTTGTCATTTGGGAAATGTGCCTCAATTTGTTTCATGTTTGTTTTATGTTACCTATGTGGGATAACATTTGTACAAATTTGTCATGAGTATGTGTTGTCCTAAGCAATCCCTCATGTTGTCATGTCTTAAGCAATGTAAGCCAAAAAAAAAATCATTCTGGTATTTTTAGTTTTGTATTTGTGTGTGTAAAATGTGGGCATTACATTTGGTATCAGAGCAGAGGTTCATGCTCTCAAACCTCTGGGATGGATTGGAGTTGTGATGATTCTTCATGGTAGTGGTGGAGATTGGAAGAGTAACATGATATATGATTTTATGTGACCAATGTTTAATTGTGATATTATGAATGCACATGTTGTACATGCCACTTAGTGTGTATTTTTTATCATGTTGATGTGTTTATGATGGGAGTATTCACTTTCCTTTTCATGGATTAAATGAGGATTTCATGTGTGATGTGCCACCTTTTTGTGTGTGAAAATAAGGTTATTGTGGATTGCATAGTGTTGGAGTGTCTTGTTATTCTATGATATGTAGGTGTGATTGATGTGTTACATGAAAAAATTTGTGTATAGTGAATTGGATTGTATCGTGATGTTTTCACCGTGTTGTGATGAATTATGTGTGTCACCATGTTGTCACCATGTTGTAATTTTATTTAATGTGTTCATCATACATATAATTTTTGTAATATGTGATGGTTCATGTTGTGAATTAGGGGCATATGGTGATTGTATGACCCCTATTGTACAATACTTTCACTTTTGGTGCATTATGTGGAAACGTGATGTATTGTAACCCGTGAAAGTAATGGTTGAGTTATACCCTGTATATATACCATGCATAGAAACTATGGTTAATGTGTTTGAATCACCATTGTGTTAGTGATATGGTTATGTGTTATGTTGTGAACCTTACACTAGATGACCCTAAGGGGAAATCATTAAGAGTGTATGTGTGGAGAAAGGAAATGTGTACCAGGTTTTCATAATCTTGAGCCAAGTACGAGTTAGGAAGTGGAGTCTTATATAGACTGAAAACCCACTTCTATCTATTTAGTATACTTTGAGATTGCTCAGTATATTGTAGATACACACTACCTTAGGCTTAACTTATGTGAAAATAGCATCCCCTGATCTTTCCTATTGAGTTATCCATCGAACAATCCTATGTGATTTTGACTATGTTGAGCCTTGTGGAAGTGTGGAGGGATGATTGAGACAAAGATGATGACATTTGTATTATTTGATATGTTATTTTATGAGATGAGGCTTAATGTCTGAGTGTCAGTAACTCATTGAGTACCCCTTTGGTGGCCATATAAGGCCACATAGTTATCGTGATGTGTTATTTCTATATACGTATTTTATTCGTAAATTGAATATTTTCTCTTTTATTGTAATAACCAACAATTTTCTTGATTGACGTGTTCTTATATTTTGTGAATTTATTTATTTTTTGCACTAACATGCAAATTTTGCACTAACTATGGCTAATTAGCCGTTTGATTTTCTTAGTTTTAAATTGGCATATCATGTTTAAATTTATTT